>OX589611.1:10475958-11802754 GCA_951329385.1 Polia nebulosa
GTCGCTGCCGCCTATCGCATCCACGAGGACACGGCGGTGTTCTGCCCAGGCGGGGCAAACCTCCACCGTATGCTCCACCGTGTCCACTGGGCGATCCTCGCAGTGGAAACATGCAGGGGTCACCTCCGCCTTGATCCGACACAGGTACCTCCCGAAACAGCCATGTCCGGTGAGCACCTGCGTCAGGCGGAAGGTGAGGGCGCCATGGCGCCTCTCCAGCCACTCCTCAAAGAGGGGCACTACCGCCTCGGTGGTGGCGTGCCCAGCGCTGGGTTGCGACAGTCGCTCTCTCCATGTCACCATGAGATCCTGCCGGAGCTCTGTCCGCCGAGCCGCGAGTTGTCGCGGCAGCGGAGTTTCGCCCCGGCGTTTAGCCTCCTCGCGCCACTCGTACAGGTGCGCGAGGATTTTTGCCTCCAGATCCCACGGTGACAGTCCGGCAAGGAGGCTCGCTGCCTCGCGGGAGACCGTGCAGTATCCCCGGATGATGCGGATGGCCATGACCCTCTGGGCCGCGTTCATCTGGCGCGTTGACCGCTGCGTCAACGAACGCGCCCACACCGGTGCCCCGTAGAGGGCCATGGACCGCACGATCCCCGCGTAGAGCCTTCGGCAGGAGGCGTTTGGCCCCTTCAGATTGGGTAGGAGCCGCTTCAAGGCGGCCCCGGCCCTGTCCAATCTGGGAGCCAAACGTCGAAAGTGCTCGACGAAGTTCCACCGGCTGTCGAGGACGAGTCCCAGGTACTTCATCGTACCCTCGACGCCGATGCGAACCCCTCCTACCGTGATCTGGGAACCCGCCGGTGGCTCGTTCCGATAGCCATGAAAGCACATGGCCTCGGACTTGTGCAATGCCACCTCGAGTCCCAGTTGCCGGATCCTCCCTATGACTGTCGCAACCCCGCGTGTCATACGGTCGGCCGCCGCCTCGTGCGACCACCCCTGCGCTAAAACTAGCGTGTCGTCAGCGTAGCACACTACGCTGACGCCAATGGGGAGGTCGCAGCGCAGCACCCAGTCGTATCCGATGTTCCACAAAGGCGGCCCCAGGACCGATCCCTGTGGAACACCGCACGACATCTCTCGCCGGTTCCATTCTCCCTGATGACCGGGGTAGATGACGGCTCTGTCCGTCAAATACGCCTCGACTACGCGACGGAGGTAGGGTGGCACCCGGTGATACCGGAGTGCCTCCACTATGCAACTCCAGGGCAGGGTGTTGAAGGCATTGGAGATGTCCAAAGACACCGCCAAGACGACCCTGCCCCGGGCAACTGCCTCCCCCGTCGTGAGGGCTCGTACGCGCATGATGGCGTCCACCGTGGAGCGCCCCCTGCGGAAGCCGTACTGGCTCTCCGCCAGATCCGGCCCCACCCGCACCATCTGCCCGACTAGGCGGTCTGCAATTACTCTTTCAAAGAGCTTGCCCACCTCGTCGAGCAAGAGAAAATGGGTAAAGAATTGCTTTTTTAACCGACTTCGAAAAAGGAGGAGGTTATCAATTCGGATGTTTGTATTTTTTTTTTTTTTTTTTTTTTTTTTTTTTTTTTTTTTTTTTTTTTTTTTTTTTTGTGTATGTTCGGGCATAACTCCGTCATATATTGACGGATTTGCAAAATTCTTTTTTTGTTCGAAAGGGGTTTATTTCGAAATGGTCCCATTTAAATTTCAAAAAGATCTGATGATGGGTTTCGGAGACAGACAACGGAACTCTTCAAAAATTGACAGCAAATCAACCGCAATTGCTGCTATCGTATGTCTATGAATTGTTAACACAGTTTAATGTGGAGCCACAACTAAAAAGTGAAAAATAAAAAACTTTTTTACAAAAAAATAGAACCGACTTCCAAAAAAAGTGCAAAATAACTTTAATTTCGGAAGTCGGTGTCAAAAAACAAAGACACAAAACAGGAACACCGACTTCCGAAATTAAAGTTATTTTGCACTTTTTTTGGAAGCCGGTTCTATTTTTTTGTAAAAAAGTTTTTTATATTTTGGCTATTTAGAACTCTCGTTTATAAAATTAAAGCAGCAAAAACTAAACCTTATTTCACCGCAAGAAATATTTCTTGCGAAAAAAAGGTAAAAATTAAAAAGATTTGGCAATAAAAAATCTTTTAAAACAACCCAAATCTCGACTTATAATACGCAACGCCATCTTCAAATCTAACTCATTAATTAGATCGTAATTGAAATGATCTTTCATGTTGTGCATTAAAACTTATAGAAATGCATTATTTTAACTGTAAAATCACATCTGTAAAATAACGTAAATTAGTGAAATCGGCCAAAATTTCGAGTACGGCCTCTTAATTACTTGTCTTCTTCGGTCCTGGGGTAGATTTGTGGGTCGTGTTGTTTAGTGTTGTTTCATGTTTCCATCTTTTTAATTTCTCAGTAGCTGCCTGGTTGATAGCAATCAGCTCGTCATGAGAATTAAACAGAATAAAAAATAAGAAAGACAGAAAATACTATTTGGCACAAAATAGGCAAAAACTTATTGCTTGTGATACAACAGACTGAAGACAAAAATATTAACTAGTAGTCTTTTCTAATGTATTTTTTTCTGATCATGCCAATAAACGAGATACTTTGTGCCTTTCTATTAAATCTTCAACCTTCTTAAAATGTATCAGTAAAAAACAACATCCAGAATTTCCCAGCCATTGATATTGGGAATATAACTAATGTATGCCGTCTGCTTATCAAAACTTCAGCACTTCAGAACAAACTGGAAACAAAAGAATTATAATGAGAATTTCCAAATCTTAAGAACTCGAAATTGGCGAAATATCTTTGGAGCTGACATTGAGTTATTACTTATTGGTGGGTGGTCTAAGGATTAGCGGGATCGAGTATTTTTATTGACTTGTATTTGCAGAATATTTGAATAGAAAATACATAGTACTTTCTCTTACAAATTTAAAAGTTCTTAGGTTTTTTGTGAGTACAATGTATGGTCCGTTTCAAAGATATGGCCAAAAAGATGGCAATTACTAAAGTGACGACTAAAGAGAAATGAATAATTGCAATAAAAGCAAGAAAATTATGACGATATTGTAAATTGGTGATAGGTGAAGGTGGTTCATTGTGAAAAACTTATCAATTGAAAGTAAAAGATACTGTTATATAATATTGGTGTCCCAATTTTTGGTTTTGTTCTTTTGTCTTATGTTTAAAAGACCATCCTTTACTCCTTGTACCACCGCCCAAAGGCGTGGCATCTTTAATGGGTGTCGGTTTAACTGCACCGTTTGTTTCATTCTTGCCTTTTATTCAAACGTCGCGAGTGTTCCCAATATCCTCGTTGATTTTCTACAATTTATCCCCCGCTGTAAGGAATTGACGTTTTTAATTTGAAAGGTCAGCGGTTTTTATGTAAAGACGTGTCAAAAATTCAAATTCTATTTTTAGAGTTAGAAATGTCGCTGTCAGAATATCTGAAAATAAAATGTCGATGTTTTCGTTTATAAAGAAATATAATTATTGTCAATCTTGTTCATAGCTGTACCAATATGCTTTTTTTTGTGGGTGGGCAATCAACAAACAACTTCTCCCGCTCTGGGCGGGCGTGTCAGACTCTTACTGATTAAAACCCACCGGTGTTCTTTCAGTTACCTGTGCCAGGGCCAAGGTGACTCTATTTCAAATTTATCCGCGACACTAGCAGGCATCGGTCCTGGCGGACCTCGTCAATTAATGCTGATATTTCTTTGAGCGTGGAACACTACGCGCCGTCGACTCGGGTCTGGTCTTTATCTGACGGCGAGCTACCCATTACTTGGCATCCGCAAGCCCGCATCTACGGTGGCCGGGAATTGACGCCCAGGGCGTCTCCTGCGGCGGCTACGGGCGTGAGGGCGCGAGGATTGCCTCTCCCTCACGCGTCCTGCCTCCTCCTTCGCGAAAATTACTGCTTCGCAGAAGGTGACGGCTTTCCATGCCCTCTCGCTCTGTACCATGGCCTGAACTAGGGCCAGACGCGAGAGGTCGCTAGCGACGATCGGCTCCATGAGGATACGGCGATGCTCCACCCAAGCGGGGCAGACCTCCATCACCGTGTCCTCCAGGCGATCCACACATGGTGACACCCGAGCGATATCGAAGCTTGTGAATAATATGACTATTTATCTCTAAAGTTATAAATATGATTTGTTTGGAACCCTTTGCGCGCAAGTCCGACTCGCTCTTGGCTGGTTTTTCATTAATCGTGTCATTAGTCTCGTGTTTGCTACTTCTCTAATACTCATATTCCAAGCATTATGTATAAATTTTCCCATTGATAGTGGAGTTGCCCAAGTGTGTAAATAGCTGTGGTTCTCTGCAGTATGCAGGACATTGTTACGGCCAAACACTTGGATTGAATGCTGGCCCAAAATTGCCTATATTTGTCTGTATAACTTCAAGTTGGGAGTGGTTGGCAGTAGACGGCGTATGTTGGCCTAACTCTAAGCGAGTAAAACAAAGCGGTACCTGACTCTTCCTTCGGCAGCCTCGCAGGATCCCGACGAGTGGCCACTCGATTCTCTTCACACCAACACTCCTGGTTATTCTTGTTCACTAGTTACACGGACGCGGTAAATATGGGGTTATTTATTATTCCCGGAAAATCCCCAACGTTTACGGGATATTACTCGGAATTTTAGTGTATTTGCGGGGACGATGTTAATAAGACATTAATTTAGTCTACGGTGAGATGCGTACTGCCTCGCGGCGTAAGGCGCACTGACGTCGACTGCTGCACTTTTGATTGCCTATGGTTCCTGTAAATCCGGCTACACACTTTGCATCACATGCTAAAGCCGGGCACACACACGTCGTGATACCACACCCCATCCAACTTGCAGAGTGGCGGCAACTCGCCACACCAGATAGCGATGTGGACGAATTTTTCGATGCCCAATGAGCTGTTGTTATGCCACTTGTACATATTTTATTTATTAAGTTATTTACTAAGTATGTATATTGTAATAAAATAATAAAATTCATTAGAATCTGATAAACTACATCATTAATTGTAATGTCGTTCATATTTACCTCATTGCTCAGCATCAAATGCTCCATTTTGGAACATAAATTTGTCACCATACTCAAGTTTGTCTCTGCTAAAACTAACAAAAAAAAATCGTAATTTCACGATAAAGACCATCGTATAAAAGGCGGAAAAAGACCCTGTCCACATAATTTAGTACCTACTTGTTAACAAAAATTCTTAAAAATAACTAACTCTTTAATTACGGCAAACTTTCACCATTCTTCAGAAGCTCACAATGCGAAATTTAAAATTTTATGAAACAAGAAAAAACCGGACTCAACGAAGGGTTTGGAGCTCAATACTAATAAATTGTTTCTTTTTTAAGTTCTGTTGATGTCGCTAAAGTATCAACAAAATATTGAAATTGATATTCTTTTCTGGTCTTCCAATTTTCGACGCTTATTATTTTTAGCACCATCCTCAAAATTTACTTATTTGTTTGTCAACAAAGATGAAAGATAAAATTATAATTTTATAATGTCTTGGAAAAAGCGAGAGGGGCCAGAGGCCAGACGCTGCCCAGGGGTTGAGGATAAATTCTTAAGAGTTACCTCGCCCCTGGGCATTCAGGGCAGGGAAGGAACAGGGGTGGGTTTTAGTCAGTAAGAGTCTGACACGCCCTCCCGCTCCACCCTAGAGCGGGAGATGTCATTGGATGATTTTCCACCCCAAAAAAAAAATAGGCCAGACGCTCTGGAAGGACATACAGTGACCTTATTGGTTATTTTCTTAAGAAAGTCAGGTGCGTAGTACTTTAAGAGGGTTTGGGATTTATGGTGTATGCTACTCAGCGCGAGGTTAGGCAAATGTTGATTTGGACTTGTGCTGTGTCATATGGGAAACACAAGCACAGTACTGGATGACTTATATTTTATATTTTCTGCTAACACAAAATCTTTCCTCTTCAGAAGGCTTTCCTGGAGTCTCTAGCTAAACAAAAATCATCTAATTGCTTTTTTATACCAATTCTGTACTTGAATCACTCTTTAAAAGTTCAACAATCCAACCGGCCAGTCGATCTCGGGTCGGTATTCCCATCACCCTCATCGACGCGGCAGTACTAACAACAGGCGCACGTAATATCAGTTACCAAATGTATGAATAAGCATATCTGCCGCATACCAAACGGGCGGTGGGCTTGTTTTTGTGGGGTGGGATATCATTCCATGATTTCACCCGCTCTGTGTGGAGCGGGAGGGCGTGTCAGACTTTTACTGACGAAAACCCACTCCTGTTCCTTCAGTTGCGTCTGTGCCAAGGGCCCCCGGTAACTCTATTTCGAAGGCTGGTTTCTGCTTTTCTATTCGTTGCAAAATCATCAGCGAGTAAATGGCAACCCAAAACATATATTGCATCTAAACTAATTAATATGATTAATTTCCATTACTTAAATGTTTTTCGAACTTTTCGTTGGAGTGCCATAGTAAATAAATGTAGACTCAGCGATCATTGTACCGATAGTCATGTCAGCCAATGGTTTAATAGCCACGAGCCTCAACCAATGCAGGCTCGTATTGTTAGGTTAGGTTCCTCTCTGTGGAGCCCTAGCTGCCGGTATCTTAGATCCTGTTCCAGATACCGGTGGGATACCAATTTTTTTATTTTCATTTTTTTAGTAAAATATTTAAAATTATAATTTTTATGTATATAATGAATAAACGAAGTAAATAAACTATTTATTTTTGAATTTATTGTCAGGAGTCAGTCACTTAGAAGTCGAAGCTATTCGCATGTTCCAAAACGTAGATCTCTATAAAGAAAAACGTACAAAAATATTCGCAAGAACATTTTTTCAAGTGGTTACAAAATTCTAGTTATTACGTATTATTTTGGTTGCTCATATGTGAGAACAATGTAAAAAAAAACAACAATGTATTATAAAATTATTCAAAATATAAATACATCTAAGAATAGGCAGTTAAGAAATGACCAGTCTGAACTGACTGTGCATGCCCGTTCAAGAACATAACACGTAGATCAACAAAATTCAGCTCATTTCATTCATTTTCGATAGCACAAAAGTTTTTTTTCCTGTATAGCTATTCACAACCATTCGATTCCATCCCGAAATGAATGGTTGCGATGTTGTAAGGTTCGTTCTACAAAATGGTAGAAATTGATAAAGTGTTCATTTTTATTTAGTGTAACATTCTCGCTAAAAGAACCTTACAAAATCACAACCATTCGTTTTGAGATGAAATCGAATAGTTGTGAATACCTATGCTGGTCTAAGAGCCCATTACCAAAATGTGCTAATAAATTGGTTGTCGTATCGGAAGTGGTAACTGGCAAGGAAAACTGCAAAAAAAAAAAAAGAGTGGCACTCCGGGAGTGCCGACCGAAAACTTGAACAAAAATGCTCAACGCGCCCGAAGAAGTTTTCACTTCATAGCGGTGTCGGTGACTCGCGCATCACCTCATTCAATAGCTTTTCCTTTCTCAAAAATCCCCAACGCGCCTAAAGAATTTTTCACTTCAAAAACAACCCTAGTAGTTTTTATTTTGTCAGTTAAAAAAAAGTCTGATGTTGTCTTGTCAGATAAATAATTATCTCAGAATCATAAATCATATCAGAAAACTCAAGATTGGTGGCCTGAAACCGCAAGACGAGGCCGTGTTAGACCACGAAGGAGATGGCAGGATGACTTAGACATCTTTTTTGAGAATTGGAAAGAGGTAACACAGAACCGAGAACTGTGGAAGGAATAGAGGGCGGTCTTTACCCAGCAGTGGGACAGTACAGGCTATAAATAATAATAATGAATTAACGTTTGCGAAGCAAAAGAAGTAGGTGCATATGTTAGGATCGTAGAACGTTACGTTATGTTATTTTTGCACCTTTTCCCATTAGGTGCAAAAATAACATAACGTAACGTTTTACGATCCAGTAAGTTTAGACGTATATTAATACTGTTTTGCGAAACAGTCTATAAGCAGAATATAGCTGAATAATCTAAATCTAGTTGTAGAGTTTCCATAGCTGGTAATTCGTGGAAACATTGTACCTACATTTTAGGTATCCACAAAGTTCAAAGGAACTGCCTTGTACGTTATCACGTAATTTGAAACACAACAGGATTAAACAGTAATAGTGCTTTAGCTCTAGACCTTAAGCAGACATTGGTGCCGATTCTGTTGTGCACGTACTAAACTTAATTTAGGCTATTGCTATCTTTTCTCTCTAATAAGAAAAGTAAGAGACGGACGTAAATTAGAACTGTCAAATTTAGTTGAACTAATATTTCCATACAAATTAAGGGTATAAAAAATGTCAACTAACAACATCGTAAAGCGCAAGACGTGAACAAGTTTGACATCTCTAACGTAGTTCATAGCTATAGCCGTCTTTTTCTCGCACTGCCTTTAAGTAAAAGATAGCGATTCTCTAAATTTAGTTTAGTTATTAAACAAGAGAATCAGCACCCATAGATACATCAGTCCGTCTTAATTTGTAAATCAGACGGAATAAACATCGATCCTACAAATCATTCAGCAGAAATCAGCAAAAATATTCGACACAACGAAGAAGAAGCGGAAAGACGTCCACTGCTTGACTGCCACGTGTCATCACATTGCCGGCCGTGTACTTTTTGCATCCAGCGAACTCTCACGGCTTTAACCAGGTATTCCATCAGTCCTCCAAAATAATGTTTATTATTTTATTTAATCAATGGCAACCATCAGGCATGCGTTTGACCGCCATCTCACCTGATGGTAAGCGATAATGAGGTCCAAGATGGAGCACGCTTGCCTAGAAGTAACCTATTCACTCTTGACTTAAAGACTCCGAGGTTGTAGCTATCAGGAAACACAGACTCTGGCAGGAAATTCCACTCTTTTCACGCACAATGAATGTGTTCGCAAAACGTTTTGGCGAAAGATTATGGCCGATTCGCTCTTATTTGTCTTAGAAATTAAAACATAACTTTTGAACAAACTAACATGCTTATTTATGTAAATTATAGAACTTGGTTAGCCACTAACTATATTCGAACTCAGACTAAAAGCGACCGTCTGCCTTGTTTTCTATGACAAATTATCCACTAGTTTGTGGAAATAGAGTAGTATTTTGGGATCGAGAATTGAGTCTATTGTTTGAGTTTATGCAAAGTCTAACTATAAGCTTCTGTGAGTAATTTGTGCATGATCGGAATCAATTTAATCTGAATCTGAATCCAAACTAAAATTATTAAGATTTAAACTAGTTTTTTTCGTAGGGATAGCTAGAGATCTCTGGAAGTAATATGTTCTGACTTCAATCTTTCACTGATAAAAAGGTTTACTAATTGCTGAGTGTAATTGGCAAGTTTTACATATTTCGGATTGATGCATGGTTTCCATGGGAAATGGAAACAAATCTGCGTCAAAAAACTAGTCAATGGTGTACTTTTGTAAAACCTCTGCTTCATAACCCACATGTTTATATATATATATATATATTTTTTTTTATCCTAACTATAATATTATAAATGCGAAAGTAAGTTTGTTTGTTTGTAACCTTTACACGCCTAAACCACTAAATCAATCATCATGAAATTTCGCATACACGATGTCAGGCAGAAAAACTGTTCCCGAGGGAAAAAACAATAACTTTTGACGATTATAATTGCTTGAGATAGGTTCCGAATTATTTTGCTCCTGTGGAGTGGAGATAATCGCTTCATATATAATCTTGGTACTCAAACGCATCCGGTAACACTGGAAGCTTACCCTAACTTAATTGGAAAACGGCTGGCCAAATGATGATGACATACATACCTAATGCCGCGGTTGGTCCATATTTATGACCATTCATTCTTCATACATAAGACAGTTCACTACTTAGAAAAGATGAATAACCACTGAGAAGGTTTTTATTTTTAAATTTTGGCTTTGCACAGTATGTGCATTTAGCTAGTGTCTAGTTCTGAAATAATTTAGCTTTTATATACAGAATAGTGCCACTTTTTTCCATTAGAATGCAGATGTAAAACATTCCAATGTTTTTGCAATATTTGGCAGCTAATGTACCGTCTCGGCAAGCTTAGCTGAGGTATTCAATACTATGTAGCGACATCTATGACGCCACAAACGAAATAACCAACAAATCCTGCATCGTGCAAGCAGATTTCTCCACGTGATTTGAACATTTATTATACAATAGTCCGATATCATCCACCGGGCAGTTGCCCGGACCAGACACAACATCCGTCTGGTCGGAGGATCCTTTACAACCTGTTCCGCATACCTCCAAAACTACAATAAAATTCTCAGCTTTGTTTTACCGAGATCGCGCCTGTTTCAATGATTCCACATGTTGTCCAGTTGCGTAGACGCGTGAGACACAAAACTACACCATTTGTCAAAACCTACAATCAATTTGCGAACAATTAAAACAGCCACTGAACTTCACTCGCCAGAAACTCAATGAGAATATTGTCTCAAATAATCTAGACACGAATGTTTGCCAAAATACTTTAGTAAACTAATTAAGTTTGTTTCAAAGTCACAATGAAAGTGTGACGTAAGGAGCCTTCGTGGGATAAAAAAAAGAACAACACGTAACTCGGTCAACGTTAAATAGATATATATTTTAAATAGAGAAAGGGTGTGGGTAGGTCTACAGTCACAATTTTCAATATTCCCCGGGAGATAGCACGCTACTGCCCTGGCTCAGCCTTGGTGTCTTGGGGAAGCCACGTTGCGTTTGCCCCCGGAGGTGTTGGCCGGCAGGCGGCAGCGCCGGCTCGCAAGGTCGACAGGAGCCAGGATGGGTCGGCCGGCAGGTGGTCTAGCCGGCTCGGAGATGGCCTGCTGAGGCCACGCGGGTAATATGCACCCGGCGTGGAGCGGGCCGCCGTGATGAGTGGCCTAGTGGCCGCGCCACGAGGCACTGCGGCAGGATGGCCGCGATGGAGGACGATGCAGGTGCGTGCCCAGAGTGCAGGGCTCCAAGTCCTCTCCCTCCATTTTCGGAATTGGGGAATCCGGGTCTGGAACACTGGAGCTCGTAATCCGGATCTAGGACCCTGGGAACAATGTCCAGCGTGTCAAAGGTGGAAGATTTGCTTCTCCGCTGATTTTGACACCTTGGCATGAGCAAAGCGGCTGTACGTGCGCTAACAAGTGTGGTTGTCAAAATCAGACGGAGTTTACAAAGGTAAGGTGGAAAAGCATGAAAACATTCACATTCGAGAGCAGCAGCAGCCACGCGCAAGTCAGCATGTACATAGCTAAGGCTATATGTAGGTGCATAGTAAAGCCGATCACGCGGAAGGCGTGATTACAATGTGCGACAGATCTTTTATAGGTTATGAGCCTTGATTATACAATGCTAGGAAATGAAATTAAGGAAGACATGTTCTGGAAAGAATTTATACACAAGATTAGGAACACAGAATGCACAAAGCTACCTGTATGCTGTTCAAACACTCACCCAATTACAGGGGTTGAAGAACACGTAATTAAATTGGCAAATATTTGCCAATGCAAACGTGCGACTGCTAGGATCTGGCGATCGCTTCACGGCTCAAGGGTGTTCGACAGAACAAGAGTGTGAGTCTCACGCCCGCAGCTGGATTCAGATGAAAAAGGAACCACGTTGACTCTTAGGGGTTTTTATATCTGCGCCGTCATTGACAGATGTCATAAAATCCAAAGACAACAGTGTTGTCAGTCTACTAAAATTGTCTATTCCTACCAAAGCCATCACAATGGCTTTTGGTATCTGGATTTATTTTGTACGTTTATGTTTTCATTAAGATTGTAACGCCACTACGTTACAAAAGCTCCCAAAAAGGGTTTCATCTCCAAAAAACTCTCCTGGGATGACACAAATGCGTTAAGCTGTCAACAGACAATTTAAAATGTGTTTAAATTTTTACTCCTCTACAAGTTTTATGAGCCTAAGTTTCGCAGGCAAGCTCAAACTTAATTCATTAGAGCCCGCTGATGCCACTGGGGTAAAAACTGTTTTATAATATACGTTGGTGGGGTAAGGATACGTTTTGTGAAGGGGTGATGAACGGCCTAGAATTTTGGTAATTACTTTGGTGTGAGTTTTGCATCAACCATCCTAGATGAAGTAGCATTAAATCGATGCGATAGTGCGATAACAATTACGATCGAAAAGTCCATTATGTGCAAAGCATTATCCCGAGTTTGATTCCCGAAAGAAAATACGTTTATTTGCGGTAAATATGACACAGTGAAAGACCAAAAACAACAACAAAAAGAAAAAGCTGGGGGAAAACATGCGTCACATCCACGCTAAACGGCCATCGCACAGCATAATGTTGCGACCCTATGTGAGATCTGGAGCCCAGCGCTGGTTTTCAGCGACAGCCGGCGCTGACGTGATGACCAACCAATGAGTAAACTATATACAAATACTTAATTCTAAAATATGAGTGTGTGTTTTATTCGATTCTGGAAATTCTTAGAAGCAGTCCGGACTATGGATTTGAGTTCGGTTTATGGCAATCGGTGCGCTCCCTATTACATGGAACTTCCTACGACTTGTGGCATACCCGTTGATAAATGGCAGGAGCTTGCTCAAAACCGAGACAGGTGGCGTACTTCAATCCACAAAGCAACTGCAGAATGCTTTGAAACTAATCGTCTTGAAGAAGCCCTAGACAAGAAGCACCAAATACGCAAAAATCGCCCAAAGCCTTCATACAACTACACATACAATGATGCTGATCAGCTCTTCTGTGTTTTCAAGACCAAATTTGGTTTTGCCAGTCATCAGAGAGTTCACGAAAGAAAGGAGTAGTAGTCTGGGTCACTGTCGCTGGATACGGTGAAGAGTACATGGGACTTCCTAACAAAATTACTGGTGAAACATGTATAGACCAGCACTGGGCCCGCGTGGTGGAATATGGCCCATACCCTCACAAAGAGAGGAGGTCTGTGTCCCAGCTGTTGGAAAATTATAGGCTGATGGTGACTATAGATCTGCTCAATCCGGCCAGGAATATAGGCGTCATGTTATGTTATGTGTGTTTTTGATTAACTGCTTCAAAGTCGTTATCGCGAATAGATTTTTGCTTTGTAACTAAAAATATCCCTTAATATCTTACACGAGGCGTCTGGCATCTGACTTAACAAAAACCCAATTACTGGCTAACACCGTTACTCTAATAATGGATCTGCTGCCAAGTGTCAGGGACCAGACGACTTGTAACAAACTATATATTTTAGATGAATAAAATAAATATGTGTCCTGCAAGCCATGCCTAAGCAAATACATCACCATCAGACTCATCACCTTTATCATCTCGGCTCTCATAAGGTCATCGGTCTACCTTGTGGGTGGATATTCATAACTGCCTCTTCTGGTACATGGTCACCACTTTAGAACCTTTGCCCCTTCGGCCATCCGTTCTGTGAGCAGTGTAACCCGCAGGGCTCCAGGGGTGCTCTCGTAGGTAGCTTCTGGGGAGCTGTCTGACTCGCTGACTGCGAGAGTGTGGTGTGTAAGAGTGACTGGCTTATATGTGGAGTGTAAGGAAAGAAAGAGGGACAGGGCACTCAGAATACTTATATTGATTGAATAAGAATTATACATGTGCCCTCTTCCACCAGGCGAGCTGCATTGTCTACAAAACAATAGCAAAAATCTATTCTTTCTACAACCGAACCACTCTTCAATATTCTCAACTGCCAGCTGAAGGCCGGTGTTCACACCATTATAGGATGTGTATACAATCGCCACAGTACCTTGCCCGCAGTACCCACTGCTAAGTAGCGAATTCAAATGACTTTGGGAGTTATTCGGGTTATGGCCACACATTACAACTGTATTCCCTTTTTTTGTACAGCTTATTAATTTTAACACGGTATATCTATAGGTATATAATTAGAAATGAATCCCTATTTCCATTGGCCACGGTATCACGTGTAACCGGTTGGACCGATTTCGCTAATTCTTTTTTTTTGTTGTGTTTATTATTGTCAGGAGAAGGTTTCTATGAAAGAAAAAATTAAGATAGATGCGCGGAAAATTAGAAAATTAAAAAAAACTTAACGAATATTTAAACTTCGCGCGTTTGACAGTTCTGGCTAAGACAGCACAACGTCTGTCGGGCTCGGCTCGTTCAATATAAAAACTTTTTCTTTGGGTGTCGCTTTTATCTTTATATTAAACTTATAAGCACTCGTGAGCACATTAAACTGTTTGAAAGAAAGAAAAATGCGTTTATTGTTATTACATTAAAAAAATGGTAATAATTACACCTTAAAACAATAAAAAAACAGAAAGATTAATAATGCCAAAAGGGTTTATTTACTTTTTAACATGCTTGTTTTAGCTTCACCGGTAAGCTATGTTAAAAAACCAAGCAAGTGCGAGTCGGACTTGCACACGAAGGGTTCCGTACCATAAACTGAAAAAAAAAACAAAAAAAGAACACGTTTCTAGAAATGTTTTTTTTTGGTTTTTTTTTGGCTGTATCTCATGATCCGTAATAGATAGACAGTTGAAATTTTCGTACAGTGTGTATTTCTATAACCGCCGTGTATTTGTTGTTATAGTGTCAACAGAATAACACATTCTGTGAAAATTTAAACTGTGTAGCTATTACAGATCGTGAGACACAGCCCGCTGACAGACAGACGGACAGCGGAGTCTTAGTAATAGGGTCCCGTTGGTTGTCCTTTTGGTACGGAACGCTAAAAATCTTAGAAGTTAATTAAATTTGACCTAATTTCCGGTTTAAGATTGAGCTGAAATTGCATACATGCTTAGTTTGGATGACAATACATGGTTAGCTAAGTGACGTCATTCTAAATCCATTATGGCGAATCCCAAAATGGCGGACTAGTTATATTTTTATGGATTCCCATGATAAATGGGTATAAAATGCTGATATAAATATGAAATATAAAATGAGGTCACTCAAAAGCTTATTTTCAGTTTTTTTTTAACTATACTATTATTTATAGGTAAATTGACGTAAAATGACTGTGAAACCTGAGTTTCCTTCAAACATATAAACCACATACTATGCGGTAGCATAGCTATACAACAACACAGTAATTACGAATACTACAAGTACTACATCTCGTCATGGGGATTTCAAAAACTTATCGATGACTGAGTAGTATCGATACTCAGTAAATTGATCTGATGTCGGTAATTTATATCGGGCACTCAAAACTATTAATGCTATGCTAGTGTTAAAAAAAAATATATTCATCATCATTGTTGTCTTTTCCAATTTATTTGAGGTCGACGCAACATGACTTTTACTTAGGTTCTTCTCTATCATAATTTTAGTCGTCAAAGCTGTTTCTATTAAGTGTCATTAATGTAATTCATAAATCACTTTTGCCTGACAGCTTCAGCATTAGGGTAATTTATTCAATGATTAGTAAAATAACAATAAATCTCAGTAATTAAGTTACCGACCAAGTATTTTTATCGAGACAACAATATTTTATTTCCGATAATAGTCAATGGGACGATTTATAGCTAAATTAACGTAAAAGCGTTATATCGATACTTTTGATTACAACACCCCATCCCTACTCATAGACGGACAAAGCCCTTTCGTTACGTAAGTTATTATTAGTAGTCCATTGTTCATGAATTAAGCTGACATAAGGAGTAATAACTTCGCTTCATAATGGGCGTGATATCGGGTGTCCTTTCTCTATAGAGTAAGAGTATGGAATATGAATAGTGATGTAAAAGTAAATACTTTCAATCTATATATAAATATATAAAATAAAGTCGGTTTAGTTTCACTATTTACATATGACTCAAGAACAGCTTTGCCGATTTAAAATAACTTTGATTTGTTGGATTTTGCTCAGCCTCGAATAGCAGAATAAAAAAAAACTCTCGATAAAAAAATTATGAAGGACATTTATGTTCTTGAGGAGCTCGTGGCTAAAGTAATAACAGCCGCACGGGTCGATCCGTCAGGTAAGCTACGCTTACCGGGGTTGGTCCATGGATGGGTGACCATCTTTACATACCGAGATTCCTCCGTGCCTCGGAAAGCACGTTAAGCCGTTGGTCCCGGCTGTCAATCGTGGAACTTTGACAGTCGTTACGGGTCGTCAGAAGGCCGAAAGTCTGACATCCAGTCTTACCAAGGGGTATCGTATTACCCAGTAACTGGGTTGTGGAGGTCAGATAGGCAGTCGCTCCATGTAAAGTACTGGTATTCAGCTGCATCCGGTTAGAGTGGAAGCCGTTGGGGTCGGCTTCCAGTCTAACCGGATGCAGCTGAATACCTACTTAGGAGATAGTTGGGAAAAGGCTAGGCAGATGATGATTTATGTTCTCATACATATTGTTTAGAACGAGTTTTTAATGATTCTGAGGCAGTAAAAAGTTTGCTGGGTCAACTAGTTGGTAAATAGAGGAAAGACTATTTTTAAATAGGAATATTAAAGAAGCACCCGAGATTGTTCATAAAACAATATTTCTTTTCATCATTATGTTAGAGAATATCATAAAATTAATATGACGCAAACTTCATAAGGCTCAACCTTATGAAGTTTTCTGATTCTTTTTTCAAGCTTTTATAAACCTTGCAATGTTTGTTTTTTAGGGTCAAATCTGCAAACTGAATTTAAAAAAATCCTCTTGTCCTACAGAATAGAGTTTTTGCAAATTGGATCAGCAGGTGTATTTGATAACTCAGTTGACATCAATTTGATAGGCACTTTGCAGTACATTGCTTGGTAGACATCGATTATAATAGGCACTACGGTTTCCCTATACGTCAAAGCAGCAATGTACGGCAAAGTGCCTATCAAATTGATGTCAACGGAGTTAGCGATTACACCTTTTTTTTTTGGGGGGGGTTTTGGAAATCATACAATGACTTCTCCCGCTCTGGGTGGAGCGGGATGGCGTATTAGACTCTTACTGACTAAAACCCACCCCTGTTTCTTCCCTGCCTGAGTGCCCAGGGGTGCGGTAACTCATTTTCAGAATTTATCCGCTATCCCTAGGCATGCAGGCACCGGCCACGATGGGCCCCGTCAGTATGCAGTTCCGATGACAATGCATTTGTATGGTAAGCATCACCTAAATCGACAATCATGATGAGCTGCAGATAGAGGAACTTTTCAACGGTCAATGGCACAGAATCAAAATTATGTGTATGAATTTAGGTACTTCTAAAAATTTTTTTTTACTGTAGCCTGACCTGCTCGTATGTGATTAATTTTATATTCTGCTTATTTCTGTTTCTGGTTATAACAACGCTACACTTAGTAACAAAATAATCATTAAATGTACTAAATCACATTTATTAATGTGGGAACGAATCTATTTTGGACCAAGTCAAACTAATAAAACCAAGCCTCAAACATACAATAGGTATATTAAAATATTTGTAAATGGAAATATGAGGCTTCCATATTCATAATTTTCCTCTGCCACTTCACTGGAATTATTTAAAACTTCGACTGTTAACTAGAAAGCGCTAGATTTGTTAGAGAGGAACTCTGCCGGATGATTCAGAATAACACTGCTCACAAACATTTACAAACTGTAAAAGTTTTGTATGTTTGTAATTGTGATATGGTAAACGTTGTGACTGAATTCTGGAAAGTTGGGTTCAATGTGGTTTATATTAACATAACATAAGCTGCCTATAATGTTCCCACTGCTGTTAAACAGGAACTCACTTTAAGAGATGAAGCGGTCTGTGAAACCACAAGAGTTCATGGTAAAGCTTCTTATTTATGGGAAACAAAATATGCATACATGGCTCTAGTCTTTGGTAACCTATTCATGAGTGTATGTTGCTAGAAACTAGAGTTACAAAAGAAACTTGCATCAGCCCTCGAAAATGCGATACTTCAGCAGAAAATCGTACCTCTGCGTCTGTCAGTCTATCATAGAATTTTGGCAGATATATAACACGAAGTTTCAACTATTTAATTACATTACTTAAGTATTAATTTAATATTCTTCTGTATCAAATTTCGGCCACAGCAGCCAATTCAGAGGAGATTACCAATCGACGCGGGAGATGTGCACAAGTGTGTGAGCTAACACTGATGCACTTTCTCTTTTCTCGTTCGCATAGATCGCTGGTATGATAATTTGAAGTGACTGTAATAAGATCAGGGTGCTGGACCAACGGCGTAATTTGTTTTCTGAGACACGGGACTAACACATCGTCAACTTCGATATACCACGAACGTCTTATGAAAATCCATACCGGGTTTAGCACCAAGTGAGCAACTGTTTATAGTAGAATCGGTTATTCTTCTCTGTGATCCTCTATCTCTTTAACTTCCAGGACTTACCATTATAATATTTTTATAGACATCTTTTATAGCAGTGTCGATAGATAAATTGCACTCACAACCCAAAAAAAGGGCTTACACAACGACAAATACAAGCTATATATTTCCATTATAAGATGACCTTTAATTCAACAGAAAACAGCAGCAGCATAATCAGCAGTTTAAACTAAGTCGGGGCCACTACATATAGCATTCTATGTCACATGTGTACCATTGCTTTTATTTAAAATAGCGGCTCGTTAATCTTTCTTAAAATGTAACACAGTGTAACGTGATCTTCAGACACATGATGATGTAAGCATAAACTCATTATTTATCTAAAGATCTGAAGCAGAGCTGTTCTTAAAGGAGTTTGTCCGGGAAAGTACTACCAAGAAACCGTTGTGTCGGTGTGTTCAGGTTTCAAGTGTGTGGGCAGTGTTATATTTTCTGTGGTGGTATTCTTTTTCTCTGGATAAGTTCTGGTCGCTCAAAATGGGCGTCGTCAGAAGCCTAAAAGTCACCAAAGGCCAATGGAGAGGGCTTTGCTCGGAGTTTTGCGTGATCGAATCAGGAATGATGATATTCGCAGGAGATCCAAGGTTATCCACATGTCCCGTAAAATCGCCAAACTGAAGTGGCAGTGGGCAGCAAATTGCTCGCATTTGGTCGATGGGGCCGAAAAATTCTGGAGTGGCAACCGTGTACCGAAAAACGCAGTGTTGGAAGGCCTCCACAAGGTGGACCGATGACCTGGTGAAGGTCACGGGAATCCGATGGATGCGAGACGCACAGGATTGGTTGTTGTAGCAACACTTGGGGGAGGCCTATGTTCAGCAGACGTCTTTCAGCTGAAATGTTACAGATGTGATGATAAAATTCTGGAATGAGGTGTTACTTTGGCAATTTTTTTATAATGTAATTTCAATTTTAAGATTTTATTCTTTCTTGAATGTAACACTGCTTTCCCGCCCGCAAAAATAAGCACATAAAGAAAGTGCAGCATAGATAATGGCTCACGCTAACCACACGTGTAAACCACTCCAAACGTGCTTTGCCTGAATAATTCTGCATCTTATCCTGGATATAATTTAAAATTAGGATTCCCCCGAGCGGGAGAAATCATTGGATGATTTGTTATAACATTATTTTCATCTATGGAATGGTAACGTTACCCAAATTGTTTAAATTTTCCTTTAAAGTGACGGTTCTCAATAAAAATTTAGGCTGCTTGCTTGATTGCAAAAGGCAAGAGGTTAGGTAAATATTTTAGCGAAAGAATTTAGCTACCTACTAAAGAATTAATTACAAAGTTCATCGAATAAGCTCCTTCCAACATTTACAGAAACTGGCCGCGCTAGCCAGTTATGTAGGAAGCTTAAAAGATCTACATATTCACTACAATGCAAATATTAATGCAACTAGGATTTACTTGCATATACAGGAAACCAAATACGCGGTCAAATGCGACTGGGGTTTATTTATTTGCATAAAAAGTATGACACAGTATAAATAACACTGGATTTTTATTAAAAGTCTACTTCTGTAACCTACAAAATATGTACCATAGTATTTTTGCAGCCTTGTCCACGCTTGGGTACAATTTTTACGTTGAGCGATTTTTAGTTGGGGCAAAACTTATGGGTTCGCGTCACCGATATGCTAGTGACATGATGCGCCAGACGCGCAGTTTTTACCTGAATGCGCGCTATTTATGTATGTATAATATGTATGTATGTACTCGCATGTATGTTTCTTCCTTTGTGGCACTATAGAGACCATACGCGTGGACCGATTTAGATAATTTTTACGTCAATTTATGTGTCTTCATCTTGCGAGTGCTACTAAAGAAATGACAGTTATCAAAATGGCCACAACGAGATGCCATATTATAGTGAAAAAGAAAAAATAAGTCGACGAACTAAATTAAGTGGGGTATCAGAATAAAGGGTTCGAGGAGGCGATTCCAAAAATATAACTCACTAAAATGTAGAAAATAAAAAAGGAATTTTTTCATTGACTTGTTTGGAACTTTTTCGTTGTTTTTTTACAGTCGGGTTTTTTGAAAATATTATATTTTTTTATTTTTACTTCTGTCAGCAGTCCCCATGACTGTCTATTTTTATCGTCAAATATTTCATCACCATCATTAACCATTACTAGGCTTTCAGTCTACTGTATGGTCGCGGGAGTGATCAAAGAAGTCACCGCGACCCTGGCACATGTAACTGAAGGAACACGGGTGGGTTTTAGTCAGTAAGAGTCTGACACGCCCTCCCGCTCCACCCAGAGCAGGAAAAGCTATTTGATGAGTTCCCACCCAATAAAAATAAAGTCTAAATGTAATAGCTGGATACTAATATTATACACAAAGCGACTGCTTATCTTACCTTCACGACCCAGTGACCGATGCCCAACTTGATGGTAAGAAACTACAAGCCTTTGAGTTTCTGTCTATCTGTAACTTCTGTCAAAGATTTGCGATTGATAGACGGGACCAACGGTTTAGCGTACAAATGGAAAAATGGTTGCGCTGCGAGGCCGAATCTGTAACGCTGAAATTTCTCAGTAACGAAAAATTGGCATGTGCTTATCTGACACAAAACAATTATTATCAGACCAAAATTTTCAAACTGCTGGGATACAGGCCTTGGCTCTGTGATAGAGACTGAACCATAATCCACTACGTGGGCCCAGTGCGGGTTTGTGGATGTCACATGTTTTCGAATTTCTTAGATCCACGTATACCTTAGAAGACCCACGTATACTTATTTATGTAAGCTGCACCAGTAACGTAAGCAGAGCCCAATTCTGAAGAATTTGATATTCTAATCGCGTGTTTTGACTAAAACTCCTAGCGCTCTGCTGTAAGTGCACTACCTAGGTGCTTACAAGTATGCAGGTATGGGCTGAATACACAAAATCGGGAACACTGCCTTAGGATGTGTAGCTGAGATGTTTGAAGATTTTGTTTAAGTATTGGATCTCTTACCACTTTTGCATAGACGATGGAAATATAACAGTTGAAATATGGGCAGTCAGTTAAAAAAAAGAAAAAAATAATCACTGCATAATAATTATTATAAAACAAAGTCCTCCGCCGCGTCTGTCAGTCTGTCTTTTTTTTTGGAGGGGCAGGGGGGAGGGGGTGTGGGCAATCATCCAATGACTTCTCCCGCTCTGGGGGAGATTATAGCCTGGATTGTTGTTGTTGTGTTGACCTTTGAGTTTGTTTCGGTGTTTTTTCTGAAAGTCTCTCTTCAGTCGTGCACTCTTGATAGAGTGGTCGTGGCTTATGATGATGTCGGACTGTTATGGTTATCCTCTGCGAGTACGGCAGCCCTCGTAATGCGTTTCCAACGGCTTCTGTAGTAGGTGTCGCGAGAGCATTGCACAATGGAGCATTTTGTGGTGCTTTTATAAAGGTCGGTCCAGCGTGTAGGTGACCTGCCGCGTTGACGTCTCCTCTCTACATGACCTTGGACGATGAGGCGCTCCATGGAGTCTTCGTTGCGGATGACGTGTTCGAAAAATTTAAGTATTCGTATTTGCACAATCTACGATAATCTATCTTTGATGTTGAGCTCTTTTAAGATGGAAACGTTGGTACGGCGTGCCGTCCACGGTATGCGGAGCATTCGCCTCCAGCACCACATCTCTAGAGCATCTATTTTTCGGCGCTCCTGTGCACGAATCATCCATGTTTCCGCAGCGTACAGACGTATTGGAAACATCAGCGTTTTCATCAGTTGAACTTTAGTGTTCTTGGTGATGTTGCGATTCTTCCAGGGTTTTTCCATTCTGCTTACTGGAGACCTCGTTATGGCACATCTTCTTCGGATCTCGTCTTCACAGCCGCCGATGTTAGTGATAGTAGCGAGGTATACGTAGTTCGGAACTACGTCGCAGTTGGAAATTGCAGTAATTTCAGGTTTAATTCGTTCAGCTCTGTCTACTATCATCACCTTCGTCTTGTCTCTGTTCATAGCGAGACCAAACGAGAGGCTCAAGCTTTCTCAGAGTAGTAAGCTAGGAAAAACCGGCCTCATCTAGCTTAAACTGATAAAAACATTAACGTGTAGAAGCGGCTTTTGAAACCTGTTTGCAAAATAAATATAATTTATCAGAAAACGGCTTTACGTAGGAAAAGGAATCTTGGTATGTACTGAATGGTCACCCATCTACGGATCGACCTTGGTAAATATACACATCTCATTCATTTAACGATCAGCCTTTTAATGTCTCCACTGCTGGGGCACAGACTTCCTCTCTATGAGAGGGTGTGGGCCGGAATCCACTACGCGGGCCCAGTGCGGATTGGTGGATGTCACATGTCTTTGAATTTTTGGTTATAGGACATTCTGGTTGCTTCACGACGTTTTCCGTCATCGTTTTGGGAGCAGAGGTGATGAAATAATTTACACAAAGTAAAGCGCCTGCCTGGGTTTGAACTTAAGACCTACAACTTGTAAGTCGCGGCCGCTCTTCAATATACTTATCTATAAAGTTATAATAATGTTATTATTTATTCTTTGTTTTAATTAGTTAGTTAATTATTCTATTAGTATCTAAATAGGCATATCAAGAATAAATTCTAATTATGCATATTTAAAAGTTTATAGGAATATCTTTGCCTCCCCACTTCACGTCGTTATTTGTAATGCAACCGATGAAAGGGTTCCGTGACAAGTTCAGAATCTCATTAGCAGTGACCTGAATTGTCCGACAGAGATCTCAATAGTGGAGTAATTAGAGCGGGGTGGGCGGGACAATTGACGTGCGTGGTAATTATGTGGTAGGATTTAGAAACGTAGGGGGTAGAAAATGAGGTTAGTTTTTTATGTGAAAATGTGTTTTACATTTTTTTATATTGGCTTAGAAAAGTTTTTGGTTTTCATGATATTACTTTCTTTATTGAAAAAATATTAGGAGTTTTACAAAACAGTGGTTTTGTGGGCTTTCTCCAGAAATGGAAATGAAAAAGCCATAGCATTTTCTGTTGGTTATCAGACGGTTTTTTGGGTTAATGTGGTTGGAACTATTATATCTAATAATAAAATAATAACTTTCACTGAGAAAACAAAGAATGAAAGATCTTTCTCAAACATTACACCAGCAAGCCTAAATGGTTGCTAGATGAATATCAAATATTGACTTTATTTCAGATTTCAATTTCAAAACTAAAATCAACATGTAACTTGCTAATTAGCCAAAAAATGGTTAGGCTAATCAAATCTTTTATCTCAGAACAATAATTGCTCACGTGGTAGGATTATATGATGATGTATGTATAATAGATATGCTATAAAGTGGAAAGTTAGAATTTATTTGTACCCGAGAGTATGTATGTACGAGTAATGTACGTCAATATTTTTGGCACCCCCTCTAGCCTAAAGAAAGAAAAAGAAAGAAAAAAATTTGTTTTGTGCCTTAACGTCTGTATGCATTTCAATCAGTGATAGCCATACGATGGTACAAATTTACTGAAATATATATACACAGTAAAACTTATAACCCCTAGTAGGGTAAAAACCACGATGACCTGGTGAGGTTCACGGGAATCCGATGGATGCGAGACACAGGACCGGTCCGACCGGGATCGGGTCAGGACCGGGATGTACGATCTCCTGCGAGGCGGCGAGCCTCCTTGCCGGATTATCGCCATGGGATCTGGAGGCAAAAATCCTCGCGAGCCTCTATGAGGACCGCGAGGAGGCGAAACGCCGGGGCGAAACTCCGCTGCCGCGACAACTCGCGGCTCGGCGGACGGAGCTCCGGCAGGATCTCATGGCGACATGGAGACAGCGATTGTCACAACCCCGCGCTGGGCACGCCACCATTGCGGCGGTGGTGCCCCTCTTTGAGGCTTGGCTGGAGAGACCTCACGGCGCCCTCACCTTCCGCCTGACGCAGGTCCTCACCGGACACGGTTGTTTCGGGAGGTTCCTGTTTCGGATCAAGCGGGAGGTGACGCCCGGGTGTTTCCATTGCACGGATCGCCCCGAGGACACGGTGGAGCATACGGTGGAGGTCTGCCCCGCTTGGGCGGAGCAACGCCGTGTCCTCGTGGATGCGATAGGCGGCAGCGACCTCTCGCGCCCTGCCCTGGTTCAGGCCATGGTGCGGAGCGAGAGGGAATGGGAAGCCGTCTCCTCCTTCTGCGAAGCAGTAATGCTCGCGAAGGCGAAGGCGGGACGCGTGAGAGAGCACCAACAACGGAGTCGCCCTCACGCCCTCAGCAGCAGCCGCCTCAGGAGACGCCGGGGGCTTCCGGCGCCGCGAGACGATCTCCGGCCACCGTAGACCCGGGCCTGCGGACGGCGAGTAGTGGGTAACTCGCCGTCCGATCAGCACCAGGCCCGAGAGTCGACGGCGCGTAGTGTTCCACGCGCGCCTCTAAGAGTTGTCAGCAAGAGACGGGGCCCGTCATGGCCGATGCCTGCCCGGGGGTTGAGGATAAATTCGAAACAGAGTTACCTCGCCCCTGGGCACTCAAAGGCAGGAAGGAACAGGGGTGGGTTTTAGTCAGTAAGAGTCTGACACGCCCTCCCGCTCCGCCCAGAGCGGGAGAAGTCATAGGATGATTTCCCACCCCACAAAAAAAAAAAAAGCAGTACCCGTGGCCCTCAGCAGGTCAACGGTCCACCTATTAATAATAATAATATATTTATTTTTCTCACCACAATATTACATTAAACATATTACATGCTATCGGAGTCAGACAACTTTTAAATATTGTGGGAGACTGGTGCCTAAAGTAAGCTCAAGGCCTGTATTTCAGGACACCAGGTCTCCGCCTTTTGACAAAAAGATATATTTTATATTGTTATACAGCACTTGCACTGACAACATAAAAGATAAAAAATCAACATTATATGTAGATTTATGACTCGAGTGGAAATTTTAGCCCTAGATTTTTGTTAGTTAGTCTTTTTTTTTATGATGGATGGATAGTTTTTTTTCTATGTGTGGAGCGGTGTTGGTCCGAGCGAGCGACGAGTGGGTGTGTCTATGTATGTATGTGTGTTAGGCGCTTTATTGGGTGTTTATTACTGATAGTGTTATAAATTATTATGTAACTTTGTTGTGATAGAAGAACGGGACTTTGTTAAGTAATAAACTATTTATACTTTTAACTTTAAAACTTTATTAGAATGCCTATCAATCCTAAAGCAATCGAATAGCTTATATCCAGCAGTGGACGTCTTTTGGCTGAAAAGACGATGATAATGATGAGGGTAAAAACCTGGTACCTCTACAGTTTAATCTAGTCACGTAACTAATGCAAAAACCGAGGCAGGAAAAGTTACATCTAAACTTTAGTTAAACGAAAATAGTGCAAAGTGGTGAGTAGTTCGACGAACTTAGCACTTAATACATCGATGGAGACAGATTATTAGTTCATCATGGAAATAGGACTTCGTAGTAAATGGTGATAGCACTAGGAAGTTAAATTAAATTGGTTACTGAGACATAATCCGAGTAATAGAAGTAGGTAAATTTTGCCCTGAGCGCCGCGAAAGAAAATAGAGTATATTTTTACCAAGTGCTGCTTATTCTGATCACTATTTCCTTCTGCGTTTGTTTTTCCAGTAAAATAATTTATCCTAAATATGTATAATCATCAATACATTGTTATATTTGGTTGGAGTTTATCGAAATAGGTGTTTTAATAATGATTTGTTACTAATTTTGTATTGTAAATGTTGATTTCTTTTTTTTTTTTTTTGGAGGGGTTGGGTAATCATCCAATGACATCTCCCGCTCTGGGTAGAGTGGGAGGGCGTGACAGACTACGTCTATGATTTTTACAAAGTCACGGTATAAACGTTGACATTAAAGCTGGATTAAATATTTACAAAATGTAAGAAATAAAACGACATTAATTTATGTATTATATTTCGCAATTGCTGGCCAATGATACTAACTGTGGCTAACGTTAAGCAATATTAAAATTTATAAGAAAATAATTAAGCTTCAAGGTGCGTGCATGTAAGAATGCTTTTTTTTTTGGGGGGGGGGGGGGGGGGGTAATCATCCAATGACTTCTTCCGCTCTAGGGTGGAGCGGAAGGGCGTGTCAAACTCTTACTGACTAAAACCCACCCCTGTTCCTCCCTGCCCTGAATGCCCAGGGGCGAGGTAACTCTTTCAAATTTATCCTCAACCCCCGGGGGTTTATCCTCAACCCCCGGGATATAAGGATGTGTGAGCCAAGAAAATAAATATCGACGTCACTCACATCACCGCTGATATTTTCTCAATTATGTTGCAAATAGTTTTGCAAAGGTTTTTTACATATCTATCACAGTGAATAAGGTAACGATATCTTTATAAACATGTATATCGAGGAAGAAAATCAACGAAAAGTTATGGCCATGAATTTGATAAACAACATTAGCTGCCACAGGGTTTTTAAATTAAGTTTTCAAACATTAGGTACAAATGAATACAGTCACAAAACTATCAAAGCCAATGAATTTATGTCAAAGAATAAAATATTTATTACCTATACACATATTATATTTTATCTTTTTTCATTTAAAGAAAACGTTGCCCTACACTGAAAATTACTCCTATATCGTATCTATCTTCACAGACATGTAAATTCACATACAAAGACACACAGAGCCCAGAACAACTATCTAATATACCATACTAATATTTGTTCTGTGCGGGAATCGACACGCAGCGTAGCAGCCAAACGCTCATCCACTGCGCCAACCGTGTCGTTAAGTTTGTTGGATTATTCATAAGTTTGCACTTACATAATATACAAAGATTTTTTTTTAAATAATTATTATACATTTGTTGCCAAAAATAACACGAAAGACTCATTATATTAATGTGTGTGAGTAAATAGGAGCAGACACAGCAAATGTTGAGCAGTGTGCAGTATAGCCGCAATGCTGGTCAACGCTGAATTACAAAGTGCCTTGACGGGCGGAGTATAGGGGCATAGTGTGTAATATGAATCTAAAAGCGATAATAATTATAATCTTTCGATCATGCTCGTAACACATACTGGATCTAGGAACTGCCCAGTTCAGATAATGAGTACTGTAGTGTTAGTAATGGCAGCTGAAACGATTACATTAGGAAGAGGTTACGGAGTATTTTTTCACCCTATTGTACCATTGCTTTAGTTTCCTGTAAAAGAGTGGTCATATGTTCTGGTGTACATTAAATTATAATTCTATCCTATCTTATCTGTATCTACTGCAAGCAAAACACCTAAAATCATATTATACTTGGACTTAAACATAGAGACTTTTGATTTGCAAAATAGCTATGATATTAATAATAGCAAAGGAGATGGTGCTAAGGAAGAAAGATACATTCAGTGGAATAACACGCCATATGGTATAGCGGAGTGGACGTTGTTCTAAAACCAGCGACAAATTCTTCAGTTCACAACGATCGCGTTCATCTGTAACAAAAAAGGACATTATTAGCACTATCAAGTTTTAACAATATTGCAAACACTTTCAATGTTGATATGTACAGAACCAGACCTAAGGCACTTTCTTGCGGCATGCCAGCTTTCGTTTTAGTCTGGTCTACATATACGAAGAAACATCACAAATGCGTTACTATTCCCCGGTGACAGAGATGTAAATAATCAGTTTTTTCATTTTGTAGTTAGTTAAAACTTTTCTTAGACTAATAAATATTTTACAAAACAGAAATATTACTTAAGCTGTTCCCAGATATTTTTTTAAACAGATAGAATATGAAGAATTTACTTACTCACGCAACCGACAATTTGCTGAATACAGGCAACGCGCATACTTTCATAGTTGTCAGTGATCAGATCTAATACTACTGTATTTATCACCATTAATAAGATAGGTTGTAAAAAAAACGAAGATATCCAATAATACGTTGACATACTATGACCCTGAAAAACATAATTATGTTTTTAACGACGAATGACGGACAAATTTCATTACTGAAACTTAACGCGAACAGTATATTTATACCACGTACAGTAATAATTATTATAGTACAAAGAATGATGACATAGCCACAGACCGCTCTTGGTGTGTACTGCTCGTGTTCTGTCTCAAAACAGGTTTTTTTTTTTAATTTGGGAATAGCAACGAATAATAAAATATTACACGAGATTGTTAAGTACTCTTACTTCGTTTTCCTTAAACTTATAAAGTTCATAGTACAGATTACTGAATATTCTTGCCAGTGCACCAAGCAGTGAACTGGCTATCTGAAATTATATAAAACAAATAATAACGAGAATATCTCGTCCGAATATGCGTTCGTCTTGTTCATTTGTAAGGCAAACTCGAACGCGTCATCGCGCCGATTGGAGGCCTGCAGTCTTGACATAAATAGCGAAACTTACGTTAGATTACTAGCCGTTAAAAAACTTCGTCATTGTGAGCAAAAATTTTAGGTCATAAGTCATAACCTGAAAAATAATTGATTTTCTTAAAATATGTGCAGAGACGGCGTAAATTTTAACTTGCATGCACTATTTTTCATAAAATTTGTAATTTTTTTAACTTTTACCGCTTGAAACAATTAAATTAACTTGTCAAAATGTTAAAGGACATAAAAATTTGCCTGCTCGGAACACAAAATTCTTAGCGAACGAATTCGGTCGTTACGCGATTGTTAACTAAGTTAAGACTGCAGGCCGTGAGTTTGCGGAACCAATTAATACAGCGATAACGTGCATTCGCATTACACTAAAAAGTGTGATGAAACAGTGAAAAGGAAAAGAAGGCCAAAAAAATATGGATGGATTGTACGATTATATGAAAATAAGGGCTAAATAATGCAAGAGAAGGAAGAATGGAAGAAGAAAACGTGTTGTACCGAACACAAGTAAAGTTCAACAAGGGCAGGAAAATGATGTTTGCATAAGACGAAAAATTCATCACAAATAAAGACAAAGAAATAAAAACTGATTATAATCATAGGAAAGTTCTACTTATGGATCTTAAGGAAGTTTAATTAGAAAAAAAAACTGATTAGGTACACTAAAATTACATACCATGGGTTTCAAATAAACGTCAGTTTTCTCCAAAGTATCAATCAGTGTCTCGTACATTTGAACATATTTGCCAACATTCAGTCTACCAGATTTGTTTTCAAATTCAGCTTTCATGCTAACCCTTATAAGTTTAACTCGACAGTAAAGCAGGCCAAATATCAGAACACCAGTAAATTTACCGACTTCTAGGCACCAAGCTTCCAGAGCCGTTGAAAAATAACCAACAGTATCAAAGACAAAACATACATCAAAATTAGAATGACAGAATACAAAATCGTTTGATAAATTGACTAAAATACTCACTAAAAAGCAAAACTTAAAGAAATTATTTAATTTGATGAACAACTCTTTCGAACCAGGCAACGAATCAATTAAATGTAAATATTTGAAATAGTTATAGATGTACGTTTCTTTTGTTTTAAACGAAATTGCCATATACAATGAAAGTTCAAGGGCATTGGTTAATTTATAACGAAGTGGAATTCGAGAATGAAAAACAGTGACAGAAAGGAGAATTAAAGGTACTAATATGGTATACAATGCAGAAAAAAAGTTAATTTTGTTTGAAACGTTAAAGTTCTGACGGTATCCGAATATAAAGCGTATGATCATTATTTTTTTTAAATTATACATAAGAATTTCTTTGGAAATCATGTTTAAACAATAAACAATGATATGTTAATTCTTCATGGTTGTGTCAATAGTAGAATAAGAGGCTGTAGGTAGGACATAATATCCGTACAATTGATGGCTTAAGGAGTAGACGTGTTCTTGAGTAAAGACCGCGAATCGGCAAATAAAAGAAATGAGGATGCTCACAGCCTTAAGTGGAGCGACGATCTGCACAGAGTCACTGCAAGGTTGCAACTGAATAAGTAAAGTAAATATTGTTTGATACAAAGGCAGAAAGTGTTACCACCAAAGTTACTTTACTGTTGGCCTCATTGTAACTAACTCTATTTTTATCAAGTTCGTAGAATCAATGAGTGATGGTTTGAATTACATAAAATTAATATTTTATTGTTTTCAATGCCACTGATCTGAAGTTCAGAAGTGATAACATCAATTGTATGAAGCTATATATTCATTTCAAAATAGACACGAAAGATCGACTATACATTTATAGGCTAAGAATAAGTTGATAAAATTTAGCTTGGAAGAAAAATTATACTAGCAAGCGTAAAGTTATTGCAGTAATCAAGTAAATTTTGCTTTTATGCCAAAAGAAACAAGACAAAAATTTAAATTTGTAACGTGTTGTTCCCAAGCAACCGTAAAACTAAAGACGCCGCTAGTATTACGGCTATTTCTCTATTTTATGAGTACGATAAATCTACTTTAAAGATGTTTACTGTTTGTGGTCCGCCATTTTATCTGTGAGTGCTAACAAATGATTGTTGGCACCGTCGGATAATACGAGGTCTCTTATTGAGTGTGAAAGTTCACGATTTTGTAATAGACATTTTGTTCAAACATTCAATTTTATTCTGGTATAAAAATACTGGCGCGTTACAAATTAAACGGAATGCATGTTGAATGCGCGATTGTGCGTTGAGACAACACTCAAACAATAATAAAATTGTAATAACGCTTTTGATCACATTTGTCACATTATTTTTGCGATACTTTACGATAAAAAAACTGGATTCTCTAAATTATGGTAAAATCCTGAAAAAATCTACTGAGTAGCTTACATAAACTTAACGGTTATTCACTCAAAGATGATTTTATCTTTTACTATTTATGGATAAAGATATTCTCAGACAGGACTGGAGATAGCAATAGAGTAACAGCGCCAATTCTTGCCACTCTAACAAATAAGTAAAAAATATATATACATTCCATGAAGGAAACAGTTTGAAAATGGGAGACAGGAGCCCACACTATGTAAAACCTGAACTGACTAAAACGCACCTCTGTTCCTTCCCTGCCTGAGTGCCATTACTACGTTAAGAATTTATCCGCTACCCCTAGGCATGCAGGCACCGGCCACAATGGGCCCCGTCAGTGGTGGCTGACACTCATCTCTTTGAGGAGCGCGTGGAACACTACGCGCCGTCGACTCACGGGCCTGGTGCTGATCGGACGGCGAGCTACACATTGCTCGCCGTCCGCAGGTCCGGATCTACGGTGGCTGGAGATCGTCTCGCGACGTCCTACGCCCAATGCGTCTCCTGCGGTCTTCGGCTTCCCTCACCCGTCCCGCCTCCACCTTCGCAATCATTACTGCTTCGCACAAGGAGGAGACTGCTTCAAATTCCCTCTCGCTCGATCATGGCCTGAACTAGGGTCAGGCGCGAGAGGTCGCCGCCACCTATTGCATCCACGAGCTGTCGCTGTCTCCATGTCGCCATGAGATCCTGCCGGTGCTCCGTCGGTGTCGCGGCAGCGGAGTTTCGCCCCGGCGTATGGCCTCCTCGCGCCACTCCCAGAGCAGCGCCTTGCACCTTGGCCTCCAGATCCCATGGCTGTAAAAAAAATATTTCTTCCACCGGCTAGCGTCAGAGATACTTATGGCATGAGACCCTGTTACCTATCTTCGGGTTTTGTGCATGAGGTATGTATGCAGTAAATAAGAGTCCTTAGATTTGGTCTTCACATATATCACATTTATTGCTAACACTTCATCACACAAGAGAGTACTCAGTACACAGAGAATTGTATGTTAAACTTACAATTTATGATAAAACACTTTTACCCTATCCTTCGAAGATTAAGGATCCAATGATGAGTTGAGACCCACAAACAGTATCCAAGCAGTGGTTATAACCTTAGTCATCTTTGGGACACGTGGACGCTTGTGCTCCGAACCTTTTGCCTTGTTCTTCCAAAATGTAGTGAAATCTATGATCCGACCATTTTATAACGTTTATTCCTATATAATTAAAGGTTAAAGTAGGACCCTGTCGACAAGAGAACACTCCGGTAAGAATCTCAATGCCACGCTTGATTTAGCATCATTACAGAAAAAAAACCCAAAAAGACTACTTACATTGTCCTACATTCTTATGCTTACAGCATTTGAACTTGACTCTGGTCCCTTTCACACCTCGAGCCATCATAAGGTGCTTTAAAGTAGTTTTCCAATAAATAAAATTTCTTAGACAGACTCGTTGCAGATCAAGTTGGAGAAAAGAAAGACGTCAAACGTCAATCTGTCATCTGTCAACTCGCAAAACAACGCTTCATTCCACGAATCTAAATTTATTCTATTTTTTAGGTGTTACAATACACCTTACCCCGGTTAAAAAAAATTTTTTTTTTTTAAAGACTACAATGCCATGTAAATTTAGAATCTCACCAAAACCCTCGACAGAAACTGAGGCAACTCGAAACAAATCTGAATCTAGATTCCCCTCAGACACAATGATTAAATTACTACTATATCAGTAAGTACTAATTTAATTTAAGTTTTCAATTAAGTATTAAGTACCAAATAAAAATCAAGAAACAGGATGAGAAGGTATGCATAACCCCCAATACACCTTAACAAAAGTCTGTATGTAGGTATGCACACATTTAAATAAAGTTCTAAGTTTAATCTATCACACAATTACTTATTTTTAAATCTAAGTATTTGTGATATACAATTACTAATAAGTTTAGTATAATTAAATAATCAATACTCCTTAACGCAAAGTATTGTTATTCTAAAGGATCTATAAATTTTATATCTAAATAACTACTCGTATGATACTAGATGTATCAAGTATTCACAAGTAATTATTTCAAAACTAAAAAAAAAAAAAATATTTAGTTTTGACAACATTATTCTCTTATTTAAGTAATTGAGATTCAATGTGTAAGTATAAAGTTTCATTTCATTACCCTCAATCTCCAATCCTAGTAAGTAACAGTAATACCCTAACAACAAGTTCTTCAAGAAAGTTATATCACATCACTAATATAAGTGATTGTGATCTATCATATCAATAACAAGTAAATTACAAAATCATATTCTATATAATTGAAATTCAAAAGCATTCAGGTTAATTTAATTAAACAAGATTATAAGAAACTGTTCAATCAAATTACATAAGTATTGGCTTGGGAGCAATTCAAGCATGAACCCCAAGCCAAAAACTAAAAGCGAATTGAGGACTATTTGCCCATCTAAACGAATTTGGGTATGCAATACCAGACACACTTACCGTGTATCTTTTAATGGACAGACTTACGAATAACCTAGCCAATTGTTAACAAAATAAACGAATTGGGGCTCAACTATCCATCTAAACAAATTCGGATATTCTATATACCAGACACATTTATCATGTATCTTTTAGTGAACACATCTTAAGATGTCCTAAAATCAATTCCAAAAGTAAATTAAATTAAAAGAATTTAATAAATAAAAGTTAAATTTAGTTATCTAAGAGTGAATTGAGGACCATTTGCCCACCTAAACAAATTTGGGTATTCATTATACCAGACACACTCACCGTGTATCTTTTAATGGACAGACTTACGAATATCCTAGCCAATTGTTATAAATAAACGAATTGGGGTTCATCTATCCATCTAAACAAATTTGGATATTCAATATACCAGACACATTTATCATGTATCTTTTAGTGAACAAATCTTAAGATGTCCTATAATCAATTCCAAAAGTGAATTAAATATATAATAAATAAAAGTTAAATTTAGTTATCTAAGAGTGAATTGAGGACCGTTTGCCCACCTAAACAAATTTGGGTATTCAATATACCAGACACACTTACCGTGTATCTTTTAATGGACAGACTTACGAATATCCTAGCCAATTGTTAACGAAATAAACGAATTGGGGTTCAACTATCCATCTAAACAAATTCGGATATTCGATATACCAGACACTTTTATCATGTATCTTTTAGTGATCAAATCTTAAGATGTCCTGTAACCAATTCAATAAGTGAATTAAATATATAATTCCATAAGTGAATCCAATTAAAAGGATTAAATAAGTAAAATTTAAATTTAGATTTATTTAATTAAGTTGGGCGCCTGTGGGATCATGAATAAATAAATTTGAGTAAATATCCCACAATTATAAAAGTTGGTATCACTAGTTACTAAGAGAATTGAGAAGTTTTTATACTAATAAAGTAAATTTTAAAGTTTTAATAACTCCGGTGAAGTATTATAGTCATCCGAGAAATTTTCATTAAATATTGAGACCAAGTTAAAATTCGTTTGACTATTTCACTATCAATCCACAGTCAACTATCCAAGTAAACGGTACAAGTCAGCGGTATAAGTCAGCAGTTGGTTCCGAACACAAGCGAACCTCATTGGCCACCGTAGGTATAGTAGGATAGTCCTCTTACTTGAAACTGCCACACAGACCATGATACCGCTTGCAGATCTCATCTCAGGATACATTTGGATCGACTGAAACATTAAAATAATTTAATTCATGTACAAATTCCTACCTAAGAAGGTAATCAATCCATAATTTATACATCCTGAACAAAAGAAATGCGCTTCATTCCACGAATCTAAATTTATTCTATTTTTTAGGTGTTACATGGCGACAGTCCGGCAAGGCGGCTTGCCGCCTCACAGGAGACCGTGCGTTATCCTCGAATCAGGCGAATGGCCAAGACCCTTTAAGACGCCTTCAACCGGCGAGCTGGTCGCCGTCTCAGGGAACGCGCCCACACCGGTGCCCCGTGAAGGGCCATGGACCGCACGACCTCCGCGTAGAACTTACGCTAGGAGGCGTTTAGAGCTCCCAGATTGGGCAGGAGCCGCTTCAAAGCAGCACTGGTCCGCTCCAGTCTGGAAGCCAAACGTCGGCAATGCTTGACGAAGTTCCACCGGCTGTCGAGGACGAGTCCCAGGTACCTCATCATCCCCCCGACGCCGATGAAGGTTGGTATGTTGTAAATTTCTTGGTCTATTCTGGTGGTTGGTGGTGGTGTATTTTGTTCTATTCTATTCTATTCTATTCTATTCTATTCTATTCTATTCTATTCTATTCTATTCTATTCTATTCTATTCTATTCTATTCTATTCTATTCTATTCTATTCTATTCTATTCTATTCTATTCTATTCTATTCTATTCTATTCTATTCTATTCTAGCGACAGCAAAAATACACGTTTTGTGAAAATTTCAGCTATCTACCTATTTCGGATTATGAGATACAGCCCGCTGACAGACAGACGGACGGACGGACGGACGGCGGAGGCTTAGAAATAGGGTCCCGTTGATTACTTTTCGGGTATGGAACCCTTATAAGTAGGTTTTAGTAGCATTTAAAATTAGCAGGTTTAAAGCAAGCCAGTGGCAGAAAAAACAAAGTGGCAGACCATGTTAATGCCTTTTTGGGCGTGATTAAAGACTTCATCCCTGGTGTCTCTATTGAAGGTGAGGGTTGTGTCATCAGCGCATGAGGTAATGTTACAGTTTTGGAGATTAAGTTAGCAGAGATTATTAAAATAATGTGTCGTCAGATATTTTAAAGTTAAGTCTAATGACATAATCAAATTAAATACATCATCATAATTCAGCCAAAAGACGTTGTCTGCAAGACATTTGCCTCACCCAAGCATTGCATCGCTGCAACGACCGATTTCTTATGATTGATAGGCTCGTGCTGGTCCACTATCTCACCTGATATTACTATCTTACCTGGGGGCCTAGCCAAGTTACAAACGTTACGTAGCTATTCTCTTTCTACAATCGTTAACGTCGTAGCGATTCGTTCAAACAAATACATTATGCTAAACTTCTGTTAAAAATAATGCCAAAAATATGCTAAAATTTTTTAAAATTGCTAATTTGAAATTCCAAGCTAATTTCAAATTTTAATCAAAATTATTAGAAAATATAGATATTGGCTGTAAGTAGAATTACACCAAGTTTTGAAATAAACAGTCCATATCATGATCTTAATCAACAGTAGTTGTAGATGTTCAGACTGAGAGTCCGATCATAAGTCTCTTTGGAACCTATAAATCGCAGTTCGTCATCTGGATTCTGGAACTGTATAAGAATAACGGAATTTTCTTGGCCTCTTCAGGCCAAATCTGACTTAAAAAAAACTACATTAAAATATATACTATATATATTACAAGCAGTTCTATTTTTATGATTAATTTGAGCAATAAAATAGGTATAAAATCACAAAACATTTTTCTTTGCAACTCCCGAAAGTAATGCATTCGTTTTGACATTTAAAATGTTAGTAGCATGGCATGTTTTATTGTTAACTCTGTCTTTTGTGTTCAATATGCCACAAGAGTAAAAGAGATAATCGAAATAGTGTCGGACCAGAGTAGGGGCGTATTTGTACATTATCACTAGACTAAATTTTGACATAAGTGGTTGTATAAAAAAGTACTCTGTGGTGGTTGTACAACCGATGATGGCACCAAGGCAAGGGATATGTTAAGTAGATAATATGCTTAAAAAAAATTGCAATACCTATGCTAAACGACGTAATATTATGTAATATATATATATTATGTAAAAAATGTCTAAACAGGAAGAAAATCTGCCAAATTTAGTTAAATTGCCAATTTAGCAAAATATGCTAAATTGGCAACGCTGATAGCGATTCTACACTTTCGATCACATCTCTTATAAAACGGTAGCCAAGTTGCACTTTTGACAAGCGCTAACGAATCGAATTCTAAGTTTTTGATGAAAATGGCGTCTTTAAATCAGCTGTTCTATGACAGTGAAGTATATTGTTCATTTACTTTGATTTTGGACTATAGTTTTCCTTTTATAATATAAAATGCATTCTTTAAATATGTTGTGGTGTGCTCATAACGAAGAAGTGTTCTTTAAACAACGGAAAAGAGATCTATATCGTCAGTGCATGAAAACAATAGAAGAAATGTCGGACACTTTGTTTATATGACGATTTTAGTTAGATAAAGCGACTTTCGAAGCTCTCGTTCAAGACCTACGATGGAAAACTTCTATAAAAGGGACCAACGAGATTCCACTGGAAGTGAAGGTAATGGTGTCAAATTTTCTCGCTGTTCATAAAGTTCATTTAGTACAAATATTTCAATAAGTACCTCCATAACATTAATTTCTTATATTTCATAAATGGTCATCTAGTAGAGTTGAATCATATATGCGTGAACTTCAACTAAATAATGAACAAGTATGGTTATTAGGTAAGTGTTTACAAGTATAAAAAGATCTAAAAGTTGCTTGTTTGTTTTGTCTACAGAAATAATTATTTCAGGTGACTGGGAATCCACAACGCCCTTTGGCTAATGACTCCCATTCTCAATGCAGTTCAAGGTTCAAGAGAAGAACTATATACCTACTCAAAAGCATGTGCAAACGCGTAACTGTTGCTGGTTTGGACTACTGAAAGCTCGGTGGAGATGTTTGCTTAGATACAGGGTACTTCACTATCATCCCAATGTAGCTAGCAAAATAACAATGACATTTTGTGTGCTACACAAAATTGCATTGAAAGCCGGTTTACCACCACCGGAACTACTTCCGATTGTACATGAAGATGGTGATATAGGCATGCAAGCATACACCACTATTTCTGAGGGTAGCCAAAATGAGCTAAACCAAGGCAGAGCCATGCGAAATTGTTGAATAGGTTACAATAAGAGTATTATAGTTTTAATTAATTACATCGTTATTTTAAGGCTTAAAGGAGATGACCAGTTCCTACCCTCGTATTCGGGAACATGTGCAGGGTTATAGTTTCAACATTAATATTTAAAAATAAAGATCTAATTTATCATGGTTATATTATTCCGACTAAAGCCGGGGTTAAAATGTCTGAAAAAAAACAGTATATTAATTGATTCTGTTTTTCTCATATGCACTTCCTGATTATGACGTTCCATTGTATCCATTATTATCCGGTAACCATAATAACCTACATATACATAGTATGGGAAGAATAAAGATAAGAACGAGTTATTTTCGATAGTCAATTTTTATGACAGGGAATATGTATGTTTGGTTTATAATTAATTTCATTTGACACGCCTACAGGTAAGGTTATGTTTTATTGACTTTTTTTTAAGTAACCACTGCGTATAAAGGAGTCTTGTTTCTTTGACATTTTGACAATTTATCTAACAGTAGTGGCGGACACTTCCAGCAGTCATTTTCATAAAATCGATATTTCAATCGGTTTGAATCAAAGCATTAAAAATCGAGATTCAAATAGATTTTTGAATTGTTATTTTATTTTACCGTTTTTAACTGTGTTTAATAAAGTACTAGCGAACCCGGCGAACTTCGTACCGCCTCAGAATCAATACGAAAAAATAAATTCTCTTTATTTTTTTTTATTTTCTTGAATTTTTCAATGTTCTCATAGTTATTCTGCTATTCGGAGCGGAGAAAAATCCGACAATTCAAAGATCATTAAAATCGGTCCAGCCGTTCTTGAGTTATTAAAGGTGTACCTAACCCGACTTTGTTTTCTATGTTTAACCCCAAATAAATTGGGATAAGGGCAGGAGAATGATGATCATATAAGTATAAATAGTTTTATTTGCAGTTATGTAAATGTGAAGATAAAAAAATAATAAATTTTAAATCTCTAATTATAATTGTATCTACAAAATGAATATTAATATTGAAATCTAATTTTGAATCTCATTATACAAATTGTTATACTATTTATTGGAATCAAATTGAAATTGTAATCTAATTTTAATATTTAAAATATTGTTATTTGTTATTTTAATGTTATTTGTTGTGTTATTTGTTGTTATTGTTATTGTGTTTGTTGTTGTTGTTTGTTTGTTGCTATTTGTTATATATATATATTTATTGAAATCAACAAATCAAAATTTAAATGTTAAGAAAAATATAAAACAATAATAAAAATTGAAAAAAAAATGTAACAACTCTTTTAAAATTATTACGATGTTTAAATAATGTTAACACTCATGTAAAAATGATATGTATTCTTCTGCATGAAATAAAAGGCTTTTTTATTTTTATTTATTTATTTATTAAATGTGAAGATTTATGCACTTATACTGCTTACATTCTATACCTACCTACTAAAGTAAAATAATTGATTTAAAAACATAGTTCTACAGTTCAGTAATTATGAAAACAAACTGATTTCGATTTTAGTGTGCTAATGTTCGAGAAAAAGCAATTATCGGTATCGATCTCAGATTGCAATTCAACATCCCTACTTGCAAATCTGATCTTGGCGATGATAGCGTAACGTCAGGTTCAATTGCAGTTCGCGATCCACGTTGTGTTTACGCGTTCGTTGTGTCTGTGCAATTATTGTGTTGAATTTCTAACGACCATTGTTATTCAAAAAATCATGCAGAAATGATTTCACGGGTTGGTGGGAACAATCCATATTTATTAAGAGCCACAGTCAGCTATTGACTAAAACGAGGCTCTACGTGGCTCGGAAAACAAAAATAAGGCTTTATATTATTTGCGAAGGGATGAGTATTACACTGAATAATAAAACTATTATTTGAACGAATGAATTCTTTTAATAAATCATAATTTAATTAAAAATATTTATGACAGACGGATAATATAAACAAAGTACAATTAGACGGTCTTATCGCTAACAAGCGGTCTCAGTTTTGAAGCCTGAGGAACTTTAATCAACTTATTACTATACATTACGTGTCTTAGGTATACACCTATATTCTTTACAAATAGAAACAATTATTCTATTCTATTCAATCCTATTCATAGAAGTTACAAAAAAAACATTAATGCTCTTCAATGGAAACCAGAATTTTCCAAAAATGGCGCTGTTAAAGAACATTGTCTTGGTGCCTGGCCCAGCCAAGTTAAGAGGTAGAATAAAATCTAGGCATGACAGTCGAAAAACATATTTTACCTATATACTAAAAGATCGTGAACCTACCGTCGATTCCCCATTAGATGCAATATTAGGTTACTATTGCAACTGTATACCTAGTAGGCAATCGGACAGTCGGCTCTTGCTGCCATGTCATGACAGTAGTCTGGGTAATTGGGTTGACTCGACCGGGAGGTACCACGCTTTTACAGAATACCAACGTGAAATACCAGCAATATGTTGCTGCGCTTCGAATGGTAAGTGAGGGAACCAGAAGCCCCACTGGGATTGGGGTGGGAAAACGGTGGAAATGCATCAGCAATAACCCTGGTGTTGTGGATGTCTGCGGATGGCGGTGATTGCTTAACATTAAGTGACCCGCATGCTCGTTTTTACACGGTATAGAAAAGAAACATAGCGCCTCGAAGGCGTGTCGAATAGTAGCAAATCATTCACAAACTCGATAGCAACAACGTCTAGCGCCATCTCATATCAAAAATCAGAGTTATTTAGTGAAAACTTATGTTTATTTTTTTCAGTTGCCCGACCTTTTAGCCTCGTGAAACTTTTTTATCTGTAAACTATCATGCTCGTTTGCCTCCTTGATGGTATGAAAAAGAATTAGAGCGCCTCGATGGCGTGTCGAATAGTAGATATTAATTCTTAAACTCGATAACCACAACGCCTAGCGCCATCTCATACTGAAAAGTAGAGTTATTTAGTGAAAATTTATCTTTATTTTTCTTAGTTTCCCGACCTTTTAGCCTCGTGAAACTTTTTTATCTGTAAACTATAAAATACTACGATTACAAAAATAAAACAATATTTGCTGCACATTGATTAAGACACCTAGGCAGGTGCCCATTGCCCCACTGGTCATGTCCTATGTATAAAATGAATCATTAAAAATTTAAATGTCCACATTTCTTTTCAAATGTTATTTTTCTGTTAATTAATAACTTATGCCATAAATGTATACTGTTAGTTGTTTGATAATTATAAAAATAAACACTTTATGTAACATTTATAATTGAACTAGCTGCACCCCGCGGTTTCACCCGCGTAGACCGGGGTAAAAACCTGTGTGTTAATCCAGGGTATAAGCTAACTACATACCAAATTTCATTCAAATCGGTTCTGCCGTTTGAGTGTGAAGAAGTAACAAACATACAATCACTCACTAACTTTCACCTTTATTGTAAGTTTGCCATAAAAATGTTTTAATAATTTTAATTACAGAATGGTTTTATGTCAGTATATTACTCATTCAAAATAAAAACAGCCAACATTAATTTTTTATTTTGTCTTTCTTTAAATAAAACTACTAATAAAATAAATACCTTTGTTATTCCAAAAACACTGTTTAATTCTTAATGTAGTGATGTTGGCCTTAACTATATCCAATTAAATCAAAGCATTTATTTCAAATAAACCGTTTACAGGCACTTTTGAATTGTCAAGAAGTCAGAAAGCTGAAATTAATTGCACATTCCAAAGCGTAGATCTCTATAGAGAAGAACGCGAAACTCCATTGACACTCTTCTTTTAAACCATGTTATGTATTACAAACCCATTTGAGTGAGCATTACAAACTGCCATGCTCATTCAAGTAAAAAAAAAGCAGTTTCATACTAACATATACATATAATGCCCCATGGTACTCACATTTACTAAATTAGAAAATGCTTCGAAATTAAAATACACTACTACTTTATTTTTTATTGCTGGGGTTCTATCTTGAACCCTAGCCAAACGAATTAAAACATGGATACGGTTTTCTTCCATTTCAATTCTTAGGGATTCTAATCGAAGTCTTTCCATTTCCCTCTGATGGTTATTTTTTTCGCGATCTTCTTCAAATTGCAGTCGGCGATTTTTGATGGCTACAAACTCACTCGTGGCTCGTTCGAAAGGTGTCTGTACTCTCCGTGTACGCAACCGAAATAGCCTCTGCTGCCGCGGAGTAGATGTCGGTGACGTCAAAGGCGAACGGGTGGCCTGACGCCGTCGTCGGCGACGTGGCGCCCCTCGCAATGTTGCATTGGGTGACGTCGCTGACTGCATCGATGCATGCACAGGGACGGGCGGTGGCGTTGACACTTGAGGTGGAGGAAGGCGTGAAACTTCAGAGGGAGGTGGAGGAGGCGGTGAAGATGGGGTAGTGAAAATGGGGCAGGAGATGTTATGTTTCCTGAGGGAACAATAAGAATAGTTATAATCTGATATAATATTCTTGTAATCAGACTTGATTGGACCGAAAAACTTATGGTGTTTAAGTACATGCGGCTTTCGAAGGACCACAGGCGGGTATGTAACTTTATGTGGAGTGAAATATTGGCGATACACAGTATTGAACTGACCATGTAATAATTATGCCCAAATAAATCAAAACTCTTTTAGGTATATCATATAGGTATGTATATGTAATTGTCTGCCGCATTGGTCTAGTGCTCAAAAACACGACTGCTGAGCGTGAGGTCCTGGGTTCTGCAATGTTATTGGGTTTTTCCATTAGAAAAACCTTAGCAGCATTGAGTCTGATATTCTGAAATTGTGCCTGGCTAATTATTAGCGAGCAATAGGCTCGCCCCCTATTACACGGGACTGTGGCCTCAGTCCTTATTGTATAACATATGTTTCCAAAAATAATAATATGTTGTTAAATGTTTCTTGTAGTGTATCACTCGTCATTGTTCACAAGTTCCTGAACATGAGAAAGATTTAAAAAAAACAGGATGGTTTTTGTTATATCTCGTTTATCCTTTATTTTAGGTAATGAATTAAACACACAAATTAATTAATTGTACTTTTATTCACACTTGACCATAAAGTAAGTAAAACCATAGAGTACCCTTCCTGACTCATTTTTCCGGGCGAACCAGTGTTGCCCTCTATTAACAATAATATAATTAACATTCCAGCACTCTCCCCCCATTTATAATGAAAAAAAAAAAAAACACACACACAAAACAAAAAAGTTATTTTTCTAATTGCTGTCCACATTCCAGCAGTTGATTGGCATGTCGTTTCCATTGAAGTCCATCTACCTCTACCATGTAGGTTACACCTGGTACAAGAATTTCAATAATTCTACCTAGAGACCAATTCTTTTTATTTTTTCTTAAATCCTTAACCATTACTCTTTCTCCAGTTGCAAATGTCTTATTTAAGTTTTTACTGTTGTTTGTTAATTTTATTTGTTCATCATCAATTTTATCATGTACTAGGTATGGCCGCAGCAATGAGAAACGACATCTCAATTCTCTTCCATACATAATTTTTGCAGGGCTTTGTCCGGTGGTTTTATGTATAGTACATCTATAGTCAAACAAAAACAGATTACAAGCATATTCCACAGTCTGCCCACTTTCTACAATTTTTACAATATGTGACTTAAATGTCTCTACAAACCGTTCTGCTAACCCATTTGTTGCAGGGTAGTATGGAGGAGAGAAAGATTGTTTGACTCCCACTATCTTACAGAAATGTTTAAATTCTTCACTGGTCCATGTTGGGCCATTATCGGTCACTAAATGTAAAGGATACCCATAACGTACAAAAATGTTTTTAAATACTTCAATAGTTTTCTTAGCAGTTATATTGCTCATGAGAACTGCTTCAGGCCATTTTGAATATGCATCTATCACCACTAAGAACATTTTTGAATACAGAGGACCCAGAAAATCTGCATGCAATCTATGCCAAACAGTTGGTGGCTGTGGCCACACTGATAATTTGGTTTTTTCTGGGTTTTTATGGTTTTGCAAACAAATTAAACAGTTTTTTGTTATCCCTTCAATGTCTTCATCCATGCCTGGCCACCAAAAATATGATCTTGCTATCTCTTTCATTCTTGTTATTCCTAAATGACTAGTATGAAGTTCTGCCATGACCTCATCTTGTATATTCTTAGGTATAATTACCCTGTAACCCCACAGTACACATTCTTTCTCCACAGTAATCTCATTCTTTCTTTTAAAATAAGGTTCATAATTTTCTCCAATACCATTTTTTAGTGGCCAGCCATCTCTACTATATCTAAGTATATCACACAAGATCTTATCTTTTTGTGTTTCCTTTTGTACATTTTGACAATTCAAAATATTTAAATTAGATTTATTTATATAATTGACAGTATTCATTTCAAAATTTTTTTCACTCATTTCTGGAATTTTCAAATTTTTATGTTGATAACCTGTACCTACCTACCCGTGACAAGTAGTCTGCTGGATTATTCTTAGACTTAATGTGTTGGATGTCATAGTCAAAAGCACATAAGAATATTGCCCAATATTGTAACCGCCTAGCTGCCATTTTTGGTATACCATATTTTGGGCCTAGTATTTTTGATAGTGCCTCGTTATCAGTTTGCAGAATAAATTTTCGTCCATACAGAAATTCGTAGAACTTATTTACTCCAAAAATGATAGCATAAGCTTCTTTTTCCAATATTGGGTGAGTCCAAATTTTTGAAATCACAGTTTTTTGACAATCTTTTGAGTTCAACTATAAACTGATCTATAGTCTCATTAGGTTTTTGACATCTTTTTCGAAATTCTGCTTGGTGTAAAGCGTAGTTTTGTACTGGATGGTAGTACTTCTTTAATTTGTCACAAATAATTTCATATTTCTCGTTGACTGGTGACATCGGTGTACATAGTGTAGTCAGTAGTTCATAGACCTTAGTACTTAACTTGGTAATCAGTAATGGTACTTTTTTTGTTTCAGGAATATCATTTAGCAGCACAAAACACTCAAATTGCTGGATGTATGCATTCCAGTTTTCACCAGTAAATATTTCCAATGTTGCTATGGAGGCCATCTTGTTTGTGATTTTTGTTGATTTTATTCTGTCAATATAATTACGTAAATATATTCTTAGTTCCTGAATAGAATTTGAGTCTGAGAAAATGGTTTCCTGAGCTAGTTTATTCGCAATTTGTAAGAGTTCCTTCTTAGTTTTTTCTTGAATCCACGATTTTTTTCCTTGATCGATTAGTTCTTGAACTAGATCCATGCGTTTTTCACTTTGAAGTTAGTTGTGAATTCGTTAAAAAAAATACTGTCTTCTTAGTATTGTCCACATTCACACGCTTTTTAGGGTTCGTTTTAAACTCGTCGCCAATGTTATATCTCGTTTATCCTTTATTTTAGGTAATGAATTAAACACACAAATTAATTAATTGCACTTTTATTCACACTTGACCATAAAGTAAGTAAAACCATAGAGTACCCTTCCTGACTCATTTTTTCGGGCGAACCAGTGTTGCCCTCTATTAACAATAATATAATTAACATTCCAACAGTTTTTATAAAACAACCATTAATAGTACCTGCCCATGAATTCCAATAGAGCTGCAAACTGTTCTGGGCTAGCTCGAGATTTAGATTCCATCCTATAAAAGTAATTACTACTATTTTAAAATATCTTACACATACTTGAAGATAATTTTAAAATTGACCTTCGGAAGGTCGTTTACATTGTGTAATCCTAATTTTCATCGAAGCAATAAAAAAATCAATCTTCAATTCAATACAATGAAACCAATTTCCTCTTTCATTCAGGAAAAGAAATATATTGATCTTATCTGCCAGTGCTGTATTAATGTCCCTTGTAATAAATCTTAACTCAAATAATATGGCTTGAAAGGAGAATAGTCGTTATACTGTTGTATGTGTACAGTTGGTAAAAGAGCTAAATATCCAGGAAAAGTAGTTAACTTTTAAAATTTACGCAAGATCACAATATGAACAATTGAACATACATATATATATCTTACTAAGCCTACATATTTTACTAGTTAGATAGAGGTCCCCATATTTTTGAAGTTATACTTGTTATGCGAGTTTTAACAAAAAAGCGTTAAACGTTTAACGCTCCTGGGGAGGGAGAATAGAAAGCGACAGCGAGAGTGAATGCGAAAAAAACAGAATATAATAACATAATAATAATATAATCATGATAATGATTATGATTACGATTACGATTACGATTATGTTTATGATTACGATTACGGTTACGATTACGATTACGATTACGATTACGATTACGATTACGATTACGATTACGATTACGATTACGATTACGATTATGATAATGATAATGATAACGATTATGATAATGATGATAATAATAATTATCTTGTTACGCCAAAGAAGTATAACTTCTTACGTGAGACTACCCAGAAAATACCTTTTTACTCTTGCTTTTAAAGCTCTTAGATTAAAGGTGGTAGGTTCCACACTTTGTGCACACAAAAAGCGCTAAGTACGAATGGTTGGGAGACCAATCAAGGCTTCAGTATGTTACTATAAAAACCTGATAGAAATTTCAAAAACACGTTTCCCTACCTGGAATCAAAATTTAACTAATCTTGTCGAATTTGTAACCTGTATACTTATCTGTTTTGCCAATAGTACATCCTTGTGGGTAGCTGCCAGATGCAATGTAATTGCCTATAGTTAACCGCAATCATATAATATGAGGGAACTTAAATACAGAACATTTATAATACACTTCGTCGTTTGTAGAATACTGGAGAGATATTCTGTAATTTATTTGTTTACTAGCTGCCGCCTTTCTGGTACCAAATTCCATACAAATCCTTTCGGCTGTTTGAACTTGAAGGAGTAAGAAACTTACATTTACATGTAGATACATAAACAACTTTCACTTTTATAATGTTAGTGTAACGCTTTAGTGGAATTACTTGCAAACGATAAGCTGTGTATGCCACAGTTAGTTTTAAGACGAGAGTGACCAGACCATCCTTGCTGGCAAATCAACGTTTTGGCCAGACATAGGCTGTACAACCAGTTTGAAGCCACACATCATCGTTCACCTGCCCTTATTCCAATTTGTATGACCCGTGCTGCTGTTTTTATTTAGCTACGAATCTCTCGAACCCACAGTAACTTTCATGTCACATACAAGTAAAAGTTACTGTAGTACCGTAGTACGTTCTTCGACGTTCATTGTACTTCGAATGAAATCGAGAAATTCTCAGGTTGACCGGCTCGAACTCACAATACCTACTTCAATTAAATATTACATCTTTCCGAGCGAACTTCAACCTTGTAACTGGTCATCAAGGTTGATTTTTCACTGCAAATATGTCCACTCACCTAGGCTTTTGTCTTACAACCCTTAGGCAGGTGTTCGAATTCGGGCCGAGCTCAACAATGGAATTTTAAGATCATTAATACCTTATTTGTTTTGTATTGCTATTGAAGGTTTACCCGCTTATTATTCCAAGGAAGTTTTTATAATATTGCTAGAGATTGAAGAAGTTTTAAGTACTTGGTTAACGTAATTTGTATGATAATTGGTTTGATAAAGTGTGAGTGGGGAAAATAAATACTTTAAAAATTTTAGATGCTTCTCACAGAAGCATTACCGGCCAAACGGACATATTTAAACTAAGGTGAAAACACGACGTTTGTGGCACATGGCTATCTTAAATGTATGTCAAACAATATCGATTTTATAATTCGAATAGGACTTACACAAATTAATTCCGTCCAAAGAGACGTACGGTAGTGGCAATGCACCACCTTAACAATATGGACATCTTAGCCATATGCCCAAAAAATATACGAAATAATTTCATTGTTCGTAAAGCTAAGGAATATAGTTTTTCAGCCTGGATCTGTATTTCCTCATAATAATCTTTTGGATGTCTTCAAGTAAAGACTTAATTCTAAGTAAAAGCGTTCCTAAAGGGCAGTGGAGAAGGCTATGCTTGCAATTTATAAAATTGATATCCGCAGGAGAACCAAGGTTACCGACATATCCCGTAGAATCGCCAAACTGAAATGGCATATTGCTCGTAGAACAGATGCTCGATGAAGCTGATAGGTTCTGGAGTGGCAACCGTGTACCGAAAGAAGCGTTGGAAAGCCTCCCACAAGATGGACTGTTGACCTGGTGAGAGTCGCGGAAATCTGAAGGATGCGAGGCGCCCAGTACCGGTCGTTATGGCTACACTTGGGGAGGTATATGTCCAGCAGTGGCCGTCTTTCGGCTGGAATGATGGTGATGATGAAGCGTACTCTATTGTCGACCACATTGTCACTTACTGTGCACCATCCATGGACATACCAGAGGCATCCCAGATATTTTTTCAGCATGGAGAAAAATCTAAAATATCGCATGACTGTGCATGTGCCTATACACTGACAGCTATACTCTTCAACCAAAGAATAGCAACGCTGCTAGACGATAGAATGAGAAAGAACTTTACGCCAGCCGGCGCTTCTGGATTGATAGGATTCCCTGCACTCGCTAGGTACTCAATGGACTAAAATCCTCCAGGCGCCTTATATATAGATTTAAGTTAGTTTAGTATTAGCTAAGTTAGTGTTCTCTCTAGGTTATTAGAAATAAAATTGCGTATTGCAGTTCATTCATAATTATTTTGTTGGCATACCACCATCCTATTTCATTGTTGTATGTCCTTGGAAGAACTCCATCAAAAAGCACTTGCCTATATCCATATTAGCGGTAGCGGAAATCGTTTATAATTTATCCACCTTTTGTCTAAAACTTCCATGGAGCTTTAGCCATACATTGTTCTTGAAGTGGACAATACCTACATAGTAAACTGGGGCTGTAAGCCAAATCGACACCCTATCACAATGACTCTCGAACTCGATTCAATGAAGATCCGAAAGCGGTAAACGTCTTTGAATTGATATCGTCTAATTCAGGTTAAGTGGATCGTAGAAATGTCAAGCTGTGTCAATCTCAGATCTGTGTGGAATCGAGGAATAAGAAATTCGTGTAGATGCGAATTTTATATAAAGTCAGGAAAAATTGTTTACCACTTGTAATAATTTACAGTACCTATAGAATAAGATGATATAATATGAGCTAGACGTCCTGGATAGGAGGGTCCGTACGCTGATGACCGCAAACCGGATGCATCACCCACGATCATCGGTGATGAGACTGTACATCCCGCGGAAATGTGGAGGTCGAGGTTTTTTAAATGCGAAAACTCTCCACAACCGCGAGGTGTGCAGCCTCAGAGAATATTTTCTTGAAACCGACGTGGGTATGCACCGCGATGTGGTCGCAGTGGACAAGGGACTCACCCCGTTGTCCATGGCTAAAGAGAACTGGCGCAAACCTGTAATACTCACTACTGATGACCGCAAGGAGGTATGGAAAAGCAAGGAGCTTCATGGGCTCTTTTATCGGGCCCTTCATGGGCCTGATGTAGATTTCTTGGCGTCCGTGGCCTGGATACGTTTCAGTGACCTCTTCGGGGAAACTGAAGGCTTTGTCTGTGTGATTATGGACGAAGTTATCTTGACGAATAACTACCGGAGGCATATCATGAAGGACGGGACGGTTGACGTGTGTCGGGCATGCCACCGTCCGGGTGAGTCCATCAGACATATTATCTCTGGTTGTTCTCGTCTTGCTAACAGCGAGTATTTGCACAGGCATAACCAAGTGGCCAGGATTATTCATCAGCAGCTTGCTTTAAATTACAAACTTGTGGAATCTGAGGTGCCGTATTACAAGTATGTGCCCGACCCAGTTCTCGAAAATGACCATGTCACGTTGTACTGGGATCGGTCTATCATCACTGACAGGACTATTGTTGCCAATAAGCCGGATATAGTGGTGATAGACCGATTGGCGCGCCGCACAATGATAATCGATGTCACCATCCCACATGACGAGAACCTCGTAAAAGCTGAGAAAGAGAAACAAATTAAATATCTTGACTTGGCACACGAGGTTGTCGATATGTGGAATGTGGAATCGGCTGTCATTGTGCCGATAGTCGTTACCGCCAATGGCCTGATGGCTAAAAGCCAGCCCCAGTTCTCGATAATGGTCATATCTCATTGTACTGGGATCGGTCCATCATCACTGACAGGACTATTGTAGCCAATAAGCCTGATATAGTGGTGGTGGACCGAATCGAGAGGCGTGCAATGATTGTTGACATTACCGTCCCACATGACGAGAACCTCGTGAAAGCCGAGAAAGATAAACAAATCAAGTGTATTGTCTTGGCTCGCGAGGTTGTCGACATGTGGGATGTGGACTCAGCGATCATTGTACCGATAGTCGTGTCAGCCAATGGCTTAATAGCCACGAGCCTCGATCAACACCTCAGGAGGCTCTCGTTAGGCGGCTGGATCAAGGGCTTGATTCAGAAAGCAGTATTTCTGGACACGGCTCGCATTGTCAGGCGGTTCCTCTCTCTGGAGCCCTGACCGCCGGTAGCTTGGACCCTGTTCCCGATACCGGTGGGCTACTATTTTTTATATTTTTAAATGTTTTTTATATATTCTTTTTTCAGAAATATTTAAAAATGTATTTAATATGTTAAAAAAATTAAATAATAATAACAAATCTTTATTGAAATAAACATCATTTACAAAAAACCTATGAAGCCTCTGAAACCCAAGCTAGGTAAAAACCTGTATGTCAGATTTCAGCGCCTTCTCCCAATTTATTACATTACATTTTTTACCAACTAAGATTTTTAATTACAATTTCAAGCATGCAGAAATTAAAATAGAGATGTAAAATGTAGTGTGAAAGTTGTGTGTGAATGTGGAGTATGTGTGTGTGTGTGTGTGTGTGAGGGTGTGTGTTTACTTTACCCAATAACATATTTTTCTAAAATATTTAATATATAGAATAGAATACTCTTTAGTTTAGTTTAGTTTATTTATTAATAATTATCAAAAATTACATGTCAGGTTTAAACCACATCAAACCACACCACCACCACCACACCACCACCACCATATAAATTACAGAAAATATATATGAAGAAAACATATAAAAGTAAAGTATATAGTAAAAAGGTGAGTGGTGTGGTGTAAGTGTAGTCTATAGTAAATTGAAACTTCATTATGGTTGAAACTACCGAAGAGAAATTGACCTTTTTTTTGAGTTGAAAATCATCAAATCACTTCCCCGCTCTGGGTGAAGTGAGTGAGCGTGTCAGACTCTTACTGACTAAAACCCACCCATGTTCTTTCAATTGCATGAGCGTTCCAGGGCCGCGGAGACTCTTTAAAACACTCCCGAGACCCTGGAGAAAAATTTACCTTATCATTATTATTATGACGTATAACTTACATTTAATCTTGAGGTAGTAAATGATTCGTTTTCATAACTGTACTTTCGTTATGTGGGTAAATGTTCTCAAAAAAAATTGGCTGCAGCTGCCTGCACCAGACTCTGCAACATTATAAGCAACAATGATTTAAATCAGATAATTGCTCTAATTTTGAAGATTCAAAGATCTTACGGCGTTTCAAGTTTGCGACTCCGTGAGTCTAATTTTTTTATTGGGAATTTTCAATTCCATTACACCCATTTTTATGATAAGTAATGTCGTTTCTAGTCAATGTCAGCGCAAAGATGACGCTCTGTGTGTTTTGTTGAACAATCAAAATGATTATCAACTCATTTTAGAATCTTAATCCTTTCCTATGGCTTCCCTATTGTTTCCACCTTTTTGTGGTGAGAATGAATAAAGAACGTATTATACGAATTGAAACTTAATTTTTATAGCGAAAATAGAACTTCTACACATCCATACTCTATGATAGAATTTCGGTTAAGTATTTTGATTGATTCCGCTACACACTATTTGGTGAGCGATCCATTTGGTAAACCTACTTAAAAGTTGTGAATAGTTGTTTGAGTAGGTGTAATATTGTCGTTCAAGATTTAGTAAAGGGAAGTTGGTGAAGGATTATCGATTGAAATTCTATAAATAGGATTAAGGGTTTTTGTGCCCGGGATGTGTATTATAAAACATGGTTAAATTTAACAAAAAGACATGGTTTTTTTATCAATTTTTTTTTTTAATAAATTGTATAATGTATTTTTTCAGTAACTTTAAAAAAAATATAATTTCGCAGCATTTTTTAATTTTGTAAATTTATGTACCATGGGGCATATAATGTAACTGCTTTTTTTATTTTTTTCACATGAACGAGCATGGCAGTTGAGAGTTTGTCATGCTCACTAAAATGTATCGCTGATGGTGGCACGTGTGTTGGGCCATTCGGTGCCCTTCAATATGGTTGAGTTGAGTGGTGAGGATTCACGCGTCATGTTCGTGAACGGATGCCGTCAGATGAGACTGGTCATCTCTCAGCTGCCACTGGCTTATTTTAATCATTTTTTTTATTGTGTATGAATTGTTTATTTAACATTGTTCTCATATATTAGAAGCAACAAGACATATATAACCGGGATTTTTGTAATACATAACATGGTTTAAAAGAGTGTACATGGCGTTTCTTGCACGTTCTTCTCCATAGAGACCTACGCCTTGGAATGTGCAATTAGCTTCATCTTTCTGACTGACCGACTTATTGACAATTCAAAAGTGCCTATAAATGGTTTATTTGAAATAAATGATTTGAATTTGAAAATTTGTATCTACAAACGTGATAGGTAACTTTCTTTTTCTTGGACCTTCAAAAGGCTCCGGGGATTGTAGGCTTTTTACCTACAATCCCCGGTAAAAAAGGTGGTCCCTGGTAATCAATATCTCGTAAACACATGGAAGGGGACGAATTTTCCGATGCCCAATGAGTTCTACGCCTTCCCTTTTTAAGCCGCTTGTACAGTATAGGTTCAAAAGTCCATTGGCAATCTCGCAAAGCAGTAGATTGGTGCTATACTATAGACACGCACACATACTCACTTTATCTGCAACTCATTACAGTTCATAATTTCAACAACCTTAGAATATGGCATAGTAGCGTAGTGGATAAGGTGTTCCGGTTTATATTGTAGCGATCCGTGGTTTTTATAGTTTTTCTTATTTTTTACCTAGTTAGTAGTTAGATGTTAATATTTAATTATTATTATAGTAGCAGTTCATTACGCATTAGTATTTTGTCTCCTTCGTATGTTTCATTTAAATAATAAAGTTAGTGGGTAACAGAAAACTACTTAGGTAAATTATTTTGATTTCTGTGAATTAGACAGATGCAGTTCGCGACTACTCATCTAACAGAAGTTGTTGTTTCGTGGTTGTTGATGGTTAGTGACGAATTTATATCTATTGGCGGTGTTGTTGGTTATCTATCATTTTAAAAATGCAATTAAATATTAACATCGAAGCAAGAGCAAATATCATTGCGCTGCGTACCAGTGGATGCAATATAACACAAATACCTAATAACACCGGACTAAGTGTAAGTGATATTGTCACGACTTACTAACCTACTTAATTTCTAAACATTTAAAACTGTTAAATAATCTATATATCTATTTAATAATCTTTGATGCAAATAAAATTAACTTATGAACAAACGGACACGGCAACTTCTTGCGGCGCGCGGTTTTATATATATTCTAAAATCCCTTCCTTTCACTTACCACACGAAGCGCGAGCGCTACCATTCCGCGGCGGCAGCCGCCAGTGACACTCAATCGGCTATCGAGAAACCACGCGTACTAAATTTTCTGAACAGTACATACACACATACGAAGGGAGCCCATGAAACATACGAAGGAGACAAAATATTAATGCGTAATGAACTGCTACTATAATAATAATTAAATATTTTTACTTATTGCTCTTAATTACTTCGATCATGATTGACGCTTAATGTTTATGGTGAAATAAATCCATTTAAAATTGTAGACATTATTTTCATACGTCAACAACAATACATATCGCTTTTAAGTTTCTTGACATATATTTCGCATTATTATTCGACACAAGTATGTGGTTATAGTAAATTGTTGTAGTGTGTTACCTGTAAGTAAAATAAACTACTTTTAACGAATAATTGTTGATTTTATTGTTGTTATTATAGACCTTTTAGCCTTTTAGCTTTTAGTTACCGTATGGTGTGGGACGTAAAAGAATAGTACCATCCCATCACTTCCCGTGGGTGTCGTAAGAGGCGACTAAGGGAGCTTGAGCCCTAGTGCATACTACTAAAGCACCTTGGGCCACACGCGCGGTGGCGGGTAAACCACCAACAACAGCATTCCCAAGGGGGGTTGGCGTCAGGCAGGCGGCCGGCTATAAAACTATTGCCAAAACCTTTTTGCAACATGGTCTGGAAAAATATGATGTGCGATAGGGCTAGGGCGTACCCCACAGGCGACGCGCAGGGGCAGCACTCGGCTCCTGTGGGAAATGGACAAGGGTTGTCGCACCAGGACGGGCGGGTGCGACGTAAGACGCAAGCTCGGAGAGTGAGAGAATTAAGATTGAGGTGTGCGAGCTGGAATATAGGTACTATGACTGGAAAAGGAAGAGAGTTAGCAGATGTTTTAAAAAGGCGACGGATAAATATAGCGTGTTTGCAAGAAACGAAATGGAAGGGTGCAAAAGCAAGAGAATTAGGAGAAGGATATAAGTTTTATTACTGTGGAAGTGATGGCAAACGGAATGGTGTGGGCATAGTTTTGGATAGTGAGTTAAAAGAATGTGTGGTGGATGTTAAAAGAGTAAGTGATAGAGTGATAGCTATTAAAGTGGTTGTGCAGAGTATGATAGTAAATGTTATTAGTGCGTATGCACCCCAATCAGGATGTGAGGATAGTGTAAAAGAAAAGTTTTGGAAGGACTTCGATTGTGTGATGATGAATGTACAGGAGAGTGAAGAGGTGTTTGTGGGGGGTGATTTTAATGGGCATATAGGAAGTCTGAAGTACGGTTATGAGAGAGTGCATGGTGGTTGGGGGTACGGAGACCGTAATACTGATGGCGAGACATTGCTGCAAGCTGCTTCGGCTTTTGACCTGGCAATAACTAACACCTGGTTCAAAAAGAAAGACGAACACCTGATCACTTACAAAAGTCGCCAGCACGCGACCCAAATTGACTTTTTCTTGGTGAGACGAAACAGTCTCAAAACAGTCAAAAACTGTAAAGTATTGCCAGGCGAAGGCTTAGTCTCTCAACACAGGCTCATATTGATGGACGTAACAGTAAGTGTCTCGTCCAGTAGGAACAAAGAACGGCCCTCACCCAAAATCAGATGGCGTATGATAGAAAATGAGGAGTGTGCAAGTATGTTTAAGAGTCAAGTGGTAGATAAAATGATAGAAATGAAGGATATGGAAGGAAAATCTGTGGATGAATGTTGGAAAGAGATGGCGGATTGTATAATGCGAGTAGCAAAAGATGTGTTTGGAGAATCGCAAGGTAAAGGCATGATAGAAAAGGATACATGGTGGTGGAATGAAGATGTGCAAAAGATGCTAAAAGAAAAGAAAATTTCGTTTAAAGTATGGCAGAATGTAGAAACCGGAAATGATAATTTGGAAAAAGAGAAAAAGATAATTTATAAAGAATGGAAGAGGAAGGCAAAAAAGGCGGTTACAGTTTCCAGGACTAAGGCGCAAGAAAAGTTATATGATTTACTGGACAGCCCTAGAGGCCAGAAGGAGCTCTACCGGATCACAAAATTAAGAGAAAGGAGAACGAGGGATATAATGCATATAAAATGTATGAAAGATGAACTCGGTAAAGTCTTGTCGAAAGATGACGAAATAAAAGAGCGATGGAAGGTTTATTTTGAAAAGTTGATGAACGAAGAGAATGAATGGAGTGGTGTGCTCATAGAGGTACAAGTAAATATGGGTTTGGTGAGAGAAATTAGCATGGATGAAGTAAGAAAGGCAGTTCAATGTATGAAAAATGGAAAGGCCATGGGCCCTGATGATATACCAGTGGAAGTATGGAAGTGTTTAAAAGAGGATGGATGTATGTGGCTGACTTTATTCTTCAATAAGTTGTTGTACGAAGAAGTGATCCCACAAGAATGGTGCAATAGTTCGCTAGTGCCCATCTTCAAGAATAAAGGGGATGTACAGGACTGCAACAACTATCGAGGGATAAAGCTCATGTCACATACTATGAAAGTATGGGAGAAAGTGATAGGGAAAAGATTGCGAGAGGAGAGTGAGATTATCCCGAACCAGTTTGGGTTTATGCCAGGTCGAGGGACAATGGACGCCACCTTCGCTCTCCGTCAATTGTGCGAGAAGTACAGACGTGTGCACAAGAACTTGCACATGGTGTTCATTGATCTTGAGAAAGCGTATGATAGGGTACCTCGGGATGTGTTGTGGTGGGCCTTGAAAGAGAAAGGTTTGCCTGAGAAGTATGTTGAGTTGATTCGTGCTATAACAGACAATCTAGTACCTACGTCCGGTCGGCTGCTGGCAACACCGATAAGTTCAGTGTGGCTGTAGGCTTGCATCAAGGGTCGGCTTTAAGTCCTTACCTCTTCCTGTTGATTATGGACGCTCTTACGTTGGAAATACAGGAAGAGGCACCCTGGTGCATGCTGTTTGCCGACGACATTATTCTGGTCGTTGAAGATGGACCTGAGACCCAGAGCAGATTGGAGAAATGGCAACAAAAGCTGGAGAAAGTTGGTTTGAAAATCAGCAGAACCAAAACTGAATACATGTTCTGCGATTTCGGCGGTCTCTCCAGTTCTGAAGCTGTAGTGCTAGATGGCGCGCTTCTCCCAGTCTGCTCCGATTTTCGGTATCTCGGTTCACTCGTGCTAAGCGATGGCGAAATAGATCGGACTGTTAAGCACAGAATTAACACTGGATGGATGAAATGGCGGCAGGTCACCGGGACTATCTGTGACTCCCGCATTCCTCTAAAACTTAAGGGAAAGATTTATAAAACAATGGTCAGACCTGCTGTCTTGTATGGTTCAGAATGTTGGGCCACAAAAGGGATGAATGAAAAGCAATTGCATGTAGCTGAGATGAGAATGCTGAGAGCGATGTGTCGTGTTACGCGCATGGATAGAATTAGGAATGAGTATATAAGAGGAAGTCTGAAAGTGGCACCGCTGACTGAAAAGTTGTGTGGAAATCGGTTGTCGTGGTATGGGCATGTGATGCGGAGGATTGAAGAAAATGTCGTGAGGAAAGTCTAGTGTATGGATGTGGATGGCTATAAGAGTAGGGGAAGGCCAAAGAAACGATGGTTGGACTGTGTGAAAGAGGATATGGGCAAAATGGGGGTGACTACAGAGATGACGACTAATAGAGGAGTATGGAAGAAAAAGACATGTTGCGCCGACCCCAAATAAATTGGGATAAGGGCAGGAGAATGATGATATTATAGACCTTTTAGCGCAATATACAATACTCATAAAAAGACGACAAATATTGCGAACGAAAAAAAAACAATAAAAAGTCGAGCTGTGCTTTATAAGATTTGAACTTATGCCAACTGCTTCACAGTCTTACGTGTTGTCTGCACAGCTACCAGCACATGACATTTTTGGCCAAATTTCAGCAATGGAATTTAACTAGCCAACATCACGCACATGATGCTTGTGGCGAGGGCCATAGCAAAAGCGACGAAAATATTATGTTTTTTGTTTCGTGTTACGAGACCATACGAGACAGACGCGTACTGAGACGTTAAGACATTGTGTGAAGTCTTTGTGGTGTGTGCACCGCGTCGATTACACATACAGACGTAAGGACTGTACCGTGTGTTCACAACAAACCGACTCTAAACGTGTTAATGCACTTTTGAACGTTTACTGTTCATATTTTATTTATTTTTATAAGCTTTTAAGTACTTTAATTTTATAGTTGTATTTATTAGTTAATAATTATATCGAAGAATAGGTAACAAATAAAAAAACTACATATTCACTATACCGGCCATCTGGGAGCGATGTACTTGAGTCTAACGTCCTGCGCGCGCACTGGAAGGTTTCTTTTATATCATAATATCTAGGAAATTACTGAAGCTACACACAAAAAAAAATATTCGTGTGTATAGCTGAAACTAGAGGATCGACATATGTAAAAAATAAAGTACGATAACGTGTTCTAAGTACTTTAAAAGAAATGTAAACGTTAACGTAACCGTTAGCGGTAAACGTTAAAATTTGTTTAACCTATGTTTTTACCAATAATTTTGTAGTTTGCCTTTAAAATCTACTTATCATTGAACTAAACTATATAAACTTTTTTTGATACCCCTGAGCACGGGGTCTCATCTCGAACAAAGAAAATTTAGATCAAATAAATCTTAATAGATGGCGTAATATGCATCGATTTCTTATTGAAGTTTAAGAAATATTAATATTTTGAAAATAAATATGGTAAAAACTGTATTTTCTTATTTAATAAACTGCCCTAAGCATACAATTGTGAAATAATTGGTTTGTAATTAAAATTTAGATGATTATTGGAACGAATCCTTAGACATATATATTTCTTGTACCTATAGATGACGCTGTTTGAAGTTTTAGAGTTTATCCATTCGCCTCTGTAAAATTTGAATAGTGACATATTTTGATACAGTAAAACTGCTATGAAGTGCCAAAAATACTATATAAGAATTCCTCAATGTGTGTGAAAATATTGGTAAAACTTTAAGTAAATTCAATCAGCTTGCAAGCCGTCGCTGCTAACACCATCTAGCGAGGTGTAGAGGATGGGCCCGAGCGAATAACAAAAGTTACTTGTGCTAGACGAAAACCCGTAGTTACCGTTTCTTTGTATGGGATGAGGCATCTGTACGCTAGTATTATATTATACTAGCGACCCGCCCCAGCTTCGCTCGGGTACAAATTATACATATAAACCTTCCTCTTCAATCACTCTATCTATTAAAAAAAACCGCATCAAAATCCGTTTCGTAGTTTTAAAGATTTATTAAGCATACATAGGGATGTAGGGACAGAGAAAGCGACTTTGTTTTATACTATGTAGTGATGTGCCCTGAGTCACAACGTGAAATGTTCTAAGTACCACATTAGACCCAAACAATCACCCCATCCCCACAGAATTTTAGCGCTGACGGCGGGTCGAGGTTACGCCAAGATGGAATATTTACCTATTTTCTTGTTGTATTTCACTGTTTTATCTGTTTGTAAATACTAATTATTAACTAATTATCATATTACGAGCAATGTTAAACGAGATTACATAATAAATCTTACTTACAATAAATAAATAATACATTATTTACTTACGTAAACATGCCATGGGATAAGGGAAGGAAGATGATGATATTATTGAAATACTTATCCTGATACCAGGAGCGTATCTACTGTTAGGCCGAAAGTTTCAGTGCCTGGAGCAGCAGTAATCTAACATTATTCTTCTAGCCAGCTGTCCTGTAACTTCTTGTCAGTAAAAAAAACAGAATCTATATGTCCTGTGCTTTAGCTTGTGAAAACAAATCTAACTAGCCTTATCTCATCGGGCTACATTCTTAAGTTGAGGGTTTCATATGATGACCGTCCAGATCCAACATCACACCTTGGACTATACCTGGAACTATATTTTTAGTCTACACAAAATCGACGAAACCAAACAATACGGCTCTTTCTTGTTTAGTATCTATGGTACCCTTCTACTAGTCACCACCTAGTGACACATGTCAGAAACTAGGTAATATCCAACGAGTCTAATCACGACGACGATGTTCTATGTTTAAAGATCCTATATATATAATTAGACTAACCACCTTCTAGTGTAATAACACTAGTCGGTACAAATTCAATAAACCCCAACACGATAGTGTTATCTTGTTTAGTTGAGGAGTTGTTATGGATGGTCACCTTTAGGGTTTTATCATCAGACAGACAGTACCACCACCACCAAATATAATATCACTTGTCAATACGTGTTCAATAAGCTGAAACACAATGAAGCTATCTTATTTGGCTGCAGAGATACGTTGGCCACATTACAACTCCATCATCAGACCCTGGGTACTACCAAGTGTAAAATCACTTTTCAATACACATCAAATGAGTCCAAATACGATGGTGCTATCTTTTTTGGTTGCGAAGATCCTATGGACACCTTTCGGCTCCATCATCTGACCTTAGGCATCACCTAGTCGGGTGCGGATAAATTCGTAACAGAGTTACACTGCGCACTCAGGCAAGGAAGGAACAGGGGTGGGTTTTAGTCAGTAAGAGTCTGACACGCTCTCTCGCTCCACTGAGAGACCTGAGCGGGAGAGATCATATGATGATTTCACAAACTCAAAAAAAAAAACGCATCACCTAGTCGAACGTAACTTGTCAAATCAAATGTAATGAGACCAAACACGACGGTGCCATCTTGTTAGGTTGAGGAGATCCTTTGGCCACCTTCCAGCTCCATCATCAGACCAGCTTCATACTACTATATTATTGAATTGGGTACTTAAGTTTATGAATAATGCACATTTTAGCTTAATCAAAGACCAGAAAGTGTTTGTAAATGGGTTACTAATTTGTAACCGAATACAAACCAAAGCAAGTTAAGTTTGTAAAAATATAGACTTCTCGTAGGTTTTTCTGTAAAGAACTGTAAAAAAAAAACAGTAAACCCAGTAACTGGGTTGTGGAGGTCAGATAGGCAGTCGTTCCATGTAAAATACTGGTATTCAGCTGCATCCGGTTAGACTGGAAGCCGACCCAAAGAAAGTTGGGAAAAGGCTAGGCAGATGATATAAGTAAAGAACTATTTCCTGTATTTAAAAAAAAATATATATATTCAATACTTTCAGAGATAAGGGGGGGAATGGTTAGTTTTCGTTTATTTTCTTAAATAACTTTAAAACGATTCATTTTAAAATAATGATAAAAATATATTTGACACCCTCACAATCAGCCCTTCAATTTGATATGTTGTACGGTACAGTTTGAAAAACTTATTTTTTAAATATTCCGATTCGCCCCCTAAAAGTGACCCCCATATTCCTAATTCATTAATTTACGTTACTCGTCCATGTTGGGGTCATAGAAATACACGTGTGTACCAAATTTTAACTTAATCATACTGCATTCGGAGTAAATTGACTGTGACAGGACACGGACAGACGGACAGACATACTGACAGACTCACGAGTGATCCTATAAGGGTTCCGTTTTACATTCGAATATTCGGAACCCTAAAAACATAATATTGTAATTTAAAACCGAAGTACTAAAACACACATTCATATTTAATATAAATATTTATACAATTTTTGAACTGACGGAAAAGAAGTAAATGTGATGACTTTGTTTATTTGTTTTAAAAATAACCCGAATAGTGACCAACCCGATCTCTAGATTACATTCAGGATCCAAAATGAAATTTGAGCCTACTATTGAAACTTAATGCGGTTTCACACTTTTGACATTGCAAAGAACCCTATATATCAAAAGAAGAAGGTTTTACCCCTTTCTTATCACATTTTATACCGCTTGTGAGTTTCATCCTTCTAATTCAATAAAGTCACTTCGTTTGAAAGCTAGAGACGCTGCCTAAGTGAGTCTTTGCGTCCTAGAATACATGAATTCTAGATGATCTTTAGAAGTTTTCTGATATTGGTCTCTTGTGGTTTTTAAAGTTTCTGCTTATAAACGTTTTAAGTCTTTTTTTAAATAGGTTTCAAAATTTTGGGCTCTGTAGCCAATTTAAATCAATCAATCTGCTTTGCCTTTTCCCAACTATCTTGGAGTCGGCTTCCAGTATAACCGGATGCAACTGAATACTAGTAATTTACATGAAGCGACTGCCTATCTGATCTCCACAACCCAGTTACTGGGTAATACGATACCGCTTGGTAAGACTGGTTGTCAGACTTTCGGGCTTCTGACGACCCGTAACGACTGTCATAGATCCACGATTGACAGCTGGGACGAACGGCTTAACGTGCTTTCCGAGGCACGGAGTCTCAGTATGTAAAGATGGCCACCCATCCAGGGACCAACCCCGGCAAGCGTAGCTTAACCTGGTGGATAAACCCATGCGGCTGTTATTACTTTAGCCACGAGCTCCTCCGTAGCCAATTTAAAAATAAAACATTTTTTTTCTCTCCTTAGCATGGATTATGGATCAGAATGTTGGGCTGTGAAAAAGACGGATGAAAAAAGATTGCATGTGACGGAGATGAGAATGTTGAGATGGATGTGTGAAGTAACGAGAATGGATAAAGTGAGAAGAAGTGAGAAGAGAATGTACTCAAAATTAGAGGTATTTTAAAAGTGACGCTAGTCACATAAAAGTTGAAAGGGAGCCGCTTATCTTGGTATGGTCATGTGAAGAGGAGGGATGAAACACATGTAACTATAAGAGTTATGAATATAAATGTGGTTGGATGGAGAGGGAGAGGAAGGTCAAAGAAAAGATGGATGGATTATGTGAGGAGTAATATGAAAGAAAAGGGAGTTAGTGATAGCGTGACGGCTGACAGGACTGATCTCGAATGGAAGAAAAAACGTATTGCGCCGACCCCAAGTTACATGGGATAAGGGCAGGAAGATGATGAGCATGGATTATTATTTTTGTCTAATATAACCTGTATGAGGAAACCGAAAATGTTAAGCATCGAGATAGCTGACTAGATGATGAATTGAGGTCGGATTTTTATCTCAATTTACGGTTTCGAAATGAAAAAATCAATAAATTTGGGTGGATGCGTTATTTACGTGCTTTTAAATGCAAAACTTATTGTTTCATTATTCTTAGTAGATGTATTTTCAATGCATCAAAAACTTATGTGTAACTAGATCGTCCAAATATAGAATCATATGATACACTTTTATTTGAGGTACAACCTCAAATAATAAAAACGTTTCTGTTCATTTTCATTGTATAATTTTGTTATACTCTATTTTTCCTGTAAACGATCGAGAAGATTCTATTTTACCATGTTTATAAAATTAAATTAAATAGGTAAGTACCTACAAATTGCCATCGAAAAGGCGAGACGCTTCCCGTTTTGTTTATCGTGAATTAATTGCAATATTCTACAAATTGGAACGTTTCCTGCCTACCTTTGTTCATGTTAGGTAACATATTTTTAGCTTAAATTTTAGGAATTTTTAGTATTTTTTCACGCCTTTATTAATTTCACCTGTAACACACTCATGTACTAAGTATGTAAAAAAATCTCAGAAGTTAAATTTTTAATGGTTTCCGATTGAGCTGAAAGTTTGCATATATGTTTAGTTTGGATGACTGTATGGTAAGCTAAGTGACGTCATTCTAAATCCTATATGGTGGACTACCAAAATTAATTTACAAGATGAAACAATGCTTGCCGAGGTCAGTCCATGGATTCGATCATCAATTATATACCGAGACTTCTCGTGCCTCAGAAAGCGTGTTAAGCTGTGGTCTCGGCTGCCATTTGTAGACCTTTGACACTCGTTACGGATAGTCAGAAGTCGAAATCTGTCACCAGTCTTCCCAAGGCGTACCGTGTTGTGTTTCCCAATTACTGAGTCACGGAAGTCAGAAAGGCAGTCCATCCATAAAAAAAATTGTACTTCTCTGCATCCGGCTAAACTTTTTTTTTCTTTTTTTTTTAAGAAAACGTTGCCCCACACTAGGAATTACTCCTGTATCGTGATTGCGTTCACAAACATGTATACTCACATACACAAGACACCCAGACCCGGAACAACTATCTGTAGGTCATGCAAATATTTGTTCTGTGTGGGAATCGAACCCTCGACACGCAGCGCAGCAGCCGAACGCTCAACCACTGCGCCAACCGTGTCGTCACAACAAACTAATAGTCGACCACAAAATAATTCGGAAAAGCTAGACAAATTGATTGACGCATCACGTTTACACAGTTGTCATGAGTTACTTCTTAGTGCACAACAACAGTTAAATGTAATTTACGAATGAAACTGAGAAGAGCAGTCAGCGTTAATATTCTACAACAGAGACAACTTGAATAATTTGAACTCAGTTAAGAATTGTGCCTGATCGCGTTCAGTTTCGATAGTGAAATTGCAGTTGAACGTCTCTGATGAATATTTTGCTACCGTATTTATATCATCACCATTATTTCAGCTGGAAGACGTACATTGCTGAACATAGGCCTGCCCCAAGTACCACCACAACGACCGGTCCTGTATGTCTCGCATTCATCGAATTTTCATGAGCCTCACCAGGTCATCGGTCCACCTGGTGGCAGGCCTTCCAACGCTGCGTCTTTCGGTACATGATTGTCACTGCTGAACCTTTCAGCCCCATTGACCATCAATTCTGCAAGCATATGCCTGCCTACTAGCACTTAAGTTTGTCGATTCGTCTTCGGGCTGAGTGCAGTATTTATATGGTTAGCAATAAATATAGTCTAACAGAATACGGCGTTTAATTTTGTTAAGTCCTACGAGGACACAGGTTTTAAATTTCTCCCTCATGTAATATGGTTGATTATACTTAAAACACAAGGCCATGTATATTCCGTACATTTTCTACAAACTCAAATGCATACACGTATGTCTGCAGTGGATGCGTAATGCATTTCCCGTGTTTCTTTCTAGGACGAGTTCGTTTTACGTCTAATAAAACGTTAGCTCTATATCTTATACGTGTGGTTTGCATTTATTTGTTTTGTTTTAGATACTTAAGAATCGATAAGTGTTGGGGAGTTATAGGAGTTTATGGCAAAAATATTTGATCGAAGTCGCACCTGAATAAATACATTAAAAAGCACCACGTGTGGATTAAACGGAGAGGTTTTTTTTTGTGAGGTGGGAAATCATCCAATGACATTTCCCGCTCTAGGGTGGAGCGGGAGGGCGTGTCAGACTCTTACTGACTAAAACCCACCTGTTCCTTCCCTGCCCTGAGTGCCCAAGGGCGAGGTAATTCTGTTTCGAATTTATCCTCAATCCCTGGGCAGTCTCAAGCCGCTGGGCAGACCACGTGTGGATTATACGGAGGGGTAAAACTGACATTGCACTAGTACCGTTTTATCATCATTATCGTGTCAGCCGCAAAAGGTTCACTGTTAGATATAGGCCTCCACAAGTGTCACCATATCGACCGGTCCTGTGCTTCTCTCATCCAATAGTTCATAGTAATGTTTAAATTTGTTATAATAGGAAACAAGCCTGGAGTCATCATCCAGGCGCAAATATTGACTCTGAGCTACTACTGAGAAATTCCTAATAGCCCAAACCCAGCACAAAACTATGCTCGACCTGAGAATTGAGCGTACCATGACGGCAAAACAGTAGAATCTGCCTACAATGGGTCTAACGCCATTGCAATATAATCGATCGATAATACAAAAAATTAGGTCAGGTCATCTTCGTAAACAACTAATAATATTCGGATGCCAAGAAAGCCAAAGCTGCAAAATTTCACCAATTATATTTCTAATTTCCGAATGCTCGTTACTTACCGGCGGCGTCAGTCGGAGATTACCGCAAATCGTCACAATTACTGAAGTACTTAATTTCCTTTCGATTTTTAACGGTTTCCTGATTAATGCGGTTAAACTTTGGCAGTTAAATGGATATCAATAATTTTTGGACTGATAATATATATAAGAACTTGGTTGACTGTTATTTGTATAATCTTAAACTTTAAGAACTTACTTTTTGCTATGATTGTGTCTTTTTGATATGTGGGAGTCCTAGTTATCTGTAACACAGGTTTTGTTCATAAACCTACTTCAGGCACTAATATTAGACTTCAGATCAATAAAGTCAAGGTCTTCTCTCGAAAAAAAGAAAATCTTGTTTTCTCTCTAAATCCTAAAAACATCTTAGACCTTGCTTATCAAGCCCAGATTTCGTAAATATTAAAGCGACGAAAACTAAACAATTTTTTCCTAAATTAACGCCTTGAGCAACATTTTTCTCGCGAACCCTTGCCCCATTCTACTTTAATACTGTCCCTAGATTCTTAACTTTTAACCTCGTTACGCTTTTATCGTCATCTCTGTCTTGGACATCATCTTTTTGTATCGCTATCTCTTTTACTCTTATGCCATCTGCGAAGTTTGGAACTAACAAACTGTTGGTACCCACCGGTGCAGTTTACGCCCGTGATAATGAATTAACTTTTGTTTATTTGTCACAGTAACTTCATGAGTTTGATGTAAGTACGTGTGGTCCCGGGTTTTAGTAAACAGCTTGTTTGCGCTGAATTAGTAATCTCGGGGAAGATTGGATTTTGTTCCAGCGTTTATTTGAGTTAATAACTTTATGTAATTAGTTTGTTAAGTGCGATGAGATTATGTACATATATAAATGAGACTCTTGGAGGCTTAGCGTTAATAGAAGCTGATGAAGCTTGATAGATAGGGCGTTAACTTTGTATTTACTATTGGTGTGAATTTTGATGCAAAATTTTCAATGTTTTGTATCCACTACACTAGCACCGCTTTCTGAAAAGAAATAATCGACGAGTCTCAAAAAAAGTACTGCTATTCTGATGGACTAGATGTAGAACCCAATATATTTTGCAAGATAGCCTACTACGGCATTAAAAAGTGACCCCGTTTAAGTAATGTTGGTCTGCTGTCATCTAGGACAAATTATTTAGCTTTGCCTAACTAAAACTAAATAATAAAGTTATGCTCGAGTTGATAACCCCAATGCTCTGGAATTTGAACATAATTGGAGGAAGCCAAAATGTCATTTGTGTAAGTGTCGCAGCCATCTGGTTGAATTAGCCAGTCAATTGGACGCCTAGGCCTACTAAATGGCCTAGGCCAACTAAATGGCTAGCCGATAGTCGATTGAACTAGAATCACTCAACGTCTCACAATTTGGCGTATTGAAAGTCAGGTCTTTTAAGATGACTGACCAAGACTCAGCCAAGTAATTCAAATTTCCATCAAATTAAATTATAAAAATGATTATTTATTATAAAGTAATAGTGATTCAATTTATTTTAAAGGAGTGGTTGGAGAGGTTTTAAAAGAAATAACCACGAAGGGGATGGTGGGGTCTAGTGAGCGAGCGAAGCGACCGAACTCAGACCCCACAGACCTTTTCGAACCTAACATAGCTATCTGAGTCGGGTTGTCCCATGTTCCGAGCTCGCTTCGCTCGCTCTTGCATCCTAACAATGCCTTTTCAATCTGCCAATCTGCCTAACCATTTCCCAACTATCTTAGGGTCGGCTTCCAGTCTAACCACATGCAGCTGAATACTCGACCTCCACAACCCAGTAACTGGGTAATACGATACCCCTGGGTAGGACTGGTTGTCAGACTTTCGGGCTTCTGACGACCCGTACCGACTGTCAAAGATCCACGATTGACAGCCGGGACCAACGGCTTAACGTGCTTTCCGAGGCACGGAGGAGTCTCGGCATGTAAGATGGTCACCCATCCATGAACCAGCCCCGGCAAGCGTAGCTTAACCTGATGGATCTACCCGCTCGTCTGTTATTACTGTAGCCACGAGCTATCCTCACAATGCCTTTGGTCCACACATACTCATAATCAGTGCAATCACAAATTCATCAATATCCAATTATAGTAAATGACTAGAGGACATCCAGCCATCTGAGGTTGAGTTCAATGACTTGGCTGGTTGTCCTTAGCCATTTAATTGAATTGCGTTTAATGAATCCAATTTCGAAAATTGATCCAAAATCGACAAAGAAATCAGTGAACATAAATAAAAAAAAACCAGCCAAGTGAGGGTTGGACTCGCGCGCAAAGGGTTACGAACGAATCACATATTTTTTATATGGTTTATAAAAAAAGAAACTCTTTTTTAGACTACTTTTACATGAACTTAGAAATAATAATTAAAACTTAGATAAGCGTATAATAATTTATTAAAATACTTATCCTGACACCAGGAGCGTATCAACTGTAAGGTCAAAAGAGTTAGTACCCGGGTTAGCAGCAATCTGACATTATTCTTCTAGCCAACTGCCCTGTAACTTCTTGTTAGTCAAAAGAAAATCGAATCTATACGGCCATGGCTAAAACTTTTCAAGACAAATCTAACTAGCCTTACCTCAACGGGCTACATTGTTAAGTTGAGGGTTTAAAATGATAACCTTCCAGATCCAACATCAGACCCTGGATTATACCTGGAACTATAGTTTTAGACAAGAACTGGAACTTGTAAAGAAATTTTTCTTCCTCCGGCTAGCGTCAAAGATAATTTTTTGGCATGAGACCCTAATTACCTATCCTCGGGTACATTGCATGACAGTGATTTGTCTGTAGTAAATAAGAGTCCTTTGATTTGGTCTTCACATTTATCATATTTATTGTTAACACTGCATCACACCAGATAGCACTCAGTACACAGAAAATTGTATGTTGAACTTACAATTTATGATGAATCACTTTTACCCTATCGTTCGAAGACAGAAGATTAAAGGTCCAATGAGGTGAGATCCACAAGCAATATCTAAGCCGTGGTCATCTAATCATGGTCATCTCTGGACACGTGGACGTTGGTGTTCGGAACCTTTTGCTAAGACCGCATTGTTCTTGCAAAAATAAAGTGATGTTTATGATCCGACCATTTTATAATGATTTATTCTTATATTATTAAAGGTAAAGTAGGAACCCTGCCAACAAGAGAACATTCGGTGAGAATCATAAATGACATGCTTAAGACTTAGCGTTGCTACAGAAAATCCCAATAAGAGTACTTACATCATCCTACATTCTTATGCTTACAGCATTTGAACTTGACTCTGGTCCCTTTTACACCTCGAGCCATCATTAGGTGCTTTTAAGAAGTTTTTTCCAATAAATAAAATTTAATAGGCAGACTTGCTCTCGAAGTCTCAAGTTGGAAAAAGAAACGTCAAAAGACAATCCGTCAATCTGTCAACTCGCAAAATAACGCTCCATTCCACGAATCTAAATTTATTCTATTTTAAAGTGTTACAAACTATAGTTTAAATTATGACGTGTATATGTGTTGTTAAAACCTACTTACAAAAATAAAATCATTTATCATTTTGACAATATCACCAAATCAAACCATACGGCACTTTCTTGTTTCGTATCTATGATACCCTTCTGGCTCTATCATCGCATCCTAGTTTATTGACACTTGTAAAAAAGTAGGCACATTTCCAATGAGTCTTAACACGACGATGCTATGTTGTACGGTTGAAGACCCTATATATAAACAGACCTTGATCACCTTCTAGTGTAATAAAACCAGTCAGTTCAAATTTAATAAACCCAAACGCGATAGTGCTTTCTTGTTTAGTTGAGGAGTCGGTAAGGTCACATTCCGGTTCTATCACTTGACCCTGGACACTATCACCACTAAATGTAATATCGCTTGTAAATACATACCCGATAAGCTGAAACACGATGGTGCTATCTTGTTTGGTTGCGGAGATCTAATGGCCACATTCCGGCACCATCATTAGAACCCAGGCACCTCCTAGTGAAAAATCACTTTTCAATACATATCGAATGAGCTTAAACGCGAAAGTGCTATCTTATTTGGTTGCAAAGATCAATCAACAGATCCTTGGTACTACCAAGTGTAAAATCACTGTACAAAACACATCAAATGAGTCCAAACACGATGGTGCTATTTTTTTTGTTTGCAGAGATCCTATGTATAACTTTCGGCTCCATCATCAGACCTTAGGCATTACATAGTCTAACTTAACTTGTCAAAACATATGCAATGAGACCAAACACGATGGTGCCATCTTGTTTGGTTGAGGAGATCCTATGCCCCCTCCCCCCCAGCTCCATCATCAGACCAGCTTCATAGAACTATATAATTTCATTGGGCACTTAAATTTATAAGTAAAGTAAGTTTCAGCTTAATCAAATACCAGAAAGTGTTTGAAAAAAGGATTACTAATTTTTAACCGAATACTCACAAAACCAAAGCAAGTTAATATGTAAAAATATAGACTTCTGGTTTTCCTGTAATTTATAACTGAAGATCTACGTATTTCCTGTATTTTTTTTTAATTTTAGACTCAGTAGTTTCGGAGATAAGGGGAAATAGAATGGGGAATGGCCAATTTTCGTTTATTTTCTTAAATAACTTTAAAACGATTCATTTTAAAAATATAGAAACATATATTTGAGACCCTCACAATGCGCCCTCTCATTTGATATGTCGCAGGGTACAGTTTGAAAAACTTTTTTTTTAATTTTACGATTTCCCCCCTAAAAGTGACCTCCATATTCCAAATTAATTTATTTGCGTTACTTGCTCGTGTTTGCGTCATAGAACACCGAATTTCGGACCAGTAGATTCGGAGTAAATTGGCTGTGACAGACGGACAGACGGACAGACACACACGCAAGAGTGATCCTATAAGGGTTCCGATTTTACATTTGGATGTTCGGAACCCTATATATAAAAAATACATACAGGTGAACATAGAACCTTTCCTTTTTTGAAGTCGGTTAAAAATTCGATGAACGACTAAAGTACTAATGGTAAGTCTCGACCTTGCTTGAGCTATCTGTCATCCAAGAAGAAGAAAACATTATTAAAATCTGTCAATTACGCTCAGGCAACTCCTCGGAAAAACAACACGCCTAATGGTTATAAAGGTTTAGTAAGATTAGTCTCGGGGTTCCGTAGAATGGCTTTTTTTTTTGGTCTGTGGTTTTGTTGATTAATTTTCGAACAGGCTTTTGAAAAATTAATGTTATGCTCATTTAGTTGTTTGCATTGTTTAGTTGTTCCTGCATATTTCCTGAAGTTAGCCTGTTGACGGATACCTAATGTTCATAGATTTGCCAAAATTTATCAAGTTCCTAATTGAAATATTTATCTGATATCGGATTTTATCGTTTCACTGCCTTCGGGATCGAGAAGAAAACGAAACTGAAAATGACTGACAGCGCCCCATCCCTTTTTCGGATATTATAAATCATAAAGGTCGACCATCTTTACATACCGAGACTCCTCCGTGCCTCGGAAAGCACGTTAAGCCGTTGGTCCCATGCCTAGGGGTAGCGGATACATTATGAAAATGAGTTATCGCTCTCCTGGGCAGGGAAGGAACAAGGGTGGGTTTCAGTCAGTAAGAGTCTGATACGCCCAGCCACTCCACCCAGATCGGGAGAAGTCATTGGATGATTACCCAACCAAAAAAAAAAAAAAAAACCGTTGGTCCCGGCTGTCAATCGTGGATTTTTGACAGTCGTTACGGGTCGTCAGAAGCCCGAAAGTCTGACATCCAGTCTTACCAAGGGGTATCGTATTAGCCAGTAACTGGGTCAGAGGTCAGATAGGCAGTCGCTCCATGTAAAAAACTGGTATTCAGCTGCATCCGGTTAGACTGGAAGCCGACCCCAAGATAGTTGGGAAAAGGCGCGGGCACATTGATAAATGCTGAAATATGGATAGATGGATGTTTATTACTCAATAATACTAAAATCTGGATGAATTGGCTCAGAGATAGATGGCACAAAAGCTACAATTTATATTGTGGGATGTACTAAAATTGCACGCGGGCAAAGCCGCTGAGAGAAGCTGTTAGTATTTTTAAACGACTACAAAAAGGTTATCAATTCGGATGTTATTATTTTTTTATGTATGTTTGGACATAACTTCGACATTCATTGTCGGATTTGCAGAATTCTTTTTTTTTCGAAAGGGCTTTATTCCGAAATGGTCCCATTCAAATTTCATATGCCTGATGATGAGTTTCGGAGACAGACAACGGAACTCTTCAAAAAATTACAGCAAATCAACTGCTATTGCTGCAATCATATGTCTATGTAGTGTTAACACAATTTAATGGGGAACTACAACTAAAAAGTTAAAAATAAAAATATTTTTACAAAAAAATAGAACCTTACAGAAAACTTACATAACGGCCTTATAGAAAATTAGTTCAAAAATAACTCGGATTAATGGTCGCAGTCCATAACTGCGACCATTGGATATCACACACAGACACACATTTTTTATGATTTCTTCTTTTACCATAAAATAAAGGTACGTTTGTTGTTCATTTTGCGAGATAAAATGTACATCCTTTCTTTAGAATTTCGTATCCAGTCTTGTGAATTTTCTTTAACGTGCACAAAATTACAGTTAATTATTTTTAAGACCATGAACTTTATACTTTTTCTTGTTAATTATTATTGTTTACTTTTATGACTTCGCAGTTGCGCTTTTATTCGTTTTATTGCTCTTTTTTTAAATACGAAATTTATATAAAATTTTGCTATCAAAGTAAAATGTTGCTTTTGATATCTTCATTTAAGTGCTCAGCAGAATCATCCTTGCAAAGCATGCCGAAACGCATAGCATAACGTACAGTGCAGCATAAAATATTTCCACTGTTGGGAAAAGTGAGAGTTAAGCAAGTTGGTGAATGACAATCATTATAACTTCATTATTTTGGTTCTGGCTAGGTCATTCACTCTATGTTGGATTTCACACGATATTTTCCTTCTTCGTCTTCAAAGCAGTGCTAATTCAATAATTAATAGCGTGATGTAAAATATAATTATGCTATTTTTTATCAAACTTGCTATTAACCATCGATTTCAAAGCCATTAATTATAACATAAGCACATATTAAATTCTTGTTAAAAATTATACTACATATTTAAAAATAAATACTTACTCAAAAAAATTCTTCTCTCACGGAACCCCACAGAACAACATAATAATAATATTATTTAATAACATAACAAAGGGATGCCTTTATTAACGTCATGTCTGGTACGGAGCTTATGAGTTGCTTCCAGATGTCACTTCATTATTCTTCGGGTCTTTGGAAAATCTACCTAATGTTTTACGTCATTGGGGTGGTTTGGTATGGTTTCCTTTGCAGTGGATTTCTTCCTGCAGCCGGGTTGTCAAAAGTGTATCAATTGGTCGCTGCCCATTCTCAAGAAACCCGATGCATTGACAAATATCTAATACGAGAACAATTCTAGCTTTTTCCTTTCAGTCCACCCAAAGATATATTCTGTGCTTATTTTTTGGTGTGCTACCAAATATATGATGAATAGGTTCGTCAGAGAAAACAATCTGTTGTATCACAGGAACATAATTATGTGTAGGTTATTAAAAATTGACCGGCCAAGTGGCGCCCTCATTGAATAAAAATCGTAGCGTGAAGAATCCATCGTCACGTTTGTTACAAAGAGAATAAAGTATTTTTACGTTGTTAAAAGGTCTCAAATTGTTTCGTATCCAAAGTAATAGGCAAAAGTGTCAGAAACGGCCTTGTTTTGGTACTTTTGCCTACTACTTTGGATACAAAACATCAAAAAAACCTCAAAGAGACGAGTGTCAGCCACCACTGACAGGTAGCGGATAAATTCTGAAAATGAGTAACCGCGCCCCTGGGCACTCAGGCAGGGAAGGAACAGGGGTGGGTTTTAGTCAGTAGGAGTCTGACACGCCCTCCCGCTCCAACCTACAAAAAAAATTAAAAAAAATCTAAAGTATTAGGCAAAAGTACCAAAAGCGGCCGTTTTTGACACTTTTGCCTAATGGCGCCACTTGGCGGGTAGTGGGCCCTTAACTGTAAATCAAAAATCTTGATTTAAAAAAAAAACCCAAATCTGATCAAAAATACTGATTGCACAGTTAAATAGCTGATGGGTACCTCAAAATATTATACTTATTATATTATTTCAGTCCGTGACGCATCGCTATTAATTGAAAAAGAGTGTTGTTGATACTGGAGATAGTGGAAATAATATAGCAATTTATCCCAAACTTTGCCTAAGCATTCTATACAAAGCCGAATGTTCAGCCGGAAATGTGCTAACGACAGTCGTAAGTAGTCGGGTCTCCTATTTCTGTCTGTAGGGTTTAAATAAACCTAACACGATAGGGATGACGGGGGCTGCGTTCGGTCGCTTTACTCGCTCACTGTAGCCCCCGTCATCTTCGAACCTAACCTGTCCGTGTAGGGGTGCCCTTAGTTCCCTTGCTTCGCTTGCTCTTAGACCACTAAACTTAACTTAATTTGTGGATAATGTGATGTGCAATTAGTATATTTGATTTACAATAATTACTATTTTGATGTAAAAATATTCAATTGATATAAAAAAAAACTTATAACCCGTCAATGACCCGTTATGACGGGTGATAAGTGCATTTAAATATAAGTCGTTATTTAAGGCGCTATTAGCTGCCAACGACCTTGAGTGGTTAGCTTGCTTGATTTGCGCTGAGCTCATGTAATGCGTCGTATGTCCACCCAGTAATAGGACTCGCCCATCAAGGAGTGCTGTCCGAAATTAGACACATTAATAATTTATTACACATAAAACAACAAGTATTAAACTAAAACGCTGAGACTAAATTATAAATAATTAAATGATCTTTAAAATGGTGAAGATTTCATAAAAATACGCTTGACAGTTTTTGCGTGATTCTCAATATTTTATTCGCGTTAGACATAATTTTACAAATTAATTACACTATGTTATAAAAATGTAATTTCAAATATTCTGAAATCAAATTGCGTCGGAAATTGTCTATAGTAACATATATTTTTTTTCAAAGAAATAAGACTAGTCCTTTAGACGTGATGTTCAATTAAAAACCATTAAAAGTCATATAACTGCGCCTTAATAAGAACGCGTGTAACTTTATAAGCAGTGACCGTTAACCTCGTAGCCAGCTGTACCTGAAGTTATGAGTTTAAATTAGTTTTAGGTAATTCACAGGGTGAAACAGGGTGTAAAAAAACACATCACAAAGCCGTTAGCTACGCATACTGTAGGGGCAAGTGTTGTACCTATGGACGGCTTTACCTATGGACACTAACAATATGTCAATGACTAACTGACATAAATTCAAAGTTTGAGTGCATCCGTAAACTATTTTTAACGAATAGCAACACTGACTAACTGTCATTGTGCTGTCTGGTATGGGTTTGTTGTGGTCAGCTGTGGAAGATGTATGCTAAAAAAGTAAGTTTTTTGTTAATTTCCAAGGTATTTTTTAGTCAGGTAACTCAACCTAAAGTACGGCCAACGAGAAGCGATACCAAATGTAAACAAAACCCATGCGAAAATGGGCGATAAAATGGCCGCCCGAATGTTGGCGAACCCGTCTTAACGTTGTCATGTTTTTGCCGGGAGAACGAGACATTACGACAAAGGCACAAGATGGAAAGAGATAAATATTAGATTGTCAACGCCACAGTTGTTCTTTAGGTTAATGACCTTTCGTATCGCTGCTAGTTGGCCTTACTTTAGAAGTGAGTGTATTAAAGAATGTAGTGTTTTTTTTTTATGTTTAAGTACTGTTTCGCGATCTTATTGATATTCTTTGAAAAGATTCAAATATTTAACGGTTACATCTTCATATTTGTACCTGAGGACGGGGCAATGGACGTACCTATGGACTGTCCTTACGTACATTTATAATCGGTTGTACCTTTGGAAATAATTTAGGTACCTAAGAAATGTTACAATCTTTTTATATTTTTTCAGTCCCACGTAGTAAAACCGGAGTGAAACGAAATAAAATATGTCCAGACACTCTCTCGGAGGCTCTTAAAGAGGTCAAAAGTGATGCTCAGTTCGTAAGGTGGCTGAAAAATACAAAATACCCAAGTCTACAATTTTAAACCTAATAAAAACATTGATCTCAGTGAAAAATCAATAGAACTATTGGAGAATGACGTAAAGAGGGCATTTGAAGATCATGAAAAGATTCAGTTACGTGACTACTTATATACGATTCTGATGATGTGTGTAACTTTGTTTGTCTGAGGTGTTACAAATTAGATGATGATTCTGATGATAGTACAGATTCTGCCAAAGATTTTTATAGTGAATATTGTTATAATTCCTAAAAATCTGTATTAAAATTCTGGTTCCTATTTTGTTAAGAGTTTATATAGATTTTTTAAGTTTATTGATGTTTTAAATTTGAATCTTCTTGCAATAATGTTTATTGATTTCCCAGAGGTACATTTCCGTCCACAAGTACATTTGTGCAGTCCATAGGTACATTATTTTGTATGTTGTACCTATGGACAACATAAGATTTTTTTTAAAACTTTAATTTTCCCAGTGATTATGATAGCAGCGCATAAGCTAATTATTTTTAGGAGTTAATTAGTAATGAAGCCGTTAAATAACAATTTTTATAAATACAAATAAAGGTTTTATTTTAAAAAATACTTTTGTTTCACTTTATGGAAAACTTCCACAGGTAAAGCACATGCGTCTAACAAAGTAGCTTTGCGCAAAAATTATTGCTGGAAAACGACTTTTATTTTTAGGGAAAAAAAAACTATTTTTTATTGCGCGCAATGTAATGCGAACCCAGGCAAGTGGATTTAAACCCCTTTCGCTCTAAGCCACTTGTCGGATACGTTTGATATTCATTGCGTTTTTGTAACTGCAAATGTGTAATTTCAATCAAAATAATCGAAAATTCAGGTAATGTTTGATTGAATTTTTTTTTTACTAATAACACTTGGAACTCATTTGCGAAAAAAAGAAAAAAAAAATGCGACTTTGACCTTCAATGTCTCCATAACCAGTGAATTCCCAGGTATGGTTTATTAGAAAAAATATCCAAATAATGCGTAGAATATTTCATGCGGCTTTCGGCTTCAGAAACTGTCTTTTTACACCCGATATTATTAATTTCCGCTTGTATTCCAAGAATTTTGATCAATTCCGTTTTAATTTGTTACAGTTTATGAAATTACGCTTCCTTGAAATTCAGAAAAACACTGTAGTATTTTCTAATGTTATTATCTAGGTACTGTTTACATTCATCACGTTCTTATTAAAAGTAAACATTGATCGGTTATCGAGGAACGATAGTAATAACAATGAAAGTATAAACTCAAGGATGAGGCTAGCAAAATTATTGAAGTAATAACCAATATCTGGGTTTTCACGTTCTGACAAAGCATCATAGTAACCCCTTCAAATAGATTGCATTTTTTTTTATTTAACATGAGGTCGACAATTTAACACGCTTGCCCAGAACCTATACACTCTTGTCTTAAAGACCTCCAAGTTGTACCAACAGGAAACATAGACGTCGGCAGGGAATTATTTCACTCCTTAGATGAATGAATGTGTTCCCAAAATGTTTTGTGTGCGTGGGTAGCATACATTTCATGTAATTCATACTATAGATTCATTTCCTCCGTAAGTCGGTAGAATTTTCCCAAATCCGCATAAACACTGAGAGTGACTTGGAAAAACTGAGAAATGCTGCATGACTATTTTTTTATTGTATTAGTAAAAACTCGATCATACTGTAAATTTTGCATGTATACCTACTTAATGTTGTTGATACTACCTCACTTGTTTATAATAATTTCTTGTATCAAAATAATCTGGCTTGCATGTTAAGACCGCATAGAAAACCATTTGTATTATTATCATACACACACATAATCACACTTCGTTACACAATAACAAATACTCCACACAAACAACACAATACTCTTACTTGCCAAAAACTTTGCTTCGTCGCTTCTTCCATTCCACAGCTTTAAACAAATTAGATCTAGTTTCTTTGACGTATATTTACTATTATTAAAAATTCGATAATCTGATTGACTTAACAAAAAATATTGATAATTTGACTGTCTCTAAGGCCCTAACTTGTAACATGGAAAATTGTTATGAATTATTAACATCAACAAAGAATGGGTTTACCGTCTTCACACAAAACATCCGTAGCATAAGTTGCAATTTTTTTGGGTTTGGAGGCGATGTTACAGAGTCTAAAGGTTCAATGCGACGTGCTTGTGCTTACAGAGTGCTGGCTTCAAAATGTTAGCTCTGTACCTTTATTAACAGGTTACCGATCAGTTGCAACTATGAGAAACCCTGAACAAAACGATGGTGTTGTTGTATATTACAAAGAACAACTAACGTTTGTTGTTGAAGAGCCCAACTTCGAAGAGGGTAACTGTGTTGTGCTTAAAAAAGATGATAATTTAGCCATTGTTTCTTTAAATCGATCCCCTTCATACAAAAATATAGACACTTTTCTGGAATCACTGAATAATATTTTGACAGAGATAAAATCATTTAATAATATAATTGTAATTGGTGACATGAATATTGCAATCAACGCTAGCAAAATTGAGTTTCTTGGAGAGAAATATCTCACTTTAGCTGCTTCTCATGGTCTCTTGCCGGCACACACTGAAGTCACTCGTGATGCAAGTGGTACATGTATTGACCACATTTTACTTAAAACCAAAAATTCATGTACGACTCTTGTACCTAAAACAAATCTAACAGATCACCACCCAGTTCTTATACACATGGATCTAAAACAACCACGTCGTTACGCTCCTTCAACTATAAAAAAGATAAATGCAGACAACCTCAATAGAGACATCCTTAGTATTGATCTTGATCCAGTATTTCAAACACAAGACCCAGAAATTGCCTTGAACTACCTTATAACTAACATACAATCAGCGTTACAAAAGAACACGACCTTAATAACTCAACCAAGACGTAAAAAAATTATAAAACCTTGGATCACGGCGGGCTTACTGAGATGCATAAAAAATCGGGATAGGTTACATCAAAAATGCAAAAAGTCGCCGAGTAACGATACCTTAAAAGTTACATATACACGTTACAGAAATTTTTGTAACCAAATCCTAAAAAAACTAAAAAGAGTATACGATAAAACTCAAGTTGAAATGGCTAGAAGTAACCCTAAAAAATTATGGAATGTGATAAAGAGCGTCACTAATACTAAAAGAGATAATAGTTCTCCAACCGAGTTATTGAGAGTTTGTCCCTCTCCTCAGATGACCGTAAATGAAATGAATGATTATTTCATAAGCGTAGGACGGTCACTGGCTGAAAATATTATCAATTTACACAGTTGCGACGATGACAAGCGCATAGTTGGTAATCCAGAAAGTAAATCCCCCTTACACTCTTTCTATTTGAGGAAAACTACAGAGGAAGAGGTAGCTAGTCACATAAATAACCTTAGGACTGAATGTTCGGTTGGCTGGGACAACATCTCTAACAAACTATTAAAACAATTCAAGGACTTCATTGTTCCACCACTAACATTTATTTTTAACCTATGTCTTGAGACAGGCACCTTTCCTCAAGCACTTTCTGTGGTCCGTCCGATAGACAAAGGTTGTGATAAGAAAAGGTTTAGCAATTACAGACCCATATCGATCCTGCCATCCTTGTCCAAAATTTTAGAAAAGGTTATTAACACGAGACTTGTCAACTACCTCGAGAGGAACAAACTACTCTCAGAAAATCAGTTTGGCTTTCGAGCGGGCAATTCAACTGATCAGGCTGTACTTAAACTTACCACACATCTTAGCACAAAATTAGATAAGGGACAGAAGTGTCTATCGGTCTTTTTAGACCTCGCGAAAGCCTTCGACACTATTTCTGTTCCGATTCTCATACAGAAGCTAGAAAACCTTGGTGTACGTGGAACACAGCTTAAGCTTTTTGTAAGTTACCTATCCGAGTGTTACCAGTGTGTACGAGTCGATAACTATCGCAGCAATGAACTCCCTATATCATTTGGAATTCCACAGGGCAGTATTTTAGGACCTACATTGTTTCTCGTATACATCAATGACCTCACAAACTTAAGTATACCAAATTGTGAAGTAATCTCCTACGCTGATGACACCGCTCTACTTTTCTCAGCTACTACTTGGAATGAGGTCTTTGATGTTGCACAAAATGGTTTTGATGTGGTACAAAATTGGCTGCTTGAACATTTTTTGACTTTAAACACTGAGAAAACGAAATATCTAACTTTTTCTATTCGAAACAACCTGGATGTTGACGCTTCACTGCAAATCATTCCTCATAAGTGTAACAGTAGAAACAACTGCAGATGTGAACCGCTAGAATGCGTGAAAACTATAAAATATCTCGGTATTACAGTGGACAGTCATCTTAGTTTTAGGCAACATATAACATTGCTATCATCCAGGGTTCGCAAACTCATTTATATATTTAAAAACCTAAGACACATAACAGATGCGAGTCTCTTAAAACAAATTTACTATGCAATGTGTCAATCTATCATCTCTTACTGTATCTCCTCATGGGGGGGCGCCCCAAAAACTACTTTAAAGAGTTTAGAAATCGCACAACGTGCCGTTCTAAAAGTCTCTACTTTTAAGCCTATACTATTTCCAACAAGAGAACTTTATCAGTACTGTCAAGTGACAACCGTAAGACAAATGTTCGTAGAAGCAATTCTCATTAGGCAACACTGCTCACTAGTATACGATCCTAGTAAAATAAACAAGCATAGGAAACATGAAGTGTGCTCCCGGTCGTACAAACCCAAAACAGCGTTCATTAAAAGATTCTTTACTTTTATTGCCCCCCTCATGTACAATAAAATAAACAAATTTTTAAACATCTATCCACTGAATAAAATGCATTGTAAGAATAAAATTCATTATTATCTCCTTAGTCTTTCTTATGAGGAAACTGAAGACCTAAACACTCAAAATTAGTTGACGCTTAACAAGCACTCTTTTTGTTTTTCGGTTACGCGCGCAAATAAACACCACACAGACACACAGATACACACACTCACACATACACAAACACACCCCACCACATTATACATATGCGGTATTTATATCTTTCATTAGGTTATAAGTTAATTCCAATTTTATTTATTTGTATAGATTATATTGTTATTGGTTTTATTGAATGAAATATGAGCTATATGAAATAATTATTCAAAATCGATGCAACTTGTATGTCTAGTTTGGCTTAATAATTGTTGTGAAATCTGTTAGGGGATGGCACTGTTTGCCGAGATACAGGATCCGTTCTAGTTCGGCAACAGAGGATTCCATTTTAAAAACTTGTATAATAAGCCTATCAAGTCATCTAATATGTTATTGTTAAAGTATTTGTGGTGAAATAAATTTTATTATTATTCCATTTATTTTATAGTTTAAACATACAATTTACATTTTAAAATATTAAAATATCAAAATATAAAAACATTTAAAAATATAAAAAATAGTATCCCACCGGTATCGGGATAGGGTCCAAGCTACCGGTGGTCAGGGCTCCTGGGAGAGGAACCTCCTAACTATGCGCGCCGTGTCCAGGAGTACTGCCTTCTGGATCAAGCCCTTGATCCAGCTGCCCAACGAGAGCCTCCTTAGGTGTTCGTCGAGGCTCTTGGCTATTAAGCCATTGGCCGTCACGACTATCGGCACAATGACTGCTGTATCCACCTCCCACATGTCGACAACCTCGCGAGCCAGATCAAGATACTTTGTTTTTTTATCTTTCTCAGCCTTCACGAGGTTCTCGTCATGAGGGACAGCTATATCAACAATCATTGTGCGACGCTCTAGTCGATCTATCACCACTATGTCAGGCTTATTGGCAACAACAGTCCTGTCAGTGATGATAGATCGATCCCAATACAACGTGATATTGCCATTTTCGAGAACTGGGTCGGGCTCATACCTATAGTACGGTACTTCAGATTCCACAAGATTGTATTTAAGAGCAAGTTGCTGATGGATAATCCTGGCTACAAGGTTGTGTCTATGCAAATAGTCTCCGTTAGCTAGACGAGAACAACCAGAAATAATGTGTCGGATTGATTCCCCGGGTCGGTGGCATGCCCGACAGATGTCAACCGTACCGTCCTTCACAATATATTTCCGGTAGTTATTCGTCATCATAACTTCGTCCATAATCGCACAGACAAAACCTTCGGTTTCCCCGAATAGGTCACCAAAGCGCAGCCAGGATACGGACGCTAAGAGGTCTACATCAGGTCCATGTAGGACCCGGTAAAAGCGTCCGTGAAGCTCCTTGCTCTGCCATACTTCCCTGCGGTCATTAGTATCCAGTACTTTAAGTTTGCGCCAGTTCTCGTTTGCCAAGGAGAGCGGGGTGAGGCCCTTGTCCACAGCGACCACATCTCGATGCATACCCACGTCGGTTTCTAGGAAATATTCCCTAAGGCTGCATACCTCGCGGTTGTGTAGGGTCTTAGCATTTAAGAAGCCACGACCCCCACATTTCCGCGGGATATACAGCCTCATCACCGATGATCGTGGGTGATGCATCCGATTTGCGGTCAGCAGTGTGCGGACCCTCCTATCCAGGGCGTCAAGTTCCGTCTGAGTCCATTTGAGTATGCCGAAAGAGTACATCAACACCGGCATGACCCAACCGTTGAAGGCGCGCACCTTGTTCCCGCCTGATAAAAGACTATTTAGTACTTTATTCAGGCGGCCAAAGAAGCGCTCCTTCAGCGACTGTTTCACGTCAGCAGTATTGATGCCTAACGCTTCCGACATACCCAAATACTTGTAGGTTTCGGTTGAGCAGAGGGATCTAAGGTGTATGGAATCCGAGAGTTGAGTTCCCACGGATTCCATAATCTCCCCTCGTTTTACACGCATGACTGCACATTTGTCCACACCAAATTCCATCCTGATGGCGCTACTGAAGGTTTCTGTTACCTTCAGTAGCTTCATCAGTTGCAAGTTGTTGGGGGCAAAGAGTTTCAGATCATCCATGTAAAGGAGGTGTGATATGACCTGACCACCTCTTCTCAACCGATAGCCCTGTCCCGAACCCTCCAGTAATGTACTGAGAGGGTTGAGGGCCAGACAAAACCACAGTGGACTCAGACTGTCGCCCTGGAATATGCCACGCTCGATCCTTATCGGTTCGCTGTTCTCCTGTATCTGCCGACATCCTGGATAGTGAAGGACTGTACTCCACTGCCCCATACACGACATCAGGAAGGTGCGCAGAGTTGCATCAACTTTGTACAACTCCAGCACCCTCATGAGCCATGTATGTGGCACCGAGTCATAGGCCTTCTTGTAATCTATCCAACATGTCGACAGATCTCTTCGAGAACGACGAACCTGTTGGCTAATAGCAATATCGATGAGGAGCAGCTCCTTAGTACCACGGGACCCATTCCTACATCCATTCTGGGAGGCTGATATGATACGATTTTTATCAATGTGGATGTTAATTTTAGCTCTCAGAATGGATGTAAGAACTTTATAGACCGTCGGTAAACACGTGATCGGTCTATAATTCTTAGGTTCCGCAGTACTACCTGATTTATGGAGCAGGTGGGTTATTCCTGTCGTAAGAAACTGGGGCAGCGACCCTGACTCTAAGGCAGACTGGAACTGAGCTGCCAAGCGAGCGTGCGACCTTTGGAACCATTTAATCCAGAAATTGTGCAGCCCGTCCGGCCCTGGAGATTTCCAGTTAGGCAACGGACGGACTGCACGAGCTACATCTTGGGGGCTGATGGTAATTGCCCCCATTTCTGGTATAAGGTCGCACGCACGCTCGACCTCTCGAGTCCAATCACCCTCGGTGTGCCTGACAGGCACCGACCAAATGCTGCGCCAGAATGAACTCATAGCGTCATCATCCGGTAGATGCCTATCAGATACACCTTGGTCCGGTCGCTCCCAAGCCCTATAAACCCACCTTTCGTTGCTTTGGAAAGTGCGATTCTGAGTGTACCGCTCCACTCGCCGCTTGTACCGACGAATACGATTTGCCCATGCATAGACCTTCTGCTTCAGGAAGTCAATACGCTCTGTGACGCGGGTCAGATAATCTCGGGAACTAATATCAGTCCCCGAGAACGCCCGCCTCACGAAACGCATCACCCTAGGGCGAGTGTTGCCCTCCCTGAAGCAGATAAGCTTGCCGATGAGTGCTCTAGCCTCACCGATACGACGCTCAATTCTACACTGCCAAGCTGGTACAGCAGGTCGTGTAGCTCTGTCACAACTGGTGAACTTGACGTGAGCTACACGACATGCCGCTGCAGCTGCGCAGTATAAGATTGAGTGGGTATCGGCAAGGTCTTTGCTGTTATCAAAACAATTTGATAGCTGCGAATCTAGAGCACACACCAGCGCCTTATTTTTCTTATGCATGGGCAAACGAGGTAGACGAGGTCTAAGCCCAGGTGGTGTGGAGCGGTACTCCCGGAATGCATCCTCCAAAGCGCTCCTCAATCGGTCATTGCATTGAGTACTCACGGATATAGCCGCGTCATCATCATCTTCACCAACGTAGTCGGGTCGCGGTGAAGCATTGGGTTGCAGTTGCACCGCGGCCGGTGGCAAAACAGGTGAGACACGGCTACTCCGTGATTCGAGGCGTAGTCGATCAAGTACGGCGTCATCCAGCATACGGTTACGCTGGATGACCCGCACCTGATCCGACAGTCGTTGGGCCGAAACGTTGACAGCTGGCTCAAGCACCTGAAACAGAGAGAGCATCCGACCACGGTACGCAGTCAGGTTACTTCCCCCCTCTGTAGCCCCAAAGTATGAGCGCATGACGTTTTCGTTAATACTTTGCGTCCATCGCATGCGCTGCACACTTCCACCGGCAGCGGGAACCCTATCAGAGGCCGGCGGGCCTCGAGGTTCCAAGCTGGCTGGTGGTCGGCCTCTTCCCCGTCGACGCGCAGGTGGTGGTGTCGTCGGCGGAGTGGTGTATTCGTCGCTCGAGCTCGACGCAACTGCAGCGGCCGGAATCACTTGACTCACGGCTGGCGCAGGTCCCGGCGGCTGCGAGGCGGAGCTGAGCGACGAACCCGAAGATGTTGGTTGTGCATTTTGTAAACGTGCCCGGCTTCTTGTCTGCATTTTCGGTCCATTACATTTTTATTTCCATGTTATGTCAATTTTGTTTCCGTATTGTTGTGGTGATTTATTATGATTATTTTTTCCTGGTTTTTTTTTGTTGATTGGACATGTTTCTTGATTTAAATATAAGTAAATTAAATAAAAATATCAGTGAGAAAATTTTCTTCGTCAGTCAAATTGACAGCCGGGCCACAGATTATTATTATTATTATTATTATTTGGTAACCATAAATATGAATCTAATGACTACAAAGGTGTTGATTCGATTTGTCTCCAAAATAGATATTATGAGAAAATGACAAAGAGTAAGAATAATAACATCGTCCATACAAACAGTATCTTAAAAAATCGTTATACTTAAAGACACGATTAATTAGAGATTCTTACTTGACAAACAAAAACCAATCAGACAGTCCGTAATTCATCAAAAAACATAAATTTATTTTGAAAGACCTTATCAATGATATCCCACAGTATAGTATAGGCGAGAAAAAAAAAGTCAATCCCACTTTAGATGTACCATAAAAAAAAATTGTATTTAAAATATTATTGTTTCGTTTTCTTGGCGTGATTAATAAATATACCCAAGCAAAATTGCAGCATTCTAGAACTAACAGTCTCTACGCTATGCCTTGGAAAGACAGACCGAAACTATAAGGGTTCCTTGTCCTCGTTAGGACTAGGACTCGGATCATTATAAAGCAAGAAAAATAACATCGTCTATATAAACAGCATCTGAATTCGTTCTATTTACAGACACGGTTAATCGTAAATCTTTACTTGATAAACAAAAACCCATCAGACAGGTCAAAATTGATCAAAAAACATGAATTTATGCGCACTACACTTTTTAAAACAATTTTCTTCGAAAGTACTGAAAAATATAATTATTTGGTAGAAGGGCGTCATTGATTCCACTTAAACCTAATTTATGAATAGCTATTCTCTATCTGTCAATACCATGTGTCAGTGACTTTTGGGCCGGTCACTTGAAAAGGGTTGACGTTAATACAAAGGCAGAGAGGATTAATTTACTTTGTGCTCGTGCAAGGTTCTTGTGAAAGGAATCATAACTAATAATGTTTAATTGTAGATGGAACTCCATAGTGAAATGTTGTAACTATTTTATTATTGTATCAGTAACGTGCTTAGGTACCTATTCTCAATTCTTTATTGCGTACCATAATGTTTATACTAGGTAGGGAAATTATTATATTAGTCACAATTATGGACTCTGACTCGGGCACAGCATAAATCAAGTAGGAGAGAGGAGTAAGACAACTACTGTTTTATTAATACAGAATTGAATTTAACAATTATATTGTTTTTAACCGACTTCAAAAAAAGGAGGAGGTTATCAATTCGACTGTATTTTTTATTTTTTTTTTATTTTTTTTTTATGTGTGTTACCTCATAACTTTTCACTACGTGAACTGATTTTGAAGGTTTTTTTTTTTTAATTGAAAGCTGTTGCTTCACATGTGGTCCCATTTTAATTTGGTGATGATATGATGAAGAACTTCGGAGATACACAATGGAACTCTTCAATAAATGATAGCAAACCTTCCAGAATTGCTGCAATCGCATGTCTGTATATTGTTTTCACCACTTCACAACATTACATCACGCTGATACGCTCTGAAGGGGTATACAGATTTGTACAGTTCACCCTGATACACCCTAATTTCACCAACTAAGTTCAAATTCCCTATTTCTGGGACTATCAATTCGGGCATAACTTTACTATTAATTTAGTTTTAGAATGGGGTACAACAACTAAAAAGTGAAAAATAAAAACTTTTTACAAAAAAAAATACAACCGACTTCCATAACTATAACTAAAAAATGCAAAATAACTTTAATTTCGGAAGTCGGTGTCAAATACCGAAGAAACCAAACTAGAAACACCGACTTCCGAAATTAAAGTTATTTTGCATTTTTTAGTTTTATTTATGGAAGTCGGTTGTATTTTTTTTTGTAAAAAGTTTTTATTTAAATTTATTTTTTTAATTATGTACTAATAAGTTAGTACCTAAAATTGTGAAATCCATTATTATATTATAGTTTTAATCACTTTGATTATTCGTTCGTTAGACATATCAATTAATTATTATAAAATTATTATTAACTTATTTTTATTGATTACTAAATATTTATTCTCAATAAGGTGAGTTATTTATTGGACGCTCCATATTTATTAAATTATACTTAAATATATATAAATTTTTCGCATTATGAGTAGGTAGGTGTATCTTTTATTGTATTTGTACATAGAAATAGATAGATAAGAAGTTACTTATAATTTATCATTTAAGTATTCGCTTATACTATAGTAGCATTTGCTTACAAGGAAAAACTTTAATTTATTTATAAAAATGTTGTATTTACTTAATTTCTTTATTATTTCGGGTAACTTATTATAATTTTTTATGTACATGACAAAGATACTATTGGAGCGCACCTAAACAAACACCATTTAGATACTCGTATCTAAATAACTGACTTTGACTTTCAATAACAAATTGTTTATTTTTAAAGGTACATAAAATTCCTCGACTGTTTTGTTGATCTCAAGCACTTTACTGAGTATTGTGATCCTGAATTCCATTCGTGGGTCGCACATTATCTCACCTGATGGTATCCGATGATTTGGTTAGGTTTACCCTTCTGGGATTTTTCGTAGCAGCCCGGAGTCTAGATCGATGAACCATAACCCTTATAGTCCCGATGACAACCCGGGTTGTCATCGGGCTTCTTCGACAACTCGGGTTTGTCTGCGGATCTTAAGAGGTAGGAGGCTGGTTTTATTTTGTTTTCAAACTCAGTTGAGTTTCGGATCCTAAGAGGTTAATTTTTTTTCCAAGCAAACGTTAACCTTGGGTTGTCGAAGAAGCCCGGTGACAGCCCGGGTTGTCATCGGGACTATAAAGGTTAACTAATCCTACAAGGAATACAGTGATGTTATGTTATATGTTAGGCTACATAATACCTTGGAGAAATATTGCTATTGCATACATACAATCATAAAAAAGGAATTATGTAAACTAAAACAGGATTTTGGCATGCGTAGCATATCTATTCATACAGTTCAAACCAATTTAGAATATTTGCCTCCCAACTGCAATTACCCTCCAAAATCAAGTTACCCAAACATTAATTGCAAACTCAATCCTATTTATCCACTTCGTTAACCAAACTTTGGAATGGAAGAGGCAATCAGTGTTTCGTTCAAAAAAGACTCGAAATCACTTAGAGGTCTCTAGCAAACAAACTCCAGGCTTAAAATACCTTTTATCTTGACAAAAATACGTTCCAAATGGTTAACAGAACTTTTCTGTCCAAAAAGTTGAAGCTTTTAAATTCAATTAGGTTTATTTGAGCAGGTTTCCGGGTCGCAGACACAAATCAATTCAAAGGTGATTATGTTGTTTAATATTTGGGGATCGATTTTATTGATTTTAGGTTCGAGAAAGGTATCGTCTTTGAGAGTATTGCTGAAGAGAAGTTGACCATAATATGATATTTATTTAATTGTTACTTTTTTGAAGTGTGGAGAGACGGAAGTAGTGATATTATTTATGAAATTCAAATCCTTTACTCGAAAGCAATTGGTAACTCAAAATTCCATTTCATGGAATTTTACTTTTATGCTAATAACAAAAACATGTTTTACATAATTTTAAATGTGTTTAGATAAACAGTTTTCAAGGTGAAAACAATTTAGCAGTACAGTCTAGTTGTCATGTTTTCATGGGAAAATACTACAGAACGCCATCTACTACGATCCTTACTTACTTCTTTTGCTTCATTTACGTTCAAATATCTGATCATACACACATGCCGGTTATAAGTGTATTAATATTGATGACACGGTTGGTGCATTGGTTGAGCGATCGGCTGCTGCGCTGCGTGTCGCGGTTTCGATCCCCGCACGGAACGAATATTTGTATGGCCTACAGATTGTTGTTCCGGGTCTAGGTGTCTTGTGGTTATTTACATGTTTGTGAGCGCACCCACGATATATGAATAATTCCTAGTGTGGGGCAGGGGTTTGTTTATGGCAGGATATTATCGAGTTAAGTTTAGTGGGTGTTTTAATTACTCTTTTATTGATTCCTAGTGGATATTGTGATGTAAAATTGGTGTAGTTTTGTGTCTCAAGTATCTACGCAATATGTGGAATCATTAATACAGGCGCGATCTCTGTAAAATGGAACTAAGAATTTTATTGTAGTTTTGACTAAGTGAAGTTTACCGAGAAGGCTGACTCGACAAATTTGTTGCCAAATACTGCAAAAAACATTAGAATGTGTTACAATAAAAAAAATAATAAAAATACTCTACGTAAGACCAGGCAATATGGTCAAAAGACTGTAGCCTTCCCTTCGGGGTAAATAAATAAAAAAAAACTAACCTTTCTGAAGAACATCACGAATAGGGCTTTTTTTCTGGATGGGAAATCATTAAATAACTTTGGTGTGGCGAGTTGCCGCCACTCTGCAAGTTGGATGGGGTGTGGTATCGCGACGTGTGTGTCTTGCTTTTTGCATGTGAGGCAAGTGTGTAGCCGGCTTTACGGGAACCATAGGCAATCTAAAAATGCAGCAATCGACGTCACGTCAGTGCGCTGTACGCCGCGAGAGAGAACGCATTCACCGCAAACTAAATTAATGTCTTATTAACATCGTCCCCGCAAATACACTAAAATCCCGAGTAATATCCCGTAAACGTTAGGGATTCTCCGGGAATAATAAATAACCCATATTTACCGCGTCCGTGTAACTAGTGAACAAGAATACCCAGGTGTTGGTGTGAAGAGAATCGAGTGGCCACTCGTCAAGCCGTCGAAGAAAGAAAGTCAGGTACCACTTGTTTTTACTAACTTAGAGTAAGGCCACATGCGCCGTCTACTGCCAACCACTCCTAACTTGAAGTTATACAGACAAATATAGGCAATTTTGGGCCAGCATTCAATCCAAGAGTTTGGCCGTAACACTGTCCTCACCCTGCAGAGAACCACAGCTATTTACACGCTTGAGCAACTCCATTAGATGGTCCTTTCGAGCCTGGATAGGCATCAGTAAAATTCAATACAAATTAAGTACAAGTCATTACAGTAGGCACATAACTTTATTAGTGCCCCAAAATGGCGTCCCGCAAGCAAGAAGCTAAATTGGCTCAGCTTACCGCTAAAAAACAAATAATTTTCGAGCGAGTTAATCGCATATCACTTTTTAATTATATAACTTACCATTAGGATATGTACCTAATTCTAGATACTAAGGGGGTAAAAGGTAGGCTGGATGTGGTGAGCCCGTTGCGTCTGTGGCGCCAGGAACCACATAGTTCACTTTCACTTTTCTTTTGTTATCGTCCGTCTCCTTTCTAAATCCAATCAAAAATTTAGTTCGATTTTAAGCAATAACTGTGTAGTTTGGCACTTGGAAACATTTTCTTGAGGGCAACGTTTTCTTTTCTGTACTGGCTTCAAAAATTTCTTTATTTGTCCTAGTCCTAGGTGACGGCTACTTGCCGAGCCGGTATCAGCATCGATTATGCGTCATCGCGTCGAACTTCGAGTCGACTGATGTGCATTGTTCGCGCGTTATTTTATTTTATTATTTTAGTATTGTGGGTATGGTAGAAATTAATAGCAGTCAGAAACAATTACTGAGCAATACAACAAATTTGAGGAAATAGTAGAACAATTGAATGAATTGCAGTTCGAGATTGACCAAACCGCACCAGACTATTCGAGTCTATATTCTATTGAAGACTTATATTCTAATATTAAATATAAACGTAATCTCATACTTTCGAAAAATGAAACATCGGAACACAAAGTGGGTACTCGGATAAAATTACCGCCCATAGATTTGCCATCGTTTGATGGTATAGCGGAAAACTGGCCCATATTTTACGAAATGTTTCGCAGCAATGTTCATTTAAATACCGATCTGTTTGACTCGCAGCGTGTCTTGATCTGTAAATTGACTCATGATGCGTTAAAACTAACCGCAGGCATTGTTCCTACAGGTGATACATACAACGTTATGTGGAACAGTCTCGTTAAAAGGTATCAAGATAAGCGTAGTTTAGGGATTCATTATCTCAATAATATACTGGACATTAAACAATGCGCCGGAAATGCCGCGAGCCTCAATACTTTTGTGGAACGATATTCAGCGTCCGTCGCAGCCTTGAAGCAGTTAGACATTCCAGACTTACTGGATTTTGTTTTATTACACTGTGGTTTAAGAAAGGTTGACGCGCAAACTGTTTTACAGTTTGAATCCCGTGTGAGTGAGAAAGAATTACCTTCCTATGCGGAGTTTATAACATTCATGCAAGGATATGTTAAAGTACTACAACGCTCATACGGTAATAATTTACAGACGGAACCGCGCGCTAAGTCTAGTTCAGTTAATCATCAAACAAAAAATAACACCGCTAAGTCGTTCGTGTCGCGTAATAAACCGGTTTCAAATGGCAAATGTACGCTTTGCGATAAGGATGACGTACAACATCAGCTGTTCGATTGCCCGCAGTTTAAAAATATTAGAACACCGCTTGCACATTTTGAATTTATTAAAGCTAAACGTGGCTGTATAAACTGTTTAAGTCTATCCCATTCTTTGGTTAAATGTAAGTCACGTAACGTTTGTAAAATTTGTAAAAAGACCCATCATTCTCTCTTACATTTCCGAGAAAAAGATGAGTCATTATCGCCCGAGCCACAAGTGCCTACTAAGGATACATCTGTTTCGCTCACTACAGCTGTTAAAACTGGGTCAACCATTTTGCTAGCGACCGCGCAGTTATTTGCATACTATAGCGACATCAGAGATAAGGAGGTGGTTCGGTGCCTACTAGATAACGGATCGCAAAATAATTTAATTACTGTTGACTGTTGTAAACGTTTGAATTTACCCATAATTAAATTACGCAATTCATCTTTACAAGGTGTTGGAATGACATCGAAACCAGTACACGGTTTTATTCATCTCAACATAGAATCTCGGTTTGATCCTCATACGAAGTTTTCGATACAAGCGTTAGTTGTTGATTGTATTACAGATAGACTTCCCGCGAAATTAATTAGATTACATAACAATGATAACATGTCATACTTAAATAGCTTGCCGCTCGCCGACCCGCTCTGGAATGTTCCGAGCGGAATAGATCTTGTGCTTGGAGCACAATTGTTCCCCATTATTTACCTAGGAGACAGGGTCGACTCAGGCACCCGCGCGCCCCCTGCTATACTGACTAGCTTCGGTTATGTACTTATGGGTGATATTGATTGTTGTAGTAGTGATGTGACACACATTGCATCTTCGTTTACCGCGCAGGCCGACATTGAAGTCGAGTCAAATTTACATAAGTTTTTTGAGCTAGAGGAAATTCCATCTCAACGTTTTATTAGTCTGGACGAATTAGAGTGTGAAAATAATTTTAATTCTTCAGTCTTATTTGAAGACGGCAGATATTTTGTCGATCTACCTTTTGCGCGCTCACCCAGCGAGCTAGGTAGCTCGCGCGGTTACGCCCATCGGCGCTTACTTGCGCTCGAGCGTAAGTTTACGTTAATGCCGACCCTACGCGAGAATTATAATAAAACTATCGCGGATTATATAACTCAGGGGTATTTAGCGGAAGTGCCCGACTCTGAATTCACAGAGGAGGGTTATTATATACCGCATCATGCCGTCATTAGACCGGACAAGGACAGCATTCGAGTGGTTTTGGACGCTAGCGCCAAAACTCACTCGGGGTTGTCGCTCAATGACATTTTGCATGTCGGACCTAATTTGCAAGCAGACTTGTTTTTGTTATTGCTTGATTTTCGTACATTCCCTGTCGCGATGACAGCGGATATAAAACAAATGTTCTTACGTATCGGTGTAAAAGAGCACCACCGCAACTATTTACGAATCTTGTATCGTTTTAGCAAAGGTGAGCCTATGCGCACCTTTCATTTTAACCGCGTTCCCTTCGGACTAAAGCCTAGTCCTTATTTAGCGATGCGCACACTGCGTAACTTGGCGTGTGAGCAAAGCGACCGCTTTCCTGAGGCTTCTAAATTGGTAGAAACTCAGTTTTACATGGACGACTACGTCTACTCTGTTTCGGACGAACAGACAGCTATGCGTCTATCCCGCGATTTAATTGATTTAATGAAGGTAGGTTCCTTTGACTTAGTCAAATGGGCTACCAATTCACCCGCTTTATTAGAGATTCTCCCAGAGTCTCACCGCTTACCATTTAATTTTTCTGGCATGGATAATGATGTCCATAATTTCAAAATCCTTGGATTAACCTGGGAACCCGCTGATGATTATTTTTCTTTGACAACAATCGCCGTGGATGATAAATGCACGAAGCGCGCGATTCTATCGCTAGTTGCCCGCTTGTTCGACGTACTTGGCCTTGTAGGACCCGTTGTGCTGTACGCGAAGGTATTAATTAAGGAACTTTGGTTAGCTAAAGTAGGATGGGATGAGGTTCCTCCGGAATCCATCACAAATCGGTTTGCCGCTTTTACGCGCGATTTTCCTTCACTCTCTTCTCTAAAGGTTCCTCGCCACATTGGCGTCTTTAGAGAAGCTGTAGTGAACATCGTAGCCTTTTGCGACGCCAGCTTTACTGGTTATGGCTGTTGTATTTATTTACACATTACCAACCCTACAGGTGATATCACTGTCCGACTCTTATGTACAAAGTCCAAAGTCTCCCCCGCTAAAATAACAACGCTAGCTCGATTAAAACTTGTCGCCGCTTTACTTCTGTCTAAACTTGTTCGCGTAGTCAAGGAAAAACTTTCCGCTCGTGTACCTATTGCAGGTGTCCACGCTTTCTCGGACTCCACCATAGCTCTCTCGTGGATCCACTCATCTCCCCATAGATAGTCTATTTTTGTCAGCAACCGCATTGCTCAAATACAGGAAAACTTACCTGCCGCTTGTTTCCGTCACGTGTCCGGGAAAGGGAATCCTAGCGATTGTCTGTCTCGCGGCATGCTGCCGTCGGATTTAATAAGACACTCGTTGTGGTGGAACGGCCCCACATGGCTCCATCAGCCCATGAGCGAGTGGCCTTTAAAGTTCTCTCCTGCTCAATGTGAAACATTGCCGGAGTTTAAATCAAAGGTTTTTCTTGTAGAAACTTCGAATACTGAACCGCGTATTTTAGATACTATAGCTGACCGTGTTTGCTCATGGAATAAACTGTTACGTGTATTTATGTACATTCTTAAATTTACAAACAGACTACGTAGTCATAGTTCTGTTAAAAACATTCAAACCGCCGAAAATTTCATTGTTCGAATAGTTCAAAGTTTACATTTTGCGAGCGGTTTAAATTTAATTAAAGCAGGTGAACTTCCAGCTAAGAAGTTGCGCTGTTTATCTGTCTTCATTGATAGCTTCGGAATCTTACGTATTGGGGGCAGATTGTCTAAATCTGACTTACCGTATGAAGCCAAGCATCCCGCGCTTTTACCTAAACGCGACCGCGTAGTCGATCTAATTATCGATCACTATCACAATACGTACTGCCATACGGGCCCAGGGTTATTGATGTCCATTATAAGGCAGCGGTTTTGGATATTGGGTGGCCGAACGGTTATACGTTCTCGTTATCGGAAATGTAATACTTGTTTCCGTCTAAATCCTAAGCATCCAGTACCCAAAATGGCTGAACTTCCTGGATACCGCGTCCGTGATGCTAAAGCCTTTGTACACACCGGTGTCGATTTCGCCGGGCCGCTTGCTTACATACCTATTCGACGTAGGGGTCAACGTTCGCAGAAACTTTACATATGTTTGTTCGTATGCATGGTGACTAAAGCCATACATATCGAGCTTGTATCGGATCTCACATCTGAGGCTTTCCTATCCGCATTTAAGAGATTCATTTCCCGCCGCGGTCCAGTGTCTGTTATGTATTCAGACAATGGTACCAATTTTGTTGGCGTTAAGGCGCAATTGGATGATATTTATTCTTTTTTATTAAATTCAACTGTCCAAACGGATATTAAAAATGAGCTTCTTAAATCACGCATCGAGTGGACAAGAATACCGCCGCGAGCTCCACACTTCGGAGGTATTTGGGAGTCGAATATTAAGAGTGTTAAAACTCACTTGTTTAGAGTCGTAGGTAAACAACTTCTCACTTACGAGGAACTCTCGACCGTATTGGTGCAAATTGAGTGCCTTTTGAACTCTCGACCACTTAGTGTCATTTCGTCAGACCCACATCCGGAGGTACTCACGCCCGCGCATTTTTTAATGTCCAGTCCACTCACGTATTTGCCTTCTTCTGAATTGACAGAAGAAAACATAAACCTAATCAACCGCAAAAGGCTCTTGGATCAACTTGTGTTATCCTACTGGAATAAATGGCGAATTGAGTACTTGCACACGCTGCAAGTTCGCCAGAAGTGGTGCACTCCCGATCGCCCTATAGAGATAGGTACTGTCGTTCTCTTGGGTCAAGATAACGTACCTCCATTGACTTGGCCATTGGGTATCATAGAGGAAGTTTTTCCGGGATCGGATGGTGTCGCTTCAATAAAAACCGCGTCAGGCACGTATAAACGTCCTGTCACTAAGTTGTATCCTTTGCCAACTCAATAGATTATTATTACTACGTAATTTAGTTTAATTTAGTTTAGGGTTCATAGTATACGTTCCAATGGTACGCCATTACATAGTTGTAATTTAGTTTATTCGACTTACCATAGTCAAGTCGAACCGCAATTCATTCTCAGGACACTGATAATTATTTTTCCCGAGCATTATATCAATGCGATGGTGTTTCGGACTGCTGCTTGGATTTCCCTCAAAGCTCTTCAACAAGTAAATGCTTACATATCATCACCGCTTCTTGAACCTCACTCGCGCCGCATAGATTAGCAGCTTTTGAAAGCTCCTGGACCTTTCAAGGCGGGGAGCATGGTGTGGCGAGTTGCCGCCACTCTGCAAGTTGGATGGGGTGTGGTATCGCGACGTGTGTGTCTTGCTTTTTGCATGTGAGGCAAGTGTGTAGCCGGCTTTACGGGAACCATAGGCAACCTAAAAATGCAGCAATCGACGTCACGTCAGTGCGCTGTACGCCGCGAGACAGAACGCATTCACCGCAGACTAAATTAATGTCTTATTAACATCGTCCCCGCAAATACACTAAAATCCCGAGTAATATCCTGTAAACGTTGGGGATTCTCCGGGAATAATAAATAACCCATATTTACCGCGTCCGTGTAACTAGTGAACAAGAATACCCAGGTGTTGGTGCGAAGAGAATCGAGTGGCCACTCGTCAAGCCGTCGAAGAAAGAAAGTCAGGTACCACTTGTTTTTACTAACTTAGAGTAAGGCCACATGCGCCGTCTACTGCCAACCACTCCTAACTTGAAGTTATACAGACAAATATAGGCAATTTTGGGCCAGCATTCAATCCAAGTGTTTGGCCGTAACACTGTCCTCACCCTGCAGAGAACCACAGCTATTTACACGCTTGGGCAACTCCAAACTTCTCCCGCTCTGAGAGGAGTGGATGGGAGTGTCAGACTCTTGCTGACTAAAACCAACCCATGTTCCATCAGTTGCCTGTGCCTGGGGCAGATAATTATATAAATAAATAAATAATAAACAAAATGTTTATTTTTCTCCCCACAATATTTTAAAGATCAGATCACCAATAGGGCTAGTGTGTTATCCTAGGGTGATCCCTGACACCTGCCTAATAAATACCAAAACTACAACATGGACATCATTTCAAAAGTAAAAGAGTTAACTCGAAAAGAAACAGAATCTATATATTCATAGTTGCACCACACATACTACACCAGTACACATTTTGCAAGTATGCATTACGAAAGTACGCATCACGCAAATGCGTATACTACGCATTTCCAAGCATTTATTCTATGTTTTAACAAAATTAACATTTTCTGGTGACTCGTTTAATCATTGTGGAGTCGTCGACCGTTAATCTTATAATTCTCTTTCCGACTTCTGAATTTCGCACTCTTTATTTAATTAACTAGATTGTCCTTCTATTTCATTATCACGTTCCTTAGGCTTGACAGTTTACTGGAAGACGAAAATATTTTTAACTTTATGTTTATTTCTTTTGCTAAAATGGTTCTTAATATCTATAAATATAAAACAAAGTCGGGTTAGTTACTCCATTTATAACTCAACAACGGCTGGCCCGATTTGTATAATCTTTTATTTGTTGGATTTGTCTCCACCCGGAATAGCAGAGTAACTAATAAAACATTGGAAAATCTCTCGATAAAAAATATATGAATAAAAATAATTTTGAAGAATGAATGAGAATGGCTTTTTTAATGCGTCAGTTACCGGAGAAACAGACACAATAGAAAATTTATTGTTACCGTATCTCGAGTTTTTTTTATTTACTTTTGATAGGCACGCGATTGACCACTATCTCACCTGATGGTAAGCGATGATGTGGTCGAAGATGGAGCATGCTTGCCTAGAAGTAACCTATTCACTCTTGACTTAACGACTCCCAGGTTGTAGTTATCAGGAAACACAGACTCCGGCAGTGAATTCCACCCCATAGCTGTACGCACAATGCACGTGTTCTCAAAACGTTTGGTGCGTGTGGGTTTGGAATACGCACCATTTTTTTTTTTGACCGGTGGCGCATCGCCGTACCTCGGATCGTATTAAGTTATAGTTTCTGATGCGGTACGAAGTTCGCCAGGTCAGCTAGTTATTATATAAAACAAATTGGGGTTATTTATACCATTTATAACACAAGAACGCCCGAACCGATTTTTATGATCTTTGTTTTGTTGAATTTTCCTCCGCCCGACTAGCAGAATAACTATTAAAGCATCTGAAAAACATTACGAAAAATTGTACAAAGTATCTCATTTTCGTCGTACGATAACTTCAGAAATCATTTGGAAAGTTTCATTTTTACTTTGTGTTTAGTGAAAGGTGGATTAGTGACGCAAATTAATTTTCTTATATATTTTCTATGGAACGGCTTTTTTGATGATATCTCGAGAACAGATACATCTTTTGATTCTGATGCGGTACGAATTTTGGCGGGTCGGTTAGTTCTTAATAAAACAAGATCCGGAGCCACCAGACATTACATACAAATATTCTAAGAAAATTTTTCTATCAAAAGTGTTGGATATAGTAGAGTACTTACTCTACTCATACACATAGGGACCTATTTATGTCTCTGTAATAACTAATTATTCGTTAAAATGTTATTTAACAATATTCTGTAGAACTGACATAATAATCAGCACTCAGAGTTCAATAAAAGTGATTAGCCATCGGCCCAAACTAGTAGGTTTTTTTTTTGTGGGGTGGGAAATCATCCAATGACATCTCCCGCTCTGGGTGGACTCCGATGTTAGACTCTTACTGACTAAAACTCACCCCTGTTCCTTCCCTGCCTGAGTACCCAAGGGAGCGGTAACTCTATTACGAAATTAATTCATTCGTTCAAAGTACATCCAAACACTACTCAATCCCACACACTTTGGTAATCAGAATATAAGTACTGTCTAGCGGCTCTGGGGTCTTGAACTATAACCAATTAATGTGAAGAATCTTTACTTATTAATAAAGTTTGTGAAGCCCTTTTTTCATACTTGAATTGTTAAGATACCAATTACTATAAGACTTGTCATTTCATTGCACTAATTTTACCCCCGCGTCTACTGGCCCAGTGCATGGGCCGTAAACCATTAAAAATCTATTGTGTCTGCTAACTAGACGCACGACAGGTTAGTGAGAATAATTTCTTCTAGTAGAACCGTTTGTACTAGGGTTATACAAAAAACTAGCCCCTCTTAAATAGATGCTCAGTCAAAGTTCATAATGTTATAAAAGTTCGACATAAGGATTTCGGGCTAAAATCATTCGTTTTAAAATATTTTTTATAATTTTAAATAGCGACAAAACCTCATTTAATCCCGTTCTTGGTATATCAGTAACTTTTATAGTTTAGTTAAAAAAGAGTTCATACAGTATGCCAAACCTGATAGTTTCGCGTATGTGTCTGATCAGGGACACATACGCGAAAGTAAAGAACTCTATTGATTTGATTTTAAAACTTTAACACCAAAAATAACTTGAATTTAATTCTTCAAACCAAAATTAATTTACAAATAATTTTTAAACTTGATCAAAATTCAAAACAACCATCGAACCAAACATTTGAATTACAAACTTATGATTAAAATCAACGTGTTTATTCATCAAGCAACCTTAAGTTTCGTCGAAGTTACGTAATTTACACAAACAATATAAACAAGACTGATGAATATGAATACTAGAATCAGTAAGCTTATAAGTAGGGTTAGAACTAGTTTTAGTTCAAGGTACTGCACAGAGGACATGTTGGCGGCGGGCGCGCGCAGATGTCTCGCGCCGCCATGACGTAGCACGTACTCCGTCCACCACACGGCACGCTCCAGTGGACGCATAGGCTGATCGTACATTAAAATACGAAGTTTAGCAACATTTTGACGATAGCTGGAAAAGAAAGAGGAAAAATCTGAGTAATATGTGACCATTGGCAGGTTGGCAAACAGCCCAACAGTCCACTTGATTGGAAGCAGTTTGGGCATAGTGATGTCAACCATTAAGACGAAGTTAAAATATCCAATGTGCGTGAAATTCTATCGAAAACCATACTTCCAAACCAAAACTGAAGCAGTTTTGTGGCTGAAATAGGTATGGAAGTAGAGACTATCTAAGTGTTTTTGATAAATGCATATTACTGCTGGAAGTTTTGTGAAAATTGTATTTTGCAGAAAAAAATATTAAGTAACCTTTCATCTCCAATAACAGTAGTGATTGCTTTTTTTAATCGCTCCTCATCAAGAGTTTCCAAGTCCATTTTGAATCCAATCTTGTGATGTTCATATCTCTCTGCATTAAACCACTGATCACCCAACATTGGTACACCGATCAGCGGTACTCCTGCTGTTATAGCCTCTTCTGTTGATTGCAGACCTCCTTGTGTTATGAACAACTTGATTTTAGGGTGCCCTGAAAACTTTATTTACTATGGTGTTGCAATATAGATGATTTCAGGGTAAAAATAACAGTTCTATTTAGTCTGTAAGCTAGATTATCAAAAGATATTTGACACATATTTTTTGCTTTAACAAATCAATATAAAATGTGAGTAAAAAGTACAATTTTAATCCAAGTATGAATGGTTATTTTTGTTTAAGTTGTTTGTATATGGTTATTGTCATGTCAATATTTAGTCATGAATTGAGACGAAAAACGACACGTACTTATGGTAATGGTAAAACGTGAATCATTGAATGTAAATGTATAGCAAAATAAACCTTAATCTGTCAGTTACCGGCGAAAAACACATGGGGCGTTGACGCGCAAATTAAAATTATGAGATAATATTTGGAACTCACGAAGCAGATCTGATTGTGGAAACCATTTTGATATCCTAATATTGTCAGTTCGCCCAGGCAGGTCATCTTCATCCCACTTCCACAATACATCATAAGGCAGCTCAGATAGAACCTTAACCATTTTCTCTAAAACCTCTGGAGCTATCCCATCTGTTTTCACATTTGTGCCGAAACTTGTATAGATAACACCATTTTTGGAAGCATCTAAGTAAGATTTGAGGTCCTGAAATACCATCAATATAGTGATAGTATGCATTTGAAAGTCTGACAGCCAGTGTTTCATAGGATTATCGTGCTACCCAAGAAACTGGCTTGTAGAGGACAAATGAAAAGTTGCTCCATGAAAAATACTATTGTTCAAGTGCATCTGGTTAGACTGAAAGCTAACCCAATGTTAGGAGAAACATAAATGCAGACGATGATAGCAATAATAACATCATCAGTCTATTATTTTTAAACTAAAAATAATGTCTCATACAACAAGGAAGTCAAAAATTTATCACCATGATCAATTTTGGTCGATGAAAACAATGCATACAGCTTTTCAGTCCTGGTGAATGGTTACCTATTCCTTGTTCGTATTATACCTAAAAAAAGGCATGTCTTTGTAATAGTATAATATCATCTACTTGTTTTGGAACACAAAGAAGAAAACTCTAAAATAGTTGTTTATAATGCACAGTAGACAGTTAATTCCAATCATTAATAAAAATGTGATAGATTTATTGATGGGCTGACCCCAAAAAAATTGGGATAAGAGCAAGATAATGATGATGACGGTATACTCGCACTTACCGTTGGTAACTCCTTAACAGGTTTCTGATGTAAGCCACCTGTATACACTACACCCGGAGGAACAGGCCGAATACCTTCAAACACTGGATGAACATTTAAGAACAGCATATGCACATTCTTATACAATTCCGAAATACTTGGTGTATCTGGTCCTAGCTGCTTTCGTATCACTGCAGTTTCAACATTTTCATATTTTTCCGATATCCTATGGAATATGTAAAATTTTATTGTTTCCACAATTTTCTCCCAAGCTGTGAGATTGTTCGATCTTTGTCTAAATATGTTTGGATGCAACAATGGATGGTCAGGAGCACCAACTGCTTCTAAATTTCCAGGCATCGCTCCTAATGAACTCATTTGAATCACAGGAACCTTGTAGATATAAGAATACAAAAGTGCTGGTCTCACACAAGCTTCTATAATTAAAAGATCAAAATTCGTTGCTTCATCGTTAGTCAAAAGTTGTACTTCATCTGTTTTTAGCTGTTCCATAACTATATCCAGTATTGTTGGGAAATACGTCTCAATTTGTTCTTTCAAGTTATTTCTGTTAGCTGCATATTTCAAAAGTTTTTCTGACCAAATGTGGTATGACAGATCATGGACATCAATTTCTGTAATGTTGGGAGGTGTTTGTCCTTTCGGGAAAGCAGGGTCTGTTGTGATAATGGTGACGTCATGTCCCCGCTTGGCTAGTTCCTGAGTCAAAGGTCGGAATACGACTTGATGACTGATAGATGGAGTAGGGAATATTGCCAATATTTTTGCTGCATTGATTGCATTTATCATAACACTCACTATTAAACACAAAATTATTAACATCTTTACTGTTTGACTATAGGTTTCACACTGATAGTATTTTATTGAGAGATCTCTATTACCATGTTTGTGAAGGTTTCCGTTTTTATGATAATTAATTGGTTTTTTGTGCGTAAAACATACATAACAAATATATATATATAATTTTTAGCTTGTGTGTAGGCGATTTTACTGGTCATCACCATTTTGAAGGTCGTAATAACTTTGATATATTAAGATATTTTTTCTAAAATTTTGCTTTCGCAGGTTCGTTGACAATTTATTATCTTTCTATAAAACATAAGAAAGAAATACTTTTTTTCTCGTGGAACATTATATTTTTCTGGAATAGAAAGAAGCATACGAGTATATCACTCAGTCATAGTGAACCAATTAATCAAATAATTTATTTGCTTAATACGGGTACAAAAAGGTTTTACCTAATAAGACTGATGTGCAAATAATTATCTATAATAGACGTTATTAAAAAAGTAAAATGTTTTTCATACATTAAGGATGATTCACGTTACACCGTGCCGCCACCGAGCCGCGCCCGGCCGGGGCACGGTCAAAGATTGTTGCATACATTTAGTATGAAGTGATTCATGCTAGACCGGGCCTCGGCCGTGCCCCGGCCGGGGCACGGCCGAGGCACGGCCGAGGCACGGACGGGGCACGGCCAGGGCTCGGCCCGGTGGCGACACGGTGTAACATGAACGTGTGAACGGCTCGGATGTGCCTCGGCCGTGCCCCGGCCGGGAAACAATTGCTGGTCAAACAATTGCACGGTCAAATATTTATAGTATACTTTTTGTATGAACTGATCCATGCTTGGCAGTGCCCCGAATGTGCCCCGGCCGTGCCTCGGCCGGGGCCCGGTGGCGGCACGGTGACAGCCCGGTGTAGCATGAATGACTAGCCCAGTGGACGTGCCCCGGCCGGGGCACTGCCGAGGCTCGGTGGCGACACGGTGTAACGTGAATCATCCTTTATAGTGTAAAGAATGATAGTAATCTTACCAATACCTCCAAAGATTATTTCTTACAACAAATAATGTTACCTCTTTTATTTTGTCTGTTGCTATGTGTGTTGTGTGTTTATTTCAGCTATCTTCCGTTTTATTCGTAAAAAGAAAAATTGGAAGTGAATTGTTTAATTTATAAATATCACTGAACACGAACAGGTCACAATCTTAAGATCACAGGTTTGGTGTTTTTTTTTTTAATTTATTTTCGATGGGTTTTTTTGTTTATTGTTGACGTGATGAATTCATTTTTATTTTTATCAGCCTATGACTGACGCATTGTCTTTAATCATGTTTGAAAAACTACATTAAATATTAACACCCTTGTATCGTTATGGCAGCGCAACATATATTCTTCTTATATCATCTTTATCAGTCAACATCTCAGTAATACCCTATCTAGCCATATTATATTTCACACAGTCTATCTATGGTTTCTTTGGTATTATTTTACTCTTATAGCTTTTCGTAACATTCATATTTCAACCTTTCGTTGTTTTTCATTTCTACCCATCATATGTCCATACCATCACAACTGATTTTTACACAACTTTGTGGTTCCTGATGCCACTTTCATTAACTCACAAAAGTATATCAACACGATAACTCTATCAACTCAACTGTAATTTATTTTAATTACATGGGTTATTCATTCATCGGTATACTATTTCACCAAAAAACATCACTACAAATACAACCGCAAAATTTCAAAAACGACTTGGTACCATATGTATCGGAGCACCAGCTGCATATACCAAATAACTTGCTAATTTAAAGTAATTAAGGCAATCTAGGCTAGTGGTAGGCGCTTGCTCAAACTTCTATGTGGATGTAGGAGAAGGTTGCTATAAGGAAAACTTTTGAGCGATTAAGTGGCTGCAAATAGAAATAAGCTTGGTAACTAGGTTGCGAGTGAAGATTTAACACACGTTTGGTGTTCACGAACTTGGAAGTTTCTTCTTCTTAGTGTGTCGATGGCAAAATTAGTTTTTAAACGTAATGTTTGGTCCAGTATTCAGTTTTTAAGTCTCTGAATGCTAAATATAACACAAGATAGCATAAAAAAATCCCATAACGCTTATAAGAAAAGCGAACATAGAAAAAACACAAAAGAGCTGATGACCTTGAAACGGCAGAAACAATTTTGATAAAACATCTAAGAACCATCTCTAAAACTGAGAGAGAAATGAGAAGCTGATACGTCATCGTTACGTTCGTGAAGTCACACATTGTAACGATCCTGCTTCATTTAATGTCCGATGACGTTCCGTCTATAACCTTTCATAGTCCAAGACCTCAACACAATAAAATTGAGAACACATATTATGTATCAGACTATACAAATGAGTCAGTGTGGCAATTTCATCGACAGTCAAAATACGCCGTTATTTTTTTTTTATACTTTGTGAAATAATATTATTTTATCCAATAAGTGTTTACAATCTATATAGATAAACTTTATGAATTGAGAATATATTTTTTTCGTTTATTTTATTTGTGCACTGGGGGCTTTCTTGGATCAAAAGTACACAAACTTAAATTTGGAATGTTATTAGTTGTTAAAAGAAAAACCGGCAAAGTGCATATCGAGCCACGCACAGTGTAAGGTTCCATAGTCACCCATTATAATATTATGCGGACTTAGAAGGAAGCTTTATGTTTATTAGTATAACATATTAATTGACTTCACGGTTTTACAGATAACAATGTAAAACCTAAAAAAAGGGTTTATTTAAAAAAAAAATACATGTTCCATACCCGTTATAAATATTAAATAGTAACAACTTCACCGAAGCATTTTTTTCTATGGATTTTACTTTTTTTACGAAATTAAAAAAAAATACTCCTCTTAGGTACCTAAATCACACCGGTGTGATTTGAATAATAGATTTTCTATTGTGTCTGTTTGTTCGGTAACTGACACCTAACTAACAGAGCTAACTTAGCTATGACAGTTTTTCTTTGAGTTTCGTTATAAATATATATTACCGTCACGATTTTAGCTTTTAGGGGGGGAGGATGCAGGGGGTAGGATGCAGGGGGGGGGGAGGACGCTTAACTCGACAAAAAATATCACTTTAAAGTATAATCATTTTTGCAAACGAATCACTGAACCGAAAAATAGTCATCACATCCCCGCAATGATTTTAAAAGACCTATCCGACGACATTCCACACTATAGGATAGGTGAAAAAAGAAAAGTCATCCCCACTTTAGATGTACTGGAGCTACCACAAAAATAAATCTTTTTCATAATTTTATAGTTTCGTCTTCTTGGCGAGAAAATTGCAGCTTTCAGCAGAGACTGTTAGTAGACAATCTCAGCGCTATACCTCGGACGGGCAGATGGACAGACCGAAACTATAAGGGTTCCTTGTCCTTGTTAGACCACGGAACGCTTAAAAATGTATCGTACCGAGGTGAGATAAGGCAGAAACAAAATAGGATCAGCTAGGTGTCATCAAACTGATGTCAATTTAATAAATCTACTCAATGATATTTTTGTCCCACAAGTTAGACCGATAATGTGGTGGTGGTGAGGGTCGCGGTTAGCCGATGGATGTGAGACGCAAAAGAGCGGATGTTGTGGCGACACTTGGGGGAGTCCTATGTCCAGCAGTGGACTTCTCTCGGTGGCTCAGCTGACTCTCTAGCGAGTCAGATGACTCGCTAGGCTCCAGGCGCAGAGCAAGCCACCTTTCGGAGCGTTTTTGGCCGAATACATTTTTACAGTGAATTTTTTTTCAGTGGAAATAAGATACTATTTATTTCAAAAATGTATGGGCTCTATTATGGGTGCGACGCCACGGACCAAAAAAACTACTAAACGCTCGGGTCATGGGGTCCGAGTGCGCGTCTCCTTTTTAAGGCGCTATTAGCTGCCAACGACCTTGAGTGGTTAGCTTGCGTGTTCTGCGCTGAGCTCATGTAACGCGTCGTATGTCCACCCAGTAATAGGACTCGCCCATCAAAGAGCGCTGTCCGAAATTAGACGCATTATTAATTTATTACACATAAAACAACAGGCATAAAACTAAAACACTGAGACTAAATTATAAATAATTAAATGATCTTTAAAATGGTGAAGGTTTCATAAAAATACGCTTTATAGTTTTTGCGTGATTTTCAATTTTTTATCCGAGTTAGACATAACTTTACAAATTAATTACAGTATGTTATAAACATATAATTTCAAATATTCTGAGATCAAATTACGATGGAAATTGTCTAGAGCAATATATATTTTTTTCAAAGAAATAAGTCTAGTTGTTTAGACGTGATGTTCAGTTAAAAACCATTAAAAGTCATATAACTGCGCCTTAAGGATATTTCTCGCCGACTGATCGACACTTTACGTGACCAGATGGCTTTTTCTTTTTTATTTTCAGATGGCTGGCTCATTCTTTGCCCAAAGAGTTAACATTTCCATTCAACGTGGCAATGCTGCCAGTCTTTTGGGCATGTTTTCAGATGACAGCGATGTGGAGAAGTACTTCGATGCCTGAACTTACTTTGTTTTTGTATATATGTACGTAGTTAGTTTAATATTTTTGGTTTTAGTGTAGATATAGTTAGTTATGTATATGTTACATATTATGTAATTTGTCTAACCTAAGCAAATTTGACACACATAATTATACAAGCAGCTTGGAATAGGAGTGCAATTAACAAGTATCTTACGAACTTTTCAATTACTTATTAAATCTATTAAAGCTGAGCGATGGTTTCATCCGTCACTCTCCCAACTCTAATTAACAAAGTTTAGCCAAATAGAATTATAATTAATATACATTCCAGAGATATATATGCGTTGAGTAAGACTTGAGGAATGGCGGGCGTTTAGCAACTATTCGCCATTTTAAAATACCATTTATAAAGTTGAAGGAAAGGGGATAAAGATTGACACTTTCTCACTACAGATGTCGCTGCTAAATTGGTCCTTTGATTTCAAAGCTACTTGTCACTATCACCATAATTCTGGACTGGCTCGCGTACCGGAAGATGCAGCATTGGATGGGCTCATACAAAACGGTGGAGATCGCGATGACCTGCTGAGAGTCGCGAAAATCCGATGGATGCGAAACGCACAGCACCGGTCGTTTTGGTGACACTTGGGTGAGGCCTATATCCAGCTGTGGATGTCTTCCGACAGAAATGATGAATAGAATAGAATAAACATTGGTTCGACACAGACACAACACAACAGCAACAAACAAAAGGTAAAGAAAAGAATAGTAGGTCCACAAAGATACAATAATATTGTGCTGAGCGTGCCCATACCGAAAGGGTTACCATCTCAGCATTTGCTGGGTGTTGGACACCCAGCGCTGGTTTTCAGTTGGCACCCCGCAGTGACGAACGGACGAGGGTAAATAAAATATTATATACTGAATTAAATATCAATGTTTTTGTATTAGGTAATATTGTAATTACTTAAATTGAAAAATGTTGCGTAAATAGAAGAATCATTTATTTCATGAATAATGATGTTAGTAAATGAAAACTATGAGAATTCTGCTAGGAGAAAATAGGATGTAAGTAATTTTTAACTAAATCTGCTCCTTTGGCTTTGATAGTCAATTTTAATTTCCACTACACATCTTTTAATGATTCACTATAAAACACATAAATGTTTGATTTATTTTTTTTAGTTTTTTTTTCTTAGTTGAGCCGATTTCGGCTATTCTTCCAGTGTCACGTTGAAACAGCAACATAAAGTGAAATATACCACAAGAAAAACACAATAATGACAGCATGATGACAGTCATGACAGGTCCTACAAAAGTGTTGCCATAGCACGGATGAAGTTCCAATTTTTCTCCATTAATTGCAAAATGAAAACATAAAAGAAATACCAAAATATTGGTTCTTGAATAAATAATGAAGAAGCGTAGTAGGTCACTTCTCTTGAAATTTATAATTTATTAACTATTGAAAGTATGAAACGAGATGCTTTTAATACTTTAAGTGACCAGCTAAATAAACTTAGTAATTTTAAATGCTTTGAGACTATCAAAAGAAAACCTAACTTTGAATTTCGCTTTCTGAAAAAATAAACAAAGCCAAAATATTTTTCCAATAGCAGGTGACAAATTAACAAAGAGCTGTATGAAAATCAAAATGTGTAATGAAAGAGTAGACTAATGTTTCATCTTATCAATAATTAATTTATTAATTTACTCTTCCATGAAAATTTTAAATAGGTATACGAGGAATTGAAATTTTTACATCAAATTCTGCTGTTACAAAATCCAACTTTCCCCCGAGAACATCACATTTTTTTATAACCCTTAATCTTGTTGCCTACAGCAAAGTTGGCTTACATAAACGAAAAATCATTACAAAGTGACGTAAATTCAATGAACAAAGTCCATTTTCTCTTTGCATCCCAGTTACTTGAAAACTAAATGTAAGTAAGCATCTCCTTATACTTTTCTTGTGGAGAATGCTATCTTTATCTTAGATATTTTTTAGATTTCGGAAAACAGCTTTACTTTTTATCAGAAAAAACTCGTTTTTAGGTTTCCGTACCCGAACGGTCCAAACGGAGCCCTATTGTTGTCACTCACGTGTCCGTCCGTCCGTCTGTCTGTCTGTCCGTCCGTCGTCTATCAATAAATTTTGTCTCGAAGAATTTTTAACCGACTTCGAAAAAGGAGGAGGTTATCAATTCGAATGTTTGTACTTTTTTTTTTTTTTTTTTATGTATGTTCGGGCATAACTAATAATTTTTTGTTCGAAAGGGGTTTATTCCGAAATGGTCCCATTTAAATTTCAAAAAGATCTGATGATGGGTTTCGGAGACAGACAACGGAACTCTTCAAAAATTGACAGCAAATCAACCGCGATTGCTGCTATCGTATGTTTATGAATTGTTAACACAGTTTAATGGGGAACCCCAACTAAAAAGTGAAAAATAAAAAAACTTTTTTACAAAAAAATAGAACCGACTTCCAAAAAAAGTGCAAAATAACTTTAATTTCGGAAGTCGGTGTCAAAAAACGCAGCCACAAAACAAGAACACCGACTTCCGAAATTAAAGTTATATTGCACTTTTTTTGGAAGTCGGTTCTATTTTTTTTTTAACTTCCCATTGACATAGGAACTTGTTTGGTGATAATGTTTATTATTACGTATACTTTACTAGTAAATCCCAATATTTAAAACGGAATGCTTTATGTGCGAATTCCGACACATACTCGTACTTGGCCTGTTTTTGACACAAGCCTTGAAATTCTGTGTTAAATTATTGTTATTTCTTCTTTATTTTACTTAGCATCTTGAGACCAATTACACTTTTTAAATGCACTATACACCATATAACGGCCCAGCTGCAGCCACGCCCCTCTTTGTGGTTCATACGGTTCTTCCAGCCATTATTGCAGTTCGTAAACACAGTCCCACAATGGCTTCGAGCCACGTCTTTCATCCATTGAAAGCGAGCTATTGAGAACGTTTGATACCGATTTAATAGATTCCTGATGATGATAGCACATTGTTCATGGTTTTAAATTAGAAGTTATTTTGGAGTATTTTTTGGGAGTATAATAATTATACGAAAATCATTTAGAGACTAACATAAAATCAAGCCTGTGGGCTAGGAAGAGGTAGAGTAGGCACATACTCGTATTCGTCGCTTTTCTTATGAAGTGACCTAACTGACATCGAGTATATTGTTCAGGAGAAGCTTTTTCGGTTGCTCAAATAAAGCATTATTCAATTAAAATAAATACTGTTACAATCTGTGATTCAAGGCCGGTTTGCAAGTGTAGATTGTTTATGTGAAAAGTCCGTATTTATTGAAATAAAAATATGTAAAGCAGATATGACACTTCGAAAGAATATTTTATTTATTTCTGAACAGTGGTTTACCGAACAGATACGACTGTATTAAAACATTACCTACAGAAAAGTAAACAAAACACATTTATTTTAAAATCAAAGTGGGTTTTAACAGACTTTACTTTTTAGAACTTTCAAAAAAGTACGAGGTTCTATATGTTCGACTGTATGTATGTTTTTTTTTTATTTTTTTATGTATGTTCGCCGACTTTTCCGTCAGTTGTGGACCGATATTCAAAACTCTTTTTATATCCGAAAGAATATACTCCCGAGGGACCACCCATATAAATTTTATTAAAATTTCTTCAGCGCTTTTTGAGAAACTGAACAAAAACGAAAAATACGTATACATAGATGACGTTTTTGTTTTCTCCAATTACGAGTGTTTAAATTCCACGAAAGTTTTTCTAATTCTCTCAAAAGTCGGAGTCAAATAACGAAGAAATAAAATACAAACACCGACTGCCGAAATTAAAGTATTTTTTTTAATTTTTTGTGTATTTTCTTTTATGGAAGTCAGTTGTTTTTCTTGTAAAAACGTTTTTTATTTTTAACTTTTTTGTTGTTATACCCCAGAACTAAAAACCCCAATAAAATGGAACGTGGAATTTAAACATACTCGTAATTGGAGAAAACCAAAACGTCATCGAGGTATACGTATTTTTCGTTTTTGTTCAGTTTTTCAAAAAGCGCTGAAGCAGTTTCGATAAAATTTATATGGGACTACCTCGGGAATATATTCTTTCCGATAATAAAAGAATTTAGAAAATCGGTCCACAGCTGACGGAGAAATCGGTGGTCATACTTAAAAAAAAAAATACAATCGAACATAGAACGTCCTCCTTTTTCGAAGTCGGTTAAAAAAAGAACTGACTTTCAAAGATAAAATTAAAAAAAGAGCAAAATAACATAAAGAATTTTGGAAGTCGGTGTTTCTGGTTTTGTTTCTTCGTCTTTTGTTTGACACCGACTTCTGAAATTAAAGTAATTTTGCACTTTTTTTTTTTGTGTATTTTATAAATCGGTTCTATTTTTTGTAAAACCGTTTTTTATTTTTCAATTTTTAGTAGTGGTTCTCCATTAAATTGTGTTAACAATACATATATAAACGATCGCAGGAATCGCGACACATTTTGTTAATTATTGAAGAGTTTCACTACTCTATCTTCGAAGATCTTCCTTGAAAAATATGCATTTGCTTAACGAAAACCAAACCATACCAAATCGGATCAGTAGTTTTGGAGAAAATCGCGGACAAACAATCAATCAATGTTTCGCTTTTTTAACTAAATTTTGTATTGTGTCTTTAAATTTATCAATTTACACATTTCACTAAATGAGTTATCTACCACCAAACTTCATTTAGGTATGTCAGTTAAATCATTTATTTAGTTCTCAAACCACGCGAAATATAGATAATAATATAATTTAAATAAAAGTAAAAGGATTAATTATTCTATTCTATTCTATTTTTCTCTTTGGCAATCGTGCCGATGTCGACAATTCTGCCAATGTCAGATGTGCTATGAGAAAACGTGTGCATGGAGAGGAGAGAAAAAAAGGAATATAAATTAAAAAATGTGATAGAACTCTATTTGTTAAATTACAAATTGTATTTATGTGAGACTTGCTGACGAGTATTAGTAGAAAACTGAAACAAACATATAAAAATATTGTTACTAAAATAATGTACATAAACTTATCAAAAGCCATACAAAAATCATCACAATTTGATGTCATTGACACGAATAAAAAGCATCAAAGCCTCAAAGAGCTTTGGGGAAGAATGGGTTAGTAGGGAAGGAAAGTTAATGGGGACAGGGATCTTTAATTTTGAGAGATGGCTATACAGATCAAGGGTTGGGTTATTTTTGGAGCAATTAAAGAAGATGTGCTCCAAAGTACCTTCGTCCAACCCACATTCGCAAAGCGATGAATCTCTGACCCGGATTTTGTGAAGGAAAACCGGAGAACAACAATGGCCTATACGGACACGACAAAGAGTAGAAATTACTTTCTTAGATATTTTTTTATAGGGATAAAACCAAGGCTTGGGTGTAACATAAGGCTGGATTGCGTGATGAAAAGTACCTTTCCGTTTACTTGACATTTGCCAGTGCACTTGCCATGAGCTTAGCAAGCTCTTTTTTGGAAGGCTTAGCAAATCGTAGCCCTGACAATGAAAATGCTTAAGGTCTGCGGCTTGGGACGTTACAGCATCCTTAGCAAGAGCATCAACATATTCGTTTCCTCTTATGCCACAATGACTTGGAATCCAAACCAAGTGCACGGTTTTGTGATTCTTGACACAAGAGAAAAGAGACTTTTTGATTTGGAGTAGAATAGGACTGTGCAGTTTACTCTTAAAAGGATTCTGCTCCAAAGCTTGCAAGCAACTAAGTGAGTCTGAAAAGATGACACCGAAACTTATGCTATGAGCTTCTATAAATAAACACGCTTCTAAAATGGCCACGCATTCACCCGTAAACACTGATGATTGTACAGGGCATTTAAATTTTAAAACAATTTTGGAGTTTTGGTAGTAAACCGCAGCACCAGTGCAACTTGAATCTGATAATTTGGAGGCGTCCGTGAAAAATCTTTCGTAATTGTACCAACGCTCACCAACCGCCGCATTGAAAATAGAGTCCGCTGAAGGGGACCTTTTTGATATCCCAATATTGTAGAAAATATCAGGTTTATAGCATATAATTTCATAGTCAAAACTGAAAATAGGAAGTTTCGGAAACTGAACAATGGGGGAATCTAAGTTTTTATTAACACGGAAAGCTTCTATGACCAAAGGGACTTCTTTATGGTTCCAATAATTGGAACTTCGGCATGCAACCTCCAAGTCGTCAATTATTTGAACAAGAGGATGAGAGGATTTGGTAATGACTCTAGCCCAAAATCTCGATGCTAGGTACTGCCTTCTCAGGGCCAACGGTGGTTCTGCGCACTCTACTTGTAAGGCATTAATTGGTGAGGACTTCATACAGCCTGATACGATCCGTAAACACTTAGCCTGAATTCTATCCAATTTAGCCAAAGCACCTTTGTTGCAGGGAATTAGAAGAAAAGAACCGTAGTCCAGGACGCTCCGGATTAAGGCATTGTATACCAGTTTCATCGTGTAGGGATGTGAACCCCACCAGACACCAGCGAGCACTTTTAGTACTGGGATAGCTCTCTCACATCTATTAACCAAATACTTTAGGTGATGTAAGCCGCTCAATTTGGAATCTAAAATGACGCCTAAAAATTTTACTTTTGAAGAAACCGGTATACAATGCCCTTGGATGCCCACTGAAATTTGTGGGATCTGCTTCCTGTTGGAAAAGACGACTACAGCACTTTTGGGGGCAGACAAACTCAAACCGTGGACGTTTAGCCATTGGTTTAGAGAGTCCAGGGATACGCAGAGAGATGATGCAGCGTCGCTAATCGAGTTGTTTGTGACATATAAAGCCAAGTCGTCAGCATATTGAAGAATCTGACAATCGTCATTGAGGCAAGAACCGATGTCAGCTGTATATAAATTATACAGTAAGGGACTAAGGACAGAGCCTTGTGGTAAGCCCTTCCATGACGTTCTCACGTCAAATTCTTCACCTGGGACTCTCAAAACCAAAGATCTAGACATAAGCAAACTACATATGCATTTTATCATTAACTCCGGGATTCTCAGCTGTTGCAATTTTTGCCTGAGAATGGGAAGAAGGACATTATCATAAGCAGAGGAAATGTCTAAAAAGGCAGCGACTACGGATTCTTTTTTTGAAAATGCAGAACGTATATCTGAGACCAGAATCCCAACGCTATCCATGGTACTAAGTCCCTTTCTAAACCCGAATTGAGACCTAGGTAGTAAGACTCGGGATTCTACTATGAATTCTAGTCGGTTCTTTATGAGGTGTTCTAAAATTTTTGCTAGGGCTGATGACAATGCGATTGGTCTGAAGCTGTTTGGGTCATCAGCGTGCTTACCAGGTTTTAAAATAGGTATGATGATTTGGGTTTTCCACTGTTCGGGGACCCAGCCATTAGTGTAACAGAAATTTAAAATGTCTAAAAAATATTTTTTTGTTTTTTGCCCTGCATGTGACATAAAGGAATAGACAATACCGTCTATACCGGGGGCAGAGTCATGAACATGTTTTAAGACTGAGTCAAGCTCCTGCATAGTAAATGGTGCATCAAATGGGTCTTCTGAAGAAATGAGAGATGGCTGATTATGTTCTGTTACCGATGGTACATATGGAGGAGCCACTCTATCAAAGAACTGTTCAGCAATCTCTCGGGGGATGGGAGAGGAAATTGAAGGCGAGCAACCAGATCTAAAACGGTTAATCTTCCTCCATACAACTGATAAAGGAGTGGAGGGGGACAGGGAACCGCAAAAGTCAGCCCATCCTGCACGTTTCTTTCTTCGAAGCAATCTTTTAGATTTAGCAAGAGCCCTATTGAATGTTATTAGGTTATCACTGACCATAGCCTCATTGTACACCTTTTCAGCATCATTTCTTTCCCTTATGGCTGTTGTGCATTCCTGATCCCACCAGGGTGGAGAGGGAATCTTCCCACGTGTTGAGTTTTTAACAGGAAAGCATGAGTCCGCACTAGCTGTTATGGCAGAAATGAGGTTATCATAGCAACTTGACACACGTAGTGGACCACCGAGAGAATCAAAATCACAGGAAGCTAAATTTGGAAGAGAATCAATTTTGTCCTCCAATATTGAGGAATAATTTAGCCAATCCGGTTTAGACAAATTATACCTCAAGAGAGGAGGGTTCGCTTTTTCCAGATATGTTTTTTCGGCCAAAGATATTATAATTGGATAGTGGTCACTGCCATGTGACAAGCTGGTACATTCCCAATGACATGCCGCTGCGATATCCATTGTGCAAAAGGTGAGATCAACACAGCTCTTATGCTGACCAGGAAGAGATCTACGCGTTGAACAACCGTTGTTTAAAATACACAGATTAAGATCATCTAAGACTTCTACTAAACCTAACCCAAAAGAGTCGCATCGTTCAGAGCCCCACCTAAAGTGATGGCAGTTGAAGTCCCCCATAACAAGAGAGGGGCCTTCTATATTTTTCAATGTATCTTTAATGATCGGAAGAAAGCTTCGATGAGGGTGAGCAATATAAATAGACAGGATGGTTATTCCCTCTACTCTACTAGCCACTATGTTAATCTCATCACCTAGAGGAGGTAACGATACCGCCACAAGTGGGACCCGATTGTTCACGCAGAGAGCCGACCCGCCATAGCCGTCAGATCGGTCGCATCTGAGGGTATTGAAGGAAGGTACACGGAAACTAAGACTCGGATCTAGCCAAGTCTCAGACAGGGAACAAGCTAGAGGTTTGAATTTATTCAGAAGGAATGTGAGCTCGTGCTTCTTAAACCACACGCTCCTCACATTCCATTGAAGGAACACAGTTCTAGCCATTATTATATGATGAAAGAAAGTTAATAAGTGATGAAGCAACGTTGGACGGTAAATGTGATTTTTCGGTTGAAGATATTAAAGATAACAGGAGTTTGCTAAGAAGTTCAATTATTGAAGACAGACTTTCAGGAGATTCTATTAATTGGCTATTGAAAGCACAGCCATTAGGCTGGGAAGATTGAGGGGAGCTAGTGAGCTCCTGTTGAGCAGTTCTATCATAAGAGGGGGACAGGGAAGTATGGGTCTTAGGCTTAAGAAACACGGTTTTGCGATATGACTGAGTCTGTGACTTAGCAATGTCAGCATAGCTACGAGAAGAAATGGGAACAGTTTTACTTGCTTCTGAATAAGAGATTACTTTCTCAGCCATGATAGTTTTTATAGTTTTCTGTCTGCTATACTCCGGGCAGGCCCTGCTATTTGCAAAGTGGCCACCAGAGCACAACACACAGAATGCTTCGCTCTCAGCAATGCTACAACCATCACCGGGGTGATCATTGCCACACTTGCTGCAACGGGGTTTGGAACGACAGAGAGATTCTACATGGCCAAATCGGCAACACTTGCGGCATTGAATAGTGGGGAAGATATATTGTTCAACGGTTAAAGAGGTATAAAAACAGAAAATTCGTTTTGGTAAAACTTGGCCATCAAATGTGATGACACAAGTCTCTGTGGGCCTGTATTCAGTTAGACCATCTTTATTAACCTTCCTGTTCAACCGCCTAACTTTTAAAATTGGACCACAGCCTACAGGAACTTTTAAAAACGACAAGACTTCCTCTTCTGAAAAATCAGTAGGAATGCCACTTGCAACCCCCATTCGGGTTATATTATAAGATGGAATTATAGCCTCATACATATTTGACCCTAAATTATTATTTGAGATGAAAGCGTTTGCATCCTGAGGGGATGCAAACTCAACCGATACGCGATTTCTACCAACTCGTTTGACTGCAGTAATATTAGATATGTTCTGATTTGCCAAAAAGCGCCCAAACGTAACTGGGTGTAGGGTGGTTCCAGAATTAGGTTGAGCTTCCTGACGGGAAACATGGACGATAAAAGGGCCTCTATCTGTAGCTGAATACCTAACACGGCCTATATGAGTTCTTGGTTGTTTGGTAGGGCGATTGGATACATCCTCTTCATTGCCGGGTCGTTTACGCATGTTAGTTTGAGGAAGGATTTGGGACTCCAGATTACAGTCTACATCTGCAAACTGGCTTAATGGATTGAGAGAGGGAGTTAGGTTAGACGGAGAAAAACCGGATAAGGGGGTAGTAGGGATATCATCAGGAGGGTCTGGAGGCTTATTTCTATCCATGTTCATATTGTTTAAGGATAATGGCGGCCAAAGCCGCGAGATAAAAAAGAAAAAAACAAACAACTAACCTGTTAGCAGGTAATGACAAGACAACACACAAACAAACACAATGACAAGTCACAATAGACACAACTAACACAATAACAAGTCACAATAAACACAAATATAAAACAGGCAAAATTCGGACACACGTATAACCCAAAAGCACACTGTGGCGGGAATCTCTTTGAACCATGAAGCAAAGGATTAATTAGGAGATAATAAAAATTTATGAGTGACACGTGACAGATGACTTTTTTTACGTTTCAATCATCTGTCAATATTCTGAAGTAAAGACGACTAAATTTAAAAATCCGTATCTAGGTACTGCGATATTTTTTTTTAAAACTGAGTGTAGATGTCTTTATTTACGTGCCAGATTTTTGTAATTATTTTGAATTTGGAAATAATTTTAATACAGACTTGTAGAGAGGGTTGATGTAAGCTATTTAAAAAAAAAAAAAAAAAAAAAAATTGTAAAAACGTAAATGTATATATGTATATCGATGGCAGCAAAGTAAAGACGGACGGACATCTGCATTTTTACCAAAATATTTTTTTTAAAAATAGCCTACCTTTACCATCTTTATATGTATGGGTCGAATAAAGAATCTCCTTTTTTGAAGACGGATAAAAATAAATAAATCTGTCGGCTCTGGGACCTTAGACTTTATGGGATTGGTATGCGCTATTAAAATGTCACGTGGTTAGGTCATTTTGAACTTTTGACAATCGTTGTCACAGATAGAACGTCACTTTATCTATCGTGAAGTTGAAGATTCACTTGAAATGTGCAATTTCTTTTATTCAGCCAATACTTATCTAGTTTTTCGAAGAATTAGGTCATTTAACAAACATTCGAACTAGTCTCGGTGAATAAACGTAAAAGTTTGTGTTAAGTTTAAGTTTCCCGGCGACGTACTGCAAACACATGGGTGCTACTGTTACAGTGAGTTCCAAATACGTTTACCTTGGAGTATGAAATTTCGATCGTATATTGTCCCTCTATGATTGTTACTTAGATCATTTTTAGCCTCAACTATTTCCATCTTTCACTACTTAAGCCAATGAATCATCTGTTAGCCATAAATCTACCCGGATGCAGCCTTTATTGTAAGTATCCTTAAAAGACTCCTCGCATATTGGCTAACATAAATTGACTGAATATTTATGAGTTGCAAATGTTTTCTTTTTTCTCGATTTCAAAGTTAGTCTCATAGTAAAACTTGTTCGAATACTGGTAAGTATATTTTACCAGCTTTTAGTCTGGGAACCCAGAATATTTTTGAAACTCCATAAACCAAGCCAGATTTCACTGAACGTGACAAATATCATTTTAGACAGACAAACTGGAAGACACTTGAGTTATAATACAATGTAGCAATATAATTATTTTAATTATATTTTGGTAATACCTTCACTCGCATTAGGCATTGCCACTTTATAATAGCGCTCTAGGAAGGACTTCGGAATAAGGGTATATATATATGTATATATTTGGGAGGGGGGGGAGGGGGGGAGAGGGGGGTAGACCCCTCCCCCGTGGGGGAAAAGTTTAGGAAATGCATAGTTTTTTTTTTATGAATTTTTAAAAATCTAATTTTGAGGTTATGTTTCTGGGAAGAACTTTCATTTAGCGTCAATCGCGGACTATTTCTAGACTATTTCCAAGCAATAATACGATCAATGGCATCTTCAAGGTCAAGATTAACACCCGAAAAGCCAAAGGTCAGGGTCATTCGTCGAAGGGCAAAGGCATTTTTTATTTTATTATAATGTTTTAGGTTTGCATGTCGATAGAGCCACGTGTCGCCGGAGCCCCGCTTCGCGGGGCTCCTACTTCTGAGTGGTTTATAAAAAAATAACCACGAAGGGGATGGCGGGGTCTGTTCGCTCGCTTCGCTCGCTCTCTTGACCCCGCCATCCCCTTCTAACCTAACCTGTCCGAGTCGGGGTGCCCTAAGTCCCGAGCTCGCTTCGCTCGCTCTTGCATCCTAAGTTCTCAAGCGCGATGGCAAATGCTCTCAAACGCGAGTACAGACATTGAATAACATGACACTAACAAATCATATAACGGCGCCAAATAAATTTTGCGTTTCGTTTCACCTGTAGCAGATACCATCAGAATAAAAAATAATAACTTTAGATTGTCAATAAATCAAAATTTTCGTAGTTGGTCACCAAAAAAACAGAAATCACTGAGAAATTATTAAACTCAAATAAAATAACTAAATCAGCAAATTTAAACAAAAAAAACAAACTACGCGTCAACTTATAATTTGCAAAATCAAAACGCATTATTAAAACTCCCTAAATTAGCAACTCTACCTGTCAAAGTTACGTCAAAAGTGATAAAATAGTGCGAAATTTGAGGTTATTTTATCAAAGTTTGATATTTTTTATCTCCGAAAGTATTTATTTCCTAAACTTGAAACTTCGTGAAATTACTCAAGATAACAAGTACTTTGCACAACAAAAAATTGAAGAGTCTACTCGGGATCCCTTATTGTGAAGTTGAGCCGCGCTCTATTTGTAATTAATACTTCAGCCAAATTCAATGTGTGACCAAAGTTTCGCGCAAGTTCAATTTTAAAGTTTCGTCTAGTTTTGTAATGAATTTCTGTCATTTGTTACTTTGTACTGTATTCAATTTTGTTATAACCTTTTCTTAGCACCTATTCGGAAAACAACAATGGTTTGCTTGGATAATTGTCAAAATACTTCATTTCAATCAATCTGCCCAGCCTTTTCCCAACTTTGTCGGCATCCAGTCCAGCAGTATTTTAAAGAAACTGGCTGCCAGACATTCACAACCCAGTAACCGGGTAATATTATCGTGTTACTCAGTTACTCGGAAAATCATCAGGCTATCGATTCTCCTGTGTAAATACTTATGTACTACTACAAAAAGTTGTTGTAAGCAACACAACGTTGATTTGTTGTACTCGTTTTTCACAATAGCATTGTTTATTAATTAAAGATAGTTATTTATACACTTTTAAGTTGTGGTTCCCCATCAAATTGCTGTAACAATACCTAATCATACAATCGCAGCAATCGCGAGTCATTTGCTGTTAGATATTGAAGAGTTCCACTGTCTATCATCGAAAATCTTCATCAGTTCCTAATATAATACTACAACCTTCCCTGAAGAATATTCATTTGAAAAATAAAAAACCCCACCCAAATCGATACAGTACTTTTTGAGAAAATCGCGGATAAACATGCATACGGGTCGAATAGTCGTCGGTTAAAAACAAAATACATTTAGGCGTATGACTCCTTCACATCGCTGTCATCTGGAAACGTTCCCAGAAGACTGGCAGCATTGCCACGCAATCCTAATTCTTTGGACAAAGAACGAGCCAGATTTATATCATCATAAATATTGATAGTCAATTGATAAAATATAAGTAATACTCGTAAGTATTAGAATCGAATGTATCTTATCACCATAAAGATTGCACAATATTTTGTAATCAGCTTTTATCTTATAATGAAGGTATAACGTTACACAGCGATTTTGTGTTGTTCAAAAATTATTGCGCAATATTATGCCATAATCTATTTTTGCCAAATTAATTCAATGATTTTACAAATTTTCGCATGATATATTAGGTAAATACACAGTTTATTGAATTGTTTGAAATTATCATCATCATTCTGCTGCCCTTATCCCAATTTATTGAATTGTTTTAAATATATTTTTTTTTTTTTTTTTATTTTTTTTTTTTTTTTTATTTTTTTTTGTTTTACACCTAAACCGCTGAACCAATTTTGATGTTTATTAAGAAATAGATTGGACCTCGAAAAAGGACATAGGATACTTTTTATCCGGGGATTACCTGCCTTTGGGATATTTGCTGACTTTCGCGCAGGCGAAACCGCTGGCAAAAGCACGACCCTAATAAAACGATAGGTAGCGAATATTTATGCATTTTTTTTATATCAGTTCAAAGCTAAGCGTTGCCACGGCTCTTTATTTTTAATCAATTCAAACCGCAGATTTGACACGGCTCTTTTTAAATCAGTTCAAACTTTAGAGGTGACACGGCTCTTTTTAAATCAGGTCAAACCTCAGAGTTGACACGGCTCTGTTTTTAATCAGTTCAAACCTCAGAGTTGTCACGGCTCTGTTGTTTATCAGTTCAAAACTTCAAACCTCGGAGTTGTCGCGGCTCTTTTTTTTTATCAGTTCAAATCTCAGAGTTCACACAGTTCTTGTTTTTAATCAGTTCAAACCTCAGACCTGACACGGTTTTTTTTAGATTTTTAACCGACTTCAAAAAAAGGAGGAGGTTCTCAATTCGACTGTATTTTTTTTATATGTGTGTTACCTCATAACTTCTTACAACGTGAACCGGTTTTCAAGATTTTTTTTTTAATTGAAAGCTGTTGCTTCACATTTGGTCCCATTTAATTTGGTGAAGATCTCATGAAGGACTTCGGAGATACACAATGGAACTCTTCAATAAATGATAGCAAACCTTCCAGAATTGCTGCAATCGCATGTCTGTACATTGTTTTCACCACTTCACAACATTACATCACGCTGATGCGCTCTGAAGGGGTATACAGATTTGTACAGTTCACCCTGATACACCCTAATTTCACCAACTACGTTCAAATTCCCTATTTTTGAGGCTATCAATTCGGGCATAACTTTACTATTAATTTAGTTTTAGAATGGGGTAAAACAACTAAAAAGTGAAAAATAAAAAACTTTTTACAAAAAAAATACAACCGACTTCCTTAAATAATACTAAAAATTGCAAAATAACTTTAATTTCGAAAGTCGGTGTCAAATAACGAAGAAACCAAATTAGAAACACCGACTTCCGAAATTAAAGTTATTTTGCATTTTTTAGTATTATTTAAGGAAGTCGGTTGTATTTTTTTTGTAAAAAGTTTTTTATTTGTACATTGTCTTTTTTTTAACAACAAGCTAAGTTTGAATAACTACAAAAAGTCTTTTGCAATTATTTAACAATATTCGAAGAATAATTATCATTGTTTATTGGAAAGGTCACACAAAAACTGGCTAAGTGCGTGTCGTACCATATTTTGGTATGTGTTGGTAAAGTATACGTAATAATAAACATTATCACCAAATTTCAAGTTCATAGATCAATGGGAACTTAACAAAATCTTCGTAACAAAATTTAGTGACATGCGACGGACAGACAGACAGACAGACGGCCACGTGAGTGACAACAATTGGGCTCCGTTTGGACCCTTCGGGTACGGAACCCTAAAAATGGCATCAACCAGCGAAAGCGCCGCCTGTCTCTGGTTTACAGTTCTCTGGCTCCACCCGCTACCCATCATACTCCATCCTAGCGGTCTAGGACGGCTACAACTTGGTGCTACCGGCGGTGTGCGACTGTTTGTTTGAATATCCCGAGAACCACTGCTAGACAGGTTTTCGTCGGTGCACAGATCTGCATTCTACTCCAGGATCAGGACGTGTTTTTTAAGTATAAGTAAATTAAAAATAAATTTTCCTTCCCTAAATTATTTTAACCTTGTCTTAAGCGACAGATTTTAATTTAACCGTTTTTTTTGGGGGTTGTGAAATCATCCAATGACTTCTCCCGCTCTGGGTGGAGCGGGAGGGCGTGTCACACTCTTACTGACTAAAACCGACCCCTGTCCCTTCCCTGCCTGAGTGTCCAGGGGTGCGGTAACTCATTTTCAGAATTTATTCGCTACCCCTAGGCATGCAGGCACCGGCCACGATGGGCCCCGTCAGTGGTGGCTAACACTAATGTCTTTGAGACGCGCGTGGAACACTACGCGTCGTCGACGCACGGGCCTGGTGCTGATCGGACGGCGAGCTACCCACTGCTCGCCGTCCGCAGGCCCGGGTGAATTTAACCGTTGGAAATGCAATTTAAGGCCCTACTGACGATCCAGTGGCGCCCTCATTAAATAAAAAATCGTAGCATAGCACAGGAAATAAATTATAAAAATCCAACTTCATGTTTGTAACAAAGAGGATAAAGCATTTTTACGTTGTTAAAACAGGTCTCAAAATGTTTCGTATCCAAAGTAGTAGGCAAATGTGTCAGAAACGGCCGTTTTTGGTACTTTTGCCTACTACAACGTAAAATGCTTTATCCTCTAGAAAGAAAGAAAGAAAAAGTATTTATTTGCCACAAATTAACGACATACACAACAATATGATTTTGCTAACTTAAGTCTTAACCCTTATCGATAGTGTTAGTAGATCTTATATTTCTATGTTAGTAACAAGTTTAACAAAAAAAAAGGAAAGAAAAAAAAAGTTAAATAGGTAGGCTCTTTGTAACAAACGTGAAGTTGGATTTTTTAATATTTATTTTCTGTGCTATGCTACGATTTTTTATTCAATGAGGGCGCCACTGGACTGTTAGTAGACCCTTAACCGACTGGTATAAATTTTAGTGTAAAAGTAGTCAGCGTGTCATTTTGAGCACCTAATTGAAATAGCAATTTTTGGTAGTTTAGATTTGCTTTTACGACAGTTTAAAGTATGTTTAGCGGCTAAAATTTTATCAGATTGAGTTTTTTTTTAAGGAACTATTAAAATATCTCATAACATAATAATTGGGGAAAATCTTTATTTTTTATTTTTTTATATTTTCAAAAACATTTACAAAATAAATTTAACGTGAGAAAAGTGATCATTCTTTTTATTTCATTAAAACGTATATTAAGAAATATTGTGCAATTTTGAACTTCAAACCAATAACTAAGGCTCCTCTATGCACGCTCCAGTGGATAACAGTCATCAAGTAGTGTTTCGGCCCATAACTCATGAACTAGCCAGACGAGGACATGATGTCACAGTCATCACACCAGATCCCGCCTTCCCTAAAGATGGAACACCACCAAACTTGACAAAAATAAAACTTGAGAGGTGTCAAGGGACACCCGGATGGAACGAAGTTCCTTTCGATTAATTAGTGAAGGAATTGTAATATAATTTTTTTTTTTTAAATTTATAATTTTTTTTTATTATTAACTACGCACACACGCACGCACGTAAGAAGTTATACTTCATCATCTCATCTCATCGCAGCTCAGCTCAGCTCAGCTCAGCTCAGATCAGCTAAGCTCAGCTCAGCTCAGCTCAGCTCAGCTCAGCTCAGCTCAGCTCAGCTCAGCTCAGCTCAGCTCAGCTCACCTCAACTCAACTCAACTCTTTAGCAGTAACAACAACTATAACAAAAGTAATTGTAATAAATTTTTTTTTTTTTACTATAGCAAAAAGTGTCGTGACAACTTTTCGTAAGAATTTTTTCCGTCTAGCCCCCTTTCACAACGCGCGATAAGGAACTTCGTTCCAAAAATCAATGTTCACGACATATGGCAAAAAATATTCATGGCATTATCACAGGAACAAAGACGACGTTTTCATGGTGATGGATGTGATTCTGCAAGCATGGATTGGAGTGGTAGATGCTCAATCTTCTATTCCTGAAAGCATGCGTAAGACCTAAGTTAGCATATTCTCATATTTACAAGCGATTCAGGTGAACTGTTTTTATGAGAATAGTAAAAAAGTTGAGAATGCAATGTTGAAAAAGAATTGTATAAATGTGATCTGACTGGTGTCTGAGATAATAATAATGTGCATAATACTGTTTCTGAATTTGCATCTAGTATTTGAAGGCACTTGCCATCTGTGCTAGATATAGATGGTTTTCATTAGAAACCTAACAAGGAATTATACACAAATATAGCTTTTTTTCATTCATAATGCTACCAAATTAATTGTAATATTTTAATATTCCATACTTTTATAATCATCATCACTATTTCAACCGAAAGACGACCACTGCTGGACATAGGTCTCCCGCAAGCGTTGCCACAACGACCATCCTGTACATATTCTCGCATCCGTTGAACTACTGGTTCACCAGGTGGTTTTACACTGGCGAGGCCAGCCTTGGATGGGCTGGGCCAGAATTAAAATCACGCTTTTGCACCGAAAGATATCCATCGCTATAACGCGCCGTGTCGCGATGGCCAGCGCTGTCTCGCACTGGTTCGCGATGTCACTCTCCGGCCATCGCTACCTCGCACCGGATCGGGCTATCACACGCCGCCCGGCCAGCCGTGTCTCATTAAGTAAACAACAATGTGCACCGTGTACTTTTATTTATTTCAGCTTTGTAAAACAATAAATAAAACTGAGGAAAACATGTAAGTAAGCAGCACTGGGAGCTTGAGGAGTGGCTGGAGAAACGCCACGGCGTCCTCACCTTCCGCCTGACGTAGGTCCTCGCCGGACACGGTTGTTTCGAGAGGTTCCTGTGTCGAATAGGGCGGGAGGAAACGCCTGGGTGTTTCCACTGCACGGATCGTCCAGAGGACACGGTGGAGCATACCGTGGAGGTCTGCCCGGCTTGGGCGGAGCGCCGCCGTGTCCTCGGGAACCTGTCTCCTCCTTCTGCGAAGCAGTAATGCTCGCGAAGAGGGAGGCGGCATGGGTGAGGGAGACTCAACAACTGAGTCACCCTCACTCCCTCAGCAGCGGCCGCCTCAGGAGATGCCTGGGGCTTCCGGCGCCGCGAGACGATCTCCGGCCACCGTAGACCCGGGCCTGCGGAAGGCGAGTAATGGGTAGCTCGCCGTTCGATCAGCACCAGGCCCGAGAGTCGATGGCACGTAGTGTTCCACGCGCGCCTCAAAGAGTTGTCAGCAATAACGACGGGGCCCGTCATGGCCGATGCCTGCCCAGGGGTTGAGGATAAATTCGAAACAGAGTTACCTCGCCCCTGGGCACTCAGAGCATGGAAGGTACAGGGGTGGGTTTTAGTCAGTAAGAGTCTGACGCGCCCTCCCGCTCCACCCTAGAGCGGGAGAAGTCATTAGATGATTTCACACCACACAAAAAAAAAAAGAAACATGCGATCTTCCCCTCATACCTGAGCGAGGTCTTTCTTATTGTGGAATTCCACGGGAATGTCCACGTATAGGTTTTTTACGATGGTCGAATAGTCAGCCAAAGTGAATGATCGATGATGCATAATTTTGTAATGGGTACTCGTATTATGGGCAGCAATGTAACGGTTCCTTAATGATAAATGTTTTCTTTTTGTTTGTTTTTGGTAACAACAATTTTAAACGTCATCACTTAAAGTTTGATATTTCATGTTAATCATAAAAAATCTCAACACATCGCTAGCAATTCAAGTAACGACCTTAGCTTCGTACATTTTAAGTTGATTTTTAAATGACCATTTGTAACAAAAAGGTCCTAAATATTGGTTGCAATGGGCGTCGAAGGGCGCTCAACGATCCCTGGCCATCATAAAGAGCAGTGGGCAACTAGGCAGCGAACTTGCGGGTTTTTGTTTTTTTTTGTTTAAATAAATCAATAAAGAGCGTGCACCTTTTTTTTCTAGGCGTCCATGACCACACTGTGTTTCTAGTAATTCGGGTAAATAATCACTGATAGGAATGTTTTGCTCAACGGGTTCAAATGACTTTTCCTTTTGTAAATGAGTGGCCAATATTCATTATCTCATATTTTATGACATGATGGTATTGTTGGCTTCGAAAAGATGAACCACGAACTGGATAACCTGATTCATGGTGAAACGATTCTCATATTCTGCAAGTCGCAAAGGCTGAGATAGACAGGTTACCTGGAAAGGATGAGTGACACCAGAGCGGTTAAAATCATATCCGAGTGGACTCTGCAACAAAAAAAAGACCCAGAGGAAGACACAGAAAGCGTTGGAAGGATTGTGTCGAGGAGTATCTAAAGCATATAAGCAGGAAAACATCTTGGCGAAGGGATACCAGAGACAGAGCGAAATGGAAGAAGATGGTTGAGGAGGCCAAGACCCACAAAGGGCTGTATCGCCGAAGGAACATTGTTACTATACAAATCCGTTCTTTTGTCCATTCGGTCTTAATAGAATTTTCTCTATGATTACTGTAATTTGTCTTATGTTCTAAAGACTTTGTCAAGTAAAGACTCATGTAGCACTGGTTCAGTCATTGTTTGAAAAGTGACACTTTATTCTTGTAGGTACTAAATAATGAAAACTATAAAATTGACTAGAAAGCTTATTCAATAATAAACGGTGATACACGCTGAGAATTTATGCAATTACTTTTAAGTATCTAATAATAATATTTTGAACGAAACCACATTCATGGCACCGGCTTGTCTTATTCCAAATTTAAAAAAAAAAACAATCGACGTCGGCGCGAGGGGGGCCTGCGAGAAATGGGCGGGAAGTAAAACACGTGCGCCTATCTTAAATCAAAAAGCACCTTATTTACGTCTTGTTAGTTGCTATTCCACAATTTCACGAAACGAGAGTAATTTATAATATCTCAGGATATTTTATAATCTTACAGAGTTAGCATATTTTTGGTGACATACTCGTATACACACTACCCAGCAAATACCTACCACGCAGTCCACACAGTCACCTTCTCAATATTCGCAATCGTTTGGCTATCAATCTCATTGTGAGACTTCTAACTACATTTCATGCTTAAAATTTGACGAGTAGGTATGACGTTTTCAAGGCAATCAGAAAAATTAATCTGATACAGGGTGCTGTACTTGACATTCATCATCATCATCGCAGCCTTTTAATGTTCCCACTGCTGGGGCACAGCCCTTTTCTCTGTGAGAGGGTGTGGGCCCCAATGCGGATTGGTGGATGTCACATGTCTTCGAAGTTTTGGTTCTAAGACATGCCAGTTTCCTCACGATGTTTTCCTTCACCGTTTTGAGAGCAGTGCACTTGACATTGCACTTCTATTAATGCTGATATTCAACCGTTCGATAAAGGAAAGCAAATTCCCTGAAGAATGCAAGAAAGCTCGAATATTTTCCATATTTAAGAAGAGTGATCGAGCCAGCGCAGTTAAATACCGGCCTATTTCAATCCTTTCATGCTTTTCTAAATGGTTTGAATCAATGTTATGCCCCATTATTTCATAAATCTGGTACCCTTTGTGTCTGAAGCGTAACGTGAGAGTGACAAGGGAATGCAGATAGACGCAATATATACAGCAGTGCTTGGAGAGGCCCCACGGTGCCCTCACCTTCCGCCTGACGCAGGTCCTCACCGGACATGGTTGTTTCGGGAGGTTTCTGTGTCGGATAGGGCGGGAGGAAACACCCGGGTGTTTCCACTGCACGAATCGTCCCGAGGACACGGTGGAGCATACGGTGGAGGTCTGCCCCGCTTGGGCAAAACCCCGTAGTGTCCTCGTGGATGCGATAGGTGGCCGTGACCTCTCGCACCCTGCCCTGGTTCAGGCCATGGTACGGAGCGAGAGGGAATGGGAAGCCGTCTCCTCCTCCTGTGAAGCAGTAATGCTCACGATGAGGGAGGCGGCATGGGTGAGGGAGACTCAACAACAGAGTCGCCCTCACGCCCGCAGCAGCAGCTACCTCAGGAGACGCCTGGGGCTTCCGACGCCGCGAGACGAACTCCGGCCAGCGTAGACCCGGGCCTGCGGACGGCGAGTTATGGGTAGCTCGCCGTTCGATCAGCACCAGGCCCGAGAGTCAACGGCGCATAGTGTTCCACGCGCACCTCAAAGAGTTGTCAGCAATAAGGACGGGGGCCTTCATGGCCGATGCCTGCCCGGGGGTTGAGGATAAATTCGAAACAGAGTTACCTCGCCCCCGGGGCACTCAGGGCAAGAAGGAGCAGGGGTGGGTTTTAGTCAGTAAGAGTCTGACACGCTCTCCCGCTCCACCTTAGAGCGGGAGAAGTCATTGGATGATTTCTAACCCCACAAAAAAAAAAGCAGCGCTTTTGACAAAGTAAATCATCTTATATGTGGCATACTGAAAGCTTCTGGGTCGGCCACTTGAAATAAAATAATGAAAAAAAAAACATTCTTTTTTTTTTTTATACAAAAATCAAACTCTTTAGGAACATGTTGCTTTTTAATTTGCGAGACTGTCATTTGTTTTTTCATTGTGGCGTTCTTTCGAAAATTGTGTGGCGCTATCAAAATGAATTTAACTCGTGAACATTTTCGATCGATGATTTTTTATGATTATCGCTGTGGCTTAAGTCAACAAGAGAGTTGCCAGAGACTTCAATTGTCATTTGGTTATGAATCACCATATCGCAAATCTGTTTATTCGTGGTTTGGAGAATTTAGACGTGGACGTGATCATCTTCATGACGAGGTATGCGAAGGTCGGCTGACGACTTCGGTTACAGAATCTAATATTGATACCGTACGACAACTTAATGAAACTGACAAAACATAACTTGTCAGCAAATTCGTACTTTGTTAGGCATTGGAGTGAGCCAAGTGCAAATCATTTAACATGTGCATCTGAAGGTTCGGAAGATTTGCCCTCGATGAATACCGCATGACTTAACGGAGGACCAGAAACGACTGCGTGACTAGTGGTAAAAAAGTTTAACGAAGGATAGTAATATACGTAATACTTCATATACAAACTTATAAAATACTTAACTAACTGTAATTAAAACAAATACTCCTAAGTAAATAAAACTTAAAATCTGGCGTCAAAAAACTCCTCCGCATCGCTGTCTACTGGAAGTGTACCCAAAAGGATAGTAATTGGCTGTCTATAATATCGTGACAGGTGACGAAACCTGGGTGTACTGCTTTGAACCCGAGAAAAAAACAGTCGGCAGAGTGGGTCATTCCTTTTGAACACTTGAAGACTAAAGTTAAGAAAAGTCGAAGCTACCAATAGGAAAATGGTTGCTTCTTTTTTCGGCAAATCAGGATATTATACTTCAGTGTCGCTTGAAGATCAAAGACTGCAGATTGGTACGTCAACTCTTGCTTGCGCAGAGTATTAGAAAAGTTCGCGAAAAGCGTCCTCGCAGCAATGTCTTCTTTCACCACGATAACGTATCCTTACATTCCACGTATTTGAAGGCTTTAAATATGGAACTGATGACGCATTTGCCTTACAGCCCGGACCTCGCACCCTGCGACTTCGTTTTGTTTCCAAAAATTAAAGACAAACTTAGAGGCACACGTTTTACGAGCCCAGAATCAGCGGTGAATGCATTCCATGAAGCCATTAAAAAGGTCCCTAAGGAAGACAAGTCCAACTGCTTTGTATAATGGTTTCAGCGAATGCAAAAATGCATTCATTATGAGGGAATATACTTTGATAAACAATAAATGTTTCGTAAGTCTTACATGTAGTCTTATCTATCAAAATTCAGAAACTTCAGTATGCCCTACGTACTAGTTGATAAACTGATATAGTTTGGTATTGGAGGTGAATTGCTGAATGGTTAAAATCATACCTATAAAAAATATCATAAAATAAAAATATCAATATAGCTTCAGATCCGAGGTATATTATGCGCACTTAGGCGTTCCGGGCTCCTAACCTGGGATTCGAACCAAGAACATCCGGCGCACTTGCAGACAGACACACATAAACCTTGCACAGGCGTTATTTAATAGATTTTATTTTTAAAAGAACTGTGTATGTTTCTGTATATAGCCAAGGGCACTTACCGGTAGTGAAGCTATTTATTTAACAGTGAAATATTTTTTGTAATCAGAGCAATACTTGCACACATCATTTCTTTTGCAAACTTAAGAACACAAAAAAACTTTCTTTATATTATGGAATAGCAAACACAGCTATTCCCTACACGATATCTGACAAATATTTGCACTGCCTGGACAGGTTCACTCAGATCCGTGTGGTCCTTTCTTCAAAAGACCACCTCAGACCAGACATTGACCTATATCGGTCTAGTATGATTTGACCATTACATGTTTATGGACTTGAAAAGAGACTGACCTCTGAGTTTGTTTCGGTGTTTTTTCTTAGGATAGTCAGCTAATAACACCAGCCTCATCTAGTATAATGGACAAAATAAATTCACGTATCAGTGTTATTCGCAACGAACTTTCAAAGTAAATAATTATTATCATGATTCTGCAAAAAAAGTTATCCATATTTTCCAAAAATGCATTCGAAATAAGTATGCCAACTATCTACATACCCATTAAAACAAAGGTTATCTTTGCCAGACATTCTTCAGTATGATGATGGAGAGGGAGACGGAGGCCAAAGAAAGGATGGATGGGTTGTGTGAAGAGGGATATGAAAAAAAAGGGAGTTAGTGACAGCCGCCTGACGACTGACAGGACAGAATGGAAGAAAAAAACGTGTTGCGCCGACCCCAAGTAACATGGGATAAGGGCAGGCAGATGATGATGACATTCTTCAGTATGATATAACTTATAAAAATTACACGTTTATTGTATCTTGCAACCGTAGGCTTATCATAATCTTAATAATTTACAAAAAAATAAAATAAAGCTCTTTCGAATTTGCTGGCAATATTTTTTGCATTAGAATATGTATAGTGTCATGGTCCTGTTACCTCGGCAGTTACTTTTCTTGATATCTTCTTTGTTTAAACTAATATCTGAAATTCTTATGGCAGATATATATAAAATATTCTATATCCCGAAGCACGTGTTGGTCCCGGCTGTCAATCGTAGGTCTTTGACAGTCGTTACGAGTCGTCAGAAGCCCGAAAGTCTGCCAACCAGTCTAACCAAGGGGTATCGCTTACCCAGTAACTGGGTTGTGGAGGTCTGGTATTTAGCTGCATCTGGTTAGACTGAAAACCGACCACAAGATAGTTGGGAAAAGGCTAGGCAGATTGATTGATTCTATATCACGAAGGCGGGTGAACCATACGTTTACAGCCTTAGCCTTAGCCCAACATATCCAGTTATCCACAGAATTTATTGACTAACTCTTACAGCTCAAGTTGTTGGTCAAATGTCCCGAGAGCCCGATCGACCGCTAAATTGAGCATCGTAAGTGGAAATGAATTGATCATACGATGCGAGGCTTTACTATCCAAACAAGCGGTGTATTAAAATCCTAAAACCTGGCGAAGCACTGTGTTGACAAGGAGAAGGACATCGAACGAGAAGCGTGAAGCTCAAGACTGTTTAACGTAGTGGACTACTTTGGACACCCTCTGCTTGATCTAGGGGCATATAATTATAATTAAAATTTAATGATTTTTTGAAGTATTCAGACGTAACAAAAATAACATGCTTTATTTTTTTAAACAATTTTCATAAAATTACAGAACGACAGTCAACCATAAACTCGACCAGCCTTCGTCCATTTTCCGAAAAAAATATAGCATAAAATACTTCAAATAATGTGACTCCAGCTGTAGTTTATCACTACCTCTATAACTTAACTGTGAAAGCGGTCCCCGCTTGGCTTATCGTTAGCTCTCGTGATCTTTCTTAGTTAACTGGAAAAATAAATCTTTTGACATGCCGCCTGTTTACTGTTTCATTATGCGATTCAATCGTTTTCAAGGTACATCCTCTACGAATTAGAAAGTTTTACATAGATTTGAAGAAAATAAATATATATTTGAATATAGATTACGTTTACGATTTTTCACTTACAAAATCAATTTAAAATACACAAAGCTAAAGTCGATACCTACTAGAATGAGTGGCGATGTATTAAAATTGTCTGGAATTATTAATTGAAGAATTTTAATTAAATGAACTATGTTTCCTGAATCTTTTCCAACATTTATTGAGCAGAAAATAGTATTCTAATGATGTATTGGAAATACTTTTTAAAAGTAACATGCATCCGGGCTTTACGCTCATTCGATACTGTTGCTATGGATCATAACCCCTGAACGCCCGACGGCATGCCCGTATGCCGTGTATGTAAACCTCCGTCAACGCCCGACGGCATGCCCGTATGCCATACCAGATTACGCAGCTTAAACCTCTATTGTTAAATAACTAAAGATCGTATATCCTGTGGCATGGTTCACATGCTCGGGGAGTGATAGTATCGTACTTTGGCAAACCTTTCCATAGATAAATACAGTTTCGAAAAATAAAAAATAAAGTTTTTAGTTGCGTGTTTACGTTCGTCAATGGCGAACGAAAATCGGTTAAATTGTGTGTTTTAAATAGTTTTGTGTTTTGTTTATGTGATATGTTGAGTTTATACAGAGTGGTGATGACAATACGACATTAAATTAAAGCTCGCATACCTCAAGACGTTCTCAGTCTACATACAAAAAATTATTTGAATATATCCAGTAGTTTAGTCACAGGAAATTATTTTTCATTTTTAACATTTGCTACATGATGTATCTGATAATAGGGAAACACTGTCAGGTGAACGACCCACATCGGTATAAACATCAAAACATTAAAGTCACGTTGCCAACTCGCTACGAGGACATAAACACTTTCGCCAAATTAGTATTTTCATCTAATTTAGTGAAAATTATACCTTACTTCTGAGTAATAAGAGTCATAAAGCGTGTCATCAGAGTTGGATAAGAAAGGAACGAATGCGGAAATTGCAATGCACTCATAATATTAATAGAAAATTTAGTGTGTGCGAAAGAGATAAATCTAGTTTCGTTTGTTACTTCGCTTTCTTGAAGAAATTTGCTACAACAAATTTAGGTTAGTGTGTCGCCGGCCGCGATCCTGTGATGAGTTACGCGTCCTCGCTTTGTAGTGCAGCCGCGTCTTTGATGTAGGTACTTCCCCGCCGCTCGTGTGTGTCGTGTTTTGTAAATTCATTTACGGCGGTATTAGTGCGAAATTGGACGCTTTATTTTGGTGACAGGACACGTAACGTTTTAATAGGTATTTAGTTAAACAGTGAGTGAATTGTGCGAAATTAGACGCTTAGTTTTTATTGTTTTCGTGTTTTTTTTTTTAATAATCATGCCGCGCTACAATTACACAGCTTCGGAGTACACCGACATGATTTTAATTTATGGGGAGTGTCAAAGAAATGCCGCTTTGGCTATACGGACATACCGAGAGAGGTTTGGAAACACTCGAGTTTGTCCGACCAACGGGCGCACCATTGTCCAAGCTGTCCAGAGGATGCGAGAAAATCGATCCTTAATCCCGCATGTGGATAGTGCTCTTCCACGTGTAAAAGTGACCCTTGAGGAACGAATTTTAAATTTTAATTTAAATGCTGAAAAGTTTTTAGAACTCCTCAATGGACCTGTTTGCGAGTACATGGATGAGCTTTCGGTAACTGCGTACAGGCAGATGTGGTACCAATTAGACGGAGCACCAGCTCATTCAGTGGTGTCTGCTAGAGAGCGTTTGTCTCAAATGTTCGGACAGCAGTGGATTGGCCGTTATGGACCAACGCGTTGGCCAGCCAGGTCCCCCGACCTTACACCACTGGATTTTTTCTTGTGGGGTCATATCAAAAATGAAGTGTAGGTACTCAACAGCTGTTGATACTGTTTATGATTTAAAAGATAGAATAATCATATCTTTTAATAAATTAAAACACATGGCTGCGAATGGGGACCTTTTGTCAGACGTTAGAAATAAACTTTTACGACGGTGCAATTTGTGTATTCGAATTCATGGCGGCCATATTGAAAAACGAAAAATTTAGTGACTTTCATACCTACATCCTGATCGTGATTAATAATTTGATTAATAAATAACACGCGGTTGAGAGATGCCTGATTATTTGGTTAATAATCTGTGATTCAGTGTAATTTTATTGAGCATTAATCCATAATTAAAAGCCAAAAAATCAAGTCGCTACAGGACCGCGCGTTGTTGCCGCTCTTACGACAGGTTAGTGAACTCATATTTATAAATGGTGTTCTATTTCGTTTCTAGTTTTATGCCATTTAGTTTGTTTGAAATTTTTATTTTTTTATTTTCGATGTTAGGATTTTTTTGATAGCTTAAACTTATTCTTATGAACTAGTATTGTCCGTGTTTTCATTTATTGTCGTATTGTCTTCTCCACTCTGTATATTCATTGCTACGTTATTATTACATCGTAATAACATCGTTTTAGATAAATGTTTTGAGGAAATATTACGTAATAACATTCTTTGTCAAGGTCAACCGGTTTTGTTGACATTGTTATTGTGAGCGTGAATGATGTGACTTTTTCGGTGTTATTCAAGGTTTGAGGGTATGTATTTATTGTTAGGTAGTTATTACATAGTGTTAGAAAAAAAACGCAACACAAAACGCAACGGAAACACAGAAACTCAATTTTAAAAAGCCGTTATTTTGTTTTGATTTCGTAATTTGAAGTTTGACTGTGAATAATAGGAAAATATGATATCGGACTCTACAGTAAAAAACACTGTTGTAAGATTACTTGTCTACTCATAGTGCAACATGCAAAATTTAATGTAAATTGATACAGTGGTTTTAACAACTACCAACTTAACACGTGAACAGACACTATTCCCGACAAATCGTTGATAACAGAATTTGATTAAAATTCAACTCTCGAATTACTAGTATTGTTTACAACATGTTATTCTAAGGTCTGTTTATTCAACAACCCAAAAAAGTTTACTTTAAGTGCCGCGCTTCAATAGAAACCTCAGCAAGTTGTTTTTTATGAGCCCGGTCGTAAACATGTCAAACTGCGATAAGAGGCTCGACCGTTTGGTGCTATATTTTTTTGGCTCACGCGTGGGGGTTCACAGGCAAAACTAACATGCATCCGGGCTTTACGCTCATTCGATACTGTTGCTATGGATCATAATAAACATACGAGTAATATATCCTCCCATCTTTGGAAACACACTCTTGGAAAAAGTTGACTAAAAGGAACACACTATGTTTGATCCTAAATGCTGAGCATGGCGGCAAGCTACGCTTTCCATCTGCCTGGGAGGCCTCGGCGTTTGTAAAGTTCAAGTATAAGTTTACTGGCTTTCCTCTTTTCGATCCACAGTACTAATAAATTATTAGGAACATTTTATCTTCCTCACCTGTTAATTTTGAGGACGCGTGTTCAAACAAAAGAAAAATATTTTGTCCCAACACGGATTTTCCCGACAACTTGCCCTTGAGACAGTGGGTTGTGCCGCTCTGTAATATCCAAAGTAATAACCTGATTAACACTTCGTTGAGTATTGCTGAGCGTGTACGTCTGCTGACTGTGGAAAAATGGAAGTCGGGCTTGTGGCTTCAGGCACTCCCGTCATCCACCATAGTTAATAATAATAATAATAATAATAATTTATTAAAACACTTCAAAGATATACAAAAACAATGTTGCTCTGGCTCTTGTACTAGGTCATCCTGTATCACAAGAGCCAGACCTCTCAGTATACAGGGACACAAATACAGTAAAATCATGAAAGACAAAAACATAATTAACAAAAGAAAAGAAAAAAAAGAAAAGAAATACAAATGTTATAGCATGCAATATAATAACTAGAGAACTAAGTGAGACAGTGTGCCACTCACCCCGAGTGCATGTGGGGGTGTGGGTGTGAGGGGAGAGTGGGTGAGTAGTGTATAGTATAGGAGGTGTCTGTGTATCAAAATCCACCAACGGTGTCGAAGAGGTTTTCGGTATCCTCATAATTAAAACTGTCCAACCATTGCGTTATCGTTTTTTTGAATTGGAAGTTGTTTAGTAGTTTAAGCTGTTTCATCCCCGTAACTTTACCGATTTTGTTGTACAATCGTGGAGCGACGAAGTGGCAGTGCTTTGTGGCGAATACGCTGTTAGTCCCTTCCACTGGGCATTTATCAATCCGCTTGGACGTTATTGGCAAATCAGGGACAGCATATCGGTGGTATCTGCGCAGGCATTCATAAAGGAAGATCTTTCGGACGCTAAGAACTTTGGCGGTATTGTACACAACAGTGGTGGGCGTCCGAAATCTAAGGGAAAGAAGAACTTTTAGCACTGCTCTCTGCGCCCGCTCCACCTCAATCATGAGGGTCTTACCGGAGCCACCCCAGGCGCCAATAGCGTAGCCCAAGATACAGTGGCACAGTGCTTTATACTTTTGCATCAGAAGTTTGGTGCTCGCAACATATCTCAGGGTTTTAAATATGTGGATCAGCTTGCGGACTCTTTTGGCTGTGCATGAGATATGTTGTTTCCAGTTGAGGTTCTCGTCGACGATTACTCCTAGATATTTGACGTGATTCACTCTTACTAGCTCCGGACACGCGCAGGAGGCAACGCAAGAACCATTCCTATTGCAGGGGAAGGTGTGAACGTAAACTTTAAAGTCTTCCGGGCTGCCTGATCTTGTCTTGCTGAAACACAGTAATTTCGTTTTCGAGGTGTTAAGTGAAAGTAGACTATCCTCAAGCCAAGCTGTGACTTGAGAAAGGCCCGTTTCACAGACGTTCACTAGGTTAGACCATGATTTTTCATGGAACAGAAGGACTGTGTCATCAGCGAACATCAAGACATCAGCTTTATTAATTTTGACATCACAAAGGTCATTAATGTACACCAGGAATAGTGTTGGGGCTATCGTACTTCCCTGGGGGACTCCGTATGTGCAGGAAGCGGCATCACTAGTCATATTATCGACTCTTACGCATTGACTTCTACCCGAAAGGTAACTTAGTAGCCATTCTCGGGGTACTCCTCTGATTCCAACGTTGTCCAACCTGCTAATCAAAATAGGGATAGAAACTGTGTCGAATGCCTTCTGAAGATCAAGGAAAAGACCGACACATTTCTCTCCTTTGTCTATATACTTGGTGATTTTTTCGGTAAGTTTCAGTATAGCGTCATTGGTGGATCGATTGGCTCTAAAGCCGAATTGGTTAGCTGATAGAATATTATTTGACTCCAGGTACTTAACTAGTCTTTTGTTTGCAATTTTTTCTAGGATTTTGGACATTGTACCTAGGAGAGAGATGGGCCGATATAGTTACTTTGATGGATGACGCATCGTTACAACTCTCAATCTGTCTGCGCTTAGGCAAACATCTACGTGGTCTAAGAAAGACTGGCACGGGTATACGGAAAGATCACATTTTTCTTTGCCTTATCTCATATGTTACGTAGACGACAAAAAATATAAAAAAAACATGGAAGGAGGAAAGTTCAAAGAAAAAATAAGGTTTCGATTAAATAATATTTTTAAATAAAACTTCATCATTCTCATCATTGTCCTGCCCCTATCCCACTTTATAATACAACATTATAATTAATATTTAAAACTTATAAAACAATAATTTCCTTGGTACTCTTATGCATTTTAATAAATAAACTTATCACTATTGAGAATCAGCAACGCTTAATTTTGACATCAATCACAGTATTTCCTAAAGTAATCTTATGAATATAACGGACAATCAATATGAACGCAGTTAAAGCTACCAAAAGTCCTAGCAGTAAGGTGAACCCTAGTTCTAATTCTAGATACTGTGCCCAAGATATGTTGGCGGCAGGCGCACGCAAATGTTTCGCGCCGCCGTGACGCAGCACGTACTCCGTCCACCACACGGCGCGCTCCAGTGGAGGTTGGGGCTGGTCGCGCATCACGCTATGCAGCTTTTTGAGGTTTTGCCGATAAAATCTAGAAATACAAAGACAAAGTTATAGGCCGATGACTCTTGAGACTTGGGGCTCTAGACAATGTGGCATTCCATCAGCGACAAAGATTTTCAAAATGTACAAAACCATGGCATTTACGTGTGCTACCGAATTTTCACGTGACAATAATCAGCATTTTAATAATTTCTATTGCTGATAGATGCACAGCAGTGGGATGAAATAGGTTAATAAAAAAATATGAGAAAGTTCTCTTCTAGCTTACGTTGAGGTTAATTACAATAATTGTTCTAGTACCCATAACACAAGCTCTGCTTAGCTTGGGACTAGATGGCGTTGTGTGATAGTTGTGGAATATTATTATTATATTATTATTTGAATTTGGATTTATCCTTATAATTTTACCACTTTCCAGTAAGAATACTGTCATTTGTGGACAAAAAATACAAGTACAAAGTATACTTACGTATTATCTTTGATAACTTTGTCAATTGCATTATGTAAGTCTGCCTCAGTCAGTGTCTCCATATCCAGCCCAACTCCAATTTTGTGGTATAAATATTTATCTACATTGTACCACTGATCGCCCAACATTGGGATACCAATCAGCGGTACTCCAGCTGTGATTGCCTCATCTGTTGATTGTAGACCTCCTTGTGTTATGAACAGCTTTATTTTCGGATGTTCTGAAAACAAAGATTTACAATATGAAAAATTAAGTTTGAGATGCCCCAAAAAATAAAAGGTGCATATAATTTGGGATCTGCTGTAAAAATATTATTGGAGAAAGCGTATGTACAAGCAGACAGCTTAGATAGGTCTAATGTAAAAGGACCGGAAAATAACCGTGTGTTGAGCTGTTCGTTAGAAGAGGTACATATCTAGCAGAGGACTATTATTGGCTGAGATCTTTACTGGTTACTCTCACCCTGTATCATCCTCTGCTATATTAAGGCCTCCGCAATGACTCCCATTGTTTCAGTCCAAAGCTATTTTAGTGTGAAGTTTGTTTATTTTGCCTAGCTCGTTTTACTATCTTTTCCGTAGTCTGTCGCAATGCTTTCTTGGTGTGCAAGGTCTATATAGTTTTTATTTTGGCATTCATAGAGCTAATAGATTGATAAAAAAATAACTTACTCAGTAAGTCAGCCTGTGGCAGCCACTTCGATATCCTGATGTTGTCAGTACGTCCTGGCAGCTCATCTTTGTTCCATTTCCACAGCACATCGTACGGTACTTTAGAGAGAGCACTCACTAGTGTTCGTATTGTTTGTGGAGGTAACAGAGAGGGATCCACATTTGTACCAAAGCTCAAGTAAATTACGCCATTTTTGGAAGAGTCTAAATAAGATTTGAGGTCCTGGAAAAGAAGACAGAGAGAGAGTTGATAAGGAGCATTATTCGCCCTTTGGCCACTTGATGTGAATGTGTTTAGTAAATTTAGTATACATCATTAAATAACATAAAAGACAATTACTACAGACAAAAATTCTATAATTGATGGGATTTATAAAGTACATGTTTATATAGGTACCTAAGTATTATGAACAGTGGGAAAGACCACTATTTAGACACTATACATTATACTATTGTTTGGTTATTTTTAGATTTCTCTAGATGTCTTATGAAGGAAATGAACGTCGGCTACAAGAATTATTAGAAAACGGATCAATTGCTAGTTCTTGTGACTCCAAGAGTATTTCTGATCACCTGAGAGAATCTTCATCATCAGTTTCTAAAAAATTGCTGGTAGATATGTCAGGTGTGGTGACTAGACTGAGAAAAAGGACAATAAAACAGTACACTGCTGTTTGAAGTGTGAGAAGCCAATATGCATGGAGCACGTGATTTTTATGTGCGGAGATTGTGCTGATTATTAGGTGTTATTTCGGGACTGTGCTACTTGATCTCATAAGACATTTTAATTAATAATATTTTTTTATTATTAATATAAAAAAGCAATCTCGAAAACCTTATTTCTTATCATAATGAATGGATACTATTACTGATATTACAAGTAAAAAAAAACTTGAAACTAAATACACAATGGTATCAAAAATTCGGCCCGCCGACCCGCCTCATAGCTGGTGTAACAATCTCTCACCTCATTCACGCCAGGATGTAACTGCTAAGGTAATATTATTGATACTCACTTTTGGTATTTCTTTTTCTGGATTCTGGTGTAATCCACCCATGAACAGCACAGTAGGAGGTACAGGCCGAATCCCTTCAAACACTGGATGTATATTAAAGAACATCATATCCACATTATTGTTCAGCTCTTGAATCGGTGGGACGTCAGGTCCAAAATATTTTCTAATTAATTCATTTTCTAATTTATAGCTACTCTGATGTTTAATTTCTAAATAAAAGTGTAGATACAGTTCTTTAATTTTGTCCCATAAGCTGAGGTTATGGAGTTTTTGTCGAACACAAATTGGATAAAGCAGTGGATGGGTGGGAGCACCAATCACATCGTAATTATCGAAAGTAGCTCCGTACGAGCTCATCAAGATCACAGGCGCCTTATAAATATGAGATAACACCATTCCCGGCCTAACAGCAGCTTCCATAAAGATCAAATCAAACTGTTTAGTCTTATCACTAAGCAGATTTTTAACATTTTCATCTTTTATCTGCGCTTCAAACATCAATCTTATTGATTCTAAATACGACGGAAAATGCAGATAGATATCACGTTTATGACCTTTTGGAAGCTTCATAAATTTATCTTCCCATACAGCATAAGATATATCATGGACATCGATTTCCGTCAGATTGGCAGGAGTTCCTCCTTTTGGGAAAGCGGGATCAGGTGTAATCACTGTCACTTCATGGCCACGCTTTGCTAGTTCTTGTAGCAAAGGCCGAAATACTACCTGATGGCTTATAGAAGCAACTGGGAACATTGCTAAGATTCTAGCCGCTTCACTATGATATAAAACTAATATAAAACAAATGACTAAATAATGTAACACGGACATTTTTAACACGAGTAGACACTTCGAATTTGATTGAAGAATGAGTTGTTAACCATAATGGCTCGTTTATAAATGGCGATATTGAATATCATGGTGAAGTAAGTACTGAGTGTAATACTGTGTGAATCGCAAGTCATTTGCAATCTCATTGTTGTATAATATCGAAGTTATCATAAGAGACTATTAGCTGATAAGTACACGAGTCGCGTCTGTGGTTGACGTCTAGTTTTTCGCTGCGTATCGCGATATTTTTTTACACAATCATTGTTTATTTCACGCTTCTGGGTTTTTGCAACCAGCATAGGACAACAGGTGTAAGAATTCCATGTCTGTTTGACTATTGTTCTTACTTTAGTAAGGGTATTAATGAAGTCTAGAGTGCTAGGTTATGTACCAAAACTTTTAAAAAATAGTCCCAACTATCTTGGGGTCGGCTTCCAGTCTAACTGGATGCAGTTGAGTACCAGTATTTTACATGGTGCGCCCGCCTATCTGACCTTCACATTCTAGTAATTGGTTAACACGATACCCCTTAGCTTACTTGACTGATGTCAGATTTTCTGGCTTCTGACCATCCGTAACGCTAACGACTGTCAAAGATCTTCAAAAAACAGCCGGGACTTTTGGTTTAACGTGCTTGCCGCAGCACGGAGGAGTCACGGTAAGTAATGTAGGGCCACCCATCCACGGACCATACTTGGCACACGTTACTTAACCATGAAGATCGACCCATACGGTTGTTATCGCTTAGCCACGAGCTCCTCATGTAATCATAGTGAAAAAAATAATAATAATGATTCTATCCAAACTTCAACTGCAATTTATTTACCACTAGCTGTGCCCCGCAGTTTCACACATATAGACAGGGATAAAAAGTAGTGAATAGTTTAATCTAGGGTAAAAGCTATTTATATGGTGACTGGTTATTAGTGACCGATACTTAAACACGTGATTGTACTCATGAAAAACTTTCCCAAAGAAACTTTTTTTTTATACGTATTCACTTTTATCACAATCACAACAGTTTGAAAATCGCGCACGCGTGATGGCAGTGACCGCCACGATCAGCTGTTAGCACTGAGGCAAAGGGAGCGGTGCGGGTGGCGGGGGAGCGTGAGACGCTACTACTAGTACATTTGCCCTTTTCCGAGGTCAGACTATCAGCTGATAGATCGTGCCTACTTTTAATGTTACGGCACGCGCGTTCCTAGATATTTCCTAGATATTTTGTAGTTATGCGGACATACGTTGCATCTTAAAAGTATTAGCCAAACACGCTGTCTTAGAAAATATTATTTTTATTTAGCAACAACCAAAACATGTAGGTACCTACACTGCTTAGGTACACCGAAAACGGCACGTGGTGCCCAGCCGAGCGGGCTTGCGAGCTGTGCTCTGTACGATACCAGATCGCGTCTAACATCTGATTGCGGCGGTCACTGCCCTCGAGCGCGCGCGTATTCCAAAAAAAGTGAATTATAAGTATTACAAAAAAAAAATATTTTGGGAAAGTTGTTTGTAATCATGAGTATAATCACGTGTTTAAGTATCGGTCACTAATAACCAGTCACCCTATACAGGGTGTCCGTTTGAGCGTGAAGAAGGAACAAACAAACAAATAAACACACACTTACAAACTTTCACCTTTATAAATATTAGTGTGATGGTTTTTTCTATTCTTTTCTCTATCTGTGTGAATGGCCGATATTGTGTTGTGTCTGAGTTGAGTACATGACTTTTATTAGGGTTCCGAAAGTCTTAATGAAAAAACTGAACCCTTATAGTTCTCGTGTGTCTGTCTGTCTGTCAAGCCAATTTTCTCCGAATCTGCTGCACCGATAGAATTGAAATTTGGTACACACATGAATATCTGTGACCCAAACACGGATGTATACTCTAAATAAATTAATTTGGAATAGAGGGTCACTTTTGGGGTGAAAATCGGAAAATTAAAAATCAAAGTTATTCAAACTGTGTCGTGCGAAGTAACAAATGAAAGGGCACATTGTGAGGGTCTAGAATTTTTTTCATCATTTTAAAATTTATTATTTTGAAGTTATTTGAGAAAATAGATGAGAAATGACCATTCTCCTCTCTCCGAAACCACTGGGCCTACAATTTTGATAAAATATACAGAAAGTTCAAATTTCTTTACTTATAGATTACAGGAAAACCTATAAGGTGGAGGCAGTTTCAAAAAAACCTGAAAAAAATATGATTTGTCCGGAATCCAGTGCGCGCGAGTCCGACTCGCTCTTGGCCAGTTTTAATTTTTATTATCGTCTTACTTTTGCCAGCGACTTCACCCGTGTAAAAGTAGAAAAGTATCCCAAGGGAACATTGCCTATGTGCTATACAAACATCCAGGGGCCCAATTCTGTAAAATAACTAACTTGTCAATAGTGTGTCGGTAGTGTGTCAGTGGTGTCTCAATAGAATAGTCATTGACATTTGGTATTCTATAAATTATTTATGGTTATTGACTTGCCACTTGAGTGCCATTGAAACACCATAATAAGACTATTGTAATAATTGGTAGTCTGGGTCTACTATAATTATGTCAATATCATTTTAAAGTTTTTGCAGAATACCAAATTTGCAACAGTGGCAAAATAATGTATGTTGTGTGTCGATAGAGTGTCGATGGCGTGTTACTTAATTTAAAGTTACAGAATTGGGCCCCTAATCTATTCAGCCGTTTTGGCGTGATTGATACATCCATCCTATTCGCGACGATAGGCCGTGGAGTAAATGAAACGGTTGTGGACTGTATAACAAGTATAATAAAGACGAGATATTGAAATACAAAGATATACAGTTGGTTTATGAACAAAGGAATATGAAGTAAGAATCATTAAAACGCGCAAGCGCAACTGTGGGTGAAGGTGTGGAGCTGCTGTCACTGCCGCTGGCGCGCGAACGATGTTCAGATGAGTGGACTCAACACATCCACATATAATATAATTATTATAGCAAGATTTGTATCAAACGAGGAGTGGTGTAAGAATCTATTGTTGTCAATTGGCGACGGAATTCTATAAAGCTACTTTTTTGCTACTTGGTAGTATTAAAAACGAGTATTTTGCGTATATCGCAGCAGCTAAAATTAGCACATACACTTGCCTAATTTATGCTTCTAAGTAAAACCGCTTTTTAATTGAAAGTAATATGTTTTTATGTTAGCTCATGGGAATGTGTGTTCTAGACCTAAGATAGATGTATATAATGATTTGCACAATAAATGTTATTTACTAGATAAGATTTTACTTATCATTTTACGGCATCGAAAAGGTTTTCGAAAAAATATTGATTGGCTTTTACGCGTCATTCTGTAGTACTTCTTTGAAGAGGAAGCTAGTCTTGGTAAGTCGAAATTATAACAATACAAATATTTTTTTTCCGTTTGTAGTGATGATCTAGTCATGGAATAATATGGAAACCTTTTTAAAATGATATATTTTACACTAGCACTTTGCCCGCGGCTTCACTCCCGTGACCTATCCCACGGGAACTGTTTTTAACCCGGGATAAAAAGTTGCCTTAAATACTAGCTGATAATTTAGCTCTCTATAGGTTAAAAAATGGTTAAAATTGGTCCAGTAGTTTCGGAGCTTATTTGGTACAAATAAACAGAAAAATCTTTCCTCTTTATAATGTTAGTATAGATGCTTCTTCTTCTTTGCGTGTCGATGACATTTATTGAATTTACGCTGTCCAAATGACCTACTTAAATTTATATTAAGGGACTCCTCAATAAAACAAATATTTTTTTCTTAATTAATATATAACAATTAGTTATCAACTACGTTTAACTTTAACAACGACATAATCTACCAAAGCTAAATTATAAATTAAAATTCCAATCATTTTTAGTATTGCTAGAACTAACAAAAACGCTGCTAGCAAGGCAAACACTAGTTCTAGGTACTGTGACCACGACATGATGCCGGCGGGTGCGCACATATGTCTTGCACTGCCTTGCTCCGTCCACCACACGACGTGCTCCAGTGGACTTTCTATCTCATCACGCATCACGCTACAAAGCTGGACCATGTTTTTTCGGTAACCGAAAATTAAAAGATATTTTTTATTAGTATATTTGCTTTTTTATTAACTGGTGTTTTTATCCAATAACTATTAATATGAAAAACTTTGTTCCAAAATAGAAAACTACCTACTTTTAACAAAAACACACAAAAAATTAAAAAATAATTTTAATTGTGGAATTCGGTGTTAGTATTTTATTTCTTCATTATTTGACACAGACTTCCGAAATTAAAGTTATTTTTGAATTTTTTGTTTATTTTCTTTCTATTGCAACAAGGGATTCTTTCTTAGGGTAGTTTCTTATTTTCTCATTCTTACGGAAATCCCTAAGAATAGATAAAAAATAATATAAAATAACAATGTTAGTATTGTATGGAAAGACGTATAACTGACTTAGGTACTGCACAAAACTGTAATTTCTTCCATCGCCACTTCGAATTAGTTTTAAAAGATGGTGTTTGTGGCAGACAGTGTTTATATCATCTTTGGTGGATTTAAGTGTACTTCGCATTTATTTTTATGTCCTGTCATCTGCCATAGTTCGCGATTATTTATTTTGATCTGGTATTATATTTTAGCGTGATTTCAGGACACACTTTTACTTTAATTCTTTCCAATACCAAGGAGAACATAAGTCGATGAAGGCAAGACGAAGACGAGCTGACATAAGTCGTCAAATTTAATTAAATGTGCGACGAGCTACCTCACGTGCTAACGGCACTGATGACCAGCGAGCAACAGATAATGATAATCGTTGCGGCACTTGACATGGGTGGTCTCTCGCTTCCATCTGTGGTTCAGTCCATTTTCAGAAGCGAGAACTTGTGGGATGCCGTCGCTTCTTTTTGCATCACCTGCAAGAAAGGGGGCGGAGAGGGAGGAAGAGCCTACCTTTAGCAAACGCTTCATTCCCTTCCTTGGACCGGTCATATACAACAAATTGAATAAAAATATTAACATCTACCCTCTACCAAAAGTTCAATGTAAGAAAAAAGTTAGTGACTACCTACAACAACTTACCTATGATGAGACTGAACTACTGATGCACATATCACGGTGACTTGAATGAGTTGATGTTGTGTTATTATTTTAATTTCAATTTATTCCAAATGTATCACACTAACATATATACAGGTAAACTCACAAATACCTAGCTCTCAGTACACTTCACTCAGGTACTGACACCCTCACACATACGTACACACACACACACATACACGCACACACTCATAGACACTTGCTCATTTACAGATTTCTCATTTAGCATTGTATAATAATGTAGCATAAATTAAAATAGTTCTACACGTATTATAATCATATAAAAATAGTACCACCACTCCTTTGTGGTTGTTAGCATTATTTTAAATATTCGGGGGAATGGCACTGTTAACCGAAATACAGGCATTACCTAGTTCGGTTACAGAAGCTAAATCCATTTATTTGTTTAAAACTACTGCTAAACTGTTTTTGTAACATAGAACTAAGTTTTTTGGAAATAAATTTTATTATTATTTATTATTACCTCTTACTATATCTGCACCAGAAGAGAAGCTGGGCGTCGAAGGGCGCTCAACGATCTCCGGCCATCATAAAGACCTGAGGGCAGCGAACTTGGGGCTGATTCGTCACCTGACCAGTCAGGCGTAAAGAAACAGCTGGCGCGCAGTCATTCCATGCGCACCTTTTCTCTCGTTAGATGGCACTAGGTAATGGGGCTCGCTAGTAACGAACGTCAACGGCGCGTAATGTTCAAACGAGCCTCAAAGAGATGTTGTCAGCCACCACTGACGGGGCCCATCGTGGCCGCCGGTGCCTGCATGCCTAGGGGTAGCGGATAAATTCTCAACATGAGTTACCGCACCGCTGGGCACTCCGCTAGGGAAGGAACAGGGGTGGGTTTTATTCAGTAAGAGTCAGACACGGCCTCCCGCTCCACCCAGAGCGGGAGAAGTCATTGGATGATTTCCCACCCCACAAAAAAAAATAGGGTTAGGTTACGTATCGTACGTTTTATTTATAGTTCCAACTATGATGCGGTCGGCTTCCAGTCTAACCGGATGCAGCTGAGTACCAGTATTTTACATGGTACGCCCGCCTATGTGCATTTCACATTCATGTAACTGGTTAACACGATACCCCTTGGCTTACTTGACTGGTGTCAGGTTTTCTGGCTTCTGATCATCCGTAATGCTAACGACTGTCAAAGATCTTCAAATGACAGCCGGGACTAATGGTTTTACGTGATTGCCGTAGCATGGAGGAGTCACGGCAAGTAATGTATGGTCACCTATCCACGGACCGACCTTGGCTAGCGTTACTTAAGGGTCTACTACCGGCCAAGTGGCGCCAAAAATGGCACCAAAAACGGCCGTTTCTGACACTTCTGCCTTCTACTTTGGATACAAAACATTCTGAGACCCGTGTTTTAACAACGTAAAAATACTTTATCCTCTTTGTAACAAACGTGACGTTGGATTCTTTAATATTTGTGATATGCTACGATTTTTTATTCAACCAGGGCGCCACTTGGCCGCTAGTAGGGCCTTAAGGCGCAGTTATACGATTTCTAATGGTTTTTAATTGAACATCACGTCTAAACGACTAGTCTTATTTCTTTGAAAAAAATGTATATTACTTTAGACAATTTTCATCGTAATTTGATTTGAGAATAATTGAAATTATATTTTCATAACATAGTGTAATAAATATGTAAAGTTATGTCAAACACGGATAAAAAATTGAGAATCACGCAAAAACTAAAAATTGAATTTTTATGAAACCTTCAAAATTCAAGATCATTTAATTATTTATAATTTAGTCTAAGTGTTTTAGTTTAATACCTGTTGATATAATATGTGTAATAAATGAACAATGCGTCTAATTTCGGACAGCGCTCCTTGATGGGCAAGTCCTATTACTGGGTGGACGTACGACTGGTTTCGTGAGCTCAGCACAGTACCCGCAAGCTAACCACTCAAAGTCATTGGCAGTTAATAGCGCCTTAACGTTAAGATCAACCCATACGGCCCATACGGTGGAGCATACGGTGGAGGTTTGCCCCGCTTGGGCAGAACACCGCCGTGTCCTCGTGGATGCGATAGGCGACAGCGACCTCTCGCGCCGTGCCCTGGTTCAGGCCATGGTACGGAGCGAGAGGGAATGGGAGGCCATCTCCTCCTTCTGCGAAGCAGTAATGCTCGCGAAGAGGGAGGCGGCATACGTTAGGGAGGCTCAGCAACAGCCGAGTCGCCCTAGCGCCCCCAGCCGCGACCGCCGCAGGAGACGCCAGGGGCCGCGAGACGATCTCCGGCCACCGTAGACCCGGGCCTGCGGACGGCGAGTAGTGGGTAACTCGCCGTCCGATCAGCACCAGGCCCGAGAGTCGACGGCGCGTAGTGTTCCACGCGCGCCTCAAAGAGTTGTCAGCCAAGGGAAGGGGCCTGCCACGGCCGGTGCCTGCCCGGGGATGGAGGATAAATTCGAAAGAGTTACCTCGCCCCCGGGCACTCGAGGCAGGGAGGAACAGGGGTGGGTTTTAGTCAGTAAGAGTCTGACACACCCTTCCGCTCCACCCTAGAGCGGAAGAAGTCATAGGATGATTTCCCACCCCCAAAAAAAAAAAAAAAAAAAAACCCATACGGCTGTTATCACTTAGCCATGATCTCCTCATGTAAATTATAGTGAGAGTAATAACATTAATGATTCTATGCAAACTTCAACTGCAATTTATTTATCACTAGCTGCGTCCTGCAGTTTCACCCATATAGACCGGGATAAAAAGTAGCCTATACGTTAATCCACATCCATCATGCTATCTACATACCAAATTTCATCCAAATCGGTTTAGCCGTTTAAACGTGAAGAAGTAACAAAGAAACAAACACACACACTCACAAACTTTCGCCTTTATAAATATTACTGGGATGGTCTTCTATTCTTTTCTTTACCTGTGTGAATGCCGATAGTGTATTTTGTCTGAGTTGAGTACGAGTAATTGACTTTTATTTTTATTGTTGTCTAGCTTTTGCCAACGGCTTCGCCCGCGTAAAAGTAGAAAAATATCCCAAGGGAACATATTCATGGGAAAAAAGTAGCCTATGTAAGCCTATACAAATATCCGGATCCGTCCAGCCAATCTGGCGTGATTGAGTAACATACATCCATCCACATAAAATATTATAGCATAATTTTTGTGAAACGAGGAAAAAATATCAATCTGCCTAGCCTTTTCTCAACTATCTTGAAAAATCAAAAATCAAAATCAAAAGTCATTTATTCAAACTAGGCTGAGAACCAGCACTTTTTGAACGTCAAAGTTCTACATAAAGACAGTCCCCCAAAAAAACGCCCGCCCGTCACCACTTCCTAGTGTTTTAGCTGTGAAGAAGAAGTGGCCAACAAACTCCCCAGCAACACATCTGTCTGTTAAGTTTTAAGAACTTGAATCTATATAATTCTAAGCAACAATCTTAACATTATGTAAAACAGAAAAATAAATATATGCCGTCTAAAATATAATCATAAAATTAAATAAAATAATCCACAATTAATAATTGAGGTCAACTTCCAGTCTAACCGGCAGCTGAATACCAGTATTTTACATGGACCGACTGCCTGTCTGACCTCCACAACCCAATAACTGGGTAATACGATACCCCTTGGTAAGACTGGTTGTCAGACTTTCGGGCTTCTGACGACCCGCAACGACTGTCAAAGATCCACGATTGACAGCCGGGACCAACGGCTTAACGTGCTTTCCGAGGCACGGAGGAGTCTCGGTTCGTAAAGATGGTCACCCATCTATGGACCATCCCCGGCAAGCGTACCAGATGGATCAACCCGTGCGACTTGTATTACTTTAACCACGAGCTCCTCTTAGCTTTACTTAGCTTCTTTGTCATATGAGGAGTGGTGTAAGAATCCGTCGGTGTCAATTGGCGAGGGAATTCTACAGAGCGTAACGGAAAGGTGTGGTCATATTTTAAGAACTTGATCTGCTTGTTGATACGAACAACTTTATTCAAGAAAAATTGCGGAAAATCTCAAAAATAAATTTTACCCCTGTACAAATATTGATCAGCTGATGATAACTTTGTATGGAAAGTCCATTTTTTTATTGGGAATGTTCTATTTTTTTTAGAGAAGGTTGTTCATTTCCATGGCCAGAACTGGTTCTTAAAATATGACCACACCTTTCCGTTACACCCTGTATTAAGTATTTTTTTTTTGCTACTTAGTAGTATTCAAAACCTGTGTTTCCGTATGTGGCAGCATAGAATAAAATTAGCACCTACACATGCTTATTTTATGCTTCTAAATAAAATCGCATTTTAATTAAAATTTTCTAAGTATTAGGTTTTTGTGTCATGTGATAAGAATGTGTGTTGTAGACAAAAGATAAATGTATAATGATTTGCAGAATAAATGTTTTATAATAGACAAGATTTTACTTATCATTTTATGGCATCGAAAAGGTTTTTGAAAAAATATTGATTGCCTTTTACGCGTCATTTTATAATACTTCTTTGAAGAGGAAGCTAACAGTCTTGGTAAGTCAAAATTATATCTATACAAACAATTTTTTCCGTTTGTAGTGATGTTCTAGTAATGGAATAATATGGAAAGCTTTTTAAAATTATACAGGGTGCATGAACGCACATACGTGTAGTGTAGTGATTCGGAACATGATTTTGGACCCCCTAGCGTTGGAACTTTTTGTCGGCTTTTTCCTAATTTAAAAAAAAAAAAAAAAATCACTTTAATTTGTATAAAATCGTTATAAGTACCTATCTTCCCCAAAGACATTTTAAATGAAAAAAAATAATTAATAATTTTTTCATTTAAAAAAAGGTTTTTTTTTTACTTTAAACTGTATAAAATCGTTATACCTATCTACCCTAAAGACATTTTAAATGAAAAAATTTAGTTAATTATTTTTTCATTTAAAATGTCTTTAGGATAGATAGGTATAACGATTTTATACAGTTTACAGTTAAAAAAAAAAAAAAATAGGAAAAGGCCGACGAGAAATTCCAACGCTAGGGGGTCCAGAATCATGTACTGAATTACTAGTACACGTATGTGCGTTCATGTACCTTACACCCTGTATATTTTATATTAGCACTATGCCCGCGGTTTCACTCCCGTGACCTATTCCGTGGTAGCTGTTATTTATCTCGGGATAAACGGTAGCCTATGTGACTCACTGATAATTTAGATTTCTTTAGGTGAAAAAATAGTTAAAATTGGTTTAGTAGTTTCGTAGTTTATTCGGTACAAACAAACAAATAAATCTTTCCACTTTATAATATTAGTATAGTTTCTTCTTCTTCTTAGCGTGTCGATGGCATACATTGAATTTTTGCGTAATTAAATCCCTAGCCTGGCCACGGCAACGCTATCCAAATCGCATACTTAAATTTATATTAAGGGACTCTAGACAAATTTTTCTTAATTAATAATCACAATTAACTATCAACTACGTTTAACCTTAATAACGACATCATCTCCGAAAGCTATCATATAAATTAAAATCCCAATCATTATTAGTATTGCTAGAATTAACAAAAACCCTGCTAGAAAAGTAAACACTAGTTCAAGTTCTAGGTACTGTGACCAGGACATGTTGGCGGCGGGCGCGCGCAGATGTCTGGCACCGCCGTGACGCAGCACGTGCTCCGTCCACCATACGGCGCGCTCCAGCGGACTTTCTATCTCATCACGCATCACGGTTCGAAGCTGGACCATGTTTTTTCGGTAACTGAAAATTAAAAGGTATTTTTATTAACTGGTGTTTTTAATCCAATAAATTATTAATTTGAAAAAGTCGTAACTATACACATACATTTGAAAACAAATAAAAAAAAAACTAACTAAAACTTTTATTGTACCTATATATTTTCTGTTTATCATTACCTAGAGTTGCACCATGTTCTATTTTTGCACCACTCTAAAGTTGATTGGTAGAAAAAGCCTAAGGCAGTCCGCCTTTGTATAGTGTTTCTTACTAGTGCATGAAGTTTTCTAAAAATAATCTAAAATATTGCGTCGATAAATTCTTCTGCATTGCAATCGACTGGTATTGTGCCCAAAAGACTAGCGGCTTTGCCACGTTGTATCGTCTTACCGAGGTAAAAGCCAGCCCTAAGGGTCACAGGAATTATCAACAAGGCATTTAGATAGGTCCTTAAACTATTTGTGAGCAGTCGGATACCACGATCCGAGAGTGTCAAGTTTATTATTTTTGAGTTTGGTTATTACGGTGTTTTCATATATTCCTTGTGCATTGCAGGCGGTCAATTCTAGCTACCTTAGTATAACATATCGCAGTATCAGTGACGTTTACGATTAGCTCTTCAAAGCTGCTGAAGTGCCTCAACACTTCAGCAAGTAAGTGTTTAATTAATAGTAAATTAATATTAGACCGTGCTATAAAATTGGGTACAAACTTATAGTAAATGCTGGAAGGGAGATAAAAGTAGGGAAAGTTTAATAAATAACTGTTTAAATACATCTCTCCAACTAGGTAAAATTTTAGATGATTATTATTATAATACAACCGAACGACTTACTGAGAGCATTAGAGAGTATTAGCATACTTATAGCGATAAATTTTAAAGTTGAGTAAACGATAAAAACAGCTTCGTGAAAATCAACTATCGTTGAAACCGGACTGAATGTGAGTACCTATAATATTGATGAATTGTAACTGTAAAAGATAATTCCATATTTATTAAGAAGTAGAACTTAAAATATATTTAATACGTAAAAGATATATACAAACTAATAATAATACCTAACATGTACAAATGCGTATGAAAACAACTCATTGGGCATCAAAAAATTCATCCACATCACTGTCAATGGAAAAAGTGCCCAGAATGCTACCAGCATGCAGCATTGCCACGTTGAATAGCAATGCTGATTCGTTGGCCAATGAAAAGCCCAGCTCTACTATCGCTTAAAATTATTGCTAACCTTTCATCCCTTATAACGGTTACAATGGCGTTCTGAAACTGTTCCACGGTAAGCGTTTCCATTATAACCTTCTTGCCAATCTTGAAGTATTCGTATTTCTCCGAGTTATACCATTGATCCCCAAACATCGGGAGGGCAATCAGAGGTACGCCTGCTGTTATAGCCTCATCTGTTGATTGCAGTCCTGCTTGAGTTATAAATAGTTTGACATTGGGATGTTCTGTAAAAAAAAAAACTTGGTTCACCTTCTTAGGTTAAAAAAAATTATACGACAACTGTACAGCTAGTTTGGTGTTAAGTTCTTTAGTCATCGACTTTGGGAAGGAAGACCAAGCAGTATATTATCAAATAAAAGACCAAAACTGGAAAAGTACAACGTACCTGACAATGGTCTCATTTTACGGGAAATGAATAGTAATGGCTGATGATGATAAATCGATTTCACTCCTATTTATATAGAATAATGCCACAAACTTTTCTCTCCTCAATTTTATTTAGGTAAGGATTTTATTTTATAGACTGGAATGTCCGTGTTAATCATTTAATTCACACTAGCACTTCGCCTGCGACATCGTCCGCGTGGATTTCAAAAATTGATAGCCTATGACACTCACAAATAACGTGGCTTTCTATTGGTAAAAGAATTTTCAAAATATTTACTCTAAAATTATCCCTTACAGCTTCACAAACTCACAAACTTTACTTCTTTATAATATTAGTATAGATTGTATCTCAAGAAACAGGCTGAATTGAATGTTTTCATTATTTTAGGTTTGAATTATTAGCAGGTGAGATTTTGGTAAAGCGCAAGCATAATATTATTTAATACTCACTTAAAAGATCCGACTGCGGCAGCCATTTTGATATTCTGATATTTTCAGTGCGTCCTGGCAGTTCATCCTTGTTCCATTTCCACAAAACGTCGTATGGCAATTGAGAGAATGTCTTCACTAGAACTTCAATCCTGTCGGCCGGAAAAAGCGTTGGATCCACGTTCGTGCCGAAGCTGACGTAGATTACACCATGTTTGGAAGAATCTAGGTATTTTTTCAGATCCTGGAAAGAAGATTGAAATTTTAATATTTTGTTTATTTGGTTTCTTTCAAATTGTTTTATCTCTGTCTAATAAATATTGCTAAGATTCAATACAAATTAATAATATACATTTTTTTGTGAATTATGAAGAGTCCACAGACACAGAGTTAAGTAGGTACTTGTTAAAGTATAGTATAATATAGTAGGTATAATAATAATAATAAACATTTATTTTCAGACCAGGTCCATATTTTGTTAGTAACAATGTACTTAAGAATGTACAAGGTATAAGTATAATGTACCTATATATTATATCAATGGCAGCAAAGTAGAAGAAGACATCTACAAAATCGCAATTTTACAGGAGAGCATAATTATTTAGTAAAGAATTGTGATTATTTTGAGAGTTGTTACTGACTGATTAACATGCAATTTTCTATGATGCATTAAAATAACCTTCTTTATTGATTTTATAAAATAATTAATCACTATATCGTTGTTTTACTGAAATAATGTAAATGTACTTTTTTACTTTGAAAAGTCTTCTACGTATAAGAAGACATGTCTAAAATATCGAATAACTAAGATAACAATTTCCAGTAATACATATTTGGATATTTAAAGAATATCTAAGCAACATGCAATCAATATTTCGCTTTTTTAACCAAATTTTGTAGATGTCTTTATTTACTTTAAATTTATCAATTTACACATCTCACTAAATGAGTTATCTACCACCAAACATCAGCTATTTATGATAGTTAAATTATTTATTTAGTTCTCAAACCACGCGAAATATATAATTAAAAAAATAAAAGGATTATTATTAGGAGAAAATAAAAATTCACGATTAACAGGTGACAGATGACTTTTTTACGTTTCAATCATCTGTCAAAGCTCCGAAGTAAAGGCGGAGAAATGTTAAATTCCGTTTCTACTGCGATGTCTTTTTAAAATCGAGTGTAGATGTCCTTATTTACGTGCCAGATTTTTTTAATTATTTTGAAATAATTTTAATACAGACTTGTAGATAGGGTAGAAATAAGCTCATTTTTGTAAAAAAGCATTTTCGCAAAAACTTAGATGTCCATTTCTACTTTGCTGCCATCGATATTATGGAATAATAAAACATTACATTTTTTCTCGTTTTATACATAGTAATTTACTCAGACACATGACATGGAAATATTATTGTAATAAAATCTTTATAAATGACTACTAAAGGCACAATATGTCTATGGGGAAGAAATGCAATCCGAGATACAGGCTTAGCGCCTAGTTCGGATACAGAAAATTCCAATCTTCATGTGTTACAAACTCTAAGCCAGTATTAAGTTATACATTGTCATTTTCCAATTTTGTACTAAGTTGGTCATTAATATGGTGAATAAATTATTATTATTTTGAAATCATATAAAACTGTATGTCATAGATACAATTTATGTAACTATTTTAGTGTATAAGGTGATATTAACTGCCAACGACCTTGAGTGGTTAGCTTGTGTATTCTGTGCAGAACTCATGTAAGACGACGTACGTCCACCCAGTAATAGAACTCACCCATCAAGGAGCGCTGTCCGAAATTAGACGCATTATTAATTTATTATAATTATAAAAACAGGTATTATATTAAAATACGTATACTAAACTATAAATAATTAAATGGTCTTTAAAATGGTGAAAGTTTCATAAAAATACGCTTTATAGTTTTTGCGTGATACTTAATTTTTTATCCGCGTTAGACATAACTTTACAAATAAATCACACTATGTTATAAAAATCTATTTCCAAATATTCACACACAGATCAAATTACAAAGAAAATTGTCAAAAGTAACATATAATTTTTTTCAAAGAAATAAGATAAGTCGTTAGACGTGATGATCAATTAAAAATCATTAAAAGTGGCCTTAATAATGGTTATTCTTTTAATCCGTTATGTATAGATTCAATAGTTAATTCTTAATTTGGTAGAATTATTGGATGATGATGATGATATTAGTTGAAAAAGTACTTACAGCTGGTAATTCCTTTTGAGGTTTCTGATGAAGACCACCCATATACACCACAGATGGGGGCACAGGGCGAATACCTTCAAACACTGGATGCACATTCAAAAACAGCATATCAACATTATTATTTAACTCAGACACCGGTGGGATAACATTTCCAAAATGCTTTTTCAACATCGCATTCTCATCTTTTTGACTATTTTGGTACAAACTGGTAATCATGTACTCATAATAAAATTCCTTGATTTTCTCCCACATAGTGAGATTGTGAAGTCGTTGGCGAGTCACTGATGGATAAAGCATTGGATGAACTGGAGCTCCTAAATTCTTATAATTATCAAGAGCTGCTCCTAAAGAGCTCATTTGAATCACTGGTGCCTTGTAAATATGAGAATACGCTAACGCTGGTCGTACACATGCTTCTAGAAGCAGAAGATCAAATTGTTTGGTCTTATCTTTGATAAGATTTTGCACATTTTCATCTTTGAGTTGAGCATCTACCACTGCAATCAATGCTTGCAGAATCACGTCCATTACCATGACAACATCGTCTTTGTTTCCCTGTGTTGATGCCATGAATATTTTTTGCCATATATCGTACGATATGTCGTGAACATCGATTTCTGTCAAGTTTGGTGGTGTTCCACCTTTAGGGAAGGCGGGATCTGGTGTGATGATAGCGACTTCATGTCCTCGTCTTGCTAATTCATGAGTTAACGGCCGAAATACTACTTGGTGACTGATAGACGGTATAGGAAACACTGCCAAAATTCTTGCCGCTTCATTATGACTTGCAAAAAATATTAAACACAGAAAAAAACACGAGAATATTTTCATTTTAATACTTTACTATCACAAGTCGACTGACAATAACGGTTGTCAACAAGGTACTGAAGGTAATAAATATGATTTGAAGTATATTATTACACAATATTTCATAATATATACATCGTTAGAATATCAATATTCTAGCTCAAGGGTCTTTCTTTTATCGTGAATCGCGATCAAATAAAGTCTATCCTAAACAGGGTGGCCAACTCGGATATATTCAACTTTAGCTACTCACTATTACCACATATTTTTGACGTGAATACGTCTTTAAAACTGCTTCCATAGTGGGAGGAAATTCCAAAAACAAATGACGACAAAATCGGGGGATACAGCAGTTACGTGTTGCAGCTACTTATCTTTAATCTCCATCCAATATTTAATTACATCACTGGATAGCTAAAGGATCAAAAAATTCGTTACGCTGAGTGAGGACTGTGACGCATCGCATGCGGTGGAGGGAGAAGCGCCGCTATTTTGTGGTAATTTTGCTGCGTTTCGAAATTTCCATTTATTTATCTTACTCTTCTCTTCTCTTTTCTTCTTCTTTTTCTTCTCTTTCCCTTTTTTTTTATTTGTTTTTTTTTATTCGGATCAGTTGACGTTCGTTTTAGTTTAAGTAAAAAAATAGAATAAATATTTGTAATGTCAACCTATACTCGTCAAAATGTCAAATCAAAAGAAAAGGAAAGTATAGCTTTAAATGTTTTGTGTTCTTGGTACTGTTTCATTCTTTCGTATGGGGTTTCATGGTTATCATCAGATTGCCCTTGAAGCGCCCTTTCTAATCGTATAAGTTCCTTCTATTCTGATTTGGCTTTTTGACAAGTATAGGCTGACAACACAAAAATATATATAATTTTTTTTTTTTATACTTAAACACGGTATATAAATTTACTATAACTATTTAAAACTATAAGTTTTTATTTACACAATCGATAATTCTCGACTGCTGTCGAAGGAAATATAATTAACGTCGTACCTGCTCCGAGTCAATAGTTATACAAAATAGAAATCTCAAAACGCAGCAAAATTACCTCAAAATGGCGGCGCATCCCCCTCGCGCGCAATGCGTCACAGTCCTCACTTAGCGTAACGAATTCTACCCGTTACGTAGACGTATTCACGTAAAACACTCCAGTTTTTTTTTAAATTATTATTAAATCTTGGCAATTTATTTTGTATATGATAGCCAGATTTATGAGGATTATAATTATAGGGTATAATTAAATTATATAATATCATTAAATTTACGCGGGTGAAACCGGGGGGCACAGCTAGTAATTTAATAAATCATAGATAGTTATATAATAAAAAATAAACGATAAAATGTCGCATGTTATAGCAATAACATGCGACATTTTATCGTTTATTTTATATTAATTCTTTGATTACAAATATCAGATAGCAATCTGATATTTGTAATCAAAGAATTAATATAGGTAGGTAGTTGGAAAATCACATAATTAGGGTTCCGAACATCTGAATGTAAAAACGGAACCCTTACACTAGGATCACTCGTGCGTCTGTCTATCTGTTTGTCCGTCTGTCCGTCTGTCACAGCCAATTTACTCCGAATCTACTGGCCCAATAAGTAGAAGTTTGCTACACATGTGTATTTCTATGACCCAGACACGGGCGAGTAACGTAAATAAATTAATTGGGAATATGGGGGTCACTTTTGGGGGGAAAATCGGAAAAATTAAAAATAAAGCTTTTCAAACTGTACCGTGTGACATATCAAATGGAAGGATGCATTGTGAAAGTCACAAATATTTTATTTAATAATTTTAAAATGAATCGTTTCAAAGTTATTTAAGAAAATAAACGAAAATTGACCATTCCCCGGGCCCTTATCTCCGAAACTTCTGAGTCTAAAATTTTGAAAAAAACACAGGTGATACTTCTTTTCTTATGGATTACGGGAAAACCTATGAGAAGTCCATATTTTTACAAACTTTATATTAACTGGCTTTTATTTTGCGTGTACCCGGTTACAAATTAGTTTCTGCGCGAGTCTGACTCGCACTTTGCCAGTTTTTTTAAGTTTTGTCAACGGTTTTAGCGACGAGACTTAAGTTTGGAGTGTGATGAAATATTGTTTTAAATTTTTACTTTTATAATTATTAATAAGTATAGAGCTTACGAAATGAAAAACAAAATTTTCTGGGTCACCGTCGCTTCATGCGGTAATGTTCATTTTTAGGGTTCCGTACCCGTAGGGTCCAAACGGAGCCCTATTGCTGTCACTCACGTCTCCGTCTATCCGTCTGTCTGTCTGTACGCCGTCTGTCACACAGGTTTTACAGCCAAACGGTTGGAGCTACAGTCTTCAAATTTTCACAGTATAAGCATCTTGTTGACCCAAAGCCATAAAAATAGTCAAAAATGCATTTGGTACAGAACCCTAAATGTGCAAAGTCCGACACGCACTAGACCGGTTTTCTTATCATTTGAAATGATGCGATGTCGCGCAAAATCTTTATCTAAAATACCAGTAGGCAGTCAAAGTATTATGAACTTGACGCTAAGTGTTATGTCAGTGTAAACAAACTTATTACGATGATTGTGCTACTATTCGATATGCTGCACACGTGCTTCTCAAGTGTACAGGTTTATGTTTATCAAATACAAATTTGGATCCTCGCAAAGGTGAGACTGTACTTCACGTCGGAATAACTGTTCGAACTTTATCAAGCGCAAGTTCGATCGTTTATGGAGTACTGCTCTCATCTTTGGGACGGATCTGCCAGATTGATGCCCTTTAGACAATTGAGAAACGAGCCAAGAGGATCATTATTGGATGGTTCGACTCTTTATCTTAGAGGCCGTTCGCAGCGAGTACGCCTTGAGGAGTCTTTCTCGGATTGGTGCGGTCTTTCTGCGGGTGTGCCCCAGGGTGGCGTTCTCTCTCCTCTTCTCTTTTCTATTTTTATTAACTCTTTCACCAGAGTCATTTCCTCTAACTTTTATCTCTATGCCGACGACTTGCAGCTATACCACCATTTACTTAGGGAAGATGCAGAGGCTGCTGTGACCGCCGTGAACAGTGACCTGGAGTTAATTGGGGAATGGTCGCGGTCCTTTGGGCTGCAAATAAACCCCAGGAAATCTTAGGTCATGATTATTGGCGGCAGGTATATGCGGAACAGACTTGATGTTGCATCGCTGACTCGACTCTGTCTGAATGGAGTTCATCTCGAATACGCAAAGACTGCTAAAAACCTGGGGGTCATTCTGGACTCTTATTTATCGTGGACTGCCCATGTCGCTGAAGTCAAAAGTGAAGTAGGCCGCAAAGTGCACTACACATTCCACTCGCTGAAATGCCTCCAGAGTTTTTTGCCCTTGAACACCAAAATTTCCCTTGCCCAAGCACTGATTCAGCCTATCATTGACTACGCCGACGCCTGTTATTTGGATGCCACCGAGGAGCTTTTAAATAAACTCGAGCGATTGCAAAATATCAGTTTTCGTTTTGTTTTCAACCTTAAAAAGTATGATTATGTTTCCGGCTTTCGCAAGGTACTCAAGTGGCTCCCTATTCGACTTCGCAGGAACTCTCGGATATTGTGTCTGCTATATCATCCTTCACAACCCTAAAACTCCCTCCTATCTGCGGGAACGCTTTTCTTACGCCCGCCCTTCTGATACGCCTTGCAGGTCGCATCTCAGGAAACTCCTCAAATCCCCTCCTCATAGTACTGATTACTACTCTTACTCCTTCACTACGCACGCTGTACGGTTGTGGAATTCTCTGCCGCCTGAAATTAGGGACTGCCAGACTCTTCCAGTCTTTAAGAGGAGTGTCAAAGATCACTATCTTTCAATTTCATCATAGTTGTTATAAGTATGTATTATTTATTTCATAATATTGTTTAGTATGTATTTTAGTGATATTTATTTGGCCTATATATGTATTTGTATCTATTATATTATGGAATATATTTGCATTTATGTTATTTTATTTTATTGTTTATTTTTTTTTGGTTTTATGGATTCTTTTTTTATCCTACTACTTTACCACACAGTGTATACTTCCCTTTTTTTCAACTCTCCTTTCGCAGGTATGCTGGAAGAGATTTCGTTAGAAATAAGTATTACCTTTGTACATAATTTTTTTTTCTGTTTCATTCCTATCTGTTCTGTGTGTACATAAATTGTTAAATAAATAAATAAATCATCGGCAATGATAGGCTCGTCGAGTCGAAGCTCCAAAGTCTTGAGCATAGACACCGAGTTGCTAGCCTGTCGGTTTTCTATCGGTTACATTTTGGGGAGTGTGCGACGGAATTGCATAATTTGATTCCACCTATCCCGTTCCGTCACCCGGACCACAAGACGTACGGCGATGCGTCACCGTTACATGGTGAATATCCCATCCACACGCACAAAACGTTTTGAGAACACATTCATTGTGCGTACAGCTAGGTTGCGGAATTTCCTGTCTGAGTCTGTGTTTCCTGATAGCTACAACCTGGGAGTCTCCAAGTCAAGAGTGAATAGGTTATTTCTAGGAAAGCGTGCTCCATTTTCGACCATATCATCGCTTACCATCAGGTGAGATAGTGGTCAAACGCGTGCCTATCAGAATAAAAAAAAAAAGAATAAACAACTCATTAACGAGGCACTATATAAATATTGAACTAAACATATTTTTATTGTTCCATTATAGTTGTCTTGTGTATATCGTTAATATCTTATACATAAGAATATACGCGTAACTACAGAAACACACAAATAGTGGCGCTGGAGGTAGTTGCTTGCATTCAGTAAACACAATTCTTTATCTTCGTATCCCAATATTAGACGGTGCCTTTTTCTGCGTGGGAAATCATCCAATGACATCTCCCGCTCTGAGTAGAGAGAGGCCGTATCAGACTCTTACTGAATAAAACCCACCCCTGTTCCTTCCCTGCCCTGAGATAAAGGGGCGCGGTAGCTTTGTTTCGAATTTATTCACAACCCCTTGGCAGGCGTCGGCCATAACGGGCCCCGTCATGGTTTACTGACAACTATTTGAGGCACGTGTGGAACACTACGTGCCGTCGACTCTCGGGCCTGGTGATGATTGGACGGCGAGCTACCCACTACTTGCCGTTCGCAGGCCCGGGTATGAGACGATGCCTGATAAAGCAAACATATTTGAGGAAAATGCTACAAATTAATAGCAGACTTCTTCTATTTTCGAGTCGATGGTAAACTTTTTTGATACTTCAGGTCCAGTAAATGTCCACTTTAATGTCAGCGTCAGTGGTGTCATCATCAGGTTCCCTAAAGTGTTTGGCCACTTGGTAGGCGGTGGTACTTATGGTGATCACCGGAGTGACTTAAGTGACTTGAAAATCCTACACTCCCTGGTGTTTCCTCAAAAACCCAGCACCTTTTGTAGGTTTCACTCCGATAGTAAAAATAGAAAAAAAAGACTGGTTGGTGCGACTGAAAATCGGTAAACACGGTGTGAAACTCTTCTTACCTTCTGGAATAAGCCAGTTAGAGTAAGCAGTTGCCCTGAATGCGGAAGACTTAAGTAAATAAATCTTATCTTCAATGACTAAGTCATTGCTCAGCTATCGTCAAAATGGATAAGAAAACTACAAATAATATGCTACACGATATGTACACGTGCGTACTATCTTGTCTTATCTGCTCTGCTGTTTGATTCTGAGTATTTATAAATAGTATACAACAGTATAATAGCTGATATGTAACTCAAATGCATACATTTTTTTTTTCTAGAGTTGAATCAACGATAAAATTATTTACACTGGGAGCCTGGAGGTCCGTAATACAGGGTTTCCCTAGTACGGACTCCAGTCTCTCGCAAAGGATCTTTGTCTACTTAATTCTAGTACTAAGATGCGTGATGTGTTCTAAGCCAACCTTTGTGGAGAGAGAAATAAAAATAAATTATTATTATTATTAGATTAAAAAATTAAAATTGTTGTGATTTACCACATGAAATTTTGGAAACGTATGTCAATTTCAGCACCATAGCAATGGTCGCCCAGTGGTATTGGCTGCGACTTACAAGTTAGTAAGTAGGTCGTGAGTTCAAACCCAGGTAGGCGCTTTACTTTGTGTAAATTATTTCATCACCACTGCTCTGAAAACGGTGACAGAAAATATCGTGAGGAAAACGGCATATCCTAGAACCAAAAATTCGAAGACATGTGACTTCCATCAATCCGCATTGCGCCCGGTGGTGGATTACGACCAACATCCTCTCACAGAGTGAAGGCCTGTGCCCCAGCAGTGAGGACATTAAAAGGCTGATGATGATGATGATGATGTCAATTTCAATCATTCTGAACTTTTGATAATTCATTAAGTATGACTATTACTGATAGAATTTCACATTGTATAAAGTTTCAAGGGTGCAAGTAACTGAGTTGCTGTTACCGTAGGAATCGGTTAGCATTATAATTCTATAATAATCATAGCTGTAACCCAATTTATTTGTGGACGGTGCTAAACCTTTTCACTTTCAATACTTCTTTATTAGTCGTCATCTCAGTATTCTACCCTTTAAATCCCTATCACCTTTCACACAGTTCATTCTTTGTTTCTTTCTTTGGTATTTCCAATGATTTGTTGTTTCTAAGGTTTTACCGCAAATCGGGCTTTAGCAGTAACATACATGATATTGCTTTTTTTTGTATCACACCTGTCTGTATACTCGTACGAGCATACGATTAGAACAATGTTTTGACTGTTGAGTGTGCAAACCAAATTATCTTATCATTGTGTTAAAGACTTTCGAATAATGCTGCGTAACGCCCCTGCCAAAGTAACACTCAGCTTATGTGTAGTACTGTGAGTTATTGTATTTTTTTTTACCTACCGCACTGAATATCGTGATGTAGATATTGGCACACGTATGTTTTTATGTATATTATTTTTACTGCCCCAGAAGGAGGCTATCGTTTTAAATGGCAGAAGTAATGATCATTGTTGTTTTGGGTTCCGTACCCGAAAGGTCCAAACGGAGCCCTATTGCTGTCACTCACGTGTTCGTTTGTCCGTCTGTCTGTTTGTCCATCGTGGGTCACAAAATTTTGTTCCGAAGAATTTTTTATCTTCCCATTGACCTATGAACTTGACATTTGGAGATAATTTATTTATTTAGAAGTACATGACATAACAGGTTAAAAACCTAAGGCTAAACTTAAAAACTAAATCTTATCATACAATTTACAAATATTACTTTAGGTACCTACCTATGTAACTATTAATAAATAAATAAGATAAAATATAGTGAAATAATGTTTAAATATACAAATTCAAGTTCCTATGTCAATGGGAAGATAAAAATTGTATGGAACAAAATTTTGTGACAGACGACGGACAGACAGACGGACAGACAGACACGTGAGTAATAGCAATAGGGCTCCGTTTGGACCTTCCGGATATGGAACCTTAAAAAGAACTTTTACTTATAAAACTATCATTCATTCATCTTCTCATAATTTCTCAAACATTCACGACACACATCTATCAATCTCCCAGCAAACAGATAACAGCGGAGCTGATGTTAGAAAAGCATTATGCATCGTATAGGGCCCAAACGAGCGACGAGTTACCTCGTGAGACTGTGCGTGCTGACGGGAGGGCCAATAATCGGTAACTTCGTGGCCTCAGCTGTTGTTTGAGCACAACAGGAACAAAAAGCCTTACCAACTACGCTACCAATTCCTGGCAATCGGACTCACCCCGTATAATTCAGCATGCAGAGATGAGGAAAAAGTACTTACCCCTTACTTCAAGAGAATTAAAATTTAGCACACCAAGTAAACAGTTTTGTAGGGTATAGGCAAATATATTAAATGTATTGTTAGATATTCCCCTTCCAACCTACCCGCAACGAGTGGAAGTGTATAAAAATGCATGGCGCGCTGTCAACGGGCTCTTCTTCGTTTGGCTCCGGACGCGACTGACGTATTTTAGAGTCGTTATAATGTTATTCAAAGGTCGTGTTTATAATGTTATAGAAGTAGGAACGTACTTGTCATTGTAAAACGTTTTTAAGCAATAAAACTTTCTTGGTTGATGAGTCATTTATTTTCATTTAAATACTAACCGCTTCTGGTCCTTAAGATCAGAAGTGGGATAACCCCGCGTTCTAAGCCGTTTTTGCCATCTAAATACCTAAGTGCTTGGTTATTTTATCCAGTCAAAGAGGACGTTAAAGTGAAGTGTTGTACTTGTAAAGTGCTGACTCGTCAACCGTTAATAAGTTTTGTTTCCTTATAAAGTGTCGAGAGCGTGTCTCGGTTCAGAGGATGTAAGAAGTCGTAGGAGCGACAATGTCCTAGTCTTAGTTCTTACGAATCGCGCCGCGATAGTTTTAACTACACGCCACTTTTTATCAAGCACTACCCTCAAAATAGATTGATAGTCCATAGCGACAGATTTTATAAGCATCAGTGTTTTGCGTAGAACTCGTGGCAGTTCTCGTTCTTGCAGATCAGTGTTATTCAAACTGTAGGTCGCGACCCCAGGGGGTCCCAAAGATTTGCTCGGGGTGTCACGGTCGCAAGCCAAGTAAAATTGAAAAGCGAGGATTACTAGTCTTGCTTGTACTAGAAGAAGGCTACGCCTGTTAATTCTTCAATATTTTCAAAATCTTGGTTCTATTTTTGTCACGCAAATAGGGTGATGTGAAACATATTCGACTTAGACGTTTAGGTTTAAAAATAGATCACAAGAGTACATTACGCTCGTCCGCTCACCGCATTGTTACGGCCCTAGGGGGTAGCCACAATTTTTTTAAAATTAATAATTATTGGTCGCGTGTTCAAAAAGATTGAAAAACGCTGTGACTCGTGTGACTGTGCTTTTGATCGAATTCATACGAGATTACAAGTTATTGAACGTAGTTATCGATTATCAATTGGTGAACGTCTGTTGCATTCAAATAACGAAAGCCAGTTATTTTCATACAATACGGTTGAACAAACCCCTGATTGCAAACAATGTTTAAGTTTTAAAGCGGCAACACTCTTTAGTCGAAGCTACATAATTTCTATACACCGCCTTTGATAGAAGAGTTCATGATTTAAATATATCCAAAGTGGAGTGTGTCCAACACATGGATAACCGGGATGATCGAAAATACCTTGGGCGTATAGATACTTGCTTGCGTAGCGATGCAAAGTCGTGGTTAAATGACTGGGTGATAAATGATAGTTCTTGGAGTAATTTCAAGCAAGAGTTTAGATCTTTTTCCTCATAAAATTCATTTTATGTATAAAGTGTGTGAGGGAGGATATGTGTACTAGCTTAAATAAAAAGCAGGTTCATGCGAAATACGCCTTAAATTATTGCTACGTCTCGATTTAGTTAAATGACTATCTGAGAAATTGAAAACTACCTACCTGTTGAAGTTTTTACTCTGGCGGGTTTGACATTGCTTTTTCGGGTGGGTAAGTCTGTAGTTACCAGGGACGACTGATTGTACATGGTCAGGTACGGCCGAGCCCAGGGAAAGTGAATACTCTCTTTCGATCATCGGAACCTACTAACGTTACCGGTCCTGTAGTTTCTGGGGCTTGCAAGCTATTGTCGCTGTTACATTGCAGGCCATGCCTCGTAAGACAGCAAGCATATCAAGGCTGCTGAGGAAGGGTAAACCTATTTTGTGTGGCGCTGAGCAGTATGCTGCTCGCGACTACCCACATACATGAACTGCTTGACTAACGAACCGGTTTTAGCAATATTTGTTACCAGTGTCCCATGGAACACACACAGTGTCCACTGGTCAACTTTCAAGGTTGAGCAACCCTTGAAGGGGTTGGTCCGTGGATGGGTGACTGATTCATTACATACCGAGACTCCTCTGTGCCTCGGATTGGACCTGTTTCAGGATTGTGCAGTCGCTCCGTGTGAGGTGCTGGTGCTTGCCTGCATCCGCTGTGTCATGCGCAGTGTCCCGCGTCGTGGTACGCGGTGGCGCCCTGCGTGATGCGCATGGTGTGCGCTCCGTGGTGCGTGCTGACGCGCTTTATAGTGCGCTTGGAATGCGCTGCGTGAAGCGCTATGGTGTGCGCTGCGTGAAGCGCTATGGTGTGCGCTGTGTGAAGCGCTATGGTGTGCGCTGCATGAAGCGCTATGCTGTGCGCTGTGTGATGCGCATGGTGTGCGCTCCGTGGTGCGCGCTGGCCACTTCAAGGTGCGCTGAGTGTGCGCTCCGTGGTGCGCAGTGAGGCGCTGGGTGTGCGCTCCGTGGTGCGCAGTGAGGCGCTTCATGGTGCGCATGGAATGCACTACATGGTGTGCTGTGCTGCGCTGCATGGTGCGCTGGGTGTGCGCTTCATGGCGTGCGCTGCGTGGTGCGCATGGTTTGCGCTCCGTGGAGAGATGCTGACTTGATGCCTATGTCTTCATGACGCATTGTTCAGTACCGCGGGCATATGAGAGACATGCGGACTCTATGCCTCTGTCTTTATGACGTGGTTGGTAAGTGACGACGAGCCTTCGTGGGGCCTCTGTCGTGGTTACATTGATGAGCATGCTAACGTTTGGGCCTCTGCTCTGTTTTGCGGTCATGGTGGAGGCATGCAGAACTTTTGGGCCTCTGTCTCAATGACGCAATGTGTCACAAATTCATAGTAAGCATAACCTTTGAGCCTCTACTATCTATTCGTGAAAACGACAAGCGAACGTTTGGGCCTCTGTCGATAACAATGTATTGAGAGTGATGGAAATCCGGATTCTATCATTAGCGATGCACTGAATGTTGTCTGTCTGGTTTGAAGCTGTTTCAACTTTAAAAATCACTATTGATGGTCCTTGTTGCTGGCGCTTGAGTGCACGCTTGCGCCTGGAACACTGGACTGAATCCTTACTTATGAAACTACTTCAGGCTGAATAAGCTTCAAACCATAGTGGTCATGTTATTTAATTACTCATGTATGTACTCTGTATTTTCAGATAATGATGACGCTCAAAATAATGATGATGGCCAGGTTGTGACAGATGGATCTGATGGGAATGAAGTTGCGGTCGAGGACGTCACGCTATCAGGAACGGCCGTGTTAGATATTCCCCTTCCAACCTACCCGCAACGAGTGGAAGTGTCTAAAAATGCATGGCGCGCTGTCAACGGGCTCTTCTTCGTTTGGCTCCGGACGCGACTGACGTATTTTAGAGTCGTTATAATGTTATTCAAAGGTCGTGTTTATAATGTTGTAGAAGTAGGAACGTACTTGTCATTGTAAAACGTTTTTAAGCAATAAAACTTTCTTGGTTGATGAGTCATTTATTTTCATTTAAATACTAACCGCTTCTGGTCCTTAAGAGTATATTCTTTTAAATCTCTTTGGGTATAGGAAAGGGTAGTCGAAGACTTTTTTTGTAAAAAAATCTAAGAAATGCATTTTGGACTTTTTGAAGAAGTACTCGTAAATCGTAAGTGCTTTCATAGGGATTCCATGGTTGAAACAAAGTTTAAACCTGAGTATAGCCATCTAAACTAGTTTAATTGCCTATGGATTGTTAAATTTGCGCATATTTCGTATTACAAATCCTAATCTCCGTTATGACTAGTGTCTTATAGGTTTCTCCAAATAAACGTGCAATAACGGTAATTGACCTACATTTATTGACATTTTTAATTTAAAAAATGGCATTAATGACTCAAAGCTGTCCCGAATCAACATCTCTCGAGATCCTTAACATTGTCTAATAATGAAAAACGATTTATATTTAATTGTTCAGGTACCTACGAAGAGTTATTAGGGAAAGGTCAATGTACTTTATTTCAAATTTATCTGAAACATAGTATAGCTAGTGTCTTCATATGCACATGAAAAGTTAGTCTCGTGTCGAACAGGACCCCGAGATCCTGTACGGAATTAACAAGGGTTATCAGTTCTTCACCTACCCGGGCCTGCGGTCGGCGAGTAGTGGGTAACTCGCCGCCCGATCAGCACCAGGCCCGAGAGTCGACGGCGCGTCGTGTTCCACGCGCGCCTCGAGGAGTTGGCAGCAAACACGACGGAGCCCGTCGTGGCCGATGCCTGCCCGGGGGTGGAGGATAAATTCGAAAGAGTTACCTCGCCCCTTGGCATTTAGGGCAGGAAGGAACAGGGGTGGGTTTTAGTCAGTAAGAGTCTGACACGCCCTTCCGCTCCACCCTAGAGCGGCAGAAGTTATAGGATGATTTCCCACCCCCCCCAAAAAAAAAAAATTCAGTTCTTCACCTAAGAAGAACATGTCTACGATTATGCGTTCGACCGAAAGACATAACGCTGCACTTAGAAATATTGAAAAGTAACTTGTTATCAATTCTCCATTAAATAAAAAGAGAGCACTGATGTCATCCTGCAAAGCTGTAAAGCCAGCATCTGTTTCAACACCAAATATTAATTTGAGGTCATCCATGTAAAGCAAACACCTAATATGTTTGAGAACCTTCTCAAGGTTATTTATCATGATAATAATAAATAAAGGTCCCAAAATAGAGCCCTGGCTTACTCCAGACCGAGTGTGGTATGGCGCGGATACGAAACAACCATGTCGCACATATTGCTGACGATCACATAAGTAGCTTTCGATAAAGTAACTTTGGGGAAAGCCTAGATTGTTTAGTTTACTAAGCAATACGTGCGCGCAATCGTTATTCACACGATCTACGAGATCTCGTAAAGTCGTTTTTTTAAAGTCGATACAAAGAACATCAACCTGTATGCCTTTGTATAAGTGCTGAGATATAAGATTCACATGCCTTAGTAGGTTCGTATTAACAGAGCGGTTAGTTCGAAAGCCATGCATGTTGTAAATTGTTTATTATTACGTATATTTTACTAATAAATACCAATATATTGATAAATCAGATGTTATCTTTGATAATTCTCATTTGGCACAGAACCCTAAATTTGCGAAGTCCGACACGCACTTGGCCGGATTTTTTTATTGCATAAGGTTTTTAATTTCATGCAGCTTTGTTCACACAAGTGAGATTAGCCAATATACATCACAAACATTTTAATCGACAGCACAATAGGACGTGTTATCTTGGATAATAAATATGTGGCACTCGCGCCTTTACCGGAATGCAAAAAACAAGGAAAACTTGAACTCATCTTCAATAGTTTTATAAATTTTTGATATAATAACGTTGATAATACTGCGATTAAATAACTTGCATGTAGTACTAAATATTGAAGGCCAATACACCTGCAATTTATACACAAGCCATTTCAATAAGTTAATCATTTCCGTGAGTGATTGTGTCAAAAATATCTGTGTTATATTATATTGTTGCATGTGCTGTTATAGTGCCAAACCAAAATGAAGCGCTTCCTGGCACTTCCACCTTTATGTAGTGTAGATTCTGTTTGCGACCCCTAGGTCGCTGTCGGATGAATTGCAAACAAGAATCCATAAGTTATTATGGACTCTTGTTTGCAATTCATCCAGCACATTGATAGTATAATAAATACCAAATGTATGGCTTTGTCATGAGATCCTCAAAGGACATTGTGTGACCCTCTAATTTTTTATATAGGTTTTCAATACGCTCGCCATTGAATACGCCGTAACTATTTGGAATCTTCACTACCTTAAATATAATAGCAAATTAGAAATAGTACAGAAAAAATCTTGCGCAGAATGAAATACAAATGTAGGAACAACATTCTAACTCTAAAATCTAGACGATTACTTTTGGATGCAATGATACTGCATGGTTTATGCCACAATAGATTAGACTGTACTGAAATTACAACTAAAGTATGTTATAAGGTAACCAGAATGTAATCAGACATGGGACTTGCGTGCCTTGTCTGTTCTACGTAAATTCATGTAGGACGAGTATCTCTTCGCCGCATTGTGCAAACTTATAACGCACACCTCATGGTCATAGACATTTTTTTTCTTTCTAATAAAAAAATCTCTCGCTACAAGTTCATTACCATCAAAATTTTTAATTAATACTTAATTCTAATAACTTAACGCAATCATTCTTAAAATCCGCTTCCGTTTTTAACTTATTTGTTTAATCCTTTGACTTTAGTGTTGGTTAGATAAATAGGTAAACATAATTATTATAACCTATTTATCTTAAGAATCTTATTGTACCGGCTTAGCTTGATAGGAACTGCTTTTTTGTCCCTAATATATAAAATAAATTAAAAACACGTATACACTACACACATAAATAATAATAAAACCAGAGTTTAAATAAAAATCGAAAATAAAAAACAATTTCGCATGGAAGTGTGAACATACCCATTATTTTGTTTGGAACACGGCATTTTTTATGACGTCATGCTATTGTTACGCTTTTTGAATGAAAAAAATGCATAACATGGTGTGTTCTTTTGATTTATTTTTGTGAAATAATGTGTATTTATCTGAATAAAATAATAACTTTTTGAAATAATGGTTTATCGTTTTTATTGTAACGACTTTTACACAAGAAACTGGGGAAAAATTCCCTCACACTGAACATACATTACAATTACTAAATACATTACAAGAAAAAACTATACAAATCCAAAGATAATTTGTTGGTTAGTAACTTTATAGATACTCGTATCGTCGTTTTAATTAGATCGCGGGAACCGCCCGCGATGCACGTGACAAATATGCCGCCGGGTTTTTCACGCCAAATGGCCTGACAGATGGAAGGCTATAATCATTTGCATCCAGCACCAGCTGGTGCTGAGATTTTGAAAATTCACAAAGAGGACTGCCCTCTCAGTACAATTGGCAATAAGGGCAATGATTTAGCAAGCTATTAAACTACTAGTCTTAGCTAGTAACATATTCGCCATGGGATCTGGAGGCAAAAATCCTCGCGAACCTCTATGAGGAGCGCGAGGAGGCGAAACGCCGGGGCGAAACTCCGCTGCCGCGACAACTCGCGGCTCGGCGGACAGAGCTCCGGCAGGATCTCATGGCGACATCGAGACAGCGATTGTCACAACCCCGCGCTGGGCATGCCACCATTGCGGTGGTAGTGCCCCTCTTTGAGGCTTGGCTGGAGAGACCTCACGGCGCCCTCACCTTCCGCCTGACGCAGGTCCTCACCGGACATAAGACGAAGTCATAGGATGATTTCCCACCCCACAAAAAAAAAAAGCTAGTAACATATACTCGTTGCGAACGAAAATATCATAATTTAAACCGTAAGTAGAATTGACGTTAGGATAGCCAATAGAGTTCAGTTTCAGCTGAAGGGTGGTCTAAGTCAAGCACATCAACATGAAATCGTCAAAGTGGCGGAAAACAGGTGTTTTCGCGTCCAGGTGGACGCCGAAAAAATAAAAGGAAGCCTATACCCAGCAGTGGGTTGGCTTAAATGTATATAGCACAACACGTACTGCCCTAGTCTCATTAGGTAAATTATGGCTCAGTAGCTAGCCAAATTAATTGCAGCATCAGTGGCTTTCATGAGGTCCTCTAAAGTGCACGTGTTTGGAACTTGGAGCATAGATAGATAAACTGGCCCTTTTGTTCGTGAGAGGGCTGATCCTGATCGGAGAAGGAGGCGAGCGGGTGGAACCATCTCAGCTCAGAGTAGGGACTCTGTTCGCCCACCGAGTGACTTTAGGAAAGACGGTGGTACAATAATCACCTCCTGCCGCACGCACTGAGGCTCAGGGGATACCCCTTTACAGTTTGCCCAGTTATGTCAGTTTGCCCCGTTCCCTGAGGTAGTAACCAGCCCGCCGGCGGAACGCGTCCCAAAGGGTCATAGCCATCTGGCTGGTCCGGTAATACCGGTCTCCCGTGAGGCGGCAAGCCCCCTTGCCAGATTGCTGCAATGGGATCTGGAGGCAAAAGTCCCCGCGCACAATTTAGAGTTTAGCGTGGAGGTGCAATACGTGCGATAAGTTCCCTCTATGAGGAGTGGTTGGAGAAAATCTACGCCGTCTTCACCTTCCGCCTGACGCAGGTCCTCACAGGACACGTTTGTTTTAAGTACCTGTTTCCGATTAGGCGGGAGGATACGCCCGGGTATCTTCATTGTGTTGATTTCCCGGAGGACACGGTGTAGTTTGAGTGGAGAACCGCCATGTCCTTGCGAAGGTGATCGGCGGTGGCGACCTCTCGCGTCCAACCCTGGTCCAGTCTATGATATGGGATGAGAGGGTATGGGAAGCTGAACTCTTTCTGAAGTAGTAATGCTCGCAAAAGAGGAGGCGGGACGTGTGAGGGAGAGGCAATCCTTGCGCCCTCAGGCCCTTGCCACCGCCGTTTTCCAGCCTCTGTAGGCGCAGGCTTGCAGACGGCGAGCAATGGGTACTTAAGTCGACGCCGCGTGGTATTACACGCGCGCCTCATAGAGATGACAGTTAGAAGTGATGAGGCCCGCTAGGTGACCTCGATGCCTGCCAGGGTCGCAGAAGTGTTTGAAAGTGTCACCTCTGAGTCGGCTCTGGCACAGGCATTTAAAGACATAGAACTGAGTGACACGCCCTCCCACTCCACACAAAGCGGAAGAAGATATTTGATGATTTTCCACCCTAAAAAAAAGGGATGTGACCTAACAGGCGTTGTACAAAGGGTGTTCCTGGGTGGCTTTTTTAGAGATCACGGGACCCCTTCCATGTACTCATGTTGATCACTCCCTGATCTTCTGCCGACCCAAAAGTCCAAGCACCGAATGAAGGTTTCCTCCCGATACCAAAAAAAGGACGTTCTTCCGACAAAAACCAGTTAATAGTTGTCCGTACCCATATTATGTAAGTTGACTTCTAAAATAAACCAGTTGAAGTAGACCGGTGCCCTGAATGCGGAAGGCTTTAAATAAATAAATTTTATCTTCAATGACTAACGGCCCGTATTAATAAATGCTTCTCAACGACGTCTTCAAGTGCCATATCATTTGATGCGCGAATATTACGATTCCAGAATCTCAACCTCCTTGCAATAAACACATGAGTACCGGAGCTCAGTTACCAAGATCAGCTCCTCAAAGCGCCGTACTTGATGTGAAAGATTACGTCACATTGACGATTCACCCAAAATATTTCGTAACTCTATGTGTCGTGCTAAAATCACGACCTCAAGTTCTGGTCTGTCTAAACTCATGATCTATCATCTCGAGTACCCATACCTATGTCAAGTTTCGTTTATTAATCAGTCCAACACTCGGTTAATGACGTAAACCTAATCCGAAACTTGAGTACAAAAATAATCTCGTTTATTAATACGATCAGAACCTCAAACTCGATATCAAGTGCGAGAGGTTAGGCTGAGGAGCGTTTATTAATACGGGCCTAAGTCGCTCACTTATCTTCAACAAAGATAATAAAACTACAAATAATATGCTACACGATATAACACCTGCTTACTATCTTGGTTTATCTGCTCTACAAGTTGCTGTAAAAATTTGAGTATTAAAAAATCGGTATAAATTTTTGAATTTTTCCAGTTGAAAATCTTTTTGAGTCAGAGAAAACCAGAGAAAAGGATTGTCAAAAAGACCAAAATGTCGGGCTTGACCACGCACAATTGTAGCAACGCATGCCAATTTTAAACATTTGGAACTTTTGATAAATCATTATCCTAATAGCATTTATTGTTAGCCCAACCAAACGCTAACAGTAAATGCTATTAGGGTAAGAATGACTATTAGAATGTCACTTTGTCTAAAACCTCATGAGTGTGACGGACTGAGTGATAGATTTGAATGGTTAGCATCGTTAGCAATTGTCAGTTGAGACTTTTATCGACAGCATCTTAATAAATTACTTCTGGTCTGGAACCCATTTTGTTTGAGGACGGTGCTACACTTTTTCACCTTCCACACTTCTCTACCTATTAGTCGTCATCACAGAAGTCAGCCCTTTAAAGCCGTATAATATTTTACATAGTTCATCCATCGTTTTGGTATTCCCTAAGACTTGGTGTTTCTAAAGTTTTACCGTAGCTCGGGCTTTAACTGTAACATACATACGTGATATTGCTTTTTGTCGTATCATGCCTTTCTGTAAACGACCGTACGAATTGTACAATGTTTTGACTGTTGAACGTGTACATGAAATTATCTTATCACTGGGTTAACGATACTCGAATAATGCTGCGTAACGCCCTTGCCAAAGAAACACAAGGCTTATTTATTAGGTATGCGTACTGTGACTAATAGTGTTTTTTTTTACCTACTGCATCGAATATTAAGGATTTATTCGGTGCGGTAGGTACAAAAATATAGTAATATAATATATTTTATATAATGGTGAGGAAATTAAAATCGGTTCAAGTATGTATGTTATTATTAATTCATGTGTTTTACGCAACTGCCCCAGAAGGAGGATAATTTTTTAGTTCAAGAAGTAACGACCATTCATTAAAACGCGGTTTATAATTTCATGGAGGTTTGCTCACACGAGTGGGATTAGCCAACACGCATCACATACATTTGATCCGACTTCAAAATAGGGCGTGTTATCTTTAATAACAAAAATATGATATGTTGAACTCGTGCCATTACCCGAACACAAAAAATAAGGAAAACCTTGAATCATCTTCAATCATTTTTATCAATTTTTCTATAATAACGTTGGTGTTATATAACATTGCGATTAAATGACTTGCACCTTGAACTAAATGTTGAGGTATTTCACAATAGTTGTCAATACACCTGCAATTTATACACAAGCCATATCAATAAATTTTTCATTTCCGTAAGTGATTTCAGAGTGAGTGCTTGTGTCAAAAATGCCTGTGTTATATTATATTGTTGCGTTTGCTGTTATAGTTTTAAACCAAAATGAAGCGGCAAGAATACTTGGAGTGTTTCCAGTTGCTTCTATAAGCCATCAAGTAGTGTTCCGACCAATAACTCAAGCTCTAGCAAAACGTGGCCATGATGTGACAGTAATCACACCAGATCCTGCCTTCCCGAAAGGAGGTACACCTACCAATCTGACAGAAATCGATGTCCATGATATATCGTACGCTATATGGGCAGACACATTCATGGGACTACCAAAAGGCCACAAAAAAGATCTCTTGATAAATTTTCAGGGATATATAGAATCAATATTGTTGATGTTTGAAGCGCAACTAAAAGACAAACAAGTTCAAGATCTGATTGCAGACAAGTCTCAAAAGTTTGATCTGATATTAGTAGAATCTGCTAACAGACCTGCGTTAATATTTTCTCACATTTACAAAGCACCAGTGATCCTAATCAGTTCTTTAGGAGCATTTTTCGATAACAACGAAGTTATTGGGGCTCCGGTCCATCCAACGCTGTATCCAAATGGTCTTCGTCAAAAGCTTAATAACCTTTCCTTATGGGACAAAATCAACGAAATGTATCTTCACTATAGAATTATACAATTGGGAGAAAACAGCAGAGTATTAGAAAATAAAATGCTGAAATCAGTTTTTGGACCTAACACTCCAACGACCGAGGAACTAAGTGATAATGTTCATATGCTATTCCTAAATATACATCCAATCTTTGAAGGCATCCGACCAGTACCTCCTTCCGTGGTGTTCATGGGTGGTTTACACGTGAATCCACAACAGGAATTACCAAAAGTAAGTATAGATTACCTTACAAATATTACTTTATTGGAGTAAACTGTATCGCTTAATTGAAGTATCTAACTGTCTGATGAGAATAAATAACAATTCAAAAATGTATCTTACAGGAACTCAAATCATATTTAGACTCATCCAAGAATGGCGTCATCTACTTAAGCTTTGGTACTAATGTAGATCCCTCCTTACTACCCCCACGGACAATACAAACACTAGTGAAGGCGCTCTCCAAAGTACAGTACGATGTGCTGTGGAAGTGGAACAAAGATGAACTGCCTGGACGTGGAGACAACATCAGGATATCCAAGTGGCTACCGCAGACAGACCTTCTGAGTAAGTTATTCAACCTAACAAATGTCACCAGACATAGATTGCTTCCGCCATAAAAACTAGTTCGTTGCTTTTTTAAGTCATTTTAAGTAATCAGTCCATCGTCGGGTAAACTTAGCTGACTGATTACGCTGTCTCCTTTCAGGGAGTCGTCTGCTTTGATGACCAACGGTCGTTCGACAGACATGGCCGGCCCACTGCCACTTAGATCACTAACTTTAAGATAAGTTGGTATTTCCAGTTGAACTAATTCTTTGTCCTTGAATTGATATTGGTTGCCTCCTTCTTTAATCATTTGCTCGCATCTGATTGTAGTGACGTGCTTGACGAAATAATTATGTCAGTGTCTTGGCATTGGATCACTTAAACTCGTTTTTTGTTGAACATTAATAACAAGACCAACTGATATCCACAAATATTAATTTGGCATGACTTCGAACTTAGGATTTTCGTTACAGTTTTGCCGTGAAAATTATTTTGTTTGACAAATATCTATTCATTTCTAACGATTGAATGTATATGTATTTTACAGAGCATCCAAAAATTAAGCTGTTCATAACTCAAGGTGGTCTACAATCAACAGACGAGGCTATCACAGCAGGAGTGCCAGTAATTGGTATACCAATGTTGGGTGATCAGTGGTATAATGTAGAACGTTATGAACACCACAAAATTGGACTCGGACTGCATATGGAAACACTCACAGAGGAGGAAATTATTAACACGGTCAACAAAATCATTGGAGACGACAGGTGAGCTTGACTTATTTGTCTTTAATCTACAGTTGCTTCTTGTAAAATATCTGGATTCAGCTGGATCAGGTTAGACTGGAAGCTGATTCCAACATAGCTAGGTAGATAGTCAGTCATCATCCAGTCCTGGGGTGTAGGCCTTTTCTCTGTTAGACGATGCTTAGTCCACTTTTATTTTCCCAAGCCAGGCTAAAACATATTCTTCCTATGTTTGATGGTAAAGTATTTTCATAAAAACTTTTACGCTTCTTTTCTCAATTTCTCTTAGTCAAAAAGCTTATAAGACTTTCTTTTTTTTTAGTTATCGCCAGAACATCAAGAAACTACGTAGTGTGATGTATGATCTTCCTATGCCTCCACTGGAGCGCGCCATATGGTGGACGGAGCACGTGCTGCGTCACGGCGGCGCGAGACATCTGCGCGCGCCCGCCGCCAACATGTCGTGGGCGGAGTACCTAGAACTAGAACTAGTATTCACCTTACTACTAGGACTTTTGTTAGTTTTAACAGTATTAATTTTAATTCTACGTGCACTTTATAAGATCACTTTCAGTAGTGATGTAGCTATCAAATTAAAACAAAGTTAATGCTCGATTTTAGTAAATAAAATATACATCATTTATCACTCTTCATACCCCAAAATGGCAGGAACGTATAGTGCAAAGAACCGGCCAAGTGCGAGTCGGACTCGCACACGATGGGTTCGGTACCATAGACTGAAAAAAAAACAACTAAAACATGTTTCTAGAAACGTATTCCTTTAGGTTTTTTTTTGGGCTGTATCTCATGATCCGTAATAAGTAAACAGTTGATCTCTAGGGCTCCATAAGGAGCCCTCCTGATCCTTTAATTTTTATTTTATTTTTATTATTATTATTTGTTGATACAGCGGCAACAGAAATACACATTCTGTGAAGATTTCAACTGTGTAGCTATTACGGATCGTGAGATACAGGCCGCTGACAGACAGACGGACAGCGGAGTCTTAGTATTATTAGTTGCTTTTTAGGGTCACGTTGGTTACCCTTTGGGTACGGAACCTTGAAAAGCAACTTATATAATTGTGTAATATTTAATAAATGTAAGTAGCTTTATTATTATATCATAAGTTATAATACTAAAATACATAAATTTAATTGTAAATAATTTACAGTAACATTTATTTAATCCAATCCTTGCATTACACATATTTTCTGCTATAGTACACACAGAAATAAACATAAATGCATAGTTTTTACGAAAAGTAAAACAATTTCGCTTATAATCATTTGCACCCTGCACCATCTGGTGCCGTGATTATGGACACTCACCAACAAGACTGCCCATTCAGCACGGTTTTCACCAAGGGCAATGTAGCGAGCCGTAAATATACTAGTCCAAGGTAGTAACTAAGACACGTTGCGAACCAGAAAGCCATAATTTATGCAATTGTTGAATTGACGTGAAGATGGCGAATGGAGTTCTGTTCCGGCTGAAAAGTGGTCAAAGAAAGGTTATCAGAGCCAAGCAACTTAGTTGATTTGTGTTTAAGTAAACACAAAACAACAAAGTGGCAAAAAACACCTGGTCGAGACACGTACTATTGAAGACAAAAGTGCATGGAGAGCCTAAGGTCGACTTTTGACTGTGAGGTTTTGCATTACGTATCATGACTTTCATGAGACGACTAGATGGCGCTGTTCAATCATGAAAATAACACTGCAAAGCTTATAAACCTTATTATGCAGAGGCAGATAAAAAGGTTTTTAATACCTAAAATAATTACTAAGTAATAATAATATACGAAATATATTTATATTCAAATAAACAAAAATTACTATTTATTTTCTTATTTCCGAGTACTTAATACAGCGCCATCTAAACCAAACTAAATAAGCCAATTGGTATATCGGTTAATTCGACTACAGATGGCGTCGATCATAAATAATAAAAATCCCTACATTCACAAAGTGGCTCTTATTTTCACGTTCCAGAATAAATAATCAGTAGCTCAGGTGGATAAGCATGGCAGAATAACATAGATCGTTCAACAGGGCACCGGTTCGCAACCCAGCTCTCTGTCGACTTTTTTAAAATTTAATTATTATAATATATAATTTATATTCTATTTTTTGTATTTTTAAACGTTTTTATTTTATTTTTTGTTATAAATAATATAAAAAATATGAGGTATAAGATGTATAAATGAATATAGGGATAATATACAAGTATACATATACTACTATATATAACATTATATAAATATATATTATATAAATTAGTTTCATAATTGGTGGTAAGTATTAGTATTATTAGTAAAAAACATTTATGTAAGAAGATTTAGATATATTTTTCTTACAGCTTAAGATTTACTAAGTTTAATTCTCGTAAAGGATAAGAAATGAAACTATTTTTTTGATTATAGTTTAAGACATTTAATTCTCAAAGAAGAATACAATTTATGTCTTTCTTTCTTATAGAATGTATAACCTAACCTAGCAGTTTTACATCCAATTAACAATGATTTAATTTACTTGTTAAGGAGAAATACAAGTAAAATTTATAACTGAATAACTCTATTACAAAATAGAAGACCATAACAAAGTAAAACTGTATAATAGATATTATAAGTATTCTAAATCAAAACTGTGTTGTGCTATTCTTCTATTATTTAGTTTTATTTACATTATGTTATAATAACTTTCACTATATATGCAACCTTAGTTCTGTAAATATTTTACCTACTCATAAATTATAAAAATTTTACGTTTTGCATAATTATGTTTAGTGGTATTGACTATAATGATTGATTTGTGCATTATGTTATGACTAAGGTTCATAGCTTAAGTATTCGTTCCAGAAGGAGGAAGAAATTGAAGCTAAACCTAAAATCAATAACAATTGTAAGACCGGGTTATAGCTGTCATTTTGGGACCGAGTTGTTTATAATAATAAATAAATAATTTATTATGTTGGAAAGGAATCTATATTTATATTGTTTTTATTTTAATTTCTTATATGATATAAGAAATCAAAATCATTAGTGTAATAACATTTTTTTGTTATAAAGTAATGTATAAATTTATCCAACTTACACCAAGTTTGATTACTGTAATTTATCATATAAATTATAGCTACCCCGGTCTTTTCATTTTTACTCAATTCAATAGTCAACACTTTATATTCTTTAATATTTCGTGTATCCGCCATTTTGATCGATTACAGCTTGCAACCGCGAACCCATGGAGTCTATTAATTTTTCACATAAATTGTGACCCCGTATAGAATCCCATATCCCAGTGAGTACTCAGTGCTTCCTTAGTCCTTTCGTTCCTATTGTCCCACTTTTGAACCATAACGCCCCATAAATTTTCAATGGGGTTTAAATCTGGCGATCTCGCAGGCCAAGGAATAATTCGTATGTCCGATTGCTGGCTAAACCACTCTTGCACAATTATGGAACGGTGTATAGGACAATTGTCCTGCACGAACGTTATTACTGGCATGTCTTCTACAGGAAAAACATTCCGCACAGTGGGCAACATGACGTCATTCAGCACATCTAAGTAGTTAACACTGTTTGCACGACTGGGTATTACAGTAAGTTCTCCTGGTCCTGCAGCTGTCATCCATCCCCAAATGTTCACTGTTATACGACCGGATTCAGAGTTAGGCACAACGTGATCACTATCATAACGCGTATTATTCCTACGCCACAACCTAACTCGCCCGTGCTGGCTAGACTTGAAAGTCTTTTCATCACTGAAGATAACGTTGCTCCAGTCGAAATGTCTGTATTTCAAAGCGAACTCCAATCGTGCTCTTTTATTAGCTTCGGTTAGCAATGGCTTAATAGCATGTCGACGATAATGCAGACCTTCACTATGAAGAGCACGATACACCGTCCGCAAAGATGTATCAAACAACTCTGCGTAATATCTTGTTGGTGTAAAGCCATTTTCCTCATAACCTTGCACCATAAGTTGACGCTGGTCTCAATATGGCGTCTTCTGCCAGATCTACTGCGGTGTTCCAACGAACCCTCTTCTTGGAACCGCTTTATCCATAAAGTGACAGTCTTTACCTATAAGGGAAATATTTATTATTTATTATTTTCGTGTATGGAAACCATGGATAATAAAATAAATAACGAACAGTGATTTTAAAACATTACTTACGTTTAAGCCAGTTTCTCTCGAAATTTCAGAATAATTTAGGCCTTGATTATGCAATGCTATTATTTGGGCCCTCGTAGCCATATCAATATTAGAACGCGAACTCATGGTAAAGATAAATATTAAAAAATTGTTAAATGCAATCGTAACTGAACTCACTCAAAGATAGTAAAGAACGTTATGATTGAAAAAAAAGATTTAATTTTTATACAGTCAATATTAAACTACCCTCAATTCTTTTGAGATTTATGATACAGGTTAAAGTCGCTAAACAACTTCGATATAATAAAGAGTAGGATAATTTCAACTCATTGCGTAATGACGCAATAGTCCAGTGGCTATGGTATCGGTAATTTTATGCCACCGAGTTCGAATCCTAGTTATTACGAGCTTTGCTTTATAAGGTTTGTAATGTCGTAGGAGAATTTGTGTTAAAATTAAGTAATATTGTAACTAGCAAACAACAAGATAATGTTCTTTAACGAGAGATGTATATTTTCCAATCCAACTACTATACTAGCGCCATCTATGTCGTTCAAGACGTATTATTAAGGCGATGAAACCCTGTAAAACGATTTTGGTTTGGAACTCTCCATGCACTTCTGTCTTCATTAGTACATAGCCGAAGAAATAAAAGAAAGCCGGCTGGCTTCCTACACCACCGGTCCACTTCAACACAACTTACTGCTAGCTAGCAGTAAGTGGTGTTGGAAAAAGAGTAGGGAAACGCCCGGGTGTCACGACTGTGAAGATCGCCCAGAGAACACGGTGGAGAGCGAGAGGGAATGGGAAGCAGTCTACTCCTTCTGCGAAGCAGTAATGCTCACGAAGGAGGAGGCGAAACGCCGCAGAAGACGCCATGGGCGACGCGATGAGACAATCTCTGGCCACCGTAGACCCGGGCCTGCGGACGGCGAGTAGTGGGTAGCTCACAGTCCGATCAGGACCAGGCCCGAGAGTCGACGGCGCGTAAAGTTCCACGCGTGCCTCAAAGAGTTGTCAGCAAAATATGTCGGGGCCCGTCATGGCCGATGCCTGCCCAGGGGTTGTGGATAAATTCTAAACAGAGATACCGCGCCCCTGAGCACTCAGAGTAGGGAAGGAACAGGGGTAGGTTTCAGTCAGTACGAGTCTGACACGCCCTCCCACTCCACTCAGAGCGGGAAATGGCATTGGATGATATCCCAGCCCCAAAAAACAAAAAAACAAGCAATAAGTGGGTTTTTATATATATGGTACAGAACCACCTTAGAATGCCTAAGGCAATAATTCCGCCTTTGTACTTTAGTTGCATGAAGTGTAAATAAATAAATAAATAAACCACCATATAGGAAATCAATCTTTGTGTCATTAGGTAATCAAGTCAACATTGCTATGTAAAGTTTATCGATAGATGCAAATCATTTATGTTCACGATCGCTTGAACGTGAACTTGACCCATCTATTAGCGCAATAAGATATTACGCATGTCATCGTAATACAAACAAATTATTGTCAATGATATTTCTCGCCGAGTGATCGACACTTTGCGTGGTTAGGCTTGTTTTTTGCTAAAAGAATTAGCATTGCCATTTTTTTTTTTTTTTATAGGCACGCGTTTGACCACTATCTCACCTGATAGTAAGCGATGATGCGGTCGAAGATGGAGCACGCTTGCCTAGAAGTAACCTATTCACTCTTGACTTAAAGACTCCTAGGTAGTAGCTATCAGGAAACACAGACTCCGGTAGGGGATTCCACTCCCTAGCTGTACGCACAATGAATGTTTTCTCAAAACGCTTTGTGCGTATGGATGGGATGTCCACCATGAACCAGTGGCACTTCGCCGTACGTCTTGTGATCCGTTGATGAAACGGGCTTGGCGGAATCAAATTATGCAATTCCGTCGCACACTCCCCACAATGTAACCGATAGAAAACCGACAGGCTAGCAACTCGGCGTCTATGTTCAAGACTTTGGAGTTTTGACTCAACGAGCCTATCATTGCCGATAATCCTCTTGGCTCGTTTCTCAATTGACTCAAGGGCATCAAGCCGGTATATGGCAGATCAATCCCAAAGATGAGAGCAGTAGGTACTCCATACACGATCGAACTTGCGCTTGATAGAGTTGGAGCAGCTGTTCCGGCGTGAAGTACCGTCTCACCTTTGCGAGGATCTTCAACTTTTTGGCAGCCACTTGAGCCTTTTCCTCTATGAAGGGACCAAAATTGAGGGTAGATGTTAAAGTAACACCAAGAAGATCAAGTTGGTCGGTTATCGGCACGGTCACACCTCGGAAAGATGGAGCTGGGTGAAATTGGCTCCTCTTAGCGGAAAAAAGACACGCCTGGGTCTTAGCAGCATTGAACTTAACCAGATTGGCATCGCCCCATTCTGAGACAGCCTGTAAGGACAAGTTCAAGCGCCAACCATAGCGTCTCGGAGAGACCGGACCTGAGACCCACTAGCTCGTGCTTTGGGCACGTATATTTCGGCAACAGTGCTTTCGTCTGCATACCCAAAGGTACCGGGTTTTAGGAGAAGCCAGCAGTCCGGACGAGCAGTCATCTGTGACTACTCGGATAGACCGATCCCTCAGGAAATCTGCAATCCAATCACACAAACCAGCGGGCAGACAGAAGGAAGGAAGCTTGCCAATTAGGCTGTCGTGCCAGACCCGGTCGAAGCCCTTCGAGATGTCAAGGGAGACCGCAAGGGCTTCCCCTCGTTTGTCGATGGCCTCACTCCAGATGTGAATGTCATACGCTAGAAGATCTTCAGTTGACCGATTTCGGCGGCAGCCGTATTGTCGGTCACTGAGGATATCGTTAGCTTCTAGATATGCCAGGAGCTTGCCATTCAGTATACGTTCCATACTCTTACAGAGTATGGAAGTACGGCCATACAACGTAGCAATGTAGCAGCAATCTGACATTATTTTTTAGCCAGCAGCAGCAGCTGCTCTGTAACTTCTTGTCAGTCAAAAGAAAATTGAATCTATACTTAGATTTTTATATAATTATGCAGGTATTTTATACTAAATTATGTATTATGTTTATTTTATCTATAAATATATACTTTCATAACTAATTTCTTCTTAGTAATATTTTCTCAGTTTATGCACTTGCCATGTTATCTCTCCCTTTTCTACCAGTCAACCAAGGGTGGTTTTGGTCGACTGGTAGCAAATGCCGAAGGCACTAAGTCCACCTTTGTACATTTGTGTTGCATGAAGTTTTAATAAATAAATGTACATATAATCAGACCTTTTTTTTTGTGTTTTGTGGGGGCGGGAAATCATCCAATGACTTCTCCCGCTCTAGGTGGAGCGAAAGTGCGTGTTAGACTTTTACTGACTTAAACCCACCCCTGTTCCTACAGTAGCCTGAGTGCCCAGGGGCGCGGTAACTCTGTTTCGAATTTATCTGCGACCCATGGCAGGCATCGGCAATGAGGGGCTCCGTTAGGTATTGCTGACACCATTTTGAGGAGCGCGTGGAACACTACGTACTCGCAACTCTCAGGCCTGGTTCTGATCGGACGGCAAGCTACCCACTACTCGCCGTCCACAGGCCCGGGCATATAATTTGACCCTGATCACCTTCTAGTCTATTGTAATAATAACACTTGTCAGTACAAATTCAATAAACCCAAACACGATAGTGTTATCTTGTTTAGTTGAGGAGTTATTATGGATGGTCACCTTCTGGTTTTATCATCAGACCCGGGGTATCACCACCACTAAATGTAACATCGCTTGTCAATACATATCCAATCTGAAACACCATGGTGCTGTCCTATTTGATTGCGGAGATCCGATGGACACCTTTCGGCTCCATCATCAGACCTTAGGCATCACCTAGTCGAACGTAACTTGTCAAAACATATGCAATGAGACCAAGCAGGTTGGTGCCATCTTGTTTGGTTGAGGAGATTCTGTGGCCACCTTCCAGCTTCATCATCGAACCAGCTTCATACTACTATATTATTGCATTGTACTTAATTTTATAAGTAATGCAAGTTTTAGCTTCATCAAAGACCATCAGAAAGTGTTTAAAAATGGATTACTAATTTATTTGTAACCGATTATAAACAAAACCAAAGCAAGTTAATATAAACTTCATAAAAATAAAGACTTTTCATAAATTTTCCTGTAATCTGTAAATAAAAAACTATTTCCTGTTTTTTTTTATTCAAAATTTCAGACTCAGTAGTTTCGGAGATAAAGGAGGGAATAGTCAATATTCGTTTATTTTTTTAAATAACTTTAGAACGATTCATTTTAAAATTATGAAAAAAAAATATTTGAGACCCTCAGAATCATCCCTTTAATTTGATATGTCATACGGTACAGTTTGACAAAACTTCAATACTTCTTTTTTAAATTTTCCGATTTGGACCCCAAAATTTACTCCCATATTCCAAAATTATTAGTCAGAATCAACAGACACAACACAACAACAACAAGACCGGACAAGCACATTTGCCAAAGTCTCTATTTTTACTAAAATATTTAGTGTCAGACTAACTTTGGCAGTATTTAATGTGTTTGCGGATTTAGAATGTCATCTCGAACTAGGAGTTATCAAACAACACGTGTAAAGAATCGAATGTCATCTTACTCGCCAAGCAGAGTATATCGCTGCAGGTGATTCCTGTTCGATAGTTACAAAATCACTGTAATGGCATAAATATTTTAATAGTAGGCATGTGTATGCATTTTTTTTGGATTAGATGAATTTTAATTAATCGCTCTTCAACTATTACAGTGATTTCGATAAAATCGGAGAAACCGGCCAAGTACGAGTCAAACTCACACACGAATGGTTCGATTTCATAAACCAAAAAAAATACGTTTCTTGTACAGACTGTTGTCAACATTAGCTAACCCACCCTAAAATCAAACGACTTTGAACCCTCTGCCTGTAACATTAAGGTTTATTTAATTTATATGAGCTTATCATACAAGTGCACGAGGACTAGATGAACAAATACAATAATAATACAGACACGCAAATTTGACCTTTAAAACGTTAGCATTAGGTTATATTTTTTAACTATTTGTTATAATATGATAAGTGTAATAGCTTATTTTAATGATTGAGTTCAAGTAATTCTGGTCTCGTGGTCTGTGTGTAAGGCTGAGAAAAACAAGTTTCGAGATCAAATCCTGCGACAAAGATATTGTTTTGCTTTCAATATAGAATTTATATTCCAAAACTATTTCTTGTATTATTGTAAAGAACTACAGATTATACATAAACTTTTTAAAATGGTAATATTTTCACATAACTTGTAATAAGTGGGTAGTTGAAAAATAAATATTCGTATTCATTATAAAGAACTGTAAACTTAAAGGTTTTTAAATTACCCACCCGTTTACAAGATAAGTAGAAGAAGAAGGCGAAAATCATATTGGTCGTTCTTTAATATTGCAAGCAATATTGTAGTAAAAAAAACAAATTTAAAAAATAAACTGATGTATAGGTGGACTGTGTTTTCGAACCCACATGCTGTTCGTCGTCAATCCAGCATCAAACTGCTAAGCCACAAGAACTTCTGCCCGGGGGTTGAGGATAAATTCGAAACAGAGTTACTTCGCCCCTGGGCACTCAAAGGCAGGAAGGAACAGGGGTGGGTTTTAGTCAGTAAGAGTCTGACACGCCCTCCCGCTCCACCCAGAGCGGGAGAAGTCATAGGATGATTTCCCACCCCACAAAAAAAAAAGCCACAAGAACTTGTTGGGAATACGCGAAATTAAAGATTGGGTTGTAATTATGTAGTGTGACTTAAAAGCTTTTCAACTTTAATGTTAACGAGATAATGATTAAAATAGCTTAACAAAAACATATATAATGCCGGTGGCTTCGACTATGTTGGGTGGGTTTACCTTAACGTTAGGTGTTAAAGATCAAATTTGCGTGTCTGTGTTATTATTGCATTTTTGTTCATCGAGTCCTTGAGCACTTGTCTGATAAGCTCATATAAATTAAATAAACCTTAATGTTACAGGCTGTTCGGCACTCGACAACTTCCCGGGGACTGACTGATATAAAATAAAACAATCTGTTTCCAAAGCAAGTACAAAAAATTTATTTTGTTCTAACACTATGTAATATGAGCGGAGAATCTCGACACCGCGATTCAGAAATGTGATCAAATCGTACAACGCCATCTATCGAGCTTGGGGTAAAACTCGCAATCGAACATCCCGCCCACTATGGACAGAGTGTCCAGAACTAGGGTTAAATATATCAAAGTTAACTGACCGCCCACCACAATAGAACACATGATTTGGGGGGAAGTGAAAACAATAGTGGACTGTATGTGAACAATAAAAAAAAAAACAACTAAACAAAATCTTAATGTTAAACTTAAATGCAACTTATGCAACAATTAATTAATACTTAACATTAATTAAAAAAAAAAAAAACATAAATACTAGGTACGCATTTATGAGGTGATAGGAAGTACAATTAATTTCGACACAGGTCTTTTAATCGTAGAACCTTTACAGCGCAATGTAACCACTCTTGTGATTTTATCCGAGCCAGTATGCTTTTCTGTAATAAGACCGTAAAGCCATCTTGCAGGTGGAAGATCATCTTCCATAACCAACACTACGTCACCCAAGTTCGGTTCTACGGTTTGATGTGCCCATTTGTTCCTTTGGTGAAATTGAACCAGATATTCTCGCGACCACCTACGCCAGAAGTCCTGCACCATGCGTTGAGTCAACTGCCATCTTCTCAAAGTACCAATATTAGAATTTTCAAAATTAAGTTCGGGTACGAGAAGCAAAGGCTCGCCTACTAAAAAATGACCTGGCGTTAATGGGCATGGATCCTCTGGATTTGTGCTGATGGTGGAAATAGGCCTGGAGTTTAAACAGGCTTCTATTTGGGCAAGCACTGTCGTCAATTCCTCAAAGGTGAGTGTGCTTGTACCAACCACTCTTTTGAGATGGTGTTTGGTTGACTTCACTCCAGCCTCCCAAAGCCCCCCGAAGTTCGGAGAGTGAGGTGGAATGAAGCTCCAAGTTGTTCCGTTGGTCGCCAACCAATCGGCAATGTTGAACAACGCCTTCAGTTCTTTGTTAGCTCCGACAAAGGTAGTACCATTATCGCTCCACATCTCACCGCAATGGCCTCACCTCGCTATAAAACGCTTAAAGGCAGCTATAAAGGCTTGGGATGTCATGTCACTGACGACTTCTAAGTTTGTTCGTGTGTATGGCCCGAGTGGCCATACACACGAACAAACATATGTAACCTTTGGTGGAGTGATAACCGCGACCCTTAGTAGGACGGATGCTAATAGGTCCTGCGTAGTCCACGCCACTTCTAAAGAAAGGTCGGCCAGCATTTACCCTAGCAGAGGGCAATGACCCCATTAAAGGATGTACAGACTGAGCGGAATGACGTATGCAAATTACGCATTTGCGCACGTATTGCCTGACGATACTTTTTGCATTTATTATCCAATATTTGGATCGTATATAATTAAGAACTAACTGAGGCCCACCGTGCAAAGTGCTCTCATGAGCGTCAGCTACCAGGAGGTGGGTCAAATCCGACTTTTGAGGAAGAATTATTGGATGCTTCGAGTCTTCGTGAAGGTTCGCCCTGTGTAACCTACCACCAACTCTCAAAATCTGTTCTTGATCCAAGTAAGGATTGAGCGAGGTAAGTACCCCTTTTTTATTTATTTCTCCTTTAGTTTTTAAACTATCTATCTCCGATTCAAAATTTTCCCTTTGACATAGTTTAATGCAGGTAAGTAATGCCCCTTGAATTTCAGAATGAGTTAGATAATTATTGAATTTCGTAGTATAATTTTTATTTTTAAACTTTAAGAACCTTTTACAATAAGCTATTACTCTGGTCAGTTTTCTAAGAGACGAATATTTTGCAATTATAGAATCCTCACTTGTTTCTTTCACTACTGTGTTGCATGCTACTAATGATTTTCTTTCCTCTAAGTTAGTTTCTTTAATTTCCTTTCTACTATAATTAATTTCTTTATTTTTCAGCCAATTAGGTCCCTGTGTCCACAATTCGAGGTCGGCGCACTCAGAAGGATTCACGCCGCGCGACGCGCAATCTGCAGGATTATCACTGGACTGGACGTGCGACCACTGGTTGTTTTCCATAACGGTAAGTATTTCGGACACTCTGTTACCTACGAATGTCTTCCAGCGGCTGGGGTGGCTGCTCAACCAGGCGAGAACCACTGTCGAGTCAGTCCAGGCATGTATTTTTTCTTTACAGATACCCAAGGTGTCGGAAACTTCTCGCAGAAGTTTTGAAAGCAGCAAGGCGTCACATAACTCCAAACGAGGTATGGACACTTGTTTGACCGGGGCCACCTTGGTCTTAGCCGCAACTAGACTAACATGAACTCGACCACTAACATCAACACACCGAACATAGACTACGGCTGCGTAAGCAACATTGGATGCGTCAGAGAATCCGTGCAACTCTAGTAAGACGTCGAGTTGACTCGTGTGAATCCACCGTGGCAGACGGAAGTCCCTAAGATGGTAAAGGTTGTTTCTATAATTAAGCCATTCCTTTAACAGGTGATCTGGAAGTACTTCGTCCCATTCAGATCCTGCTAACCATAGGCGTTGAATGAACACCTTAGCTGTTACTATCACCGGCGCAAGCCAGCCAAGAGGGTCAAATAAGCGAGCGATATCAGAGATAACCTTTCGCTTGGTTATGGGTGTTTCGGGCGGAGAAAGTTGCACAGTGTATCTAAACTCATCTAACCTTCTCTGATACGTTAATCCTAAAATTTTTGTGAGCGTATCCACCTTAAGCTCCATATTGTCCTGCCTAGCAGTATCGTCATTCATTTTGATAAACAATTCGTCATTGCAGCTGGACCACTTTTGAAGCTTGAAGCCCCCACGATCTAACAATTGATTCAGCTGGTGATAAATAAGTTCCCCTTCAGCGACAGACTGACAACCCGTCAACAGATCGTCTACGTAGAACGATGTAAGGACTCTGTCTGCCACTAGAGGAAAGTCACTTCCTTCGTCTCGAGCTAATTGCTGTAGAGACCGGACCGCCAGGTATGGCGCAGAGGACGTTCCAAAAGTAACGCGCAATAACCGAATATGACTCAGTTCATCATTTGGATTGTCACGCCACAGAATGCGCTGATAATCAGCGTCCTCATCTGCAACCTTGACCTGACGGTACATTTTTACGATGTCTGCAACCAAGCTTATGGGGTGACAGCGCCACCGCATAATAGTTTGACGCAAATCAGGTTGTAGGGTTGGGCCAACCATTAATTCTGTATTTAATGCTACACCATTGTGGCCTGAACAAGAAGCATCGAAGACGACCCTAACCTTAGTCGTGCTTTTATCCTCACGCACCACCGCGTGATGTGGTAAGTAGAGCGCATTCTTACCTAATTCTGTTTGAGGGACAACTTCAGCATGTCCTAGTTGTATATATTCATTTATATTCCGGTTCCTTCAACAATCTCTTTTCTAGGCTGATGAAGCGCCTGCGGGCAATGACCTCTGATCCTCCAAACGTGCAAGTGGGCGAATCGGTTTTAAATGGTAATTTAACAATATACCTCCCGGTCGCATCGCGTTTGGTGGTTTTAGAGTAGAAATCCTCGCATTTTTGTTCTTCTTCAGTCAAGATCACACTACTAACTGAAGGCTCCGACTCCAACTCCCAAAACCTGCGCAGAAGGTCATTGACATCCGCTGACTGTACTACAGTATGGTAACATACTGGCCTAGAAATTGACGACGATGGGATTTCGCCAGACAAGATCCAGCCCAACTTAGTCTTCTGAGCGACTGGAGATCCTGGCGGACCCTTGACTAAACCATCCAATAAAATTTCTCCGACTACGCGTGTACTCAACAGTAAATCGATTTTCCCTGGCGTATCAAAAGTCGGATCAGCTAATTTTAAGGATGAGAACGAAGCCGATACTTGAAAGATTTTCTTCTCAGGAAGATGTGATGTGAGCCTATTCAATACATAAGCATCGACATATAAAATAAAGGTAGGATCTAGACGTGATTGCAATTTGAATCGAACTATCCACTTAGAGGGCATTGAGTTTCCCTCATCATCGCCTAGTCGAAATATGTCGGTGCGAGCAGGTGTTTTCCTTAGTCCGAGCAACTGTACTGCAGCCTCTGTGATAAAAGAGACTTGAGAGCCCTGATCCATCAGAGCTCTTAAAACAACAGCAGTGCCAGTTCTTGACTCAACATTGACCAAGGCTGTGGCTAACAGACCGTGGTTGTGAACATCCGCAAAACAACAAATGGGTTTGGCATAGCTTTGACTGGAAGAGGTTGCTGCGTTAGCAGCCGCCACTTTCGTCTCTGCTGAACCATCAACGATTTCCGCAGAATTGGCAGTTGATTTTGGGTGAAGCAGTGTGTGATGCCTCTTCTTACAAAGGTGACATTTCGTATGCTGACGACAAGTATAGACGGAATGGGTTGTTCCTAGGCAGTTGTAACAAAGCTTACTGGCTCGTGCAAACTCCCGACGCTCGTCACAATTTTTCTTAGCAAATGTTTTACAGTTACACAATTTATGATCTCCAGAACATAATACACAACCTTGAGAAGCGACATGAAAAGATTTAGCATTATTATCACGAGCACTATTTTGTTTATTTGCTTTAGGATCTAAATATTCTAAGGCTCTAAACCTAGACTCCATAAAAGTTTTGAACTCATCAAACGTAGGTAAGTCATCATTAGGATTTGAACTTATTCTTAGTTCCCACAATTTACGGGACTCGGTATCTAATTTTTCGGAGCCTAAATACACAACAATTGCATCCCATGAGCTGACATCAATACCTAGACTGCGTAAACCATGTAAACAATCAACCGTCGTGTCTAACAGAGTTTTGACGTTTGCCGACGATTCCTTAGTAATTGACGATTGATAGACAAGCCGTTTGAGCATACAGTTAGCTAAAAACCTTTTATTATCAAATCGTTTGTTTAGAATTGACCAACACTCATTATAATTAGACGCAGTCACAGAAATATGTCGAAGCAACTGTTCTGCTTCGCCTGAGAGATGACTCTTTAAATAATGGAGTTTTTGAACTTCATCCAGTGTTTCATTTTTATGAATAAGTGACGTAAATAAATCGCGGAACGTTACCCATTCCGAATAAAGACCCGCGAACTTTGGTAAACTAATTTGTGGCAATTTCACATTTGAACTATTTTGATAAGAATGTTTATTTTCACTGAAATTAGTACTTTCGCGCGGACTACTTTGAAGTAAGTGTTCTTTTAATTCAGACTTATGTACAACTCTTCAGTAACCTCATAAGTTTCTGCCGTAAAATAAACATTCTTTTTTAATTCTTCGTCGGTTGCTTTTTCTATGATGCGCCTATGCGTTTCAACAAATTGTTTCCACTGTACCTCTAATGATTCTACTCTCGTTTCAATGTAACTTTGTGTGAGCCGATCCTTAGGTGATTTTTTAAAGTTAATTCTAGCTTTTTCTATTATTGATTTGTTATTTAATTGCAATTTTCCTAAGGATTCCATTGTGTACAAAGCTACAGAGTTTTTAAATAATGAAATCAATTGAATGCAACAGACGAAAAATCAAAGTCAATAAACAAAAACCGGTAAATTTTTACAAGTGTTTAGAACCTATTTGACTTAAACAGAATCGGGCATAGATTTCCCGTCACAACACTTTATTTATAATTATTCTAAGTCTAAACTACTACTAAATCTTAAAAGTCTCAAACACTTGAAATTTGCACTAAGTTGAACTTTAAAATTCACTGAGAAAATTTACAAGTCTACCAAATAGTAAACACTGGGATTGTAACTCACAGTTTTGTCTGCCAAACCTCTCCAAACACGTCGCTGCTGCGAGTTCGTTGTCGTCACTCTTGATGTCACTGCTGGTACTGCTGCGAGTGTGTCGTCACGGTCTGTGACGATACTCTTGATGACGTTGCTGATGTCTCGTCGCTCTATGGGCAGTGTTGTCGCCGTTGCCGTATGAAGTGAGCGTGGCGGAGCCGGCTGCAAACCTCACTGCTGCACTGCTGAACACCGCTGATCACCACTAATCACCACACACCGGGGATTTTACAGGCACTTCAGGGCGATCCACCACTGGTTTCTATGCCACACCTCTGGTGTCACAAAAATGTCACTTCACTTGTCGACGCGATTTCACTTTTCGCGATCCGACTCGATAGGACCAAAATGTTCGGCACTCGACAACTTCCCGGGGACTGACTGATACAAAATAAAACAGTCTGTTTCCGAAGCAAGTACAAAAAATTTATTTTGTTCTAACACTATGTAATATGAGCGGAGAATCTCGACACCGCGATTCAGAAATGTGATCAAATCGTACAACGCCATCTATCGAGCTTGGGGTAAAACTCGCAATCGAACACAGGCAGAGGGTCCAAAGTCGTTTGATTTTAGGGTGGGTTAGTTAATGTCGACAACAGTCTACATATTATACCCTTTTAATTTAATTTTAATTATTTGTTGTTATAGCAGCAGTAGAAATACTCAGTGATTATTTCAGCTTACTGCCTATTATATTACATTTCTTGAGATATAGTCCGCTAACAGACAGGCGTACGGACGGACGGACTGCCGAGGCTAAGTAATAAAGTACCGTTGGTTACCCTTCAGTTACGGAACCCTGAAAAGTGACATAGAATATATTAAACCAAAACCAAAAGTCCATATAAGCTGTGTTCCGATAGATTTGATTAAGGCAATAGGATTAATGATTCAGTTATAATAACATAACTGTTTTTGCTTAAAAGCAAGAACTAAGACCTATATTAGCATTCATTGAGGACTTTTTAGTCAGGTCAACACCATATCGATGGTTTTTGGTAAGAAAAACCGCAGCATCAGCCATCATCATTCTCCTACTCTTATCCTAATTTATTTGATATCGACGCAACAAGTCTTTTTCTTCTATACTTCTCCATTAGCCGTCATCTCTAGTAGTCACCGCCTATTTACCCATATCCTCTTTCACACAGTCCAACTATCGTTTCTTTGGCCTTCCCCTACTTCTACAGCCATACATCCATACACAACACTTTCCTCACGACATTTTCTTCATTCCTTCGCATCACATGCCCATACCACGACAACCGATTTCCACACAACTTTTCAGTCAGCGGTGCTACTTTCAGACTTCCTCTTTCATTTCTAATTCTATCCATGCGCATAACACTAGGTACACATCGCTCCAGCTGCATGCAATTGCTTTTCACTCATTGCTTTTGTGGCCCAACATTCTGTACCATACTAGACAGCAGGTCTGACCATTGTTTTATTTTTCCCAATAAGTTTAAGAGAAATGCCGCAGTCGTAGATAGTCCTGGTGATCTGCCGCATTTCATCCATCCAGTGTTAATTCGGTGCTATTTCACCATCGCTTTGCACAAGTGAACCGAGATAATGAAAATTGGAGCAGACTGGGAGAAGCGCGCCATCTAGCGCTATAGCTTTGGAACTGGAAATACCGCCGAAATCGCAGAACATTTATTCAGTTTTCGTTCTGCTGATTTTCAAGCCAATGCGACAAAAAAAGCCAACCAAAAGCCAACCGCGGCATCAGTTAGTTGTTTATTCAATTCAATACACAGATACCTATGTAATATAAGGAAAAGATTAATATTTAAAGGATTAATTGTTTAAGATAAGATGTTTACAAAAGATACATTATATATTGGGGAGACCTCATTGTTATTATTCAGCACAACATCTGACGACACAAGATATGACACAAGCAAGAAATACAGTTTCTTGTATGAATATGAATTGACTTTAATTGGATGAATCGAGCATTATTTAAAAATATAGCGTCATCACGCTGTCGTCGTGGGCTGATAGTAATATTAAAAGTCATGAGCATGACATTTCAATGTCTGGCCAATATATAGACCGACACAATATTTCCCAGAATATTTTATCTTCCTCTGTTAATCAAAGCAGTTGTTCAGCATGTCGATAATTCTCCGTATTATTTTAGTTACGGGCTTTAATTTAGTAGTGAATCAAAATGAAGCTTCAAGAATATTGGGAGTTTTCCCATTTCCATCTATCAGCCATCAAGTCGCGTTCCGACCGCTTATGCATGAACTAGCTAAGAGAGGTCACGAGGTCATAGTCATCACAACAGACCCAGCCTTCCCTAAAGGAGAAACACCTGCCAATCTAACAGAGATTGATGTCGGTGAAGCATCATATAAAATGTGGAGAGAAGGATTCATGGTCAAACCAAAGGGCAAGAAAAGCAACATGCAAGAAGATTTCAATATAATTTACAAACTAAATACCAACATATTTGATATTCAACTAAAGGATGAGCAAGTGCAGAAATTGATTCATGATAAGAACCAAACATTCGATCTGATAATCACAGAAGCTTGGGTGAGACCAGCACTTGTATTTACACATATCTACAAGGCACCTGCGATTATGATCAGTTCTTTTGGCACTTTCAGTGACAATTATGAAGTAATGGGTGTTTCTATTCACCCCTTTTTGTACCATCGCGGCATCAGTCGAAGATTGTATAACCTGACGTTATGGGAGAAAGTAGTTGAATTGTATGATTTCTTGAGTATCGAATGGATTCATCGAAACAACTATCACCTGGAAAACAAAATAATCAAGTCGCATTTTGGACCTGAAACTCCGACAGTTCAAGAGTTGAATAACAATGTTGCCATGTTTTTCTTGAACCTTCATCCAGTGTTTGAAGGAAACACACCGGTTCCCCCATCCGTGGTACACATGGGTGGTATTCACCAGAAACCTCGTAAGGATTTGCCGCAAGTAAGTACTGTTCCATTGATATTTTATTAATGTTATGAATGAAAATAGTGTAAAAAAAATTATAATATAATATATATAATTATATAATGAAAAGGAACAAATGTATAGCACATTATTATAAAATTACGAAAAGAGTGCATATGTGTGCACACGAGAATGATGACGATGTATCTTTCTCACAGAATCAATTCTTATGAAAACATATTTTGTTCCAGGACTTACAAGCGTATTTAGATTCATCCAAAAATGGTGTGATTTATGTCAGCTTTGGTACTAACGTGGACCCAGCCTTGTTCCCTCCAGAGAAAATAGCAACGTTTGTGAGAGTGTTCTCTAAATTGCCATACGACGTGCTATGGAAGTGGAGCAAAGATGAACTGCCTGGACGAACCGAGAACATCAAAATATCCAAATGGTTGCCACAGTCTGACCTACTAAGTAAGTGAATTTTTGGACGTGTTATCTTATAAAAAAATCCATTTTATTCAAGGGAAACTTTTCACGACTTTGATTACGTCAGTGAAAGAATAGTCGAAATGATGTTAAATCATGATCAAATAAAGTATAAAAATAAATTATACGTGTAATAATTAATAACAACATGGTGTCATTTGGCAGTCGACCACCACTGTGGTGATAATATTGTACATAACCTAACCTTATTTCAATTGTTCGCAGGACATCCCAAAATAAAGCTGTTCATACAACAAGGAGGTCTTCAATCAACCGACGAGGCTATTACAGCAGGAGTACCACTGATCGGTATACCAATGTTTGGAGACCAATGGTACGATGTGGAAAAATATGTAAAACTCAATATTGGACTGAAACTGGACCTAGAATCGCTTAATGATGAAATCTTAGAAAACGCCATCAAGAAAGTGATTGAAGACGACAGGTTGGTACTATAGATTTTGTATATTTCAAAGTGCTATTATTGTAATAAAATAAATTCATATAAATAGTTTCACTGCAAAGACAAAATTTTATAATTTTATCAGCTTGCTTCCTCAAGACGTGTTTTTAAGAACAAGCCAAAGCTTGCTTATAAAGTATTTATTTACTAAAATAAACTCATTAGGTAACGGAAAAGTTTGACTGTCCTAATCTATCTAATACGTCCTAACGTTTAATATAACCTGGGTTTCAAGCAATCACTGCTAATTTTATTTTATTGCATTTATTTTTTCTGTTTTTATTTCCAGCTATCGTCAAAATATTATAAGAATAGGCAAAATCATGCAAGACCAGCCAATGACTGCACTAGAGCGCGTCGTGTGGTGGACGGAGCACGTGCTGCGTCACGGCGGAGGGCAGCATCTGCGCGCACCCGCCGCCAACATTTCGTGGGCAGAGTACCTCGAGCTAGAACTAGTATTTACTCTTTTATTGGGTCTTATAGCAACCATAGCAGTTCTAATTTTTGCAGTGAAAATACTGTACGATTATACTCTAAAGAAATATACGGCTGTAATAAAAATTAAAAGTTCGTGAAGAGTCTTACATTATAAGTGCAAGGGATTTTTACTTGTTTTAAAGTTACGTGTCATCGATTTGTATAATTATTGAACATAATATTATCACGAAGCAAGAAGAGCTCGTGGCTAATTAATAACAACCCCATGAGTCGATTCTCAAGGTTAAGCAACGCTTGCCGAGGTCGCTCTGTGGATGGGTGACCTTCTTAACACACTGAGATTCCTCCGTGCTTTGGTAAGCACGTTATGCCGTTCTGAGACCAGTCTTACCAAGGGTTATCGTGTTACCCAGTTACTGGGTTGTTGAGGTAAACTGTCGCTCTATGTATTTAGTACTGATATCCAGCTGCATTTGGTTTGACTGGAAGCCGACCCCAGTAAGTTGAGAAAAGGCTAGGAATATTATGAAAACCGGCCAAGTATAACTCGGACTTGCGCGCAATGGGTTCCGAACGAATCATATTTTATAGCATGTTTTCAAAAATTTTGACTTCGAATAAGTTTTCCTGTAATTAATAGTAGTAAAAAACTACATAATTATTATCTATATATATTTTTTTATATGTTATACTTAAAATTTTAAAAACTGGGAAGAGAAGACACATGCAATATATTTATTTTAGTAAACAAGTAGCTATAAGAGGTTGTACAAAATGAGATGAGTAGCTATAAAATGTTTTTTTACGAAAAAATAAACTTTAAAATATAAAAAAATATTTTCATTTCTTCCATCCCGAAAATATACCTCTGAGCCCGCTCTTTCGAGGCAAATGGGCGAGACGTTATATAAAACAAACATGAACTTCTTCATCAGCCTTTTAATGCCCCCACTGCTGGGGCACAGGCCTCTTTTCTGTGGGTGTGGACCGTAATCCACCACGCGGGCCCAATGCGGGTTGGTACATTTATTGGTGATATTTATTTGTAACATTACTTATCGCCTGTAATCTGTATTCATTCTTACCATTAACTGCACCAGCACAAATCCAGACTCCGCGGCCCTGGCACAGGCAACAGAACTCACCCACGTTGCATGGGTGAGTTTTATGGTAGGCACCAGATAAATCTTCACTACATAATTTAAAACAAAGTCTTCCGCCGCGTCTGTCTGTCTGTCTGTTTGCGATAAACTCAAAAACTACTGCCCCGACTTTCATGCTGTTTTCACCAATGGATAGAGTGGTTCTCGAGAAAGATTTGAGTATATAATTTCTCTAGTTTTTGTTTACTTTAGCTAAAATATAATGATATTTGTTGGAGGTGTCGGAAGAAAATAAGATGTCTGGGAGGTTTCAACGAAAACTCTGCTTAAACCCTTTGAGATATAACAAAATGATGTATGATGGATTTGTGTATCATATACAGGTCTACAGAAAAGTCCGCGATGGCATATGTCTATCTCATAACATACTATATCCATTATAATACTTAAAAAATGGGCAATTATAAAGCGATAGTTGGCAAGCTACGAGTATTATCAAAATTTCATGATTACTTTTGGTTGCGATAACCGACATCCACGCAGGCTAAGCCGCGGGCATCCGTTAGTTATATATAAAACAAAGTCGGGTTAGTTACACCATTTATAACTAAGAACGGCTGGACCGATTTTAATGATTTTTGAATTGTTGGATTTGTCTACATCCCGAATTGCAGAATAACTATTAAAAGAACGGAAATTAAAAAAATTAAAGCCACGAAAAAAATCATTTTCCCATACATTGATATCTCGAGAATGGATTCCTTTGTTGGATTTTGAGCGGTACGAAGTACGCTGGGCCAGCTAGTTTGCAATAAAGTACATTGACCCTGTTGATTTTCCCAAATAACTCTTTGTAGGTACCTGAACAATTAAATACTTATGCATAAATCCAGATTCCACGGTGCTACTAAACCTGCTCACATAAATTATCTCACTCCACTCAGAGTGGGATAATTTATCTGATGATATCCCACAATATAAACAATGCTGCTACAGAGAGAACTATCAGCTAGGAGTCTGGGCTGGATGATAATCTAGATTACTCTCAGAAAAACCCAATCACACTGCTCGACCTGGAAATTGAGCCAGTCCACTTTTATCTAGACTAACGAGGCAACCCAAAAATAAATCGATAATGATTATACAATATTCGGTATCATAACGATATCACCATGATATCACATTTATCATACATGTTCCGTAACTTTTATCAATCGTGACTTGTTTGTCGTGATTTATTTTTAGAATCAAACTGTGATATAACAAGTTGATTTGATGTTATGTATGTTCAGTAAATTCTCAAGGTCACTGTATGGAACATCTATCGTTAGTATAACTAGTTATGTTTTAGTGTCATAGTGTGGCCTAGCCTATTTTACAACCAGGCACAAATTCAGACTCCGGAGAACTGGTGAGAAATTCCAGATGAACAAACCTAATCCACACTACCATACATCCTACTAATATTAAAAATGTGAATGTTTGTTAGGATGTATGTCTGTTACTCTTTCTTGCAAAACTACTAAACGGATTTTGATGAAACTGTACATAAATTTAACTTAAAAATCAGAATAACATATAGCCTATAATTTATAATGGGGGAAAGTAGTATTACCATCAGTTAATATAATAAATGCGAAAGTAGCTCAGTCTGTTTGTCGGTCTGTCTGTCTGTTATGTCTCAACGTCTCAACGGCTGAGTTCAAATTCAAAATTCAAAGCATTTATTTCAAATAAACCATTTACAGGCACTTTTGAATTGTGAATAAGCCGGTCAGTCAGAACGATGAAGCTAATTGCACATTCCAAGGCGTAGATATCTATGGAGAAGAACGTGCATGAAACTCCATGGCCACCCTTTTAAACCATGTTATATATTAGTGAAGTTACTAGAGAATGAATTTGGATGATTTGGCTCACCGGTTTACCATGTCCTGGTATAAGATACCTATAGGATTATTTTTATCCTGGGAGTAGGTATGTTCCCTTGGGACAAACTTTTACCGATCACACAGGCAAAGCTGCTGACATAAGCTAGTATGTTACACTATGACTTACTCAGTAATCAAACCCAGGAGATCAAGCTCAACAGTAGCGCTTGTGACCACTGGACCACCTACGAACATCTGCAATACCAGTATTGCAAGTGACTTCCCTTTAAAATCAATCACATAAAAACTGGCTAAGTGCTTGTCGGGCCACGCTCAAGGTGGAGGGGGGGGGGGAGGGGGGTTAAGGACGCTCGACTCGAACAAACAAGAAATTTCACTTTAAAGTTTAATATTTTGTAAATGAATTACTAAATCGAAAAATAGTCTGTCTAACCCCGCAATGATTTTGAAAGACCTATCCAAGGATATCCCACACAATAAAATAGGCGAGAAAAAAAAGTCATCACCACTTTACATCTATGCTAACATAAAAAAAGATTTCATGATTTTATTATTTCGTAGTCGTGGAGTGATTAATATACCCATGCAAAATTGCAGTTTTCTACTTCTAACAGTCTCCTAGCTACGCCTTGGACGGACAGACCGAAGCTATAAGGGTTTCTTGTCCTTGTTAGAACTACGAAACCCTCAAAACACGAGACAGATACCAAAATAGTAGGATGATAGTACGAGTATAACTTCGACTAGTAGAACTTTCAAAAAATATTTATAATTTTCTTGGAAGTAGCATATAATGATTTAAAAATAACATCATATTGCAACGCAACAAAGTCATTCTCAACATTCAAAAGTCAAACCGTCTTTCCTACCTATTACACAATATTGTGTATTATCTCATATCAAACTTATAAATAGAGCCAGACCAACAAAATATTAATCAGTACATCTTTACATTCCAACCAGTGTACAATGATACCAATTTTATTTATATATACGTGCTTTAGTTTAGTGTTTATTCCAAATGACGCTGCAAAAATACTGGCGGTTTTTCCAGTACCATCAATCAGTCACCAAGTGGTTTTCCGTGCTTTAACTCAGGAACTAGCCAAAAGAGGGCATGAAGTCACCATCATCACTCCAGATCCAGCTTTTCCCAAGGGAGCAACTCCTCCTAACTTGACAGAGATTGATGTCCATGATATCTCTTACAATGTGTGGAAGGAAGATGTATCGACAATACCTTTTGGCAGGAAAGATGTACTGCTTATAGAATACGAAGTAATTTTTCGATTGATGGCAAAAGTAGTCGACGTGCAACTACAAGATGAAAATGTGCAAACATTAATTCGTGATAAAAACAGGAAGTTTGACTTGATATTTGCGGAAGCAGTCGTTAGACCAGCCGTTGTATACTCACACATTTTTAAGGCACCAGTGATCATGATAAGTTCTTTTGGACCATGGGCTGATAATTACGATGTTGTTGGCGCTCCAACCCATGCACTTTTGTATGCTAATAATATGAGTCGAAGATTTTATAATCTCACGATGTGGGAGAAGTTGGTGAAATTGTACTATAGATTCAATATAGAGATGATGCAAAGAAGGAGCTATGTAGAAGAAAATAAAATGCTGCAAAAACACTTTGGAAAGGATCTTCCACCGCTGCAGGAGATATATAATAACGTCGCTATGTTCTTCTTGAACTTAAATCCGATATTCGAAGGATCTCAACCGGTTCCTCCATCTGTGGTTCACATTGGTGGAATACAACAGAAATCTAACAAAGAATTGCCTACAGTAAGTACTTCTTATTTACCATTCATAAAAATTCTATCACCCATTGTTTCGATAGTCTTATTTATACCTGTTCTTATTATAATAAAAGTAGCTTATCCAGCAAACGTTGTTCTGAGATTAAGAAATGCGGGGTAGGAGGGTGAAAAATACTTTACGACATAATCTCCTACCAAATATACAAAAAAAAAACATTAAAATCGGTCGAGCCGTTTCAGAGGAGTGAATCACAAACTCATCGCCTTATGATGACGACTAAAAGACCAGACTATAGACAGATACCACCATTGCAGTTGTGTTTAGAAACACGAGTTATAAATTATTTTTATTAATGAAAATTCATTCTACTGTTTATATTTTTAAACTTTATAGCTTTACAGTTAAAAAATACAAACAGTAGAATGAAAGACAGTCTAATAATGCATAGTAACTGTTATTTTCACAGTGCTTATTGAAACAAAGCTGTTTTTAATGAGTTACAATATTAAGGATCTCTATAATTAAGTATGATATTTTGTTACAGGACCTCAAATCATACCTAGACTCTTCTAAACTGGGCGTAATATTCGTAAGCTTTGGCACGAACGTTGAACCATCGTTACTGCCGCCAGAAAAAATACAGGTTCTAGTGCAAGTCTTAGGAAGATTACCCTACGACGTGCTATGGAAGTGGAACAAAGATGAACTGCCTGGACAAACTGAGAACATGAGGATATCCAAATGGCTGCCGCAGTCAGATCTACTCAGTAAGTTTATATCTAAAGTTCATGTTTCTTCGACTTTATACGTCTATAAAATATCTTGGCTATATGAATGAATGGTCGATGGTACGAGTAAGTGCGACAAATAAAGGTGGGGTCTAAGCACATATGCCCCAGACTCAGTGACCAATTTATTACATTAGTCTATGTAAGTCACTATATTGAAATGTTTCTTGACCCCGACATGATGGTGACATGTATACACAACTATACATGTCACCATCACGTCTTGGTCACCAATATAGAGATATGCGGTACAGGGTGTAAAGTCTCGCAAACTTCCTTTGAAAAGGGAGGATCCTCCGATCAAACTGGTATTGTGTCTGGTCTGGGCAAAGTGCCCGATGGTTGTATCTGGACTGTTGTATATATTCAAATCGCGCGGAGAACTTTGATTGCGCGATGCAAGATTTGTGTGTTTAGTTCGTATGTGGCGACATAGATGTCGCTACACATGTCTACCTCATCCTTCGGGAAGCAGCCTGAACAAAGCAGAGCGTCCAAAGAAAACATAGGCTATACATCAAATAAATCAGTAACAGTAATTATAATTTTTGTTAATGATATATATTTAATATATATAATGTGTATTTCAGAACATCCAAAAGTAAAACTATTCATAACACAAGGAGGTCTCCAATCAACAGACGAGGCCATCAACGCAGGAGTACCTCTGATCGGTTTACCAATGTGGGGAGACCAATGGTTTAACGTAGAAAGATATGAAAAACACGGGATTGGAAAAAATCTGGACATGGAAACACTTACTGAAGAAATATTTGAGAATGCAATCAAGACTGTTATTGGTGATGACAGGTAAGCTAAATATTGAAAACATTAATATTGGTTAGGACATTGTAGACAAAGATTTAGATTTAAAACTCAGAAAAATCCCAAAGTAGAAGGAAAGTACTGTTACTTTTTTTGTTTTTTTGCCTTTAACGTTCGTCTGCTGGGCAAAGGCCTCCCCAAAGACCATCCAAATTCTGTTTCACCGCCACCTTGTACCAACCCTCACGGCACACGTCCAGGTCTCAACTCTCTTTCTTAAATATTCTTTATGTTGTTGTTACCGCTGAGATGTTAAATAAGCAGAAGAAGAAAACTAAAGTATTTGAGATATGTCGATTATGTTTACACTATCCCTCTTAAACCACTGGCTCTTGTACATCTCAATAATGACTGGCTGGCAGGAGCAGTGGTGGCCCAGTGGTAACGACCTCGAATTACGAGTTCAAACCCAAGCAGGTGTTTTACTTTGTGTAATTTATTTCATCACTACTGCTCTCAAAACGGTGATGGAAAACATTGTGAGGAAATCAGCATCTCCTGCAACTAAAAATTCGAAGACATGTGACATGCACCAACCCACACTGGGTCCGTCTGGTGGATCGACCCATTCCCTCTCCTAGAGAGGAGGCTTCTAGCACTGCAGCGGGAGAACATTATAAGGCATATTATGCTAATGATATATCTCAACTTAGTCTAATAAAAGATGATTTTCATTTCCAGCTATCGTCGCAATGTTGAAAGACTAGGGAGGCTGTTGCGCGATCAGCCTATGCCTCCACTGGAACGTGCCGTGTGGTGGACGGAGCACGTGCTGCGTCACGGCGGTGGTGCAAAACATCTGCGCGCGCCCGCCGCCAACATGTCGTGGGCAGAGTACCTAGAACTTGAACTGATGCTAGTTTTATTATTAGTATTTGTAACTTTACTAACAGTAGTCATTGTAATTCTTCGTTTAATTATTAAGAAAATTTTAGGAAAGTTTTTAACGAAAACTGTCAAAGTGAAAAGGAGTTGAAGAAAATGAATTGTACTCGTAGAAAAATAAATGAGTAAATTCTAAGGTTGCCTGCAAACTGCCATATCTTGACGTGATGTGAGTGGTATGACCGATGTGGGTGATGTTAATATTTAAAATAAATCCAATTAAACATGAATAACACCAACTTAATTGACACTGTTGTTCCTTTTTTATTTTCCTGGACATAGATGGCATTTCAGTATGATATCTATGTCGATTTGGATTCAAACGTGATAATGCTGTATTCATTAATAATATTTATATGCTGTCTTGAGAGAGCCTGCTGTGGTGATGAAATAAATTACACAAAAAAAAATCACCCAGCCTGAGTTTGAACCAATGACTTACAACTCGTAAGTCGGGACCACCACTACCACTGGGCAACCAATGCTCGCATTAACTTAGAATGATACCTTCATCACTCTAAGTTAGTGCGAGCGTTGGCTAATCAGTTACAATTAGTTTAACAAATCTGATATCATGCCCTTGCAAGAAGTTTTTTTTTTAAGCACAATTAAGCAAAAATAAATGGAGCATTAAATACTATGAATTGGCGACGAGGTGTTTTTTAGTTGGCCTGATCTCGGTATTTGCGTGTCGACCGGAAAGTCTTCAGACACAATTAATAACATTTTAAAAACATTTGTTTATCAATACTCAATCTTTTTGAATTGAGTGCATTCAATGCGATAAACAAAGTACATGCATTGTTGATATCAAGAGATTCACACATTCTTTAGATTGTTGTTTTACGTCAGACTGAAAAAAAAAATGGGGTGGGATATTAAGTGTTGAGACGCTCGCCTCACCGCACGGCTGCGCTTATGCATCTTTCTTAACTTCATAATTATTGTTGTTCTCACAATCTATAGCATTATTCTGTTTATGCAAAAAGAGGGGTGTTATAAGTTGTGCTGTCTGTCTGTCGCATCTTAACACTTAAACAGGTGAACCAATTTGAATGTAGTTTTTTTTATTTGAAAGCAAATTTTTTAGCGATGGTTCTTAGACCTGTTTTATCAAAATCGGTTCAGCCGTTTCAAGGTCATAAGCACTTTTGTGTTTTTTAAATGTTTACTTTTCTTTTTTGCGTTAGGGGTTTTATTTTTTTTATTTAATTGGTATCTTGTTTACCTATTTATTAAAGTTTTATTTCATACAAAGAAAAAATTAAAAAAAAAAACAAGTAGTTTTAATGGTATATTTTTATTTGCATTTTTAAATATCATGTTTTCAGTATACTCTCGCTTTTCTTTTAATTCCAATATACCTATCGTGGCAATCAATAATGTAGGTACTCAATCTTTTGAAGTTTTGGACAGAAAACAGTGATTCTTCACCCAATACTACATTATGTGACTAAATCCGCCTCATAGATATTTCATAGCAATCTTACTTTGGCATGTTTTAAGTTATGTGCCTTATCGAAATAATATAGCAACATGCTGCCCATTTCAAAACAATCACCAGTCTTTTTATTGCCGCTATATTAGCGTAATAATTGAAATACAGTAGAGTCGTACTAATCTTGCAGTAATATTATTGGATTGTTTGGGTTACTGGATTATATAGAAAAATCATGATAATTAAAATAAAGCATTTGAGATTGTCCCAATTTAATAAGACACCATGTAGAAAGCGGTGGGGTAGGCACGGGTGGTGTACTAATATGTGAGGATTATGGAATGCCTTGCCTGTGTCGGTAAGGCGTGCTCAATCCATGTCCACCTTTAAAAAAATGGACAAAAATCACCACCCCTCTCTTTAATCATTTTTACTAGGGTTCTATACGTTTTGTTTCATAATTATTAATGTATATATTTATATATAATGCATTTATTGTATAGATTACCTATTATAAATAGTAAACCAAAGACTACCTACAGTGCTGTATTTCCTTTTCTCTTTAAAGTCCATCCAAAGGTTGTCTTAAAAAGATCGCTTTTAGCGATAAGGCTGCCCATTGTGTCACCCTATGTGATGTTTTGTTTATATTTCTTTGTATTTTGTATGGTGTACATAAAAAAGAGTATTCAAAGAAAAGAGTATATAAGAGGAAGTCTGAAAGTGGCACCGCTGACTGAAAAGTTGTGTGGAAATCGGTTGTCGTGGTATAGGCATGTGATGCGGAGGAATGAAGAAAATGTCGTGAGGAAAGTCTTGTGTATGGATGTGGATGGCTATAAGACTAGGGGAAGGCCAAAGAAACGATGGTTGGACTGTGTGAAAGAGGATATGGGTAAAAAGGGGGTGACTACAAAGATGACGACTAATAGAGGAGTATGGATGAAAAAGACATGTTGCGCCGACCCCAAATAAATTGGGATAAGGGCAGGAGAATGATGATGACATAATAAAGAGTATTCTATTCTATTCTATGTGCTGGAGTACTGAAGTTCCGGATTAGTAAGTTTCGCTAAACATCATCATCATTCTCTTAAACTAAATTCTAAATTATTTGTAATCGGCCCAAAATAACTTCTTCTTTAATTATTTATTGAACACCAATATTTTACATAGTACTTAGTGGTTACACAATGCATGTACAAAGGCGAGCTTAACTCAATGTTGAGTTTTCTCTCAACAAACCTTTGAGAGATCACATTTGAGGGTAGGATCCAGTGCACAAAACATATAAACCTACATAAATAATTCCAAATATATATGATACCTACAAACTAATAAATACCAATATATACTAATATTATGTCAATTTGAAAGATAGTGCTCTTTGATTTTCTTCTCGAAGACATCTAGAGAAGGACTGTCGCGTAGTGAGTGTAGGAGAGAGTTCCAGAGACGCACTGCAGTAACAGAAAAGGAGCCATTATAGCGGCTGGAAGTGTGACGCGGAGTACGAAGGAGAAGGGAATTGGCAGTGCGACAGGGTTTACCTCTCGGAATGAAGTACACAAACCGTTCACGAAGGTATTGAGGAGAATAAGGATTGTGCAGGATAGTATAGAGAAGAGATAGGGTATGGGTATCTCGCCGACGCCGAATCGTCAGCCAGCTCAATTTGATCCGAAACTCCGACACATGGTCGTATTTGCAGCGGCCAAAAATGAATCGGATGCACAAGTTCTGCAGTCGCTCGAGTTTATTTAGGAGTACCTCCGTTGCATCAAGAAAACAGACATCCGCATAGTCTATTAGCGGTAGGAGAAGAGATTGGGCCAGAGTGACTTTAGTGTAAAATGGTAAGAATTTTTGGAGACGTTTAAGAGACTGAAAAGAGTAGAAGACCCTCTCACTAACATTTGCAATATGTACTTCCCAAGAGAGGTTAGTGTTGATATGGACGCCTAGGTTTTTAGCGCTTTTCGAGTACAATATGGGCACCGAATCATACACTACCGGCGGAAGAGACTGGTGATCTAAAAGGATGAGCATGTATCTGCCACCAATAATGAGCGCTTGCGACTTAGTTGGGTTCAGTAAGAGTCCAAAGGATTTAGCCCAGTTGTTGATATTTTCTAGGTCATCATTGATGGCATCCACAGCCCCAGCGAGTTCACCTACTTTAAAGTGACGGTAAAACTGCAAGTCGTCTGCATAGAAATGATAGTTAGAAGTTAGGACCTTAGTGATAGCGTTTATAAAAACTGAGAAAAGAAGAGGAGAGAGAACGCCACTCTGAGGTACACCAGCAGCCAAATCACACCATTCAGAGGAATCTTTATCAGACCGAACAGACAGCGAGTGGCCCCGAAGATAAGATTTGAACCACTCAATTACCGGCGCAGACACATTAAGGGAGGAAATAATTCCTGTCAAATGTCAAATTCATGTCAAAGTCAACTGAGTTAAGGGCACTGCTGAAGTCCAGTAAAACCAACACTGTCAGACATTTGTTTTTCATAGCCAGTCTAATGTCATCAGTTATTTTGACAAGAGTTGTCACGGTGCTATGGCCAGGTCTGAAACCAGATTGGTAAGGACTCAGCAGGCCATTAGAGGACAGATAAAAAGACAGTTGCTTCTGAACAACGCTCTTGAGAACTTGAGAGAAGATTGGGATAATGGATATTGGACGGAACTGGGATAGTGAGGAAGGATTTTGAATTTTATGAAGTGGTAGGACGTGAGCCTTCTTCTACACTGAAGGAAAGGAGTTATTGAAGAGAGAACATTTTACAATGTGGGTGATGACAGGAACTATTTCACTCAAAATAGGTAGGAACATTTGGAGCTGAAGGCCATCGTCACTTACCTCCTTAGTGGAGATGGATTGGAAACATTTCTTAATATCTAGCTCAGTAATTGAGTCAAAAGTGAAAGAAGTATTTGCTGGCAAAGGAAGATTGGAAAGACCATTAAGAGTCGAATATTTAACATCGTTTTCGAGTATAATTGATGACGTAGAAAAGTGCTCATTAAGTGCATTGAGGTCCATTTTATAAAGAGAACTCTTGCTAGAGGTTTCGCCAATACCAAGTCTTTAAAAATTGCCATACTTGTGTTGGGTTGAAGTTACGAGTATCAATTGAGTTGTGTATGTTGCGCCTTTTTGCATTCCTACACAAACGACTGCAGCGATTTCGCATCTTCTTATAAAGGTCCCAGTTTTCCTCAGTGGGCCGCTTCCTGTATAGACGCTTGGCCTTATCACGCTTCACCATCAGGGGAAAGCCATGGTGCAGGAAGGTGTTTGACTCTAACCTTTTTAAGGGGAGCATGTGCATCATACAAATCCAACATATTCCTGCTGAAAACTGACACCATAGAGTCCATATCCTCGCTGTTGAACACAGAAGACCAGTAAATCCCACCCGCATCAGCCCTCAAACGCTCCAAATCAACGTTTTTAAAACTATGAAGTCTCAGCCAAACTCTCATAGCCAGCACGAGTACTTGACTGAATGATCAGCAGCCCATCGTCCGCATACCCGGTTAATGAGCAACCGCTAGGAAGCGGAATCGCGAGAAGATCATCGTACCCCAAATACCAGACGTACGGGCCTATCACTGAGCCCTAAGGACATCCCATGGTTAGAGATTTCGTCACAGAATGATGTCCAAGTTTGATTTTCGCGGAACAATTAAAAAAGTACGGGTGAACAAGAGTATAAATATTATTGTAGAAACCACGGGTTTTCATTTTTAGTAGTAGCATTGGCCACCATGCATTATCAAAAGCCCCAGAAATATCCAGAAAATCCCGATAACGTATTTATCTTCGAAAAGATTAACAATTTTAGGGATAGAGAGTACTGCATTGACGGTAGATTTTCCAACAGTAAAACCGAATTGGTTATTATGAAATTTAGGTCCGTTCGGTAGCAAGCGCGGAACGATTAGTCGCTCTAAGAGCTTACCCAAAGATGGAAGTAGTGTTATGGGCCGATATGACTTAGGGTCGTCAGGAGGCTTGTCACCATTCTTCGGAACTATGTGTATATAGCCCTGTCGCCATTGCCGAGGATAAATACCATCTGCTAGGCATCGGTTATAGACAGTTAAAATCGCGTCACCCGCTGTTTTACACGCTTCTATAATCTTTCTGTTAGATATTTTATCTTCACCTGCCGATTTGATAAGAGGTAGTCTCCTAACAACATTCATGAATTGATCAGTTGATGGAAGGTCTGACGCTGGTGACTCAGGTGGTACAGCTGCCTACACTCTACTCTGTTGGTGGTATTCAGTGTCATTTACTAATGAATCATCAGGTATAAGAGAATTAAGCAGAACTTCCGTAGTTTCTTCGATACCGGTAGTATGTTCATTGTTTATTTTGATGTTTTGGACACACGCAAGGTCGACTGATCTATTGGCCTCGAACTCATGATATGTGTACCAACTTGCATTGGGCTCGCGTGGTGGATTACGGCTCACACCCTCTTATATAGACGAGGCCTGAATCCCAGCAGTGGGAACATTAAAAACTACTGATTATGCATAAATGCTTATATTTATCCTTTATTTCAGGCAATTAGGGCCCATAAAACACAATTTATACTATATAAGTATAAAACAATAATTACTATAAACTAATACATATTTTATACAATAAACCAAAACTACTGTACAAGAAGTGACGGCGTCGTGTTACGCTGCGAGGTGTCGCGTAGCCGGCCGCGGAAACGCCGATACAGCACACCTTTCGGCCTCTTCCTTGAGGAAGGAAATTGTGAGTTGGAACGCGCACCACGAACGACGTGAAATTGGTGTTATGGTGCGCCTGCAACTTATCCACCCTTCAGGTCCAGTTGGTCGTCACCCGAATGTACTCTACGATGTCCTCAGTCTTCGTAGAGTGGTGCAAATGGGACACGTACAGCCACGTCGTCGGTACTGCAGGACGTAGCAGCATGTTGGATCCTGCCGGCGCTGGACTTAGCTAGTTATAGTTAGTTATATCCACTCACTTTTGTTCATAACTACCAAATGGACTACTGTATGAGAAATATACAGGGTATAAGGTACATGAACGCACATACGTGTTCCAGTGATTCAGTACATGATTCTGGACCCCCTAGCGTTGGAATTTTTCGTCAGCTTTTTCCTAGTTTTTGAAAAAAAAATGTGTTTTTTTTTACATTAAACTGTATAAAATCGTTATACCTATCTACCTCAATTAAATTTTTAATTAAATAATAATTAGTTCGCTTTTTTCGCAAAAAAACGCAATGTAAATAAAATTAAAAGAAGCTTCCTGCTCAGCTGATTTCTTAAGTTCACCGGAGGTCATCGCGAGCCCAGTAGGTACCTACGCACGCAATACCGGCCAAAGACCGCCGCCGGCATTTCTTTGTCGGCACAATGCTCACACAGACCGCCGAATTTCCTTTGTCGGCAAATGCTCACACAGACCTATGAATCTAACAGACGCGACACGTTAGGCATTTTAAGTGTCTACAAAAATTGATATCCCATTGACTACTTTTATTTGAACTTATTTTGAGGGGAGGTTATTTTTATAAACCTTTATCGAAATAAGTAAAGAAGATCTAAAAAAAATGTGTTACAGTTTACTGATAACGACTTATTTCTTAGATACATTTTTGTTATCAACAAAGTTAAGTTAAGTAATACAATACAAAAACGTTACTTACTCATTTCGTTTAAACCACATTCCTACATTTCGTATACCTACATCAAAATAATTACTGAGTGAGTAGGTAGTAAGTAAAACTTAATGCGATTGTACAGTCTATCAATTTCATTGATCTATGCGGTCTGTAAGCGTCGGCATATTCAAAAGCGTACCTACACTAATAAATAAAATTTTATTTCTTTAGCATTTCGCCGACGACGAATTTTTGTTTTTTGTTAGTTCCGTTCATCGCAACCGGATAAGCAGTTGGTAGTGAATTTAGCTTGTTATCGTAAAGTTATAAAAAACAAGTTATTGTATTTGTTAGTATGTGTGTCTTTTGTGTTGTTTGTTGAGTGTGTGCTTGTTGTGTGCGAGAGTGTTTTTAAACAACACCTCAGTGCCCAGGCAAATGCTCATGCATGAAGCATGTAGGAGCCTTGGGATCGTAAGAAATGAACGAACTTTAAGGTGAGTTGATTCATTAGTTAAGTACACGGTTAATAACCGCGTCCCTGACAGAGGTGTTCGTGGTTTGCGAGCGGCAGAGCTGTAGGTACCTACGAAATTTCAAAATTCAAAATCACCAAGGTCACTTCTGTAGGGACGCGATTCGCTACCGCAGGCGCTTTATACTACATTCCTGGAGCGCAATGTAGGTACTTACAAGCTTCATTATTATTATCTATCCTAATCTTTATCTAACCTTATCTTCAGTATTCTTGAGGGATTAAAAATGTGTGATATCAATGTTGTCGTCATTAGAATAAACAGTTAAAGGTGCCACGGAACATTATACGCATTTGTCGTTTTAAACATTTAACGCACGTATGCGCTTATGTCTATTAAGTATCTGATCTAGTTGTTTATCACATCGATCGGAAACATCGACGTAAATGTATTTTTATCACAAAGTAGATAGGTAGTCTATCACACAGGAACAGGTGTGTCTGTGTGTATAAGACGTGATAGGTAACTACGTACTACGCGCGAAGCGTTGAGATCGCATTGTTCACAATATATCGCGTGCTTGAAAATGTCAATTTCTATAATCGATCATTACCGAGATTAATGACTATCATAATTTAGTTACTGACATTAGGTGTAACCTTCTCGCGAAGTTTGCGGTATCTTGTTCCTTACAGCCTGTATTAAAGAAATATTCACGGTATGTTGTACTTTCACTACCATCTCAGATCATCAACCTCATAACAAGACGCATAAATTGGAAAGGCAGAGCGGCCTTCCATTTGCGTCTCTTTTATTTTTGTGGGGTGGGAAATCATCCTATGACAATCTCCCGCTCTAGGATGGAGCGGAAGGGCGTGTCAAACTCTTACTGACTAAAACTCACCCCTGTTCCTACCCTGCCCTGAATGCCCAGGCGCGCGGTAGCTCACTTTCGAATTTATCCACAACCCCTGGGCAAGCATCGGCCATGACGGTCCCCGTCATGTTTTGCTAACAACTCTTTGAGGCGCGCGTGGAACACTACGCGCCGTCGACTCTCGCGCCTGGTGCTGATCGGACGGCGAGTTACCCACTACTCGCTGTCCGAAGGCCTGGGTTCCATTTGCGTCTTTAAACTTAATAATGACGTTGTTTAATGGTTGATTGCAACTTGCTGCTAATAACAGACTTACAGACGCTGACCAGATATATGGACCGACGTCCTTAAAAAAGTGGGTGTAAAACCGACTGGATGTGAAAATGCAGGACCAGGTGTACGCAGATCCTGCCCTCAAGTTACATAGTGGAGGCACTCCGGTATCACCGGTGCCGCCCTACCTCCGTCGCATGGGCGAAGCTTATTTGATGGATAGAGCGGTCATCCGGTCACCAAGGAGAATGGAACCGAAGGGAATGGGATTGGTCTTGGGGCATCCTCTGTGGAACATCGATTACGAATGGGTGCTGCGCGACGACCACCCTAGCGGCGTCAGCGTAGTATGCTACGCTGACAACACGCTGGTCCTGGCGCAAAGGAGGTCGCACCAGGCGGCGGCCGACCTAATGACGCGGGGTTGCGACAGTCAGACTCGTGGTGGCATTGCACAAGTCCGAGGCCATGTGTTTTCATGGTCTTCGGAACGCGCCACCGTCGGGTTCCCAGATAACGGTAGGAGAGGTTCATATCGGCGTCGACGGGACGATGAATTACCTGGGACTCATTCTCGACAGCCGGTGGAACTTCGTAGACCACTTCCGACGTTTCGCTCCCAGATTAAAGTGGGATAGGGCTGCTATGAAGCGTCTCCTGCCCAATCTGGGAGGTCCAAACGCCTCCTGCCGTAGGCTCTACGTGGAGGTTGAGCGGTATATGGCCCTTAACGGGGCACCGGTGTGGGCGCGGTCCTTGAGGCGGTGACCATCTTGCCGGTTGAGCGCGTCCCAAAGGGTGATGGACATTCGGCTCGTCCGGGGATACCGCACGGTCTCCGGTGAGGCGGCGAGCCTCCTTGCCGGACTGTCGCTATGGGATATGGAGGCCAAGGTCCTCGTGCTCCTTTTGGAGTGGCGCGAGGAGGCGAAACTTCGGGGCGAAACTCCGCTGCCGCGACACCTCGTGGCTTGGCGGACGGAGCTCCGGCAGGATCTCATGGCGACATGGACAGAGCGACTTTCGCAACCCAGCGTTGGGCACGCCACCATTGCAGCGGTAGTGCCCCTCTTTGAGGAGTGGCTGTAGAGGCGCCACGGCGTCTTCACTTTCCGCCTGATGCAGGTCCTCACCAGAAACGGTTGTTTCGGGAGGTTCCTGTGTCGGATAAGGCGGGAGGAAACGCCCTTGAGTCACCATTACGAGGACCGCCCAGAGGACACGGTGGAGCATACGGTGGAGCATTGCCTCGCTTGGGCGGAGCACCGCCGTGTCCTCGTGGATGCGATAGGCGGCAGCGACCTCTTGCGCCCGGCCCTGGTATAGGCTATGGTACGGAGCGAGAGGGAATGGGAAGCAGTCTCCTCCTTCTGCGAAGTAGTAATGCTCGCGAAGGAGGAGGTGGAACGGGTTAGGGAGGCTCAACGGAGTGGCCCTCACGCCCTCAGCCGCAGCTGCCGCAGGAGACGCCCCGGGTGTAGGACTTTGCGAGACGATCTCCGGCCACCGTAGACCCGGGCCTGCGGACGACGAGTAGTGGGTAGCTCGCCGTCCGATCAGCACCAGGCCCGTGAGTCGACGGCGCGTAGTGTTCCACGCGTGTCTCAAAGAGAATGTGTCAGCCACCACTGACGGTGCCCATCATAACCGGTGCCTGCATGCCTAAGGGTAGCGGATAAATTCGTAACAAAGTTACCGCTCCCCTGGGCACTTAAGCAAGGAAGGGACAGGGGTGGGTTTTAGTCAGTAAGAGACTGACACGCCCTCCCGCTCCACCCAGAGCGGGAGATTTCATTGGATGGTTTCCCACCCCACAAAAAAAAAAACGTCTAGGCAGTTTGGAAGAGGGTTATATCTAGCAGTAAATTACGATAGCCTGTGTTGGCTGAGACTTTGTCCGGTTCACATAACAGAAACAATCACTTCTTTACCTATAAGACGCCTTTGCATAAGCTCTTACATAGCCTACATTGTTGACACTGCTGAGACTACGACCTCCTCTCTGTGAGAAAGAGTGGGCTATAATCCAACACACGCGCCCAGTATGGATTGGTAGATGTCAGATGTCTTCGAATATTTGGTTCTAAGACATGCCTCCAGCGTTGTAAGAGCAGTAGTGATAAAATAATATCTACAAAGTTAAGCGCCTGATTCCTACATCGGGTTCACCGCTGTTTTACTAAACATAAACCACACTTATTGCTAAAAACATTAAATTAATACCTTTGTAATGTCGAGTCAGTTTTTCATCTTCTTTGATAATCGCTTCTTGAGACCCACATGAGCAGACAACCCTGCAGGTTCACTTGCGATTGACGCTGGTCGATCTTAAAAAAAAGTAAGCGTTTCCGGCATTGTCACATCACACATCGTCTATATTGTCGACTCATGATGATACAAGCCACTTTTGCACTTGAAGGTGTCCCATGACGTGCATAAATCAATTAAAACATTAAGCGTTCATGGATTGTATGACCCGCTAGTAAAAATGCTACCTAATCCTTAATATTGTGTCGAAAAACTACAATAATAAGGCTCATGCCAATGATCTCCGGCCACCGTTCACCCGGGCCTGCGGACGGCAAACGGTGGGTAGCTCGCCGTCCGATCAGCACCGGGCCCGTGAGTCGACGGCGCGTAGTGTTCCACGCGCGCCTCAAAGAGATGATTGTCAGCCACCACGACGACGGGGCACATCGTGGCTGGTCCCTGCATGCCTGGGGGTAGCGGATAAATTCGTAACAGAGTTACCGCTCCCCTGGGCACTCAGGCAGGGAAGGAACAGGGGTGGGTTTTAGTCAGTAAGAGTCTGACACGCCCTTCTCATTGAATGATTTCCCACCCCACAAAAAAAGGCTCATGCCGATATGGTAAAATGAAATATTTCTAGAATATTTCGTTTTACCATAATTATCGGCGTGATAATAGTATCCCAGTTGCGCACGCTACGCATCTTTAATAATGTTCCTCGCTTAGATCTCTGGTGAAGCTCTCTTTTAGGTAAGAGACCATCAGTCTATTTACATTGTGACAAGGCAGTTGACACAGAATACAATCTTTATTCTGATTACCCAGTTAAGTTTTTTATACCTACATATTTATTTTTTATCATCGTCAATTATTTGATCGTTCATGTATTCTAAGATAAAGACGTTGGATCCGGCTTTTTTTGCTCAGAAATATACCTATTGTAAGATAATGGTGTGCATAAGGAAGAAATCAGACACGTTTTAGCTTAGTCCTGTATCGTCAACTGCTACAATGTTAGTGTTTATTCATTTAGTTATATTCAGTGCTTTGTTCGTGAATATTATTGATACGGCGAGAATTTTAGCAGTGTTTCCAGTTCCATCTATTAGCCATCAAGTGGTTTTCAGACCTATCATTCAGGAACTCGCCAGAAGAGGTCATGAGGTCACAGTCATCACACCTAATCCAGCCTTCCCAAATGGAGGAACACCTCCCAACTTGACAGAAATCGACGTACACGACATTTCGTACAAAATATGGATGGATAAGTTCATGTCAATATCAAAAGATAATAAAGGAGGGTTAATGGATCAAGTGAGACTATTTTTGGACATCGGTATTGCAATGATTGATGCACAATTGTCTCATAAAGACGTTAAAAACTTGATCAATGATAAGAATATAAAATTTGATCTGGTGCTAGTCGAAGCCTGTGTTAGATCAGTTCTTGCGTTTTCTTATGTTTACAAAGCGCCTTTAATCGAAATAGGTTCGTTTGGTGCACCTTATGGAAACTTTGAAGCGGTCGGTGCCCCCATCCATCCATTCCTCTATCCTTCGATTAATCGTAAGAAAAATCACAATTTGACAATGTGGGAGAAGATAGAGGTAATATATAATGAATATCAGATAGCAAGAATCAATGATGAGTTTGAGAAAATTGAAGATGTCATGCTGAGAAAACATTATGGACCTGAAATGCCATCAGTGACGGAGTTATGGAATTATGTTGACATGTTATTCCTGAACGTGCATCCTATATTTGAAGGTATAAGACCTGTACCTCCTTCTGTGGTTTATATGGGTGGTTTGCATCAGAATACTGACAAGGAATTGCCTGCGGTAAGTTTTTTTCTCAATCACCTACTTACTCATCATCGTCATCCTACCCTTGTTACGTTACTTGGAGTCAATGCAACAAGTGTTTTTCTTTTGACCTGTTCTATTAATTGTCAGTTGTTGTTCCCTTTTCTTTCAAATAATTCCTCAAAACCCTTCCATCTTTAACATCGTCATCATCTATAATATAAAAATGAATCGCAAAATGTGTTGGTAAGCGCATAACTCAACAACGCCTGGACCAATTCGGCCAATTCTTTTTTTTAAATGTTCGTTGAAGTTCAAAGATGGTTTTTACGGCGAGAAAAATTCTAATAATTGCCGGAAAAACCCTAAAAACAGCCCTTTTCTTTTTCCCATACAAACGTTTTCTAACTAAAACGTAGAGTCAATTTGAGCTTTATTGCTATTGTATAAAGTTCATATTAAATTACAAGCACTCACTGTTGTTTAAACAATGTAGGTATGTTCCTAACGTCAAAGAGTCAATTTGCACTTTATTACCGCTACACAAAGTTCAAATTCAATCATATCTATCTTTGGTCGGCTTCGCGATATTATTTCATTTGTTTTACTTTAAAATGCATAAGAAGGAAGGATCTCTTGAAGGATTTGACTCCAAGTCATATCAAATTAAAAAAAAGTTGAAACAACAACAAACTGTCAATGTCAGTGTTGTTTTTCTTGGATTTTCGGTTACCTACTCTACTGAGTTTGGTTTTGTCAACTGATACACGAAACAAATTTGTACCTATATCGTGTTTTGTGCAGTGTTTAGTCAGCTATGATCACTAATTATTGCATGTGATACAATAATCTATAATATAGATATGCCTCCTATTAGACGAAGCAATTTAGGTAGAAGAACCCGAAATGCTACAAACAATGCTAATTACCGACTGTCAACGTTTGCAATTGCTAGAAAATGACGCTCATTGGGATCAAACTCTCAATGATGCTGTAATATCATCACACGCTCATCAAATACGAAAATTGTTTTCTATAATCATATCTACATGCTTCCCATCAAACCCAATTGATTTGTGGATCAAGTACAAAGATTATATGTGTGATGATATTTTGTATCAAATATGAAATAGAATGGGAAATCCAAATATACAAATCAGTGAAGAAATTTACAACGAAGCATTGATTTCAATTGAGGACATGTGCTTGATGATGTCAAACAAACTATTAATTCAATTAGGCCTGGCCGCGCCCAATCGTCCAATGCATGATGCTTTTAACCAAGAGTTGAATCGAGAAAAACTGTATGATCTCAACACTTTGAAAGAATTTATTCAAACAAATCTTCCACTGTTGAATGAACAACAGAAGTATGTATTTGATACTCTTATGAAAGTAATAAATGATGAAACTGGAGGGATTTACTTCTTAGATGCACCTGGTGGTACAGGAAAAACTTTTTTGATTTCATTAATATTAGCAACGATTCGCTCACAAAATAAAATTGCACTTGCACCCGCTTCGTCGGGAATCGCAGCTACTTTGCTTGAAGGTGGTCGAACAGCCCATTCAGCATTAAAATTGCCATTAATATGCAAAGCAATGAAACTCCGACCTGCAACATTTCGAAGAACTCTGCAATGGCAAAGGTCTTGCAGCAATGTAAATTAATTATTTGGGATGAATGCACGATGGCACATAAAAAATCTTTGGAGGCTTTAGACAGAAACTTAAAAGATCTATGGAGCAATCATAACCAATTTGGTGGTGCAATGATTTTATTAGCAGGAGATTTTCGTCAAACATTGCCAGTGATTCCACGATCAACACCAGCTGATGAACTCAATGCATGTCTAAAGTCCTCCAATTTGTGGAAACATGTCAAAGTACTTCATTTAAGCAAGAATATGCGTGTCGAGTTGCAAAATGACCAATCTGGAAACATATTCTCTAAACAACTCATTGACATTGGTAATGGCAAATTTCCTATAGACATGTTGACTGGCTGCATTAACTTTCCTCAAAGTTTTTGTCAGTTAACTCGATCAAAAGATGAACTTATTCAGAAGGTGTTTCCAGATGTTTCTCAAAATTACAGAAGCTATGATTGGTTGAGCGAACGAGCTACATTGGCTGCAGAAAACATAGATGTAAATGAATTAAATTTAAAAATTCAAGAACAAATTACAGGCGAATCAAGGATATATAAATCAGTTGATTCGGCTACTAACCAAGATGATGTAGTGAACAGACTATCCACCAGAATTTTTAAACTCGCTGGATTTGCCAGGATTGCCACCTCACAATCTTCAATTAAAGGTTGGATCGGTAGTTATAATGTTGCGAAATATCAACCAACCGCGTCTTTGCAACGGCACACGGTTAGCGATAAAAAAATTACTAAACAACGTGATAGAAGCACCTATACTGAAAGGAAAGTATAAAGGAGAAGACGTTCTCATACCGCGCATCCCAATGCTTCCGACTAATGTGCCGTTTGACTTTAAACGACTACAGTTTCCAGTTCGGCTTGCTTTTGCTATGACCATAAACAAGTCCCAGGGGCAATCATTAAGTGTTTGTGGTATTAATCTGGAAAACCCATGTTTCTCACATGGTCAATTGTATGTTGCCTGTTCCCGTGTTGGAAAACCATCAGATTTGTTTGTCTATGCGCCAGGTAATCAAACAAAAAACATCGTATATCACAAAGCACTACAATGAAAATAAAACTGATTTTTGTTAATAATTATGATTCACATGATTAACAATAAAGCGATTACTTATTTTTAAATGCTTATATATGTTTTATTTAATTATATTTCTTATTCACAACGCCCTATCACCAGGGTGACGGTTCTGTTCAGGAGATTTTTTTGCCCCGACTATAAAATAATTAGGAACAAAAAAATGTCACATTACAAATCATTTTGACAGGACTTTATTGCAATTTAATTAGGCAGTACGAAGTCTGCCGGGTCAGCTAGTCTATAATATAAAAATGAATCGCAAAATGTGTTGGTAAGCGCATAACTCAACAACGCCTGGACCAATTTGGCCAATTCTTTTTTTTTAATGTTCGTTGAAGATGGTTTTTACGGCGAGAAAAATTCTAATAATTGCCGGAAAAACCCTAAAAACAGCCCTTTTCTTTTTCCCATACAAACGTTTTCTAACTAAAACGTAGAGTCAATTTGAGCCTTATTGCTATTGTATAAAGTTCATATTAAATTACAAGCACTCACTGTTGATTAAACAATGTAGGTATGTTCCTAACGTCAAAGAGTCAATTTGCACTTTATTACCGCTACACAAAGTTCAAATTCAATCATATCTATCTTTGGTCGGCTTCGCGATATTATTTCATTTGTTTTACTTTAAAATGCATAAGAAGGAAGGATCTCTTGAAGGATTTGACTCCAAGTCATATCAAATTAAAAAAAAAGTTGAAACAACAACAAACTGTCAATGTCAGTGTTGTTTTTCTTGGATTTTCGGTTACCTACTCTACTGAGTTTGGTTTTGTCAACTGATACACGAAACAAATTTGTACCTATATCGTGTTTTGTGCAGTTTTTAGTCACCTATGATCACTAATTATTGCATGTGATACAATAATCTATAATATAGATATGCCTCCTATTAGACGAAGCAATTTAGGTAGAAGAACTCGAAATGCTACAAACCATGCTAATTACCGACTGTCAACGTTTGCAATTGCTAGAAAATGACGCTCATTGGGATCAAACTCTCAATGATGCTGTAATATCATCACACGCTCATCAAATACTAACATTGTTTTCTATAATCATATCTACATGCTTCCCATCAAACCCAATTGATTTGTGGATCAAGTACAAAGATAATATGTGTGATGATATTTTGTATCAAATACGAAATAGAATGGGAAATCCAAATATACAAATCAGTGAAAAAATTTACAACGAAGCATTGATTTCAATTGAGGTCATGTGCTTGATGATGTCAAACAAACTATGAATTCAATTAGGCCTGGCCGCGCCCAATCGTCCAATGCTTGATGCTTTTAACCAAGAGTTGAATCGCAAAAAACTGTATGATCTCAACACTTTGAAAGAATTTATTCAAACAAATCTTCCACTGTTGAATGAACAACAGAAGTATGTATTTGATACTCTTATGAAAGTAATAAATGATGAAACTGGAGGGATTTACTTCTTAGATGCACCTGGTGGTACAGGAAAAACTTTTTTGATTTCATTAATATTAGCAACGATTCGCTCACAAAATAAAATTGCACTTGCACCCGCTTCGTCGGGAATCGCAGCTACTTTGCTTGAAGGTGGTCGAACAGCCCATTCAGCATTAAAATTGCCATTAATATGCAAAGCAATGAAACTCCGACCTGCAACATTTCGAAGAACTCTGCAATGGCAAAGGTCTTGCAGCAATGTAAATTAATTATTTGGGATGAATGCACGATGGCACATAAAAAATCTTTGGAGGCTTTAGACAGAACCTTAAAAGATCTATGGAGCAATCATAACCAATTTGGTGGTGCAATGATTTTATTAGCAGGAGATTTTCGTCAAACATTGCCAGTGATTCCACGATCAACACCAGCTGATGAACTCAATGCATGTCTAAAGTCCTCCAATTTGTGGAAACATGTCAAAGTACTTCATTTAAGCAAGAATATGCGTGTCGAGTTGCAAAATGACCAATCTGGAAACATATTCTCTAAACAAGTCATTGACATTGGTAATGGCAAATTTCCTATAGACATGTTGACTGGCTGCATTAACTTTCCTCAAAGTTTTTGTCAGTTAACTCGATCAAAAGATGAACTTATTCAGAAGGTGTTTCCAGATGTTTCTCAAAATTACAGAAGCTATGATTGGTTGAGCGAACAAGCTATATTGGCTGCAAAAAACATAGATGTAAATGAATTAAATTTAAAAATTCAAGAACAAATTACAGGCGAATCAAGGATATATAAATCAGTTGATTCGGCTACTAACCAAGATAATGTAGTGAACTATCCACCAGAATTTTTAAACTCGCTGGATTTGCCAGGATTGCCCCCTCACAATCTTCAATTAAAGGTTGGATCGGTAGATATAATGTTGCGAAATATCAACCAACCGCGTCTTTGCAACGGCACACGGTTAGCGATAAAAAAATTACTAAACAACGTGATAGAAGCAACTATACTGAAAGGAAAGTATAAAGGAGAAGACGTTTTCATACCGCGCATCCCAATGCTTCCGACTGATGTGCCGTTTGACTGTAAACGACTACAGTTTCCAGTTCGGCTTGCTTTTGCTATGACCATAAACAAGTCCCAGGGGCAATCATTAAGTGTTTGTGGTATTAATCTGGAAAACCCATGTTTCTCACATGGTCAATTGTATGTTGTCTGTTCCCGTGTTGGAAAACCATCAGATTTGTTTGTCTATGCGCCAGGTAATCAAACAAAAAACATCGTATATCACAAAGCACTACAATGAAAATAAAACTGATTTTTGTTAATAATTATGATTCACATGATTAACAATAAAGCGATTACTTATTTTTAAATGCTTATATATGTTTTATTTAATTATATTTCTTATTCACAACGCCCTATCACCAGGGTGACGGTTCTGTTCAGGAGATTTTTTTTGCCCCGACTATAAAATATGTAGGAACAAAAAAATGTCACATTACAAATCATTTTGACAGGACTTTATTGCAATTTAATTAGGCAGTACGAAGTCTGCCGGGTCAGCTAGTATTTATATATATTTTTATAACTCTTTTATTGACATTAATTAAGTACCTTTAGGCCATTCATTTAAATCATCTTAGGTCGCAAGAAATTGCATTGAGCTGCATTTTTTGAATGTTGAAATCAATAGCAAAACCAAAATAAAAAAAAAGTTTGCAGCTTCGAAAGACCTGTGCTACGAGTACCTGTGTGGTGGTCGGAAAACCTCTAAATTTTCGGCATTATTCTGGTTTTAACTTTTAACTACGGAAAAAGTTGTGTCCACTTGGCAATTTTTATTTTTTATATTCTATTGTTTTTTAACATATAAAACACGACGAAACGATTGTGATTTTTAGCATCAAAATGAAGTTAAGAATATTAAAGAGTAAGTAGGTATATAATGGTATTTATTAGTAAACTAGCTGCGCCCCGCGTTTTCACCTACGTAGACCGGAATAAAAAGTAGCTTGTGTTAATCTAGATTTCTTCTTCTATTTATCAAACATTCAAATCGGTGCAACCGTTTGAGCGTGAAGAAATAAAAAACATAGAAACAGACACAGTCACTACCTTTCACCTTTATAATATTAGTATGATAAACAGTCGTGTATATCACACATATATAGTAGTACACGTACCTACTTATGTATCTAGGTTTATAATATTGTACACAGGTTTCAACACTCGAATGTGATCTTTCTCAATCAGTCAAAGGTTTGCTGGGAGAAAACTCAACGTTGAGATACGCTCGCCTTTGTACATGAATTGTGTAATCACTGTGTACTATTTTAAGTTTTGGTGTACAATGAAGAACAATGATTTAAGAAAAATATTAAGCAACTGTTTCGTGGGATACCACAGTTGTGATGATTCCATTCCCTCTTTTCCAGGAAGTCAAATCATTGCTGGACTCGTCCAACAAAGGAGTGATATACATAAGTTTTGGAACAAACGTAGACGCTTCACAATTTACTGCAGAAAAAATAAAAATTCTAGTGAAAGTTTTTTCTCAATTGCCGTACGTGGTCTTATGGAAATGGGATGCAAAGGAGTTGTCTGGACGTACAGATAACATTAAAATTTCCAAGTGGTGGCCACAATCAGATCTACTAAGTAAATTTTGTTATTATTTTTTATAACCATCGCCTAAATCATCATTATGCAATCCTTATCTTCTTTATAAAATTTTTATGTTATCTTTAGTTTAGGTATCATTTGATCAGTGCTAGCTAACGCACAGGCTAAATAAATTACTTGGTGTAGCAGCATGAAATACACAAGAGTTACTTCTATAACGAAAGTGAAAAATCCCATCCATACTGGTTGTATCTGACTTAATAGTAATTTTCATTTGATCTGAGTTATTGTAAAAACTGTAGAGGTACAAAGTTGTATCTCAGTTCCACTCTCCACGTGCCTTTTTTTTAACCGACTTCGCAAAAAGGAGGAGGTTCTATGTCGACTGAATGTATGTTTTTTTATATTGTTTGTCCACAAATTTCGCTGTCAGTTTCAAAATTCAAAATTCTTTTTCAAAATTCAAAATTCATTTCAAAATTCGAATTGATTTTCAAAATTCTTTTTTTGATTGATTCGAATTGATTTTCAAAATTCTTTTTTTTAATCCCAAAGAGTATACCCCAGAGGTGGTCCCATATAAATTTTTATCGAAATTGCATTAGCGCTTTTTAAAAAAATCAACATAAACAAAAAATATGTATACGTAGATGACGTTTTGGTCTCCTCCAATTACGAGTATACGTTCAAATTCCATGTTCCATGTTATTGGGGTTATCAATTCGGAAGCAGCTTTAATATTTAGTTTTAGTTCTGGGGTATAATAACTAAAAATAAAAAAATAAAACAGAAATTACAAAAAATACAACCGACTTCCAAAAAAGAAAATACACTAATTGAAAAATAACTTTGATTTCGGTAGTCCGTGTCAATTAACGAATAAATAAAATATAAACAATGACTGCCGAAATTGAAGTTATTTTTCAATTTTAAATGTATTTTCTTTTTTGGAAGTCGGTTTTATTTTTTTGATAAATTGATGATAACTTTGTACAGAAAGTCCTATTTCTTTTTTTAGAAATTGGCTATGATTTCCTTGAAATAAGTTGTTCATTTCCATGGGCAAGAGCAGTACCTAGACCGAGGTAGAGCTGAGAGCGGCGGTGCGTAGGCTGAATGCCAAAAGCACCGCCCCAGGACCAGATGGCGTGCACGGAAAAGCCCTGGTCCTGGCATTGCAGGAGGCTCTCGGGCCTCCACTCAGAGGGCTTTTAAGTGCATGCTTGGAGAGGGGCCAGTTTCCACTCCGTTGGAAGACGGGGAAGCTGGTCCTCATCAAGAAGCCGGGGCGCCCCGCGGACTCTCCGTCCGCTTACCGGCCCATCGTGCTGCTCGACGAGGTGGGCAAGCTCTTTGAAAGAGTAATTGCAGACCGCCTCGTCGGGCAGCTGACGCGGATGGGGCCGGATCTGGCGGAGAGCCAGTATGGCTTCCGCAGGTGGCGCTCTACGGTGGACGCCATCATGCGCGTACGAGCCCTCACGACGGGGGCTGCAGTAGCCCGGGGTAGGGTCGTCTTGGCGGTGTCTCTGGACATCGCCAATGCCTTCAACACCCTGCCCTGGAGTTGCATAGTGGAGGCACTCCGGTATCACCGATTGCCGCCCTACCTCCGTCGTGTAGTCGAGGCGTATTTGACGGACAGGGCCGTCATCTACCCCGGTCACCAGGGAGAATGGAACCGACGAGAGATGTCGTGCGGTGGTCCACAGGGATCGGTCCTGGGGCCGCCTCTGTGGAACATCGGGTACGACTGGGTGCTGCGCGCCGACCTCCCTAGCGCCGTCAGCGTAATATGCTACGCTGACGACACCCTGGTCGTGGCGCAGGGGTGGTCGCACGAGGCGGCGGCCAACATTATGACACGCGGGGTTGCGATAATCGTGGACAGGATCCGGCAACTGGGACTCGAGGTGGCATTGCACAAGTCCGAGGCCATGTGTTTTCATGGTCCTCGGAATGCGCCACCGGCGGGTTCCCAGATAACGGTAGGAGGGGTTCACATCGGCGTCGAGGGGACGATGAAGTACCTGGGACTCGTCCTCGACAGCCGGTGGAACTTCGTCGAGCATTTTCGACGTTTGGCTCCCAGACTGAACAGGGCCGGGGCTGCTTTGAGGCGGCTCATGCCCAATCTGAGGGGGCCAAACGCCTCCTGCCGGAGGCTCTACGCGGGGATCGTGCGGTCCATGGCCCTTTACGTAGCACCGGTGTGGGCGCGTTCGCTAAGGCAGCGGACTACTCGCCGTCTGAACGCGTCCCAAAGGGTCATGGCGATCAGAATGATCCGAGGATACCGTACGATCTCCTGCGAGGCGGCGAGCCTCCTTGCCGGATTATCGCCATGGGATCTGGAGGCAAAAATCTTCGCGAACCTCTATGAGGAGCGCGAGGAGGCGAAACGCCGGGGCGAAACTCCGCTGCCGCGACAACTCGCGGCTCGGCGGACAGAGCTCCGGCAGGATCTCATGGCGACATGGAGACAGCGATTGTCACAACCCCGCGCTAGGCACGCCACCATTGCGGCGGTAGTGCCCCTCTTTGAGGCTTGGCTGGAGAGGCCCCACGGCGCCCTCACCTTCCGCCTGACGCAGGTCCTCACCGGACACGGCTGTTTCAGGAGGTTCCTGTTTCGGATCAAGCGGGAGGTGACGCCCGGGTGTTTCCATTGCACGGATCGCCCAGAGGACACGGTGGAGCATACGGTGGAGGTTTGCCCCGCTTGGGCAGAGCACCGCCGTGTCCTCGTGGATGCGATAGGCGGCAGCGACCTCTCGCGCCCTGCCCTGGTTCAGGCCATGGTACGGAGCGAGAGGGAATGGGAAGCCGTCTCCTCCTTCTGCGAAGCAGTTATGCTCGCGAAGGCAGAGGCGGGACGCGTGAGAGCGCACCAACAACGGAGTCGCCCTCACGCCCTCAGCAGCAGCCGCCTCAGGAGACGCCGGGGACTTCCGGCGCCGCGAGACGATCTCCGGCCACCGTAGACCCGGGCCTGCGGACGGCGAGTAGTGGGTAACTCGCCGTCCGATCAGCACCAGGCCCGAGAGTCGACGGCGCGTAGTGTTCCACGCGCGCCTCAAAGAGTTGTCAGCAAGAGACGGGGCCCGTCATGGCCGATGCCTGCCCGGGGGTTGAGGATAAATTCGAAACAGAGTTACCTCGCCCCTGGGCACTCAAAGGCAGGAAGGAACAGGGGTGGGTTTTAGTCAGTAAGAGTCTGACACGCCCTCCCACTCCACCCAGAGCGGGAGAAGTCATAGGATGATTTCCCGCACCACAAAAAAAAAAAAAAAAAAAAAAAAGAGCAGTACCTAAAATAGGACTATTTCCGTTACACTCTGTATAATTATGTCGCAACATTTTAGGCAAGCTTATTGTTTCTTTGTCGGTCCAAGAATCGTGCTACTGGTGATTTTTGTGCTCCTATCACGTTGCTTTGTAAATATGGTAACAATGTAGCAATCTTGTCTTTTCAGAGCATCCAAACGTAAAACTGTTCATTACTCAAGGAGGTCTACAATCAACAGATGAGGCTATCACAGCAGGAGTGCCACTGATTGGTGTACCAATGTTTGGTGATCAGTGGCTCAATGTAGAAAGATACGTTCACCACAAAATTGGAGTCAAACTGGAAATGGAAACACTTACTGAAGAAGATTTGAGGAATGCCATAACTTCAGTTATTGGTGATGACAGGTGAGAACATAATTTTTGCAGACTATTTTTTTAAATGAAACCTGTTATAAATACATAGAATTCACGCACAGTCAAGTTTCAAAAGGGTAGGTACACAAGATAACCTATACAAAGAGACATTCTATCAGCGGCAGCGATTCTAGCGATCGTCAAAATACCAAGATGTAAATATTGACTACGTCACATTTTAATGTGACGTAGTGGTGTTAATGCTCTGATGGGATGTTACTTTGTGAACAGGGAGCAGGAACAGATGCAGGTTCAAAGAAAATAACATTGAATACATAATATACGAGACAAAGGTGAAAGAAAGCACAGTTTATTTTGCAGCCGTCATCGAAAAAAATCACTACAGTTATCTATTCTTTTGAATGCGATATATAATTATTGATTACAGTTCATCTTCATTTTATCAGCTCATTGTGCACTTACTGCGTAGTTTATTGACGCCACGACTATATTTTTTTAAATATTAACGATTTATTTATTTTCTTAGGGGCTCATGCCTTAATAATACTAACCACACGGGTTGATACTAAAGGTTAAACAACGCTTGTCGAGGTCATCTTGTGGATAACTAACTATACATTACATACTGAGATCATTTCATGCCTTGGAAAGCACGTTTAGGAGTTGAACCGTCAGCCGTTACGGGCCAATATAGGTGTTTCTAAGTTACTGTGCTGTGGAGGTTGGACAGGCAATCGCACCATGACACAGGTTTGTGTTTTCTCCTGAAGGAGAGAAGTGGAAATTATGGTTTTTCTTACTCCTCCTTAGGCTGTTCTTTTCTGATTCATTTCGTTGTGGGACCCGAAACAGATGAATCGTTGTTCAGTTTGATGCTCGGGTCAGGATGAGGGCTGCTGTCTCCTCTTCTGGTTCGTGCTTTGGGTTGGGTTTGTACTTCAATGAATGGATTAAATTTTCTAGTAGAAAGACGTTTAATGTTCAAAAAAATATTCTTACAATGGTTATCGGATGGATCAAGTGAATTTTTTTTTTTTATTTGAGAAAAATATGGTGGTGAGTGACATGCGAAATCTATCCGTGTCAAGTTGGTAAGCGAAGCTCCGCGATGATTGGCCGCCACGCTGCTTGACATTGATTGGTCGATGTCACTCGCAAACACGACGTTGGCGACAACTTCAGGTCGCCCTTATGCTTCTTCATGCTGGCAGATGGCGCAGGCGGAAAAATCGTTCCTGCGGGACTCGTCGAACTTCATAGCCTTGGCATTTTTCTAGAGGTTATAACTGCCGATTCTAGCTTTCAGAAGTTGTTAGTAGTGGTCGGGAATAGTGCGGCGGGATTGTCCCAAAAGAAACCTTAGGACAAACTAGGGTACTCAGCTGCAGCCGGTTGGACTGGAAGCTGACCCAAAAAAAGTTTATTTATTATTATTTTTTTTTTTTTTTTATTCGGCTGATTATGCTGATGGATGTGTTTTAACAGACTTCAAAAAAAGGAGGAGGTTTAGACATTATGAGACATGAACTAAAAGTGATGTAGTCATTTTGAGATTTAGGCATTTTGAGATTTGGACTAAGAGCGACGTGGTCAATTTGAGATACAGTCATTCTGATACCAACCCAATTCTTCTGTACTCGTATCAATCGTATCATAAAACAAAAAATACAACCGACTTCCAAAACTGAAAATACGCAAAAAATTTAAAAATAACTTCTCCGAAACTCACCGGTGAGTTTGACAAAAAAAAAATAATTATATGAAAAAAAAATTCGGCCGGCCCGGGTTGTCGTCGGGCTTCAATTTGACAACCCGGGTTTGTCCGTGGGGCCTAAGAGGTTTTCGAAAGTCGGTGTCAAATAAAGAAGAAATAAGAAACAAACACCGACTGCCGAAATTAAAGTTATTTTTATTTTTTTTGTGTATTTTCAGTTTTTGAAGTCGGTAGTATTTTTTGTGGGACGATACGATTGATACGAGCAGTAGTCTTTTCAGGTTAAGTTTCAAAACTTTAAATGTCTAATTTATTATTTTCAGCTACCGCCGCAACATAATCAACCTTCGGAATTGGATACACGATCAGCATATGCCTCCACTAAAGCGCGCCATGTGGTGGATTGAGCACGTGCTGCGTCACGGCGGCGCGAGACATTTACGCGCGCCCGCCGCCAACATGTCGTGGGCAGAGTACCTAGAACTAGAACTAGTGCTAACTTGTTTAATAGTATTATTAGTAACTATATCGTTGTTTGCCCTCAGTATAATATATTCATTGTTTAAGCTTTTTAAGAAAGGAGGAATTAAAATTAAAACCTCGTAAATCAAAAATCTTTTAATGTTTTTTAATTTTTTTTTTTCTCGGTCTTTTCTTTTAACACCTATTGTACTTCTCTCAATTCCGTTTTGACAAACTTTTATTTTGTTAACTAGTTGTTCTGTCAATACCCAGGTTTGACATCCGTATAGCAAGCATGGCAAAATACACATATTAAATACTTTTCTTTTGTCTTTCATCGGCATTTCTTTGTTCTTCATAGCTTCGCTTAGTGACCAATAAAAAAAAATTAAAAAAAAATAAAAAACATTAAAAGTAAAACTAAATTCAAAAATGCATACATAACATACAAACAATTAAAGTGGCGATGGACAGGACATATGACAAGAGAGAAAAAGGAAAAATGGACAAGACTTATAACAGAATGGTACCCGCTAGACTGCAAAAGGAACAGAGGAAGACAAACTAAGAGATGGGAAGATGATATCAGGAAAATAGCGGGTCCAACATGGACTAGAACGGTAAGGGATAGATTTGAATGGCGATCTTTAGAGGAGGCCTTTGTCGGAAGACAAGTTGAGGAGTAAATACCGTTTGCCGAAGTATAGATAATATTATAATTAGTAAATTTTGTTATTAGTAACGTAGTAGTAAAGATCTTAGGCATATTTACAAAACTTTTGTTATAACCAAGATCAACAATAAAGGCTTTTTATTTTATTTTATTTTATTTATTAAATCAAAAATCTGTTAAATAGTGTTTTCGTACCAAGTTACCATTTAAGTTTTGCGTATTAAGACAAAACACTATGGACGCTTTTTTTTTTTAATTGTTCTTTTAACATTGAAAGACTTGCGTTTGACCACTATCTCACCTGCATCGTCTACCACATCATCACTGATTATAAGCGACACTGTGGTCGACGATGGATTTTTATTGATATATTAAAATGTAATTTGTATATAATGTATATACATATATAGGTATTTCAATTAATTAACGGAAAATAAAGCAAAACATAAAATAGCTAAAAATAATACTATGTTGCCTACAGCTCCAATGGCACTAAAATGACAATTAGCATACTAATTATGCTAAAAGCTTCACTATCAGCATTACATAGTTAGTATCAACGTTATCTAATGATATATTTTATATAGGCATTAGGTACAAAACATAAACTTTTCCCGGTTCTTGCTTACCTGCGGCTATTATACATGGTTTGGTTTAGAGCCAAAATGCACATGACTATTACGGATAATATTTTGGTTGATTTAAATAAATCTTCCTCTTTAATTGGAAACTCATTTTTAATATTTTGGCGGTTTAATGCAGTGTTGGTCTTTTGGTTACTCAAACCGTAAACCGGTGGCCGTGATTGAATCCACAGATTCCAACTTTTTTTTGACTTTCATTAGCGACACGCACTAGAATACCGGACTTCGCGGTTTTTTTCACGCTTACTATTTGGAAACAGTCATAACAAGGTTTTATCGCCTTCATAAGAGCTTGCTTAGTCGCTGACGAAGTGTTTAAATCGTTGACTGATAAGCTACTAAACAGGGCAACGGGGCGCGGGACTCACAGTTGGCAGGAGTTACTTTTAGCAAACGGAGATTTAACGATTCCGCATACAAAACTTTTTTATTATTATTGATAGTATTATGTTTGACACTATTTTTCAATTTAATATTATCCGATTCGTGTTCCGTATTGGCTAACTTTGTTTCGTTAACTGATGATTTCGATTTGACCAATGAGACGATGGCCGTTATTCGCTGAGTCATGTCCATAATTGCCGATTTAACTGCAACGTTAATGTGGGATCCTTGGTCATTGACTAAATCGTTAATCTTAGTTTAAAATGTGTATGCCTCCATAACCAAATAGCAATAATCGGATTTGCTCGCACTACTGACATTTAAAGTTGGAGAGATCTATCCGCGAATTCAGATATTTGGGGCTGCTTTGACCTATCATCTGGTGAAATGTATGAAGGAGACAATTCGCTGAACAAACGTTTAGAGCTAGCAGGGTAAGCCATCAGCAGTGACCGTAAAGTTTTGGTGTTCCTGCGAGATATATCTCTGCCTCGATCAGGCGGGTCATCTCTGTTTGACAACATATTTAGGCCAAATAAGTTAAATGTACGTCTAGTATACAAACTAATAAAATCGTAAGTAAAAAAGCAGCAAAACGTAAAAAAATTAACTAACAATTAAAAAAAACTCACACTAAAGCAAAGTGACGGCACGGTTGGCGCAGTGGTTGAGCGTTCGGCTGCTGCGCTGCGTGTCGCGGGTTCGATCCCCGCACGGAACAAATATTAGTATGGCCTACAGATAGTTGTTCCGGGTCTGGGTGTCTTGTGTATGTGAGTTTACATGTTTGTGAACGCACCCACGATTCAGGAGTAATTCCTAGTGTGGGGCAACTTTAAAAAAAAAAAAAAAAAAGTAGTAATAATAATAATATAATAATAATATAGTTTATTTCATAATGGGATTGCAGAGTTTACAAAATGTTGCATTTATACATTTTTAAGTTCAATTTATACAATAGAAACAGGTGAAGTACTGTTCTCCTAGATAGGCTAAAATTTAGCCTGTGTTAAGGAGAGACAGTGCCGGTCCCCTGATTGGCGGATTGTTATAAAAGTAGTGTGTAGGTACTTAATATAAAATTAGAGGTTTGAAATTTGAAACAGTATCTGGACATAAGTGTAGTTATTATACAATAGTTATTTTTATTATTACTTATACAAAAAAAAAAAAAAATATAGTATGTGGGTATGTGTGTGTAGGTGCATTTATGTGTTAAGTGTGTATATGTGTATATGTGGGTGTGTGCGTGTGTATATGTGTGTGTTTACGTGATTAATTTGAGAGGAATAATTCAGTGTCATTATAATTGAGGTCCAAAAGGAGTGTCCGTACAGTTTTTTTACAATTGTAGAGTGAGAGTTTATAGATTTGACATTTAGCATTAATTTTATTATAGAGAGATGGAGCAAGATACAAAGAGAATCGTTTTACGAAAGAGGTACGTGGAGGTGGAATTGTGCAGATTATGTCTTTCCGACGTTTAGAGATAGGTCTATATGGTGTTCTGGAATGTTGTAGTAAAACTATATGTAAAATGTACTGTTGTCGGACATTTAAAACGTTCCAGGATTTATAAAGTTCGGTCGTTGGAAATAAGATAGGGCGAAAGGAGGCAACTTTAAGTATAGCTCTTTGAGCGATCTCTATAGGCTTCATCACTGTCTTTGCAGCCCCTCCCCAGCAGGAAATACAGTAGGTCACTAGTGATTGGCAAAGAGCGAAGTATACATTCCTGATAACTGAGGCATGTGCTACATGTCGCAGGGTTTTAAAAATGTAAATAAGTTTACGTACGCGGCCAGATAGGGTATTAATGTGTGATTTGAAATTTAAGTGTTGGTCAATGAAAACACCAAGATATTTTATTTGATCCACTGGAGTAAGTGATGGGCACTGGCAGGCCAGCTGCGACAATAAACTACACGAGTGAGCTTTTAGGAAAATAGAGGGATTTGGTTGGGAATTTGAGTTTATTGAGAAGGTAATAAAATTAGTTTTAGTGGTATTCAGTGTCAAGGAGTGTGAGTGAAGCCATCTTAACGTGGAATTAAATCCTTTTTGTGCCATTGATTGTAGTTCCAACCATGAGTTAGCGGTAAAAGTTATTGCAGTGTCATCAGCGTATGAAATTAATTGGGCATTTGGTATATTTAGGTTGCAGAGGTCGTTGATGAATATGAGGAACAAAGTGGGCCCTAAAATACTTCCCTGCGGCACACCGTATTCGATAGAAACTGTATCGCTATTGTGATTGTCCATAGTCACAAATTGTGAACGGTTTGTTAGGTAACTTTTGAATAAATTCAGTGGTGGGCCCCTTACACCTATACGTTCTAGCTTGAGTAAAAGAGTCGGAATGGGCACAGTGTCAAAGGCTTTTGTGAGGTCTAAGAAAATGGTCAATACCTTTTTATTGTTATCTAAATTCTTCACTATATGATCCATCAATTTGTGTATTGCATCATTTGTGGATTTGTTTTTCCGAAAACCAAATTGTTGTGGTGATAGAATATTATAGTGCTCAAGATAGTAAATAAGTCTTTTATTCATTAAGCGTTCGAGTATTTTTGATAAAGTACTAAGTACCGCTATGGGGCGGTAGTTATTTACAAGGCACCCATCGCCGCCCTTGAGAATGGGATGAATAGCTGCCTTTTTGAATGAAGTAGGAAAAATGGCTAAGTCAAAGCAGAGGTTGAAAATATGGCATAGTATAGGTGTGAGGCATGTGGCGTAACGTTTTAAGAACAAGGTGGAGATACCATCCCAGCCGGTAGCCGCATTTGTTCGTAGCATATTTATGGTTGATAAAATTTCGTCAGGATCTGTCTTTTCCAGAACAAATGATTTTTTGAAGTTAGGTGTGTGGGGGAGTGAAATGCGGGTAAGTGATTGTTTGCTGTTGATACTATCTGCAAGATTCCTTCCTATACTTGCAAAAAATTGGTTTACGTCATTGCAAGACTGTATCGGAGATGATGAAGCTGACAACAACTGTGTGTAAGAGTGTTTAATTTTGGTAGTATTTGTGATGTTTTTAATAGTTTCCCAAAGTTTTTTAGGGTTATTCATAGCCTTATTTAATTCTAGAGAATCGAATTGTCTTTTCGCTTTTTTTAATAATGCTGTACAAAAATTTCTGTATCGTTTATAGGTAGTACTGATTATGATGTTGTCAGGCGATTGCTTTACTTTTTTATGTAGAGAGTCACGGTTACGTACACACCTCAGCAAAGCTGGCGTTATCCACGGTTTTAGACTTTGTTTTCTTGCAGATACTTTTATTGTTGTAGTGCAGCCTTCTATGGCTGTTTTAGTTAGCCTTATGAAGGTATCTGCAGCATCATTTGGATCTATCATAGACAGAACTGGTGCGAAGTCTAAACCTGCTATAACTGTGTCAAGAGTGTCGTAGTTTATTTTATTTATATATTTTGAGGAATTTGATTTAATAGTAATTTTGTTAAGGCAAAACAGAGAAGAATAATGATCCGTTACAGTTGAATCATAGACGAGTGTCAAAGGCCTAAACTTGGAGCGAATTATAAGGTGGTCTAAACAGTTACTACCTCTGGTAGGCTTCGTATGTGCAGGTAAGAATCCATAATAAGCTAAGGTATTAAGATACTCATGCGTTCGTGAATCTGATGAGTTATGTTTAATGTCTATGTTAATGTCTCCTGCTATGATTACAGTTTTGTAGTTAGTCAGCGACTGAAGTATAATACTAAGTGCAGAGAGGAATGTTTGAATATCATCGTTTGCGGGTGATCGGTATATACAAAGTATTGCTACATCTGAATCTAATTTTATTATTAAACCAGAGGCTGATCCGTAAAAGTCAGGTTCTTCATAAGCAGATACAAGATTGGATTTTACATAGACGACCACTCCGTCGCTCTTATTTAAGTGTTTGGTGGTGTGGTAGGTAAAATAATTTTGTAGAATGGGAATGTGGTTGTTACTGGAGCAATTTAACCAGCATTCTGTTAGTACTAGGAGTTCACAATTAATATCAATACGGTGTAATAAGGTTTGTAGATCAGGAAAATTTACATTAATAGATCTAATATTTTGTGAAAGTATTTTCAATTGATATGTAGATTGTTTAATATAATTTTGTGTCTGTTCTGGGGTGCATGTGTGTGTATCCGATACAGAAAAGAGATCAACATTATCAATTAAATCATAAGTATTGTTAGACATTATTAAAGTAGGTGTTTGGGTAGGTTAGCTATAAGGCGGCAATTGGGAGGTATTATGAGAATTATTAAATGATACGAATGTGGCCACAGGGTTAGTATGGGAGTATGTGGGAATATTTGTAGTGTATGTTTAATGAATTTTTGAAAGTTATGTTTTTTAGCGTTGTATTTGTATGTCGTGTATAGTGTAGAGTATGTTATGTTTACAATGAAAATTAGTCTTATAATAAATTTAAAAAACAAAGTACTAAAACGTTGAACACATTTAGCGTAAGAGACATTATATAGGCTAAAATTAGGGCAAGACAGGAATTCTAGTCATGCATTATCCTTTGAGTGCAGTTGGTTGAGCTGTAGTTCACTTTTTATAACGATAGACTGACTTTCTGGATCTTTCTTCAGCATGATACGTCCGTTGGATGTCCAGCAAAATTGGACTTTGTTCACCTTAGCATAGTTTCGAGCAAGGTAGAAGAGTCGCTTGGAGGTGGCAGTCAGTTGTTCTGCTATAAAAACGGGGGTATGTGGTACCATGCCTAGGCTAGCAGAGCTTAGTTTGTTGTTAGAGTGGTGTTTGTTATAAGCTTTGACAGCTGACAAAAAATTACTCTTTATGAGGGTATTTGTAAATTCAACTGTTATTGTAGAATTCGGGGTTTCTTTTTTTGAAGGTTGACGTTGCACATCACGGATGTCGGACACTTGTATGTTGAGTTCTAGTTGTTTTGATAACTCCAGAAAAGAATTGTATAGCATTTCCTTAGTTTCTTTTGACCTTTTTGGAACGTTACGTAGTTCAACACTAGTTTTCACCATGGAACGGTCGAAAGATTCCAGCTTCTCGTCAAGCTCAGCCAACTTTGCAATCATTGAGGTTCGTCCCTTTTCGAGAACCGTTATTTTCAACTCGAGTGAAGCTAACTGATCAGAAATAAATGTCATGGATTTTTCTATTTCGGTATTTGTTCCTTCTATGTTGTTGTTTATTTGTTTAACTTCAAGGATAAGTTTTTCTAAGTGGTCCATGCGAGTGTTCTGTGAGCATATCATACTGTGCAACATATTCTTGATCTCATTCTTAAAGTCTTCCAAGCCGTCATTCACATCCGTCGTTGGAGGACAGCGCCGCTTATGTCTTTGGGTAATGTTTGTAATAGGATTGATTGGCTGTCCGTCGTCGTCGTATAATTTTAGTAGGTCCGATTCGGAACGTGAGGGAGATTGTTGTTTATTTGGTGGTGTTCTCTTTAATTTAGACATTATGAGTCGGGTATACTCGGTAATATTAGAACAACTGTTGATAATTTACAAAAAGTCAAATGTCTCGATCGGATTTGAACTTACGACACGTCGTTTCTCCAGGCAGCGCGTCAGAGCGCTAGGCCAAGAAAGCTCTTATAAACGTTGCGAAATTGACGTTCTATTGGTTCTTGTAACAAAAACTTATCGAGGTCCGACCGGTAGTTTAAACTCAAAGTCACGCAAGGTATTGTATCTACCCGATAATCACAACACGTAGAACGAACTTTTTAGAGCTTGAAATGTTATTATTGTTTTGTTTTACACACTTTAATGTATTTCCACTGCTAATTTGTGTTTCTTGTGACAAAATAATACTGTTTAGGATAAAATAGTCACTTACAACTAGTTGTTTACTTTTAAATAGATTTTTAAACACAGAGAGTACACGAACACGACCGATCGCGAACACGTCGAGCAGGGGGGGGGGAAGTAAATGTACCTACTTACCAAAAGCTGGAGAAATTAACTAATAACAGTAAAAAACAGATGTTAACACTTATAAAAACTTACGAAACCTGCACTTGACTCAAAAATGAACAACCTGAAACAACTTAGGTACGACCCGATAACCCGGTCATAAATAAAATTTCGGAATGTAAATTGTGGAGCCTAATTACTCACGTCCGTACTGTTACCGAGCGGGTGGGGAAGTGCCTCAAAGCCTTAATGAGATGTCAGCAACCACTGACGGGGCCCGTCATGGCCGAAGCATGCATGCCAAGGGGTAGCGGATAAATTCAAAACAGAGTTACCGTGCCCCTGGGCACTCAAGCAAGGAAGGAACAGGGGTGGGTTTTAGTCAGAGTCTAACACGCCCTCCCGCTCCACCCAGAGCGGGAGAAGTCATAGGATGATTTCCAACCCCACAAAAAAAAAAAACAGGATGTATGGGATTTTTACCTCAATAAAACCACCTCGGTACCCCTTTAACTGTGCACCTCCTGTTAGAGCACATTCCTGGTCTTCAAATGGCACTCAGTACCACCCAAAATGACATTTATTCTAGCACATCATACTTAAAAGTATATTTGGTCGTTTCAGACTAAATAATATAAGATGACCCCTGCTTACCTCTACCTTAGTAAAACTGTTTTACTCGTAGCTTTAATAGTAACACGTTTTTATTCCGTGATTTAATGTTCTGAAAATAGATTTTTGATGAAGATTTGTTTTTATCTAGAGTTATCCGGCAAAAATATTACAGCTAGTGTAACATTTATATTAGATAGTGCGATAAAAAATGCAATTAGTATATACTCGTACTTCATATTGTAGTTTTTTATTAGTTTTTGGTAACCTTTAGATTCTCGGGTGGATAAACGAACACTAACTAAAATGCTAATTTCTTGAGCATACGCAACATTTTGAGTTCTGTTTTAACGACGTAAAAATACCTTATCTTATTTGTAACAAACGCAACATAGGATTCTTTAATCTTTATTTTCTACGCTTTGCTACGATTAATTATTCAATGAGGGCGCCATTTGGCGGCTATATACGCCTTAAACCCACTGGTGACCCATCAATAATCGCACATCTATAGTAAATTCCACACTTTTCACTCTTTACTAAACTAATCTATCCTATGTCTTTCCCCGGAACTTAAACTATCTCAATTTAATTAATCTTAATTCGTTTAGCGGCTAAAGCGTGAAGAAGTAAATTTCACTGGCGTGCATTCAATACAGACAAAAAAAACTGCCTACCCTGATGCCTATTGACTTGCACTTCCTCATCGCCCATGAAATAAACTTGCAAAAAATTTGGTTGCATATTGATATGATATCAGGAAGCAAAGAGCTTACCGTGTGGTATACTTGTCCTTGGATTGTGAAAGTCGGGCAAAATCCTGGCATTAAAACAATGTTATCCGCCCCAAAATATGTTATACGGAAGCATGTATTGTATTACCTAATGTTTTTTTAGAAAACGGCAAGACTCACCCGTTTCATCAGAGAAAAGTTCTTTAAAAGGTTCAACTGGCTCGTCTATTGAAGGGAGGGCTACTTTTCCACCCGAACAACACATGCCTGCTGCTTCCTCTTTCTAGGGCTCCACAAAATTTGCATTCTCTGTTCATCGCTTCTATTTTTATAAGCTTTTATTTTAATAAGGCTTGCATAATCAAGAGTCTCATCGTACTTAAGTGCAGCTTTATCTAACACCAACACGTGTTTCTTGTCTTTCGATATTTACTTATCTTAATTACAATATGTCGTTGTTGCGCCCTTTCAGCAACAGCGCGTCTGCGAGATTCAGCTGCTTCAACGGTTTTAGCCCGTTGAGACGCCAGATACTCAGCATGCTGTCGACGCCAAACTTGGGACTGTTCTGGCATCTCAGCAGCTCGTTAAGATGCCAGATATTTGGCGATCTGTTGACGCCGAGCTTAGGACTGTTCTGGTATTTCGGCAGCCCGTTGAGACGCCAGATACTCAGCATACTATCGACGCCGAGCTTGGGACTGTTCTGGCATCTTAGCAGCTCGTTGAGATGGCAGATATTTGGCAATCTCTTGACTGCGAGCTAGGGACTGTTCTGGTGTTTTGGCAGCCTGTTGAGACGCCAGACACTCAGCATACTGTCGACGCCGAGCTTGGAATTGTTCTGGCATCTCAGCAGCTCATTAAGATGCCAGATATTCGGTGTTCTGTTGACGCCGAGCTTGGGTCAGTTCTGGTGCCTCAGCAGCTTCGTGGCCAGCTTCTGGGCCTAAAGTATTTGAAAGATAGGGAACCACCGATTCGAAAGAAGAAATAGCTCTGTGTGCTGCCTCACGCACCGCCTGTTCTGCCCGGGGGTTGAGGATAAATTCGAAAGAGTTACCTCGCCCCTGGGCATGTAGGGCAGGGAGGAACAGGGGTGGGTTTTAGTCAGTAAGAGTCTGACACGCCCTTCCGCTCCACCATAGAGCGGAAGAAGTCATAAGATGATTTCCCAACCCCCAAAAAAAAAAAAAAAACGCACCGCCTGTTCAAACCTTCGCAATTCGGCTTGTGGAACTGTCTCGTCAAGTCGAGCTACTTTCATAGCTCGAGCTTTATTAGAGCTTTGGGAGGGATGGACTCGCTTTCGTGGCATAAAATTGTTAGTCCAATATAGTAGTTATAATTATTTTATATTTACAAATCCAATATCGGCCTTTCCAATTAAAATAATAGCTACTATTTAATTGGCAAAATATGTAGTATGTACTGAATATTTATCAATTTAAAAAACAAATTTAGGATTTGGTGGTACATATATGTAAGTAGCTATTTTTAGAAACTCAAAAAATAATATGTAATACCTACCTATGTAATAATTAAAATAAAAACGAAGTAACTTGTTATTACTAACTACTAACCACGAAGAAAAAACTATTAAACTGAGCGTTTTTAACAAATCTCAAAATTAGCACACACTCACTTTCTCACCTTCGTAAGACAAAGTTAATTTACTTTAAATATCAGAAGCAACAAAAGTATTTATTTTGTTATGAATCAATTTGTTACTGCAAAATGTACATTGGAAATAAAGTGTAAAATTTTATTGTATTTGTTTAATATTTTGGCCATGCTTATACCTAAAAGGATATGTTTATTGCGCTGTTGCGGTCTTTTTTGTAGAACTATTTAAGAGAAACATTCCCCACCATACATTATGTTCGTGTAACTCTTACAGTTTCTGCAGCGCGCGCCAAAAAGATAGCTCACAGATAATAATAAAAAAAAACACTAATCATTATATTCTGGCCAATTTACACAACTTATTCATAAATTATAGCCTAAGTGTTAGTCTGGCCTATAAGCATTATTGTAAAGTTTCATTCAATTGCATTCAGTAGTTTTTGCGTAAATGAGTAATAAACATACAAAACACGCACACTCACAATATTTCGCCTCTATAATATTAGTGTGATAATTATTAAAAGTAGGTTTTTTACATTTTTAAATATTACCGTATGTACACATTTCAAATAGTAGTCCACCAGTATCGGAAACAGGGTCTAAGCTATCGGTGGTCTGGGATCCTGAGAGAAGAATCACCTAACAATACGCGTCGTGTCCAGGAGTACTGCGTTCTAGATCAAGCCCTTGATCCAATTGATCAACGAGAGCCTTTTCATATGTTAGTCGAGGCTCTTGAATATTAAGCCATTGCCATCATGACTATCAGCACAATGACTGTTGTATCAACCTCCCATATGTAGACAATCTAGCGAGCCGGATCAAGTCACATGCATTGTTTACTTATTTTTCTCAGCTTTCACGAGGTGATAAATACATAATGATCAACTTGTCAGTGTTAATTAATTATTGCTTCATTATAATAGAATATGGTGTTTTTTTCATTAGAACTATTAATAATTCTAAATCATCTTGACGGTATTCTGTAATATGTATAACGTCCCACCCTGTAGCTAACTGTGTTGATTTAATAAGGCATCTTAAAACCATTTTTTTAAAGTAATTGAAATTTATAATTTAATTTGCAGCCAAGTCATCGTCGACCACATCATTGCTTACCATCAGGTGAGATGATGGTCAAGCGCAAGCCTATCAATGATAAAAAAACAGCACCCCACTTAAGCAGTTAACTATTTTAATTTAATACAGTAGGTATCCACAAATTATTCGTTTTCTTCACTCTGATACAGATCACTAACAAACGAAGAATTCAACAACACAAAGTGCATATAAATAGCTTCTGCACCCAATTTACCTTAGTATCGCAACGTCGGTGCTCGAGTAAAAATGTCAGTATTATATTTAGTGACGTGTTCCATATTGTTCGTAAGTTCAAATGACGCGGCAAGAATATTAGCAGTGTTTCCTGTGCCATCTATTAGCCATCAAGTCGTCTTCCGTCCTTTGACTCAAGAACTAGCCAAGAGAGGACATGAAATCACTATCATCACACCAGACCCAGTCTTCAAGAATGGAGGAGCACCTCCCAACCTAACAGAAGTTGACGTTCATGATATTTCTTACAATATATGGCAGGAGAATTTCATCAATGCAGCTTCAAAGGGAAACAAAGACGATTTGCAATCACAAATGGATATAATCCTTAGTACATTTGTAGCAGTGTTTGATGCACAAATCCAGTCCGAAGAGGTGCAAAAAATTGTTAATGATAAGAGCAAAAAGTATGATCTGCTACTTCTTGAAGCTTGTGTAAGGCCAGCATTAGCTTTTTCATATATTTTCAAAAACGTGCCGGTAATTCTAGTGAGTTCTTTTGGAGCTGCCCCTGGTAACTACGATTTAATTGGAGCTGCCGACCATCCAATCTTATATCCATCCATCGTAAGGCAGAGACTTTACAATCTCAGTTTATGGGAGAAAATTTCAGAATTGTACAATCATTATAGGATTGTGAAACTGTATGAGAATAATGAAATACTGGAAAATAAAGTGCTTAGAAAAAATTTTGGGCCTGAGATACCACCTGTTGAAACGTTAGAGAATAATGTGGATATGCTATTCCTGAATGTGCATCCGATATTCGAGGGGATCAGACCTGTTCCACCATCGGTGATTTATATGGGTGGGCTGCATCAGAAACCTCCAAAGGAGTTGCCAACAGCAAGTATTTTTTTTAAATCTTTATTATTAAATTTATCTTCTCTAAGTAAATAGGCTAATAATTAGGCTGTAATTTTCCAATGACATAATCTATTGTTTTGGTGTAGCATTTTATTTCCTGTGTAAGATTTAAGGGGTAGCTTCGATTTTTTTTCTCTGTATTTTTTCTGTTTTTTTTTTTTCTGCGTTCAGTGGTGAAAAGGTTTATTTGTATATAGGTACAGATATTGTTTTTGCTTGATCAGTAAATATAGCGTGTGTCTAATAGGACAAATAAAAAAACAAAGAAATATATTCTAATAACCTTGAATTTGAAGTTATTACTCGTACATGCTTCAATAGCGTGATACAAACTGGTATTTGAAATTCTTGAACTCGAACTGCGAACCCAAGTAAGACAGTGCAAATTCAACCTAATGTCAGTACATATGAGAAACAATACAGGCTGTGGCGGAAAGGTGTGGTCATATTTTAAAAACTGCATTTACCCATGTATATGAACAACTTTTACTCAGTCCATTTTTTTGCGAATTGTCTACCTATTACTTAATAGACAAAATAATATACAAAAAAAAAAAGATTCCGTACAAAGTTATCATCAGCTGATCAAAATTAGTAGACAGTTATTACATTTTTTTTAGGGAATTATCTATAGGAATGCTGTTTATTTCGATGAGCAGAAACGGTTTTAAAATATGACCACACCTTTCCGTTACACCCTGTACAAAGCTATTCACAATTATAGCTGATCCATTCACAATTATAGCCGATCCAGCGGGTTAATTGGTGATACATACCTTTTTTTTTCTTCTTTTTTTTGTAGTGAAACCTTCATGAAAAGGCGCCTGGACTATAGGGGAAAAGACCAGGAAGTTTGGGATTCTTACCTCAATAAAACCGGATTCCGTACCCGAAGGGTCCAAACGGTGCCCTATTGCTCTCACTCACGTGTCCGTCTGTCCATAGTCTGTCACAATTTTTTTAAACTTCCCATTAACTTATTTTTTTTTTTTTTTTTTTTTTTTGGGGGGTGGGAAATCATCCAATGACTTCTTCCGCTCTAGGGTGGAGCGGAAGGGTGTGTCAGACTCTTACTGACTAAAACCCACCCCTGTTCCTCCCTGCCTCGAGTGCCCGGGGGCGAGGTAACTCTTTCGAATTTATCCTCCACCCCCGGGCCCCATTAACTTATGAGATTGAAATTTGGTGAAAATGTATATTTTACTAACAAATACCTAAATATTTATTTTCCCTCATAAGGTACGGAACCCGAAATGTGCGAAGTCCGACTCGCACTGGGCCGTTTTTAACCGACTTCCAAAAGGAGGAAGGAGGTTATCAATATTTTTTTTTATATGTATGTTCGGGCATAACTCCGTCATTTATGGATGGATTTTCAAAATTATTTTTTTGTTCGAAAGGAGTGTTTCAAAATGGTCCCATTCAAATTTCATATATATTTGATGATGCGTTTCAGAGACAGACAACGGAACTCCTCAAAAAATGACAGCAAATCAACCGCGATTGCTGCTATAGCCTAGATATCCATTGTTAACACAATTTAATGGAGAAACACAACTAAAAAGTGAATAATAAAAACATTTTTACAAAAAAAAAATAGAACCGACTTCCAAAAAAAACAAAAATTGCAAAATAACTTTAATTTCGGAAGTCGAAATTAAAGTTATTTTGCACTTTATTTTTTGGAAGTTGGTTCTCTTTTTTTGTAAAAATGTTTTTTTAAGTTTCTTGAGCTTACTGGTAACCCCACGATATTTTACAAGGAGAATTGAAATACGAGAAGCGTAAGTTATTTTCTGTGACTCGTCAATCTTAGTATAATCACCTCCTTTTTAGACAATGATATAAGTATTGGCATATTATATAATATAAGTATTTTTTTACCTAATAATGTCACACGAATCACAGAGTGTGTTTATTATTTTCTTTCTATGTTAGCTCAATCTATAATGTGAACTACCAGTATCTATGGCATGTAGAAGAGAAATCAAAATATTTTTAATACCTTAATAAAATTCTTTTGAAAACAGTTCTTGCAGAAGCAGTCTATATTCAAATTATTCTTTCACCTTTCGCGAGAACACGCTTCCTCCTTCCAGTTTTAGCAAAATCTGTCCAGTTCGTCCCACCACGGACTATCGCGAGCCCGTCTCACTGTCTCAGGGCATCAACTCTATGGGCCCAACAAACTATCGGCCAAAGAAGAATAAAAATTTAAACTAAAACTCAACTTTTTGTGGAAAAAATAATAATATGCCTTTTATTAAATCAATTTAATTTAATACAATTAGACACAAATATTAATAATATTAATATTATAATTCATATCTTTGAGTAACGTACGGTGCTTTTGTCAATCACATCAAGCAGCAGAAATCACTTATAGGATGAGAGTGAAACCGCGGGTAGCAGCTAACTTATTTTAAAGTATTAAGATTAGACGTTTTCCCTTACGCTCACTTTCTAACTTAATCCTTGGACTTGGCACACGCTGCCTAAACGCGATAAGACATGTTAAGTCATAAGATAATATAAGTAGATAGAAATTAAACTTGGTTACCTCTAGTGGCCAAGAGGAAACTGCCTCGACTTATAAGTTGTTTTAGTTTCACCACTTTCCACTGTTCTCAAAACGGTAAAGGAAAACATCGTGACAAAATCGGTATGACTCCATCCATACCGGACCCGCGTGGTGGATTTCAACCCGATCCCACTCACAGAGAAGATACCCAAATCCCAGCAGTGGAAACTTTATAGGCCAATTATGCTAAATGAAAACTATTGTACTGTTCGTTGCCATACTTAACGTGAGATAGCAATAATAAAATAAATAAATAATCATACTCACCTAGGTACTTTAACACATTCGTATTAATTTCTTTTATCTGATGACTGAGCAAAATTGGCCCGGTCACGAGCTAGAACCTTAACATTTATTTACATTTTGTAAAGTTGAATTTAGAGAGCCATGTTTTTAAATGCAACTCCTTATCTCTTGCTTAGGCTCAGCATTATTCCCGACAAGGACTTTTTAAACTACAGTTGCAAGAACATATTTTATATTTTCAAATTAAATTAGCTAGCGAAACTCGTTCGACGTTATGATCTAATAAAAATACAGGTTGTAATAAAAATCCGTAGTCATATTATGTTTACTTCTTGTCAGCTGTGAACCTACTTTTTATAAAAGAATAAATAAATAATATTATAGATCTGCCCATGGATATTAACAAAATTTCTTCAAGAAAGTAATATTAATTCTTAAAAAAAATTTGGACCTCACATACTAATTTTGATCAGGTGATGAATATTTTGTACGGAAAGTCCAATTTTTTTTTGTGAATCCTTGATTTTCTTGAAGAAAATTATTCATTTCCATGGGCAGAATGAGTATCTTAAATATGACAACACATTTCCGTTACAGCCTGTAATAAGCGAAAAAACCGGCCAAGAGCGTGTCGGACGTCGCACATTTAGGGTTCCGTACCAAATGAGGGAATTATCAAAGAAAAAATCAGATATATCAGTGTATTGGTATTTGATAGTAAAATAAACATTATCAGAAAATTTCAAGTTCATAGGTCAACGGGACGTAATTTTTTAACGTCCCATTGACCTATGAACTTGAAATTTCGGAACAAAATTTTGTGACAGACGACGGACAGACAGACGGACACAAGAGTGACAGCAATAGGGCTCCGTTTGGACCCTTCAGGTACGGAACCCTAAAAATGTCTAAATTCAAAATTTCGAGTTCAACACTGCCTGTGGCTTTTGACCCCTATTGTCTGCTGGTTTTACTTAAGAGTATCAATCTATTATTATTATTTTATTTTCATTAGAATAATACCGGTACTCACCTATCATGTCTGAAACCCTCATCAGAACCTAGTAAAAACGAACATAGCTTAGCCAAATACTAAATAACGTTCACTATCACTATCATTACTTTGAAAATAACTTGGATGTTTAATAGTTTGTATTTATCTGTAAATAATAATAAATGTTGATATCAGCATTCAACTGTAGTTATAGATCCAAGACATAATTATTTTGTTTTTTCAAGGACATCAAGTCATACTTAGACTCATCTAAGAATGGCGTGATCTACATCAGTTTTGGGACCAACGTGGATCCTTCAATGCTACCACCAGACAGGATCCAGGTCCTTGTGAAGGTTTTCTCTCAGTTGCCGTACGATGTGCTTTGGAAGTGGAACAAAGATGAGCTGCCAGGACGGAGTGGGAACATCAGGATATCCAAGTGGCTGCCACAGTCTGATCTGCTCAGTAAGTTGTTTTTTTTTTGGTAATCTTATATTACTTATTAATATTATCTGTACATAAATGATGTGAACGTCTCTGTGTTTGATTGTTGTCGGCTGAAAGGATCCTTGATCTACGAGTAAATTAGGATTTTTTATCCCAATAGGTAGTTCGATCCCTTTACGAAACATTTTGATATTCAAACGAAACCATTGGGCACACACGATACTTAGTCACAAGAGGTTCTTATTTCCACTTGTGCTCTATCATACCTAAATCAATACATCAGTCTTCGGTTACCGAATAAAAAGGTTTATTCATAACCCATATGAGTAAAACCCACTAAAATTTTACTTATTTTTAATTTATTTTACTAATTATAGGCACGCGTTTGACCACTATCTCACCTGATGGTAAGCTATGATGAGGTCCAAGATGGAGCATGCTTGCCTAGAAGTAACCTATAACCTAAACAGTTGAACCACTTGAACAGTTGAATCATAATATTCAAGTTTACTTGCGTAGCCAGAAAAGGAAGTTCGCTATCAAACTTTCCAAAGCTTATCAGCCCCAATTTGGTATTGTTCCATGTAAATGAGAATTACTCAGAAATGCAACGATATGTTTATTCACTTGAATTTAATAGCGGAATATCAATTTTCCTTGGAAGTTCCTTCCAAATTCAATTGGAAGAAATATCAAATATTTCATTAAAACAGTGTTCGATCAATATGCTGACCCTTCCAACCTGGCCTTTTTCAACTATAATAAGGTCGGCTTCCAGACCGCATGCAGCTTAATACAAATAAAAGTATTTTGAAAGGTTATAGTTAACATACAATATTTGTATGTTTATATGTTCCGGTCAAATCTTGCAAGCTGAATTAGAGCCACGGCCTCTTATCTTACGGAGTTGAATTTCTACGTGGTGATTCAGTTCGATGACAATGCATTTTTATGGTAAACATGACCAGAATCGACATCCAGGATTAGTTGTAGATAAAGGAACTCTTCAATACTTAACAGCACGGACACTCCTGTTCCATCCTGCCCGGAGTGCCCAGGGGCGAGGTAACTCTGTTTCGAATTTATCCTCAACCCCCAGGGCAGGGGGTGTCTTGTGTATGTGAGTTTAATAGTTTGTGAACGCACCCACGATACAGAAGTAATTCCTTGGAGCATGTCAATTTTGTAATTCGTGTGTGCGCGCGCTGCGCGTCAAACTACACGGAAACAGAAAATCTTTTAAACCAATGTAAACTTTGAGATCGGTATATAAATATATACAGTTCATCATCATCATCATCATCATCATTTCAGCAGAAAGACGTCCACTGCTGGACATCTTTCAAGCCTTCTGATGAGGCCCATTGTGAGCGACCACGTTTCGGTTCCATAAGTCATCACTGGCAACACGCACTGGTTCGTCTTGAGACACCGTGGTATGTGAGACGAGAAGATACCACGCAACTTCCCGAACGCCGCCCAGCCGAGTCGGATTCGACAGTTGACCTCTTTCTCGAAGTTAGCCCTTACTAACTGGACAGTTTCTCCCGTCGACGTACTCGTCTAAAACTTCGAGTGTAGTCTCCGATCTTGATAGGATATACTGTTAATGAGTATTATTTATTGCATTTAATAAAATTACACACACAATCATACATTACACACACATGTCACACAGCCTAGCAAATTTGTAAACGTGGCACATTGTTAACCTGTCCTATTTCATATTTATTGACTTGTTATTTGGTTTTGTTTTCTTGTTTTGTTAATGTTATACTGATGCCCTATAAACAGGCTTGCCTTAACTGGGAAATCAGTAAGTCAAATTCCTCGATGCTACTCTAATGACTGTAAGCGTGCTATAAGTGTGATGGTAGGATAGGCCTAGTGCCTGTAACACAGGTTAATTCCTAGCGCTGATCTTTGTCTTGCCCTGCCGTTTGCTGTAACTTGCCCTAGTTATATGTCATAATAAAATTTATGTATAATGTAGTATTTAGGATGAGATGTAAGTACTCAGACTTTTTGTTTTTAAACAAAAAATTGAATATGAAATGAAATTGTCTATTGGAACCTAGCGTTGCGATAACCGTTATGTCACGGCTTGTTCGTGGGTCCACGGACGAAAGTGTCACGAGGTTGCCACGACGTACTATCTAACGTCTGCGGATCTCAATAATATGTATTCATAGACCGAACAAGACTGACAAAACAGTCACGGTGACAAAAGTTACTCGTGCGCGCTAGCAGTTGTTTTCGTACGGTTTGTGAATTTAGCTGGAGTCAAGTTTAAAAAGTATTCAGTTTTCTTTGATACCGAATACAGTCAATTTGTGTAGAAACTTAAGACACAAAACTACACCAATTTTACATCACAATATCAACAAGTAATACATTTTCGAATAATAAAAACAGTTACTGAAGTTCACTCGAAAAAATCCCGGAAAAAAAAACCCGTGCGGTTGCTAGTAGCCACAAGCTCCTCAATAAAACAATGTGCATTTATCTTTGCAGGGCATCCCAAAGTAAAGTTATTCATAACACAAGGCGGTCTACAATCAACAGACGAGGCTATCACAGCAGGAGTACCGCTGATCGGTGTACCAATGTTGGCTGACCAATGGTTCAATGTGGAAAAATATTTGTATCACAAGATTGGATTGAGATTAGATTTGGAATCTCTCACTGAAGAACAGTTCAAGAATGCTATTACTACTGTTATTGAGGATGGCAGGTTTGTAAAGTTCAGAAAGTTACTTTTGCCGAAATGTACTGATAGATGGCTTGCTGAGCGGCAAGAGCCTAGTGTGTAGCCAATTGAAAAGAACGATCTGTACCCCGAGTGTGAGTTTTTTAACGTACTAGATCGTGTTAAAGTAAACGTCAATTTGTACTAAAACTGTATAAGCGCCGCCTGGTGACAATAACGGGTAACCTCTTTTTTAAAAAAAGGAAGAGGTTCTATGTTTGTATTTGTTTTTTTTTACTTTGTATGTCCACCGATTTCTCTGTCAGTTGTGAACCGATTTTCAAAATTCTTTTTTTATCCGAAAAAGTATACTTCATACGGATAAAATTTATATGGTGGTCCCATATAAATTTTATCTAATTCTTTTGAAAAAATCAACAAAAATAAAAAAATGTGTATACGTGGGTGACATTTTGGTCTCCTCCAATTATGAGTATGTTCAAATTCCATGTTCCATGTCATTGGGGTTATCGGACGTAACTTTAATGTTTAGTTTTAGTTCTGGGGTATAACAACTAAAAAGTGAAAAATAAAAAACTTTTTTACAATAAATACAACCGACTCCCAAAAAAGAAAATACACTTAAAATTGAAAAATAACTTTAATTTCGGATGTCGGTGTCAATTAATGAAGAAATAAAATACAAACACCGACTTCCGAAATTAAAGTTATTTATTAATTTTAAGTGTATTTTTTTTTTGGAAGTCGGTTGTATTTTTTTCTACACGATTTGAAATTAAGCGAACGTTTACGCAAACACATTCGAATGCCAGGCCCTCTGTAATATTCACAATCGGCACCGATATACGACTCGCAAGAGCACCATTTTATCTAATCAGATATGTCAACCCCATCGTGCCTTTTACTATTGTTACATTAATAATAGTTAATAATATTAGTTTGTAATACGCCTAAAAGAGAAAATAAAAATGTTTATTATTATTTATTATTATCTCGTTTATTTATTTTTCTTACATATTATTAAATACATTTTGAAATATTACTTAAAAAAGAAATATATAAAAATATTAACCCATTAGTAGTACTTATTATTATTTCGTATATTTATTTTTACACATATTATTTACATTTTTAAATATTTTTAAAAGAAAACATATAAAAAAAACATTTAAAAATATAAAAAATAGTAGTCCACCGGTATCGGGAGCTGGGTCCAAGCTACCGGTGGTTAGGGCTCCGGAGACAGGAACCTCCTCACAATGCGAGCCGTGTCAAGGAGTACTGCCTTCTGAATCAGGCCCTTGATCCAACCGCGCAACGACAGCTTCGACAGGCGGTCGTCGAGGCTTTTGGCCATCAGGCCATTGGCGGTAACGACTATCGGCACAATGACAGTCGAGTCCACATTCCACATATCGACAACCTCGTGATATTTAATTTGTTTCTCTTTTTCAGCTTTCACGCGGTTCTTGTCATGTGGGATGGTGACATCGATTATCATTGTGCGGCGCGCTAATCGGTATATCACCACTATATCCGGCTTATTGGTAACAATAGTCCTGTCAGTGATGATAGACCGATCCCAGTACAACGTGACATGGTCATTTTCGAGAACTGGGTCGGGCACATACTTATAATACGGTACCTCAGAATCTACAAGTTTGTATTTCAAAGCAAGTTGCTGGTGGATAATCCTGGCCACTTGGTTATGCCTGTGCAAATACTCGCCGTTAGCCAGACGAGAACATCCAGAGATAATATATCTGATGGACTCACCCGGACGGTGGCATGCCCGACACACGTCAACCGTCCCATCCTTCATAATATGCCTCCGGTAGTTGTTCGTCAAGATAACTTCGTCCATAACCGCACAGACAAAACCTTCAGTTTCCCCGAAGAGGTCACCAAACCGTAGCCAGGCCACGGACGCCAGGCGACATCATCCCCATGATGATCTACATCAGGCCCATGAAGAGCCTGATGTAGATTATTATTATTATTAAATTCCGAAAAAAAATTGGATTCTGTCATACTAATTTTGATCAGCTGATGATGTTTTTTTTTAAAGAAAGCCCAATTTTTTTGGGAATTGACTAAGACTTCCTTGAAGAAAGTAAAAAAGCAGAAGCATTACTTAAAATAATTATGACCATTTCTGTTACATCCTGTAGATCGGGCTCTAAAATGGCTGACGTTTGAAGGGAAATCATCCAATGACTTCGCCCGGTCTAGGTGGAATGAGAGGGCGTGTCAGACTTTTACTGACTAAAACCCACCCCTGTTCCTTCAGTTGCCTGAGTGCCCAGGGGCGCGGTAACTCTGTTTCGAACTTATCCGCTACGTGACGTTTGAAGCCTGGTATCTAAAAATGAAGTAATTAGTAGAAATGTATAATTTTTGTTTTGAGTTGTTGAGACCATAATAAATCCCTTATTAAATTACATGAAATCAAACATTGATTCCACAATTTTCCTGCAAAGCAAAAAGGAAAACCTCTAAGTAAATTAAAAGGACCTCAATCTATATTATTTTAATGTTATTAGACAGCGTTGAGAAGAAAATTCTTATGGGAGAATATACTTTCAGTTTATTAAAAAATTAAGTGCATCAGTACGTTTTTTTCTTCAACGTCGTCATATGATTAATTCAGTTCCTAAACTTTCTCTGTTAAAAAGGAAATGTCAGCAATAATCTAATAGCTCTTACTTTCCAAATCAAAAAGGAAACATCGACTTAAGAAACTTTGGCAAACCTACATTCTACATCTATTTGAAAAAAATCCTTCATTCATTGACCGGACAGCCTTTAAAGCTAGGTCTAGAAGCATTTTCGTAAATTAATTCCTTTATGTAGTTCAATAGCGGATGTAAGTTTGTCATTTTTATAAAGTTAGCTATATCGCCTTTTTTATGAAACATCTTTTGGCCCATCGGTAAAACGGCATGAAATATTATAAAAAAATTGATTATAAAAAAAAACTTATGATTTAGACAAAGTTCATTGTGGGTTAGAATACCTATACAAAACTTAAAAACTAGTGCTAGTACTGTTAGAAAAATATTATTCTTAATTTTTAGACACCAACGCCAACGTCCCAGTATGGGACTGTCCTACCTGTCCGCTATAGTTTTCAAGATTCTGTTGGGGCATTTAGCGGTTTTAATTTTACCTTTGTTCCTCTTGGTTCCAGCTATCGCCGCAACATAGAAAAATTGCGCAGCGTTATAAAGGATGAACCTATGGCTCCACTGGAACGTGCCGTGTGGTGGACGGAGCACGTGTTGCGTCACGGCGGTGCGAAACATCTGCGCGCGCCCGCCGCTAACATGTCGTGGACAGAGTACCTGGAACTAGAACTGGTATTCATCTTACTGCTAGGTCTATTAGCCATAATTGCAGTATTTATCACTGCCTTGTATGTTTTGTATAAATATTTCACCAGTGGTGTCAGTGTTAAGCTAAAAAGTAACTAAGAAAAGTTTGTTTTGTAAATAAAATATTTTTTGTTTTATATGTCTTTTATTTCATAAGCCGACCCCAAGATAGTTGGGAAAAGGCTAGGCAGATTGATTTTGTGTCTTTTACTTAATTTTGTTCTAAGGTACGGTTGATCAGTAAATAACACAATTACAGTAGTTAACTGTAGTTAATAGTTAACACCACCTCTCAGAGAGGAGGCCTGTGCCCCAGCAGTAGGGACATTAAAAGGCTGATGATTACAGTAGTTAATGTAACTGTGGTTTATGGATAAATTAGATATCCATACGAAATTAGGAGTAAGGTATATGCGAAAGTCCTGTCTGTTTTTTTTGTTTGTTTCGTTTTCTCTCTCAGGAGAGACCACTAATCCATTTTTGATGGATTCGGTATAGAGATTAGTTGAACTTTGAAGAAGGACAGAGGCTACTCAATGTAATTATTTTACATAGACAAAGTCACGGGTACTAGCCAGAAGATTATAAGGTAAAACAACGAGGAAATCTCAGATTAAATATAATAATTATGATACCCGTAAGTGAATAATCATGAAAACAGACAAGGCTTAAAGTTACGTGACTAGGTTCTTAAGAAGTTGGCCTTGTACCCACTAATGTGCAATTGTATTCTAGACAAAACGTTGAATTACGGGTAATAAGGTACTGGTTTAGAAATCACTATCACGCAATGTAGGTACAGTCAGCGTCAGTATGTGCTAATCCGAGAGTTTTAAAAGGTTACGCTGCTATAACATTGAATTTTTTACGAATAATCTAAAGAATATTTCAAAAAGAGTTCATTGTTTCAACTCGGATTCGAATCATCGTGTCACTGAACGACGTCATATTCATACGTAAAGTAAAGCTAGTTTGACAAACTCGCCAAATCATCAAAAAGATCGGTTTTCACTACCCCAGCAATGATATTACCAATACAGCCGAGGAGTTTTTTTTTTATTATTAATTGTGGCTATACCACTGGCTTGGTTACAAGACCTTTAAGCCAAGTCTTAATTTGATCACCATCACTTTTTCTTTTTCTCCATTAGAATGCAGATGTAACACATTCTAATGTATTTTGCAGTATTTGGCAATAAATTTGTCGAGTCAGCCTTCGCGCCAAACTTCGCTGAGGTAGTCTCTACTACAATAAATTCTCAGCTATATTTTACCGAGGTCGCTGCTGTTTTAATGATTCCACGTAGTGTCCAGTTGCGTAGATTCTTGAGACACAAAACTACACCAATTTTATATCACAATATCTACTAGGAATCAATAAGCGAATAATTAAAACAGCCACTGAGCTTCACTCGAGAAAATCCTGCCAAAAATCTCCGTGGGGATAAGCTATACGGCGACCACAGCCCCAAAAACGCGTCGTGTCAACTTGACATTCAAATAATAACGATAAGAAGTTGCCCTTACATCTCCATCAGCACAATACCTAGCCATCCGAAGGTTCGTTTAATTCCGAGATATCAACTAAATGCGTTCAATTCTCACCCTTATCTCTGTAATGGTGGAGGAGAGTTTACTCATGAGCGGAACTGGCGGGGCCTTAATGCTAGCGTGGAAATGATTATGATTGTGATTATATTTGATGTATGGTAATGAGGGCTATTTTTTTGGCGGGGAGAGTTAGAGTGTAAAGTTTAAGGTTTCATTGGACGGATTTTTTAGGGTCAGATTAAGTGTTCAAGAGATTTTATTCCAGAAAAATCACCTGCCCGTCTTTATTTTTGGTTTGGCTTCATGTTTTTGTTTTTAGTTTTTGAGACTGGAGCTATTTCTCAATTAATTGTGATTTTTGAAGTCGGTGGTTTTTTTGCTGTAAAAAGGTACTTATTTTTTTCTTTTTTGAGTTGGGTAGGTTTAGGTTAGTGTTTTATTTATTTACAAATTATATTTGGCTTACAATGCATGTCGAGTACCCTCCATTTAGGCATAGTAAATGCCTGTAGTTGAAGGCTCCACTCCACATTTTAAACGGCCAAATAGTTATACAGGGTGTAAGGTACATGAACGCACATACGTGTACTAGTGATTCAGTACATGATTCTGGACCCCCAGCATTGGAATTTTTCAGTTTAAAGACATTTATTCCTCAGATAAAAAGAACATTACAGTTCACTTACCTATTGAGAAATGTATAAAATATATTTAAAAGTACATAAATGCAATCTCTGTAACCACGCGGTGACGCGGTTATATAAAAAAACACGGAATTAAAATACTTTTTCGTCGGCTTTTTCGAAAAATTCCAACGCTAGGGGTCCAGAATCATGTACTGAATCACTAGTACGCGTATGTGCGTTCATGTACCTTACACCCTGTATATAAAAAAGGAAAGAAAAAAAAGTACAATATAAAATTGTCATTGTAGGTTGTCACTCACGTGTCTGTCTGTCCATCTGTCCGTCGTCTGTCACACAGGTTTTACAGATAAGCAGTTGAAGCTACAGTCTTTAAATCATCTTGTTGACCCAAAGCCATACAAATTGTCAAAAATTGATACGGAACCCTTTTTTTTTTGTAGGGAGGGAAATCATCCAATGACATGGGAGCTCTAGGGTGGAGCGAGAGGGCGTGTCAAACTCTTACTGACTAAAACCCACCCCTGTTTCTTCCCTGCCCTGAATGCCCAGGGGCGCGGTAACTCTGTTTCGAATTTATCCACCACCCCTGGGCAGAAAGGGACCCTAAATCTGTGAAGTTCAACACGCACATGGTCGGTTATTATTTTTTATGTGTAGGTGTATTATTTTTTATTTTTAATGCCTAATATGGACCATTGGAGAATATCGTCAACATACGTGAAGTGCAGTAAAGACCCTATAGAAACATTGAAAAAAAAAATAACAAAGGAAGTTAAACAAAATAGAATTGCATGGCAAGCTTTCACCAACGACAAAAGAATCAGGTGGATCAGGCAAATAATCACGGAGAAATCGATGTGAAATAGATTGCTGAATGCATAACCTCCTCCTTTTTTGAAACTGATAAAAAAATAATCTAGTTGTTGTCATTAGGTTGTTTTGGAGTAACTGCAACTACATTCCTCAGCCTCAAAGGAACATTTTGTAAATGGCACCGCTCTGCTGGCAAAATTATTGAGAAATTATTCTAGGTAATCCCAAAATGTGTTACACAGTGTTACGCGAATGGAAAGAATAAGAAATGATTTCTTCTTCTATTCGAAAGAATATGCAGTATTTTTTTTATTTTTTCCACGATGATTTTCAAATTTTTTAAATACCTTGGGCCCAGAAACTGGCTACATTAATTGCAGCATTCATCAGGTCCTCCATTGGACAGAAGTATGAGCACTTGGGATGTTCCAGTACCTATGTGAGTCATGTTCTAGAAAGGGGCAAGAAACGGCTACGTAAGAGAAACTCTGAAAATAGCACTGATAGCAGAGTCAGTGGTGATCGACATGGTATGCAATAAAAACTTCGGTTGTATTTTTTTATAATAAATACAACCGAATTCTAAAACTTGCAAAATAACTTTAATTTATGAAGTCGGCGTTTGTATTTTGTTTCTTCGTTATTTGACACTGACTTCCGAAATTAAAGTTATTTTGTAATTTTTAGAAGTCGGTTTTAATTTTTGTAAAAAAAAAAATATTTTTCACTTTTTAGTTGTTATAAAGTCTAAATATTATAGTTAAGCCCTAATGGATAACCCCAAAAACAAGGAATTTGAACATAATTGGAGACAATCAAAACGTCATCTGTGGATACATATTTTTTGTTGATGTTGATTTTTTTAAAAAGTATTTAATCAATTTCGATAAAATTTATATGGGACCATCTTTTTTTTGTGGGGTGGGAAATCATCCAATGACATCTCCCGCTCTAGGGTGGAGCCAGAGGCCGTGTCAGACTCTTACTGACTAAAACCCACCCCTGTTCCTTCCCTGCCTTGAATGCCCAGAGGAGCGTTAACTCTGTTTCGAATTTATCTACAACCCCTGGTGTGGCATAGAGTGGGACCACCTTTGAAGTATGATCTACCAAACAAAAGAAGAATCATCAAAATCCGAGAAATAGTGTAACATACATACAAAAAAAAAACGTACAGACTAATTGAGAACCTCCTACTTTTGAAAGTCGGTTAAAAAGAAGACATTTTGTGCCGACCCCAAATAAATTGGGATAGCAAGGAGGGTGATGTTTTATTCGGTTTTGAAACTCTAAATGTTTGTGAACGTGAGATTTAATTTTACAAAGGCATTCAAAGAAGAAATTCCTAGTAAGGGGCAGGATTGCTTTCTTACTAAAATGCCAGTTGTTTATTATCTAGCGTAGTACCTACTTAATATTCTTTACTGATCGATATATATAAATCGATCGACATCATATTGTCAACCTGTTTACTTTGCAAGGGCATTGTCCTACTTTCCAACGCCAGATAAATAACTGGTTTGATTCTATTAGTTATTATTCTTACTGAGAAGTTCTAAAATAAATCAGATTGCATGTTCTAAGTAATAATGTCAATTAGGATACTTTATTAACCCTTCATGAGAGGTTATCGTAGAGTTTCGGTAGACTCAGGTACCTAAAGAATAGATACCTAAAGTGAACACATGTAAAAAAAAAGTGTACACATGAACTTGTTCGTACACTTTACCCGACTTAAGCAGCAGTTATACGACTTTTACAGGTTTTTAATTGATCATCACGTCTTAACGACTAGTCTTATTTCTTGGAAAAAAATACATGTTACTTTAGACTATTTTCGTCGTAATTTGATCTGAGAATATTTAAAATAATATTTTTAAAACATAGTGTAATTAATTTGTTAAGTTATGTCTAACGCGGATAAAAAATTGAGAATTACGCAAAAGTGTACGCAAAGCGTATTTTTATAAAACCTTCACCATTTTAAAGACCATTTAATTATTTATTATTTAAATTAATAGTTTAGGTTTAATACCTCTTGTTTTATTTGTAAAAAATTAATAATGCGTCTAATGTCTGACAGCGGTCGTTGATGGGCGAGTACTATTATTGGGTGAACATACGACGCGTTACGTGAGCTCAACGCAGAACACGCAAGCTAACCACTCAAGGTCGTTGGCAGCTAATAGCGCCTTAATATGATATATCTACAGTATTACCCGCTGCTACTAAAACCACATTCTTAGTACGAAACAAGCGTCTTCTATATTAAGTGCGATGCTAAAAGCATGCCGTCTATATAATATAATTGGTTTTGTTTTTACTTACTTTGTTAACTGTCTTGCTTATCTTTTATGTTGTGATTTGGAAAACAATTTTATGTTAACTTTCTGTTCGCAGTAAGACAGTGGCTTGTTGCTATGATATTTTTAACAGTCGTTAATAAGCATTAGTGTTCATTTCAAACAAACAATATTTTGCGTTGAGTGATTTTTATTACGGCAAAACCTATGGGTTCACGTCACCGACGTGTTAAGCCAAACTGGAGACGCGCAGTTTTCTTTTCTGTCAGAAGTCCTCATGACTGTCTATTTATTTAGGGTTCTGTACCCGAAGGGTCCAAACGGAACCCTATCGTTGTCACTCAGGTGTCCGTCTTTCTGTCCGTCCGTCCGTCGTCTGTTACAAAATTTTGTTACGAAGAATTTTTATATACCTATTGTTTTTTGTGCTTTTTAATACCTACCTATGTATAATCTAGGTAATATTGCTGTAATATTTTCTGGTCTTTCTTTCCTAGAACCAAAAAATGTACCTTTATATTATCACTAAACATTCGCTATAAAATACAAAATTATAAATTCAAATTCAACTTTATTCTTCACGGCGAAAGAACTTTTCAAGTGGAAACTTTCGAGAAGTGATACCTGAAGGATATTACGGAAAAAACTTTGAACCGTTCCTTGTTAAAGTAACCCCAACTTATAGGTAGAATTTAAACTGATGGTTTAGTACCTGGCTAGATGGCTGACTGAGTAATTGAGTAAACTTTTGAAGGGTTAACTCTAATCTATAACTCTTAGTGTTTGTGTATGATCTATATATTAAAAGCCATAGGGCCGAAATTTCCCTTCAGCAAAAAAATCTTCAGCAAATAATCTTTTTAAAATTGTACCTACTTTGCCCACTTTCATTATGATCATCATAATTATGTATATAGCCTCCCCTTTTTTCTGTAATACTTCCCGTTTTCATGTGTTTTTCAGACAGGTCTTTCCCACTTTGACGATATTGTCAAAATAACGCGCATTCCGCCTTGATTTCTTTGACCCAATCTGACCAACATTCGGTCAAAACTTTACTCCACTTGTTATGCCTTACAGGTAAAATTAAAACTTATGGCGGATTGGAACACTCCGGGGGTCGCTGCGCAGTAGCAAATTCATGTGGGCTTAAGGGGTTGGGTACTGCGCAGCGAAACTTGAACTTCACACACGTCATTAACTTTGAAATGAACAACTCGTATAATTATAAGGAACGCTTGTGCAAAAGGCCTAGCGGTTTAGGCTGAGTCTGTCAATACAGAATTCAAAACAGGAAAACGCGGCAAATTTTTGAATAATAATACTAATAATTTCATTTATTTCAGGCTATAAAAGCCCATAAAATTTAAATACATACATTCAAAACTTTAAATTACATTCTTTTATTAAAGGTCAACGCATTGTTGCTATCTGCTATCCTTCTATTACAAAATGTCTACGTAGGTAGCCGAAATTCCATACTATAACATTATTTGCTTAATAAAATGGGGCTTTAAAAATCCACAAAAAATAGACAAAGGACAAAAAATACACAAAGGCTGAATCAGAATACCAGGGCCTGCGGACGGCGAGTAGTGGGTAACTCGCCGTCCGATCAGCACCAGGCCCGAGAGTTGACGGCGCGTAGTGTTCCACGCCCGCCTCAAAGAGTTGTCAGCAAACACGACGGGGCCCGTCATGGCCGATGCCTGCCCGGGGGTTGAGGACAAATTTGAAAGAGTTACCTCGCCCCTGGGCATTCAGGGCAACGGATTGGCCCTCACGGCCCCGGCCGCTACCGCCGCAGGAGGGGCACTAGGTGTAGAATAATCTCCGGTCACCGTAGACCCGGGCCTGCGGACGTCGAGCAGTGAGTAGCTCGCCGTCCGGTCAGCACCAGGCTCGTGAGTCGACGGCGCGTAGTGTACCACGCGCGCCTCAGAGCGATGATTGTCAGCCACCACTGACGGGGCCCATCGTGGCCGGTGCCTGCATGCCTAGGGGTAGCGGAAAAATTCTCAACATACGTTACCGCACCCCTGGGCACTCAGGCAGGGAAGGAACCGGGATGGGTTTTAGTCAGTAAGAGTCTGACACACCCTCCCGCTCCACCCAGAGCGGGAGAAGTCATTGGATGATTTAACCAAAAAAATCCTTTTACATCAAAATTTCTACGTACGTAGCCGAAATTTCATACTATAACATTATTTGCTTCACCAAATGGGGCTTTAAAAATCCACAAAAAATAGACAAAGGCTGAATCAGAATTTATCCGTTCATCAACATTATTTCAGCCGAAAGACGTCAAAAAAGTCGACAATCTCACCCAAGCCTCGCCACAACGACCAACCTTTCAAGCGCTGCGTCTTCTGGAACTTGCGCGGTTGCCACCCCAAAACCTTAAGCGCTTTATTCACGATCCATCTTGCTGTACGTCCCACTAAGGCCATGCACGATGCAAAAGTACCATGAATAAAACGCTTTACGGGCGCCATCGACCATCCGTTCTGAGAGCAATGTGTCTGCCCACTGCCACATGAACTTGGAAATTCTTCGGGCTTCTCTTCCAGCACTTTCTCAAGGTCAAAGTCCTTTTCCTCAAAACTCGCAGACAACGTAGGCACAAAACAAAACTTCCTCTCGTTAAAAGAAATCATACAATTTTTTATCGTCCAATTATTCAAAGTTCAAAACTTAGTTCGCGAGGTAATTTCCCTCAACTTTTACACGAAATAAATTGGATTCTTTTGTCCCTCCGAAATTTTACGTTTTAGGATCTACTTACATAATCTTAGTTTTGAAATTGAAGTTTGGCAATCTAATGTTCTACGCAATGGTGCCGATTCTTTGTGCATAAACTAAACTTAATTTAGGCTATTGCTATCTTTTTCTCTCTATTAAAACAAGAAAGAGACTGACGTAAATTAGAGCCGTCAAATTTAGTTGAACTGATATTTCCATACAAATTAAGGGTACACGTAAAAACATGTCGACTAAAAACACGGTGAAGCGCAAGGCGTAAACTAGTTTGACGTATCTAACTTAGTTCATTGTAATAGCCGTCCTTTTCTCGCACTGCCTTTTACTAAAAGTTTTTTTTTTATTATTGTTGATAGGCACGCGTTTGACCACTATCTCACCTGAAGGTAAGCGATGACGTGGTCGAAGATAGCGGTTCTCTAATTTTAGTTTAGTTATTGAACAAGAGAATCGGCACCAATATCTTAGCGTGGTTTAATAAGAATTTCCATTTATTGGATCCATCAGACTAAGGCCAGACGAAGTTGGTGGGACCTTGGGCTCTAGACAAGTGACATTCTATCAGAGATATACTGAAAATGTCTTTAAAAAAAATTATTTGTGCAGCAGTGGTTGAACGTTCGGCTGCTGCGCTGCGTGTCGCGGGTTCCATTCCTGCACTGAAAAAAAAAATATTGTATGGCCTACAGCTAGTTGTTCCGGGTCTGGGTGTCTTGTGTATGTGAGTTTACATGTTTGTAACGCACCCTCGATACTGGAGTAATTCCTAGTGCGGAGCAACGTTTATTACCCGACTGCGTGACGCAAGGGAGGTTAATGTGTTTATCAGCCTATGTATGTAAGAATGTTTGTTCCTTTGTGGCACTTTAGAGACCAAACGCGTGGGCCGATTTTGATTATTCTTACGTCAATTGATTCGTCTTAATCTTGCAAGTGTTACTAAAGGCATGACAAAATTCAATATGGCGACCACCAAACGCCATATTGTAAAAAGAAAAAAATGAATGTCGACGAACTATATTTTGTGGGGTATTAAAACAAAGGATTCGAGGAGGCGATTCCAAAAATATAACTCACTACAATGTAGATTTTTTTTCTAAAATAAGTAAATTTAATATTTTTAAAAAGAAAAAGAAGATTATATTACTAAGTCTCCGCTGTCCGTCCGCCCGTCCATCTGTCAGCGGGCTGTATCTCATGATTCGTAATTTATTTATTTATTTATAAACGGTACAGTTACAGAATACAGACCAAATTGTGATTAGGATTACTTTTACTTGATAACATTTTTAAATCTGCACTCCAATGTGATAGGTAGACAGTTGAAATTTTCACAGAATGTGTATTTCTGTTGCCGCTAAAACAACAAATAATTAAAATTTAAAAGGGCTCCCCTACTAGAAACGTATTTTTTTGGCTTTTTATGATCGATCTTAATAATGGATAATGGCAACAAGTAGACGCGTATAATCTTTTAACATGGTACGGAAACCCTTCATTTGCGAGTCCGACTCGCACTTGGCCGGTTTTCTCTATCCATTTAATTTGCAATCAGTCTCCAGACTTTAAGCCATTTTTCCAGACTTTGATCGGACGGCGAGCTACCCATTACTCGCCGTCCGCAGGCCCGGGTCTACGGTAGCCGGAGATCGTCTCGCGACGTCCTACACCTACGCAGGGCGTCTCCTGAGGCGGCTGCTGCTGCGGGCGTGAGAGCGACTCTGTTGTTGAGCCTCCCTCACCCGTTCCGCCTCCTCTTTCGTGAGCATTAATGCTTCGCAGAAGGAGGAGACTGCGTCCCATTCCCTCTCGCTCCGTACCAAGGCCTAGACCAGGGCCTCCACGAGGACACGGCGCGCGGTGAGTAGCGTGACGGCTGACAGGACAGAATGGAAGAAAAAAAGTAACATGGGGATGATAAATATAGAAATGTGGATGTTCGATGTTGATACGACTATTTTTCATGGATAATGTTTTCGTGAGCATGCATGCAGAACATTTTCTTGATGTTAAATGGTGTTAATTTTAATGCTCTGTAATACATCTTGTTTTATCTTGTACAGTGTTAAGCACCAGATTCTGTATTTAGTTACTGAATACAATGGATACAGTTCTCTCACTTAAGAGCAGAAGCAAGAGCTTTAGATTTTAACTTAATGAATTTCTAACCATTTTGTTGGCGAGAAATACTGTCGAGTTAGGACCTAGGGGTGACAAACTTTTTGAACATATTTTAAATAAATAATGAATTATCTTTTTCCACGATTCCAAGGCCTATTTAACAATGACCGTACCATTTTTGGGATAAATTGTTATTCTTAAAGGCACTCAATGATAGCTATCAATCAATTAATGATTTTCCCCCAAAAACGATCTTTATTAAAAATTTATTTATTTACGATACACCCCTGTGTTTCAGTCACAAATACTCATGTGTGCACCCAACTCAATTGGTCCAGTAGATTGGGAGAAAATTGGCTGTGACAGACGGATAGACAGTTACACGAGTGATCCTATAAGAGTTAAATTTTTACAATTCGAATGTTCGGGACCCTCAAAAATCCAAAATGCTCCAATCAATCAATCAATGCTAAAATAAGAAATTTATGTTTAACGTTTATAATGAATAATAATCACAGATAATACATAAAGAATCCTGCAGATAGGCTTCATATAAATTTTTATACCTAATTTAAAGCAGCTTTACCTACAACACATAGAATAATGTCTTAGGAAGCACAAAATCGCTTCGTTATCGCGTTGAACCTGTCTTTCAGTCTTCATTTAGACGTTTGCATTTTTTCCTCGTCAGATAATGCTTTTATTTTTGATATAACCGGCCACTGATATCTCAAGGTTGGCATCCCTACCCATAGCCATTATTTGTGGCATTTCCTCTCGTACAAAGGGTGCTGTCCCGGCTTACACATTGTTGCGGTCAGCTCCCGAAACGTAATTCTTTCTACTGTCCTTCCTAAGTTATGGCGACCGAATCTCTTTTTGATTTTGTTCCGTTCAAGGGATATTTTGTTTCTGAAACGGGCTGGATAGAATGTGGAATAACAATTGACATAACGCTTGCATCACACCTATAAAAAAGGCACTGGTGTATTTAAACAGTTATGGAAGCATTAAACGAGTTTGCCGATTACACCGTTTTATACCATGTCAGTACCATGATCACACCATGATCGTACTAGGAACGTGTCAAGCAAAAAAATATTCTTGGTAATTAAAAATATGAGACATTGCCCACTAGTCCGACCCATCACCGACCAACACCGTTGCGTATAACGCACGTAGCTAATCGGCACCGACAAAATTATGTATTATGTATGCATGCCAAACTGGTCGGCACAGGGTGGAGAAACGGTGTGACCGTTATGCCCGGGTATGATACGCTGTATATACGTTCTAGTGCATGTGCGGATTTTTGAATGTGATATTATTATGACCTCCAATTTTAAGTAGGTAACTGGCCCTTTCACAGTCTGTTCAGGGATCAGCCTTTTTTTTGCGGTGGTGGGAAATCACCCATTGACTTCTCCCACTCTGGGTGGAGCGGGAGGGCGTGTCAGACTTTTACTGAGTAAAACCCACCCCTGTTTCTTCAGTTGCCTGAGTGCTAAGGACCGGGCCGGGCGAACTCTATTTGGAATTTATCCGCGACCTCAGGGATGAGCGCACAGACGCACAGACGTGACGTTGCACAGAGAAACACCCTCTGTGCAACGCCTGTTAGGGCTCATCCCTGGAGTGATCTTTCAAGAGGTAACGTGGCCTCGTTAATGTGCTGACGGTGATCACTGAAGTGGTTATAGTGAGGTATGAATCCCACTCTCCCAGGTCTTTTCCTCAAAATTCCAGATGCCTTTTGAACGTTTTCCAGAATAACAAAAAAAATCAGACTTCGTGCATTTATGGTTCCGTGCCAAATATACTTTTGACTATTTGTATGGCTTTTGGTCAACAAGGTACTTATACTGTGAAAATTTGAAGACTGTAGCTCCAACCGATTGGCTGTAAAACCTGTGTGACCGACGATGGACAGACAGACAGACGGAAACGAGAGTTAGTTTTTAGGATTCCGTATCCGAAGGGTTGGAGATTTCGGATATAGAACCCTAAAAACTGGCACATTTTTTTTTAACAGACATTTGAAGTTGAAACTGTATAAACTTGATTTGAGAAAAACCATAAAAAAAATAAAAAGGAAAGAAATTTTTGCTTAAATTCATTCCTTTTATTTTCCACATATTATAACCCAGGCCGTAAAGTACTATTAAAATCTAATATGAGTGTTACTATCCACACTGACCTACACTAGCCTAAGGGTCCTACCCAAACCAGATGCGTTCCACCAAGGGACCGCCTAATAAATGATGTGTTACAAACTTTGTTCTTCGTAACATGTGGCCAACATGCCAACATAGTTATCTGAGTAACACAACTTTGTGGCGGATTTTAGAGTAATTAAATATTATGTAGGTTGGTAGGTAGTTGCTCGTGGCTAAAGTAATAACAGCCGCACGGGTCGATTCATCAGGTGAATCTACGCTTGCCGGGATTGGTCCATGGATGGGTGACCATCTTTACATACCGAGACTCCTCCGTGCCTCGGAAAGCATGTTAAGCCGTTGATCCCGGCTATCGCGCCTAGCCTGAGGGCGTCCTTTTTAGGGTTCCATACCAGAAGGGTTCAAACGGAGCCCTGTTGCTGTCACTCACGTGTCCATCTGTCTGTCTGTCCGTCGTCTGTCACACAGGTTTTACAGCCAATCGGTTGGAGCTACAGTCTTCAAATTTTCAAGTACAAGCATCTTGTTGACCTAAAGCCATACAAATAGTGTAAAATACATTTGGTACGGAACTCTAAATGTGTGAAGTCAGACACGCATTTGGCCAGTTTTTAATATTTTTTTAATCCTTATCAATTGACTATTCTAGAACCCGAATCTAGTCTTAACTCAAAAACCCATTACTGGACCCTTTTTGAATGGATGCCTAGGGGAAAGTGGTCACCATTCGTACGCGAGGCACATTCGTACAGTTAGTATAACAGAAAAACTGAACGACATACAAACACGCCTTTGCTTGTGTGCATAGACATACCGGCCGTCATTGTTGCTAGCGAAGTGTCGCGCCAGTCGCAGGACGGTGTATCGGCTGACAAGATGTAACGTGTTTTCGGGCGCGGTGAGTAAATTTTTTTCCTAAGTTTAATTCGCAATTGTTAGTAGAATTGTTACGTTTTTGACAAAATGGTGATGATTAATTAATGTTAACATTGTTTATTTTGAACTTTAATTGTCATATTTCTCAAACTAAAATAGAATTTGTATAAAGTGGTATATTAATTTTGTAGGTGTGCAGTGGGGTGCATTCGGACAGCCAAATAGGGGGCACATTCGTACGCGTACGAATGCTTCCCTTTAGATTTTATTAACCACCAAAACATCAATATTACATTTTTATGAAATAAAATAAGTATAGAAACCTTTTAATATTAGCGTTCAGACAACACAACAACATATTTTTCCTTTTATGAAGCATTTTACTTCTTACAAAATGAAATATATAAACCTTATAATTAATATTTTATTGCAGAATCGTGGTGCGAAAATATAAAAAAGGGTGGTCAAGAGGTGGATGAAGAGTCCACGAAATTAGCGATTGATGACGTAATTCAAGGACGGTTGTCGTATAGGAAAGCCAGCCATTCAGAGGATTGTGAAGGATCGCAATTTAGCTTGCGGGAGAGTTCAACATATCCAATCGATTTCGAAGTGGACGAAGAGACTGATGATCGTAGCATCAATGATAATTTAGATGTGACACCAGAGAAAATCAAAGATAATTGTTTTGTTTTGGTAAAGTTTGAAAAAAAGACTTCTGTTGTTTATTACGTTGCAAAAGTTCTCAGTCATTATTCGGGTACAGAGCTGAAAATATCTTATCTTAGGAAGAAACCGGGATCATCATGGTCATTCTTTTTCCCTGATATATGTAAAAGACACACACTCTGTATATCAGCGATGTCGCCATGAACCTCCCTGATCCACAACAAAGAGCGGGCTGTACAGCTAGAATGGCTAGACTTTTTACTTTTGCAGTTAATTAAAATAATTATAATGAGCAATAACTTCCAAACTAACAACCAAATGTATGATTACCTACTTTAAGTTTAAATTGTCAAAGACTGTACAACAATCTCATAAAAAATGATTGTAAAAATCTCATTTAGACTGATTGTAAAGCTTAGAATTATCAATAAGTAAACTAAGGATGAACGATTGATTTTTTGTTATTTTTCTAAAGAAAAATTTATCGACTATGAGTCAAGCCCAATATTATTAAGTTAGTTCTTTGATAAATAAATACTTTTATAGTAATTAATAAAAATTTAACGACTTTAATAGGGTTTTTAATTACCCTGTATCAATCTACCCCATGGCGTATGAAAGTACCCCACCTACTGTACGTACGTACCTCGTGCGTGGGGTACGTTCGTACAAATATCATATGGTAGAAAAATGACTATAACTTTTTAACCTTTTCACATAATAGTTTCGGACTTTTTTATAACAAACTACAATATTTTTGTTACACTTAGGCACATAAACTAGATAAATTCGACAATTAATCATAAAATAAAAAAATAAAATCTGAAATGTGTACGAAGGGTAACCACTTTCCCCTACATATATTTATGTAATGACTAACATAAGAACACCGTCAGAACGTCCCTTCCACTGTAACAATTAAAAATAGAATAAATTTAGATTCGTGGAATGAAGCGTAATTTTGCGAGTTGACAGATGACAGTTTGACGTTTTTCTTTTCTCCAACTTGATCTGCAACGAGTCTGTCTAAGAAATTTTATTTATTGAAAAAAACTACTTAAAAGCACCTAATGGTGGCTCGAGGTGTAAAAGGGACCAGAGTCAAGTTCAAATGCTGTAAGCATAAGAATGTGGGACGATGTAAGTAGTCTTTTTGGGTTTTTTTTCTGTACTGACGCTGAGTCTTAAGCATGGCATTTGGAGTCTTACCGAAGTGTTCTCTTGTCGACAGAGTCCTACTTTAACCTTTAATTATATAGGAAGGAACAATATAAAATGGTCGGATCATAAACTTCACTATGTTTTGGAAGAACAATGCGGCCTTAGCAAAAGGGTTTCGAACACAAGCGTCCACGTGTCCAGAGTTGACTAAGGTTTAATGACCACTGCTTGGATACTGTTTGAGGATCTCATTACTGGACCTATAATCTTCGATCTTCGAACGATAGGGTAATGAGTGTTTCATCATAAATTGTAAGTTCAACATACAATTTTCTGTAAACTGAGTGCTCTCTTGTGTGATGCAGTGTTAGCAATAAATGTGATATATGTGAAGACCAAATATAAGGACTCTTATTTACTGCATACACACCTCATGAAATAAACCCGAAGATAGGTAACCAGGGTCTCATGCCATAAGATATCTCTGACGCTAGCCGGTGGAAGAAATATTTCTTTACACCACCTCGTAACCTAAGGAGAATAATTATTGTCTTTTTCTGAAATTTTCAGTCATTGAAAAACTGGCAAATTTTTCAATGACTGATGATTGATTGAATTGATTGTTCTGATTTTTTTTTTTTTTTTTGGCTGCTGGTTTAGGGCACTATTTTCTTGAAAAACTGGCCAAGTGCGAGTTGGACTGGTGCACAAAGAGTGCCGCACCATTATCGGACAGACAGCGGAGTCTTAGTAATAGGGTCCCGTTTTACCCTTTGGGTACGGAACCCTAAAAAAGAGCACAATAATGAAAATAAATAAATAATTTACATTATTACTTCTTACCTACGTTTGAAGGCGTTTCAGCCAGCGCACAAGGTGGGCTGTGTCTGTTATTGGTTCGCTAGGAGCAAGTTGCCTAGCACGCAGCGTAGCTCTAGGCATCTCTAAAAATTTGCTGCCCGTTTATCACTTAGAATTAACTACTCCAGTATAGGTCTTTCGTTTGATTTCGTTTTCGATTCTCATCATGCCAACGTTAGCGGATTACTAGGGATTCAGATTAAAATGATCAAAAACCACATGCCTCTCTTTTTAGTTATTTTTAGCTTAACACTGACACCACTGGTGAAATATTTATTCGAAAAATGCTGCAGTAGTAGCTATTAGTCCTGACAGTAAGATAACTATTAGTTCCAGCTCAAGGTACTATGTCTACGACATGTTGGATGGTGCTGTCCTCCGCCGTAACGCAGCACGTGGTCCGTCTACCACACGTCGCGCTAAAGTGGGGTTATGGGCTGATCTTGCATAGTCCTGCCCAGTCTTCGAATATGTTGACGATAGCTGGATAAGCATGTTAGCTTTTAGACAGAAGTTACGAATCAAAACTTACCAATATCCATCATCTTCGTTTTCAATTTATGCAATTTTTGAAAGCTGAAAGGTGTGTGAGAGGTAACTGCAAAACTAGTTTTTCAATAAATTCATTGAATAAAAGAACACTCCACTGCTGACGACCCTCAGTCATTACAACAACTGTTTCTGTTCTTTCCTAATCATCTTGAATTTTAATTTCTTAGTGGAGATTTCCGTTAAACATCACGAATAAACTTATCTACAAATAGAACTAACCTGTCATCTGCAATGACTTTGTTGATTGCGTTCTCTAATATTTTATCGTTGATTCAGTCCTCGGCATTATACCATTGGTCAACAGAGGAGCTCGTGGCTAAAGTAATAAAAGCCGCACGGGTCGATCCATCAGGTTAAGCTACGCTTGTTGGGGTTGGACCATGGATGAGTGGCCATCTTCACATACCGATACTCTTCCGTGTCTCGGAAACGCTGCGTGAACGTGCTCGCGGATCTTTGACAGTCGTTACAGGTCGTCAGAAGCACGAAAATCTGACAACCAGTCTTACCAAGGGGTATCGTATTGATAAATGATAAATGATGTTTATTCAGTAAATAGGTTACAAGGAACACTTTTACACGTCAATGTTTTTTGTCAGTTTAAGCTAGATGAGGCCGGTGTTTCCTAGCTGACTACCCTGAGAAGAAACACCGAAACAAACTCAGAGGTCAAAGTCTCTTTTAGTGTTCAAATCCATACAATGTGTACTGGTTAAATCATATGAGAACCATGTACGTTTATGTCTGGGCTGAGCTTTTTGAAGAAAGCAACACACGAATTCGAGTGGACCTGTCCAGACAGTGCAAGCATTTGTCAGTCATCGCGAAGCTCAACTCAGAACTTTGAGGAGCTCAACGAACCGACGAACAATACCAAAGTAAGGACATTTAAGTTGGCCGCAAAAATACTCAAACTGCCAGACAATCATAAAATCTACATGAATATAACGACATACATAGTTCTCGCATTCACATTATTCTATATGAGGACCACGCAGCTTAGTGTCTGTAGTGGTCTTTTGAAGAAAGAACCAAACATATTTGAGTGGACCTGTCCAGTCAGTGCAAGCAGTATTACCCAGTAACTGGTTTGAGGAGGTCAGATAGGCAGTCGCTCCATGTAAAATACTAGTATTCAGCTGCACCTGGTTAGACTTGAAGCCGACCCCAAGATAGTTGGGAACAGGCTAGGCAGATTGATACCATTGGTCAGCAAACACATCAATATGATGTATCAACACCAATCAGCGGTACTGCATAGCGCACGCTCAACTCGTACTTAACCAGGTATTTCAATATATTTTTACACACTCGCAACAATTAAATTGGCAAATGAAAATGTATATAAAGCCTAACGCCCACCGATATTGGATAAATAAAAATGCTTGGAGTTCATTTCTATCGATAAAAAAGTGTTGAAATCGGAAACGGTTACAAATTAAATTATCTTTTCCACCGATGGCTGTTAGTACAATTTCACGTGCGTACTGAATTGATGCTTTATTTACATTGACGTAGGCTGAAATGCTTGAGATAAAAACCGTTTAAAACTATGTGCTCGATCAGAGAACTATAATTACTGGCTAGTGGACACGGCCTACGACTGACGAGTTGTAGATGATAGGTACAAACCCAGGCCAGGCCCTCTGTGGAAATGATTTCATTATCACTGGTCAATATACGGTCAAGTAAAAAATCGTGAGGATACTGGCATGTCTTAGAACCAAAAATTCAAAGATATTAGACATCCAAACCCTTTTTGTGGCGTGGTTAATCATCTAATGACTTCTCTCGCTCTTGGTAGAGCGGAAGTCGTGTCAGACTTTTACTGACTAAAACTCACCCCTGTTCCTTCAGTTCACTCTGTACCAAGGGCTGTGGTAACCTTATTTCAAATTTATCCGCCACCCCAGGCAGGAATCGCCCCGGGCCCCGTCACCCTAATAGCATTTATTGTTGGCCTAACCAAATGTCAAAAATAAATGCTATTACGGATGCACTGCTGACATATCCTTAAGGCGCGCGTGTGTAGTATTCACTACTTTTTTTTTTTTTTTTTTTTTTTTTTTTTGCCGTCGACTTTTGGGCCTGGACCTTATTGGACAGCGAGCTACCCACTACTCGCCATCCGCAAGCCCACGCCTACGATGGCCGGAGATCAGCTTGCGAACCCCGGCGCCCAGGGTGTCTCCTGTGGCGGCTGCTGGGGGCGTGAGGCGTCTCTGTTGAGTCTCCTTCATCCACCAAACCCCTATGGTAGTTTATGGACTACTCCATCTCACAGAAAAGAGTTGTGTTCCAGTAGTAGGCAGTGTTTTAGTATATTTATATTGTAAGCTGATTATGAAGCTTATATGATGTGATTAAAATTTTCCAGATAGGTAAGGAGCCGGGCAAATTGGCCTAAGTGCACTTAAGTCGTACACATTGAAATGCACAACCTCATAATAAATCTATCCAAAAGTAATATGAAAAGTGGATAAAGACTACCTAAGGGAAAACATTTGGAGACCTCTGTGCAAATTTATTTTCATTGAATGTCATGCACCGCTATCACAAACTATTACAAATGAAACATTATTCCCATCTTTTCGCAACGAGATTTCCCTTCTAAAGTAACTTTGCCCAAGAACCCAGCGTAGCCTATTATTGTCCCTTTTTATTTCAACATCAACAAGGATACCCGAAGCTCTAAAATAAGAAAAGATTAAGAGATAAGGCCCCATAGCCTCAGGCAATTTTGTGCCGTGCTAGTCGCTACAACGATGCGTCCAAGTGTCCATTTTGCTGCGAGACATAAATTTTTATGCTTCTCATAGTTATAAAAATATATTCAGGGCTCTTCCCGTTTTATAAGTGAAAAAAGAAACTGTTAGGTCATGAAAATGTTATTTAGATTTTAGTTTGTTTTGAATATGAGGACTATCCAACTTCCTACTAATATTATAACTGCGAAAGTTTGGGTGCATGTTTGTAATTCAATATGGATGAAATTTGACACAGAGATAGATTATAGTCTGAAATAGCACATACAGTTATAATTTAGAACAGGGGAAGAAGTAATTCCATGTGGGCGAAGCCACTGGCAGAAGTTGGTAACAACTATTTTACAAATGAAACACATTTTTGCGTTTGGAGAGAGTAAGAACAGCTCTGATTATGACGTGATAATGCCAGATTACGCAGTCAGAGAGAGACGGAGCTCCTGTACGAAACACTATCCTTTTTAACAAAGGATGCATGACAGGTCATAGTGAAAGGTAGGTCATATTCATCAAATCATTGGATACGTTATAAGGTAAGTTTTCGATTTGGAAATTCAGAACAAAAACCGAAACTATGATAAACGTGATGCGAGAAATGCAAGATGATGATTATAATAATAATAATAAACAGAGAAAAATTAAGGGATGAACACAAGTCAATTACAAAATGTTTTTAAAAAGGGTTGGTATAAATTGACGTTTATATTTTATGATAGCCACAGTATACTAAGATATTCCCTGACCTTTCTTCGAAGATTTCTCGAAAATTTAATCAAAACAATATTGTTTTCATTTTGCTGAACAATCTAAAACTAGTTATTGAAATTATGATTATAATCTTGCAGTACCTAATGGAAAATTGTTCCAACAAAGATCCACAGGGCGATATTTTAAACTAACATTATTCGGTTCCTGCCATAAATGCTGAAGTAAGGTTTTAGTAGGTACTTAAGTACTAAAACCTTACTTCAGCTTTTAAGCTAAGCTTTAAAGCTTGTTCAAACATTATTTCCCGATAAAAGGAAATCTCGTTTGTTTATTTATTGTTGTTTTGTTACTGAATGAGGTATTTTGTTACTTGTTAATTTTAACTATAGACAAATCACACTTTATGACATTTAAAAAATGTTATATACTTAATTTAGAGGTAAAGATCAATATAGTTCACTACAAAGATACTAGATGGCGCTACACACACTGTATAATAAATTAAAAGCTAAAAATGGGAATTGTGTAAATATATATTTAAAAAAAATTAACACAATAATTCCTTAAGAAATATTAAATTTAATTCAGTAATAAATTTGGTCTAATTGAATTTATGCGATACATTATGTGTAAATTGAAACAAATGGTTTAGCGTAATGGAACGTTACTTTTGCAAGATGACATACAGGAGTCTATGACAGCTTTTTTTTTTTGGTTTTGATCTGGAACGAGTCACACTCAATTTCACTAATTTTTAGAAAAATGGAAGGAATTTTATACGCTGTTATAAACGGGTACATAAATATATAAATATATTTGAGGGGTGGGCAGGAGGAGGGAGGGGGTAGACCCCCCTTCATTGGGGGCAAAGTTTAGGAAATGCATAGTTTTTTGTTTAAATTATTTTTAAAAAATCTCATTTTGAGGTTATGTTTTGTTCATTTTTTGGGTAAACATTTAACTAATAATTGCTCAAAACACAAAAGTGCTTGCAGCTTTCCGTTTCCAACATTCTGTGCGCAGCGCACTGGTAAACAACCAGCGGTTGGTCAGGCACGTTGGTCGGTCCTATGAATGTTAGGGAACTGGAGATCAAGAATTGATAATGTAAAGCCTAAGCTAATGTGGAGCGACGATCTTCGTAAGGTGACTGGTAGAAGCAGGATGAGAGAAACCGAAAATCGTGAAGAACGGCGTAATATTGAAGAGACCTGTGTCCAGCTGCATTATAGCGGTTAAAATAATATCCGAGTTGACACCGCAACAGAAAAGACCCAGAGGAAGACCCAGGAAGCGTTTGGTTGGAAGGATTGCGTCGAGAAGGATCTGTGGTAATAGGCCAGGAAGGAAAGCCAGAGACAGGTTGAAATGGATGATGTTTGTTGAGGAGGCCAAGACCCATAAATCGTTGTAGCGCTGCAAATAATTGTGCAGCTGTGGACTGCTGTAGGTTTATGATGAATATGAAATAACCATTACACAATATTAAGTACACGGAACATGCACCCATAGCTCACCCCCGCAGCTTCGGCTTGCTGGTCGCCTCCGGCGACCAGCCTCAGCCGCTACGGCTCGCACAGGTGCCTATGCTTTGTTACGGCGGGCGGGGGTTGCTCTCCCTCCGCGCCTCCGGTTTTAATTCAATAACTGTCCCTATACATTCGTTCAATCGTTAAGATAAAATCAAATGAAAAAATCAGAAGCAAACTCAACAAAGTTAAATCACACACAAATTCCCAGACTCTTGAAACTTGACTCTTGAAGAAAGAAATTCTTTTCTATTGAAATTCCTACCATCTAATAGCAAATACTCTCTGAACTCCCGACTTCAAAAAATATTGATCATGACAACACCCAAGCTCAAACTAATAAAAGTTTAAATTCTCAATGCAGCTGCAATATTCGAGTTATAATAATCATACTATCCTTTTCTAGGGCACGGTTAATCTGTACGAGGGAGGGAGATAGATACAGGAATATAACTCCCGATAAATCCTGCTCAAGTGAGAGGCCACTGGAAAATAACGAGCCTCTAAATTCTCTGTGAGATGGGTTAAGCTTGATGACATACGGACAAATGCTTTGGCGGTCTTGGCTAAAACTATTCAAACTAAGTATACTGGACTTACAGTTCCAGGACGCCTTTTGAACCATTAAGTTGCGCGCTTTACTAGTATGGTAAGATTCAAATGTAATCTTTCAGAAAATGTCCCTATGTCTGAGAAAAGCTTACAGGACAGCGTGTTTGTCTTTCAAGGTCTGTCACGTAAAAGTCAAGGTTGTCAATTTTAATCTTCAGTTTACTAATTTAACCGCCTGAAACCCTCCACCTCTCTTTGTCATTGAAAAATCGGTTACATGAAATCATGTAAGCCTTTGTACCTTTGTGTTTCATGTGATTTATGATATATGAATAAAATGGTTTAAAAACGTAATAAGTAAAAATTTGTTTTATTAGTGCGACCACACCAAAGTTACTTTTTGTGGAGCAAAATTTTGTAACAAAAAAATCCTTTGATAGAATCAATGTGGCTCCACAAATAATTACTTTGGTTTGAACGCACCATTGTAGTCAGTAGTCATAACTTGTCCCGACTTTATATCTACTCACGAAACAGTCATAAACCAAACATCTGTTACAAACTCCAGTTTCTTTTTTAACAGAAGTTCATACCAAACATACGTTTAACTTTCTTCCAAACAAAAAATATGGAACGTTTATCCTTCAAACTATTCTGCCGTATATCACAGTTGTAACTCATTCAAGTTTTGGCACACACCTGTTACCAAATTCCCGCTATGTGGATTTTTCCATGCGAGCGGATTTCGGGAATAACCTCCCTTATTTGAAAATATACCAGCCCTATAGTAAATGTTTTTGTTCTTTATTAGACCGCGAGAATGTTATAGTCGTAAGAAAATCTGTTATTTTTTATGATAAACATTCTTGTTTTCTTAAAGAATATATACGTAAGAATCGAGCAAACTTCGGTCATTAATAAGGCAAATGTTCTAACAAAATTCATATACCTGCTATGACCGTGTGTTACAAAGTCATAATTTAATTTACAACACCAACATACGTAAAAGGCGTTCACATCATTCAAAATAAAATTATCTGTTTAGATCTACTATACGAATATACCCACATCCACCTCTGATGTTCTCATTTTTATACCTCATACTCGATTGCAGGGCAGTTAAAATTTAAACAAATGAAAAAAAATCGCTTGACATTTCAAAGTCAATAAACCTCAGCCTCTATCTAATTCCGTCATCAAATAAGACACGTGTAACCCAATACACAAATATCTACAAACATATCGAGATAAATCTATACAAAGTAAAATACGATTGCCTAATCAATAATTTTCCTTCCTAAATCAAAATACTTCAATGATCCAAGATCACAAGGCAAATGATTACGAACCTACGCGATTTCGTTGCGAACACGATTGGAATCAAAGTAATTCCCCTTGTCTACAAAGGAGTAATTTTTAGATGGCAGGAATGAGGGTTCCACAGAAAATTGGGTCTTTACTTTTGACACGAGGAAAAGAAACACCTTTGTGGAACAGCGAAACAATACGAGTCAAGTTAAAAATTAAGGAAAATTGCGAAAACGCGACAACGTCTTGTAAAGGCGAAAGGAGGAAAAAATATGGGAAGTATTTCAATATCTTGCTTTCCTCAATAATGTTTTCATATTTTTTTTGTTGGGATGTTCTTTCAAGATGCTTTGCAGCTTTGGGACTGCTCATTCTTTTTCCTCAATCTGTTCTGCATTTATGTATAGTAAAGTGTTTTTTTTTTGCATATTTTTTGATACAATCATATCTGGACGTTGTCGCCGGTTATTATCAGATTTCGTTTTAGTTGAAAAATCAGATGCCACATGCTGACGGAAACCAATGAAATAATGTTACTTTTGCAATATATAATTTTGGGTAAAAAAGCTACTTACCGTAATAATTGTAACCACAATCAGCGTAGCTTTACTAAATTTATTTTTGAAATTTGTTTATATTGATGACTGTCTATTTTTAAAACAATTTATGTAAGATTATTACTATAACAGCATTTTTACTTTTGCTTAGTATTCAAATGATTCACTGATAATAAAGAAACGTATCACATTTTTTTATTCCCGTGTGAAGTCTATAATTTTATTTACGCAAAAGAGAACATAACACAAAACTGATCTCAGTACAATGTAAGTGGCTCCAAAGAGCTCTCAAGATCAACATTATCCTAGAACGGGACCCTAATGCGCTCTCCAGCATTATATCAAGTCGTTCTATGCTGAGGCTCGAATATAAAACGATAAGAGGATCTAAACAAATTGATTTTCAATTAGCGATAGCGATTGACAATAATATATGGGATTAACATGTGCTACCGACATGTTGCGTAGTCAATCTCAAACGTTTTGGACTGTTCGACAATGCTTATAGAATGTTACTTTGTCAATATAAATATTTCGATATGCACATTAGAACTCTGAACACAGGTGGTAAACTAGAGACATGGTGGTTCATATCACTCTCCTGCCCTTATCCCAATTTATTTGGAGTCGGCGCAACATGTCTTTTTCTTCCATACTTCTCTATTAGTCGTCATCTCTGTAGTCATTCCCTTTTTATCCATATTCTCTTTCACACAGTTCATTCATCGTTTCTTTGGCATTTTTCTACTCTTATAGCCATCCACATCCATACACAAGACTTTCCTCTCGACATTTTCTTCATTCCTCCGCATCACATGCCCATACCATGACAACCGCTTTCCACACAACTTTTCAGTCAGTGGTTCCACTTTCAGATTTGCTCTCATATACTCATTCCTAGTTCTATCCATGCGCGTAACACCACACATCGCTCTTACATCTACAAATTTAGAGACTTCATAAAGTAGACCAATATTATAAAATTAATTTTAATTGCTCAGAAAGCTATTTCAATAACAATAATAAGATGCAACACAACAACTAATAAACTAACATAAGAAGTTTTGCTTCAATGTTTAAATCCACACACACTTCCTTATCCTTTATTTTTTGTTTTGATGGGGTGGGAAATCATCCAGCGACATCTTCCGCTCTGGGTGGAGCGGGAGGGCGTGTCAGACTCTTACTGACTAAAAACCACCCCTTTTCCTTCCCTGCCTGAGTACCCAGGGGAGCGGTAACTCTGTTAAGAATTTATCCGCTATCCGCAATTCCTTATCCTTAAATGGTTACCAGTAAACCAAAAAGTTAAATAACATTACAAAACAGTCATCCACTAGCATTCGCAAGATCACAAAGGTACATTTACATGACTTAATATTCAACCCAAAACGTGTCAACAAACTACCCCTGAGGGTAACAGAGGATAAGAGTCACGTTACGTATGACAAAGATACATCAAAAGGCAACAAATGAACTACTTTCACCATTATTTTACGAGCCTGAGTCAGCGTGAAGCATAAAAGAAACCTACGTGGGCCATAGAGATACAAATAAGCAACAAAGACATTAAGGTTTACGATAATAGTGTACCTACAAGCTATATCCTTAGATAAAACCACGTTGGTTAAGGAAATCACCCTTTTGATACATTTTTACTTGTCGTATCTATGTACTCGTACGTAATTAATGTTTAATTAATCCCTTCCTGTCACTTTTGTCACATGTCTCAAAAGTATAATAGTTAACATGACTCTTCAAAAGGCTTATCATTATCAACCTTATACTTATAAAACTCTCTAACTATAAATATGCTATATGGGTAAAGGCAGTTCACAGTGATTATTCTTCTGTATTCGGATTCAAATTCTAATTCTCCAAAAAAGCATTTGAATTAAGAACCTGCTAATCCGTGTTTAAATAAATGACATGGTTACTTTTTTTAGGGTTCCGTACCCGAAGGGTCCAAACGGAACCCTATTGTTATCACTTACGTGTCCGTCTGTCTGTCTGTCCGTCCGTCATCTGTCACAAAATTTTGTTACGAAGAATTTTTTAACTGCCTAATTGACATATGAACTTGAAATTTGGTGATAGTGTTTATTATAACTTATACTTTACTAACAAATACCAATATTTGGTACGGAACCCTCAATACGCGAAATCCGACACGCTACATTTTTTCATAAATTATCCCAAATTCTACAACAATTCTAGTTCTGGGATATATAACAACAAAAAAGTGAAAAATAAAAAACCTTTTTAGAAAACAAACAACCGACTTCCAAAATTAATACACTAAAAATTAAAAAAATAACTTTTATTTTGGAAGTTGGTGTTTGTTTTTCCGAAATTAAAGTTATTTTTAATTTTTAGTGTATTTTAAACAGACTTCCGAAATTAAAGTTATTTTTTAATTTTTAGTGTATTTTTTTTGGAAGTCGGTTCTTTGTTTTCTAAAAAGGTTTTTTATTTCTCACTTTTTTGTTGTTATATATCCCAGAGCTAGAAACCCCAATAACATGGGATGTGGAATTTCAACATAGTCGTAATTGGAGAACACCAAAACGTCATCCAGGTAAATGTATTTTTCGTTTTAGTTCAGTTTTTCAAAAAGCGCTGAAACAATTTCAATAAAATATATACATATAGGACCACCTCGGGAGTATATTCTTTCGGATAAAAAAAGAATTTTGAAAATCGGTCTTCAATTGACAGAGAAATCGGTGGAAAAACATTTAAAAAAAATCTATTTAATCCTGTAACTGACGTTAGATTATCAAAACATTATGCCACGTAGTTTTGTTTTATCAATTCGATAAAAATTGACATGGATAAAACTTTTATGTAAAAAATGGTACATTTTGTTTGACGACGTGACGTAACGCGCATTTGCAACGCACTGCATCGTCTTCATTTTTAACCGACTTCAAGAAAAGGAGGAAGTACTCAATTTGACTGTATTTTTTTTTTATGTGTGTTACCTCAGAACTTTTGAACTGGTGAACCGATTTAAATGATTCATTTTTTATTTGAAAGCTGGTGCTTCTCATGTGGTCCCATTAAAATTTGGTAAAGATCTGATAAAGAACTTCAGAGATACACAATGGAACTCTTCAATAAATGATAGCACACCTTCCAGAATTGCTGCAATCGCATGTCTGTTTATTGTTTCACGCTGATACTCTCTGAAGGGGTACACAGATTTGTACAGTTCAAAAAAAAAAAAAAACCCTGATACACCCTAATTTGACCAATTATGTTCAAATTCCATAGTTTCGGGGCTATCAATTCGGGCATGACTTTACTATTAATTTAGTTTTATTTATGTGGTACAACAACTAAAAAGTTAAACAAAAAAACTTTTACAAAAAAAATACAACCGACTGCCATAAATAACACAAAAAAATGCAAAATAACTTTAATTTCGGAAGTCGGCGACAAATAACGAAGAAACAAAACTAGAAACACCGAGTTGTATTTTTTTTTTGTAAAAAGTTTTTTACTAGCGAACGTGACTAAAGAATAACCATGAATGCAATATTTTTTGGCAAACAACTGACGGACTAATTAGACTAATAAAAAAACGTCAGTAGTTCCATCATGATCATCCTGTTAATGGTACTAGTGATAACGAACCCCCTATTCTACCTCTTTACATACAGTGGTGCATAAAATACATAAAATACAGGTTGGGTACTTCTGCCAAGTAGCAATTGCGACAGCAACTAATCTAACCATGTACTTAGCCTCAAACTACATAGGCCAAATCATGAGACTCAATCTTTGCAACCAAAGAACCAAAACAATACAAATATCGTTAAACCATCGTTCCACAAAATCAAAACATCCCAAGTAGAAAATTATGTAGATATAATTTTAAAGCAAAACGCTGAAGGATGACCACCGAGGCGAGATAGCCACACTTGTGTACGAGTTGACTTTCTCATTATTACAGAACATTTTTCAGAAGAATTTTGTAAAATACTGGCTGGTAGGAACAGAAATGATGGAGGGAGGATGATAGTTACTAGTATATAAAATATTCGCCTTGAGTGCAGTATATAGAGGTCAAGAGAGGCTTAGACTCCGTAGAATGTAGACTTTTGCAGTAAAAGATTCTTAGCAGATACTTCGTGTAGCCTTAAATTGTATGAGATTATGTATCTTTCTCTGCATTAGCCAAGAGAAAATTATAAAATAATGTCACTCAGTTAGTAGCGGGGTTGTCTTAGCCGGAGATGGCAGAACATACTAAAGTATCGTAACTGGTGGAGGTTCTATTGAAAGGCAATATCAAATAGTGGTGAAATCAAAAATCTACCAGTTTCTGGTCGTGAGCGCAACTGTTACAGCTGGTTGATTCTGTTGAACAGCTCACCGTGAAAACTTAGGTGGAGTGAGCGTGAAGTGAGCTGTCATTCCCCCTTGATTGAATGGATTGACAGCCCACTTTACGTTCACTTCACCTAAGTTTTCACGGTGCGATTTTACAGAATAGCATTACTGCATGAGATGGGGTTCGATACTCGAGTCGAGAGAAAAGTGTTATTGGATTTGTTCCATCTGTGTTTTTTTAGAAACATCGTGGAGCCTGGATTCCTGAAACTAACCTTTCTATTACATGAATTTTATACATAGCTAGCGACACTTAGGTGTAATATAATAGGAAGGCCCCTATTTAATACTTCATGCAGATAATAAAAGTGATGTTATACTATTTTATCACAAATTAGGACTAGACTTTTCAAGTCCAGTTTTTATACTTAAATATATTTTGTTAAGCTATTCTTTACTTCGTTGATAATTTTAACGATGAGTATTGAGAGAATCTACCAGCGGTGGTGGAAAACGGTGAAGATAAATATTGTGAGGAAACCGGTCCTAGAACCAAAATATTTGAATACATGTGACATCCACCGACCCGTACTAGGCATGTGTGGTGGATAACGACCAATTCCCCTTCCAGAGCGGTGGTCTGACTCCCAGCAGTGGGAACATTACAAGTTTGATTATATACTTATATGCTTTTTTGAAAGAATTGATTGAAAAACAAATTAATAGTGTCGTCAAATAATCAACTCTGTTGCTAACCACGTTTCCGACTGATAGATTTTACGCCTCAGACAGCAGTCTATAAATTCCTTCACAAGACACTTCAAGGTTCTTTTATAGCCCATACATTTCATTCTGACTCCCGCCCAAAACCAACAACTTAATGGTACATAATGGTTACAAAATCCCACTTTATTTCAGGATTACAGTCACGTAACAGAATGAAAACAAGATCTACCCACCGATAGGAACGACTCAACATTTTCTTGGAAGGAACAAGCGAAATAAATCGTAGAGACGCACTCAGAGATGTCAATTTTAAATAATCAATAATTGATTTATTGTGGGACTGCCGCACGGATCGATCCATCAGGTTAAGCTGCGCTTGCCGGGGTTGGTCCATGGATGGGTGACCATCTTTACATACCGAGACTCCTCCGTACCTCGGCAAGCATGTTAAGCCGTTGGTCCCGGATGTCAGTCGTGGATCTTCGTGGATCGTCAGAAGCCCGTATGTCTAACAACCAGTCTTACCAAGGGGTATCATATTACCCAGTAACTGGATTGTGGAGGTCAGATAGGCAGTCACTCCATGTAAAATACTGGTACTCAGCTGCATTCGGTTAGACTGGAAGCCGACCCCAAGGTAGTTGGGAAAAGGCTAGGCAGATTGATTGATTTATTGTGGGATCGTCAACATTGCATACATGACCTAAAGATTACTTAAAAACTTTTCAAGTGCTGCTACACTTACATACAACCAGAACATTGAAATAAAAAAACATTTGCAACAAAAGGATTAAACCAGCCCTCGCGGTACGCGTGAAGCTCGTCTCAGCACCCATTGCGTGATAATATTTTTTTTTTTTAAATCTACACTTTGTAATGTAATTTTTCCTTTGTATCGTTCCGATTTATAATTGTCTATGATTAAAGTTTTTTTTTAAATTTAAAGTAAAGGCCCTGAGTGCGGCGGTTACTAAAATTTATTTTTAATGAATGTGATATCTTTTTTTGAATTACGAGACCGATGTCCTTTTTGCGGTCAGTCTGATTTCCCTGAGGAGCTTGTTCTTTTGAAATGTTTTTTTTTCCTGTTTCTGTGAAGACAGAAAGTTTTAACAGATTCGCTTTTGGAGCTTCTTTTGTAATATGAGAGTTATTGTTTGAAGGCCATTGTCTAGGGCAAATGAGAATATTATTTTCGTGGTTTTTCTGACATAAGCTATTCGTTCAACCGATTTTTTATAGATTTAATTTGAGATAGTGTAATAGTTTTAACCAGTAATCATGTGGGTGGAAAAACATTACACACGTGGGGACAAATACAAACTGCTTGTAATTACGTGAATAACCTTTTTCAACATAAATAAGTAACAATTCAAGTTACTGAAATACCTATGCCACTTTTGGTGAGAAACCAAAACAAACTTCTATAACATTATTGCATGGTTTGATGGATTATGAGTACTATAACCTAATCTCTTTCTCCAGAGGACGTTTGGGTGACAAAAGAATAAGATTTTATACAAATTCATATTATTATCTTTTGATTTCATTTTTAACCGACTTCAAAAAAGAGGAGGTTCTCAATTAGTCTGTGCGTTTTTTTTTTTTTTGGATGTTTGTTACGCGATATCTCCGCCATTTGTGAATAGATTTTGTTGATTCTCCTTTTGTATGATAGCTCATACTTCAGAGGTGGTCCCATATAAATTTTATCGAAATTGAGTCAGCACTTTTTGAAAAAATCAACATGAACAAAAAATATGTATACCTACACAGATGACGTTTTGATTGTCTCCAAAAGTTCAAATTCCATGTTATTAGGGTTATCCATTCGGGCTTAGCTTTAATATTTAGTTTTACTTCTGGGTATAACAACTAAAAAGTGAAAAATAAAAAACTTTTTTACAAAAAATACAACAGACTTTTAAAAATTGCAAAATAACTTTAATTTCGGCAGTCTGTATCAAATAACGAAGAAACAAAAAAATACAAAGACCGACTTTCGAAATTAAAGTTATTTTGCAATTTTTAGAAGTCGGTTGTATTTTTTGTAAAAAAGTTTTTTATCTTTCATATTTTTTTTTTCGATTTTTCAATTTTTTTTGTGACAATGGCACTTGAGCTTTAGGATGGCAGTAATACTTTTTGATGCTAGAACTTTAACTCTGACTTTTGTACCCAGTCTGTCTTAGTCTCCTTTATCGAAGAAAGTATGATGATGCGTTTTATCTGCTCTTCCATGAATTTGTATAACCACGGTCTTTGGCTCCACCAACAATCCGCGTCCCTCAACAAATGTGGCCAATCCATTGGTACTTTTTTTTTGTGGGTTGGGAAATCATCCACTGACATCTCCCGCTCTGGGTGGAGCGGGAGACGTGTCAGACTCTTACGTACCACCCCTATTTTTTCCCTGCTCTGAGTGCCCAGGGGCGCGGTAACTCTGTTTCGAATTTATCCACTACCCCTGGGGAGATCCACTGCTACTTCAGCTTGCTAACACTGCTTTGGAAATAATCAATTATCCACGTTTAAAACAATGAAAGCACTGTCATAGAGTGCTGAAATATATTAATATTAGGCCTCAAATAAATGCATAACAAAGCCTACAAAATGGGATTTGATTTACGAGTTTTATGCATGACCACGTACGTTATGATTTGTACGTAATTAAATGTACTAGGGTCGGTTTAATAGCTTTTGAGTTCAGTGGACTGGCTAAACTATTTATCCTAAACTATGGTGCAGTTATGAGTTAGAATGATTTATGAGATACTGAAGTTTCTCTAGTTTACCCAGGAATAAGGCCAATACCAACAAAATGTATACAACTATAAGTCAAGTACAGTACCTCACCTGGTGTCCGCTTGATTGCGTATAACCGTATTACATTTTATTAGTGATAGAGCTGGCCCCGCCCCCACTGGCGTCCTAGTGAGGTATAGGTAACGTGATAAGGGAACCGTGGAAGTAGAGGGGTTGTGTTTCGTAAAAATGACATCAAGATATTTTCTCAAATTATTAAAAAAAAATTAATATAACCCGACTAGAAAACAACTAAAAGTCACTTTTCAAGCAGTTCGATGCTGCAGACTGCTTGAAAAGTGACTTGTTTGGAACATTTTAGTTGTTTTATTAGTCGGATTTTTTGAAACTATTAATATTTTTCTATTTTCTACATTTCAGTGAATTATATTTCTGGAATCGCTTCCTCCAACCCTTTATTTTGATACCCCACTTAATACAGTTCGTCAACTTTAATTTTATTATTTTTCACAATATGGCGTCTGGTGGTCGCCATATCGTATTTTGATTACTGTCATGTCTTCAGTAGCACTCGCAAGATTAAAACGAATCAATTGACGTAAGAGTTATCAAAATCGGCCGTCGCATTTGGTCTCTATAGTGCCACTAAGGAACAAACATGCATACATACATAGGCTGATAAACACATTCCCCTTCCTTGCGTCGCACAGTCGGGTAAAAACAGAAGTGAATTTCTTCGATCATTTTAGAAAAAATCAGCATGTTTTACAACGAAATTTATTAATACGTCATGTTATTTGGTTAAAAAGAACAATCTGAAAAAGAGATTGACGTTTTTTTTCTGACCACAAAAAAGAAAATCGTTAAAATAAGAGAAAAGGACAACATAACAGTATATTTTCAATTGATACATTTTTTTTTTTTTTTTTTTTTGGGGGGTGGGAAATCATCTAATGACTCTTTCCGCTCTGGGGTGGAGCGGAAGGGCGTGTCAGACTCTTACTGACTAAAACTCACCCCTGTTCCTCCCTGCCCTACGCGCCCGGGGGCGAGGTAACTCTTTCGAATTTATCCTCCACCCCCGGGCAGGTCAATTGTACGAGTATAACACCCCTCTTTTTGCGTCGTGGTTAAAAAAACGGATTGAAATTACCGAATCAAGGCAGTATAACTGCCAATGACCTGGAGTGGTTAGCTTGCGTGTTCTGTGCTGAGCTCACGTAACGTGTCGTACGTCCACCCAATAATAGGGAACGAGCACAACGTAGTCTGTGCCATCTAGTGGAGTAAATTCGAAACTTTTACCTTTTAAAAACTTGTCATGGACACTTCCTTGTCATATATGTATACACACATGTATCATGCACACATGCAACACGCGTAACGTAGACTGCCATCTAGTGAGTGAAATCCGCAATTTGTATTGTATAAATACTAGACATTGACATTTATGTGGCGCTATCTATAGTTCCTGCACACTCCCTATAGGACTCGCCCATCAAGGAGCATTGTTCGAAATTAGACGCATTATTAATTTATTATACAATTGAACAACAAGTAATATACTAAAACACGTCATACTAAAATATAACTAATTAAATGATCGTTAAAATGGTGCAGGTTTCATAAAAATACGCTTTATATTTTTTGCGTGATTCTCAATTTTTTATCCGCGTTAGACGTAACTTTACAAATTAATTACATTATGTTATAAAATCTAATTTCAAATATCAAATTACGCCGGAAATTGTCTAGAGTATTATGTTTTTTTTTTCAGAGAAATAAAACTAGATGTTTAGACGTGATGTTCAATTATAAACCATTATAAGTCGTACAACCTGCGCCTTAAAGCGCGTAACAAAACGAATTCGTCATAAGATATTTATTTTAGGTGAATTGACAAATTTAAGCAGGACGATTGATTGGTATGATGATTTTCATTAAATTTTGTGATTGATTAACCATTTTTTATCATCCTCTCTATTAACTCTTTATGATTTTCGTAGATCAATATTGAATTATTAATGTATTTTTATTTTAAACCTGTAAGAGTAATGGTGTAAGGCCAAAAATTAAAACACAGTTTACTCTTCACCCTGACCTCAACAAACCTCTTGCAATAGCGTCTTCTGGTCTTCCTCATTAAAACCTTAAAAGCAATAAAAATAACGATCAACCAAAAACAGATGTCCTCGTCTCCGCCAATAGTGTCCCTTATTTGTCCCAAATTTGTCCCTCGCCCATCGTTAGGACAATTCTCACGTACCTTTCTACTTATTAAGGGTTCTTAGGGCGGACCAATGTAGAAAAAGAAATCCTTTGAATTTCTATCCTCGCGGGTGTAGAACTTCGGTTAGGTGCGGTCGAATTGATATACCCGAAATTTCTTCGTGGCCGTCCCACTTTCTTAAAAAGGGTACAGAATTACATTTTGATGGGTTACTTGTTTTCATAGGGAAAAGGTTGGTTAGTTGTTATGTGGAAGTGGGTTTGGGTACGCCAGATGTTTACTTTAGAAGAAATAGGGTTAAGCTGAGATAGATGATGATGATGATGGCGGGCAGGAGGGCTTGGAATGTTTGGTGATTATGGATGGAAAAGAAAAACTATAGCAAAAAATTTACTATTATTTGATTTTTTTTTTGATTTGATCTTTGTTTTTTTTTGTTATAAATGTAATTCGTTAGAAAAAAAAAAAATTATTTATCAAGGCAAGCGTCTGGCCTTGAGTTAATAAACTCTTTTAAAAGTAATTACTTTAATCCAACTGAATAAAAAACACGCCACGAACACGTGCGTGTCGGACTTTACACATTTAGAGTTCCGTACCAAACGAGGGAATTATCAAAGAAACAATTTAATATATAAATAAATATTAATTGTTAGTAAAATATACGATCAATGTGTTTGTTAGTAAATTATACCTACGTTATCACCAAATTTTAAGTTCATATGTTAAAAAAAGAGAAGTTAAAAAATTCTCCGGAACAAAATTTTGTGACAGACGACGGACAGACAGACGGACAGACGGATAGACAGACAGACGGACACGTGAGTGACAGCAATAGGGCTCCGTTTGGACCCTTCGGGTACGGAACCCAAAAAAGGTAATAAATTATGACTTATGAATAAAATGCACGTGTGTAAAGTGTCTAAACTTTTATATATTTAGCAGTATGGAAAAAAAAACCAATCAAATCTCTTACTTGTTACTGTGAAGCTTGTCTGCTAAGGGAACCTTACATCATGCAAGCTGATAGAAAAATAGAACGGAATAGATTGAAGCATGCATTCGAATTTAGATATTTTACATTTTTTAGTATTATTTATGGAAGTCGGTTGTATTTTTTTTGTAAAAAGTTTTATATTTTTCACTTTTTAGTTGTTGTACCCCATTCTAAAACTAAATTAATAGTAAAGTTATGCCCGAATTGATAGCCCCAAAAATAGGGAATTTGAACATATCAGGGTGAACTGTACAAATCTGTATACCCCTTCAGAGCGTATCAGCGTGATGTAATGTTGTGAAGTGGTGAAAACAATATACAGACATGCGATTGCAGCAATTCTGGAAGGTTTGCTATCATTTATTGAAGAGTTCCATTGTGTATCTCCGAAGATCTTCATCAGATCTTCACCAAATTAAAATGGGACCACATGTGAAGCAACAGCTTTGAAACAAAAAAAAATCTCAAAATCGGTTCACGTAGTAAGAAGTTAGGTATGAGGTAACACACACATAAAAAAAAAAAAAAAAAAAAAAAAAAAAAAATAGTTGCATTGAGAACCTCCTCCTTTTTTTGAAGTCGGTTAAAAACCAAAAAAAATTGGAGACATGTAGCGGTTGGCTGAAAAACAGTTTTTAAATAAAAAAACTTTTTTACAAAAAATAGAACCGACTTCAAAAAAAAAAAGCAAAATAACTTTAATTTCGGAAGTGGGTGTTTCTGGTTTTGTGTCTTCGTTTTTTGACACCGACTTCCGAAATTAAAGTTATTTTGCACTTTTTTTGGAAGTCGGTTCTATTTTTCGTAAAAAAGTTTTTTATTTTTCACTTTTTAGTTGTGGTTCCCCATTAAATTATGTTAACAATACACATACATACGATCGCAGCCATCGTGGTTGATTTGCTGTCATTTTTGAAGAGTTCCGTCGTCTGTCTCCAAAACTCATAATCAGATCTATATAAAATTTAAATGGGACCATTTCTTAGTAACCCCCTTTCGAACAAAAAAAGAATTTTGCAAATCCGTCAATATATGACTAAGTTATGCCATAACATAAATAAAAATATAATATATAAATCTCCTCCTTTTTGAAGTTGGTTGAAAAAATGATAAAAAAATAAAGTAAAAGTATTTACTTTTACTAAACTGACACGCTTACAAATTAAACACTTGAACTATAAAAACATACTAAAAGTCCAATTTAGACATAAATCCTAATATAAATACGCCTATTATTCCCGAGCTCAGTACCGCTGGAGGGCTCTTACAGAGCCTAGTAAACAAGCCTAATTGGAGAATCCCCAAAAAAAAATAGACAACGCTAAAACATTTTACAAAGAAAACAGTGAGCAATCAAATAATTTAAAGCTAATTCAACCGAGCCTTATAATAACTGAACGAAAATTGAACAACTTTCACAAAGCGTTCCCAGTTACCCTCCCTAATTTCTTTATGGGGCCCATGGTGCCCCCGAACGTCTTGGCATTCAAAGAAATGTTACAGATCCCATTAAAGTAATTGCTTTGGGTTCTTTTTCTTTTGAATTTTTGACCGTTCTGAGGTTTTGAATTGAGTTAAAATTTGTTAAGGAATGGAAGGCGGAGATAATTTTCAACTTCAGTGGAAAGAGGTGACGGGAGAGCTGGACTTCTTGAAAAAATGGCCCTCAGTTACAGTGGACTGGGATAAGCGTAAATAGGGATATTCCTACGTTGAGAAAACATGAAATTGTGAAAGATGACAATGTTGTATTATTAAAAGACAAAAGTGGCTCCAGTTAGTTCTAAAACTATTTTAGTCATAGAGAAACAGTAATAGAATCATGGAGCTCATGGTCGTAATTTGTAGCACGATTTAACAACAACGGTTGGCTCTCCCAGAAGTCGCATAGCTAACTATTAAATTGTGTTTTCTTTTTTTCAGCCTGCTTGGTTTTCAATGAAGCTTCATAATTATTCCAAGTACCAGTAAATATTAATTTTTCCTTCGCAATTTCTTTGCCTACAGAAGGTTGTCGATGTCCTTATTTAGCTGTGATCAGAGACTTCAGGTATATTAAAGAATACTTATGAAAGGGGCAGGAGTGCCGCCTCGATACGTAATACAACTATCTATTACGTACAGAGACTGCTTTCCGTGCCTGTGAAAGGTTATAATAATATGTCAACTGTGTGTGTGTGTGTGGTTTGCTTGCGTGTTTTGTTTTCAACTCACGCAACGCATCGTACGTCCACCCAGTAAATAGGACTCGGCCATCAAGGAGTGTTGTCCTAAATTAGACGCATTATTAATTTATTATACATAAAACAATACATATAATACTGAAACACGTATACTAAAAGATAAATAATTAAATTATCTTTAAAATGGTTTCATAAAAATATGCTTAATATTTTTTTCGTGAATCTCAATTTCTAACCGTGTTAGATATAACTTTACAAATTAATTACACTATGTTATAAAAATATAGTTTTGTATATCAAAATTATGAAGAAAATTGACTACAGTAATATATATATTTTAAAAGAAATAAAACTAGTTTTTAAGACGCGACATTCAATGTAAAATCATTAGAAGTCGTATATCTGCGCCTTAAGTCGTTGGGCCTGGCTGTCATTTTTGTAGAATATGACAGTCGTTACCAATAGGCCGAACCCAGAATTGGGTTGAGGTCAGATAGGCAATCGCTCCATGTACGGTCCAATATAAGTACTCAGCTACATCCATTTTGACTTGAAGCCAACCCTAACATAATTGGTAAAACTTTAGGCAAATTGATTGATACTTAATTATTCCATTACATTTAGCTTTGATTTTTATTTTACTAAGGTACGTACCACTTATATTCTATCGGAAAAAGAAATTTACTATAAACCAAACAAACATGACCTTTACTTTACTAAACCAAAGACTAAAACTAAAAGCGCAACACAAAAAACAGACACTTGATTTCGAAAAGCTTCAGAGGGAGAGCTTCTGGGATCGAAATAGGTCGACACGCCAGCGTCCATCAGCTTGGCGAGGGACTTGCCTGAAGGTCGGGGATCACCACCAGGGCAGTTGGTGTACATCATGTTAGTGTTGCAATCCTGGGGAAGAGAATGCAGGTGTTTTAGATGATAGAGCACAGATTTTGAAATACGAAGATACTTCATTATACATCATCATCATTATCTTCCTGCCCCTGTTCCATGTTATTTGAAGTTGATGCAACACGTTTTTTTCTTCCACTCTGTCCTGTCAAGTTGTCAACCGTCACGCTGTTACTGTTTTCTCTTTTTTTGGCCTCCTCCATCCATCGACACATATATTCATAACTCTTTTAGTATCATGAACATCATCGATACTCTTCAATTACCAATTATGACAAACGATTCTGTTTCTACTTTTCAGTTACGTACTGGCGTCACTTTCAAACTTTGTCTAATATACTCATTTCTCACTTCATCCGTTCTCGTCACTCTACACATCCATCTCAAAATTCTCATCTCCACTACATGCAATCTTTTTTCATTCGTTATCTACACGTGTTTGCCTATATTTTGCAAATATCTCATTGTAACACATTGAAAGTATGACAAAGTCAGGACAAAACTAACTTTTAAGGAAGCAATGACGTATAAATGTGTTTAAAATTATTATTTTTTGAATATTTATAATCCAAAAGTGCCTAAAACATGTGTTAAAATTTGATCGAATTTGTTTCATAAACATAAAAAACAAAATTACAAACGGCAGCGTTGCATAAATAATACAGTAACAGCTTCGCATTACAACGAACTTTTACATTTCAAAATATTTCAAAATACAGGCCTACAAAATGAAGTTTGCAAAGCAAAAAGTGCACGAAATTGTTAAAATTGTAGTCCCTTTCCAACGAAATTGTAGGGTATTCGGAAATTGCCAGGAATGCTGACGAGTCCAGGACGGACCGCGGAACAAATGAGATTGTGCGTGAGTGTGGCGGGAAACATGGCGTTATTAAAATGTAGGTTGCATATTAAAAGGGGAAAAGCCCCAGGGGTCAGGGTCAAGGGTGAGTTTTGAGGTCAATATATATTGGTATTAATGATGACCTAGCTTTTTTATATTTTAGATTACGTTTATTACGTGATGTTTGTAATATGAAACTTAATTCTGAAGACAATAAGCATTAAAATATTTTTGCTAACAGACCTGAAAATTGGTCTCACATAATCACGCTAGCCAAACTATCAGAGCGGGCCTTGTTCTGTTTTTTTTTTATAAACAAACAGGTGATTTATAGAAAAAAAAATGTTTTAAAGGGAAAATCGTCAATTTCAATGCGTACATTTAGTATGAGCCATCGCAAACTACATGCGGACTGCATCGCCTTTTCTTTGTAGGTGGGTGTTATTCACAAACATTCTTCATAACGGATATGAAAGTAACAGAAAAAGATAACAGATATGAATTATTAGGACTAGTGCACAGTACTAAGCTTCAAAAATGTATTGTATAATATAATTAAATTATTATTATTATGTGTTTCAATTTCAATTCAGAAGGTTAATAAAAATCCATAATTTTTTGCATTTTGTAATTTTTAATAGAAATTGACTAATAAAAGTTATGATTACATTTAATCATAACTAAAATATTAAGAAGCCGCTTTTAAAATTATTTTCTTATAGAATTAGTTGAGATCAGTTTTCCGAAAACGTAATATGTACAGTGATGTAAAAGAAAGTAATAATTACTTTATTACGATTGTTATAAGAAAGTAATTTTAAAGAACCATATTATCGTTTTTTTTTGCCCCCCCCCCCCTATAAAAAACAATTATTGAGAAAAAAAATAGGTTAAAACATTTCATCACAAAAAATAAATAAAGGAACTTAATTTTCTTCTTTGTAACTTAAAAATAATTAAACCGACATTGAAAAGTAATTAAGTAGTTTAATTATAAGGTTTTTTAGTTTAATTATAAGGCATGTAAGCAACTTAAATACAACTTTATTTTTTGTTTAGCAGAAATCTGAAAAAGGGTCTGAAAAACTTTTACTGTAAGACCAATCCTAAATTTTATTTTTCGCGGTTTTATATTAAAATTATATAAAACCGCGAAAACGAAATCAGCTGGTCCATACATTTTGTCAACTTATGCGAACACAAATGATAAATAAATGATAAATGATGTTTATTCAGTAAATAGGTTACAAGGAACACTTTTACACGTCAATGTTTTTTTGTCAGTTTAAGCTAGATGAGGCCGGTGTTTCCTAGCTGACTACCCTGAGAAGAAACACCGAAACAAACTCAGAGGTCAAAGTCTCTTTTAGTGTTCAAATCCATACAATGTGGACTGGTTAGATCCTATGAGAACCATGTACGTTTATGTCTGGGATGAGCTTTATGAAGAAAGCAACACACGAATTCGAGTGGACCTGTCCAGACAGTGCAAGCATTTGTCAGTCATCGCGAAGCTCAACTCAGAACTCTGAGGTGCTCAACGAACCGACGAACAATACCAAAGTAAGAACATTTGAGTAGGCCGCAAAAAATACTCAAACTGCCAGACAATCATAAAATCTACATGAATATAACGACATACATAGTTCTCGCATTCACATTATTCTATATGATTCTATATGAGGACCATGCAGCTTAGTGTCTGTAGTGGTCTTTTGAAGAAAGAACCAAACATATTTGAGTGGACCTGTCCAGTCAGTGCAAGCATTTGTCAATAGTCGAATAGCTCAACTTAAAAACCACTAAGGAGCTCAATGACATGACGAACAATACCAAAGAAAAGACATTTGGGTAGGCCGCAAAAGTACTCAAACTGTCAGACAACGTTGAAAATTACTGTAAAAAGGAGGAGAAAATAATAATAATAACCCACATAGTCCTCACATTTACAATAATTAAGTAATCAAAAAAAAATAAAAATATAATACTTTACAAAGTAAATATTTGTGTCAAACAAAATAGTAATCATAATATGTCAATCAAAAAATAAAAATAAATATAATACTTAACAAAGTATTCAAGTCAAAAAAAATAATAATAATAATAAAATGTCAATAAAAAAATAAAATAAAAAATATAATGCAATACTATACAAGTATTCATGTCAAAAACGAATATTAAAAAAAATATATATATAAAAAATTTTTCATCAGTAAGTAGTACATATGAAAACAATGGCTCATGTATATCATTGAAGCAGCTCAATCCCACGCCTTTTTGTCCTCAAGAAAGTCATTAATTGTGTAAAAAGCTTTCTGGCATAGCTTACGTTTAATAAATGATTTAAATTTATTTATGCTTAGTTCTTGAATTTGGCTAGGAAGTTTATTATAGAAACGTATACATTGACATCTAAACGAACCACCTATTTTTTTCTTGAGCCTGGTTTTTGGTACAATAAATTTGTGTTTGTTCCTAGTATTTATGCTATGGATATCACTGTATCTTTTAAACAGATTAATATTTTTATGTGCATACATGAGATTCTCATAAATATATTGAGAGGGAACAGTCATAATATTAATCTCTTTAAATTTGTCTCTGAGGGAGTGTCTGGGACTTAATTTATAAATTGCACGAATAGCCCTTTTCTGTAAAACAAAAATTGTCTGAATATCGGCGGCATTTCCCCACAACAGAATGCCGTACGACATCACACTATGAAAATAAAGTGATAATGTATGGATCAGCTGATTTGTTCGCCATTTCAGGGTTTGATCTTAATGATCAGTACAATGGCGCGAATTCTCTTGTTCAATAACTAAATTAAAATTAGAGAATTGCTATCTTTTACTAAAAGGCAGTGCGAGAAAAGGACGGCTACAGCTATGCACTAAGTTAGAGATGTCAAACTAGTTTACGCCCTACGCTTCGCTTGTTTTTAGACGACATGTTTTTACATGTACCCTTAATTTGTATGGAAATATTAGTTCAAACTAAATTTGACAGATCTAATTTACGTCCATCTCTTTCTTGTTTTAATAGAGAGAAAAAGATAACAATAGCCTAAATTAAGTATAGTTTGTGCACATCAGAATCAACACCAATGACCACTTTTCAGGTTTCTGGTAAAAAATAAAGTTGAATTATAAACAAAATTAATTTTCTTAAATTAACAATGAATTAAGGCAGTAAGCAGGTTTTTTAATTTAGTTAGGGTGTTATTACACCAATCGATCGATTGGTATAATAAGTTACACCATTTTTTTTTTGGGTGGTGGGAAATTGTCCAATGACATCACCCGCTCTGGGTGGAGCGGGAGGGCGTGTCTCTTACTGACTAAAACCCACCCCTGTTTCTTCCTGCCCTGAGTGCCTAGGGGCGCGGTAACTCTGTTTCGAATTTATCTCCATCCCCAGGGCAGGCATTGGCCATGACAGGCCCCGTCATGATATGCTGACAACTCTTTGAGGCGCGCGTGGAACACTACGCGCCGTTGACTCTCGAGCCTGGTGCTGATCGGACGGCGAGCTACCCACTGCTCGCCGTCTACCCTTAGAAAGAATATTCGCAAAATAACACGATTAAACTTTTCAATGAATAGTTCGGATAAGACATTAATTATTGATAGGTAGTTAAGAAAATTTGCGGGTGCTACTTTTTAGCTTCGCCGTAGTCGATTTTGTCGAATTTTGTGATGCAGTAAACTCCAAATATTAAATTAAAAGTTCACAAGCATCAAAACTTTATGCAAGCCGGTGTGGTGTAACAAGGTGTATTAAAAAGATGAGCATATTTAGATCAGAAATAAATAATAAGACAGTATTGGACATGGACACAGCTTATCCTTTTCATATCTGTTACGTAACAGAGAAACGTTACGGAAAAATAAGGTATATGAACAATTAGCATGTGTTTAACCTACAACATACGATGCGGTGCCGAAATTATTTAGTATTCACAAATGCTTTCTACCCGTTTCATTTCTAACACCATATTCCTGTTCTTGTAATAATATAAAAATGCAGTTTTTATACTACTTACTGAAGTCAAATATATCACAAAAACGAATTCTGCAATTAAAAGTCGAATTAAAACGTCACACACAAAGTTACTCACACTGCGCTCAAGAACAAAATGGCAGAATCGATTGTCGCGCCACCTGTTACCGTGGTGCCAGTAAATAATTTTATTTCCAAGTTGGGAACAATTTTGTAAAACACTGTATACGAGTGGAATAACGTAGATGAAATTAACATTGGACATGCAAAGTATATGAATATTATGTATTAATAACCGTGTAATGTGTTTGGATAAAATAATAACATAATTTAATGCATATCTACGCTATGAAAATATGAAATTACATACCAATACAATTAGACTTCGAAATATATATATATATATATATATATATATATATATATATATATATATAATATATCTTTAATTTAAGTAAAATGGGACAATGCTTTTCTTTATGAAATAACTACGGCCATAATATTAAGATTTTATTTTATGAAAAATCTATTAACTTTTCGATAATTTCAATAAAGACTAATGCTAGTTCAATACTTTTAAAATTAAGGTGAATTAAAATTAACTTTTAATGAAATAGCAAATCATAATAATATTATAAATGTGAATGTAAGTTTGTTTGTTACGCTTTTACGCGAAAACTACTTAACCGATCATCATGAAACTTTGTTCACATATTTTTGAAGTATTAGAAGTAACATATGATACTTTTTATGAAAAAAAAAAATTACGAAAGATACATAAACGCGGGTGAAACCGCCGGCACAGCTAGTAAAAAATAAGTGAGCTGGACGCGGAGAGATCAGCAAATGTACAAATTTTTAGAATAACACCCAGGTACTAAAATGCGTTGCAGTCCACCGTCCACCGGGATTTTAATTTTTGCTGAGTTTTAAATTCCAAGAAAACTAAAACCAAACTTTTACCTCAGTGGTATCGCCAACTCAACGTACACCGTACGTTACAAAATAAATGGAGAACGAACGAAACTTCGTCCATAACTTCATTTACTAGTCAATCAACAATGTAATGCATAGGAGAGGTAGTTTTTGTCAAACTAAAACGTAGACCATTGTAATATTAAATGCAAATGTGACTGAATTGTTAAATGCTCTGGGCTGAGACCATACATCCTTCGGTCCCAGCCCAGAGCTGCATTTAACATTTCAGTCACATTTGCTCAGGGATTCCATTGTAAATTTCTTTGTAGTTGTTTACTTTTGTTAAACACCAATCTGCCTAGCCTTTTCCCAACTATCTTGGGGTCAGCTTCCAGGCTAACCGGATGCAGCTGAATACCAGTATTTTACATGGAGCGACTGCCTATCTGACCTCCACAACCCAGTTACTGGATAATACGATACCTCTTGGTAAGACTAGTTGTCAGACTTTCGGGCTTTTGACGACCCGTAACGGCTGTCAAAGATCCACGGTTGACAGCTGGGACCAACGGCTTAACGTGCTTTTCGAGGCACGCAGGAGTCTCGGTATGCAAAAGATGATGGTGCATGGACCCATCCATGGATTAACCCCGGCAAGCGTAGCTTAACCTGATGGATTGACCCGTGCGGCTGTTATTACTTTAGCCACGAGCTCCTCCGAATCATACTTTTGTTAAACACGTGGTTTTATATTTTGAAAAAGAAGCTCTTAGCTAAATAATAATTGCCTGCCGCATGAGTCGATCTTCGAGAGCAGTGGTGGCCCAGTTGTAACGGCTCCGACTTATGTGAGTTCGAGAGAGAGAAGATCTCGCTCGGAGAAGGTGTCGAGGAGGCAACCGCCTCGATCCCTAACACCGAAACGCCGCCTGCATCATTTAATACAGGTGGGACTCTGGAATATCGGGCGCTCATATTAGGGACTCTGATTGCCCACGGCGGCACCGGGATCACGTTCTGCCATGCTCAGCAAGGCCCGCGTGTTCCTGCGTGCAGAGCGAGTTCCATGATTGTGCTGTTAGTGATCACCAGGGTGGTTTTAGTGAGGTAAGAATCTCACACAACCTGGTCTTTCCCCCTAAAGTCCAGGCACCCCAAAACGGGGTTTCACCCCAAAAACAAAAAATAGGTCGTGGTTTCGAACGCTTTATTTTGTGTAAATAGGGTATTTTACTCTATAAGAGAAAAAAACTAAAAATATATTTTTGAGATAGCTTAGGCAAAAAGCAGTCGGAAAATGTTAGTTTTAGTTCATAAAATAACAAAATAAATTTTAAAATTCAATTCAAAGTTTTCAGTTTTTTTTAATCTGTTTTTTAAAGCCATGGAATAATAGCCGCCATGTTAAACGTCATACGGCTATGTAAACTATAAAATGTCAACTGTCAACTGATCAGCGTTTCTATGCTTTGTAGTTTGTACTTTTATTTACATAGCCAACTGACGTCATGACCTTAAAGCAATATGGCGTCCACTGCGTCCAGCGTTTTCATCAAATTACACGCGAAATTTGAAAATGTAAAATTTAAAGGCATTTTTAGGGCACCTAATTATTAAATAAAAATTTTGTGGTTTTTTTTATTGGTTTATTAATATTAAGAATCTAATTGAGACACTTTTAAAAAATGGGTGTAATACCCTATTATTTCATCACTAATGTGGTGAAGGAAACTGATATGTCCTAGAATAAAAAAAATTAAGACATGTGACATCCACCAACCCGCTTATTTCACAGCAGTGTTGTTTTTTTTTTTTTGTGGGGTGCGAAATCATCCAATGACATCTCCCGCTCTGGGTGGAGCGGGAGGGTGTGTCAGACTCTTACTGACTAGAACCACTCCTGTTCCTGCCCTGCCTGAGTGTCCAGGGGAGCGGTAACTCTGTTACGAATTTATCCGCTAACCCTAGGCATGCAGGCACCGGCCACGATGGGCCCCGTCAGTGGTGGCTAACAAATTCTCTTTGAGGCGCGCGTGGAACAATACGCGCCGACGACTCACGGGCCTAGTGCTGATCAGACGGCGAGCTACCCATTACTCGCAGTCCGCAGGCCCGGGTCTACGGTGGCCGGAGATCGTCTATGAGGCTGATTATTTATTTTACAACGCTTGCCGTGGTCGGCTACTGGATTGGTGACCATCCATCTCACACTAAGACTCTTCCGTGCCACAGAAAGCACGTTAAGGTATTGGTCTATGTAAAGTTTTTCTGCATTTATATGTTCTGTAATCTAAATGGTGTACATAATAAAGAGTATTCTATTCTATTGGTCCCGTCTTCTGTCATTTGTAAATCTTTGACAGTCGTTACGTGTCGTCTTGCCAAGGACTATTCAGTTACTGGGTTATGAAGGCCAGTTAATATGCAGTCGCTCCATGTTAAATACTGGTTCTAAGCTAAAACAAAACATTTTAACAGAGAGCGGGTGCCCCTGAGACGGGTCGCGGCAGACCACGAAGGAGATGGTGGGACGAACTAGACAGTAATGTAAATGTAAAATACTGGTATTCAGCTGCATCCGGTTAGACTGGAAACCGACCCCAAGATAGTTGGGAAAAGGCTAGGCAGAGATGTAGAGAGCATCCGTCAAAGTTTATTTTTTATTTTACACTCTGAAGTAAGTTCAGGAAGCAGTGGCTAGGAATTTCAATGCGGTTGTGGTTCTTCTCCTCAGGCCCGATAAGCGTCCGATGGGGTTAAAGCCATTACAATTTGAATATTAATTTGTAAAACCGCAGTTGGGAAGATGCTAACTATCAAGTATAAGTTTATCTTAGGTCAGAGAGAAAGTCGATGCATCGTGGCTTTTCGAGAGATTTTGCCACTTTCGGGCCTCAGTGTAACGGCGTTGTCGAATGGGCGCATAATGAGATAACAAATGATAACATGAATGCTGCATATCACTCGTTATAACCGGGGTCGTCTCAAGAGAGACATCGGCCAACATGTCCGCTCTACAGCTAGGGACGTTCTGGTTAGGGTTAGGTAGGTTTCGCTCGACTCTTCAAATATCCTTCTGAATAAAAGACGTTTGCATCTACGCTTCTATTCTTAGGAGCGTAGCTCATGCGGCGCATAATTATGAAGTTTGCGCTCAGCTCGCTGCTGGCTGGATATAATAATCGATATTTGAAGAGAAATTCGAATGATGAATTAGTTTCAAAAGTAGAACTAAGATTGTTTTAAGGTGTTATTCAGAGTAGCCCGTCGAAGAGGGCACATGTTTGTATTCTTAAAAATTTCGAGTTCAGAGTGCGGTTCCCTCCTCTTTCATTCCATACATTCTGCAGTTAAATTGTATAACACTTGCCACACGTAGGTACCCCTCGCCGCCAGCGAATGAGCCCTGGAGCCCTGAAGGCTCCACAGTATCCACTAAGAAATTCAACCCTTAAGGGGGTGAAAAAGGGATTGAAAGTTTATAACAGGGGAAGTACAAATTTCACGCGAGCAAAGCCGCTGACAGAAGCTAGTTATTTTAAAAAGTGAAAACGTCATTCAAAATATTTTTCAGTGATGACAATGCTGTCAAAAAAATGGGAATAGTTTTAAACAAAAAGTAGAAAACAACGACATAAACTACTGATTCGTTAAAAGCAAGCAGCATGTGAGTAAAATAATAAAATTCAAAAAATCCTGTTAGTATCGGTAACTACAAATAAAAAATAGCGAATAAAAATAATAGGTAGTAGACTAATAAACAATCACGTTTTAGCGAACCATTGTTTGAATCGCTGAAAATGTCAGATAGATCAAAAACATTTTTCACAAACAGAATACATTTCGTAAATATCAGGAAGCGGGATTGTGAAGCGCGTTCACGGGCTTCGCTGCCAGGTAATTGGCATTGAGCTGGACTGGTGTAGTGTATGAATAAGTGTGACACCTTTCACATGTTCCAGTAAATTACACCTGGACATTACTAGTGGCAGAAGAGAAAGGTATAGTCATAATCTTTATTCTTTACTATTGGCTGGTTTTACGTTTGACAATATCTCGACTGATGTTAACGATGATGTGGTCAAAAGCAAGCATGTGTTGTTTTTTTTTTTCAACTATCGGGCACATTAATGTCACTTCTTTGAAAAGCAATTTGCATTTCATAAATGATAAATGATGTTTATTCAGTAAATAGGTAACAAGGAACACTTTTACACGTCAATGTTTTTTGTCAGTTTAAGCTAGATGATGTGTTTCCTAACTGACTACCATGAGAAGAAACACCGAAACAAACTCAGTGGTCAAAGTCTCTTTTAAAGTGTTCAAATCCATACAATGTGTACTGGTTAAATCATATGAGAACCATGTAAGTTTATGTCTGGGATGAGCTTTTTGAAGAAAGCAACACACAAATTCGAGTGGACCTGTCCAGACAGTGCAAGCATTTGTCAGTCATCGCGAAGCTCAACTCAGAACTTTGAGGAGCTCAACGAACCGACGAACAATACCAAAGTAAGGACATTTGAGTAGGCCGCAAAAATACTCAAACTGCCAAACAATCATAAAATCTATATGAATATAACGACATACATAGTTCTCGCATTCACACATTATTCTATATGAGGACCATGCAGCTTAGTGTCTGTAGTGGTCTTTTGAAGAAAGAACCAAACATATTTGAGTGGACCTGTCCAGTCAGTGCAAGCATTTGTCAATAGTCGAATAGCTCAACTTAAAAACCACTAAGGAGCTCAATGACTTGAGGAACAATACCAAAGAAAAGACATTTGGGTAGGCCGCAAAAGTACTCAAACTGTCAGACAACGTTAAAAATTACTGTAAAAAGGAGGAGAAAATAATAATAATAACCCACATAGTCCTCACATTTACAATAATTAAGTAATCAAAAAAAATAAAAATATAATACTTAACAAAGTATTCAAGTCAAAAAAAAAAAAAAAAATGTCAAAAAAAATAAATAATATAATACTATACAAGTATTCATGTCATAAACGAATTTTAAAAAAATATATAAAAAAAATTCATCAGTGTTTATATATAAGTAGTACATATGAAAGCAATGGCTCATGTATATCATTGAAGCAGCTCAATCCCACGCCTATTTGTCCTCAAGAAAGTCATTAATTGTGTAAAAAGCTTTCTGGCATAGCTTACGTTTAATAAATGATTTAAATTTATTTATGCTTAGTTCTTGAATTTGGCTAGGAAGTTTATTATAGAAACGTATACATAGGCATATAAACGAACCAACTATTTTTTTCTTGAGCCTGGTTTTAGGTACAATAAATTTGTGTTCGTTCCTAGTATTTATGCTATGGATATCACCGTATATTTTAAACAGATTAATATTTTTATGTGCATCATAATTCATAATTCTTTATTGTACACCAAAAATTTCACATAGTACTTAGTGGTTACACAATGCATGTACAAAGGCGAGCTTAACTCAATGTTGAGTTTTCTCCCAGCAAACCTACATACATGAGACACATTTCATTTTTTTTGTGTGCATACATGAGATTCTCATAAATATATTGAGAGGGAACAGTCATAATATTAATCTCTTTAAATTTGTCTCTGAGGGAGTGTCTGGGACTTAATTTATAAATTGCACGAATAGCCCTTTTCTATAAAACAAAAATTATCTGAAAATCGGCGGCATTTCCCCACAACAGAATGCCGTACGACATCACACTATGAAAATAACTAAAGTATACTAAACGAGTTGTCTCTAAATCAGTTAAACCACGATTTTTCCTTACGGCGTATGCTGCAGAGCTAAGTTTTTTGGACAGTTTATCTATATGGGGGATCCACTGAAGCTGCGCCATAAATAATCATAATAGATTATTAAATTCAATTCAATTCAATTATTTTATTTCAGATAAGGAAATCCATTAAAAAAATTAGTTTATTTTTATACGAAAAATCGCGCCTACTATCGAATTTTGGCATAACTTTCCTCGAAGCAAGTTTGGCATGAATCATGCCATCCCTAGCTTTTTTATCACAAGCTGCCATTGCAGCTACTGTTACTATCTTTACACTGCGTTCAACCGCTTGTGTATGGCAAGGCAGCCTAATAAACAGCATCCTTTCGTCACCTTTTTTCTCTATTATCTGATGAAATTCTTCATTCGTTTGGTTTCTTAGAATAGGTGGATCAAAGTTGGTTTCTTGCCAGTTTATTAGCTCAATGTAAGATTTAGCTTCAAAATTAAGTTTAGGCACTTGAAAAGTACGTGGTTCTCCGGTTGTAGGTGAATTACGTGCTTTTAGAATTCTTCTAGCTGCAAGTTCTCGTATATGCTTTTTTTCATCTGTTAACATCGCCAATAGTAAATTTTCAGGGTGAGCAAAATATGCATTTCGTTGAATAACAGGATCTATGACTGCTTTTAATGCACTTGATAAAAATCGCGAACTTTCAATCAATTTCCAAAGGTGCCGTGATCCGTTTTTGCATGAGGAATGTGTCTTAATTTGGAACCACACAGGGGCATATACTTTTACAATGTATTGAGCCAAGATAACTAAATTAGTTGATGGTGTTAGCGTAAAAATATAAAGACGCAAGATCCGGTTTGCCTTAGTCAACCAACGGGCATGTGATATTTTTCCAGGCGATTTATTTGCTAAGTCATCTGAACATCTTCCAGTAATTACTGCTAAAGTAATTTCTTACAAATATTTTTGGTCTGTACTTAAGTCGTCAGGTTTTAGCGTTGGTAATTGACCTGGTATTGACTCAAATTCAATTATAGCTCGGGATTCACACTTATCCAGCAACTTGCCAATAGGACCATTGTACGTATACGGACCAGAAGTTTTACCATCCATGTAATCAAACAAATGCCTCAAAGGCAGTTCATTTAAATGCAGCATGCAAATTATCCATTGCAAAGGTCTCTGAAGTCTTTTTTCAAATAGCACCACTAAATTTACCCGTATTTGTTACTGTTCCATCGCATCCAATAGCCAGGAGGTCAACAGTACTAATATTTTTGGCGAAAAGAAGATCATTTATTGAGACCTCAATGGACTTTGCAGTTCCTTGTAAAGGCGTCACATATCCTACATAAATGGACTCCGGTTCTTTAATTACAGATACGTGTTCTCCAATAATTACTTGCTTGTACCTTTTGGTTCCCTTTTTGACTATCTTCAGAGTTTTATCTTTTCGCCCATCAAAATATAAAGCAGGCAAGTTTAAAGGCGCTTGATTCTTTATAAGCGTGTCACGTGTTTTCCTTATCTCTCTTCGCAGTTTTGATTTATCTATAACGATATCTGATGAAACTTCGTGTAAAACTGCAGAAGCAATCGCAGCACCAGCTCTGTCGGATACTCCATAACGGTCACATATTTGCGACAACACCGGTAAACTTTTCACGCATTTTTTATTTTCTGTGGTTCCTGAGGTAGAAGGTAAGGGCTCTTCTATATTTTTTTGTAGCTTTTCCGAAAATAAAACACTAGTATCAAAATCACTACTTGTTGATAACATTTTTATTCTTGGTCTGGCAATTTCGATGGGTTGTTATCGCTCTTCAGACAGATTTTTGTTAAAGCTTGCTTTCGAACAAACTTTTTTTGTAAACTTTTTGTTCGATTGCGATCAATGCCACCGATTCTCACTTTTCTCTCACCCCGTTGATCAATCAAAAAGTCTTGTTCTTCTTTAGGAACTTTGACTTCTCTGGGACATTTGCACTGACTTATTATCTTGCATTTGCATGAACAAATATCGAACAAAATATCGCTTTTTTGCAAGAAATCCGCTTTTTTCTCAGTTGACAACCTTTTCATTGATTTGATGATATTTTTGCATTTGGAATGATAAGCTTTTAGGAGCTGAATGACTCTTATATGCGAGACCACAGGGATTGATGCCTTTTGCCACACTCCTTCAATTTTTTGGGTTACAATTTCTGCAATTTCAGAAAATGAGGGCTCTTTGTTACTGCCATTTTTAATTTTCACCTGTAGTCTATTCTACTCGTAACATTTCATTACATCCTGGTATGTTGGTAACACGCTTGGTCTTATATCCTCTATAGTTCCAAATATAGGGCACTTGTATGACTGTCTATTTGACATGATGAAAAAATTTAATTCCAATCCCAATTTCTAAAACAAAAATTACACAAATTACAATTTCACAAGATTTCACAAAAAACTAGCCTCATGGATACATGAATTATCTGAATGTACTTACCTCAAAAGTCTTCTTTTTAATAAACAACACAGCTTATTTAACCAAAGTAACGTGTATTTCACTGGATACTCTTTAAAATATTAAACTATACCCAACATCAAACATGTAAGTCAAGGTGTAAAAGTGGGTACTTGAACGTTTATTTATCAAAACTTCAAGTGCGTTGCGCGGGCTGTTCCACTTAAAATAATTCAAAAAAAATTAAAGGGTTCATAACGATACCTTACTTTAACATATTATCGCTATTAGAAATCGATAACTTAGAAAAAAAATTTTTGACCCACCCTACTGCGCATCCAAAGTTAAACCTAAGAACACTGGAATCCTCGGGTTTCAACTCTTCACCCTTTATTGACACACTAGTGTTCACTTGTATTACATTGGGTAATGTGAACTTTATGCATTTTGTTTTTTTCTCGTTAAGGAGAAGATTATTGATATTGAACCAGTTAACTACAGTTGAAAGAGCATTATTTACATCATCAACAACCACCTGCTGACGTTTGAGTTCAAATAAAAGTGAAGTGTCATCTGCAAACAGCACTATATCATGTTTATCCTTTATGAGATAAGGCAAGTCGTTGATATAGATTAGAAACAAAAAAGGACCCACAATTGAGCCTTAAGGAACCCCCATTCTGACAACAGACCCGGGAGACCTTTTGCCGTTCACATCAACTCTCTGATTCCTATTACTCAAGTATGAAGTAAGAAGATCTAGAGAGGCGCCCCGGACTCAGTAGTAGTGCAGCTTCCTTTCTTTTTTTTTCAATTGCATTACATTAACAACCCATAGTTGGACTAATCTCTAATCTAAAGTAATAACAGCCGCACGGGTCGATCCATCAGGTTAAGCTACGCTTGCCGGGGTTGGTCCATGGATGACCATCTTAACATACTGAGACTCCTCCGTACCTCGGAAAGCACGTTAAGCCGTTGATCCCGGCTGTCAATCGTGGATCTTTGACAGTCGTAACGGGTCGTCAGAAGCCCGAAAGTCTGACAATCAGTCTAACCAAGAGGTATCGTATTACCCAGTAATCGGGTTGTGGAGGTCAGAAAGGCAGTCGCTCCATGTAAAATACTGGTATTGAGCTGCATCCGGTTAGACTGGAAGCCGACCACAAGATAGTTGGGAAAAGGCTAGGCAGATTGATTGAGTTGGAAGAATCTCTCAAGTGTCGTGCACTGTTCATAATAAAGACATACTCAAAAGTGCTACAACGTTTCATTTATCTCCTGTACATTCACTGCCGTGTGCCTAGCGCCAGCTTAAATGCTACACAACCAAAAATCACCAAAAACTTTCCATACCTGAAACACATCTCCTTCGGAGACAATTACTGAAAATTTCTGCAACGTCACAGCATGGTCATAGGGGCATACTGACGGCATATCAAAAAGTGAATTCAACGTGCAACGCCTGAATTGAGCTCGAGCACTGTGAACAAAAAACAAAGAAAAATTGCATTTGTCACCCGCTTTAGGATTTTTTGTTAAAATATCTGTGGTGCTGTAGCTCTGCCGATTCGAATTTCGTGCTTCATTGGTACAGCGGTTAGGCTAAACGGTAGAATAGCTTTTATTCAAAGGATTAGATAGATAATTGGTGGTATCTATCTTTTTAGGGTTGCGTACCCAAAGGGTAACCAACGGGACCCTATTACTTCAGATAATATAATACTAGCGTACAGATGCCTCATCCCATACAAAGAAACGGTACCGCCGTAACTACGGATTTTCATCAAGCACAAGTAACTTTTGATCTTCGTTCGGGTCCGTCCTCTACACCTCGCTAGATGATGTTAGCAGCGACGGCTTGCAAGCTGAATGAATTTACTTAAAGTCTTACCAATATTTTCTCACACATTGAGGAATTATTTTAAAGTATTTTTAGCACTTCATAGCAGTTTCACTGTTTCAAAATGTGTCACTATTCAAATGTTAAAGAGGTGAATGGATAAACTCTTAAAATTCAAACAGCGCCATCTATTGGTACAATAATTACAGATTTCTAAGGATTCGTTCCAATAATCGTCTAAATTTGAATTACAAGCCAATTATGCCACAATTTTATGCTTAGGGCAGTTTATTAAATAACAAAATACAATTTTAACCATATTTATTTTCAAAATATTAATATTACTTAAACTTCAATAAGAAATCGATGCATATTACGCCATCTATTGAGATTTATTTGAACTAAATTTTTTTTGTTCGATATGAGACCCCGTGCTATTACTAAGACTCCGCTGTCTGTCAGTCTGTCAGCGGGGTGTATCTCTTGATCCGTAATAGGTAGACATTTAAAATTTTCAGTGAATGCTTACGGATCATGATATACAGCCCAAAAAAACACGTTTCCAGAAACTTTTTTTTAATTATTTTTTTTTATTGTTGGTAGGCACGCGTTTGACCACCATCTCACCTGATGGTAAGATCGATGATAAGGTCGAAGATGGAGCACGCTTGCCTAGAAGTAACCTATTCACTCTTGACTTAAAGACTCCCACGTTTCCAGAAACGTGTTTTTTTTCTGTTTATGATACAGAACCCTTCGTGTGCGAGTTCGACTCGCACTTGGCCGGTTTCTAGCTGTAGTGGAGTTTAAAAGGACTTTGTCATAGAGAAAGGAACACCGCGCCGGTGCCAGCAGCGACTATAGAGACCCCATTGCTAATGAGTTAACATTCGTGGTCGCGTAGACGAATAAAATATGGGTGTAAATTAGAGTCTGACCGAAAATCGATTTTTAGTCGAAACCGTCACAGAATTTTTGGTTCACCTTTCAGTTTCGGCCGAAACCAAAGTCGAAACTCCACTTGGTGAGGGAAAACGGACTAAAATAAACAAAAAAATGTATTAGAAAGCCATCAGAACTTTGAAAAATCAACCTTAACTTTCAGAAGACACTAAGTAAATTATTTAATCGATGATTATGTACACACGTAGACGAATGAGACTGTCAGTTTTTAGGATTATAATTCTATAAATACATACTCGTTACGGCCGCAAATCATATTTTGACCAACATACAAACTGACACTGACTTGTAAATTGCAAAAAATTGAATTTCACGGCCCTGTACATTTCACCTTAATCAAATAATGAAGCGCTAGTATTGGCCTGTAGTGCTACTTACGACTTTTGACAGATTAAGCCAGACCTTACGAATGATTTTTAAAAACATGAGAATGACCCCTCGGATGTATTGACAAAAGTCTATCACTAGTTACGCGGCGTATATAGGCTGAATGGATGGATCATTCAAACTGGAATCTAACTTCGTTTGTTTGAAGCGCACTCGCTCTAGTCCTGTTAAATAAATATGCGAACGCTCTGTTCCTTTGGCCAATATTCTGTTTGATGTAGAAAATGCTTTACTACAAAGGCATTGGTTGTACTATTTTATTGGTTGCTGGGAAATCAAATCGAAAATCATCAATTGTGGTGGTTCGGTACTAAAGTAAGGGACGTATTTTCCTCGTACGATCTAAGTATACCTATATTTATTAGATCTTTCATAAAATTAGTCATATTCGAAGACATGTGACATCAACCAACACGCATTGGGCCCGCGTGGTGGATTACGGCCCACACCCTCTCACAGAGAGGAAGCCTATGCCTCAGCAGTGGAGACATTAAAAGGGTGATGATGATGAGTCATAAACATGAATGCTAATTCTGTTTTTTTCAATAACTATTAGAAAATAGTTTATGATTGTATAATTAAGTAGGGAATAATATAAACTTTTTTTTTTCAATAATCCCAATTGCAAATAGCAAGTACAAGTGCCGCCTTAGACGGACTGCTTGGAGCAGTCAGTGCCGACAGCTTCAAGCGGTCACTGTTGAGCGGTCTACAGTTTCAATACAAAATTGAAGATCGCCTATATACATAATTATATATATTATACAGAGACCGCTCAAGCAGTTCACTTGATTTCGCAGCTAAAAATGATGGAGGCCCCAACCACAACACAACTGCTCTCATGCAGTTTATCTCGACAGCACTAAGCAGTCCATCTATGGACGGCCTAAAGTCTGATGCAGTTGGTGGCAGTGCCTGAGACTGCTTAAAAAGTGACTACTTCGGAACATTTTAGTTGTTTTTTTTAGTTGGAAATTATATTTTGAATTGCCTCTTCAAGAATGATAATGTCACAATATTTTTCTTTTTAACTTCAGGCATCTCACTGCAGCCAAATTTGTTTTTTTTTTAAACGTCATCAATCTCAGATCAATTTGGCTATCAAGATGTATCTAAGGATCTTAATTTTGTCAATCCATCCAGGGAGCGGTTTGGAAGATGGAATAAAGAATATTACATATATATATATATACAAGAAATGTGCGAAATACATAACCCTTGCAGTCGAGTAAAAAACAAGCGTTTTATCACTGACAGGTGAGGCAGCGGTGCTGGTACCCATAGAACATAATTATACCCATAATTATTTCGATATTTATGTTTGAGTCCCATGTAAAAGAGGCTAGGGCCTTAAGCCAATTGCCTTCAACTGGGCACAAATTCATACTCCAGACTGCTACTGCTGAACTCCAGATGAAAAACTCAAAAACTCTTTCAGTCTATACTAGTCTATGCTATGCTAAACGATGGAGGAAAATATCGTGAGGAAACCGACATGTCCTGGAACCAAAAACTTCGAAGACACCAACCCGCTTTTGGCCCACGTGGTGCATAAAGGCACATTCCCCTTCACAGAGAGGAGGCCTATGCCCTGGGGTATATGCCTCCTCTTCTTCTTTCTTCTTCTTTTAACGTTCCCACTGCTGGCAGTAGGAACGTTAAAAGCTTGATTATGCTTATGCTATGCTATTCCAGACGAATGTTGCACTCGTAGTGGCAAATATTCATCGACTGCAAAGGTTCGACCATTGAATACGTCCCGACCAGAGCATTCTAAAGTACTCACGATTCCATGCACTCGAATGCTTTATCTGCTTGGTAAATGACAGGAATATGTAATATTCGGATCCAAAATAATCCACTAACGTGATGAAAAGGCAAATATTGTGAATAACATACAAGAGTTTTGAAACGTTTAGCAAATATGTGTTTCAATCGAACTGTGAAGATGAATCCTGTATGCTTGCACGCACGTAACGAGATTTTGTGAAAAGCCTCTTGTAATGGCTCAAAACGGACAAATTGCAGATTTGTCACTTTGCGTACCTACATATGTAAGTTTAGACTTAGAGCGTCATTTGTAAGAGCTTTTGCAGATAGTTATTTTCTTTACCTTTTGTTTGTTGCTGTTGTGTTGTGTCTGTGTCGAATAAATGTTTATTCTATTCTATCTGATTCCAATCGTAATTTTTAAGTCTAAATATTGATTATACGTAGTCGGTTATTAGTAAGACGCAACAAATATTTTCTACTATATTGCTGCTACTACTACTGTCATTCAGACAGTACTGTTTTTAATTAGAACTTTGACGTTCAAAACGTACTAGCCTAGTTTGAATAAATGTCTTTTGATTTTGATTTCATCATCGTCATTTCAGCAAGACTCGTCCACTGCTGGACTTAGGCCTCCCCCAAATGTTGCCACAACGACCGGTCTTGCGTATCTTGCATCAATCGGATTTCCGCGAGTTTTATCTACATACCAGACGTTTATTATCCTTTTATTTTGCTAAGAATAGCAACACTGTAAATATCTACTATTAAACAATCAATTTGCCTGGCCTTTTCCCAACTATCTTGGGGTATATCTACTATTAAACAAACTCTACCAACCAGCACATTTGAAAATGCGTATCAAAGTGAGTCCATTCGTGTGTAGTATTCTTTTGTTCGTCTACCAACTTTTTGAAAACTGTGTAGCAATATTCCCAAGTGTCGCCAGCGCCATCTATACATCTTGGTAGAGCGTCGTACCCTGAAATAAGAAAGTTATGTACGTTGTCATCATCATCATCATCATCTGCCTGCTCCTGACCTGATCTACTTGGGGTTGGCGTAATATGAACGACTTCTTCATACATTTTCCCCTATCAACCATCGCGTTATTCACATTTTTTTCCTGCATGGTTATTTCCAAAAGTTCGTACGTTCTCTCAGTTCATCAGTTTCGTTTAGGTCTCATATATGGAACGTTTGAATAAGACAAACCTTCTTATTGGTTTTCCACAACAGTTCTACAGGGTGGTCATATTTTAGATAGGTACTACTTCTGCCCATAGAAATGAACAACTTTCTTTAAGAAAGTCGTAGTGAAATCAGAAAAAAAAATTGGATACAAAATTTTATCCACGGATGATAATTTTGTACGGTTAGCCCAATTTTTAGACCACCCATTTACGTTACACCCTGAAAACGTTCAGCACCAAAAATTCGTAGCTCACTTACAATTTCTTGAAGAAAATCCATTGCATCAAATTTTTTTAGGTAATATGTTTAGAAAATTCGACATCGTAAGAAACGCTATGAAACATTTTGAACCTGTTAATAAAATGTTGCCAACTGTGGCGTTACTGCGTGTCAAGCTCACTAATACACAACTAGGATTAATCTTCTCTATCTCGAAATAGTATTTTATACAGTCGCTATCTGCGTCCGTCTGTTTTTACGCTTACCCAGACAAACACTTACTTGAAAGAAACCAATCGTCATCACAAATATTGTTTACTACGTGCATGTGTCCTCGGATACTCTCTTCATTGAAATGACTTTCTGTAACTTCTTTGCAATCTGAATTCCAGTCTATTGCACAATTTGTGAGGTGGCGTATTGCTCTGAAAGAGAAATAGTTGTATCTTGTTTAGCCACAAAATATACAATGTTGAGACATCCAACCATACAACAATCTGGAACGCCCTAAGTACCCATACACCTCCACTAGAGGACCTGATGAACGCTACAGACGCCGCAATTAATATGACCAACTTTGAAAATGAAAACACCCAAAAAACACTGGCAATACTGATCGTTATGAATATCTTTTACCATGAGACTAAAGCAAAACTCTAGCTCGCGATAAATAAAATCAGCTGTTTAGTAAATTTTGCCGAGTTATGCAAACATACATAAATGAATGGAGCAGCTGATTTTTCATTCACAAATTCTGGGTTGGTTTCACAGTAAAAGATGTTCATACTGATGAGTATTTATTATTGTATTATCGTCTCCATCTTGTATAGGTATGTACCTACAGAAGGTCAACTTAACAGATAACGAGCGCAAATGCACGCAAACATAGACACACTTCATGTACAGCGAGTGCTAGAACACTCACGATTCGCTTTTGATTGTGATCGCCTTACGTACGCGTTTGTGTGTGCGTGCGTCATTTTTTATATGCTTATGCGGTTTGCTGAAGGAAGAAAGTCAAATCGGAATGGTTTTAACTTCTTCATGTTATTATCATTTTGTGTGATAGTGGCCATAGTACACGACATTCATTGATATTTTTTGTTTTAAAGACACAACTGTATGCCAGATAGACAGACAGACGGGCGGCAAATAGATGACGGCGTGGGCTTAGTAATAGGTTCCAAATGTTGGCTATAAAACCGGAAAAAATCTACAACACTTACTTGCACCAATCACTAATTTTAGCGGGCATCGGTGGAGACTTCCTACTAGAATTGTACATCAATGCAGCTTCGAAGGTACAGTTCACTGCGTAACTTGCGAATTCATCACAATTTATATTCTTCACTACTATCATTTTCTCTTTATCCTTCGTTAGAGCCATTATCGGTTCGAATTCTACATCTTCGGTTGCTGTCATGCGAGAGTTATCTTCGTCGTACAATTCTGTAATAGAATTGAGAATAGAAGATTACTTACGACTGCATGAACTGAAGGCCAATATGCTATGCTCACCACGTATCGCCGATTATGTTTTAGTTCTATATAAAAGGGGGTGACCCAACAAACCGTGAATTATAAATCCAGACTCCAGGCTACTACTGACAAATTCCAGATAGAAAATAGTACATTTGCCCGCGTGTATCAAACGACGTTTTTCAACGCACTTACTCGAATATAATAAGTAAAACTAAATAAATATAATAAAGAGGAACAAATTATTGTGAGAAGTGGTCCGTGTTTGTTTTTCATGCGCCTTGATGGAGGCCCTCGCGCGATCAGTAGCGAGCAGTCTAAAGGAGGTTTTACACCGGCAAGGCGAGGTGTGGTGTGGATGGGATGGGCGAGAATTGAAATTAGTATTGCAAAATTTCTCTCCACGCCCTGCCCATCTTTGGTGTACAAGCTCTAGATGCGCGAGGATGTGCAAGGTGAGGATTGAAATTATTATTATTCCTTATAACATATGAAATGAAATATTTGTTAGTACAATGTTAAACCTTATTCCTCGAAGAATAGAGTATTTATTTACTTTGGCACCGACCATCAAGGACCCGCACGGTCTCCGCTTCCCATCGCGAGACATCTTTCGGTGAAAAAGGGTAAGCGTGATTTCAATTCTCGCCCATCCCATCCACGCCTCGCCTCGCCGGTGTAAAACCACCTTAAGGGTCCACTACAGGCCAAGTGGCGCCCTCATTGAATAAAAAATCGTAGCATAGCATAGAAAATAAATATTAAAGAATCCAACATCACGTTTGTTACAAAGAGGATAGAGTATTTTTACGTTGTTAAAACAGGTCTCAGAATGTTTCGAATCCAAAGTAGTAGGCAAAAGTGTCAGAAACGGTCGTTTTTGGTGCCGTGTTTGGTGTTTTTGGCTGCCGCATTTTCCGCATTAGTGCGAAATACACTAGGTACATGACAAGCCTAAAAGCGATAGGCGTAGGAGCGTATAAGTGTGTTGACATACGCTAGTATTATATTATCTGTGGTTGATATAACATTTGCCTCGCTCAGTAGTAATTTTGTTTGACTAGACTTAGGTAGGCAATAATCTACAAAATACATCATCATCATCTTCCTGCCTTTATCCCATGTTACTTGGGGTCGGCGCAACACGTTTTTTTCTTCCATTCTGTCCTGTCAGCCGTCACGTTATCACTAACTCCCTTTTCTTTCATATCACTCCTCACACAATCCATCCATCTTTTCTTTGGCCTCCCTCTCCCTCTACATCAATCCACATTTATATGCATAACTCTTTTGGTTACACGTGTTTCATCCCTCCTCTTCACATAACCATACCAAGATAAGCGGTTCTCTTTTCTACTTTTCTGTGACTGGCGCCACTTTTAAACTACCTCTAATGTACTCATTTCTCACTTTATCCATTCTCGTTACTCCACACATCCATCTCAACATTCTTATCTCAGCTACATGCAATCTTTTTTCATCTGTCTTTTACACAGGTCACAGGACAGGTCTAATCACGGACTTATAGATTTTCCCTTTTTTATCTACAAAATACATAATTATCAATTTATCATTTCCTTACTAAAGATTAGGAAACTTTGGCTTCAGCCTCCTCCAGCATTAAGATTTTACTACTGGACATAGGTATTTCTTATCGTATACGTCACTACTAGTGGCTGAATACTACACATATTGTTTTTTTTATATATAGCCTATAGTATCCTAATGCTGGTTAAAGGCCTCCCGATATCCTTCCAAACACTCTTTTGTTGCATTACCTCAAAAGAGCCTTCGTGGTGCGCGTTCTAGTCATCATACATTTTTTTTTTATTTAAACATTGCCCCACACTAGGAATATTATTCCTGCGTCGTGGGTGCGTTCACAAACATTTAAAATCACATACACAAGACACCCAGAACAACTATCTGTAGGTCATACGAACATTTGTTCAGTGCGGGAATCGAACCTGCGACACGCAGCGCAGCAGTCGAACGCTCAACCACTGGGCTATTGGAAACTGTCAAATAACATTTTTAGTAGCAGAGCAAAATGTTTAAAGATCTCTGCCGTGGAAACACTTCTTGTTTCTTCCATACTTATTTGCCGCCAACAGCGATGCTATTATTCACAGAAATTTAAGATCTGGTGATAAGACTGATAACAGGCACGTGGTACACTACCGGTTTCGTTTAGGGCCAGTAACGGATTCCAAGTGTCTTTGTAATTGAAGAGGTCCATAGGCACCACTAACGACTTACCATCAGGTAGGCCGTCTGCAAGATCGTCGTACGATAACATGAAAAAAAAAAAATAAGCCTGAGGTCCTTATTCTGTAACAAAACATTTCGGGTACGGCTAAAATCACCGGCAAAGTACTGAAACACCGCATCATCTCATGCACAAAGCAAAAATTTGGGAATAGTTCATTTAATAATAATAAATGTTTTTTTTTATCTCCACAAAATTACATAATAATGCTCGCTACTTAAGTGGACAGATAGTTTTTTTTTTTTTGGTGGGGTGGGAAACCATCCAATGACTTCTTCCGCTCTAGGGTAGAGCGGAAGGGCATGTCAAACTCTTACTGACTAAAACCGACCCTTGTTCCTCCCTGCCCTGAATGCTCAGGGGCGAGGTAACTCTTTCGAATTTATCTTCAACACCCGGGCAGTGGACAGATAGTTTGGCAAAACAATTTAACATGTGGGAGAAATAATGAAAATGAAATGTCTGCCATAATTTGGGAACATTGGCCGTCGGGCCAAGCTAGTAGGTTTAAAACACAACACTACTCAATCCGACACTTTTTGTTAATCAGAATAAGGCACTTGTCACACCGCCAACGATGAGTGAGTAGCTCCGATAGATTTGTCGCTGGACTTCGAGGGCGACGGGCGATTACTTGCACCACTCGCTCAAGTTGGTCTCTCGGCGTGAGTTCTACCGGCTAAGCGAGCATCGCTGAGCGAGTAAGCTGGATAGTTCTTGTCGCTCAGCAACAAACTTGTGGAGCGAGTCCTCGCCAGCAGTGTGAACAGTCAGCGATCAACTATTAATATATGCATCTCTTTTGTTTACACGGCATTTATATCTATTGTTCGTTTCTTGAGCGTCAAAATAGCCGAGAGTAAATCGCTTCCTCGCCGGCGGTGGGACAACTGCCTATAAGTAATGATTGGCGGCCCTGGGATCTCAGACTATTGTGCACAGCGTTCATTACTCGGGTGGGCATGAATATTATAAGAAGTGGCGTTTCTAGTCGGTGCCGGTAATTGCACGCTCTGTGATAAAGACCTTGCTGGCAGAAGAAGCCGCAGTTTACAACCACTGATGCTGCGAGCGTAAACTGCATGGTCTTCTTCCGCTTAGCGTGTCGGTGGCAAAGTTTAGTTTTAATTAGAATGTTTGGCACATAATTCAGCCACGGCACCAGCATTCGCTGATGCAGTCATAGCTGCATGGTGAAAATCATAAATACGGCTTTCGTATTTTATATAGGGGTAATCTTTTGACCGACTTCTCATACCATAATCATCACCATATCAAATTGCTTGATGATAGCAAACGAATAAAACAGAGCCCTCTAATATTGCCAATTGGTAGTACCACAGAACCCCTTTATTAAGCATCTATCAACAAACAATGGTAAGCCTAAACCGCTAGCATTTTAAGTTACACCCATACGACCGGCATTGCAGTGCAAAAATAATTGTATTTTACATACTGCTTGCAGTCACCCAATTGCTGTCTTGCAAGTCACCGCAGAGTGTTTAGACGCAACAGTCATTGAGTGGGTTGTAGACCAAGAATTTTTTTTAAGTTGGGAAATCATCAAACAACTTTTTGTCAGACTCTTACTGACTAAAACCCGACCCGTGTTTTGAGTTGCCTGTGCCAGGGCCGCAGTGTCTCTTTCAAACACTCCCGCGACCCAGGTGCAGACCAAGAGCTAGGCTAAAATGCCTGCTACACGGTTGCCAACCTCGTCCCCGACATAGGTAACCTTGGTTGGCGACTAGCAGAGCTGAACGAAATTTTGGTTATAAACAACCATCTACACGGTTATAAACCACGAAGGTCACCTCGGTCGGGACGCCGTTGGCGACCTTGTAGCAGGCGCTTAAGTAATTTAAACTCAGCTGGCACAGCCGAGGTCATTTTCACACTTGTTTACATGGTTTGCGGTATGCACACGAGTATGAAAAATAACTGAGTAAACTATGCGAGCTAATCTGAATTATGTTAGCTAAGTTCTTTGTCTGCCACCGAGCAGCGGGGACTATCCAACGAAAGTGTCGCTGAAGGTCTTAAAGAAACATTTCTTTTTTGGGCAGAAGTATAAACACCACAAGCAAATAGTACTCACAGGCGACATGAAAATATTCCAAAAGGATTGATACGACGTAAAGAATTAGCATTTCTCATTTAAAACAGTTTTTCATTCACATCATTTCTTTGAATTTTTACATTGCTTTGTCTAATATTAAAGTTATAGTCTTGTCAAGATTGACATGACAGCTTGACTTCTAGTGAACTCTTTGTAGTGATTTATGGTATGTTAGTACCTTTTTGATAGAAGTGGTTTTCAATGGCGTCAGAATTTTATTTATTGAATGGTGTAAGTAGAAACGAAGCGAAAACCACTTCACTTACTGGCCTTTTTTAACATGACAGGAATGATTTCATGCAATTTTAACGAGATAAAACATCGGACAGGAAGAAATCCTTACTTAGATAAGCCAGCTTTTGCCATGCAAACGTGGTGCCAAAAAAAAAATGGTCTCCAAGAGATAACAATGAATGAAATAGAGATAGTTGAATGCGAAAGTAATTTTGTCTGTTTGCTACGTTATTACGCCTAAACCGCTGAACTAATTTTGCCGAATTTTGATATAGAGATAGATTAGACCTTCAATAGGGATATTGGATTCTTTTCACTTCAGCAGTATTTACTCCTGCTATAATTGCCAACTTACACGCGGGTGTAGCCACTGGTAGAAGCCAGTTCTTTTTAATTTTACTGTTAATATTGGAACAATATAATTGGAAAGGTTTCGTCTGCTTCATAGATTTGGTCAAACTTGGCACACGGGTAAACTATGAACGGATTTGGACAAAGAATACTTTTTATTCCATTTGTGCGTTCCCTATGTAATAAGACCCGCATGAGTCGATCTTCCAGGTTAAGCAATGCTTGCTGAGGTCGATCCGTGGATAGGTCTCCTCCGTGCTTCGAGAAGCACGTCAAGTCATTTGAAGATCTTTGATTGACAGTCGTTACGGATAATCAGACCAGGTAATATGACACAAATCTTACCAAGGGGTGTCGTGTCACCCAGTTACTAAGCTGGGTCAGATAGGTAGTCACTCCATGTAAAGTATTGGTACTCAGCTGCATCCAGAGAGACTGGAAGGCGACCTAAGGTAGTTGGGAAAAGGCTAGGCAGATTGTTTGTTGGTGCATTCCCATATGACATATTTTTTGACTTCCACACGACTGATGTTGCTGGGTAAAGCAAATCTATCCTAATAATATTATAAATGTGAAAGATTTTGAGGATCAATTTTTTTGTCACGCAAAAACTACTCAACCGATTTTGATGAAACTTTACAATATTGCTTATACATCAGAATAACACATAAGCTATAATTTATAACTGTGGGAGGTACTAATACAATAATGTATTCCCCCAACAGTTATCGACATTTCACTTAAAACAAATTTCCAACCTGTAATCCTATACCTAATTCCTTAATCCCAGTAGACATTGATATCAATATAGAGAGCAATAACCCTAATGTCGAAGCGAGAACCTCCCAATTGATGCTAATTGATTATAGAACTGATATGGATCCGTTGTATTAAAGCATAGATAAGATTGACGATCTCTGATAACATGAATCTTGGGGTAATTAAGTTTAATCTGTGATTTGGCATAAACATGAAGAATCGACTGAGCAATACCTTGTCAAAATTGACCGCTCTCTACAGGCTGTAACCGAAAGGTGTGATTGTTTTAAAAACTGCTTCTTTTACCTATGGATATGAACAATCTTCTCTAAGCTAGGCATAGAAAAGACATAATAAAGAGTATTCTATTCTATTCTATTCTATTCTATTCTATTCTATTCTTTCCATACCAGCTGACCAAAATTATTATGGGAGGTGCAATTTTTTTAGGAATTTACCATGACTTCCTTAAAAAAAGTTTTTCATTATGACGGGCAGAAGTAATTTTTAAAATATGACCACACCTTTCTGTTTTTCCCTGTATGAAAGAGACTTTTGGACTGTGCGGTAAACATGTCTTTTTTTTGTCGGTAGTAGTGACGAAGGTGACACTGTAAGCCTGTAGCGTGATCCAATCAGAATTCAAAAAGATTTTTACTATTGGAAGTATATCGCTTTACCTCTCTCACACCGTCCAGTCAGTATTCACTTCATACCTGGATACACATTCAGTCCATTCTCTGTGCTCAGAGGTTTTTATGTAAAAATAAGAGAACAAAAGAAACAGATTATAACTTACATTATTTATCTGGCTGATTTTAAGTTACTTGGTTGTGATGGTCGAATTGGCTAACAGTCCAGGTGAAATGCTGGTATTCAGCAGCAAACTGTTACATTGGAAGACAATCCCAAGAAATATTGATGAAGCCTCGGCAGATGATGACGTGTGATCATTAGTTTTTTACCTGACTGCCCTAGCAGTTGGGTAATGGTTTTTTGGGTTTCGTACCCGAATGGTAACCAACGAGACCCTATTACTAAACCGCTGTCCATCCGTCCGTCCGTCTGTCTGTCAGCGGGCTGTATCTCATGATCCGTAATAGGTAGACAGTTGAAATTTTCACAGAATGTTTATTTCTGTTGCCGCTTTAACAACAAAATAATAAATAAGTTAAGGGGACAAAAAAGAAAAAAAAACACGTTTTTAGTAGGGGTGCTGGAAATGTGTTTTTTTTTTTTGGCTTTTTTTGCTCGACCTTAACAGTGCGTCGGGAATGTTTGCTGATGCGCACACTGATGGCTTCGCAGCGATCAGACGTAAGCGTGCCGCCTCGCTGCTGCAGAGGTTCCGGGGCAGCTCGGACAGTCTCCTGAGTGTCATTGCGGGGAAATTTGATTGCCCGCTCGTCCATTATTTGTCCATCCTGCATGTATACATACTAACATAGTTATTAAGGTTAATGTTTACTAACAAATTATGGAATTCCTGAAATAAAATGATTATTATTATTATTAACAATAGCAACAAGTAGACGCGTATAATCTTTTACAATGGTACGGAACCTTCATGCGCGAATCCGACTCACACTTGGCCGGGTTTTGAGAGTATATAAGTATGTTTCAATGTATATTTCTTTGGCACGCCCTTTGGCCTAAACGGGTATGTGGCCTAATGAGGTATCACTCAGATATCAGATTCGTCTTAAGTACCGAAGTAACATAGGCTAATTATGAACTTTGAAAAAAAAAAAAATTTTTACAAAGAAAACAACCGACTTCCAAAAAAAAAAATACACTAAATATTTAAAAATAACTTTAATTTCGGAAGTCGGTGTTCGTATTTTATTTCTTCGATATTTGACACCGACTTCCGAAATTCAAGTTATTTTTAAATATTTAGTGTATTTTTTTTTTGGAAGTTGGTTGTTTTTTTTGAAAAAAAGTTTTTTATTTTTCACTTTTTAGTTGTTATACCCCAGAACTAAAAACCTCAATAAAATGGAACGTGGAATTTAAACATTTGGAGAACACAAAAACGTCATCAAGATATGCGTATTTTTCGTTTTTGTTCAGTTTCTCAAAAAGCGCTAAAGTAATTTCGATATAACTTAAATGGGACCACCTCGGGAGTATATTCTTTCGGATAAAAAAAGAATTTAGGAAATCGGTCCACAACTGACGGAGAAATGCGCGGAAATACATAAAAAAAAAACATACATACAGTCGAACATAGAACCTCCTCCTTTTTCGAAAGTCGGTTAAAAAGGTAGTAAGGTAAGTCAAGTCTGGTTTTTTGATACAAGTCAAAAAAGTCTTGTAGATTTTCTTCAATGTCCATAATTATTTTTTCTTGCATTCCTTTGTAGTCCTGAAGGTTCTTCAATTGAGTGTCATAAAGCTGATGAAACTGTACACATGATACAAGTCCCTTAAAGTGGAGTATATTTTTTTGCTTTGATTAATTTAGGCTTATCATATGAGTTGTAGCAATCATTCAGGTCACCCATACGATGCCCAATCCTTGTCACCTTATTACCTTACTAATAATCCCCTCTAAAACTAACCCACACACACAGAAACTGTATATTCCCAAAACCATTTACATAATTATGACGTTACCGTAGTTGCAAATCATACGTCACGAGCTTATACGATTCCTGTTACCGCGAAATTGTCACCGCTATGTCAGTTACTGGGTTCATTAATATTTCAATTAGTAGTTAACTTGTTGTGTGCTATAATAGACATAGGAGAAAACGTTGGTGGAAACGGCTCAATGTGCCTATGATTATATACAATAGCTGTTCGAGGAAGCGAAATTTATTTGGGGTATTCCTGTAACTGAAGCTGTTACTGTTTCCTTACGATATTTTCATTCACTGATGTTAGTGATGCTTAAAAAGTTCACATTCTTTTTTGTCTGGATTTGATCTCTCTTCAAACTACTGGGCTATCACGACTTTTTATATATAGATCAAGAAGACAAGAGTATGAGCCACGCTCTTCATTACTTATTCGTAAAAAAAAACAAGATAAAATTCATCAGTAACTTCACATTTATTGGGTTACAACCGAATACAAAATCACCTGTTTTCACTATTACTCACTTGAATGTATTCAACTATTCAGTTTAATATTTACACCACTTTAACATTTCTATCCTTCAGAGAATAAATTATGAACTTAAAAATGTTTGCTGGGTACTGCAAAGTCAAAAAATTCCATGGTGTTCTTCCAACGTATTTTTGGCCATGGAAACGGAAGATATTTTTGCAACCCTTCCACTTCAAACCGGAGCTATATCTGGTTTCTGTGAGGTGCTGTGTCCGTCAACATCCATGGCGCATTGCCCTCCAGAACAACGCTTGCTGAATAAAGAAGGACCACCGCCTTGACAAGCCTTTGACTGCTGGCCTGCAGACCTGGTGTATTTTTTCTACAAAAGTTCTTGCAATCTTTTTGAATCTCATAAAGGTCGTTGGGTAGACATACTAGTTTTAGTTGGTTTCTTTTCGTTTCTTCTTTAAACCTAGTTGTGGGCCTGTGTTTGTGTCCAATAAATATATGTTCTTTCTTTCACTCTAGAGGTTCTCCAATCACACACCATTTATCTAAATTCTCACCAACTGGTACCAGCTATCCTGCTAAGTTCGTCGCACCACCCAGCCTGGGGGCAGTTTACCGTGTTTCCGTGTTTGTAGGTATTCGTGAAAATACTTTTTGGTCAACCAAAACTATTGTAATACAGCTCTCCTAAAAAACTGCTTAAATTATTCTATGGTTACATTGGCGGTCTTATCACTACGTTAGGTGCTAAAGTTTCGTCAGCTCTTCTTAAGCAATTCCTTATGCTCTTATACGTTTTGTATATCGCATACCAAACGATGATCGTTACTTTTATAATCACAAAAATTCCCAACACTATTAAAATAACAGGAAAATTTTCATATTTTTCTTCTTCTTCGGAGCTATTTTCGTTTTCGTCAGGTATTACAAGTATATCCTGTGGAGTTGTTGGTCTCATTTTTTTTTTCTGAATTGACACGATTTTGATCAGTTTCCACCTTATGTTGTATGAGTTTGCGGTCTGACGATGCTTTACGTTTGCTTGAAGATTTTCTTCTCAATTTTGACTTTCAGGTAGTTTTTTTCGTTTATTAGTAGTCAGATCACTATAGTTTTTTTTATGTTGAGTAGTCGTGCACTGTTTTCTATTGAATTGATGTATGTATAAGAATAGTTTTATTAAAAGAAGACTTAGAATATGTTTTTCTAAGTCTTCTTATGAATACAATATTGTTATTCACTTAACCACTACATTAGATTTCTAATTCTTTAACTATATTAACTTGGTTCGGAAAGAAATAAATTCAAGGTGATACGTCTGTGATTTGAAATAGTACTGAGCTTCATTTTAAAAAGCTTTGGTTTATGTAATAATAGAACATTAGCAATGACGTCAGACCACTATAGATGACTATAGAACATGCCGCGTTCATTCAGAGATAAGATAATAATAATAATATCGCCATGTTATTTTGATAAAGGGCAAAGGCTGCTTCTAAGGTAGAGAAGGAACGAACGTTGATAAGCCTTGACTACTTACCATAATTATGGTCATGTCAGATTTTCAGGTCATGTTAGATTAGTGGCTTGACATTTTTTTTTTTTTGGTGGGCATGGGAAATCATCCAATGACTTTTGCCGTCCTGAGCGGAGCGGAAAGAGCGTGTCAGACGTTTACTAACTAAAACCCACCTCTGTTCCTTCCCTGCCTGAGTGCCCAGGAGCACGGTAACTCTATTTCGAATTTATCCTCGACCCCTGGGCTGAGTGGCTTGACATGACACCACCATTTCATGTTGCTTCTAATACCTTGGACAGGCCAAGAAATGTGATGAGTGATGTGTGTGTGAGATGTGAGTGTGTGTGGACGCATCTGAGCAAACGGTATCCATTTCGCCGATTTCTACGTGTCAGCGTTCATTTACATTTTCCGCTTGGTCTGTAACCAGCATAAGGTTTAACCCTCACTAAATAGATTATTATTATTCAACGATGGGGTTGATATTAGTTTTGCATGTATTGAAAGAGATTAAACCTTTTTCTTCATTCCTCAAGCAAGCCAATACCTATAACATTAGCAGCCTAAACATCGTGAGGAAACCAACATGCCCTTGTACCAAAACTTCGAAGACATGTGACATCCCCCACATTACGGCACACACCCTCCGACAGAAAGGAAACCTGTGTCATAGCAGCGGGAACATTATAGGCTGTTTATGCTTATGTTAGCAGCCTGATCTTCCAGGTGTTGAGCTTTTTAACGATTTTGATAGATATTTATATAACAATACTGACGCCGATGGTTTAACGTAGTGAAGGGGCTTCTTTGAACTGACTACAGTAAATGCAGCTTGACAATAAATAAATAGTTTTAAACAGCTGCTACTAAGCCATAAGCCCTTACGTACTTACGATTATTCATACATCTAAAAGTCTTATTTATTTATTATGAAACTCAATAGCTTATTATTAATTTACATGAGTTATGAATGTTCACCTCACTATCAATGAACAGCCCTATGCAGTTGAATCAAAATTAAGTCTGCCTATACTACACAGTGACAGCAAGATGATGACAATTATCTCTTAAGGCGCAATTAGCTGCCAACGACCTTGAATGGTTAGCTTGCATGTTCTGTGCTGAGCTCACGTAACGCGTTGTACGTCTACCCAGCATTATAGGACTCGCCCATCAATGAGCGCTGTCCGAAATTAGACGCATTATTAGATAATTTATTATACATTAAACAAGAAATATTATACTAAAAAACGTATACTAAACTTGGGTTTAGGTTTCACAGAAATACGCTTTATAGGTTTTGCGTGATTCTCCATTTTTCATCCACGTTAGACATCATTTTACAAATTAGTTACACTCAAATTCACATATCAAATTACGAAAAAAATTGTCTAGACTAACATATTTTTTTTTTCAAAGAAATAAAACTAGTTGTTTAGACATGATGTTCAATTAAAAGTCATTAGAAGTCGTATAAACTGCGCCTTAAGCCAATAACAGAATTTCACGGTATTGATAAAGGTTAACTAGTAAGTGGCGAAAAATTAAAAAATTTAAACAAGTTAGTGCAGCTATGGCGCAATTTGTTTATTAAACAATATCTACTTGACTTGTCTCCGGTATGATTGTTTGGATAAACGAAATATATCGACACTTTCAAAACTATCAGAGTAGATGCGGGGCAGTCGGGTCATAACAGCATTTCTCCCGTATTTTGTGCCGTATGTGTGCTCCATCATCATCATCTCTTGCTCTTGTTCCATGTTCCTTGGGATCGGCGCAACACTTTTTCTTTTTCCATTCTCCTTTGTCAACCTTTACGCAATCATTTGCTCTCTTTTATTAGACTCAGCCCTTCCCCATGTTGCTTGTGGTCGGCACAACATTATGTACTTTTTCCATTATCCTGTAAACCTTCACTATATCATTCGTTCTTTCTTATTATCACTTTTTCATCATTATCATCTTTCCCGCCTTTGTCCCATGTTGCTTGTGGTCTTCACAACATATTTTCTTCTTCCATTCTCATGACCTTTACGCTGTCATTCACTCCTTTCTCTTAAATATCATTCCTTACACAATCATACATCTATACTAGTAAACAAGGTAATTGCATTATAGTTTCACAACAAATGAGAATTGTGGTGTCATCACTTAAAGCAAACATGAGAATCCCATTAGCGGAAACAGAAAATCCTCTTTTACTGTAAATAGTTTCTGTGGTACCTGAAGAAGTGTCAGGTGCTGTTTTATTAAATATGAATGATGGAATGGTTTTCACAAGCTCTAAACAGTATCTGTCTATACAAATATTGTGAAGGGGGAGAGTGTTAATTTTTTGAGTTTGTGTATACGCGGAGGGAAATCTCTGGAACCACTACACATACCCATTTTTTTTTTGGGGTGTTTAATCATCCAATGACTTCTCCCGCTCTGGGTGGAGCGGGAGGGCGTGTCAGACTCTTACTGACTAAAACCCACCTCTGTTCCTTCCTGCCCTGAGTGCCCAGGGGCGAGGTAACTCTGTTTCGAATTTATCCTCAACCCCCGGGCAGGCATCGGCCATGACGGGCCCCGTCCATATTGCTGACAACTCTTTGAGGCGCGCGTGGAACACTACGCGCCGTCGACTCTCGGGCCTGGTGCTGATCGGACGGCGAGCTACCCCATTACTCGCCGTCCACAGGCCGGGGTCTACGGTGGTACACATACCCATAAGAATATTATTAACGCGTAAGTAACTCTATCTGTTTGTTACCTCTGCTTCTGCCCAGAAGTCGCGGATAAATTTGAAACAGAGGTACCACGTCCCTGGACACTTAGGCTTTTAGTCAGTAAAAGTCTGACACGCCCTCCACCCAGGGCGGGAAAAGTCACTAGATGATTTCCCAACCCTACAAAAAAAAAACCTCTAGCTGAACGGATTTGGATGAAACTTTGTACACGGATAGATCATGGTCCTGGAATAGGACATAATAATATCTACTTTTTGTCCGGAAGTATGTTCCGTTGGGATGATTTTCGACTTTCACGCGGGTGAAGCCACTGGCGGAAGTTAAATAAAAATATTTCTAAAATCTTGAAGAAACATCTGACAGCAGTCTTGTCAAGGGCAATATTGGTCATGACAAGACTGATGTCAGATTTTCCAGTTACTGGGTTGTGGAGATCATACAGACAGTAGTTTAGTGTAAAATAGCTACTGATAGCTGCAGCTGAACTACATCCAGTCAGACTGGAAACCGAACACATCATAATTAGTAAAGCATTACCCTCTTTCTGGGAAAGTCGATTAAAAAGGCTAGGCAGAATTATTTACACTTAGACTCATGGTATCCTACTAATATTAAAAAGGCTAGGCAGAATTATTGACACTTAAACTCATGGTATCCCACTAATATTACAAATTAAAAAAAATGTGAGGATTTGTAGATGTTTGTCACTCTTTCACGCAAAAACGACTGAACGGATTTTGATGAAACTTTACAGTGATTTAGCTCATACATCTGAATAATAACGGCTATAAATAATGGGAGAAGTACTAATTCCATACGGGCGAAGCCGCAGGCAGAACCTAGTATTACATAACAGGACTTTTCAATTTGTGGTAAATCAATATTGTATCACTAGACAGTGAAATGTGCGATTGGAATGGAGTCCCAATAAACACAAAACAATATATTTTCACAGTGATAATAAACAACCTCTATTTACCAGATATTTTTATGGACATTCATCATTTAATGGAAATTGTTTTTTTTACTTGACTGTTTCAGAAGGAGATAATGTTTTTCGAGTTTTTATGTATGTATGTTTTTATATATGTTTGTTTGTTGTATAATCTTATCTTATCTAATGTCTATTTCTTTGGTACGCCCCGCAGCCTAGACGGCTAGATGGATTTTAACAAATGTGGTATCTTTAGGTTTGTCATGGTAAGTCATCATCATTCTCCTGCCCTTATCCCAATTTATTTGGGGTCGGCGCAACATGTCATTTTCTTCCATACTCCTCTATTAGTCGTCATCTCTGTAGTCACCCCCTTTTTGCCCATATCCTCTTTCACACAGTCCAACCATCGTTTCTTGCCTTCCCCTACTCTTATAGCCATCCACATCCATACACAAGACTTTCCTCACGACGCCGACGTTTGTCATGGTAAGTGTACTTGTATTTTTTCTTTTTTTTATATAAGTAATAACAGCCGCACGGGTCGATCCATACCCGGGCCTGCGGACGGCGAGCAGTGGGTAGCTCGCCGTCCGATCAGCACCAGGCCCGTGAGTCGATGGCGCGTAGTGTTCCACGCGCGCCTCAAAGAGATAAGTGTTAGCCACCACTGACGAGGCCCATCGTGGCCGGTGCCTGCATGCCTAGGGGTAGCGGATAAATTCTGAAAATGAGTTACCGCACCCCTGAGCACTGAGGTAGGGAGGGAACAGGGGTGAGTTTTAGTCAGTAAGAGTCTGACACGCCCTCCCGCTCCAACCAGAACGGAAGAAGTCATTGGATGATTTCCCACCACCTCAAAAAAAAAAATTAAACGGGTCGATCCATTAGGTTGAGCTACGCTTGCCGGGGCTGGTCCATGGATGGGTGACCATCTTTACATACCGAGACTTCTCCGTGCCTCAGAAAGCACGTTAAGCCGTTGATCCTGGCTGTCAATCGTGGATCTTTGACAGTCGCTACGGGTCCTCAGAAACCCGAAAGTCTGACAACCACTCTTATCAAGGGGTATCGTATTACCCAGTAACTGGGTTGTAGAGGTCATATAGGCAGTTGCTCCATGTAAAATAGTAGTATTCAGCTGCATCCGGTTAAACTGAAAGCCGACCCCAAGATAGTTGGGAAAAGGCTAGGGTAAATAGTCATGTGGAGTATCAAAATAAAAAGCTCAAGGATACAATTCCAAAGGTTTAGTTAGAAAGGAATTTTGATTACTTAAGTTTACATTTGCACAGGGCTTGGTCAAAATGATGTAGTACATTTATTTTAAAACCGGCTCTGTAAACCTCTGATCCACCATGACTTTATTGAAAAACATGGGCTGATGAAAAAATTATTCTGATGTTTTCATTTGCAAACGGCCAAAGTAGCATAATCAAAGGACCTTTGCATTGTAAAAAGTATCTTATTTAAATGGAAGTGGAGTACATTTTCATTTATTTTTCCGTCAGTTTATTTATACCAACACCGATGAACAATGTCCAAATTAATGTAATTTGAGCTTCGTTCATGTTATTTCAATGCGGTTGTTTTTACAAATTGATACCAATTTTATTTGGCTACCTTATTATTTTTCAACACGCAAACTGAATGATTAATTCAGTCGACATTAGGTATGTTCACGCCTTTTTTTCTGCCCCCGCAAATCATTAGATTATTGACATGAACTCTTTAAAAATATATGCCAAGTTTTATTTCTCATGACTACTAGAGGTACCACAGTCTAACAATATTTTGCAGCTAGTCAACTAAATTGATTTACCAACCGTGCAGACTCTGTTATCTGAGGGGTCTATGTCCACAGTGTCTGAGAACGTGACATTCAATTATTCCAATTTTGAATGCAGTTGGCAGTTGACATTACATCATAGTTTGTGCCACAAAAGCAATTCCTAGCAAAGCGTTTGTAGGGAATACAATTAACTGATCTGAAATTAAATCAACATATTGATGTTACAGTGTGTGTGTTTGTGTACAATATGTCCAGGTAGTGTGTAGTAGCATATCGCTATAAATCAATTATTTTATTCTAACTATCATAGACTTTAAATAAAAAGAAATAAAACACATAAATAGTCACATTTAAAATCAATTCAAGCAATAAGATAATAATAATAAAGTGGCTACAAAGGTTGCGCTCATTTGGCATCTCACTACCAGGCAGCATTGGATTCTGATTTGCTACCCGAGTTTCTTACAACAAGAGTTAGCCAACTGCTTCACAAATCTGGTAGAACCGTTAACCCCAAAAACTATGGACCGAACACGTGCCTACCGACGTTATCCTAGATGTTAACATATCCAGAGGAAGCGAACCGATAAAATAAGAAAAATGGTCGAACGAGGTATATTTCGGGGTGAAAGTTTGCTTTGGTTTTGGTTTTGCCTGGCCTTAAATCTTCTTGGCAGGTTTTTATCCTGCCCAAAAACCAAAAATATATGACGTACAAAAAATTCATTATTTTGCAAACTGTTTTAGTTCTCATTTAGTTAGTCTGTGGCAACAATAGCGTATCTTTTGTTTCGACGAGTCACAGATGCTCGATCGCGGGTAGAAATGAAATTCCTCCGTCACCCGCTTCAGTTGACATTCTCAAGCGACGTGGCCAGAATCCTGATTGGCGAAAATGTATTTTTCACGCCGACAATTTCAGGGTACCGTAGTAAAATAAAGTTCTGTTGACTTACAATGGAAAACGGAACTCATATACTTCGTCCTATCTACCTGTCTGTTTTATAGTAATCGTAATAGAAGGTTGTTTGCACTATATCGAGAAGTAGTCTGTGCATCTCTTAACAATGGTATAGTGAAATCACAAAAAAACATTAAGGTTAATGCAGAAGCAAATAAGCGCTTATTGGAGAACATAATTCTGTTCAATTATGATTTTTCTAAATAATTTTATTGTTTAAGTTAATATTTATTGATCTATATGCCTATGAAATTGCAATCGCATATATGTTTCTTAAAGTTTCCTTGCAAAATACTTACTAAATCTAGTTTCAATCAATCTGCCTCACCTTTTTCTAACTACGAGTATGTTAATGTCGGTTTCCAGTCTTACCGAATGCAACTGAGTTCTAGTAATTTACATGAAGCGGCTGCTTATCTTGCCTCCACAACCCAGTAACTGGGTAACAACCCAGTATCTTGGCAAGAGTGGTATCAGATTTTCTGGTTTAATATTTTAACTACCTCTAGGTAACGACCACGGTTTGGTAAACCTTATTAAACTTTGTGTCTATTATAAGTATGCACTATATTTCAAGGTACTGGTTAATTAGAGGATCGAAATTTACGGGAAATTATTGGGAAATTATTGGGAAATTATACGCCGTATTTATAGAAGATGATGATTTTGGAGAATCACGCTCACGTGGCTGTTGGTAATTCTTGAAACTCCAGATGGCGGCAGGCTTGTTCATTCACCATCAAAGTACACAACACCGTCACAAATTGTTTATATCCGCGAAGCGGGCAATAGACACAGTTTATAAAGTTCCTGTTTTGTAATCCAACTAATTGGAAGTTTCAGTCCTTATCTATGCTATTTCTTAGAAGCTGGCGATTTTGAAATACCAAATCCATTCGCGGTCCGGTTCGCACTAATGACTCTTTGGTAGGCATACATACAGGGTGTAACGGAAAGCTGTGGTCATATTTTAAGAACTGCATCTGCCTATCGATATGAACAAGTTTGGAATTTCTCAAAGTTTTTTTTTTACCTCCCATACAAATATTATTGATGCTAATGATAACTTTGCATGCAAAGTCCAATTTTTTTTAGGGCATTTTTTTTTAGAGAAAGTGGTTCATTACCATGGGCAGAACCGGTTCTTAAAATATGACTATACCTTTCCGTTACACCCTGTATATGGGAAAAGGAATGGATGAAGGTAGGAGAAAATAATTTGAATCGATTACCCACGAGATTGTGGTTGATAATATGTATTCTGTCATAGATATGTGACACAATACAAGTGATGGCGCTCGAACTGTCAAAGATCTATCAACCGCTTAACGTGCTTCCCGAGGCAGTTATTATTGCAGTCGATAAAATCAATTCTATTATAATGTTGACAATGTTAACCTATCACTTGTATGCACATATGTACTATTATTGATCGAAGGTACATATGGTGTAAGCTGTTAGTTTCGTATAATTAAATATTTTATTAATACTACCATAAACCTACTGCGGAACCTTTTACGTTATCTTACTCTGACTTGGCCGATTTCTAGTACTGCGTAGCTTTCATTTGTCAAATCTTTGCAGAGTTCAACGCTAGATGGAATAAAAATTGTGGGTAGTGAATTGGCTGTAATCGAGTTTCAAGGCTGTGTGTCTAAAGTGGTATTTGAGTTCAGTCGATCTAAATATCATATGCGGCCTAAATTTTTGGGTGAAATTGATTCTTTCTATATCTGACTTCAAAAGCTAGGTAGTTACCTACTTAGGAAATATTTATTTGAGATGTGGAGAGTTCCAATAGATAGATAATAATTCTTAGTTGGAAAACTGATGGCCTATTGACTTGGAACTTGGTACCCGGTAAGGTTAGAACAAGCTAACAAATTAGAGCAATATTACAGCTATACCATTTGTCTTGTATTCAAAATTCATATAGCCTATGTCTCTTCGGTGGTCAAGCCGTTTAGGGTTTAGGGCGTGCCAAAGAAATGAACAATCAAACTTAAAGGGTGTAACGGAAAGGTGTGGTCATATTTTAAAACCCGGTTCTGCCCATGGAAATGAACAATTTTCTCTAAGAAAAAAAAAGAAAAATTCCCAAAAAAAAAGTCGACTTTCCATACAAAGTTATCATCAGCTGTTCAATATTTGTGTGGGAGGTTAAATTATTTTTTAAGAATTTCTTCAGGTTTTCTTGAAGTAGGTTGTTCATATATAGTGTTATAAAATTAACTATGGAAACTTTAAGGAGTGCTTTGGACCATCGAACTGAATAACTTTTACTATGGGACCAACTTTGAAATCGCGAAAAAAGAATCAGCTGTTCCGTACATTTTGACGAGTTTTGCGAACATAAATGTAGACAACAGCTGATTATTTTTTTTCGCGATTTCAAAGTTGGTCCCATAGTAAAATTTATTCAGTTCGATGGTCCAAAGCACTCATTAAAGTTTCGATGGTTAATTTTTTAACACATTATATAGATGGGTAGATGAAATTCTTAAAATATGATCACACCTTTCCGTTACACCCTGTATACATCATATATACTTTAGAAAAACATTACTCACCTTCTGCGACAGTTGGGCAAAAAAAACTCCGACTATCACAATCTGACCACACCATTAAATCCGATTCCCCCATTTTACAAATGCCACCTTCCTCAGCCACATAAGTAGTTTCGTCACGTCTTGCGACTGCAATACCCTCGTTACGTATGCAACCAGGCTTCAAACTTGGGACTATCTGCTGCATAAAAGGAAAAACTTCGGGGATCCTTTGTGCTAGTTTTATGTGAGAAGATCTTGATAAGAGTACAACTTGCGGAACTTGTCTGTTAAGATATAATTTTTTTATTGGTGAAGTTTCGTTTCAGAATTATCTTGTGGTCGAAGATGTCGGCCGTTGCAAAAACAGTAAGTCGTGATCCTAGATCAAACTTGAAGATAAAATATAGTCTTAGACTTTATAAAAATTGTAACGGCCTACTAGGAGTGGTGGCCCAGTGGTAACGGCCTCGACTTACGAGTGGTAAGTCGGGTGTTCAAACCCAGGCAGGCGCAATCAATTAGCTCTGCCTGTTCCCAACAAAATAAATGTTGACGTCGGATTTGATGCATCTGAATACTGTAATATACAGCATGTAACGAAAACCCTGACCGATCCTGAAGAGTATTAGTTGGTATCATTTAATGTAGGTAAGTGTTAAATTTATTATCATATTATAATATATCTTAAAAGATATATATATAAACTAACAATAATACCTAACATGTACAAATGCGTATGAAAAAACAACTCACTGGGCATCAAAAAATTCATCCACATCGCTGTCAATGGAAAAAGTAATAATAATAAAAAAATAATAATAAAAATCGTTTATTTTATAAAAGGGAGACAAATACAATAAAAATATCTTAATAATTAGACTAGAGCACAGTTTTATATTAGCCTGAACTAGGTGGAACCTGTGTTTCAGGCTAGACAGCAGTGTGATTCTGTAAGAGCACATTCGAAACTTCGAGTCTGAATCCGCTGTGAGTTTCTTGATTGGCATTCTAAAAACTCGGTTGATAACTCGACTCTACACTAGCGCTGCCCTTGCGAGTGTGTCAGCGAGTTGAACTAAATTCACAGGGAGATTTTGACAGATAAAGTATGGGATGACGTGAGAAGTGGTATTCAGTAAGGTAATTCCGCCGTCACTTCGACGCTCCCTTCGATCTCGATCCCGATTCAAAGTGTCAATTTATAAGTATCTATTTTACGAGTGAAAATATATGAAATCCTTTAGAAATAGTGTTAAAATAATATTTATATGTCACAGTGTTAATATTTAGTACAATAACTATTTAATTTTGTAAAGTGAATACGATGGCAAGAATGTTTTTGTTTAAATCTTTATTAGAAGAGGCTCATACTTTGGATAAACTAGAAAAGCGTCGCCAATCTAACCAAATTCGAAGTTTATCTTTATTAACCCGAGATGACGACTATGTGAGCGTGTATAGATTGTCAAAGGAACTAATTGACCAACTAGAGTATGAGTTACTGCCTCTGATAAAGCCCACAAAACGTCGAGGCAAAGGACTTTCAACTCGTGTAAAAGTAAGTGCTTCATTTTAGTAAGTTTATAGTTATACTTTTGTTAGTATTTACACAGTTTATAGCTGATAGATTTGTAACCAAGCACACCAACATAATTTATCGCATAACTCATGAAAACACTTCATAATAAGGTATTCCCTTTATGTTGTTTCCCTGCTAGCTGTTTTCATGTTAGTTTAAGGACCCCATATTTAATATAGTTATAATATAGGTAGGTAGGTACTTGGTATTAATAATATTAATACACATGTAATACCCATATTGGTCCCTATTTTGTTTTGACTAGATCTAGATTACTTAATTTTTTTATTGTTTCACAGATATTATGCACCTTGTCATTCTTGGCTGTTATCAGAAAATAATAAAAGAAAATATAAGGACATATTTATCACAACCATCAGCGTCTCGTTGCATAAATGAAGTAGTGGAAGCTCTTAGTAATCCGGCAATAGTAAAAAAATATATAAGGTTCCCTAAAAATATACAAGAAAGACAAATACCTATAATTAAAGTGACTGTTCTTTGATTTTTATATTTTTGTGATAGTTAATAATGTTAGTGGTTACTTTAAATTGAAGGTTCTACAAAAAGTTTGGCTTTCCAGCAGCTCATGGATGTGTCGATGGCACTCTGGTGGCATTGAAAAAACCGGTTACCATGCAAGAAATGTGCAATTGGTAAAATGGATTTCAATGTTGTAATCTATTACTATTAGGTATTCAATTAGTCTACTTATTATTTCTTTTTTCTATTCATTTAATATGTTTTTTCAGATAACAGATGCAAATCTAAATATTTTAAATGTGGATTCAACATATGGTGGAGCTACTCATGATAGCTTCATTTTTAACTATGGTGGTATAAAAGCCCACGAGGCATTAACAAATGCTGGTGAAGAAGTAGTTACTTAGTTATTTATAAAAACTACATAATTATTTGATACTTATTAATTTTTTTCAGGTGATTCATGCCTACCTTATGACGCCAATTAGTGGTGCTGAAGATAATTCCCCAGAAGCTTTCTACAATGACCGTCACTTAACTGCTCGGAATTCAGTAGAGAGAACATTGGTCTCCTAAAAGGACGATTTAGGTGCTTGTTAGTACACAGAGTGCTCAATTATCATCCAGACATACTCGTAGTTGCAAAAATAGTTATTGCATGTTGTGTTTTGCACAACATGTGTAATCGCGCAGGCATTCACAATTTCAGAAGAAGAGAGACTAGAAGAGCTCCAAACAATTGTTGAAGTTCAAAGGAGGCAAACTAGGGATTTGCCATTTAACGCCGATTTAGCTATTGGGCAATTACATAAACGAAACTTAGTAAATAGGCTATGGCGTTCACGTCATAATTAATTATTATATAAATATAATAACTTTTTGTTATGAATAAACACAATTGTATTCCTGGAAACTAAAAATTGCATAACTTTTTGTTTATTTAAGTTTTTTATTTTTGCAACAATTAGAACAACAAATTAAGACCGATATTTTGATGTATCATTCGCCTATCTGCATTATTTAGTTTCTGTGTAATTAATTACAGGCGATGACTAGGTAGGTACGGCAAGTGGCGGTTCTAGCGGCCAACTATTAATAATCATAGTGTCTTAGTTTTTTTTTTGCAACAAATTCAGTAATGGAGGTATATATAGTAACAAATTACCACTAATTCCTGGCAAACTTTCATCAAATTTTATGAGTTGGCCTCGCGGTTGAAATTGACATTGCGTACTGTGCACCGTTTTTAAGTCTTATTTCGCCATTTCTCTCTTGGAGAGCCCTCCCAATATGAGAAATGGTTGTAGATTCAATAAAATTCTATTTTTGGCACATCGGGAAATGTATAAAATCAAAACTAATAATCAATGGACAAAATAATACATTCAATAAAACTGCTTTGATATCCGTTTTAGTGTTTTATTTATTATATACTAGCTGTACCCGGGATGTGTTGCAATGCCACGTAAAGTAAGTATACAGAAACTACCAGTACCACAACAGCTACCTTTTAAAAGTTATTCTGCTATTCGGGGCGGAGACAAATCCAACAAATCAAAAACCATGAAAATCGGTCCAGCAGTTCTTGAGTTATATGTGTTGTAACAAATACGACTTTGTTTTATATATATACATTAAGTATATTAACTTAAATTACTACACCCTATCTCTATTCTTAGCCTCTGACAATGCTTGCATCCCTTTCCCCACTGCAGCCACAGCTTCAGCTAAAATACTGTCTCTCTCTGCACTCCTTTCCAGAAAGGACTGCAAGATTTGTGCATTTAGTCGTTGTATCTCCAGCTGGTGTTCTTCCACCCTCAGGAATCTCTCAGGAGTGGTGGAGAATTCCGTTCGCCGTTGAGTTGGTGGAGGAGCAACTGTCGACGTGATGCTGAAAAAAGAACACCGATGACTATGATGCGTAAATAAAAAAATCTTAAATAGCGTCTTTTCGTTATCATTCGTTTGAAAAATGATGTTTTGATAGTTATTTTTATTTTGTATTTACACACGCAACCAGCACCTCGACTAGCACGAGCCATATTTGTCCTGGGGCGGTGAGAGAGGGAAGCAATTGGCGTTGCTAAAAAGATAAATATTTACATAAAATTACATGAAGGTTCTTTAATCTCAATTTTTTTTCTAAATCAAATACTTATATAAAAGTACAAATGAACTCAGATATATATATTTATGAACTGAGTTCATCATACCCGGGCCTGCGGACGGCGGGTAATGGGTAGCTCGCCGTCCGATCAGCACCAGGCCCGAGAGTCGACGGCGCGTAGTGTTCCACGAGCGCCTCAAAGAGTTGTCAGCAATAATGACGGGGCTCGTCATGGCCGATGCTTGCCCAGGGGTTGTGGATAAATTCGAAACAGAGTTACCGCGCCCCTGGGTATTCATGGCAGGGAAGCAACAGGGGTGGGTTTTAGTCAGTAAGAGTCTGACACGCCCTCCTGTTCCACCCTAGAGCGAGAGATGTTATTGGATGATTTCCCAACCACAAAAAAAAACAGTTCATCATCGAGCATGAGCAAAACCACATAATATTGGGTTCCCACCTATGAAATTGGCTTTTTTATCTAACAAATAGAGAACCTCGTCACTTCTAAGAATTAAAATATTCATCAATTGCTTGATATTATATCGAATAATGACCGTCATAGACAACTTTGTCGACACGGTTGGCGCAGTGGTTGAGCGTTCGGCTGCTGCGCTGCGTGTCGCGGGTTCGATTCCCGCACGGAACAAATATTTGTATGACCTGCTGATATTTGTTCCGGGTATGTGAGTATATATGTTTGTGAACGCACCCACGATACAGGAGTAATACCTAGTGTTAGCAACGTTTAAAAAAAAAAGAACTGCCAATAGCAAAAACAACCTTAATACTTATAGTTATAAAAACAAAAAAATAATACCTTAAAAATTACGCTTCTTTTTGTTAGGAAATTTGTTTTAAGTTAGCCAAAACTTATTTTTTTTGCTTAATCTAAGTGGCATACATTATCATAGTTTTTAAACATTATTGCATAAAAGTTTTAAAACATTAGTGTTCATAATTGTTAAAAAAATTAAGAAAATGTTAGTATGAAAAATGCAACCTCTTTAAAATTCTCCGTGCAAACGCTGGTTTCATAGATGGGGAACCTAATAGTAGTTTAAGTTGTTTAACATTATTGGTCACTTCCATGACGAAGCAGCAGTTCGACGGCAAATCACTGGGGAGGCTACTTGGGTGGCACCGCGGAGCGAAGGAGAAGGTGTGGGTGTGTGTGAAAGTGTTATTGGTGGAGAGGACAGGCTAGGATGATATATATGGGGATCTGGAGGAGGAGTGTGTTCTATCTAAGCAAATATAAACAGATAAATGCTAGATATCATTCAAAGCACATAAAATTATGAATTAAATTTAAATATCATACATTGTCACTATCAGCATCTTGTATTTGTTGCACTTCATGTGATGGAGATGGAGTATCATTTTCCTGAAACAGGTAATAATAATAATTAATGAATTTGCCAAATAATTCAAATAAAAATACACTTTATATTATACTAGCTGCGCCCCGCGGTTTTACCCGCCTAGACCGGAATAAAAGGTAGCCTATATGTTAATGTAGGCTATAAGCTATCTACATACCAAATTTCATCCAAATCGGTCCAGCCGTTTGAGCGTGAAAAAGTAACAAACATACATACAAACTTTCACATTTATAATATTAGTAGGATGTATTTTCAACAGACAGATTGCACAATTCTTGGCCACTACCAGCCAGGCAGGATTGATAAAAAAAAGCTAGTACCTATTGCATTTCTAAATTTCTTACCGGATATGCCTGTATGCCTAAATGTGCATCTCCTGATGAAAAACTTTCACCACCACACAAAGCAACAACACTTTCTTCCAAGCTCTAATAGCTCCACCACATCCTCCACCCCACCACCAGTCTTACGCCTAGCAGCAGAACTCACTGCTACTTTTCTTTTTATGGCACTTTTTTGTCAGTCCAATACTACAATCAGACAATTTATAATTAAATAAATTATAATACAATTCTGTTCTAAACATGTGTTTTTGAAAGTATATTAAAAAAAAACTCCATTTTCTTATTAATAATAGTCATTGATTGAGTAAAATTAACAATAAGATAAAATTTATGAAACCCAGGAACACACTTTAAACCAAGATTCGTCACACATTTTAAGTGGTTTGCTTTGAGGAATGTTAAGTGGTTCTAACTAACATGCAGTAAAAATAAGCGATGCTTACCTTGGTCCACTGTTTTGTGCCACCTATACTATTTAGGCGCACGGCTAGTTCCTCCCACTGGCGTCGACTTCGCTCTCTGGCATTTTGAGTTCTCAAGAAACCTTTCGCCATGCCAGGGTGTCTTTCCATAAACTCTACCAGAGTTTCAACCTGAGCCGACGATGGGTGAGAGGAACGTGTCTCATTTAAGACTGGAACGTTATTGTTGGATTAGAAAACAAAATAAATACTATTTTAACTTATATCATTTTTAAACTACACAACCACAAATATAAACTTACTTCATTCACAATTATTTTCGGCACTGAACGATCAAATCAAACAAACAAACAACGCAAGCGCAACGCATTATCAAAACAAAATATGAAAATATCGTCTGTCTGACACTCTGACACTGACATTTCTTTTTTTTTTCGTAATGGGAGCTTAGATATTCATGACACGAATTTAAAGTTTTCTGTTTTTTTACTTATTAGCTACCTCAAATTCCTTAAACTAAGAAATTTTAATTTAAACATCATATTAGCTAAAATTCTGTGCCAAAAACTCAACAATTGTGTCAAAAAAATAAAACCGATAAAACTAGATTAACGTTTTGTTGAGTGTGGCAATCACTAGTATAATATTGGTCGCTTCGGAGCTCACTTCACTTCGCTTTCGACTAGGTGATGCTTATAGAATGCAAACTCAAGGTCATTTTGAATCGTAAGCGAAGTGAGAGTGAATAGCGAAGTGAGACGCGAGTTGTTGTTTGAATTTTACAGAATCGACATACAGTTCATAAATATCTTATAAGAATTATAAATAAATTAAACAGTATAAAGTACTAAAATTAAAACTTACATAAAAATAGAATCAGCATGTTAGCGGGTTATTTGTCGACAATGAGTAGATCCTCTGTCTGTTCATAAGCAATGCTTCGTAGAAATGAAATGACAGTTTTTTTACAATTAAAATAGTTCAACTTATAAAAACTTAGTTTTTTATTTAACCTATTGTACAGAAATGGGCCTAAAAATGAGAAGAATCTTTCTGCAAAGACATTTTTGGAGGTTGCATTAGAAGTGCACACTATATCATTCCGCCTCTTGTTAGTACTGTCAGAAATGTACGAAAGCATAGTATGTTGTTTTAATACTAAGTGCAAAATGAAAAGCTGGCGAACAGTCAGCACGTTGCAGGATTTATATAACTGATCTGTGGGAAAGAAAAAGGGATGGAAGTTTGCTACTTTTAAAATTGCTCTCTGAGCTCTTTCAAGAGGAAGCAAGAGGGTTTTTGATGCGCCAGGGAGACCCCTGAGTGTTTCCACTGCGAGGATCGCCCAGAGGACACGGTGGAGCATACGGTGGAGGTTTGCCCCGCTTGGGCAGAGCACCGCCGTGTCCTCGTGGATGCGATAGGCGACAGCGACCTCTCGCGCCGTGCCCTGGTTCAGGCCATGGTACGGAGCGAGAGGGAATGGGAGGCCGTCTCCTCCTTCTGCGAAGCAGTAATGCTCGCGAAGAGGGAGGCGGCACACGTTAGGGAGGCTCAGCAACGGCCGAGTCGCCCTAGCGCCCCCAGCCGCGACCGCCGCAGGAGACGCCAGGGGCCGCGAGACGATCTCCGGCCACCGTAGACCCGGGCCTGCGGACGGCGAGTAGTGGGTAACTCGCCGTCCGATCAGCACCAGGCCCGAGAGTCGACGGCGCGTAGTGTTCCACGCGCGCCTCAAAGAGTTGTCAGCCAAAGGAAGGGGCCTGCCACGGCCGGTGCCTGCCCGGGGGTGGAGGATAAATTCGAAAGAGTTACCTCGCCCCCGGGCACTCGAGGCAGGGAGGAACAGGGGTGGGTTTTAGTCAGTAAGAGTCTGACACACCCTTCCGCTCCACCCTAGAGCGGAAGAAGTCATTGGATGATTTCCCACCCCCCAAAAAAAAAAAAAAAAAAAAAAACCCCATGAAGTAATGCAGTATTGAATTATAGACTGGCATAGGGCCAGATAAACTTGTGTGATTAATTTTGAATTTGCAAAAGTTCGTATTTTTTTAAATACATATATTAACTTGCGCACTCTTTTAACCAGAGTTTCAATATGATGTCTAAATGTGAGTGTATCGTCAATTATTACCCCGAGGTATTTGATGTTACAGGTTTTGAGGATAAGAGGACAATGACACATGTTGACTGAAGGGTTACCACATTGATGGGCGTATAGATGAAAGCTAGCAGTGTTAAGTTGAGGCTTGCGCATGGAGAAGTGTATATATTTTGTTTTGTCAGCATTTAATGTTAGTAAATTGCTTTGAAGCCAATTAGTCACAATATTAAAACCTAGTTGAGCGTTTTCGTGCAGTTCGCTACTGGTTTTAGCTGTAAATATTAACGCCGTGTCGTCAGCATATGATACTATTTTGCCGTGCTTAATGTTCAAATTACACAAGTCGTTAATATAAACCAGGAAAAGCGTTGGGGCCAAAATACTTCCCTGGGGAACACCAAAACCAGTATTTTTCTGCTCATCGCTCGTGAAATTATCTATCCTAACACGTTGATATCGGCCGTTTAAGTAGTCAGCAAGTAGCGACAGCGGCGTTCCCCTTATTCCTATAGCTTCTAATTTGTCAAGAAGCGCGGAGACTGAGACAGTGTCAAAGGCTTTCGCTAGATCAAGGAAGACTCCTAGGACCTTATTCCCTTTGTCTAGCTCTTTTGAGACATAATCTGTTAGGCTATGCACTGCATCGGCTGTGGACAATTTGGCCCTGAAGCCAAATTGCGCAGGTGACAAGAAGTTGTTTTTTTCTAAATAGCTTACTAGTCTGTTGTTAATTATTTTCTCAAGTATTTTTGACATAGAAGGGAGTATCGATATTGGCCTATAGTTGCTAGTCACTTCTCTGCTTCCAGTTTTATAAATCGGGATGACAACTGCCTTTTTTAGACAACTCGGGAAAATTCCTTTAGAAAGACAGATTCGAAACACATGCGTTAAGGGAGGTACAAATATATGCTTAAATAGTTTAAGCATCCTATTGCTTATATTATCCCATCCAACTGCACAGTCATCTTTTAGGCCAGCAATGATACGTGATATTTCTTCTTCATCTGTATCCAGCAAAACAAATGATTTCTGGTTACAGCTGTTGCTTAGTTTTTGGAAAGATGTTTGGACGCAACGTTTCGGGATCTGTTCTGCCAAATTTCTCCCAACATTTACAAAAAAGTTATTTACATTGTTTGCGGACAGCAGAGGTGAAGGATTAGTAAGCAGTAAACTCGAATTTGATTCACGTTGTTTAGTCATATAAGTGACGTTTTTAATATGTTTCCAAAGTTGCTTGCTATTGTTACCTGCTTTATTTAATTCATTTTTGTCATAATTATTTTTCAGCTTCTTTAGAAGATTGTTGCAGAAATTCCTGTATCTTTTATATGAGTTCAGAATTATTAAATTATCGGGGTATTTTTTTGTTTTTTGATGGAGTTTATCTCTGTGTCTTATGCAACGAATTAGGCCAGGCGTAATCCAAGGTTTGATATTATGATGACGCTTATTTAGTGTCACTATTGTCGTGTTATGCAATATAGCTTGTTGGACATGTTTTATTAAGTACGATAAAGCGGTATTAGCGTCAGCAGTTTTATAAACTGGGCTATAATCGATATTACGTAAATCATATTCGAGTTTTTTTATATTTATGTTAGTCTTGGTTTGTGAGCGATTTAGCTTAGGCAGCGTTAAATTTACGTTTAGTAGGACAGCATGATGATCGGTTATTGTTGAGTTAGTAACAAGCGTAATATATGAATAGCTGGATTTGATCATCATATGATCGAGACAGGAACCACTCTGATGAGTAGGCAATGTGTGAGCGGGGAGAAAACCATGGTATGAGCAGATATTGAGGTAGTCTTGAGTCCCTGCATCGCAGTTCTCAGAGCCAATGTTAATGTTAATATCGCCTGTTAGGATTACATTTTGGAAATGGCTGAGTGCTTGAAGAATCTGGTTTATGGAACTGTGAAAAGAAGTCAGGTTTCTAGCGGAAGGAGATCTATACATAGCAATTAACGCTGTGGTTGTACCAATTTTGATTATAAGACAGTTACTCATACAATCTTGTAGATTAGCTTCTTCAACATTGACCTTTAGTGACTCCTTTGCAAAGACAACAACCCCGTCATTTTGATTGTGATTCATTTTAGTGTAGAACGTGTTATATCCTGGTATAACCGGGAGGTTATCGTGGCGGATTGATAACCAGCACTCTGTTAAAACCATAATATCACAGTCAAAGTTAAGTCTGTGAAGGAAAATGTTGAAGCTATCTATGTTCTTATAAACACTACGGATGTTTTGGGTTAGTATGGTTAGTGAGTGTGGATGCTGAGAAAGATATTGTCTGCAGTCCTCAACCTCACATGACTTTGACTCATTTGAGAATGAGTTATCTATGTCTGAAATTATATTATTAATATCCATTTTATATATAACTAATAACAATTAATTACGTCTAAGATGTAAACTAAATATGTGGCGCTCTTAGGCGCCTTCATAGTCTACCGAGTTTATGTACCTGTATTCAGCAGCTATTTTGGCCGGACAAATTGCGTCTCCCGTCTTGTGGTTTGCTTGTTTTTTGAAGCGTAAACAGGTGGCACATTTTGGATCAGCGGCTTTCTTTGAACAGTCTTGGCTAGAGTGGCCTTCTTCACCACAATGTCCACACGTAGGGGCAGTAACCTTACATGTCTTGGCTGCATGACCGTACTGCTGGCAATTGTAACATCTTGTTACTAGTGTGAAGTCTCGTACCGGACAGGATGTCCAATTTATAAATAACCGGTCCTGGGTGATGAGAGCCTTGCGAATGACGGCTGGAACTTCTATGATGTAGTTGCAATTTTCAGCATTTTTTCGCCCAGATTTATGGCTTAGTTTGATTGAGGTCATAAATGTATCTCGGGACATGGTCGGCAGTTTATCAGCTACATTCTGTTCATAAAGACATTTAAAAACCTCGTTTTCAGCCATTGATGCGGGCACTCCAATTACTATAATGCGAGGTTTACGCTTACGGGGTTCGTCGACGGTAAGCCCTGACGAAGCAGTTTGGACGGTTTTCTTAAGCTTGTCTAGGTCATCTTTCGTCTCTGTGCTGATTATAAGTCCTCCTTTTCCGATTTTGCGTACGCCTCGAACTTTCAGCTTCATTTCCTCAGGGCATATGATGTTTTGGACCATGTTTTTAGTTTGTTCACTGGTCTTTGAGTTGTCACACGGGAAAATCGCCACGGAACTCAGGTTATTCGGACGAACGAAACTGCTGGATCCCTTCTTCACCATATCGGCAAAAGAGGAGGCACTAGCTCCCTGCTTCGAACATGACTCTTGAATGGTGCGGTTCATCTCTGTAAGACACTCCGCTAGGTCTCGAGCTTCGGTCATGGTTTTTAGGGCGGTATGGGTTTGTATGGCTCTTGACTTCAGCGACTGGTATTGAACAGCCATTTGCGAAACTCCATGTCCAACTTTTCTGCAGAGATTACTTATCCTGATCTTCTGGTCTGAATTCAGTTTTCCATCAGAGGCAATAGTACATACCTCGTTCAAGTACTGCTCAATGGACCCTAACCAGCTCTGAATTTCCGGAGTGGATATTGTTTCCACTACTTCCTCTTGATTTTGCTTGGGTGGTTGAGGTGGTCTTGGTGTTGGTGTCGATGGAGGGCTGCGCGGCGTCATCCCGCTCCGACTAAAGGGGCTGCCGTCCATATTTCAGATTATATAAACTGTTTATAATCTAGTCAGATCATTATTTAACTTATAATTCCTAAGTGCCCAGAACGCTAGCAGCATTGCCACGTTGAATAGCAATGCTGATTCGTTGGCCAAAGAAAAGCCCAGCCCTCTGGTCACGTGAAGAGTCGACTAACAGCTTGCTGATATGCCGGAAAACTCGATGAGCACTCGGACCCCATGGCCCTAGTGTTTCAACCCCAAACGGCTCAAACATGTAACTCCCAATAAGGTTGTTATATTTGCGCCGTTTGAGGTTTTCTGCACCTGCAGCAGCCGCCCCAGCACAGCCTGCCGTGCTAAGAAGATGGGATGGCGCAAGGGTGTCGACACATGTTGCATCCCACACCAAAGGCCTACCCAACTTCCAAGGTATATCATTTAATGGATACGTGATAATTGTTTTTCCTCAACAAAAATAATTAATTAAAAAAAAAAGAAAAACTTATCAAAGGCAACACAAAGCGCTCGAAAAATTTCACCTACTATGTCGTGTCAAAGATGCCGCCTGAGCGAGACAGAGTGCCTACAGCGTGGTTAGTGCAGGGCGGTATCGTTTAAAAAAAATAGGTAAAAATTAAAATATTTCGCTGTCCGGTGAAGTGTTGTCAACTTATGAAAATTTGCCATTTTTAGTGTATATTATAAAAATAAAAAAATCTATACTTAACTTTTGGTTTTTATGAGTTAAATTTTTTTTTCATTTTTTTTTAGTACGTATGTTAAACCAGGAATACGCCTTTGTTGGATCGGACAGAGTTTTTGTTACATGCTGTATAATACAATAAAAAAATAAAAACTATTGTTTGACATGGGACGAACGTCCACCGGTCCTCCACAACCCGGTAATTAGACAATACGAGTCTACTAAAACAAATGTAGAGCAGTGGTATCGGCCCAGACTTAAGTGATGTATATCGTAGGTTCAAACCCTGGTAGGTTTTATTTTGTGTGATTTATTTCATCACCACTGCTCTCCAAACAGTGAAGGAAAACATCGAGAGGAAACAATGTCTAACCAAAAATTCGAATACATGTGATATACATCAACCCGCATTGGGTCGGTTTGTTGGCTTACGGCCTATTTACTCTCCTAGAGAGGAGGCCTGAACCCCAGCAGTGGGAATATCATAAGGTAGATTATGCTAAACCAAGTGTTAGGGCAGTGAACACAGTAAGCAAAAGTAATAATTCCTCAAGACACTGAGTCAATTAAACATCTTCCATAGACCGGAACTCAGTAATCAAGAGAAACGATCTTAGTGGAATAATTCTGTAATCTTTACACTCGAATAAATATTGTTGCCCGTCCGTTTGATAAAACTCTTGTGAGACTGCCGAGCTACACTCTCAAAGAGAGGATACATAAAGTGCTCTGTGTTTGACAGAAAATAACAGTACGAGGAAGTTATAAGAAATAATGAATTAAGCACATATTTTATTTACTGACGGTGAAGTATTTAACGGTAATTCAGTTGACAATTTATGACAGTTGGTACTAAAATAACTCGAGGCGTAGGCTCAATGTTGGTACTCTTAATCTCTGCTATGCTTCTGAATAAAGGAAACACCAGTCCGCTATACTTTATATGTTATATTATAAAACTTGTATTTATAAGGGCTAAACACATAAACACGTTATGACGTCGTCGTGACGTAGAGACTCACGGTGTTCTCCTGGAGCTGTGCCGCATTTGTTATTCAATACTCAAAGATGACTAACGACATCCAAGTTGATCACATAATAATCCTACATGCAGACCGTCCCGTACTATGGGAAAAACATCTGAAGACTTCAAGAAAATTTTAAATACGTAAGCTTTACGTACGAGTATGTAGAGGCCTATGTATAAAAGTAAGGGAAGACCAAGGTAACGATTGATGAATAGTATGAAAGATGAAAATGGTTAAGAAAGGGGTAACTTCTTTTTTTTTTAATGGGATGGGTAATCATCATTTGACTACTCCCGCTCTGGGTGGAGCGGGAGGGCGTGTCGGACTTTTACTGACTAAAACCCACCCCTGTTCCTTCAGTTGCCTCAGTGCCCAGGAGTGCGGTAACTCTGTTTCGAATTAATCCACGACCTCTGGGCAGGCATCGAGGGGGCCCATCATGACCGATGCATTGGCCATGACGGGTCCCGTCAAGTGTTGCTGACATCTCTTTGAGGCGCGCGTGGAACACTACGCGCTGTCGACTCTAGGGCCTGGTCCTGATCGGACGGCGAGCCACAACTCACCGTCCGCAGGCCCGCGCCTACGGTGACCGGAGATCGCAACCCCCGACGCTTAGTGCGTCTCCTGTGGCAGCTGCTGCTAGGGGCATGAGGGCGACTCTGTTGAGTCTCCCTCACCAGTTCCGCCTCCTTCTTCGCAGAAAGAGTTGACTGCTACCCGTTCTGTCTCGCTCCGTACCATGGCCAAGAAGGTGCTGAGATGATGATTAATAGAGGCGTAAGGTCTTAAGAGTAAAACATGATATGCCAAACCATAACAAATTGATATAAGAATAAAAGATAATGAAAACTACTGATTTGCTTGCTCATAAAAACAATGCTTAAAACTAGCATGAACTACTGTACACTCTCGATATTACCATGCTTTAATAAGCAATAAATGCTATTAGGGTTGTAATCAGCAATTATTTCAGACAATAGTATCAATTGACTAACTCATGTATTGTGCTATCACTACTACTAAGATTTTCTTTATTTTTTGTGAGGTGGGAAATCATCCAATGACTTCTCCCGCTCTGGCGTATCAGACTCTTACTGACTAAAACCCACCCCTGTTCCTTCACTGCCTGAGTGCCCAGGGAGGCGGTAACTCATTTTCAGAATCTATCCGCTACCTCTAGGCATGCAGGCATCGGCCACTATGGGCCCCGTCAGTGGTGTCTGACACTCATCTCTTTGAGGCGCGCGTGGAACACTACGCGCTGTCGACTCACGGGCCTGGTGCTGATCGGACGGCGAGCTACCCACTGCTCGCCGTCCGCAGGCCCAGGTCTACGGTGGCCGGAGATCGTCTCGCGACGTCTGTCCTCTGGGAGATCCGCGCAGTGATAACACCCGGGCGGTTCCTCCCGCCTGATCCGATGCAGGAACCTTCCGAAACAACCGTGTCCGGTGAGGACCTGCTTCAGGCGGAAGGTGAGGACGCCGTGACGCCTCTCCAGCCACTCCTCAAAGAGGGGCACTACCGCCGCGATAGTGGCTTGCCCAGCGCTGAGTTGCGACAGTTACTACTAAGAATGAGGTCCTGGGTTCAATTCCCGGTTTGAGCTGAATGTTATTGAGCTTTTCCATCTGAAATTTCTCAGTAATAGACTGAAGACTGGCTTTGTGCTCGGTTGCTGGCAATATAATAATAACAATAATAAGTATTTATTTTTTCACTACAGTAAACATTGCAAACATTGTTACACTAAGGTACATACATATTAAAATAATGTTTACTGTGGGAGACTGGTGCCTAAATAAAATAAAATAATAATCTATTTATTTCAGAAATAAATTCCATATCCATACAAAATTGTTAGTATCACAACAACTTACCAACTATGTTAGTAGGTACACAAATACAAATACAAAGATAGTAACCTGAAAACTTAACAAATAAGTTAGTAAACATTAACAGTAACAGGGGCATGTAGCCTAAGCTAGGCTTTACGAGCCTGTGTTTCAGGTCACCAGGTCTCCACCCTCTAGCAGTTATTATACATTTCGTAGAAATATAAAATTAATTAAAAAATGCATTAACAATATTTTGAATTTTGTCTGTAGCTCAACTTACAGTCAAATATGCATGCTCGTCCCCTATTACTTGAAACTTAACATAACGGGAAAAAATACCTCTGCCTACCCCACCTGCAGGTGTATTCCCTAACTCAGTTGACATCAATTTAATAGGCACTATGCAGTACATTGCTCGGTGGACATCGATTTTAATAGGCACTACGGTTTCCCTATGCGTCAAAGCAGCAATGTACGGCAAAATGCCTATCAAATTGATGTCAACTGAATTAGCGAATACGCCTGCTGGAAATACAGACATGATAATAGGTTTATTTATTTAAACTTCATGTACAGTAGTGGTATCAACTGCTCAATAATTGCATGCTTGATATATTTAAACAAATAAACGTCAATATCCAATGGTATTAGAATTCCCTTAATTTCCATTTTACTGCTGACTGTACCTTTTGACCCAAATCAGGTTGGAACCCATTCAAGATAATTTTCTCTCGGTAAAACCATGGCTTTTCAAATGGGCATTGTTCGCAATTCAGAACCGAACGCAAATCCTACTGAATTTATTTGTTTTCGTTATGGTGACCCGTTTCAGGGAGCCTCCATACAAAATTATACTGTTTAGGTAATTTGAATGTAGTTTTTTTTGCAAACTTGGAATGGTAGATAAAAAGCTGGAAAAATAAACATTTCTTTTGACATTCTGAATGTGAAACCAAGTCACAATAAATATCATGCGCGCGTCTTTATATTTTTAAAGTCAATTATAACAATTTATGTAATATATAATTTGTGTAAAGGAAATAAGTATTGTTAAACGAGTATTTGATTTATTTATTAATAAATAAATATCGTACGTATATTAAATAGTTAAGAAATAAAAATCATATTTAACCGATGGAACCGCCGATGGTTAAACTGTACTATAGAGTAGCATTCATAAATTGACATGTTGTACTGCTGAATGCTCTGCACTTGTTACGCTCCGTCTCAAAAACAGTTAAACATAAATAGAAAATTGCTCCAAAGAAAATTTGTACAAATTTTAATGTTCTAAAATTTTTATCACAAATGCAAATACGATGGAAGCATACAAAGCGAGCTATTTTAAATTTTAACTTTAGGGCAACGCATTTTAGTTCTATGGGTCGCTCAAAATGTTCTCTTGCTGATTGCTGCGATACTCAAAAGTTAATATTAACGAAAAAATCTTCAAACATTGTTAAGTAAAATGGTCAATTTCATCAGCTCTATAAATTTAAATAATTGATTTTAAAATAATTCGACATTTTTAATACAATAAAAATTAAACTATACTTTTGTATGGACTCGCAGCAAACCGCATGTACCCAAATGCAGGTAATTTACACCTTACATTACCCAAGTCCACTTAAGCGCCCGCCATTTCGCTTCTTTCACTAACTGTTGTTTCAAGATTAACCTTCATACTTAGACTCCTGAAAACAAAAGGTTTTGCTATTACCACATATGTTTGTAAAGCTCTTAAATGTTACACTCTTTTGTCTTCCATATTTCTTTGAACTTAGGTCTTATTACCCGACTGCCCTAGAAGAAGGGTAATGTTTTTTGCGAGTATGTATGTATGTTTGTATGTACCTATGTATATATGAAATAAACAAAATGGTGACCGGCAGTAAGTGTAGTCGTGTTTTTGTTACCTGCTCAAGTGCTCATGTGGGGTATCAAAATAAAGAGCTCAAGGAGACGATTCCAAAAATATAACTAAAGTGTAAGAAGAAGAAGAAGCAATTATGCATTTTTCACCTTGTGGTTTGCTGTAAGAAAACCCAAACGCTGGGTTAAGCTCGCCTTTATAATTAACTGTCCCATTGTGTTTTTCTGTATATGTTTTATGTGTACAATAAAGAATAATAATAATAAGAAATAAAAATATCATAGAACCCGACTGATAAAAAAACAACTAAAAAGTTCTAAACAAGTCACTTTCAAGCAGTCTGATGCAGGCGGCATGCTGGCATAAAATCTGTGATTGAACTAAACTGACCAAAATAAAACTCTAATTTATAATCTTTCGTGCAAATGTTTAAGAGTGTTAAAAACGACACATGTGGGCAATAGTCATTGCAGTTTATTGGCTCGAAATCAACATTCCCTTCAGTTTGGGCGTGTATACCACCCCGGCCGCAATCAGAAAGTCTACCCAGTTGCATCAAAATATTCTTTTAAAATCGTCAAAAAATATGGCGCCCGAACAAATCAACCTGCAGACGACAATATTTCATAGCCCGTTCAGGAAAATTTTAAATAATAAACAAGACTTGTGCAATACTAAAACGCGACATCCATTTTATGAATTTAACACTGAAATAAGCGGTGACAAGCCGACAGTTGACGTCACTCGAATTTCCCGCTTATTTTTGTCGAAGTTAACTGATTCCCTCTGGATTACTTCGTGTTTTTGTTCCGCAAAAGGCTCCTTTTACACCGTGCCATACCAAAAACGGAGCCATATTTAGAAAAAACTGTATACAGCATGTAACAAAAACTCTGTCCGATCCTGAAGAGTTATTTGGTATCGTACTGCGTACACATATACGTGATCATTTAATATATGAGATTTTTTTTTTCCATTGAAAATAATTAAATTTAAAAAAAAAGGAAATCTTATCAGAGGCAACACTGAGCGCTCGACAAAATTCACCAATAATTCTGTGTCAAAGAAGCCGTCTGAGCGATACGGTCTTTTTGATCCTTTGTTAAAGAGTGCCTACAGCGCGGCCAAAGTGCGGCTAGTGCAAAGCGGTATCTCACATATTTTTTTATTAATATAAAATCTATAACTTTTGGTTTTTATGAGTTACATTTTTTACTATTTTCTCTAGTACGTGTGTTAAACCACGAATACGCCTTTACTGGATCGGACAGGGTTTTTGTTACATGCTGTATAACCGAAAATACGGTTTTTGGGAGAACGCTACCAGCTGGCGTCACTTTGGCGAGAGATCTTCATCTATGAAAATGTAATGACGTGCATGAACAGCATATTTAACTAATGTCAGAAAATATTAGGACTTATTTCAAAAAATCCTCTTTGTATTCCCCGAAGATTTAGACTTTCGTTGAAGAGTTAGTTGCACTCATTATACTTATAACTAACAAGCTAAATTGGTCAAGTCCCATATAACAAGGAGCGAGTCTAGTGCCTTCAAACGTGCACAAACCCTAGTTTCTAATTTGAGAGGCCAAACCGCTGGTTCATCAGCAAAAACAATCGGCCGAGCGCGAGTCGGACTCAAGTATGAAGGGTTCCGTACCATCCTACAAGATTTTACGCGTCTACTTGTTGCCATTATTAAGATCGAGCAAAAAAAGCCAAAAAATACGCGTTCCTAGTAGGGGAGCCTTCTATATTTTTTTTTTATTTGTTGTTACAGCGGCAACCGAAATACAAATTCTGTGAAAATTTTAACTGCCTACCTATTATGGATCATGAGATACAGCCCGCTGACAGACAGAGGGAAGACGGAGGCTTAGTTATAGGGTCGCGTTGGTTACCCTTCGGGTACGGAACCCTGAAAACTAAATATAAATACAAATCTTTGCTTTAATGGAGTTATATTATAACGCCCACGATTGCTCTGAAAATTGTAAAGGAAAACATTATGAGGAAACCTATAAATATTCGATAGAGTTCTATTTATAGAACCCATCTTTAGAATACTATACATAAATATCCCCGCAGTTAGATTGTCATAGTCCGATTTTTGAAGTGAAGTGGCCAAACTTATGGGTTCGCTTCACAGACATGCTAGTGACGTGTGTGAAATGACAATGAGTGAGTGGTGTGTACATGTATACGTATATACACACTAATCAATTGTATTTTTTTTTTTGCCGGTGGGAAATCACACTATGACTTCTCCCGCTCTGGGTGAAGCGGAAGACGCTCTCTCGCTTCAGTCTCTTACTGACTAAAACCCACCCCTGTTCCTTCCTTGCCTGAGAGCCGAGGGGCGCGGTAACTCTGTTACGAATTTGTCCGCGACACACGCTAAAGCCTTAAGGCCGTTAACTCATACGGAAAAGACATGGTATTGTATAGTTAATAAATATCACTTGTTTCGGTTGCTGACGGAACAGTCTACTCGTAACTCTAGATAGAGTGATTTATCATTATAGACATATTTTTTTAAATTAAATAATTACATAGGATCCAATAGGATCATCGGCAATGATGAACTTGTTGAGTCAAAGCTGCTAAGTCAACGCTGAGTTGCCAGCCTGTGAGTTTTCTAAATTACATTTAGGAGAATGTGCGACGGAATTACATAGTTTAATTCCACCAAGCCCGTTCGTCTATCGGACCACTAGACATACGTCGATGCGCCCGTCAAGCCTCATTAGCAGACACAATTAAAAACCTACACCGAGGGGCCTGACGGATTAAACCCCGCCCTTTCGCTCTAAGCCACGTAGCTACTTGTCGGATACGTTTGATATTCATTGCGTTTTTGTTTAACTGCAAATGCGTAATATCGAAATTTCGACAATTGAAACGAAAATTTAGGTAATGTTTGTTTGGTAAAAAGTTTAGTAATAACACTTGGAACTCATTTTCGTAAAAAAAAAATTGCTACTTTGACCGTCAATATCTCCAGATCTAGTGGATTCCCAGGTATGGTCTAGTGAAAAAAATGATCTAAGTAATGGGTAGAATATGTGGCAAAAAAAAGGCTTTAGCGCGGTCATGATACGGCTCGGTGTAAAAGAGGAATACGACCAAATAAATCTCCTACCATGTGAGATGTCGAACAAGATTGACAGAGGATACAGAAAAATAATAATGGGATTATTTTCTATGTTTTTATTTGGATTAAAAAATATTGTGTTTTCTTGTGAAAGCCGGATGTGTTTTGTTTGTTGTTTGTCATCACGGAAAATGTAGGTCAATACACTGAGAAAATTGTACCTTGGAATTTTTTTCTTATATCTGTTGAAGACTTGTTTGTTCACTATAGAGACATAGAAAATGGGATTTACAATATTAATACTTACAATTTACTATTGATAGGCACGAGTTGTAAGAAATATTTTTTTTGGGGCTGTGACCTATCAGCTGTTAGCCGCGTGCGCCGTTCTGTCTCACTATATGTTTCTTTGGGAAAGTTGTTTGTTATCATGAGTACAATCACGTGTTTAAGTATCAGTCACTAATTACCAGTCACCCTATATATCAGTCAGCAGCACTTTTTCATAAGTAAGGTGACTTCGCAAACTGATCTTCTTGACATTAAAAAAATACCAATAGCGTGTTTTGAGGCGGATTTTATAAACTTTCTGTCATTTTCAGGATCAGTAAAAATGCGTTCTATAAATGGGCGTTCAAATGCATGACCGTTTGATTTCGGTTATGTGTGGAGAAGGCCAGTATCCGCCAAACTGCCTCGCCAGTGCTGATAATTATTGAGACCTGACTGAAACTTGGTCGCGTCTCGATCGATCAGTACTCTGCAAACACTACGTAGCCTGGTCGCTGCTCTTGTTTGCATACGTATTTACAAAAAAAAAAAAAAAACTAAACGAAGGAACGATACCGATGCAGCTATGGAAACAATTTTTGAACTTTTCTTTGTCATTTTTTTACTATACCTATCTATAAAAGTAGTAAGAATGGAAAAAGAGAATGACATGTTAACAGTAAGATAATACATTAAATATTAACAAAATCATCACCAAAATGAATAAGCAAATCAGTCCTGAAACCAACGCGCTACGATCTTCGCTCACATAATTTCAAAATAGGCGTTCTTAAATACACGTCATAATTGAAAGCTTGGCTCCTTGTAGATGATAGCGTTATTTTCATTTCAGAAGTTAAATTCGTAACTATATGCTACTTTGATTTTATTATGTTTTGCTTAATTTTTCCAAAAACATTTCGAAAAATATCGAATTAAAATGTTTATGTAATTAGAAAAATTGCTTTCATTATTATTTTTAAAATATCATCTTATATTATACAAAGATAAAAAAAAAACACATAAAGAATTTATTGTAGCTGGTGATTGAACTCGCGGTAAAGTGTCATTCAAAACAGATGCAATATTGCTCACCACTCATAGCAAATAGCGTGATAATTTATATCCTATTATATGACCATACCTATAAGGATTAGTTATGCAAAATTTGAACGGAATCAGCGTGGTAGTTTTTGCGCCAAGTGAAAACATCGCTCCACATTTCTACTGTTCTATATTATTATATGTATAGATTAACCCACCCCAAAAAAATGCAATAATAATAGTTGCAATCTTTATTATTTACCCAGATTAGTTTCAGGTTTCAAAATGGAAGGTATGAGATTTTCACTCAAACCAGTTTTTCCATTTGCATCCCGATAGGGTTTGATTTTAAAAACACAAACAGTACGATTTTTTGTACAAATGATTTCCCCCCCCCCCCGCCCCTCCTTACCGCCCCCTTATGGGTTGAATGTCGAAAAATCATTTCTTATTCCTCGTCTACGTCTTAAAAACAACACATGTGAAAAAAATCAGCGTTCGAAGTTCAAGGATTTAGGCTGGGCGTTGATGAGTCAGTGAGTCAGGCCTTCTCCTTTTATATAGCATGTAACAAAAACCCTGTCTGATCCTGAAGGGTATTACTTGGTATGGTACTGCGTACACATATACGTTATCATTTAATGGATACGAGATAATTATTTTTCCCCAATGAAAATAATTAATTAAATGAAAAAAATAAAAACTTATCAGAGGCAACACTGAGCGCTCGACAAAGTTCACATACTGTTTTGTTTTAAAGATATCGCCTGAGCGAGACAACGTTTATTGCGAACTAAGTTTACAATGTTGGTGTTATGTTACCACTACGACAAATTATAATTATATTTACGGAATCTGCCCTTCCACCCAAAATAAAATAGGACATTAATGGAAAAGGTCAAATCGTATTACGGAACAAAACATGAGAAACAATTTGCCATATTGCCATTAGGCTAATAACACAGCAATGTTACATCCACGATATATGTATGTAATCTATCCAGCTTAATATTTCAAATAAGGAAGTATTTTTTGTCTATTTCAGGCATATTTGTGCATTCTTCTTTCTCCGCATCGCCGTCGACTCGTAATGTGCTCAAAAGACTGGCGCCATTGCCACATTGTATGGCAATGCTTAACCTCTTGTCGAGATAAAAGCTAGCCCTAGGGTCACACTTTAATGTTTGTCATCCGATCACCGGGTAAACGAATTTTGATGATACTTGACACTCGAGTGGATCATGTCTTGGATGATGGATTTATATTAATATTACCGTGGTATAATTTTCGTTTCTAATGTGGGCGCAACTGCTGGCAAAAGTTAGTTCGTAATAAAATCAAAATCAAATACATTTTTTTTTTGTTGAACGTGGTAACGTGGTATAAGGTACAGATGTTGTAATTATTAAAGAACGCTATGTCTAGCCGTCATTGGCGTAATTTTAAAATATTATCGTGGTTCAAACATGCTGATTATAATAAATTATCAAACAATTATAACACATCATTAAATGATTCTAATTCAAATAGTCAACATAATAAAAAAACATTCCAATAACTATAATAATAATAATAAATTGTAGCATAAGTTATTGTCAAATCAATAAATTATATATATAATTATATTTGTTATTATATTTGTTATTTTGTGCCACTTAGGTATTCGTTCACCGTAAGTTTATTAATATGTTTTTTCATACAAGATTTTTAATATAGCCTTGTCAAAATCGTGTATGTTGTTCGTTTTTTAATTCGTCTAGGGATGTTATTATAGATCCTAAAAAAAAGGTGCAAAAAACTTTCAAAAGTCATTTTATTCAAACTAGGCTGAGAAACAGCACTTTTTGAGCGTCAAAGTTCTACAAAGAGAGTCCCCCAAAACGCCCGCCCGTCACCTCTTCCTAGTGTTAGGTGGAAAGAAGAAGTGGCGCAACAAACTCCCCAGCAACACATGCATCTGTTTTTTCGTCGGTTAAAAATAGTATGCAAAATAATTAACATTACAGTGTTAATACGAGTAGGTATCAGCAGGTTTAGCATGACCAATTCTATCGCTATTCTACCAAGAAGAGACAAAGTTCTTTTTATCTAACTTGATATCTTTTCTGCCCGAGCATCATGCTTTACATTGTAGACTTTTTTCGACTGAAGAAAAGAAACATATTTTCTTCTTTTCAGTTTTAACATCGCCATGCTTAGGACGGTAGAAACCTTTCTAGAATCTGTAATTTTGTCTATTCTTCCGTCGACAAAACCTGTTTCTATGGTGTTCATGCTACGCGTGCAGAGGACAGTATAGACCAGCCAAGAAAATTATGAGTTTGTCAATAACAAAAAGTCTTTTACAGTGACTAAGCAATTGATCCAAAAAGGCTATTCATTTTGTGTCTTCTTCTTCGTGTTTTGATCAGAATTCAACCACTTTGACAGCGTTAGAATTTGCCTCGTAAAGGTCTGTAAGCGCACTGGTTTAAGAGCAGTGGTGGCCCGGTGATAACGACCGCGACTTACAAGAGGTCTTGAGTTCAAACCCAGACAGGCGAATTTGTGTAAATTATTTCAGCATCACTGCTCTCAAAACGGTAAAGGAAAACATCGTGAGGAAACCGGCGTGTTCCAGAAAAAAAACTACGAAGACATGTGAAATCAATTAACTCGCATTGGGCCCGCGTGGTGGTTTACGGCCCACACCCTCTCACAGAGAGGAGGCCTGTGCTGGCAGTGAGGACGACTTCAGGTCGTCGTCGGTTCTAGCTAACTTCAACCTGTGAATTTTGTGTGACAGTGATGCGCCCGCATCTTAAAATTTCACTCTCATCATTTTTTCATAACGCGCCTAAAGAAGTATAACTTCAAAAAGTATTACAATTTTTTATAACTAAACTCTCACCATGTACAGGTACTTATTATTGTTTTTATAAACTACTAGCGACCCACCCCGGTTTCGCACAGGTGCATTTATTTTTGTTTATTTGAATTCTCAAAATTTTCATTCATATAAACCTTGTCCTGACAAACATGAACACAACAAAAAAAGAGTTATCCAATTTGGTGCAGTCGTTCGGAAGTTATGCGCGTACATACATATCGGCGGGTTATTTTTATCTAAATAGATTTTTGGCTCAGCCGGTAACAGAACTTAGCGGGGGTGACGGGTTTGGAAAAATTGGCACACGTCCGAGCTCCAACATGTTCCGCTTGGGACTAAAGGACAAGGAGCGAGCGCATGAAAATAGGAAAACACTGGATTTTGGAATTAGTGGTATAGATATTTTGTTATTTCACATTATGTCGGCCGTTTTATTTCCCATTTTTTTCGACATTTATTATGGCATTAGTTTTATTTTCCAAAGCCTAATATAACTCAAATGAAATAAGAATTAGATCATAATTAAGACTTGTCTTTGCAATTTAATTGGATGCAGTTAAGTGTAATTAATCGTGTATCGCAATATCTAGATCAAAGTGTGAAATATGTAATTTTTTTTTTCAACATTTAAATCCGTGTTATCACACTAATATTATAAAGTCGAAAGTTTGTGAGTGTGTATGTTTGTTACTTCTTCACGATCAAATGGCGGGACTGATTTGGATCAATTTTGGTATGTATCTACATACCAAAATTGATCCAGATAGCTTATACCCTGGATTAACACATAGGCTGCTTTTTATCCTGGTCTACGCGGGTGAAACCGCGGGATAAAAAACGACCTTAATTCGGATAACGCCGCCTTAAAAGGTTGATGATGAGGTCTTTAAGAGTGTAGGTGTTGCTGCTCAGAGGGTACAACAAGAGGTAAGGCACTGTTTGTGTCCTTTTGAGTTGATTAATTTGTTAATCTTTTGAAAAATAGCTGTTGGAAGCTTTTCACGCATAAATAAACAGTTTTTTTGGTGGGCAGACACTTATAAAGCCAGGTTCACATTATTAGGTATGTCGTGTCGTGGCGCCTTTTGACGTAGTTGATTGGCTATTAAAGTCGTGATAATGACGTAAGCTTGAACAGAGTCGTGTGATTGGTGTGTCGCATGCCACGACATGATACGACACAACACAATAATGTGCCTGTAACTTTAACATCTTACGTTACATAATATATAATCTTTACTACGCACCTGACCTTTTCGAGGAACATTACCGATTAGTTCAGGATTTGTTTTTCTAGGTCGTTCCTTTTTGGCGCCTTGGCTTCGTCGGTTTTCATCTTTTTTAATTAGCCTAGCCTTAATTTATTAGCCAACTATGTAGGTGTTGGCTTTCAGTCCAGCCAGATGCAGCTAGATAACAGTACTTTGCATAGAGGTACTGCCTCACTGACCACCACAACCCAGTAACTGTATAAAACGTTACTCTAAGCAAGACTAGTTGCCAGCATTTCTGACTTCTGCCCGTAACGAATGTCAAAAATCTACAAATTCTATGTTAGGATCGATTGCTCAAAGTGCTTAATGGTGCTTCCATACCGAAGTTACTTTTTGTGGAGCAACATTTTGCAACATGAAAATCCTTTGTAATAAACAAGTAACAAAATGCTGCTCAAAAAAAATATACTTCGGTGTGGACGCACCATAACGAGCTTTATCTCTAATTTTATTTTAATTTGTTACTTATTTGTCATTTGACCGCTAAGACTTTTTGCAAACTGTCTACGTTCTATTCTATCCGATCCGATCTCAATGGTACTATTCACTTTTGGATTGCACTCTCACAGTACATGTACGGTTTGCATTTATGTTCAGAAGTTCTCTTATCCCTATAGCCTCGAGAGGTGTAAAACATAATTATTGCAAATGGTACATACTAGCTTGTGTCAGTGGCTTCGCCCGCGTGATTTTAGTACTTCCTCCACTATAAATTATAGCCTATGTCCTATTCCAGGCTATAACCTATCTCTGTGCCAAATTTCATCTAGATCCGTTCAGCCGTTCTGGTATGATTGAGTGAAATTCCCTGCCAGAGTCTGTGTTTTCTGTTAACTACAACCTGGGATCTTTAAGTCAAGAGTGAATAGGTTACTTCTAGGCAAGCGTGCTCCATCTTCGACCTCTTCATCGCTTACCATCAGGTGAGATAGTGGTCAAACGCGTAGGTATAATCGATAAAAAAACAAACATCCATCCATATATTCAAACTTTCTCTTAGGAAGTAAGATTATAGTTGTTTCAATTTAGCATGGCAGCAGTGATTACGACTTAACGTGCCCTCCGAGGTACGGAGGGGACTCTTTAAGTAATTGATATTCTGTGGTCACCCTTTCGTGGAAAAAATGCAGTATCCAATCACAACAAAAATAAACGATTATTTCTATTTCTCCTACATCCTGTGATTTACACCAAAGCTAATTTAGTAAATGTAGAAGCCGGGCTTCCGTGATATTAAATCTGCTGCGTTGTCACTCCGGTCACGGCCTTCTGAAATTATCACTCTCATTTTGTAGGGGCCAATTTCTGTCAACGCTAGCCGGGAATGTTAAACATTGTGTATGGGCTCGCAGCCAGCGATTGTCCTATTTTTTTTATTAAATTTAATGCTCAAGTAAAAATTACTGTACCTACAAAGGTCGACTTAATACCTAATGCACTTTCTGCCAGTCGACGACAAACGAAAAAAAAAAACAATAATAAATATATTACTATAATACATACATATACAACAAAATTAACAATATGTAATTGAGAATAACGAAAACAACGAATCAGCGTTGTGATGATTTTTCCAACTCCTTGCGAATGTGTTCACGCGCCTTCAATTTAAAAGAGAACCGACTGATTGCCGTCCTGATGTTCGGAGGGAGCGCATTCCATAGGGAGACCACCTGGACATGGAAGGAAGGGTGGATACTGGATAAACCCAGAGCGGTGAGATCCCCATCGTAGAAGACGATTAATGGTTGAACGAAAATTTTTACCGTGAGTATACCATACCATAGAAACTGAAAATGTGAAGTCAGATAAGAAGAAGATGTGGGTTTATTGAGTAAAGAAAACAAGGTAGTCAAGGCAATCAGCGCTCTACGCTGACGAATGGGTGTTTGGCTGAAAATATTAACTTTTGAATTTATGAACAAGATTTTGGTATACTGTGTGGAGTTATAAGTGACTGGCGACACCGACTCCGCACGAATACAAATTATACACAAAACCGTTCCTATTTATCACTGTTTAAGATAGTTTCAGGCGCAGTTATGCGACTTTTAACTTTGACTTGGTTTTTAATTGAACATCACGTCTAAACGACTAGTCTTATTTCTTTGAAAAAAATATATGTTACTTAATACAATTTTCATCGTAATTTGATTTGAGATTATTTGAAATTATATTTTTAACACCTATTGTAATTAATTTGTAAAGTTATGTGTAACGCGGATAAAAAATTGAGAATAACGCAAAAACTATAAAGCGTATTTTAATAAAACTTTCACCATTTTAAATATCACTTAATTATTTATAATTTATTCTAAGTGTTTCAGTTTAATACCTGTTTTTTTATGTGTAATAAATTAATAATGCGTCTAATCGAATAGCGCTGCATAATGGGCGAGACCTATTACTGGGTGGACGTACGACGCGTTACGTGAGCTCAACACAGAACACGAAAGCTAACCACTCAAGGTCATTGGCAGTTAATATCGCCTTAAATTAGTGATAACCACATTAAAAGTCGTTGAGTGGTTTAGGAGAAGTTAGCGCAGAAACAAACAGACGCAGAAAGTGATTTTTGATATAAGCTATACTAGAGAAGAGAAGATTTTAGAAAACTGAGTACTGGGGATCGATTGTATCGATAGCGAATTATATTCCAGGCCTGGCCTGGTTAAAGAATTAACCTAACTTAACCCAACCTAACCAGAAAATATGCAGTTAGTAGGTAATTTGAGAAAATCAACCATGTTTTTAGGATGAATGGTGATTTTATGACGTTATTGTAGGATCCGTGAACTACAATCTCTAAGGTTTTTATGTACCATGATAATTATCATATTTTGTGCTCGCAGCCAGACTCCTGCTTTCATTGTGTGAGTCTGAATTAAATCGCGCGTCTCAAAGCCCCAACTCAAACGTAAATTGTAAATCTTCCTCATTTTACTTAGCAGCGACAGCGGGCACAAGGTGGGCTCCGAATTGTTTTACAAATTGTTTACACAGAGAACGGTACTGATAGGTCCCTGGTCTGATCTTTATATCTTCCTGGAATAGTATTTAACGGATAGGTACTAATTCTTGAGTGACTGGCTCGTCGGCCTACTGCTAAGAATGAATTTCTGGCTACATTTCCCATGGTTCGGTTAGGTTAGCATTTTTGATACAAGTTACGTGTACTTGTAGCAAAACAACACATAATATACATAACACACATAAATCATTATCACCACGTTATTAATGTACACAAGATACCAATTAAATAATTATAATATTTAAAAAAAACCCAACGCTTAAAAGAAAAAAACTTTTTACAACATTCAACCGACGAAAAAGAACTAAAAAGCAAGAAATAAATAAACCTTTTAAGTCTTGAGTATTGAGCTTATTTACCAACATAAAATATCAAATTCTATATTTAAACTAATTTTGAGTCGGCGCCAAACAACAATCTGATTATTTAATATCTAAATTGTTTAAGTACGTAAAAATGAAGAAGGCTAGATATAGGTAAATAAACATTTTATTATTTGGCGGCGGCTCAAAATTAGTTTATATAGAATTTGATATTTTATGTTGGTAAATAAGCTCAATACTCAAGACTTAAAAGGTTTATTTATTTTTTGCTTTTTAGTTCTTTTTCGTCGGTTGAATATTTGTTAAAAAGTTTTTTATGTTATGATTTTTTGTGACTCGCATCCTCTTTTAAAACTCTTAGGCTAATTTCAAATCCTTCATCATTCCTTTTGGCACTGAGCTGATGATGTAACCATCCTTCCATGAGGTACCCAGGATATTGACCAGTTGAGGTTACCTCCAATATTCTAAAAACGTCTTTTCTTCAAAGCATATTAAGTGGTATCTGTCACTAAAACCAGTATTTTGTATCTAACTTCTTTTGTTTAGGAAAGGCATTGTTTCCATCATCAGCTCAGATTCATGATGTGATGATTCCTAAATGCAAATACCTGATTAAGTTGTGAAAAGTAAACAGAAACAATATTTGTGCCCAATTTTCGTGGTTTTCCCTCAATTTTATCAGGATTCTATGACCAGATCCTGATGTCCTTGATATGGGACCACCCTAGGTATAGCCTATCATAAAAAAAGAATCATCAAAATCGGTTCATAAACAACGGAGTGAGGGCCGAACATACGTACAGAAACGCTAAACGTGCCCACAATTTCGAGGTTTTCTCTCAATTTTATCAGGATTCCATTATCAGATCCTGATTTCCTTAACATGGGACCACCCTTGAAGCCCACCCTATGTAACAAAAAATAATCATCAAGATCGGTTCATAAATGACGGAGTGTGGGCTGAACATACACAAAAAAAAATATACATACGGTCGAATTGAGAACCTCCTCCTTTTTTTTCGTCGGTTAAAAAGCGAACATTTTAAAAACAAAAGAGCTGATAACCTTAAAACGGCTGAACCGATTTTGATAAAACATATCTTAGAACCATTGCTAGGAAACCTGCTTTTAAATGAATAAGATCACATTCAAATCGGTTCACCTGTTTAAGAGCTATGGTGCTACAAACAGACAGACACACACCCATAGCGGTCCAACTTATAGCACTCACTTTTTTGCGTCGGGGGTTAATAAGTAGTTCATGCCTGATTGCTAGTACCCAGTACCAGAATAACTTACATCTCAATAACAACCCAGGCCCAGGGTAAACCATCACATTGACTTGCATAGCGGCCAGAAAGTGAGGTGTACATAAGGCTTAAGGTCCCAAACAGTACTTAATACTTGACGGATTGTTTGGGTCGCCTTCCAAATTCTAAGAAGGATTTCTGAAGTTTCGGGTCTTATCCCCAAAGTAGGGTAAAATAAAATCAGTTTTTTTTTTAGACCACTGAAAACTTTTAATTGCCCTCAGGTTTTCTTTTACTTTTAAATCCTTCTTAATGGAATTGATTAAAAATTGTATCACATCTTACTTTCTTCTTACCTGCTAATAGGAGCACACACACATACATATGAAAGTCTGAATTCTTCAAGCATACCATGTTAACCTTAACTTAAGGCGCTATTAACTGCCAATGACCTTATGTGGTTAGCTTGCATGTTCTGTGCTGAGCTCACGTAACGCGTTGTACGTCCACCCAGTAATAGGACTCGCCCATCAAGGAGCGCTGTCCGAAATTAGACGCATTATTAATTTATTACGCATAAAACAAAAGGTATTAAACTGAAACACTTAAACTAAATTATAAATAATTAAATGATCTTTAAAATGGTGAAGGTTATTAAGGAATGGTGCATTTTATTTTTTAGGGGGCCGAGTCACCCGCGTCCGTAGGAGTATACCCATTGAGTCCCTACACGTGGTCCCCGGGTGGTGCTAATCAGGTGACACAAACTGGTGGTAGGTTTCGACCGATGGCTTGCGACCACCCACTGGGCAAAGACGTACCGCCAAGCGGCCTGGCCGTGTTCCGGTACGATGCTCAGTGTAGCCAATCCAGAGGAGTTGGGTCGAAATAGTTGTTCCATTGCAGGCAGACCAACCGGGCTCGCGCTGATATGGATGTATCGGGAGACTAGTCGCGGAGGGTAGCGGGATCCGAGGCACGGTGCGCCGCTGGCCGACCGCAGTTAGTAGGGGGCCCAAGTAGTGTACTAGCCACACACGAAAGGCTGCCCCGCCAACTGACGAAAAATCCCGGAATGCACCATCGTGCTGGTTGGCGACCAGACGAGAGGGCCCGATGGACATTCCCGGGGGGGCTCGGGCGTCCCCGCAGTCTCCAGACTAGTCCCCCAATGATACCGTCCTGTCAGTGCGTACCTGAAGGTAGCCAGCATGGAACCTCATTTCACTTCCTTCTCCTCTCCTTCCTTCACTCTTCAATAATGAAAGGCAATAGAAAGAAAAAAGCTGTACAGCGGCAGCACTCCCTCTCACACAAAGTGCATCTATCCAACATTCGAGGTCTGCACTCAAATCTCGCCGCAGTCCACCTCCACCTAGAGACTGAGAAGCCAGCTCTCTTATTCCTTTCGGAGACGCAGATCGGATGTCCGTCTGACGTGGCGTACCTATCTTACCCAGGGTTTACCCTGGAGCACAATTTTAAGCCACGCGCTGGTATATGCATGTACGCCCGGGACGACATCTGCTATCGGCGTCTCCGTAACCTTGAGGACTCCAGGTTCTCAACTCTTTGGGTCCTAGTGGACACAGGCCTGGATAAAATTGTCTACGCCTGTGTCTACCGTTCGCACAGCGGTGATCTGGAGGCAACTGGGCTCACACAACACCTGAGTAAAGCGGCGGATGTGGCTCAGCAACGGTACCCTTCAGCCCAATTAGTGTTACTGGGGGACTTCAACGCCCACCATCAGGAGTGGCTCTTCCCATACCAGTACACAGACCATGCTGGACAAGAGACGTATAAGCTAGCGCTGGCGTTAAATCTTACCCAGCTGGTCCAGGGGGCAACGAGGGTGCCGGATGTTGATTCGCACACAGCCAATTGCTTGGACCTTCTGCTGACGACAGATCCAGACCGTTACTCAGTGTCGATTTCTTCACCATTAGGTACTTCCGACCACTGTCTGGTGAAATCTGTATCCGTCTACTCCCCGCCCGATCCTAGCCCTAGAGGCACCAGGCGGGTTTGGCGATACAGGTCAGCAGATTGGGATGGCATGCGATCTTTCTTCGCATGTTATCCTTGGCGGCCCACTTGCTTTTCTTCGACTGATGTTTCGTCGTGCGCGGACGCCGTGACGGATGTGTTGCGGCGGGGAATGGAGTACTACATTCCATTCTCTGACGTAACAATGTCTGGCAGGGCTCGACCTTGGTTTGGTGCCGAGGGCAATCGCGCTGATGCGCTTAAACACGCGGCCTACCTGGCATGGGTTGACGCTCGGACGCGTAAAGCGAGTGACGTGAGTCAGAAGAAGAGAGCCTTCAACAGGGCTGCCAAGTTCTGCAAGAAGGTGTTGCGGAAGGCTCGGTTTGACCACATTGGCCGAATTGGGAACAAACTTGCTTCTTACCCAGCTGGTAGTAAGGCGTTTTGGTCCCTGGCTAAGTCGGTTGAATCGAACTTCTGCCGCCCCTCACTACCTCCACTGCGGAAACCCGACGGGTCGCTGGCCCACTCCGCTGAGGAGAAAGCAAGCTTGTTTGCCTCTCTGTTTGCGGAATCTTCGCGTCTAGATCCTGGTGGCGCGAGGCCCCCTGGTACTCTTGGTGGATGCGAGTCGATTATGTCAGACATTCGCATTCATCAGAAGGATGTCCGGAGGGTACTGCGTAACCTGGACGTGAACAAGGCTAGTGGTCCCGACGGGATACCGGCAATTGTACTGAGGACGTGTGCGCCTGAGTTGTCTCCGATCTTGACACGCCTATATCGCCTTTCGTTTGAGACTGGAAAAGTGCCGATGGCTTGGAAGCAAGCTAACGTGCAACCCGTACCCAAGAAGGGTAGTCGAGCTGACCCAGCAAATTATAGGCCCATCTCGGTAACTTCCGTTCTCTGTAAGAGTATGGAATGTATACTGAATGGTAAGCTCCTAGCATACCTAGAAGCTAACGATATCCTAAGTGACCGACAATACGGCTTCCGCCGAAATCGGTCAACGGGAGATCTTCTAGCGTATGCCATTCACATCTGGAGTGAGGCCATCGACAAACAAGGGGAAGCCCTTGCGGTCTCCCTTGATATCTCGAAGGCCTTCGACCGGGTCTGGCACGACAGCTTAATTGGCAAGCTTCCTTCCTTCGGTCTGCCCGCTGGATTGTGTGATTGGATAGCAGATTTCCTGAGGGATCGGTCTATCCGAGTAGTCATAGATGGCTGCTCGTCCGGACTGCTGGCTATTAATGCCGGTGTTCCTCAGGGGTCGGTGCTCTCGGCAACATTGTTTTTGCTGCATATTAACGATCTGCTAAAACCCGGTACCTTTGGGTATGCAGACGACAGCACTGTTGCCGAGAGATACGTGCCAGACGCACGAGTTAGTGGGTCTCAGGTCCGGTCTCTCCGAGAGGCTATGGTTGGGCGCTTGAACTTGTCCTTGCAGGCTGTCTCAGATTGGGGCGATGCCAATCTGGTTAAGTTCAATGCTGCTAAGACCCAGGCGTGTCTTTTTTCTGCTAAAAGGAGCCAATTTCACCCGGCTCCATGTTTCCGAGGTGTAACCGTGCCGATAACCGACCGACTTGATCTTCTTGGTGTTACTTTAACATCTACCCTCAATTTTGGCCCCTTCATAGAGGCTAAGGCTCAAGTGGCTGCCAAAAAGTTGGGGGTCCTCGCAAAGATGGGACGATACTTCACGCCGGAACAGCTGCTCCAACTCTATCAAGCGCAAGTCCGATCGTGTATGGAGTACTGCTCTCATCTTTGGGACGGATCTGCAAGATACCAGCTTGATGCCCTTGAGTCAATTGAGAAACGAGCCAAGAGGATCATCGGCAATGATAGACTCGTTGAGTCAAAACTCCAAAGTCTTGAACATAGACGCCGAGTTGCTGGCCTGTCGGTATTCTATCGATTACATTTTGGGGAGTGTGCGACGGAATTGCTTGATTTGATTCCGCCAAGCCCGTTTCATCTAAGGACCACAAGACGTACGGCGAAGTGTCACCGGTTCATGGTGGACATCCCATCCATACGCACAAAGCGTTTTGAGAAAACATTCATTGCACGTACAGCTAGAGAGTGGAATTCTCTACCGGAGTCTGTGTTTCCTGTAAGATACAACCTGGGAGTCTTTAAGTCAAGAGTGAATAGGTTACTTCTAGGCAAGCGTGCTCCATCTTCGACCACATCATCGCTTACCATCAGGTGAGATAGTGGTCAAACGCGAGCCTATCAAACATAAAAAAAAAAAAAAATCTATAATATATGTATTATATATATAATTATAAATAGTACCTACACCTAAGACTACCTACATTACAGTATTTCCTTTCTCTTTAAAATCCATCCAAAGGTTGTCTTAAAAAGATCGCTTTTAGTGATGAGGCCGCCCATTGTGTCACGCTATGTAACATTTTCTTAATATTTTATTGTAATCATATGGTGTACATAATAAAGAGTATTCTATTCTAAGGTGCCATAAAAATACGCTTTATAGTTTTTGCGTGATTCTCAATTTTTAATCCGCATTAGACATAACTTAACAAATTAATTACACCATGTTATACTCGTAAAAATATGATTTCTAATATTCTCAGATCAAATTACGACGGAAATTGTTTAGAGTAATATTTTTTTTTTTTTCAAAAAAATAAGACTGGTCGTGTAGACATGATGTTCAATTAAAAACAATTAAAAGTCGTATAACTGCGCCTTAAGCAATCAAGGCTGAATGGATTGAAATCCTACTAATATTATAAACATATATATATAGCTACAGCCAGCGCCTTCGCCCGCGTGGAATCAGTACTTTCCCCGTTAAACTTTCAACCCCTTTTCACCCCTTTAAGGGTTGAATTTCGAAAAGCCCTTTCTTAATAAATACCTACTCTTCACAAAGAATACACCCTCCAAGTTTCATGTCTCTAAGAGCAGCGGTTTAGGCTGTGCATTGATATATCAGTCAGGCAGTCAGGACTTTGAATTTTATATATACAGATGTAAAAGTTTGGATGGGTGGATGTATTTTTTTTCTTTGATAGGCTCTCGTTTGACCACTATCTCACCTGATGATAAGCGACGATGTGGTCGACGATGGAGCACGTTTGCCTAGAAGTAACCTTTTCAGTCTTGTCTAAAAGACATCCAAACAAACGAAACACTGACTCCGGCAGGGGAAACTATTTCAAATATTTAGATTCATTCAGCCTTGATTGAAACAGGTAGACCGTGACTTTATTGGGACATATGATATTATTCATTCCGGCAGTGTTTCCCCGGCATTATTTTAGGAAGGTCACTCATGGTAACGGTTACAATTGCAAAAAGTCGCGATGCTGTCGCTGGTCTAATAGGTGGAATCCGGGACCGCAGTCCCGGTCTCAAAAACACCACGACTGGTACCTTCACCCTTGTAACCACGATTCTGCGTCGCTAGTATTGCGATTCAGCATGAATAAAGACGCGATACATCATGGATACAGACGCGATGCAACATCGATACAGTCTTGCGCTGTAGAGAGGCCGGTTGACGCTACTGTTTGCATCGAAGCAGTCGCGCGTTAGTAGCGATGCACCATCAGTCAAGTCACACGTTTGAAATGATGATGTTGCGCGTTACAAATGGATCAAACGGCAAAATGTAGCGATGCAGCGGCGCGTTTAAGAAATGCATCTGAATCTACGTAAAAAGCCGTCGTGGGCGATATCTTGTGGCTTTTTCGGAAAGGCTATATGCTATACCTACTAGTGACTGTACAAAAACATCTACTCCAAAATCGCCAAAGGATAGGAATTGATGCCTTCCAATAAAGATCCCAAAAACCCTTCTAACTGCGCTAGTGCGGTGGGACTCCTAAATGTGGTTGTTTCATTAGGAATTCTCTCCAGCAGTTCGGAGTCAGGATTTATGGCAAATAGGCACACCAATTACACAACATCAGTAGCAAGATAATTGTGTACAGTTCTGCTGTACCTTAAAATAAATAAAACCGTGATGTTCTGTTGATTGTTGAGACCCGACACAACCCTCAACCTTCTTTAAGCAAAGGATATTTACCAAGATTTTCACACGAAAAACAGGCGTCTATTACATAACTAGAGGAAAACGAAAAGGGCTCGCCCTTTGCACACCCTCATCCAAAACAAATTAAGGACAAGATAGTGTAAAAAACAACAACCGACAACAATCTAGCGCAAATACGAATTTTATTACCAGTTCTACAGGATGAGTGGGTAAACTATGGACATTTTGAAAGAATATAAGAGTTTTTATTTTTTATCTGTGATAGACTCGCGTTTGACCACTATCTCACCTGATGGTAAGCGATGATGTGGTTTAAGATGGAGCACGCTTGCCTAGAAGTAACCTATTCACTCTCGACTTAAAGACTCCCAGGTTGTAGCTATCTGGAAACACAGACTCCGGCAGGGAATTCCACTCTTTAGCTGTACGCACAATTAATGTGTTCCGTTTTGTGCGTGTGGGTGGGATGTTCACCATGTACCGGAGGCGCATCGCCGTACGTCTAGAGGTCCGATGATGAAATGGGCTTGGCGGAATTAGACTATGCAATTCCGACGCACACTCCCCAAAATGCAACCGATAGAAAACCGACAAGCAACTCGGCGTCGATGCTCAAGACTTTGGAGCTTTGACTCGACGAGCTTATCATTGCCGATTATCCTCTTGGCGTGCCTCTCAATTTCCTCTAGTGCATCAAGCTGGGATCTGGCAGATCCATCTCAAAGATGAGAGCAGTAATCCATGCAAGACCGAACTTGCACTTGATAAAGTTTGAGCAGCTGTTCCGGCATGAAGTACAGAAAAAGAATTCACTACCAGATTCTCTGTTTCCTGATAGCTACAACTTGAGAGTCTTTCAGTCACGAGTGAATGTTACTTCTAGGCAAATGGGCTTCAGCTTCGGCCACATCATCACTTACCATCTGGTAAGATGGTGGTCAAACGGGAGCCTATTAATGATAAAAAAAAACTTTTTTTTTTATGTATGTCCACTGATTTCTGTCAGTTGTGGACCGATTTTCAAAATTCTTTTTAATCTGTAAGAATATACTCCCGAGGCGGTCCCATATAAATATTATCGAAATTGCTTTAGCGCATTTTGAAAAACTGAACAAAACCAAAAATACGTATAGGTACATAGATGACGTTTTGGTTATCTCCAATTACCAGTATATTTAAATTCCACGTTCCATGTTATTGTGGTTTTTAGTTTTGGGGTATAACAACTAAAAAGTAAAAATTAAAAAACTTTTTTACAAATAAAAAAGAAAATACACTACAAAAAACTTTTTTACAAAAAAAAAAACAGACTTCCAAAAAAAAAAAAAATTAATAAATAATAATTTCGGAAGTCGGTGTTTGTATTTTATTTCTTCGATATTTGACACCGACTTCCGAAATTAAAGTTATTTTAAAATTTTTAGTGTATTTTTTTTTGGAAGTCGGTTGTTTTTTTTGTAAAAAAGTTTTTTATTTTTCGCTTTTTAGTTGTTATACCCCAGAACTTAAAACCCCAATAACATGGAACGTGGAATTTAAACGTACTTGTAACTGAAGAAAACCAAAACGTCATCTATGTTTACGTATTTTTCGTTTTTGTTCAGTTTTTCAAAAAGCGCTGAAGTAATTTCGATAAAATTTATATGGGACCACCTCGGAAGTATATTTTTTTCGAATAAAAAAAGAATTTTGAAAATCGGTCCACAACTGTCAGAGAAATCAGTGGACATACATAAAAAAAAACATACGTACAGTCGAACATAGAACCTCGTCCTTTTTCGAAGTCAGTTAAAAAGAGTTATAAACGAAAAAGGTTGGCGTGTATAAATTGTACCCGTGAGGAGCCGCGGCCGGTCGCTAGCAACACATATAATAACATTTTATTATTATTTCAAATTATTTATTTATGTATTTAAAGACATTAGTACCCACATATCTATATTTAATTATTTATTTTATTTACCCTCGTCCGAGTAACTGCAGGGTGCCAACTGACACAGACCGCAGGAGAGGTACTGGGCGTACTGGGCGTAGGACGTCGCGAGACGATCTCCGGCCACCGTAGACACGGGCCTGCGGACGGCGAGCAGAGGGTAGCTCGTAGTGTTGCCCAAAATCGGTCTTGGTCTTGCGGTCTTGGTCTTGTTCTTGCATTTTCGCAAGACCAAGACCAAGACCAAGACCACCTTATTGTAGCAGGACCAAGACCAAGACTGAACCCTGCAAGACTTGAGCAAGACAAGACTTAAGCCTGCAAGACTCTTGCGTCTTGCAGTTAAGACAAACTGAGATTTGGGCGTTATTAAGTAGGTATTTGGATTCAATCCCGATTTTGAGAGAGGTTCCCCAGTATCAAAACCGTCGGTGTCGTCATAACACTAAACTAAGGGCTGCAGTTGTATCTGCAGTTGGCAACGTGCCGCTCGTCTGAAAGAACCCTAAAAGGTTGTGTTGATTAGGTAGGTAAGTACTTATTATGTTTCAACTATTTATTAAGTAGGTAGCGTGTATACTCACAAATCTGTTCCACTTTCCAGCAAAGTTCATACCTTGTAGGTATCTACCTATAATAATATTTATGCTTGTTTTTGTCTAATGTGCAGATCTAACGTTAGTACTCGTAGGTTGGTATGTGCTTAAAATTATAGCCAATAAAATTATATAAACATTATGTAGGTACCTACTTATGTTTCAAAGTTTATATTATTCTTCTATTCAGCAAAATTTAAAACTAACAGTGAGTCGAGTAGGTCTAGTAACAGTTTCTACGGCAACCAATGTTATGGTACAGACGCCAGCACATCAAGCTACTACAATCTGTCAAATTTCTTTAACAGATTTTCAACTTTATCGCTAAAGAATTAAGGTTCAAGGTTGATTGGGAAAATGTGACGTTCTGCGCATAAACTGTTGGTCGGTCGGTGTATTATATACCTACTTATTGGATAATTTACCGACAAAGACGCCACAGTTTGCAACAAGTGTATTACAGCATTTGACACTGTTTGAGCGCCGCATTCGCCGACATAGAGTGACAGAGGCACACAAGATTGTTACCTATTTTGGTAGGGTTGGTACAGGAGGATAAAATTAAATGACCTTGAAGATGTCTCAGCAGTAAGTAGGTATAAATTGAATGCACTGAGTTTCTTGTGTAGATACATTCATACACTGGCTCGAATTCGAACACTACAGCGTTTAAAGCTGTCGGGCGAGATGATAATTAATAACTAAGTAGGTATTGCATCTATTGAATTGCGAATATTTTGATTTCGAAATAATCATTGTTAATATCGGTAAATGCTAGATAGTGACTGACATAAATTGGTACTAAAATGTGAGCAGCAAGATTGAAAATTGATATTCAAAGGTCGAGGAATGAGTTTGACCTTGAAAAAGTCATTTTTTTTTAAATAGTTCCTCGACCTTTATGAACTTGGAGGGTTGTATTGATGATTTTGATGATTATAATTCTGTAACTACATACGTCTTACAGCGCGAATCATAATCTAAACTAACGTGTTCAATAAATAGCAATAGGCTAATACGTATTTGCAAGACTTGCAAGACTTGCGAGACTCTTGCTGCAAGACCAAGACCAAGACCAAGACTGAGAGCGCAATACCAAGACCAAGACCAGGTGTATTGACGCAAGACCAAGACCAAGACTGGCCTAAGTCTCGTCTTGGTCTTGCATTTGGGCAACACTAGTAGCTCGCCGTCCGATCAGTACCAGGCCCATCAGTCGACGGCGCGTAGTGTTCCACGCGCGCCTTAAAGAGATAAGTGTCAGCCACCACTGGCCCGTCAGTCAGCCCATCGTGGCCTGCATGCCTAGGGGTAGCGGATAGATTCTGAAAATGAGTTACCGCACCCCTGGGCACTAAGGCAGGGTCGGAACACGGGTGGGTTTTAGTCAGCAAGAGTCTGACATGCCCTCCCGCTCCATCCAGAGCGGGAGAAGTCATTGGATGATTTCCAAACCACCAAAAAGAAAAAAAAGGTGCCAACTGAAAACTGGCGTTGGGTGTCTGACTAAAACAGAGAGGCCTATTGACATCAGTAGGTAAAGGTTTGCTGTGAATAATCATCATGATAAGATTATACAATAACATAGTTAATAGGTTAGATGACTAAAAAATTATATTCAGTCCGTCAGTTACATTTAAACAAAAAATGAGGACAATACAGTGCGTTAAAATTTCACGTGGCGTCACACCTACGTAAAAAATGTACCACTTTATACCTACGAGTGACGTTACAAGCCTCCACTCCTGAACTTTGATGCGTTTTGTCTTTGTAATTTTTTATTATAATTATGTAAAGCAAAAAAAAACTTGACTGCTAAAAACAACCCAAAAGTTCCAAAAAGTCTCTTTTCAAACAGTCTGATGCAGTTGGTGGCATGATATCAATAATTGAACTAAAATAACTGCCATCAACTGCATCAGACTGCTTGAAAAGAAATTTTTAGTGGTTTTTTGAAAATATTCAAATCTACATTTGAGTAATATTTTTGGAATCGCCTCCTCGAACCCTTTATTTTGATACCCCACTTAATATAGTACGTCAACTTTCATTTTTATCTTTTTCACAATATGACAGTAATCAAAAAACCAATATGGCGACAACCAGACGGTTGTCGCAATATTGTTTTTTGATTACTGTCATGTCTTTAGTAGAACTCACAAGATTAAGACGAATCAATTGACGTATGAATTATCAAAATCGGTCTACGCGTTTTGTCTCTGTAGTGCCACAAAGGAACAAACATACATACATATATACAAAGGCTAATAAAAAAAAATACCTTTCCTTACGTCGCGCAGTCGGTCGTCAATACTTATTACGAACTAAATAAAATTATTATTTCTCCACCCCGAAATCATTCCTATTGTGGACCAACGCATTTTGACCTGCCCTAACCACTGTCTAGCCAGAAGAATGAATGTCGATCGTTTACCGTTATACCTCCGAACTTTCTGTAACTTCAAACCGCGCGTAGAAGCATCCAGAAAAATCCAGAAAATTATTATCGAGTTCGCAACTAGCTAGCGAAGTTTTTACGGGACTTGTTTATAGTAAGCAATGGATACAAAAATGTCCGGAAAATATTAAACTTTTTTTGAAAACTGAAGTAGAAAGTTCGGGTAGTATTTTTGAGTCGGTTCCTGTTCGAGCGTTGTTTGTGAAAAGCTGTGGTTTATTACTGTTTTGTTTGTTGTAAAAAGGAAATATGACTGATTTTTTTTTGTACATATTTTGGCAACGTCATATATGTTACAATATAATTTAGGTCTATGAGGAATGATTAAGATAGTCAACTTTTTAACTTTCCTACTGCTGGGACATAGGCCTCGTCTCTGCGCGAGGGAATGGTCCAATTTTGTAAGTGTTGCTGCCTAACAGGTTAATCCAATACGCGGACCCAGTGCGGGTTGGTGAATGTCACATGTCTTCGAAGTTCTAGTTCTAGGACATGCAGGTTTCCTTTACAATGTTTTCCATCACCGTTCTAAATGGCAAAGGATGTTTTTTGGTACCTAATACTTTCATTAAAATCCTTAAACTTATTATGATACTGAATCTCGCAATGATAGGTTTTTTGAAGATAAATAAAAGCATATCATATCAATAATCATTTTAAAATGTTATTCCCTACAGGTAGGAACCATAATTGGTCTAAACTAAACCCTGAACCTATTTATACCTGTAATCAGTAATTAGAAGAATTCTGTCTATTTTTAGATTTAAAATATTTCAAAAATTAGAAGACTGCACATTAGGTAAAGATATTAGTGTATACATGATGAAATGCAAAATAAATCAGATATCCATCGGCAAAGTTTCGGAAGATAAAAAAAAGGAAAACGAAAGACTGATTTCAAAACTATATCAATTTGAACATTGTATATTTGCAATCTGTCACATAACTGCGTGTGACTGACACAAATATCGCAGGCGTAAATAAAATACAATAATGTATTTTTTCTCGTGGTTTCGAAACCCTTGTGTTTAGGGAAGTAAGGATTATAAGGAAAAATCTGGAAAATATAATGTGCCAACGACGTAAATTCTCTGTTTCCATACAATCACGATATTGGAGTAGGGTTAAATAATACATTGCGGGGCTTACAAATAAAAAACAAAAGAAACACGTTATGTAATAAGACACTTTTGAGTAACAATTGCTAGTAGACATAGAGTAGGCGCTTTAAATAAAAAAATATATATTAAGAGAAAGATTATAAAAGCTTCGCACGGGTAAACATTATACATATACGCCTTTCTCATGAGTCTCACCGTCTATTGGTAAATACTGTTTGAAAATCAATTCAATAGTTTTTGAGTTTATCGCAAACAGACAGACAGACTGATGCGGCGGGGGACGTTGTTTTATAATATACTAGCGACCCGGCCCAGCTTACAACGGGTACAAATTAAACAACAGGAAGGTTTTAGACCTTCCTCATGATTCACTCTGTCTATTGGTGGAAACCGCATGAAAATCCGTATATGAGTTTTTGAGTTTATCGCGAACAGACAGATTATTTGCGATAAACTCAAAAACTACTAAATGGATTTTCATAATTTCGTTTATCCTCGCATCGGGACGCCTTCCAGCAACTACACCAATGCTAGATGATATTATATCCTCATAGTAAACAAAAAATTAGTATTTTTTTCAACATCAAAACTTGTATCTGTAATACCAATAAAGGAACGAGCAAAAGAATGTCAGAAGGGAGGCTGGCTGCCAAAAGCCTATCTTCCAAAAAAACCTTTTTAAAAAACAAAACATTAAGGTAAGTATCCATCGCCACAACAGCATACTTATCATTAGAACCCATAACGAAAAGAAGGAAATTCTCAGGAAACGTCGAAAATAAAACGCACCAAAATACAAACAAGGAAGGAACTAAGTGACACCAAAAAACTGAGGGTCAGAAAAAACGTAATGAATTACTTCACACCCCCATTTAATGTAACATTTTTCATTGCCACGGTTACCCTTTGACAAATGAACGAAATATGCTAATATGGACAAAACAAAAGGTTTGTGAGAACATTTTTTTATGGAAGGCTTTTCAACTAATTTGTTCCTTTTCGCTGTACGCATATTTTTGGGAGATAACAGCGTTGTTACATTGTTCTTACTGGGGAAAATGAAATAAAAGGATATTATGTTTGTGTGGTCTCTAAAATATAATTTATTAGCTTCTACCCGCGTGGAATTTGTATTTCACCCAATATCTAGATTATATAGCCTTTGTGCTATTCCAGACGTTATTCTATCTCTCTCACAATGGGCCTCATCAGAAGGTTTACAGTCACCCAAAGGGCAATGGAGAGGGCAATGCTCGGTGTTTCCTTGCGTGATAGAATCAGAAATGATGATATCCGCAAGAGAACTAAGGTTACCGACATAGCCCGAAGAATCGCCAAACTGAAGTGGCAGTGGGCAGGGCACATTGCTCGCAGAACAGATGGTCAATGGGGCCGAAAAGTTCTGGAATGGCGACCGCGTACTGGAAGACGCAGCGTTGAAAGGCCTCCCACAAGGTGGACCGATGACCTGGTGAGGGTCGAGGGTAGACGATGGATGCGAGACGCACAGTACCGATCATTGTGGCGACACTTGGGAGGCCTATGTCCAACAGTGGACGTCTTTCATGATTCTATCTGTGTGACAAATTTTATCCAGATCCGTTCAGCCGTTTCGGCGTGTTTGAGTAACAATTATTCATCCATCGGACAAATTCCGTCCATCCATCTATGCCTCCCTAACCACAACAACCCAGTAACTGATTAAATCGATCCCTTTGGCAAGACTGTTAGACAAGTTATTGTAAACCTTATCGTATGAAAAAAATGTATCGAGATGTCTGTTCTTTTTATTGATTAATATAAAAATAATGTGTTTTTACGCTTTTATTTTATAAATATGACAACTTTTTGTAAGAAAAACAGAAAAAGTCGCTCAAACTACTTTCAACTTTGAATAAACAATATATTACAAGGTAAAACTGTACTTAACCCGATATAATCAGAAAGCTTCTTTTGTATCAATTTCGATGATAAAGGGAACCCCCCTTAGCCCTTAGCTTTAGTGAACGCGGAGAAATCGCGCGGGCGGAACCGGGCGAACTTCGACAGCTGTCCGTGGTGGTGCGACTTACTTGACTAGGATTCTATGTCCCCTACCTAAGGCAGAGGGCGTCTACAGTAGTCCTCTATTGCTAGCGGTCTTGAGCTTCACGCTTCACCTCGCTCCACATCAATCGGGTAGTCATCGCTTCTGTCAAAACGGTGCGTCGCCAGATTTAACGGGGACGGCCACACTCCCTTTTCCGTTGACGATTCCATTTCACAGCTTGTTTAGACCTGTTCATATAGTATGTGGCACTTAATAATAACGTCTGAAATGTTTCACTATTTTTAAACCTCTGCCTTACCCATCTCTTAATACAGGGGTGATTATAGTCTTCTATATAATAAACAGTCACAATAAAATCCTTTTTGATGCGAATCCCGAAATAAAAGCTGTTCAAACGCCAAAATTCGAACAAGCAAACATAAAAAAGAAAATCTATTAGCACAAACGATTAGCGGTCCGATAAAATCGAACCTCTACCGCGTTGAGAGAATTTGTACACAAAATGGTGGAAAAGGATTTTTTCGATTTGTCAGATAAATAGACCGAGAGCTAGGTCCAAGGCACATAATAAATAATTACAGAAGGTTATGGTCTGAATTTCGGCCATGGCAGCTAATCTAAGCGGGCACTAGCCATCTGCGCGGGTAATATTGTGACATCTAAAGAGGTCGCGTGAAATACGAACCTATTCAGCAAACAGCTTCGTCGGTCAAATATACTTTCAATGGGTGACGCAATATTAGAATAGGTTATAAATAAAATAAATAAAAAAATGTATGGTCATGAGTCAGTTAGGTGTGTGTTGTCAAAGTAACAGTATTTATTTTATAATATACAGGGTGTAAGAGGAACGCTTCCGAAGCCAGAACGTAGGTATATTATATACAACCTAAATGCAAACGGATACCAGTAACTTTTCGCTTTACGTCGGCGTCGCGTGGACGTAGGGTCTTTGTTGACCGCGCGGCTGTCAGCGAGCGCGTGTGCACTTGAACTCTAGGTAATGTGCAAGCGTCAGCTGATATTTTACGAATACATTGCATGCTAAAGTTGTAAAGAAAAAAAATGTCTTTAATCGCAAATAAAGGTTTCATTCAAATGTTATCACAGCAAAAAATTATGTTAAATTATTATTTTTTCCAGGTTTTTGATGGTATCGTATCGAGAATCACTAGCCTTATCAGCTGTTTCCGTTTTCGGAAGCGTTTTCCTTACACCCTGTATAATACCAAGTCTTGCGATCTAGTGTTTCCTTTCTTATACACCAAAACCCACCTCAGTACACGCCACTGAGCTCTACGCCCCAAGTTACTATAATACTGTTGTACAAATAATAAAAATATGTTCTTAAACACAGGTGCTCTCTTTCTTCCCTCACTTTCATAGCCCGAATGGACGACAATCCGACACAACTGGAGAGAGATCAGGTGCAAGACCATGTACTTCACATGCTATCTGAACCATGGCTCACAAAGAAGAAGTTGGCGGAGTGAGATCCCGTGGTATCTCACTCCGAATTTCTAAACTCCGGGCTACCACTGTGATATTTCTAATGAAAATAGCTAGCACCCTATGCTCAGCAATAGTCCTTGCGACGGCGAGCCATCAAGTATAGAAGGTAGGGACCATACAACGAGCAAAGTCCCATATAGATTTGCTTCACGTACGCTTTAGGTAAACTTGCAACTGTCATTGGTTAAAGATCGCTGTACCTACATATGCGTCTTTTCTTACTCGTCCGCTGTTCTTTTCTGATTAATTTCGTTGCAGGACCCAAGACAGTTAGACCTTTTCTCCGAGACTCGTCGAGCTTCGTGTCCTCGGCGTTTTTCTGATGGTCGCTTCTGTTGATTTTGGATTTCAGGAGTTGCAGTAGTTGGGAATAGTGTAGCAGGCATGTCCAATTTAAGTACGTATGCGTCTTTGTGTGCGTGTGCGTGTTTTTGTTTATTGTATGGACTTGACCTTCTGTTCTTATCAATCTGTTCCCTATCTTTGGTGCTCAAATGAGTGTAACATCTCTTGGGACTAGAACATGGTTTAACAGAGGAAGTTGAATGGGTATCTTATCTTTTTGATTTTTATTGTTTTGTGAAGTTTATTCTAACGTTGTTTTATGAAGATTTCATTTAAATCACTCAATAAAACGTTAAGATACATTAAATATTACAAGCTAATGAGATTTTAAAGTTGAACGGTAGATATTCGCTACGCTTTGATGACGACATCGTTTATTTAGTAACCAACTTTTTCTCGTGGTTTTGCTCCTTTGGCCTATCACACAGAAACATTCATTTTTTGTATATACAGTAGCTACACCTAGCGGTAAAAGATTTCTTTAAATGATAATCTCTGAAAATACTGATCCAAATATAAGTGTCATAGGTTAGATATACGATCTCGAAAAATCAAATATGCTATAAGCAGGGTCAAAAGCTAGAAAATGATTAACTTAGTATCAGGAATGCTCACTTCTAGTCCAAGTTACACTTGCAAATTATAATCAAACAAGCGTTTCTGATGTCATACATTTCATATACCTATTCTGCTCCTATTTCCTGTATCAAAGAGAACAGCACCCGAAGCCAGTTTGCCTAATAAATGTTTAGGCCGAAACCTAACAGTGGCGTAACTACATGGTTGGGGCCCTGGTGGATAAAGAAAAATGGGGCCCCGCCACCTGTATTTTTTATTCATACTCGTGATAATTACGATACTGAACTCTTTTTTTTCTTTCTTTCAAAAGCCGTCGTACATTTTCGGTCAATTTCGATCAAGAGGTAGGTCAACCATGAGTAAAATTTCCAATGTTTTCTTTTAATTATTAATTAACAAAGTTACAGAATGTGTAAAAATCGAAGAGGCAACAGAGATATGCAGTAGAGAGCAAAGCGATCACGAATATTTTAACCGTGCTTCGGCGAGATCAGCTTTTTTGTCCATTCATCCAGAAATATGTAACAGCAAACCCTAATACCCTGCACCATATTGCATCTTAGTAATAACACCACTGAATACGACCTACTCGTTTAGGAACGTTTAAAGTAGATAAGCGGATAGGGCCCTACTTGCCTCGACATAACTGATTTCATCTTGGCCTAGTCTTAGGAATGTGAAGTAAGCCAGAATTGAGGGTGGCCCTAAACTTGGGGGCCCCGTTTGATTGCATCACTTTGCACCTTAGTACCTACGTCACTAAAGCATAGCCTTTGTGAAATTACAGAGACTTGCTCACAGAAATCAAGGCAGACAACATGGTGAACACGTCTGTCAGGACAGAAACATCCCTTTATTATTGTGTTATAGTCTGTTTGTATGTACAATGTTATAACGTGCAGGACATTTTGGAGCAGTGGTAACTGAAGGTTGTAAGGGTCAATGGTTTAACTGATTATGTTTGGTGCAATGGTGAAGTTTATATCTTACTAGCTTCTGCCAAAATGCCGAAAATAATCTCAAGGGAGCTTGCTCTTGGGATTAAAAGCACGCGTTGTGCTATTCCAGACTATAACCTATCTCTGTGCAAAATTTCATCCAGATCCGTTAAGCCGTTCTGGGATGATTGAGTAACAAACATCCATCCATCCAACCATACATCCATCCATCAAAAGTTTAAGAAGAAATAGGATGAGTATTTCAGAGATCAAGCTTTGTATGAATGGCCCGGTTCTCATCTAACAGAGCAGATGAGAGACATCTTCGTGGAGTTTTGCATGTCTTAGCTTCAAAACAATAAAATTACAGTTCAGCTGCATAAAGAACTCCAGCTTGACCTCTCGCGCCCAGCCCAGGTTCAGGCCATGATACGGAGCGAGAGGGAATGGGAAGCAGTCTCCGCCTTCTGCGAAGCAGTAATTCTCGCGAAGGCGGAGGCGGGACGCGTGAGGGTAGCTCAACGGACCTCACGGCCCCGGCCGCTACCACCGCAGGAGAGGTACTGGGCGTACCGGGCATATGCAATCCTGCTGCCATCTTGCTTGATGGCTATTCTTTACAATGAGGCGTCTCGAAGGCATCACGATTCTGAGTGCCTAGATAAGCACTACCGATCTTTGTCACGCGGTTTATCCCAATCATTTAGGGTTTTAACCGACTTCGCATAAAGGAGGAGGTTCTATGTTCGACTATATTATGTATGTTTTTTTATGTTATCTGTGTCCACCGATTCCTCTGTCAGCTGTGTACCGATTTCCAAAATTCTTGATTTATCCGAATGAGTAGACTCCAGACATGGTCCCAAATAATTTTATCGAAATTGCTTTAGTGGTTTTTTAAATAATCCAATAACGTGTATGTTCAAATTCCATGTTCCATGTTATTGGTGTTATCAGTTCGGGTGTGACTTTAATATTTAGTTTTAGGTGTGGGATATATCGACATCCAAAAAAGAAAATACACTTAAAATATAAAAATAACTTTATTTTCGGAAGTCAAGGTGACAAACAGCGAAGAAATAAAATACAAACACCGACTTCCGAAACAGTTATTTTTAATGTGTATTTTATTTTTTAGAAGTCGGTTGCATTTTTTGTAAAAAAGTTTTCAAATTGTGTTGGCTGATAGAATGTAATTTTGTCTAAAGCTGATAAAAAAATTATATTGTTTCTCTGCTGCGCAACAGAATGTCCCAACATTTTAACCCTAAAGTCTATCGTCAAATAAAGAAAATAACTCAACCGAAATAATTTCAGTAGCAAAAAAACGACAGCTCCTTCACGAAATTCGTCACTTTTTTTTCATTGTTCTAACTAAATTATTCGAAACAAGACGCCAGCGACAGCCAGATGTGGTACACAAAATAATTCTGGCCTAATTACTTTAACAAAGTATTACGTTTTAACCACAGAATTACGTCTCTAGTGACGTAACGATACTCGAGTTATTCGATACTTTTTTGCTTGGTTACTTAATCGAGTCAAGTGTATCATTTGATTTAGATCGGGTTGAGTGAATGTATTGTTAGGGCTATTGATTTTATGGTAAAGCGTGAGGTTCTTATCTTTTTTTTTTGTTATTGCTTCATAATTGATAGTAGTTTCTCAAAGACCCGTTTCTTGAGCAATCAGGACGTGCATCGTAAATATTTTAGCGGTAAGTGTAATAGGTTAGCTTAGTAAACTCTCATGTTTACACTTTAAGGCGCGGTATTACCTCAACGGTCAAAAAACTGTGTCTTGTATAGTCGAGTATGACGTATTGCAATGAAAATATACTTTGCAAAAAATATAGTGGATAAAAAATGGTTTAAAGAAAAATGTTAACCGAATAGTATAGTAAAAAATAGTTTGATATTCCCAATATAATAATTGAAATTGATCCACAAAAATAAAATTTAGCGTTGAACATCTCTGTATTTTCAACGATATCAACATTATTTTTTGTAAGAATTGAATAGAATTAGCATTTTATTAAAACTTTGACAGGACAATTATTTAATTTATTATGTATATTCTGGATAATCTAACTAAAGAAAACCCGTAAAATAAATGCCTATTCGCATCGTCAACACAACTATTCTGTTTAACTCTGAACCTTATTTGATGCTTTCTCAAATCGTAGTCAGTCCGCGCCTAAGCGCGACCAAAAAATTGCAAATTTTATAATTGCACTGATGCGAATTGGGCAGAGCGTACATGATGCATATTTGAACATTATTTAATCTAGTGTTCAATTTGACGTGTTTTGAATCGGACAACTTGCATTTTTATTTAGATTCATGCATGAGCACTCACTTATATTCTTTGCATTCTATTGAGATTTTGCATTCTGCATTCATTAGTTTTCATTTGCTTTTCACAAAACTTAATGTAAGGAACACCCCTTACAGAAGGTTAAAAACTTGTCATGACCTACGTTCACTTCTTATTCTGCGTTTGTTTCTTCGTGATTTCTTCTATCTTGGTTATCATTCTAGGTAATTCGGGCTCGTGAGCGGTCACGTTAATAGCAGCGTCATTGACGTTCATAAGTTTCTCAATGTTAAAGGTATATGGGCAATTAGAACACTCCGGAATGTAGGTTATAAATCTTCTGCATAAAGATAATGTCAATAAAGTTTCAATTTGTCATCTAATCATATGAAAGAGAACAAGCAAGACTATTTTTGTTAACTGTGGTAGGCTTTCGCTTCACCACTGTCTCACTCTGGCAGGGCAATCCTTCTGTACGCACAATGAAAGTGTTACCAAAACGTTTTGAGCGTGTGGGTGGGATGTCCACCATGTACCAGTAGTGGCACGTCGCCGTACGTCTAGTGGTCCGAGGATGGAACCAGCTTGGCGGAATTAAACTGTGTAACTCCGACGTACACTCTCCAAAATGTAACTGATAGAAAACCGACAGGCTGGCATCTCGGCGATGATGCTTCAGAATTAGCAGCTTTGACTCGACAAATTCATCACTGCCGGTGATCCTATTGGAATATATTTAAGCCAGAACATTTAACGACACAATGTTTTAAAGTTCGACTGCTCAGTACATAAACCATATAGCGATGGTTCAGGTACTAATATTCGAACCTCGGCGCGAATCCTCAAGCTCATTCCTTCTTTGTACAAGAACAGGGGCAAATAAGACAAAGGCAATGTATTTTAATAAAAACCTGGCTCTGAATTGCGTATTATCGAAAATAAAACCTGGTAGAAAGAAATATTCCATTTGTATTCAATAATTACATTCCAACTAGAGCATTCCAAATTTATTCGGATTGAAATCGATTCGGGAACGATTGCAATTTTGTCATTCGACGAAAATCTAATAACGACATCGTTTGCAATTGAACCGATTTTTTTCTTATTCGATTACCACGCTTTCGAATTTCCTATTGTCTTTACTTTTTAGACGATCATTTTAATAGAATACTTTGGCTTTATATAATGGGCATTCTAAATATTGAATGGTAATTTTGAAACGAGAACAACGAAACGAATCTGCAAACTAGTTAATTCATCCTCAATTTCAGTACATTTGAATGTATGTTCGTACCAAAAATAATTAAGCATAATAATTGTAGTAGTAGAAGAAACCGGGGACTATCCCGGGTTTCCATAAGTAATACGACCAAGTCGAGGGATACGATTGTCTGTAGAAACTCCTTCCCACCAATCACAGATCAGAATATTACAGTTGCAGCGTGTTTGTCAATTTGTCACTTTGACTTTACTATAATAAAAAATAAAAAAAATAGTTATAATAAGCAAGTAGAAAGAAAGAAAGAAAGGGGGGGGGGTTCGTAGTAGTAATTGGGCCCTAGTGAGAATACGTCGAGATCCAAAGACCTACGAAGGTTTTTGACATCGGAAAACGAATTACGGAACTCAAATGGAGCTAGGCAAGACCAGGCGTCCTGCCCTGCCGCAAGGCACGGTGATGATAGTTGGAGTAAGGCGGTAACCGAGTGGCGTCCAAGAACTGGAAGACGAAATATTGGTGAGATGGGTGGACAACATTGAACAGAACAGACAGTATTGATAGAGAGGTTAAACCAGCCTATATACTTACAATCGATGACCTGGTGAGGGTCGCGGGTAGCCGATGGATGCGAGACGCACAGGACTGATATTTGTGGCGACACTTGGGGGAGGTCTATGTCCAGCAGTCTTTCGGCTGAAATGATGATTATGATGATGATATACTTACATCTAGATCCAAACAGCGATTAACTCAAAAAAAAAAACACTTCTTTGACCATCGCGGGTAAAACATGAATTAGACTGGCACAGGAGCGTGGAGATTGGTACAAGAATAAAGAGGGCTATTCTCAGCAGCAGGCAAAGTCGGCCTGTGAATGATGATGACGATGTGCTCCTAGGGTGGAATTTTCACTCTTTTCCCACTCAACTTACAAGTCTTATTAAAACCACCAGTATTATCGACTAATCCCAACACTATTCTTGTGTATCATCCCCTCTTCCTCAAAATAAGCCAACAGTAAATTAAACTACGCCTACTTATTTACGAAGAAAAAAAGGTGAGAATTTTCGCCCTGTTTTCGTGGTAAGGACACATGTTAAACATTATTTCTTTTGTCGCCTTATATACGAGAAATTTATTATTGTTGTGGTAGTAAAACCTTTTGTTTTTCGGGGATTGTACTGTGCGTGAAGTTTTGTAGGAGGTCGTTGAACTTGGGTTATCATAATATTAATAAATGTGTAACAAAGTATGCACGGATTATACGAAATGGCTAATTTTTATAGCCTCCACGATTACAGTTGGACTAGAGATGGGTTTTAATCCAAAAATCGGCAGGCTGAATGTGTACAAATAGCGATCAGCAATCATAGCTAAGTAGGTGCAATCTGGTTGAAGTAAAGGCCGCTAGGGCCCATGCACAATGGTCCATCATGGTCTGAGTGCTCACCAGATAGATAGACAGATATATTGCTAAGTAAAAGTAAGGCCGCGGGCACGAAGTCAGCGGCTGGCGGGGCGGTGGCGGCGGCGGCAGCGCGGATAGTGGCGTGGTGACGCAGACCCGGTCACGAAGCTAGCGGGCAGATCGCGCGCCGCTAGAGTGGCGTAGTGTTATGTTATGAGAAATTAGTGTCTTTGTTCGCGAATAAGAATTATTTAAATAATTTGATCCACCACATCGGTGGATATTTTGAAACATCGGTCGTTAACAAGCCAAAAAATAAAATACACAACTCTACGTCAATACAGACGCGCGAGCACCGCTATTCTGTCACGCATCGCTCGTACGCCGCTCCCCGCGTGGCCGCCGCGCCTCTGCCTTTGTGGCCAGTTCCTTAGCTTTGTAGTTCGAAGATTTTTACCAAAACTTCTGTAACATGTAACTACGTCGTGTATTCATTAAAAACAAACTGTGTGTGCCGTAACAGACTGTAGTTCAGAGTACTTCAGAGTTATATATAGATTTTTACTTTATTAATTGTTCCATGGAGACAGTACTGTCGAAAAATGGCTATGGGCCGGCTATCACTGATACATAATACTGATTTGTGATTGAAGAGCAATTATTGCGCAGTAATCGCCATCGTTTTGCTCTGGCTGGGTGGCCCAGTGGTAACAGCCTCAACTTACAAGTTGTAGGTCGTGAGTTCAAACCCAGGCAGGCTCATTACTTTATGTAAATAATAAAATTTCATCACCACTGCTCTCAAAACGGTGAAGGAAAACATCGTGAGGAAACCGGCATGTCCTAGAACCAAAAATTGGAAGACATGTGATGTCCACCAACCCGTATTGGGCCCGTGTTGTGGATTACGGCCCACACCTTCTCACGAGAGGAGGCCTGTGCCCCAGCAGTGGGGACATTAAAAGGCTGATGATGATAAAGATCCTATTAATATTATAAATGAGAAAGAATTTGGCTGGTTGGATGGATGTTTTTTACTCAATCACGCCAGAATGGCTGTACGGCTCTGGAGGAAATTAGCATAGAGATATGTTATATTCTGTAGTAGCACATACACAGGAATGCGGGCAAAGCTGCTGGCAGACGCTTGTACGTAATAAGGGGGCGAGTCGAAGGCCATTTGATTTCCGATCTAATGAGCTGATAATATGTTTGTAACACATTTATCGGTTTTAACCCCTGTTAATTTCCCATCTCTGCCCAAGATTATTAAATCTATTACCTTAATGGTCAAAATTGCTAACAATCTTGATAAACAACAAACAGCTAGTCGACTCTTCACGTGACCAGAGGGCTGGGTTTTCTTTGACCAACGAATCAGCATTGCTATTCTACGTGGCAATACTGCCAGTGCTTTGAGTATTTTTCCCATTGACAATTGCAATGTGGATGATTTTTTTGATACCCAATGAGTTGTTTTCATACGCGTTTGTTCATAATTATTATTAATAGCAGTTTGTTTATATATCTAATAAGTTATTTATTAGTTTAGGTGTGAATCATCAGCCTAGCCTTTTCCCAACTATCTTGGGGTCGGCTTCCAGTCTAACCGGATGCAGCTGAATACCAGTATTTTAAATGGAGCGACTGCCTATCTGACCTCCACAACCCAGTTACTGGGTAATACGATACCGACGGTAAGCCCGAAAGTCTGACAACCAGTCTTACCAAGGTAACCAGTCTTACCAAGGTAAGACTGGTTGTCAGACTTTCGGGTTTCTGACGACCCGTAACGACTGTCAAAGATCCACGATTGACAGCCGGAACCAACGGCTTAACGTGCTTTCCGAGACACGGAAGAGTCTCGATATGTAGTTTCGGTGTGAATATGGTATTTAAATGAGGTTTTTATTGCCCGTACGACATGAGTTTTTCCCGAAGAAATTACCTTTCAGAGAAAACCGCAATCCTGTGTACCTGGTTAAACCAAGACCCTTAGGTATAGTGGTCTATTTCTTAAGAGGCCCCAGCCTCGCACGGATACAAACCATACGACTAAACCTATCTCATGAATCACTCTGTGCATTGATGAAAACCGCATGAAAACACGTTCAGTTGTTTTTGAGTTAATTACGTACAGACAGACCAAAGCGGCGAAAGTCTTTGTTTTTACCCGACTGCGCGACGCAAGGGATGGTAATATGTTTATCAGTCTATGGTGCAGATTCTGTTGTGCACAAACTACACTTAATTTAGGCTATTCCTATCTTTTTCTCTCTAATAAAACAAGAAAGAGATGGACGTAAATTAGAGCTGTCAAATTTAGTTGAACTAATATTTTCATACAAATTAAGGGTACACGTAAAAACGTGTCGATTAAAAACACGGTGAAGCGCAAGGCGTAAACTTGTTTGACATTTCTAACTTAGTTCATAGCTATAGCCGTCCTTTTCTTGAACTACCTTTTAGTAAAACATAGCGATTCTCTAATTTTAGTTAAGTTATTGAACAAGAGAATCGGCACCTATGTGTGTCTGTTTGTTCCTTTGTGGCGAATTATCAAAATCGGCCCACGCGCCTGGTCTACAACAAGCGCGTGGGCCGATTTTGATAATTCTTATATCAATTGATTCGTCTTAATCTTGCCAGTGCTACTAAAGACATGACAGTAATCAAAATACAATATGGCAACGACCAGACGCTTTATTATGAAAAAGAAAAAAAATAAAGTCAACGAACGGGGACGATTCCAAAAATATAACTAACAAAAAAAATGTACATCTATTTAGTTGTTTTCTACAGTCGGGCTTTTTATAATATGTAGTGATAACATATCAAGTCTTGGACCAGTTGTCCATTTGGTCCATGATTTCCTTTATTCCACACAGAGCTACACGCCTCTAGTCCATAAGCTACCACCACCGCCACCAGTCCTTATCTAAAGGCACCTACTTAGTATTAAAACTTCCATACATTGGCAGTAAAATTATGTTGCATGCATGCCTCATTAGTAACTTGCGGTCACTTTCAACACAACTCCCTTTTTTGGGTTTCGTACCCGAGGGATCTTAACGGAGCCCTATTGCTGTCACTCACGTGTCCGTCTGTCAACCTGGCCGTCTGTGCGTCTGTCTGTCTGTCTGTCCATCGTCTGTTACAATATTTTGTTTCGAAGATTTTTTTGTGTTTTTTATTAAACTTACAAATACCAATATTTGGTACAGAACCATACATGTGCGGAATCCGACACTCACATGGCTGACTTTTTTTATCGTGTGGAAATCCGCATAGATGTCCTCCAGGGGTCTGTCAAACTATTATATGAATATTTACTTTGTAAAGTAAATATTCATAAAATATACATATTATTACGATTATTACGTATCATATACATATTTTTTTTATTACTGAATTATTGTAAATGTGAAGACTATATGGATTATTACTATTATTTTTCTCCTCCTTTTTACAGTAATTTTTAACGTTGTCTGACAGTTTTAGTACTTTTGCGGCCTACCCAAATGTCTTTTCTGTGGTATTGTTCGTCAACTCATTGAGCTCCTTAGTGGTTTTAGGTTGAGCTATTTGACTATTGACGAATTCTTGCACTGACTGGACAGGTCTACTAAATATGTATGGTTCTTTCTTCAAAAGACCATTACAGACACTAAGCTGCATGGTCCTCATATAGCATAATGTGAATGCGCGAACTATGTATGTCGTTATATTCATGTAGATTTTATGATTGTCTGGCAGTTTGAGTATTTTTGCGGCCTACCGCAAAAATACTCAATATTATAATTGTCCTTACTTTGGTATTGTTCATCGGTTCGTTGAGCTCCTCAAAGTTCTTAGTTAAGCTTCACGATAACTGAAAAATGCTTGCACTGTCTGGACAGATCCTCGAATTTGAATGTTGCTTTCGTCAAAAGCTCATCCTAGACACAAACGTACTTGCATGGTTCTCATATGATTTGACCAGTACATGTTGTATGGATTTGAATACTTTAAAAGAGACTTTGACCTCTGAGTTTGTTTCGGTGTTTCTTCTCAGGGTAGTCAGCTAGGAAACACCGGCCTCATTCAGCTAAAAGAAAATGTTGTGTAAAAGTGTAGTTAAAACATACTTACAAAAATATAATCATTTATTACTGACTAAAACTACTACTACTTTTTAACCAGTGGTGCTTGGCAACTGGGCTTACCCCAGTTGTAAAAACCCCTTGGCCTAAATTTGTTCTGTCTCCTGCTTGATTAGGAGGGAAGTGGCAAATATGTTTTTCTTACTCCTCCGCTGTCTTTTCTGATTAATTTCGTTGCGGGACCCAAGACAGTTTAATCGTTTCTCTGGGACTCATCGAGCTTCATTGCCTCGGCGTTTTTTCTGGTCGCCACTGTTGATTCTGGCTTTCAGAAGTTACAGTGGTTTGGGAATAGTGTGGCGGGCTTGTCCCAAAAAAAATGACTAAAACTACACGATGTCCTGCAGCTACCTTTAACTGGGGCGCTGGAATGATTTCGCATTTCATCACGCTCCCCTAGGTCCCCTAGGCCGCATAAATTCATGCGGACCTCGTCACCCTCTGTGGCTGCTTACGGCGACAAGAGCAAGCCGCACTTACCCAGGTATCAACTATTCACCCTGGATAATAATATGATTATTCAAAAACCCACTCGGCTCCCCTTCCATACAGTTATACAATGTACATAATTATCTACGAGTATATAGTAGGAAACTTGCATACATTGGCAGTAAATTTATGTTGCATTCATGCCTCATTTTGTAGTAATTGGCAGTCACGTTCAACACATCTCCCTGGTTTTGCGATCTAAGGTGCTACTTAGTGTACACGTACGGGTATAATATTATGGTAGGTACACTGGCGGACAAATATTAATGACCCACAAGATTTGCTTTAAAATTGAATTGTGCTGTGTATTGTATTTTTTTTTGCTGTTTTTTGCGGTAATTAAATGTTTAATCTATCTACGAGTATATGTCTATTTATTAGTATAGATTTCACAAAAGATTTTTTTTTTGGGAGTCACCGTTTTCATGTATGCGATAGCGGATAAATTCAAAACAGAGTTACCTCGCCCGCGGGCACTAAGGGCAGGAAGGAACAGGGGTGGGTTTTAGTCAGTAAGAGTCTGACACGCCCTCCCGCTCCACCCAGAGCGGGAGAAGTCATTGGATGATTTCCCACCCCACAAAAAAAAAACCGTTTTCATGTCGATCCCGTGTGGGAAATATTTGTGATTCACATTATATAATGTTTAGCATTAAGTCTTCCTCTATACACCTATTTGTACATGAATTTTTTTGAAGTTGTGATATCTGTAAATAGTGGGTACTCTTTGTTAAGGAATTTATGTGATGCATACGTCAGTTCAGTCTGCGAATATACGTCGTATCGCTAAGTCGTTATTTTATTACGTGCCAATATCCTTCAGTGGCGACGAGGAACATCGAATTCCACGCGAAAAATAAGGTTGCTAAAATGTCAATCGGGAAGATTACAGAGTTTAAAGTGCAAAGCGACGATTGGAGATTGTATGTAGAACGTCTAGAACAATATTTTCTAGTGAACAAAATACCGCTTGAATTACAAGTACCGACATTGATAACGGTGATGGGAGCAGAATCTTACGAACTTTTAGTTAATTTGTGCACACCGGAGAAACCAAAAAACAAAACGTTCACACAGATCACAGACATCATGGAAAAACATTTGCAACCCAAACCAAGTGAATTAGCGGAACGTTACAAATTCAGGCATAGAAAACAGGAGGAAGGTGAAACAATATCGGAGTATACCGCGGTTTTGAAGAGAATGTCAAAGACTTGTGAGTTTGGTGCCTGGCTAGAAGAAAGTTTGAGGGACCAGTTAGTTTGTGGCATAACTAATGAAACTATACGACAACGGTTATTCGCCGAAAATAAGTTGGATTTCGGAAAGGCGTATAAGTTGGCAGTAAGCATAGAAGCAGCAGAAAAAGACGCGGCAGAAGTGGTTCGACATGGAGGGTCGGCGAATGAAGCAACGGCTCCGGTCCCGGCAACGTGTCAAGCGATGGCAGCGACAAAAGCAACACGGCGTAAGTGGACCACACCGGCGACAGGTGCTATGCGTGACGTCAGCGGAGTGGCGCGGGAGGCCACTGCGCAGGCCGCGTGGAGGCGAGGGCCGCGCGCACCGTCATCATCCGCGCACGCGCATCTGGGGGAGCGTGCTCGGCAGCAGTGTCAGCTGTGCGGTGCGAATCACGATGCAGGCACATGTAAATTTGTGCGTTACGTTTGCCGAGTGTGTAACCGGCCTGGGCATCTGCGGCGCGTGTGCCCGAATTTGGCAGGACATTACAATGTTAACATCGATCAAATGATGGAAGGACACGAGAGTGGAATTACAGGAAGTGACGAGGTAATTTTTGTCGATGTATGTAGACTGTCCGCCATAGAATGTAAACCTGTGTACCTAGAGCTAAACGTTAATGGTAGGAATATTAAAATGGAATGTGATACCGGTAGTGCTATCTCATGCATAAGCCGAGAATGTTATATACAATTATTTAACGGCTTATGTCTTAAACCTTGTCAATTAACGCTTAGATATTATACGGGCGAGATAGTCAAACCTCTAGGAGTAATAATGCCAGTTGTAAAATACAAAGGTATGTGTAAGACATTAGAATTGTTTGTTGTAGAAAACGGGAAAACGATTCTCTTAGGTCGCCAATGGATGGCTGAGTTAAAAATACAGTTACCAATAGTAGAGTATGAATGCAATAATGTGGCTATGTACAAAAATGAAGGTTTTGACATGTCTGATTTCAGTTCCAAATACTCTGAGGTGTTTGCGGACGGACTGGGCCGATTCACCGGGGGCAAGGCTAGCATACACTTGCGGGAAGGGGCGCGGCCGCTGGCCTACGCGCTGCGCGAGCCCGTTGAGCGCACGCTGGCCCAGCTGCAGCTCGACGGCATTCTCTCACCGGTGGAGCGGTCGGACTGGGCGACTCCAATCGTGCCGGTCGTCAAGAAGGACGGTAACATTGGAATATGTGCTGATTACAAAATAACACTAAATAAAGTTATAGAAGTTGACCGTTATCCGCTGCCTAGGGTGGAGGAACTGCTGCTTCGGTTAAAGGGTGGGGAACACTTTAGTAAAATTGATTTATCACAGGCCTACGCGCAAATTGAGCTCGATGACACTAAGAAATATACGGTGATAAATACCCACAAAGGGTTGTTTATGTATAATAGGTTAGTTTATGGACTTTCGTCAAGTCCAGGAATATTTCAAAAACGTTTAGAGCAGTTATTCGCTGATTTACCTCAAGTCGGGGTATTTCTAGATGATATTATTATCACGGGACCAACTAAAGAGGCTCACATGCGCAATTTATGTCAGGTATTTGATCGTTTAAAAAAAAATGGCTTGAAAATAAAAAAAGAAAAGTGTGTATTCTTTGCGGAATCAATTAATTATTTAGGGCACACCATTAGTAAAGACGGCGTTCACACGTGTCCTGACAAGGTTAAGGCCATAATAAAAACACCAGCCCCAACGAACGTCTCAGAGTTGAGAGCATTCATTGGAATGGTCATGTACTATGGCAAGTTTATCAAAAATATTAGCACAGTGTTAGCACCACTTTATAACCTACTCAGGGCGGGTGTTCAGTACAGATGGGATAAAGAGTGTCAAGACGCGTTTAACAAAGTTAAAAATTCACTAACTTGTAGTGAAGTTTTAATGCACTATACACCGGAGTTGCCAATAATTTTGACGACAGATGCGAGCGGTGTTGGTATAGGTGCGGTGATATCACACGCGACCGCGGGTGGCGAGCGGCCGGTGGCGTACGCGTCGCGCTCGCTAACGCAGGCCGAGAGCGCTTACTCGCAGATAGATAAGGAGGCACTTGCTATTGTTTACGGAATTCGTAAATTCCATCAGTACCTTTACGGCCGTAAGTTTATATTGAGAACAGACCATAAACCTTTGACTTACATTTTTGGAAATAGGGTAGGGATTCCAATAATGGCTGCGTCCAGATTACAACGTTGGGCGGTACTATTGGCGGGGTACACCTATGATATTGAATATGTTCCGTCAAGTAAGAACTGTGCGGATGCATTGTCACGACTGCCATGTAAAGAAGTAAATAATTTAAAAATACAAAAAGAAAGCACTTACGTTAATTTCGTCGAGGATTTTTTACCAATCACTGGTAAAGATATTAAGGAAAACACAGCTTGTGATAAAGTCCTTAGTAGAATATTAACATATACTCAAACTGGTTGGCCACTCACTTGCCCAGACGAATCGATTCAACCCTATTTTAGAAGACGTAATGAACTATACATTGAACGCGGGTGTTTAATGTGGGGATATCGAATGATCATACCTTATTCATTACAAAATAAAGTGTTAAAACAACTTCACAGTAGTCACATGGGTATAGTGAAGACAAAGAGCCTAGCTCGTAGCTATGTGTGGTGGCCTAACATAGACGAGGCAGTTGAAGTAATGTGCAAACGGTGCGAGACTTGTGCGGCAGAGGCGGACGCTCCCCCGCGGGCTCCGATACAGCCCTGGCCTTATCACACTCGTCCCTGGAGCAGGCTTCACGTTGATTTCCTAGGTCCATACAAAGGTTTAACATTTTTCATTATAATTGATTCTACCTCCAAATGGATAGAAGTATTTGAGATGAAACGCACTAATGCTGCACATGTAATAAAAGTCTTAAGATCGACTTTTGCAAGATTCGGACTACCAGAACAATTAGTTTCGGACCAAGGTCCACCATTTACCAGTTCAGAATTTAAAAAGTTCCTACAAAATAACGATATAAAACAGAATTTTTCACCGGCTTATCACCCATCCTCAAACGGAGCAGCAGAGAACGCAGTAAAGTTATGCAAGCGGGCTATTAAAAAAGCGCATAGGGATCAGGTAGACGTTGATACGGCTTTACAAACGTTTTTATTAGCATACCGCAATACAGTACACAGCACAACCGGTCAAACCCCGGCCATGCTATTACAGAGACGAACTCTACGATCCAGAATAGATTTGTTACGCACTGATCATGTCACGGAAGACAGAGTGCGCGAGGCCCAAAGGCGTCAGGTGGAATACGCGGGTGGGACACAGCGTAACCTTAGAGAGGGGTCCTCAGTCTGGGCACGGGAGTATGGTTCAGGAGATAAATGGGTGAAAGGCACTGTTCAAGGGGTAGACAGTTTACGTAGGTATTCAGTAGTGACGGATAGCGGTCAATTATATAAAAAGCACATAGACCAAATGCGTCGCAGATCTCGATTTTCTGATGTTACCTGTCCGGAAGGAAATGTTGAGAGAGAGAGTGGTGAAGAGAGTGTTGTCGAGCCGCTAAGCAAAGGGTTGGAAGAGGTTACACTGCCCGAAACCTCAATAGTGAATGCCAACAAAGAGGCTGAAAACATTAACCAGGGTGGTCAAAGCGGTGTTCCTTCTGAACAATCCTCACCTAAGTTGTTATCACCATCGGGGTCACCGGTGAATCGGTATTCCAGGCGGACTCGGAAACCAGTGGACAGATTTAGAATAGAATAGGATATAGTTAGTTATAAGAATGCCTAGTTATTATGCTAAGTTGTATGTTGTACTTATTGTATTCATGTAAATTATTATTATAAGTCTTGGTCATTTGACCCTAATTCTAGTATAGTGGTGGAGGTGTGATATCTGTAAATAGTGGGTACTCTTTGTTAAGGAATTTATGTGATGCATACGTCAGTTCAGTCTGCGAATATACGTCGTATCGCTAAGTCGTTATTTTATTACGTGCCAATATCCTTCAGAAGTAAATGCTTCTGCACGTATAGTACTTTTCTAAACCAAAAGTGCTATACGTGCGAGAAGTATTCACTAAACTCGTGTGACCGTCACGCGAAGTCGCACTTTCGCGTGAAGCTAACACCTTCTGACGTGCAATCCTTCGACTGACAGTTTTTTTTTTAATATTTAATTAGCCTGAGCTGTCCCACACTAGGGCAAAGGCCGCCCCATATTCCTTCCACTTCTCTCTTAGCTGTGCTTCTTTATATGAAGTTTGAATAAATAAATATATATCACGTTTTTATTCCCTGTTGAGTAAGTTAGAGGTGTAATAATTATAGTAAATTTCACCAGTTACATTGAAAAGTCTATATAATAAAGGCGAGCACAATTTGCACATTAACCGATGGCAAATATAACCCAGATAAATAAATGATCACACAGACTTTAAAAAAAAACATCCATCTGTCACCCATAGAAACATTACTACACACAAATATAATATCCAGCTTTCCGCAGTGTAGATGCCAATCACATAGCTTTACCTCCAATAGACCTGTCATAAACACTACGTATGTATTCGAAGAAAATAAATGTCTATTTTATTATTAGCTATGAAATAGAAAATAAAATGGAACATACGTGTACCGTTTACTCCACATTACAGCTGTTCTGAGCTACTGCGTGCAGCCGACGTACACTGGAGGACAATTTAATGACCCATTTAGTCCGTAATATATAAACCTAGTTAGCACCATAGTGTGGTGTAATTGTCTTCTGTAATGTTGTGGTTCGCTTAAAACAATTATCTCACTGTATTTTATTTAAAAATAAGGCCGCCTAATGTACCCCAAAATTTACTGCAGTATTAAGCAAAATCTAAAAGGATTTCTTTGAATGTTTGCACAGCAGTTTCCATGCTATAAATGGTTCAAAATAGACTTAAAAATGAACTAGATCTGCATGGTTGAGATTGGCTTGCGTGCTAGCCGGTTTCGGCTCGACCAAATATTTGTATGGCCTACAGTAGATAGATTGCCCGGGACTGTGTGTTAGTGAATGTGAGATTTCTGTTTGTACAACTACTCGAAATTCAACGGACCGTGTGGGATTCGATTTTTGGTAACATCAGAAAAAAACTAAATAACAGTATTTTTTTTGTTTCCTATTTAATATGGCCCCAAGTTCACGTCTCAAGAGACAAAACAAGGTTCTCTGAACTCAACACATGCAAATGTGAAATGTCTGAGTTCATGCAACGCTTTGAAAGAAGAAATAGTCATAATCTTGTTCCCTTAGGATGTTATTAGTAGTAGAAGGTGAAAGCTTCATATATTTTAAACTTAGTATAAGTGTGTAGGTCGGTAGAAGAACGAGTTTTGGCTGGATTTAAATGGCCTTATTGAGGTGAAAGCTCCAGGGTAGCCTCCCAAATTCATATTTTCTTAGGGTTTTTGCAATTTGCAGGTCAGTATCAGGTTATTTGTTGGTCAAAATATGATTCGCGGCCGTAGCGAGTACGTACTTATAGAACTGTAATCATTAAAATCATCAATACAACTCTCTCAGTAAGAATTGATGCCAAATGTCATGATTTCATGAAATACTTACTTTTGACATTAATTCTAACCATTACAGTTGTATTGATGATTTTAATGATTATAATTCTATAAATACATACTACCACAACGAGTTGCGTCTTTCTAAAAATTAGGTATTGTCAAGTTAGTAATTTAGGTAAGTACCTACACTATAATAAATAATTATTATCATAAAGTGCAATAATAATTTTTTTATTGACTTCCTCATTGGTCGTAGTAGTTAATTGCTATCTGAGGTCCTTCGGATAGAAAATTTCCAGTAGCAGCTCGGAGTCTGGATGTGTGTCCGGTTGATAGCAGGCTCGTCCCTAATTACATGGGACTTAACATAGCTGGTGAAGTGTGGGTGTACTATATACCTCTGCCTATCTCTTCGGGGATACAAACGTGAGGCTATGTCATGTTTATGACGCGATTGTATTTAATGATAAACAGTAAATAGTTGGTTTTAGATCATAAAGTACACATTCAGAAACCTAGCGGGCCGCTCGCATATTTCGTATAATATCGTATATTTCTCATATTTTTAACCGCCTTTCGAAAAAGGAAGAGGTTCTATGATCTACTGTATGTATGTTTTTTTTTAATGTATGTCCGCCGATTTCTCCGTCAGTTGTGAACCGATTTTCAAAATTCTTTTTTATCCAAAAGAATATACTCCCAAAGTGGTCCCGTATAAATTTTATTCAAATTGCTTCAGTGCTTTTTGAGAAACTGAACAAAAACGAAAAATACGAATACCTCGATGACGTTTTGGTGTTCTCCAAATGTTTAAATTCCACGTTCCATGTTATTGGGGTTTTTAGTTCGGGGGTATTACAAACTAAAAAGTGAAAAATAAAAAACTTATTTACAAAAAAAAACAACCGACTTCTAAAAAAAAATACACTAAAAATTAAAAAATAACTTTAATTTCGGAAGTCGGTGTCAAATAACGATCAAGTAAAATACAAACACCGACTTCCAAAATTAAACTTTTTTTGTAATTTTTAGTGTATTTTTTTTTTGGAAGTCGGTTGTTATTTTTGTAACAAAGTTTTTTTTTATTATATAGTATTACGGTCACGATATACCTTTTTATAGATCCTTATGATGAGCGCGTTAATTTGATGCACATGTAGCAGATTTCGATTTATGTATTTTTACACTACAAACACGTCTTACATCCGTAATTTTTATTTAAAACGTCATCTATCCTATAGCGCTTGGGCTTTTAAAGACGCATCTAACGATATCTTAAATATGGCAATCCGTCCAGCTTTTAGGAAGATATGAGGTAATAATAAAGAACATTACATACAAAATATGTGCCCTTTCCTTGCAGGCGGGTAAAAATATCCTATACCAAATTCTTATTCATATTAAAATACAGTAGGAAGTCTAATAAGAATAACATTCAACATCATTACTGGATACATATCCTATGCGCTGTCGGATATATCAGGAAGTCAGGAGTTAGGAATATTATGATGCATACAGACATGTTGGTGACTAGATACGGCCCTAAAATTATTTATTTATTTTTTATAAATTGCATCCAAAAAGACTGGAAATCAACTCAATAAAGTTCAATTGAGATGACGAAAAAAAAAAGGGGTTTCATGGGAGTTTTATTTATTGATAGAAAAATAACCATATAGTTTGTCCATATTTTTTTTTTTTTATTGATAGAAAAATAACCATATAGTTTGTCCACATGTTTGGATATTTTGTCGGATAATGCAGCTTTAGAAGGCCTCCTACAAGGTGGACCGATGACTTGATGAGGGTTGCGGGAATCCCATGAATGCAAGACGTATAGGACCGGTTGTTGTGGCGACACTTGGGGAGGACGTCCAGAAGTGGGCATATTATCATCATCACTATGTCCAGCAGTGGCTGTTCTTCGGCTGAAATAATGATGGAAATCAAGCTCTGAAAAACAACCAATTAATAGAATCATTAGGCAGGTCAATCAATGGAAACACAACAAGTTACGAAAATAAAATAATATAAGCTTTGAATGAATGCGAAACGCAACAGTGTCTAGCCTGTCGAGTCATTATGACATCAGTAAAATTCAGTAGATTTGATTTGATGATCTTAGTAACCATTAAAGTTTTCAAATTCTCACGTTATAGTTCCCTTTCTTCCTGGAACCAATCATTTCGGAAGTTTTACAACGCACTTAATGACTTGAGTTCTCATTTTACACACTCTGAAAATATATCTGAATAAGTACGTGCGCCAATGCCAGCATGATTCGGCTATAAAAGAGTGACGGAGCTATAGAGGACGAATAGTATTATCTCTTTTTCACAGTGGATTCAAGATGTTGTGACACTTCATAGTAAGGTGCAAGCCACTTCCATCCTCATACTTCTTTGACACTGAGAGGGTAATAATAAAATATCGCACCCACCACGCCGAGAAATTAATTTTCCTTGCACTGGCAGCCTGTATCACTACCACATCCCGTATTTGGTTTGTTTTTGCCTGTACTCCGCTGTACTTGGCTGTAGGTACAGTCATAGTAAAAATAAGTTCGTCACCTTAATTTTTTTCCACTCAAGACAGAATCTAATTCATTAGTCTCAAAATGTTAATTTCACAGTATGACACCCAGTTGCCAATTAAAAATATACCATTGGCGTAATTGTTGTCAATGTCAAAATAAATGGTTCGAACGATCAGGCTGATTCTGCTTGTTGTATTTACATTGTACTTACGTGCAACGTACGTATTTGGTTGCATTTATTTGCATATTGCATATAATTTGGTTATATGCATTATACAAATAAATGCATACTGCAGACTACACGGCACTGTATCGTATGCATTTATTTGCATATGACTACCTGTGCCCGTTTACGTTAGAATATTTTTGTCAGGACAAGGTTTGAAAATAAAATATCGTTTTTTAAATTCACGGGAAATTAAATTGAACCCCATGCGAAGCTGGACAGGTCACCAGTATTTCATAAAACGGCCGGCCTTAAAAAATATTTTACGTGGTGACGAGTAGACATTTGTGAAAGTGCATTAGTCTGCTCAGTGCCATACTTTCAATAGGTATTATGTGCCCTGAATACTGCTGATTCGATAAAGGAACTCTCGAAAAAATTTGATAACTGACGAAGATATTATATATAGGTACGTCTCAACTGTACTTGGCCGTGGCACGCGTTTTTTTTTTTTGGTGGAGTGTAAATCATCCAATGATATCTCCCGCTCTGGGTGGAGCGGGCGGGTGTGTCAGACTCTTACTGACTAAAACCCACCTCTGTTCCTTCCCTGCCTGAGTGTCCAGGGGTGCGGTAACTCTGTTAAGAATTTATCCGCTACTACTAGGCATACAGGCACCGGCCACGATGGGCCTCGTCAGTGGTGGCTGACAATCATCTCTTTGAGGCGCGCGTGGAAGATTACGCGCCATTGACTCACCGGCCTGGTACTGATCGGACAGCGAGTTACCCACTGCTCGCCGTGTCCACAGGCCCGGGTCTACGGTGGCCGGAGATCGTCTCTCGACGTCCTACGCCCAGTGTTTCTCCTGCGGTGGTAGCGGCCGCGGGTGTGAGGGCCACTCCGTTGAGCTTGCCTCACCCTTCCCGCCTCCGCCTTCGCGAGCATTACTGCTTCGCAGAATGAGGAGACGGCATCCCATTCCCTCTCGCCCCGTACCGTGGCCTGAACCGGGGCCAGGCGTGAGAGGTCACTACCGCCTATCGCATCCACGAGGACACGGCGGTGCTCCGCCCAAGCGGGGCAGACCTCCACCGTATGCTCCACCATGCCGTAGCATGTGTAGCCTGCCCCCTTAGCCAAATAACTTTTATAATAGTGCTAACGCTAACGCTTCGTGCAAAATATATGGCAACGACATTACCTGCGGAGAGAACTGTCACGTGACTCAGGCCCAGTAATGTCGTTGCCATACATTTAGCACGAAGCGTTAGCGTTAACGATAACAGAAAAGTATTTTGTCTAACCCCCCTGGTAACTTGATACTACGTTATAAGCTTTTAGTTGGTATTAAGCTTTAAGTGAGGGTGTTTATTGGCATATTAGTGCAGTTTGGCAGTTAATATCGGTTTAGAGGAAGGAATAATTTATTATAGGGAGAGGCTAATTACATGAACAGTGCTGATTGTTTTGAAGTAGATGTTAAACTAGTTGCTTAGACGAACTTGTGGCTAAATAAAATACCTGTACATATTGATTTTAGGTTAAGTTTGCCGGGGTTGGTGGATGGGACAGTTTCCATGACATATCGAGACTCTTCTGTGCCCCGGAAAAGCCTTTGGTCCCGGCACTCATTTATAGATCTTTACAATCACTTTGAGTAAGTCGTCAGAAGCCAGTAATACCAATCATGCCAATAGATATTGTGTTTGAGTCATGTTACAGGCATAATATAAGAGTCGAAAGCAAAAGTGCAAAGTCGTCTTTGCGTTGAACTGTATAGAAACTTTTTAAATCTACTTATTTTTTTATTATTATTATTATTTTTATTTGCTTTTACGGATACTTTAATTCTTTATATACAAACTTATAAAATACTTAACTTATATCCTATTATACTTATTTTACTTATCTACTTAGTTGTTTTTTATTATTGATAGGTTCGCGCTTGACCACTATCTCACCTGATGGTAAGCGATGATGAGGTGGTCGATGGAGCACGCTTGCCTAAAAGTAACCTATTCATTCTTGTCTTAAAGAGCCGCAGGTTGTAGCTATCAGGAAACACAGACTCTGGCATGGAATTCCACTCCTTAGCGAAGAATTGAATCTGTAATAATTCAGTGTTTTCAGTCAACGATAGTCAATCAGCATTGTTTTCATTTAATTCCTGTTGTCCCGTTGTATTGTCAGGAAAAGTGGGATCCGAATGAAGGGATCATCTCCCTTTTAATCTTGGAAACATTTTTTTTTGAAATATTGAAGTAAATTCTCCCGCTCTGGGTGGAGTAGGAGGGCGTATCAGACTATTAATGACTAAAACCCACCCTTGTTCATTCAGTTGCCTGTACCAGGGCCGCAATGACTCTCTTTAAAATTTATCCGCGACCAACCTCGTAAACACATATCCTGACAATATTTTACCCCATTTAAACACAACATAAAAATTTCACGTTACATTTTACGGCAATTACCTCCAACTGAAGTTTATATAGCTCACACACCCGAATACACAAACATGTTTTCGTAATAAACAATTTTATTCCATCAGTGTTGATCAGGCACAAAAGGTAAGCATCACATTATTTTGAAATAGCAGGAAACGGATACTAAGTCAGTTACATAAAGTTTTTATTCTCGGCTCTGCATTACAATTGCTTTTGTTAACTTTGTTATTTTCTCTTCCACGGCCACCTTTTTTTTGTTAAATTACGTGAAAGGTAGTTTTCTTTTAGCGTTTTTGAGCCTTTCGTTGAAATGAGTTTTCGAAAGGGGAATGTCAAAAAAATGCCTGAAATGGACACAAACTACTAATAGTCCTTAATTATATTTAGAATAAAATTGACGATTCCTCTTTGGCTGAATGTCACTTACTCAACTTGTTAATTCAACACGACTCGGCGGATAGCAAGTTAAATATTTTAGTTATCGTTATATTACAAACGTAAGAATTATTTTCATTATACATATTATTTTGTTCTAAACAGAATTAAGGACTATTAGTAGTTTCTGTTCATTTCAGGCATTTTTTTGTATGGCTGATTGACATTCCTCTTTACCCGAGTAAAAGGCCAAGACAAAGTGACATTCTATAATGTAACTTTATCTGTCAGAAGCCTTTTGATGTTCCACTGCTGGGACACAGGTTTCGGTCCGCGGGCTCAATGTGAGTGTGTGAATGTCATATATATTTGTTCAAAGACACATTGGTTCTAAGACATGCGAGTTTCCTCACGATGTTCTCCTTCACTGTTTTGAGAGCAGTGGTGATGAAATAATTTAGACGAAGTAAAGCACCTGCCTCAGTTCTAACCCACAAACTACAACTTTTGAGTCGCCTTTACCACTGGACCACCACTGCTCTCCTAGGTATTAAAAAATAACAATATGGTGGTGGTGTTGGTGGTTTTTAACCGACTTCAAACATAAAACGAAGACACAAGAAATTAAACTATTTTGCACTTTTTTTGGAAGTTGCTTCCATTTTTTGTAAAAATGTTTTCATTTTTCACATTTTAGTTATGATCCTCCATTAAATGCTTATTTATGCGATAGCAGCAATCGCGGTTAATTTATTGTCAATTTTTTGAAGAGTTCCGTTGTCTGTCTTCGAAAATCATCATCAGATCTCTACGAAATTTAAATGAGACCATTTCGGAATAAACCCCTTTCGAATAATTTTATATATGACGAAAATATGCCCGAACATAGAATAGAATAGAATAGAATAGAATAAAACTTTATTGTACACCAAAACAGTTACACAATTGTTTTACACAAGCTTAAATCTATGGGTACAACGGCGGTCTTATCACTGAACAGCGATATCTACCAGACAACCTTGGGATGGACTGAAAGAACTTAAAATCTAAAAGAGGTAGTCGTGGTGTACTGCTATTAAAAAATGGAAGTCAAATTTTACATTTAAAAATACATACATATATACATACATATCATATTACACAATTTCGTAGGAGTTGAGAAAAAAAGGAGAACAAAGAATAAAAGGAGGACTAATTATGGAAGAGATGAGAATATATATAAACAGAAAGGCATTAGGGAGAAAGCAAATGGTCTTTTACTAGATTTTTAAAAGAAGCGAGTGACTGGGCTTGTCTAACTGGCATCGGCAACGCATTCCACAATCGCACAGCTTGAACTGCAAATGATTTGTCATAAAATTTGGTGGAATGCGAGGGCATCAAAAGTATCAAGTTCTCCGATGGTCTCAAGTGTCTAGAATGTGTGTCATGAAGGAACTTAAAACGTTCTTTGAGATAAGAGGGGGTTGTAGGAATAAACAGAACACTGTAGAGTAATAACTAAACATGGGAATTCCAGCGAAGGTGGATTGGCAGCCACTTGAGCTTAATACGAAATTCAGATACGTGGTCATATTTGCGCAAACCAAATATGAATCTAATGCAAAAGTTTTGGAGTCGCTCAAGCATATATATATATATATTCCGAATTGATAAACTCTTCCTTTTTGATGTCGGTTAAAAAAGAGGATGTTCTCAATTCGTCGGAATCTTTCTTCTCATCTTTTTATGTTTGTTCCCCGATTACTCGAAAACACCTGGACCGATTTGGAAAATTATTTTTTTTTTGTTTGAAATGGTAAAATTCCCAGATAGCCCATTTAAATTTGGTAAAGATCTTATGAAGAATTTCGGAGATACACAATGGAACTCTTCATTATATGATAACAAACCTTCCTGAATTGCTGCAACCGCATGTCTGTTTATTGTTTACACCACTTCATAACATAAATATTAACATCACGCTGATACGCTCTGAAGGCGTACACAGATTTATACAGTTCACTACTACTACTACTACTTGTTTACTATTTAGTTTTAGTCATGGTGTACCTACAACAACTAAAAGTGAAAAATAAAAATCATTTTTGCAAAAAAATGCAATGAACTACTGAATATTTTCACTGTGATGTTACTTGCGCATCATATTTTATACGAGTGTTGGAAGAATTTTGCAGATTTCACAAACAGCATCTGTGCCATTGATTTTAGCTATTAAGGCCACTTTAGGTTTTGAATATCCATTGTCTAAAGCAGAAGTACAAGATCACAAAGCATTGGACAAGCATTAGTCTTTCCCTCCTTTGCCATGTTAAGTCAATTATTATAACTCCATCTTACTTTCATAAATACTGAGAAAATAAATAAAAACAACAAAGTAAAACTTTAACAATCGTTAACGTATAATCAACATCATACAACAACAACAACAATAACAACAGTAACAACAACAACAAACAATAAATAAATCAACTACAACATGAAGACAGTTGAAAATGACTTAAAATTAACAACAAAATATTTACAAGGCACACAATTAAAACAGTTCTTCGAAAAAATTAACAATTTCTTTCTAAAATTTTGTATAGTATTAGAGTCAACATGATAATGTCTCTATCTATCTGAAGCTTCTCATATACAAATCAGACTTATGGTTGTGAAAATCATGAGTCAACAAAAAATATTAAGTTCATAGTTTCAACTAGAAACAAAATTGTTAACTTCTCCAAAGAACGATATTCGTTACTACTCCTTAATGATCCTTATGGTGGTGGATGGTTTTGTACACGGGGATCTTAACAGGGTAAGGTTGGGGCACGTGCACTGTGACAGTCTTCTCGACCTTAATTGGCACGTGCTTTTCAACGGGGTAGGGGACGTGCTTAACTACAGGGTAAGGTACAACCTTTTCAATGGGGATGGAGATTTCAGTCTCAACTGGTACAGCAACAGGCTTGTTGACAGGGACCTTGACAGGGTAAGGATGAGGTATACCGATGAGAATAGGTTTGGGCACGTTGATGTGGACAGTCTTAGGGATGGCGAACGTGACATGTTTGTAGTTGGGTACTTCGACGGGGTGCTCTTCGTCAACGTGTGTACCAACAGGTATGGCTTCAGCACCGCCGAAATCGTGGCCGTCACCGTGTCCGTATTCGTGACCACCGTCTTCAAGGGTGAAGGAGCCGGGACCAAATCCATGGACACCTTCGCTCTGGCCGCCGAATCCGTGACCACCTTGTCCTTGTCCACCGAAATCATGACCACCGTTTCCTTGACCGCCGAAATCGTGTCCACCGTTTCCTTGGCCACCGAAATCATGTCCGCCGTTTCCTTGACCACCAAAATCATGTCCGCCATTTGCCTGTCCACCAAAACCGTGACCTCCATCGCTTTGAGAACCACCATCAACATGTCCCTGCTGTCCCGACTCCTGAGCAGCTAGCAGGTACGAGTCGCCGCTAAAATCCTGACCTCCATGGTTCCCACCGTCTTGAACAGCAAACTCGGCATGACCACCGCCGTTGCCGCCTCCAAAGCCTCCGTGGAATTGGCCACCGAATCCGCCAAAGCCTTGGCCGCCTTCATGTCCTTGGGATAGAGCAAGAGTGTGAGATTGGCCGCCTGAGAAATCGTGACCACCACCGCTGGCTCCAAAGCTTTGTCCGCCAAGTCCTGCTAGATCATGTCCTTGTCCACCAGAGAAGTCGCCGCCTCCACCGCCGCTTGGGGCTGAGTATTCGTATCCTGAGCTACCACCCCCGTGCCCACCATCTCCTGCTACTTCGTTGGAGTAGCCGAACCCGGCCTTGCAAGAGGCAACTGCCAGCAACAAACACACCTGAAAAGAAGTAATAGGTGGTAAGTAATGAGATTTTTATATCTTTTTGAATAGCATATTTGTTATTGGGATCTTCATGCAAAGGTTTATAGACCTTTTCTTAGAATTTCATAACTTTGTTATTGGAATCTTTATTACATGATTAATACCCAGCTCGACATCTCACAAAGTGTATAGTCGTATAAAGCTCTTAAAATTGGGAGAATGTATCTTCTAATATAATAACGTGATTCGAAATGTTCAGTACATTTTAACCAGTTAAAAAATTCAAAAGAATTCTCAATCTCCCAAATTTCAAAAACGATGCTCAATAGAATTCCTGAAAACATTTCACGTACAATAACTAAAATCGTTTTAAAACAGACTTCAAACACAGGGATGGGCCGTTCAACTCATTAAACACAATCAAACAGCAGATTTTATAATACAGAAGGATAATTAAAAACAAAAGAAGCAAATCAGCTCAACAACCGGTGTCTAAATAGCCAATTTGAACTGAATGACCGACTTAATTACGAAGTTGGAATAATAAAAAATACTGAAAACAACTTTCACAATTACTTTTGAAGTAACCTTTTTAAGGTTTATTTCGTGAATTGACTCAGACAAACGTTGTGAAGTGTAATTGTATAAAATTTCCGCTTTTTTTTATAGGTGAACGATCCTGAACCTTTCTGTAAGTGGAAATTATTTATAAGTGGGAACTGTTTGTCTTTTAACGCCTAGATTAATTGACTTGATTGCTTTTGTAAATTAAATTGGCATGTTATGTAATTGTTTTGCATATATTAATTGGCTTTTTGTGCAGAGTGTGAATGATAGCAAACCGTTGACAATAGGTAATAAAAGAAAAAAACGTATATTATTATATACCCGTAATAACATGGGACAATGGCATGAAAGATGATAATGATGAAAAAGTGACTAATGAAAGAGAGCGTATTACAGCGTGACGGTTGACAGACTAGAACGGAAGAACAAAACGTGTTGCGCCAACCACAAGTAACATGGGACAAAGGCAGAAATGATGATAATGATGAAAAAGTGACTAATGAAAGAGAGTGAATTACAGCGTGACGCTGGACAGGAGGTAATAGAAGAAAAAAACGTATTGCTCCAACAAATAACGTGGAACAAGGGCATTGATGATATTTGACCATATGGTAGGATTACTAGAAAAAATACTAGTGAAACATCAATTTCTCATTCTACCAGATCTTTTATTCCATCTTAGTTGTTATCCATATTAGGGCTGGCTTTTTCCTTGGAAACAAGATAAGCATTGCCATACAACGTGGCAATGCCGCCAGTATTTTGGGCACATTACCACCCGACAGCGATGTGGAGTAATTTTTCGACGCCATATTTTAAATTATTTTTAGTTTAGCTATTTAAAAGGGTTTTTTTTTTTTTGAAATTTAAACAGATGTAGTTAGTTTGGTATACTTTGGTTTTATATAATTAATTTGTGAATAGATCATTAAATTTCGAATAATCTTAGTTATACTCGTATAAAGGCAATTTCGGTAACACCCAAAAGAAAAAGTATTCAATTTACTTTATTTCTGTCATCATTTTTATCTATAGCACCGAAACGAATATTATAATCAAATTACATGCTTTCCTTTGTTCTGAAATCAGCCTAACAAGTCTGTTTTTATTTGAAGTCAATCAGGAATTTGCTGTCGGTTACACGAAATTCGGTAGACGAATTGAAAGCAAACGAATGTTTATTTTGGTCAGTTTCTATATAAGAGTGTTACGAACTATTTCGTTTTATAATTAACTGACTTGTCACTTTATTGCGACCGTCAACCAATTGAAAATTACAGCAAATATATAAATTACGGAGATATTCATGATTGACAAACTACCGCTATTCTTCCATTGAACATCACACAAGAGGCTGTATACAAACAACAGTATTTATAAGACTCAATAACTAAATGCTTAGTCTATACTGATTAGCGGTTTCTAATTTCAAATTCTCCATACAAAATGTTGAATTTAGAACCTGATAATCTATACATATAAAAATGAATCCCTATTTCCCTTGGTCACGGCATCACGCGTGAACGGTTGGACCGATTTCGCTAATTCTGTTTTTGTTGTGTTTGTTATTGCCAGGAGAAAGTGCGTATGAAAGAATAAATAAAGAATGTTGCGCGGAAAATTAGAAAATTTTAGAAAACTTAAAGACTATTTTAACTTCGCGCGTTTGACAGTTAATAGCTAAGACAGGACAACGTCTGTCGGGTCAGCTAGTCAGTTATAAATTAATCACAAGCTAATCCAAAAGGAAAAGAAAAGTAAGAGATTGATATCGTGACACAGAATACCACTTGTCTAGCCTAAGGAACCATACAATACTACCAATATAAGTTTCTGAAGCATCCTACTTTCTACTAATATTATAAGTGCGAAAGTTTGAATAGATGTTTGTTACTCAATCACGCCAGAATAGCTGAACAGATCCAGATGAACTTCGGCACAGTGATAAATTACGAGTATAGTCAGGAATAGTACATAAGGCTTTTACGAGTATAATGGGGGATGTAATAGTTCTACGCGGGCGAAACCGCTGGCAGAAACTAGTTGATCAATATTTTGTGAATCCCTTCTATCAGTATACACTAATAAAAATAAATAAAATAAAAAAGTCTTTTATTCCATGCCTTTATAAAATAATTTTACAATATTGAATTTCAAATCACATGCTTGATTATTATTATTTCCTTTGAAATATTACAGAAAATAGAGTAAAAGAAATAAAATCAATTCGAAATTTTAAATTCAATATCAGTATACACTACTGGTTGATAATGATGACGCGGATGTAATGTGAATGTGAACTTGTTACGTTGGCGCAGATTACTTTCAGAATGGTCTATTTTATAACAAGTTTTAAAAAAAGGATGTATTGAGTGTCCAACAATCTCCTTTCACTGTACATTCACTGCCTTTCTACCTACTTCTTCATTGTCAAATTAATTGATTCTATACTTAAAGAAGACCTTTTATTTCTGAAGTGGTTTTATTTGTTTCCATTACGTTCTTTGGGTAAGCAAAAACGTTGGCTATAAAAACATTACTACAGATTCTGTATTATGATTATTCCGGATGTCTTTAATCGTACTGGTTTCGAGTCATTAGGATTGAGTAAGTTCAGCTTTTTTATTTGTGATAATAATAAGGCATGATTTTGTTGTAATAAAACTGTAGTATTTGATCGTTTTGGTGATATTATAGTGAAAGAAAGAAACCAATTTGATCATGTCTTCGTGTCTTTCTCAAAATGCTGATACAAAAAAGTTTATGATGGCCAACCTTCTGAGGCACGGAAGGATTTTTTCAAGATTATTTTAATTTTTTTTATTTGAGATGGATTTGCTCTTGACTCTAGTCTAGAAGACTGGTATGGTAGCTTTTTTTTTTTAGTGTGTGAAATCACCAGATAAATTCTCCCGCTCTGGGTAAAACGGGAGGGCGTGTCACAGTCTTACGCTGCAGTGCCGCGGTAACTCTATCTAACAATCCCGCGATGGTTCGGTAGCCTGAGTTACCTAATCTAATTATAAAACGTTCACACTCATTAGCTGAAGTTTCATAATAACCTCACAATCTACCACACTATCGAGCTACATAACGTCAAAAATTATAGACCGAGCCAGATCATATAAACTCTATCATACCACTATGTCTAGTACATTTCTCTGTGCAATCAGGGTTTGCACAATTGATGTAATAGTAGACAATTTAATGATCTTTTAATGTTCACCTTCGCTGTTTTGTTACATTACCTACATTACGTGTTTCCGTTTCCCAGTTGTGTTGACTGTTTGTCTTTCTCTGGCGACTCAAATAGTTTGTTACCAGTTACCATTGGCTTCTGTGTTTTTAGTTTTGGGTGGTATTTTGGAAGAATTGATTGTTTTGGGTTGAAGAATATCTTAAACTTTTCACGTGTTTGAGAAAATGTATTTACAACGAAGGTTTGAGATGGGTCTCAAGTAACCTGTTGATTAAGGGACAACAATTTAGTGTATGATCTGTTATAGGAGATAGAAATAAATGTTAAATCTCATGACGAGTATTATTATTATTTGAAGATGAGAAATGCGAACACAATCGTGTCAATAAAAAAAGAAATAAGAAATATCTTTTCGAGGAAGCAAATCAACTCGAAAACAGCCGTATTATGTAAAGAAGGAAACCATAAATCGGTGAATATTTTTCAATAAATAAGTAAAGCAATTTTCGCTCATATATCTATGGTTGATTAAACAATTATCCTAAGAAATGTGACAGCGAAAAAATATGTAAATAATAATTCGAAAACGAGAGCAAGTTTCAATGAACTCCAAGGGGACAATGTACCAGAACAACCCAACTATGTCAGACCATCGAAAAAAACGATACACATAGATGAATTTGCATAACATTCTTTTAAACACACTTAACCGTGCAACCGTTGGAATGGAAACACAAAAAACGCTCACACAAAAACTTCTTGTTCACGGGTTGTTGATTCCGCCTTTGTGCCATTGAACTTTCAGATTTAACACAATGTCATATTTATGTAACACAACGTAATAAATAACGAATTATGTTGGAAGGAAATTGTGTCACAATCGGTTTTGCAATTTCCTAAGCGAAGAGCAAAAAAAGGCAGAAATAGTATCGAAGTTATTCTAGCGTAGAATTTCTCAATATGCTTAGTTTTGTATGCTGAGAGTAAGCTTTGCTTTATCGATTTGATTTCCGCGCTTGTTCTAGTTGTAAATATAGTGGAATGGGACACTGCTAGGTACTTGAAAAGTTTGGATTTTGTGAATTCAATTCTTGAATTCCTTCTTTTTCATTCTGGTGATTTTGAAAACTATTTATAATATCGAGTGGAAGCTACAGTGGAAAAAAATTTCTTAGAAATTGCTATAACTATTGTTCAAAATGAAAATATAACAAAACAGCGATACATATCGCACTCAGTGGACAGATAATGTGATAGCAGTTTCTTATAAATAGTAAATATATAAACACCGCTAGGCAGCTTTCTTTGCCTTTTACAGATTCAATGAATGACTTTAGCATACACATGTCATTTACAAGTTGACAGCCATTAAGGTAAATCATTAACTTCTTGACATCAGCTTCTGATTTGTGTTCGCAATATTTACGGAACATATTTTACCAATTTATATCTCCAAAACCTAATCTTACTTTTTACTAATATTTCAAATGCGAAAGTTTGGATAAATCTTTGTTACTCATTCACGCCAGAAGGCCTGAAGGGATATAGATGAAATTTAGCACAGAGATAGATTATAGTTAGGAATAGCATGTAGGATTCTTTTTATCCCAGAAACATGTTCCCTCGAGAAGATTATCGTGCGGGCAAAGCCACTAGAATACACCAAGCTTTTCTCTTTCAAATATCATCATTTTGAAAAAAAATCCGCATAAATATCTCTAGCAACCCACTTCATGAGGTATCTTCTTAATAAACTCACGAAATAGTTTTGGGCACTCTGCCAGCAGACACGATCAGAGAAATAAGGTACGCCAAATGAGGTGTTGAAATTGTTCAAATGGGTAACAAAAGTTTGGAACAATACCAACGTGGGTGCTAAATGAGGTAAAAGATAGAGCAATGGATTTAGGAGACTTTTAACTGCGGTTTAGCGCTTTTGTGAGGAGTTAACGTAAGTTACTTAGTACTGAAATAAATCTACTTCACAAGGAAGATAAAAAATAATGCATCATCGTTAGTGGCTTAAGAAAAGGCCTCATAAACAGTGAGTTTCATATAAGATGATTAATTTCAGAGTGATGAAAAGCAGTTTTCACAAGTAAACTATTAAGATTACGATGAAAATAAACTTCTCAGAAGAGATCAGGAAAGTCAACCAAACTAAACTAGATACTATCCGAATTACTAAGAACAACAAACTAGATGTCCTATTAATTTCTTCGAATAATATTACAACAGAAAGTCGAACAAACAAACTGGGAAATGTTATTTGTCTTACAAAAAATCTAGTAGTGGATACGTATAATAAATCAGTGTATTTTCTTCATACACTAAGAACATGGGTAACTTTATGGACTATATATTCCCGTGAAAAGCACCGGTAACTAGGCGGAAAATGTAAGGGAAGAATGCCAAGGTTATACGTGAAGCTATGTGTATGTGAGCCGGGATAGCCAGAGTTATGGCTGTCACAAATTATCTTAAGGAAATTCCAGGTTTACGACGTAATAGATCCTTGCTATCTGGACTCATAAGTGTAGCAAGTTTTGGGACGAAGAAAGGCACTGTTGGAGTTCATTTACATTTCGTTAATGAGATAAGGCCTACGCTTGAGTATATTATTTTGGTACACTTACATCTTTCTTAATTTAAAGGAGTGTTATATTATATAGTGTTATATGTATAGAGGTTGGTTACTAGCTTCTGCCAGCGGCTTTGCCCGTGTGGAATTAATATTTCCCGCATTATAAATTATATCCATGTGCTATTTCAGACTATAACATATCTCTGTGCCAAACTTCATCCAGATCAGTTCAGACGTTCTATCCATTCATCCAAACTTTCGCATTTATAATATTAGCAGGATTTAGTAGAATATTTTTGTAGCAGAATATGCATTACGTACAGTCTACACTGTAGACCGTATTTGTAGTCTGTAGACTCTACAGACTACCCATCAGTAGATATTTACATACATGGTAATTAAGTAATATGCATTTAGTAAAAGGTAATCTTGCATTAAAATCTACTAATCTCTTAAAGGCAAAACATGGAGAGTAATACGCATATAATGAAAGAGAAAGGTAGCTTATATGATTCCGAAACTGGTCTAAGAGATAGCGAAGGTGTTATCCCTTTTACTTCTGCCTGGCTAAACCAGTTCAAGTTCAATGCACTGATTTTTAAATAAGATTAAAAGTATATCTCTACAATCAGTATTGATATTTGTATCCAAATTCATTAAAGATTTAAATAAGAAAGTTTCAAAAGTAACATGTGTTGTGATTGCTATCAAAAGTAGTCGATAAATGGTGTCCCTCAAGTCAGTAAAGAACGGTTAATTGATCATTATCAAGAAGCATAATGATACAATTAAAAACTATACTATCCAGTAAAAGGTTAAAGGTTTGCCAAAAACTAGGATGAATTATGTAATACAAATCCTTCAAAAGAACAATATTGAACTAGCCTTTAATGAAGTTCAAATTTTGATATTGAAATCCAGTTTGTTACTATCTATTACAAAACTTTTATATTTCTAAAGGGCAACAGACACAATGTAAGTCAGACATTGATAAAACCCAAATATATAAAGCATCCAAAATGAAAAAGCTATTGGATTTTGAACTTTATGATGATCAGAAGAAGGGAATCAAAGTGGTTTTTAATGGGCACAATTTCTTGAAATAGCCAATAAAATTACATTAAAAGTTATCCGCCACAAGCTATGAAATTGATTGATGATGTGATTATGCTAATTTGATACTACTTCGTGTCCGTTGACTTGTTTTTACTAACTTCTGTTTAATATGTTGGTGCTTCCATATTAATATGAGTATGACTCATCAAAATTATTAATACTAAATGGATTAACTACCATTACAGTTTTTCAATTCTACTTTTGAGGGGATTATTTTACAGGGTAATATTTCTTAGTAAACTGGTTTTCCACTTTATATTGGTTTTGTTATATTCTTATCTAAGCATGTTCTAAGTTATCTTGGTCGACAGTGTGAAACATGAAATGGTTAGAAAGAATGTCAATAAAGTTTATGAAAGTTCTTATATCATATGAGTAGACACTTTTATACATAAATGATTTTCCTTATCAATCTTAGCACTGTGCTTTTTGACCAGCGTAATATCCTGACCTAAATTCAAACTAAGATCCATGCTAATATCTAGTTTATCGATAGTGGTTGTATCGTTAAGGCATAACGCCTTTATTCCCAAAAAGGTTTGGCAGTGGTGAACAATTATATTACATCCCTATTTACTCTGTTTTGATTAAGTCTCATGTCAAGAATGAGCCAAATGTCATCAATTGGGTACAAATCCAAAGTGCGATCTGCTACTGAGATATTCCAGATAGAAAAACATAGTGACACTTTGCTTAGCCCGGGAATTAAAAGCAGCACCTCATGCTCATAATTCAAATAATTGTCTGCTCTAAAATCCTTGTTGTCTAGAATCTCTAAAACTGTTTTAATTGCAGTAGCTACTACATCATTAGCAAGATGGGTGTCATGATTGCCTTCATCACACGTAACAAAAACATTTGCTAACAAAAACATTGTTATATCTTCGTCGTGACAAAACTATAATTTCGATTATAATCAAAAGTCTATTATGATAGTGCTTTATTAGACAAAGGAATGAATGTGGTGGTTCTAACCGTGTTGTGGTTTGACGGTGTTTGTTCTTTGATATCCTTAGTAGTTATCGGTTTAGCGGTTTTGATATGTCTGTTTGTTAGTTTGTCACAAGTTTGTACTAGTTTCTGTAGTTTTTGGTGCCCTTTGTATTAACTTTGGTAGAGAAACTAATACTACTGTTTAATTTTTTAACGGTTTATTTTAGTTAAGTTTGGCAAATTTGCAATATATAGTTATACTTTTTAGATCAGTTTAAAATAATTTGATGGCAATAATGCATATCAGTAGATGTTTTAATTTAATAATGCCGAAATCAGATTACTTTTTGAGAAAACTTTATCACTGAGCTTTTTGAGAACAACGTCACATCTGTACTAAACGAGTCACTGAAAATCCACGATCACGAAAAAATCCAAAATCCACTACCGCCATCTATGAGTCACATCGCGCACTTCTAACACTTTAGAGAAAAAAAAATATCGATCACTTACGAAAGTCTTCATGTTTCTAGAGCTTGGTATGGCGTATCTGCCGGCGTTGCTTGCAGTGATAGCTTCAGACAAATGCACAAACATTTTTATAGAGGCCGGAAGTGACTGTCTCGGAGAGGAGTGTGGTAGAAAGGTGGAGGGAATTCTATAGAGTGGTTGCTACCGAGTGTTTTTGATTATGATCTTTTTGTTAACACGATTTTTTTTCAGTTATTAAGTGTGTTGATTGAATATACTTTTAGTGTATTTTTTGATGATTTACCGTGTCAGTGTAAAAAACATGTTTTTTTTATTATTTAAGTCTTAATGCAAAAACAAATTGAGAAAAAATAATTCAATAGTAGTATTTGTGCAGTAAGTTACTAATAATGTCTTGTCTAATTTAGATAAAACTAGTTTTTGCAAACACTACCTTTCGAATTTTAACAGAAACTTTAAGCGACACACAACTAATCTGCTCCACGTTCAAAAACTTTAGTGAATTTTTCAGCTTTTATATATTATACTCGTTATATTTATATTGCATTGTTAATATCAGTTGACAAAATTTTCAATAATACATTTCAAACATTTAACTTATCTCGAAAACACTTCTATTCAATAAACTTTCGTCAGCATTTTTCCCAACAAAGCTTGCTACTTACTTAATATACGAAAATATAAAAATAAAATCATGATCAAACCACATGATTCATTGATCTTACAAAGTAGACAGCAATTTACTCAATTATGTCCAAAAATATCGTCACTAAGCCCTCATTAGTCCTTTGTGTGTACATTTTCTTCCAGTAATATTGTTTGCGTCGTAATAATATAAATTGTCCTTCATCATACTTGTAATAGACATTTGTGTAAGTACTTATTATTGTTGTTTTTGCTGTTTACTTTGTCCCTGATAATAATTGCGAATTTTGCTTTAAAAGAGTTTTGAATAGGTAAAGTTTTGGTTAGCTTATTTTCAAAAACAATTAAAAAAAAATATAAATATTTATTTATTTTCATAATGTAGCCATAACTTTAAAATTATATTGTATTTATTTTTTACGTAGCTAGCTATAGAATTATAAATGTAGTTACACACATTTTATTGGAAGATGACAAAACAGCACTGTAAAATTAAACTCCTGATTCTGAAACAAAGTAAACCTGTACTATCGTAATCAGTGATCCCTCCGGTTGCGTTATATAGCTAATATAATACGATAAGTTTATAGCCATCAGACAAAACAAAACTAGTGATACGTTGCAACAGCCCCTAATAAAATGTACAGTCAAGTCATAACTCAATTTCAATAATGGCATCAAAAAGCAGTGCCGACCAAAACACAATCGTTATCTAAATGAAAAACAAATACGCAATCAAAATGAACAAACTTATTAAAACAAAATCAATCACGAATCCGACCATAAAATCGCTGAAAATGGGAAAACCAGCTAAGTAATTAACTTCCAGTGAAATAAATAAACCAAAATATCCTCGGGCCTTGGTAATCAAAGTTTCATTATCTATACAAACTAATGAATATAAATAAGACGGTCAAATACAAGGGCCTTGATAATTTCGCCCGGTCAAATAAATTTGCGATCCGAATCATTTGAATAAATTCCAAGTTTCAAGCCTTGTCCCTTGACAAATTATTGGATTTCCCGGAATTTTAGACAGACCATCCGGTCATTGGACTGGGATATTGAAGTGTAATGATATTCTTATTGAAACATAGGACCCTTATCTCTTTTGGGTTCTGTGAACTGTTGTGGCTGGTTTACTTTTAGTTTAGCCAGATTCAGTTGAAACCATTCCTAATTCGGAGTAACTTCCATCTATGCTTCTGCTAACAAACTACTGAATTCTTTTGGTATACAATAATTATATTATTGTCATAACTAATATTTTAAACATTTGTTTTTTGTTTTAATGATAACCTCTAGAAGTTTGCCCTGCATTTTCTCGGGATAAAAATGGCCTTGTACACTCACCTTTCTAAGAATATAAAAAAAATCGTAATCGGTTCAGTACTTCTGATATCCTCTAGAAGTACTGTACCGATTACGATTTTTTTTTAATTCTCAGAAAGGAGAGTGTACAAGGCCATTTTTATCCCGAGAAAATGCAGGGTTCCTATTGAATAACCGACGGCGAAGCCGCAGGAAAAATCTAGTTTGGCTATATAAAAAGTACAATAAACTGGTTACGCGTTAGTTAGCAACATACCAAACCTATTTTGTGAAAAAAAGGTAGCAAAAAGCAATGGTATTACTCGGAATAAGAACTTAGTAAACACACAGAAGTTTGCTTCAATGTCTGTACAATAAATTATATTTACTTTCATGTTATATTTTCTCTGTAGAAGCTTTACTTTCCTATTTTTTTAGGTATCTTATTTATTTTCTGATGATACATTTTTGAAAGTCTAGGACAATAGGTTTCTTCATTTACTCTGATAAAGATCAAAAAAATGAATATACGTTTTTTTTAAAGTCAAAAAATTATCCCATGGGAAAAAAGGGTAAAATTGCAATAATTTTTACAAGTCTGTTCAGCTGATGATGTGTGATTGGCCGTTGGAACATCCAGACATGCAGACGTTCACATTAATATATGAAGTCGAATTAATTAAAATGTTAGTACCTATTCTTACAATGTTATAATTTAAATGGAGGAGCTCGTGGCTAAAGTAATAATAGCCGCACGGGTCGATCCATCAGGTTAAGCTACGTTTGTCGGGGTTGGTGCATGGATGGGTGACCATCTTTACATACTGAGACTCCTCCGTGTCTCGGAAAGCACGATAAGCTGTTGGTCCCGGCTGTCAATCGTGGATCTTTGACAGTCGTTTTGGGTCGTCAGAAGTCCGAAAGTTTGACAACCAGACTTACTTATAATGGGGTAAGGTATTACCCAGTAAATGGATTATGGAGGTCAGATAGGCAGTCGCTCCATGTAAAATACTGGTATTCAGCTGCATCCGGTTAGACTAGAAGCCGACCCCAAGATAGTTGGGAAAAGGCTAGGCAGATTGATCTTACAATTTTAAATTATTTGCTAGTTAGTATGTGTGACAAAAAATGGATGGATTGTGTGAGAAGTGATATGAAAGAAAAGGATAAGGGCACAAAGATGATGATGTGTGTAAAAGTAATCTCTGAAAGTACTGATCTGATTACAAACATTGTTTCAGTTTCAAATTTAAGTAAAGAGCGAATAGGCTACTTTTAGACAAGCGTGCTTCATCTTCGACCACATCATCGCTTACCATCAGGTGAGATAGTGGTCAAACGCGAGCCTATCAATTATAAAAAGATAGTTACACTAGCATTATTTGCCATAATGATAAGTTTTATCCGAGAAAAAGACGATCACGATTCTGTTGGGACGTTGGCCACGGCACTAAAGCCGCAAGAAAAAAATAGTATCTTCACTATCACTACATAGTATAAAACAAAGTCGCTTTCTCTGTCCCTATATCCCTATGTATGCTTAAATCTTTAAAACTACGCAACGGATTTTGATGCGGTTTTTTTTAATAGATAGAGTGATTGAAGAGGAAGGTTTATATGTATAATTTGTACCCAAGCGAAGCTGGGGCGGGTCGCTAGTTATAAATAAGATACATCAAAAATGAAACCTTTCAATTTAAAATTGCGGTATCACCAACTCTATACACATAATGCGGCTACCTTCTTTGGTACCAATTACCTTTACTTTTTTTAATTTTTTGGCGCAGTTCGTGTTATGTGCCGCCTTTCTGGAACAAGTTCTTAGTTCGGACTGGTTAGAGCTTTCGATTTGAAAGGGTTGCAGGACGAAACTGGATTGGTCACTCATCGGACGACATTTTTTGAGTTCAATCGTAAAATAAAAAAGAACATAATACTTAATTATATTTTTATTATGGATTCACGTTGATCATAATTCATATCCTACTATCATTTTAAATGCGACAGTATGTTTTTTTTTTATGTTTGATAGGTTCGCGTTTGACCACTATCTCACCTGATGGCAAGCGATGATGTGGTCGAAAATGGAGCACGCTTGCCTAGAAGTAACCTATTCACTCTTGACTTAAAGACTCCCAGGTTATAGTTATCAGGAAACACAGACTCCGGTAGGCTGTATGTATGGATGAGCAGTGGTGGCCTAGTGGTATTGGCCGCGACTTACAAGTTGTAGGTCGTGAGTTCAAACCCAGGCAGGCGCTTTACTTTGTGTAATTAATTCGCTTACCATCAGGTGAGATAGTGGTCAAACGCGTGCCTATCAACAATAAAAAAATAAAAAAATAAAATATTTCATCACCACTGCTCTCAAAACGGTGAAGGAAAACATCGTGAGGAAACCGACATGTCTAAGAACCAAAAATTCAAAGACCTGTGACATCCACCAAACCGCACTGGGCCCGCGTGGTGGATAATGGCCCACACCCTCTCACAGAGAGGAGGCCTGTGCCCCAGCAGTGAGGACAATAAAAACGCTGATGATGATGATGATGATGAGTATGTATGGATGGATAGATGTTTGTTATTAAGTGGCGCCAAAACGGCTGAACAAATCTAGATGTTTGGCACAGAGATAGATATAGATAGTCTTTTTTTTGGCGGGTGGGAAATCATCCGATTACTTGTCCCGCTCTCGTGTCAGACTTTTACTGACTGAAACCCACCCCTGTTCTTTCCTTGCCCGAGTGCCCGGGGGCGCGGTAACTATGTCAAGAATTTATCCGCGACCCCTTGGCATGCATGCATCGGCCATGATGGGCCCCGTCAGTGGTGGCTGACAACTTTGAGGCGCGCGTTGAACACTACGTGCCTTGGATTTATGGGCCTGGTGCTGATCGGACGACGAGCTACATTACTTGTCGTCCGCAGTCCCGTGGTTGGAGTGGCCGGAGATCGTCCTGCGACCCCCGACGCCCAGGATGTCTTCTGCGGCGGCTGCGGCTTGGGGCGTGAGAGCCAGTCCGTTGAGTCTCCCTCACCCGTTCCGAAATCTCCTTTGCGAGCATTACTGCTTCGCAGAAGGAGAAGACTGCTTCCCATTCCCTCTCGCTCCGTACCATAGCCTGGACCAGGGCCGGGCGCGAGAGGTCTTTGCCGCCTATCGCGTATATATAGATAGTCTGGAATAGCAAATAGGCTATAATATATAATGGGAGAAGTACTAATTCCAAGAGGGTGAACCCGCTGTCAGATTCACGCTGATCATAATCCATAAATATCCATTCATAATATTATAAATACGAAAATAACTTTAGTTGTCTGTTTATTAACATTTTACTTCAAAACGACTGAACAGATTCTGATGTAACTTGGCACACAGGTAAGTCCTGGATTGGAACAAAAGATACTTTGTATTGCGGGAGTACATTTTCTTGGTATGATTTCCTTCTTTCAAGCAAGCGAAACCGCAAAAAGCTTGGAAAACAATATTTTGTAATGGATTTCAAAGTGATTTTTTCATAATTTCAGCTGAAAGACCATGACCATGAGTGGTGACACTTCGTGTAGTGTTTGTACAAAAAATAATTAAGGCGCAGTTATGCGACTTTTATAAAGGTTTTTAAATGAACATCACGTCTAAACGACTAGTCTTATTTCTTTGAAAAAAATATATGTTACTTTAGACTACTTTCGTCGTATTTTGATCTGAGAATATTTAAAATAATATTTTTATAACATAGTATAATTTATTTGTAAAATTATGTCTATCGTGGATAAAAAAGTGAGAATCACGCAAAAACTATAAAGCGTACTTTTATGAAACTTTCACCATTACAAAACTTATTTAATTATTTATAATTTAATCTCAGTGTGTTAGTTCAATACTTGTTGTTTTATGTGTAATAAATTAATAATGCGTCTAATTTCGAACAGCGCTCCTTGATGGGCGAGTCCTATTACTGGGTGGACATATGACGCGTTACGTGAGCTCAGAACAGAACACGCAAGCTAAGCAGTCAAGGTCGTTGGCAGCTAATAGCGCCTTAACACCGAGATCCAAAATTGTACCAATTATTAGCAGCACAACGCGGAGAGTTGCCATGTGCAACTTTATTTCTTCGATGTGGCCATTATTTGAACCTGCAGCATTCTAGTTTAAGAAAACCGTCTCTTTTCCACATTTGATCGACACATGTTTATTTTAATTATTATAATTTTTTTATTGCACTGATTTATTTTGTTAGAATTTAACTTTTTTCAAGATATTGTATAGTTTGGAGCCGAAACACAATATCAAGACGCATCACGCGCCCCAAATGGCGGGGTCGCCATGTAGGGAACTAGTGTTAGTGAAACGACTGAAGCCGATCGATTACCATTTATTACTCCTCTTCTTATATTAATACAATGTCTTATATAGCATAGATCTTACTTCTACGTACATACATACTACATATACCTCAACCTGCTGGACATAAACATTCCCCAAGTGACGCTAAAACGACCGGTCCTGTGCGTCTCGCATCCATAGAATTCCCGCGACCCTCGCCAGGTCAATGGTCCACCTTGTGGGAGGCCTTCTAAAGCTGCGAACTTTTCGGCCCCATCAGCCATACGTCTTGCGAGCAATGTGCTGTCCTCTGCCACTGATCTATGATTTAAATAGAAACAATCAAAACCGTTTCTTAACTATTCTGATCTGATCTTTATGACGTAAACTTAAAGAGACCGGTTTCATTGAGACAGACTTCATTTGAGGAAATATCTTAGTACCAACTACTACAAGCATTTTTCAGCCTGCTCTGCTTAGTTAAATAAATATTGATCCGCTAACAAACTAACCGCTCCGCCACATCAACTTGGCTTGGTAATTCTGATATTGGATGAAGACTTCAATTCATAACATATTTTTAATCCAGTATTACTAGAGGAAGCAGGCAGATTCCCGGCATCCCTCTACGACCACTCTACAACTACGGATAGATTAAAAAGTCGCAAGAGTTTTATGAGAACGACACAAACAATCCAGGACAGCACACCTAAGGAGAGGAGTAAGCGGTGGCAAGAGCAGTGCCCACCACCACGTGACTTTCTTGGGCCCAAAGAGCACCTGCCTCCCGGTCGTGATTTGCAGTGGCCTATTTGGAAAGCGCTAAATCGATTACGTACCCAAGTAGGCCGTTGCAAGTACAATTTGTCGAAATGGGGGATAATTGATCCCTCAAATACTGAGTGCGAGTGCGGTGCTCCTACTCAGACTATGACCCATTTACTGAAGTGCCCAAAATGTTCATTCACCTGTACCCTGGAAGACCTGAGTAAAGCTTCCACTGAAGCAATAAACGTGGCCACCTTCTGGGCACAAAGAGTATGATTGTATAAGCACAAACAATGTACCACCGATACGAAAAGAAGAAGAAGGCAGATGTCATTTTACTAAGTTGTAAAAAAGTGAGCAAGATTGCTGTTATATACCAGCTCAGTAAAAAAACATGGCCTGGCATGTCCTAGAACCAAAAATTAGTGATATCCACCAACCCGCAATGTTCCTGCGTGGTAGGTACACAGAGATACAGAACACATTCATTGTGCGTACAGCTATGGAGTGAAATTTCCTGCCGGAGTCTGTGTTTCCTAATAGCTACAACCTGGGAGTCTTTAAGTTAAGAGTGAATAGGTTACTTCTAGGCAAGCGTGCTCCATCTTTGACCTCATCATCGCTTACCATCAGGTGAGATAGTGGTCACACGCATGCCTATCAACAATAAAATAAAAGGTTACGTCCCATTTTCTCTCCTAGAAAGGAACCCTGAGTTCCAGCAGTAAGAAAATTATAAAGGCTGATAATGCTGTATTATGCTATAAACCCAATAAATGAAAGCAATCCTGCTCCCCAGGTAATGTATCCAGCATCTTTGCATCCAGGCAATGAGCTACTACTGAGAAATCCCTAATGAAAAATCATAATAACACTTTGTTCAACCCAAAACTTTATATTCAGCTGTGACCCTAGCGGCAGCAATGGGTTTCAGAGAGATTTCTTCATAATTTCAGCCGAAAGACGTCCGCTATTGGACATAAGGATGCCCCAAGTGACGTCACAACGACCAAACCAGTGCGTTTCGCATCCATTGGATTCTCAAACCAAACCCAAAACTATATACCGATTCATCAGTGGCCCTAGCGGTAATCTGTTTTGTTTCCTGCTTGAAGCTGAAAGAAAGGATCCAAGGAAAGGAGGGATCCAAAACCATTGAATAGTTTACGATTACTCTCGGACTCTCTCGGAGTCCGCAAAGGATAAAACCGGAACCCGTTGAACTTCATTGCCTTGTCACTATTAATTCTGACTTTAAGGAATAAGGTAATTTATTATAGTTACACGTAATACTAAAAAAATATGCCTTGGTCCGTAAGTTAGATTACCAAAAACTATTGAACACGTATTTTTATTTGTTACGTAAACAAAAAATATGGACGATACAGTGCGTTGAAAATTCAAGTTTTAGACTTACGCAAAAAATACTATCTCTTACCTACAAGTGACGTTACTAGCCCTCACTCCTGAACTTTGATGAATTTTCTTCTCATATTGGTAATTTTTGGTCTGTGTGTGTCTAGTAGTCAAAATACGTGTCTGTGACTTCGAAAAAGGAGGAGGTTCTATGTTCAACAATATGTATGTTTTTTTTTTCATGTATGTCCACCGATCCAATTACGAATATGTTTAAATTCCACGTTCCATTTCATTGGGGGTTTTAGTTTTGTGGTATAACAACTAAAAAGTGAAAAATAAAAAAAAAAACTTGAGAGTTGTCAAGGGACACCCGGATGGAACGAAGTTCCTTTTGATTAATTAGTGTAGGAATTGTAATATAATTTTATTTTTTTTAATTTATAATATTTTTTTTATTATTAACTACGTACACACGCACGCACGTAAGAAGTTATACTTCATCATCTCATCTCATCTCATCTCATCGCAGCTCAGCTCAGCTCAGCTCAGCTCAGCTCAGCTCAGCTCAGCTCAGCTCAACTCAGCACAGCTCAGCCCAAGCTCCGCTAGATTTAACACACGAAATTGGTTAGATAATGCTTGATCTGCTTGCAAACTTTGTACCTACCCACCAAAAATACAAGAAGTTTTTATTAGATTGTTTTTCCAACACAATCTTTTTGGATGGACAGCCTCATTAGTGTCGTGACAACTTTTCGTAAGAATTTTTTCCGTCTAGCCCCCTTTCACAACGCGCGATAAAGAACTTCGTTCCAATATTTTACAAAAATAACAACCGACTTCCAAAAAAGAAAATACTTAGTGTATTTTCTTTTTCGGAAGTCGGTTGTTTTTTTATTCGGTAAATTCAAAAATAACTTTTATTTCGAAAGTCGGTGTCAAAATACGAAGAAATAAAATACAAACTATGACACCGTTTTTTGGTAGTGAAACTTAAGGACTAAACATATTTATTATTTTTGTATCTTCTCACAGAGAGGAGGTCTATGCCCCAGCAGTGGGGACATTAAAAGGCTGATGATTCTGATGATGATGACCTTTTTTTAGCAATCTGGTTCTTGCTCAAATCATTGCCTTCAGTTACAGGTGACGCGTGTCATGATTCATTTGTTTAACAACACATCTCAGTTCATTCGTGCGTGTGGCTCAGGTAATTGATCTCGGAACTAATCATGTTATTACTCCCTCCCATTAAGGCGCTATTACCTGCCAACGACCTTGAGTGGTTAGCTTGCGTGTTCTGCGCTGAGCTCACGTAACGCGTCGTATGTCCACCCAGTAATAGGACTCGCCCATCAAGGAGCGCTGTCCGAAATTAAACGTATTATTAATTTATTACACATAAAACAACAAGTACTAAACTAAAACACTGAGACTTAATTATAAATATTCAAATGATCTTTAAAATGGTGAAGGTTTCATAAAAATACGCTTTTTGCGTGATTCTTAATTTTTTATCCGCGTTAGACATAACTTTACAAATTAATTACACAATGTTTTAAAAATATTATTTCAAATATTCTCAGATCAAATGACGATGGAAATAGTCAAGAGTAACACATATTTTTTTCAAAGAAATAAGACAAGTCGTTTAGACGTGATGCTCAATTAAAAACCATTAAAAGTCGTGTAACTGCGCCTTAACAAATGTATCGTAACTGCAAACAGTTCCTACTTGCCGTTTTAATGGACGATCGTGAATAAGTATGCCATAATAGTGGCAGGAAGGTGGTTAGAGTTACAAGATATTTTTAAGTAGGATTTTAAAAGGATTACAATTAAACCCGAGTTCAGGGTCTCGCCCTGTGAAAGCACAATTATAAGAAAAGAATGCAAATTATTTAAAGCCACCTTTTTTTTTTTGTTGGGTGTGAAATCAACCAATGACTTCTCCCGCTCTAGGTTGGAGTGAGAGGGAGTCAGACTCTTACTGACTGAAAGCCACACCTGTTACTTCCCTGCCCTGAATGCCCAGGAGCGTAGTAACTCTGTTACAAATGTATCCACAACCCCTGGGCAGGCATCGGCCATGACGGGCCCCATCATGAATGCTGACAACTCTTTGAGGCGCGCGTGGAACACTACGCGCCGTCGACTCTCGGGCCTGGTGCTGATCGGACGGCGAGTTACCCACTACTCGCCGTCCGCAGGCCCGGGTATTTGAAGCCACCTGCCCCACGAATATCTTCTCTGTCCAATAAATCTTTGCTTTATAGCGATAGTGTAACTATCTACATTATCAGTAAAACAATGTTCGTAATCGGATCAGTACTTTTAGAGATTACTTTTTACACACATACTAACTAATAATATAGAACATCCACCTTTTTAAAAATATTTTTCAAGTTGATCCCATAGTGGCAATTTATTAGCAATTTTCTAGGGAGCTCCCATTTAACATTGTCAATGAATTAAAAGTCACCCCGTATTGTTATTAAACTCAGTTAAAGTTGTTATAAACCTCGCTAACTGTTTAATTTAATTACTACAACTTTTCATTGCTAAAAGCATTACTTACAAACACACAGAACCAGTTAAAAGACGTAGGCATTTTACTGGTTAGCCATAATTGCAGTGCTATCTTATTATTATCTCGCTGACCCGGCGAACTTCGTACCGCCTTAGAATCAATAAATAAAAACAACCGACTTTCAAAAAAAATACACTAAAAATTAAAAAATAACTTTAACTTTGGAAGTCGGTAAAAAAGTTTTTTTTTTTTTGAATATTTAGTGTATTTTTTTTTTTAAGTCGGCTGTTTTTTTTTGGAAAAAAGTTTTTTATTGTTCACTTTTTAGTTGTTATACCCCCAGGACTAAAAACCCCAATAACATGGAACGTGGAATTTACACATAGTCGTAATTGGAGAACACCAAAACGTCATCTAGGTATACGTATTTTTCGTTTTTGTTGAGTTTTTCAAAAGCGCTGAAGCAATTTCGATAAAATGTATATGGGACCACCTCGGGAGTATATTCTATCGAACCAAAAAAGAATTTTGAAAATCGGTCTTCAATTGACAGAGAAATCGGTGGACAAACATAAAAAAAACCTCCTTTTACGAAGTCGGTTAAAAAAAGCATTCCATACAAATTGTATGACTAAATTAATTTTCATTGTAATTTTTTTTTCGTAATTTTTTCTATGTATTAATGGTTATTCGAGGTGGAGACAAATCCATTGAATAAAAGATCATTAAAATCAGTCCAGCAGTTCTTGAATTATAAATAGTGTAACTAACCCGACTTTACTCGTATTTTATATGTTAAGATTTCAAGAGAAGCCTTCAAGTGAAAGAATAATTAGATTCTTAGAAGACTCGAATTTGCATCTATTTTACAACAGGTTTATATGTCAAACTCTCTGTCAGGCAGAAAATAAACTCAATTTGCATTTTAAAGCCACCTCCCAATACTACACTTGCTCTTATTGCAAGAGCTTCATTGAAAGTTATTTAAAAGAAAGTGAATTCTTCTGCTATCAAGTGCATATTGACATCATTAATGTGGACGTACATTTATAGTTACTAGCGAGTAGTGGAGCCGGGGCGTATCTCCGGCTCCGCATGGTTACAAATAATCACTCCTCTGTAAGTAATTTGTTTTTTGTCTCCCTCTTATTATATACATGTTTACCATAGATTTCAGTGCAGTGCTGGCCCAGTGGTATCCTGGCGCGCATAGCCGCGACTTACCGCGGCTTTACTTTGTGTAAATGATTTCATCACCACTGTTCACCAAACGGTGCAGGAAAACATCGTGAGGAAACCGGCATGTCCTAGAACCAAAAATTCAAAGACATGTGACATCAACCAACCATTGGGCCCGCGTGATGGATTGCGGCCACACCCTCTCACAGAGAGGAGGTGTGTGTCCCAGCAGAGGAGACTATAAAAGGCTGATGATGATGATGATGAATGGAAGTGGAAATTATGTGTTTCTTACTCCTCCGCTGTTTTTTTCTGACTAATTTCGTTGTTGGACCCAAGACAATTTAGTCGTTTCTCTGGGACTCGTTGAGCTTCATTGCCTCGGCGTTTTTAGGGTTTCGTACCCAAAGGGTCCAAACGGAGCCCTATTGTTGTCACTCATGTGTCCGTCTGTCCGTTCGTCCGTCGTTAGTCACAAAATTTTGTTACGAAATTTTTTTTTAACTTCCCATTCACTTAAGATAAATAATAAGTGATAAATGATGTTTATTATGCAAATTGGTTACAATAAACACTTTTACACGTCAATGCTTTATGAACTTGAAGGTGATAATGTTTATTATTACGTTTACTTTTCTAACAAATACCAATATATGGTACGGAACCCTTAATGTGCGAAATCCGACTCGCACTTGGTCAGTTTTTTCTGGTGGTCGCCACTGATGATTCTGGCTTACAGAAGTTACAATGGTTTGGGAATAGTGTGGCGGGGTTGTTCCAAATAAAAATAAAAATAAACTTTTTTACAAAAAAATAGAACCAACTTCCAAAAAAAGTGCAAATAACTTTAATTTCGGAAGTCGGTGTTCCTGTTTTGTGTCTTCGTTTTTTGACACCGACTTCCGAAATTAAAGTTATTTTGCACTTTTTTTGGAAGTCGGTTCTATTTTTTTGTAAAAAAGTTTTTTATTTTTCACTTTTTAGTTGTGGTTCCCCATTAAACTGTGTTAACAATTCATAGACATACGATAGCAGCAATCGCGGTTGATTTGCTGTCAATTTTTGAAGAGTTCCGTTGTCTGTCTCCGAAACCCAACATCAGATCTTTTTGAAATTGAAATGGGACCATTTCGGAATAAACCCCTTTCGAACAAAAAAAGAATTTTGCAAATCCGTCAATATATGACGGAGTTATGCCCGAACATACATAAAAAAAAAAAAAAAAAAAACATCCGAATTGATAACCTCCTCCTTTTTCGAAGTCGGTTAAAAATACTTCATAATGGTATGTATGATATTAATATTTCTTAAATATATTTTTATGGTACTGTGACAATTATAGTCACAACCTTATGTTGGCGGCCTTATGTTGCCGACTGGCAAGTTAGAATATTCTAGAAGTCTTGGAAAGCCGTTTGAAATAAGATTAGATGAGAGACTTGACGGATGTGTCAGTTAGAATTCAGCGAGCCCGTCCAAGTGGGCATATGTGTGTTTTCCCTATTACTACAATAAAGTTAATTGAAGTCGCCCTCAGCAGTTTAACTTATCCGCCCGTAGACAGATCCCTTCCATATAGTCCTCTCGCACCGAGGCAACGAGTCGCCGAGCTACGCGACGTCCCCGATAACGTCGAAGTGCCTCCAAGGTGCCCTCTAGCTCACAAGAGAACTTGGGTTCCTACAGTACCTACTATCAAATAGAACTCCTTTTTGACTTCGAATTTAATTTTACATTTAATAACTTCTACAGTATTAAATACAATTTGTTACATAATATCAAAACCCATTACCTATCTGTTTCTTTTATTTATTAAAATTCACCACAAATGTAGCAAAGTAAAAGTTTTTGCAATGCTATAAAATCAACGATTTTGTAATCATGTGATTTTTTTTATTACAAAGTCTTTAAGTCGAGAGTGAATAGGTTACTTCTAGGCAAGCGTGTTCCATCTTCGACCACATCATCGCTTACCATCAGCTGAGATTGTGGTCAAACGCAAGCATGTCATTGATTAAAAAAACATAATTTGGGTTCGGGTGCTTTCATATCTTTAGTAGCACTCGCAAGATTAAGACGAATCAATTGAAGTAAGAATTATCAAAATCGGCCCACGCGTTTGGTCTCTAAAACGCCACAAATATACAAACATACATACATATATACATACATACAAACGTAGTTAAGGGGAAGAATTATAAAACAATGGTTAGACCTGCTGTCTTGTATGGTTCAGAATGTTGGGCCACAAAAGGGATGAATGAAAAGCAATTCAATAGAATAGAATTGAATAAACATTTATTCGACACAGACACAACACAACCGCAACAAACAAAAGGTAAAGAAAAGAATAGTAGGTACACAAAGATACAATAAAATCGTGCTGAGCGTGCCCATACCGAACGGGTTACCATCTCAGCATTTACTGGACGTTGGACACCCAGCGCTGGTTTTCAGTTGGCACCCCGCAGTGACGTACGGACGAGGGTAAATAAAATATTAACTGAATTAAGTGTCAATGTTTATGTAATAGGTAATATTGTAATTAAAAAACGTAAATAAATAGTGTAAAGTAATAAGAAAATATTAAATAATATATATGTGCCACGCTGGTTACAAATTATAATTTTCTAATAAACCCACAATAATAAAATAAAATAACGCAAACGCATGTAACGTAATTGCATGCAGCTGAGATGAGAATGCTAAGAGCGACGTGTGGTGTTACGCGCATGGATAGAATTAGGAATGAGTATATAAGAGGAAGTCTGAAAGTGGCACCGCTGACTGAAAAGTTGTGCGGAAATCGGTTGTCGTGGTATGGGCATGTGATGCGGAGGAATGAAGAAAATGTCGCGAGGAAAGTCTTGTGTGTCCCACCATGTGGTTAGCGCTTTGCCATACGTCTAGTGGTCCGATGATAGAACGGGCTTGGCGGAATTAGACTATGCAATTTCGACGCACACTACCTGAAATGCAACCAATAGAAAACCGACAGACTAGCAACTCGGCGTCGATGCTCAAGACTTTGAAGCTTTGACTCCTACTATTCATTGTCAACACAAAAAGCAAAAATATATGTTTTAAACTACAACTCTTAAGTAACAGGTGCTCTTACTCACAAAATTACTTTCTCAGTATTAAACTTTACAGCTACTAAACAAAAGGTAATTAATGCCAACAATATTAGAAAGGTTTAGTCTGATTACTTGCGAGTTATTGCCACTAAAATGTGTCGATAAAAGCTGCCAATGAGTTTTGTTTGGCTAGAAGCATATTTCTGTAAGTTAATTAAAACATATTACAATTTACTAATTTGCCTGTCAATCGAGGACCTCACAATGCGAGATCCCAGGGCTGCTAAACATCAATTAAGTACATATTATTATATTCTGATTTACCAAAAGTTTTGGATTGATTAGTGTTACGAGCATTATGTACTTTGAACATTCGCGTACCTGCTAGATTGAGTCGATGTCCAAGTTTAGAAGTGAAAACTTCTTTAGGCGCGTTGGGCATTTTTGAGATGGGAAAAAACTATTGAACTCGCGCGACACCGACCCGCTCTCAGCACATCGCGTAGGAGATTGAAGTGAAAACTGCTTTAGTCGCGTTGGGCAATTTTGTTCAAGTTTTCATTTCTGTTGGAACTCCCGGAGTGCCACTATATTTTTTTTTTCTTATTCAGACCGCTAGTTGAACGGCGCCTTTTCGTTAGTTATCAGGTTATTTTAAATTTTTCGGGTGGGAATTCATTAATTAACTTCTTCCGCACTGGGTGGAGCGAGAGGCCGTGTCGAACTCTTACAGACTTAAGGCCCATATAACCACCAAGTGGCGGCCTCATTGAATAAAAAATCGTAGCAAAGCATGGAAAATAAAGATTCCTATGTTGCGTTTGTTACTAAGGGGATAAGGTATTTTTACGTTGTTAAAATAGGACTCAAAATGTTTCGTATCCAAAGTCTAGAACATAGACGCCGAGTTGCTAGCCTGTCGGTTTTCTATCGGTTACGTTTTGGGGAGTGTGCGACGGAATTTCATAATTTGATTACGCCAAGCCCGTTTCATCAACGGACCACAAGACGTTCGGCGAAGTGCCACCGGTTCACAGTGGACAACCCATCCATACGCACAAAGCGTTTTGAGAAAACATTCATTTTGCGTACAGCTAGGGAGTGGAATTCCCTACCGGAGTCTGTGGTTCCCGATAGCTACAACCTGGGGAGTCTTTAAGTCAAGAATGAATAGGTTAGTTCTAGGCAAGCGTGCTCCATCTTCGACCACATCATCGCTTACCATCAGGTGAGATAGTGGTCAAACGCGTGGCTATCAACAAAAAAATAAATAAAAAAAAACTTTTTTACAAAAAAATAGAACCGACTTCCAAAAAAAGTGCAAAATAACTTTAATTTCGGAAGTCGGTGTTCCTGTTTTGTGTCTTTGTTTTTTGACACCGACTTCCGAAATTAAAGTTATTTCGCACTTTTTTTGGAAGTCGGTTCTATTTTTTTGTAAAAAAGTTTTTTATTTTTCACTTTTTAGTTGTGGTTCCCCATTAAATTGTGTTAACAGTAATTCATAGACATACGACAGCAGCAATCGCGGTTGATTTGCTGTCAATTTTTGAAGAGTTCCGTTGTCTGTCTCCGAAACCCATCATCAGATCTTTTTGAAATTTAAATGAGACTATTTCGGAATAAACCCCTTTCGAACAAAAAAAGAATTTTGCAAATCCGTCAACATATGACGGAGTTATGCCCGAACATACATAAAAAAAAAAAAAAAAATACAAACATCCGAATTGATAACCTCCTCCTTTTTCGAAGTCGGTTAAAAATAGCGGAGATAGACCCTTAAGCCCACTCGTGTTCCTTCCGTTCCCTGGTACCAGGGTCACAGTGATTCTTTTGATCACTCCTGTGACCCTGGCCGATGCATACCTGATAGCTTGGGCCGACGGCCATTCAGGTCGGTAGTATAATAATAATAATAATAATAATAATAAATTTATTTGCAAAAGTACACAATTACAGGTGACAATTTAGAGTACAGTAGACGAGGGTACAGAATACATGGTCAATGACCCCCATGCTAGGAGAACCTGTGTTACAGGGGTCATCCATCCTTCTATTATTTCACTGACAAAATTCAAACATATTAATAAGTAATGTGGACTTTAAGAAACAAGTAAAAATAAACTAGACTAGTACAATTTTGGGATTGGGGGGAAAGGAAAAAACTAAATTGGAATTAAGGAGCACGGGAATATTTTTGTGTCGGGTGTGTTGTGTGTATGTATGAATGAATGTGAGTGTGCCTTGAGTCGCGTGTGCGTTATGGTTAAAGTATTTCTTCCGTATCGTCGTAGTTAAGGGTAAGGAGAAATTCTTTTACCTTGGATTTGCATTGGAACTTGTTCAAATTGTGTATTATCAGTTTATTGTGGAGTTCATTGTAAATTTGTGCACTTAAGTAGCGGTTATGCCGACGTGCGAAGGTCGTATTAGTACAAACTCTAGAACAAACTGGTTTGGGTCGTCTTCTGATCGTAGGGCTTTTATCTTTATTGAGAGGAGTTATTCTATGTGTTCTTAAGATTATTCGAAGCAAATATATTTGCCGGACCGTTAGCACATTAAATTCAGCATATAATTGTCGAGTACGATACCTAAACGGTTTACTGAGGAGAACCTTTATGACCGCTCGCTGGGCTCTTTCCGCTTGTATAAGAATTGTTTTGGCTGCACCGCCCCACGCAACGACACAATAGCTTAGTAATGATTCACATAGGGCAGTATAAACCATTTTCAGGATGTCTTTGTGTGCAGATGTTCTTAGCTTTTTAAAAACGTAAATGAGTTTTCTTGTGCGAGCAGACAGGGATTCGATGTGGGTTTTCCAGCTGAGACAAGAATCAAGATATAGGCCGAGATACTTAACAGACGGAACTCTCATCACTGTCTGACATGAGCAGAGGTTGTTTTGGACATTCTCATCACAAACGTGGGCTTTCATTTGTAATGAAAGATGTGATGGAAGAGCAGATGGTTTGGAACCAAAGGTGATGAAATTAGTTTTAGCGACATTTAGAGTTAAGCTGTTACTACCCAGCCAGAACATAACTCGCCTTAACGATCTTTCGTTAAGGCAGTATAACTGCATCATCGTTTAGTTATCAGGCTAGGTTAATAACTGAGTGTATATTTAATTTAACTTAATAAGTACTAGCTCAGATCGAGTTCAACATCCTCCTCACAAAATGTAAAACACAGAACATTTACATTATCTTTCAATTATGTTTTTATTACATTACATTTTATCCAAATAAACGTATTTGCTTCACTCTTAAAGATAATTTGCTTTTATTACGAAACACAAAAACCGTCAAGTACGAAACGATTTCTTGATGTTGTTTCTAACTCGCAAATATAGGCTGGAATTGGAATCATAGGAGCATCGTTGGAAAAGGTGCTTATTAAAAAATAATTAAAGAATAATATTTTGTTTTGTATATAAAAATATACCGACAAAATGGAGGTTTATTCAAACCTTAAATTCTTTCTTACATCTATTATGTACATACAGGTGGTAAAATTCACATAGTGAAACAAAATTATGGACCTTATTAGGCACATCAGTTTATTTAGTTCCCTTAAAAATGGTTGAGCTGAGTGGTGTTGATCCACGCGTCATGTTTATGAACGGGCTCCGTCAATTGAAACTGGTCAACTTTTAACTGCCAATGACTTAATTTAAACTTAATATTTTGAACTGTTTAATTTATATTTACATTGTTTTCACGTAATAGAAGCAAGAATAGACGTAATAGAGCAGTGGTGGCCCAGTGGTAACAGCCACGACTTACAAGTTGTAAGTCGTGAATTCAAACCCAGGCAGGCGCTTTACTTTGTGTACAATTATTTCATCACCACTGCTCTCAAAACGGTGAAGGAAAACATCGTGAGGAAACCGGCATATCCTAGAACCAAAAATTCGAAGACATGTGACATCCACCAACCCGCATTGGGCCCGCATGGTGGATTATGGCCCACACCCTCTCACAGAGAGGAGGCCTGTGCCCCAGCAGTGGGGACATTAAAAGGCTGATTATGATGATGATGATGAGAAGCATGAAAAATTTTGTAACCAGGATTTTGGTAATGCTTAACATGATTTAAAAGAGTGTCCATGGAGTTTCTTGCACGTTTGTCTCCATAGAGATCTACCTACACTTTGGTATGAACAATTAGCTTCATATTTCTAACTGACCGACTTCTTGACAGTTCAAAAGTGCCTGTAAATGGTTTATTAGAAGTTAATTCAGCGATATAGTTTTAAGAATGATTAAAATAAAGATGTGTTTTAAGGCGCTATTAACTACCAATGACCTTGAGTGATTAGCTTGCATGTTCTGTGCTGAGCTCACGTAACGCGTCGTGCATCCACCCAGTAATAGGACTCGCCCATCAAGGCATGCTGTCCGAAATTAGATGCATTATTAATTTATTACACATAAAACATAGAACACTGAGACTAAATTATAAATAATTCAATGATCTTTAAAATGGTGAAGGTTTCATAAAAATACGCTGTATAGTTATTGCGTGATTCTCAATGTTTTATCCGCGTTAGACATAACTTTACAAATTAATTACACTATGTTATAAAAATATAATTTCAAATATTCTAAGATCAAATTACGACGGAAATTGTTAAGAGTAACATATATTTTTTTCAAAGAAATGAAACTAGTCGTTTAGACGTGATGTTCAATTAACGACCATTAAAAGTCGTATAACTGCGACTTAATAAGAACCGTAGATAATATAAGTTAACAATGATAAGGCATTTGAAATACTTCATTTCCCTATTGATGTGTGATTAAATATGGCAGACGGGTAGCTATTTGTTTCATGTATTTACCTCGTCCTTAAATAAAACTTATTTTTGTTCTTAACATAATATTGGAAGAGGCAACTAAAACAGATTGAACTTAATCTTCTCCGCCCTGATATTATTATAAGCCCTAGGATCAATAACCTATTTATATCATTACGTCCATATGAACCAATAATTGGAAAAAGTCGTGTAGGTAACCAAGTTTCTTTAGAGATTTTTTCGTACATATGATAAATACAAAAGTTTGGATGGATACATATTAGCAGTTTGTAAACATACGTATTAAGTTATTCATTAGTGTAGTTTTATAATATTCTTTTTTTGGAGGGTGAGAAATCATTTAATGACTTCTCCTGCTCTGGGTGGAGTAGGAAAGCGTGTCAGACTTTTACTGACTAAAATCCACCCAAAAAATCCCACCATTATAAAAAATATTAAAGCTCAACATTGGATATTTTTTATTTATTTCTACATTGCATACCTACTCGTATTTATGCTTGTGCGCCCGAGATAGTACGGGCATGTGATGAGAAGACTCGTAGAATACTTGACCAGACAAGTCTTGAGCATCGACATCGGTCCAAAAAAGCGTGAAAGACCTGGATGTCCCTCGTAAACAACGACCAGAAGTCAGGGAATTTGGACGTTTTCACGACGCAGCACAGACATGTCTAGCGAAGAATGATGAGGAGAGCCGACCCCAAATAATGGTATAAGGCTGGGCAGAGAGAGATTGCATACCTATTCATATTTCTATACTGAGCAAAGTATTATCATAACAACTATTTAATCATTCACTCAGCGATCAAGTTCCGTTGCGGTTTTGCCCGTCACTTTACATAAAAATGTACCAAACACAACACGAATCACATTCTCTTCGTTTGAAGAGCGGGGAGAGTCAAACTAGTACCTGTCGCCATTCATGTATCTACAGCTACTCCGTTTGAATGGCTCGTGGCTAATTGGCTAAAAAACTATATATGTTTGTGTTTTGTGGCGGTGTGTTTGTGTCTCGTGGCTAAATGGAAACACAGATAATCGATAATAGAGTAAGATCCCAGAGCCTCCAGACATTGCCTATTTTCTGATTGAAAAAAATTGTGGGATTGAGTAGTGTTTGTATTTACTTTGACCCTACGAATACCTGCTAGTTTGGGCCGACGGCTAATTTATCGGTATCAGGCGCTAAATTTACGTAATGTACATTATTCACCTTTCTTTTTTTATCGTTTATAGGCATGTGTTTGACCGCTATCTCACCTGATGGTAAGCGATGATGAGGTCAAAGATGGAGCACGCTTGCCTAGAAGTAACCTATTCACTCTTGACTTAAAGAGTATTAAGTTGTAGCTATCAGGAAACACAGACTCTGGCAGGGAATTCCACTCTTTAGCTGTACGCACAATGAATGTGTTCGCAAAACGTTTTGTGCGTGTGGGTGGGATGTCCACCATGTACGGCGGCGATGCATTGCCGTACGTCTAGTGGTCCGATGACGGAATGGGCTTAGCGGAATCAAACTATGCAATTCCGTCGCACACGCTCTGATTGAAAACCGACAGGTTAGCCACTCTTAAAGTTTGAATGCTGATTTTTGTGTCTGTTTTGCAGAATATTGTTAAATAATTTATAACTTAATAACATTTTATCGTCTACATAGTAATTATTATAATAGCCTAAGGGCAAGTCGACTCCGGTGAGGTCTTATTAACAAGGCCCAAATTTGGGTTTAGTTTATTTAATAGGAGTAGTTACTTTTTTTTTTTTTATGTTTGATAGGTTCGCGTTTGACCACTATCTCACCTGATGGCAAGCGATGATGTGGTCGAAGATGGAGCACGCTTACCTAGAAGTAACCTATTCACTCTTGACTTAAAGACTCCCAGCACGCGTAGCATGACCAATTCTATCTCTACTCTGCCAAGAGTAGACAAAGTTATTTCTATGACACTCTACATCACTACTGCCCGAGCACGGCGCGACCCGTAGACTCGCGTTTCTACGAAGACAAAGACATATTCATTCTTTCCATAGCAACGGGTAGGTAGTTAGTGATGTAGACAAGCTAAGAATTCTACGATAATATATTACGTTTCGTTATTGAAATAAATGTGTCTAACGCCAAGTTCTAAAACATTTTGAACGTAACTCAAAGCAACAACGAAACGTATTAATTTTATGCTGTCATTTCTGTCATCTGTGTTGACTGTTTTTTTTTAAATTATTTTATTATCCCCGAAGGGAAGGCGAAAGTCTTTTGACCATATTGCCTAGTCTTACGTAGTTATTTATACTTTTATCCATTAGAATGCAGATGTAACACATTCTAATGTTTTTTGCAGTATTTGGCAACAAATGTGTCGAGTCAGCCTTCTCGGCAAACTTCGCTGAGGTAGTCAATACTACAATAAAATTCTAAGCTCCATTTTCCCGAGATCGCGCCTGTTTCAATGATTCCACATATTGTCCATTTGCGTTGACACTTGAGACACAAAACTACACCAATTTTACATCACAGTATCCACTAGGAATCAATAAACGAATAATTAAAACAGCCACTGAACTTCACTCGACAAAATTCCGCCAATTTGTTTGTTGTTTGTACAACAATATTTAATTTTGTGTTTGTGGAGACTGATCGTGTTGGATTTGTGTAAATAACAACAAACAAAGTAAATAAATAATGAAACATAGGAAAAATGTAGTTTGTTATGTTAATTTTCGCATTTTGTTACACAATACAAAACTTTAAAACACATTTTTCAAATGTTTGGTTTTTGGAAAAGTTATTTATATTTTTTTTTTCGGGAAGATCGAGAGCCTCCGTTAATGCTCGTACTTCGTTTCTTTCTGCCTTCCTTCCATTCTTCTCGGTATAAAACTGAGACGATGGCGACAGTAGCCCCCAGACATGTTTTTAAAATCAAACTTCAAACACACACACTCACTTCATTTCTTTTATTGGCTTTTGTGGAAGATTCACCACAATTTTGAAATGAAACAGACGCCTAATTGAGTTTTTAAAATCAATAAAGATCTTGTCTAGGTCTAATGAGATGTAGACTATTTGACACTTCTTGAGTAGAAATGTTTCTACCTTCATGTGTCAAAAGTAGAGAAAAATTGGTCGTCATGCTTTACATTGTAGACTTTTGTCGACTGAAGAATAGAAACATTTCTTCTCGTCAGTTTTAACATCGCCATGCTTGACACGGTAGAAATCTTTCTACAATCTGTCATTTTGTCTATTCTTCCGTCGACAAAACCCGTTTCTAGGGTGGTCATGCTCCCCACCGAGTGTTTCTACGTTGCCGTCGTGGTGGGGCTTATGGGTCTCCATGATCCTGGGGACTTCCGGCATGAGTGACTAACTTGTGCCGGAAGGCTCCAGGGGAGAGGCCCGACTAAGAGGAACACACCGGGGGTCGCGTCCATTGTCAGTCGATCATCGTCGACTGCCAGTGGATGCGACCTCCACCCAATCCCAGCTTGGAGGCGTGGCTATGGGATGCGTACTGGAGGGATGTCCGGATGCTAGCGCCTCACAAGAGGGCTGCGCCGTTGGGAGACTTGAGCAAGCTGTTCGAGCCTCCTAACGGCATGGAACCTGGGGAAACTTCGTCGCTGCTCTCTGGTACGCATCTGTTCATCAGATGCGACTGTGAGAGTGGCGCCGAAACTGGGGGGGCAGAGTGTGTGAGTGAGTGAGTGAATGAGAGAGAGTGAATGCGGTTTATGCGATATGTTAGAGGAGCCGAGGAGGCTCGAGATCATCTCCTACATTCCAGGAGATGATCTCATTCAGCTTTAAGACGCCCGACAAGCCGCGGTCGGGCGAAGTAAGCCAAAGAGAAGTCGGCAAGGAGGTGGAGAGTGGTGCGGCGTCGGCGACCGACGCAGCACCACTTCTCACCGCTCTGAGCTCCTTTAGGAGCCTGGAGCGTGAGGAGGGGAGCGCTTCCGGAAGTGCCGTGAGTCAGGGCTCGCGGTTCTTCCGGAACCAGAAGCGTTCCAAGGCAGGGGACGGCCGTGAGTCGTCCTCTGACGCTGAGGTGATGGCGCCGCCTCCCAAGGTTCCCACCAGCACGAGGGGTAGGGGGGCGGGGAGGCCATCAAAAGGCTCCAAGGGTGGCAGGCGAGCCCTGAGGCTCGCCGCGGAGGAGGAGCGCCGCTCCGCCGCTGGGGGTCCCCGGGTATCGGTCTCGGGGTCCTCAAGCGGACGATCGGCGTTCTCTGTCAGCTCCAAGTCGGAGCGAGCGGACAGGCTTGCGGGGGTCGTGGCGAACGCGATCAAGGATGTGGTCCACAAGAGGCTTGCCTCTTCCAGGAGCAGGGCCACATCCGCGGCCACGGCCTCCATTGTGGCGGCGGCGGAGGCGAGCTACGGCGGGCCTCCGTCTGCGGACGAGACGTCCAAATTGCGGACGGAGGTCGCCCGCCTGACCGCCACTACGGAGCACCTGGTGAAGGAGAACCAGAGGCTCCGGGCAGACCTGGCCGAGCTCCGACGAGGAGATGGCCCCCGGAGGGACGCGCGGGATGAGCTCCAGCACGGGCCGAGTCAGCCCCTGCCCGCCGCGGAGAACCAGGTTCTCGATCTGGTGCGGCAGGAGCTGGCTGGCTTCAACAGGCGGTTCTCCGTGCTGGAGGGCATCGTGCTGCGGCCCCCGCTGGCCGCGAGTCAGCCGGCGTTGGGCCAGCGGCTAGTGGGCTCATTTGCCGCCGCTGCGGCTGCTGCGCCCAAGCCGGGTTCGGTGGGACGGGCCGACAGCGGGTCTGTGCTGAGACCCGCGGGGTCGGCCCCGCCGAAGGCGCCAAAGGCGCCGCCCAAACCGGGTGGGGCGGCTGCACGGGCGGCGAAAGCCCCGAAGGCCCCAGCCCAGGTGGCGAGACGGCCGTCACAGCCTGCTCCGACTTCCCAACCTCCTCCGGCCGAGGCTGCCGAATGGCAAGTGGCCGGGGAGAAAGAGAAGGCGGGAAAGGCCAAAAGGGCGGCCAAACGCCGAGAGAGGCGGAAGCGGCGCAAGGAGCGGGCCGCTGCGGCCAGGCTCCGCGCCCCGAGGTCCGCGGCTGTGGTTATAACGCTGCAGCCGGAAGCGGTCCAGAAGGGCGTGACCTACCGCAGCGTGCTCGCCAAAACCAAGGCGGCGGTGAGCCTCGAGGAGGTGGGGTGTGCCGACGGCGTTCGGGTGAAGGTCACCAAGACCGGAGCCCGGATGCTGGAGGTCCCCGGCGCCTCCAGCGGCCCAGCTGCTGACGCCCTGGCCGAGAAAATCAGGGCGTTGCTGGCCGACGAGGCTCGAGTGTCCAGGCCCACCAAGAGCGCAGACATGCGCATTATGGGCCTGGACGACTCTGTGACGGAGGCGGAGGTGGCGGCCGCCGTCGCCAGGACTGGAGGGTGCCCTGCCGAGCAGGTGAGGGTAGGCACTCTCCGTCCTGATCGCGCGGGGCTTCTCACCGTAACGGTGAGCTGCCCCGTGTCGGCGGCGAGCCAAATTACTGGGAAGGGCCGAAGGCTCTTGGTGGGCTGGGTGTCTGCGCAGGTCAAGCTGCTGGAACCCAGACCTCTGAGGTGCTTCCGCTGCCATGTGGGCGACCACGTGGCAGCGAGGTGCACCTCAGAGGTGGACAGAGGCAACCACTGCTTCCGCTGTGGTCGGCCCGGTCACAAGGCCGGCTCCTGCGAGGCCGCGCCGCACTGCGCAGCATGTGCGGCAGCTGGCAAGCCGGCCGATCACCGGGCTGGGAGCAGGACCTGCGCCCCACCCGCCAAGACCAGGGCCAGGGGCAGGCCCTCCACCACCACCACCACCACCGCCACCGTCGCAACCGCCGCCGTCGCCGCTTCCGCCGCTTCCGCCGACGCTGCCCCCACAGCCGTCGTCGCCACCGCAAACATCGCGGTGGCTGGACCCTCGCAGAGGGCTGGGGAGGAGGAGGCTGTAATGGAATGCCAATAACGGCCCCATTACGCCTCCTCCAGGCGAACATCAACCACTGCGCCGATGCTCAGGACCTGTTGTTCCAGAGCATGGCGCAGTGGTCGATTAACATCGCCGTGGTCTCCGAGCCGTACTATGTCCCGCCCAGGGATGACTGGATGGAGGACCTGGACGGCTCGGTGACCATCATTTCGTCGGCCGCCGCCGGTACCCCGACCCTCGAGGAGGTCAAGAGGGGTCGGGGTTGCGTGGCAGCACGGTTCGGGGAGATAGTAGTGGTAGGGGTGTACTTCTCCCGGAACCGAACTCTCGCCGAGTTCCACAACTCCCTCGCGGAGTTGAGAGACGTCGTCGTCGGATACCGTTCCCTCCCTGCGCTCGTTCTCGGGGACTTCAATGCCAAGAACTTGGCTTGGGGTTCCCGGTTCACGGACGCAAGGGGCAGGATGGTGGAGGTCTGGGCTCTGGAGACAGGCCTGGTCGTCCTGAACCGGGGTTCTGTCCCCACGTGCGTGCGGTGGCAGGGCGAATCGGTGGTGGACCTCTCGTTCGCCAGCCCCGCTCTGTCACCGCGCGTACTTGACTGGCGCGTTCTGGAGGAGGTGGAGACGTCTTCCGATCATCGGTACATCCGGTTTGACGTTTCCGCCCAGACCTCCAGCGTGCCGCCGGTCCGACAGACCCCGAGCGGTCCGCGTTGGTCGCTGAAGCAGCTGGACCGGGAGCTACTCCTGGAGGCCTCGATCGTGCAGGCCTGGGTGACATCACCGAACAGGCCTGCCGACATAGACGACGAGGCAGAGTGGTTCCAGGAGGCCATGTCCGAGATATGTGACGTGGCAATGCCCCGAGTCCAGCCTTCTGCTCGGCGACAGGTGTACTGGTGGTCGCCGGCGCTTACGGCTTTACGCCAAGGGTGTATTGCCGCGCGACGCCGGTACACCAGGTACCGCAGACGGCTCCGTAACCGCACGCCAGAAACGGAAGCCGTCGAGGCGGAGCTATACGAGGGGTACAGAGCTGCGAGGATCGCCCTCCGAACGGAGATCTTGCGGGCCAAGAGATCGGCCCGCGAGGAGTCGCTGGAGACTCTGAACAGAGACCCATGGGGGCGCCCGTATCTAGCGGTGCGGGGGAAACTCCGCCCATGGGCCCCCCCACTGACGCAGAGTCTCCGGCCACAGATCGTGGAGGGCGTGGTGAGCGCTCTGTTCCCCTCGCGAGGGGAACATACTCCTCCGCCTATGGCTCCGTCTCCTGCGGTACCTGACGCGGACCAGGACGACGACGACGACGATGCTCCCGAGGTGACCGAGGTAGAGCTGAGAGCGGCGGTGCGTAGGCTGAATGCCAAAAACACCGCCCCAGGACCCGATGGCTTTCATGGGAAAGCCTGGGTCCTGGCCTTGCAAGAGGCTCTTGGGCCTCGACTCAGAGGGCTTTTAAGCGCATGCTTAGAGAGGGGCCAGTTTCCCCGTCGGTGGAAGACGGGGAAGCTGGTCCTGATCAAGAAGGTGGGGCGCCCTGCGGACTCTCCGTCCGCTTACCGGCCCATTGTGCTGCTCGACGAGGTGGGCAAGCTCTTTGAAAGAGTAATTGCAGACCGCCTCGTCGGGCAGTTGATGCGGGTGGGGCCGGACCTGGCGGAGAGCCAGTACGGCTTCCGCAGGGGGCGCTCCACGGTGGACGCAGTCATGCGCGTAAGAGCCCTCACGACGGGGGATGCAGTGGCCCGGGGTAGGGTCGTCTTGGCGGTGTCTCTGGACATCGCCAATGCCTTCAACACCCTGCCCTGGAGTTGTATAGTGGAGGCACTCCGGTATCACCGGGTGCCGCCCTACCTCCGTCGCGTAGTCGAGGCGTATCTGACGGACAGAGCCGTCATCTACCCCGGTCATCAGGGAGTATGGAACCGGCGAGAGATGTCGTGCGGTGTTCCACAGGGATCGGTCCTGGGGCCGCCCTTGTGGAACATCGGATACGACTGGGTGCTGCGCGCCGACCTCCCCGCCGGCGTCAGCGTAGTGTGCTACGCTGACGACACGCTGGTTTTAGCGCAGGGGAGGTCGCACGAGGCGGCGGCCGAACTTGTGACACGAGGGGTTGCGACAGTCATAGAGAGGATCCGGCAACTGGGACTCGAGGTGGCATTGCACAAGTCCGAGGCCATGTGTTTTCATGGTCGTCGGAACGCGCCACCTGCGGGTTCCCAGATCACGGTAGGAGGGGTTCGCATCGGCGTCGAGGGTACGATGAAGTACCTGGGACTCGTCCTCGACAGCCGGTGGAACTTCGTCGAACATTTTCGACGTTTGGCTCCCAGATTGGACAGGGCCGGGGCCGCCTTGAAGCGGCTCCTACCCAATCTGAGGGGGCCAAACGCCTCCTGCCGGAGGCTCTACGCGGGGATCGTGCGGTCCATGGCCCTCTACGGGGCACCGGTGTGGGCGCGTTCGTTGAGGCAGCGATCAGCTCGCCTGATGAACGCGTCCCAGAGGGTCATGGCGATCCGTATCATCCGCGGATACCGCACGAGCTCCCGTGAGGCGGCGAGCCTCCTTGCCGGACTGTCACCGTGGGATCTGGAGGCAAAAATCCTCGCGCACCTGTACGAGTGGCGCAAGGAGGCCAAACGCCCGGGCGAAACTCCGCTGCCGCGACAACTCGCGGCTCGGCGGACCGAGCTCCGGCAGGATCTCATGGTGACATGGAGAGAGCGACTGTCGCAACCCAGCGCTGGGCACGCCACCATCGAGGCGGTAGTGCCCCTCTTTGAGGAGTGGCTGGAGAGGCGTCACGGCGCCCTCACCTTCCGCCTGACGCAGGTGCTCACCGGACACGGCTGTTTCGGTAAGTACCTGTGTCGGATCAAGGCGGAGGTGACCCCCGGGTGTTTCCATTGCGAGGATCGCCCAGAGGACACGGTGGAGCATACGGTGGAGGTTTGCCCCGCTTGGGCAGAGCACCGCCGTGTCCTCGTGGATGCGATAGGCGGCAGCGACCTCTCGCGCCGTGCCCTGGTTCAGGCCATGGTACGGAGCGAGAGGGAATGGGAAGCCGTCTCCTCCTTCTGCGAAGCAGTAATGCTCGCGAAGGCGGAGGCGGGACGCGTGAGGGAGGCTCAGCAACAGCCGAGTCACCCTAGCGCCCCCAGCCGCGACCGCCGCAGGAGACGCCAGGGGCCGCGAGACGATCTCCGGCCACCGTAGACCCGGGCCTGCGGACGGCGAGTAGTGGGTAACTCGCCGTCCGATCAGCACCAGGCCCGAGAGTCGACGGCGCGTAGTGTTCCACGCGCGCCTCAAAGAGTTGTCAGCCAAGGGAAGGGGCCTGGCCACGGCCGGTGCCTGCCCGGGGGTGGAGGATAAATTCGAAAGAGTTACCTCGCCCCCGGGCACTCGAGGCAGGGAGGAACAGGGGTGGGTTTTAGTCAGTAAGAGTCTGACACACCCTTCCGCTCCACCCTAGAGCGGAAGAAGTCATAGGATGATTTCCCACCCCCCAAAAAAAAAAAAAAAAAAAGGGTGGTCATGCTACGCGTGCAGGTTATAGCTATCACGAAACACAGACTCCGGTAGGGAATTCCACTCTCTAGCTGTACGCACAATGAATGTTTTCTCAAAACGCTTTGTGCGTATGGATGGGATGTCTACCATGAACCGGTGGCACTTCGCCGTACGTCTTGTGGTCCTTTGATGAAACGGGCTTGGCGGAATCAAATCATGCAAACTCTTATTAAATAAGCTATGCTGAACGGCTTGTTGGGTTTGTTAAATATGATCTACATGTATCTAAAAATAAAATAAAAAATTGGCAGTCAGTCCAAGCTAGCAGGTATGCATGCGTTAAAAGTACACACTAGCACTACTCAAACTCACACATTTTGTTAATCAGAAAATAAGTACCTACCTAATGTGTGGCGGCTCTGGGATTTTAAATACTAATCATGACAATTCTACTTTTGATGATACAGGGGGTTAATTCCAGTATATATAATGAACCTGTCATAAACGCCTCAAATTTCAAATAAGTTTATGAATTCTGTCTAATAAAAAATCGGGCTCATGTACCTGTCACTATCTACGAGTATTTCCACGTCATCGCTCTAGAACTAGTTTTTTGTAAAGTGGCGATTGCGTGTCAGAACTCAGAGCAGTGGGTGATTGGCCTCCCAAGAGGTTAACCGATGACCCAGCTGTTTTGCACGACCTTCACTAGTGGTCGCGCAAATCAGCTGGGTGCGGAAAGCAAAGAATCTCCCAAGACCAGTCGTTGTGATGATCTGTAGGGGAGGCCTATTTACAAATCCTACATGGAAAGAGACTTTTCAAGGGTGGAACGATGACCTGGTGAGATGCGAGATGCATAGGAACAATCGTTCTCGCAACACGGACGTCTTTCGGAAAATTACATATTTGTCACATTTTCGAGTCAGGTGTATAAGAAGCATATGAAAGAAAATTCCAAAATTTTCGAATTGACAGATTATCACTCGTCACTCTGTGGTTATGATCATTAACCGACTTTCGAAAAAGGAAGAGGTTCTATGTTCGACTGTATGTATGTTTTATGTATGTCCGCCGATTTCTCCGTCAGTTGTGGACCGATTTTCAAAATTCTTATTTTATCCGAAAGAATATACTCCCGAGGTGGTCCCATATAAATTTTATCGAAATTGCTTGAGCGCTTTTTGAGAAACTGAACAAAAACGAAAAATACGTTTACCTCGATGACGTTTTGGTGTACTCCAAATGTTTAAATTCCACGTTCCATGTTATTGGGGTTTCAGTTGTGGGGTATAACAACTAAAAAGTGAAAAATAAAAAACTTTTTTACAAAAAAAACAACCGACTTTCAAAAAAAAATACTCTAAAAATTAAAAAATAACTTTGATTTCGGAAGTCGGTGTCAAATAACGAAGAAATAAAATACAAACACCGACTTCCGAAATTAAAGTTATTTTTTAATTTTTAGTGTATTTTTTTTGGAAGTCGGTTGTTTTTTTTTATGTTCGTCCCAGCAAAGTCAGCAAACCCTTTCATCGATACCCATATCACGGAAATGTGCATTGATAAACAAACTAAACACGTTAGCAAAATTTGAGCTTAATCGGAAACCGGGAAGTGGATCAAATTTTTTTTTTTTTTTATATTTGATAGGCTCGCGTTTGACCACTATCTCACCTGATGGTAAGCGATGATGTGGTCGAAGATGGAGCACGCTTGCCTAAAAAAATCAAATTTTACTTCTAGTATTTGGTTACATAGATAGTTATTTAGGTACAAATGAACCAAATATAATAAAAAGTGTGTTAATAATAGACCCCTGGAGGTATTTCTATTGAACGATGATGATGTACATGTACCCGTGTATATTGTGGAAATAATAAGCTAGTCAGCAAGTTTGTTTTCGACAAGCTCTTGACAAGTGACATTCAATGAACGAAAGCCTAACGATGCCGATTGATAAAAAACAAAAATGAACGAAAGCCTAACGATGCCGATTGATAAAAAACAAAAATGCATGGGGACAAGCGGTATCGAAATGGTTACCGACACAGCCCGAAGAATCGCCAAACTTAAGTGACAGTGGGCAGGGAACATTGCTCGCAGAACTGGTGATCGATGCGGCCGATAAGTTCTGGAGTGGCGACCGCGTACCGGAAGACGCAGCGTTAGAAGGCTTCCACAAGATAGACCGATGACCTACTGGAGAGAGAATCCATTAGATGCGAGACGCATAGGACCGGTCGTTGTAGCGACACTTGGTGGAGGCCTCTTACTTTAGGTATTATCAATGTTTAGGTAATGAAGGGGACCCGGATTTATCCGTTGGACTCCGAGGGGGTCCGAGGGTAATCGTAAACTATTCAACTGTTTTGGATCCCTCCTCCGCTGTTCTTTCAGCGTCAAGCGTGAGGCGGAACAAAACGCTGCTAGGGCCCTGTTGAATATATAGTTTTGACCAGCCCTACATTTTATTAAATTCGCTTTTCTACAATCATCCGTTGTTGATAGATTGACGCTTTGTCTAGACTTATGTTGTCCCATTGGAATAAGAGTTATAAAGAAAATGAAAAAATGAATCAACTCAATTATTTAATTAACTAAAACGTGAGAACTCAATACTGCTTCAAGCGTGTCGGACGCGTCGTTAGCTAATTCCGATCTCAATTCGAATTCACTTCCGAATTAATTTGTCAGGAAAATTAATTGTCTGCTGGTAATTTGTATCAAAAAAGTTACATAACGTGTAACGCTAGCATAAAAGACAGATTACTCGTAAATCTGTACTTCCTACTAATTTTATAAATGCGAAAGTTTGGATGGATGTTTGTTACTCAATCACGCCAGAACGGCTGAACTAATCTGCATGGAATTTGGCATAGAGATAGATTATAGTCTGAAATAGCACATAGGCTATTATTTATAGTGGGAGAAGTATTAGTACCACGCGGGCAAAGCCACTGGTACAGACTAGTATATTATAAATATAAAAATGTGGGAATTATCAAAGAAAAATTTGATTGATATTTTTTAGTAAAATATACGTAATAATAAACATTATCACCAAATTTTAAATTCTTATGTCATTGGGAAGTTAAAAAATTCTTCGGAACAAAAATTTGTGACAGACGACGGACAAACAGACGGACAGACGGACAGTCAGACAGACAGACGGACACGTGAGTGACAGCGATAGGGCTCTGTTTGGACCCTTCGGGTACAGAACCCTAATAACGTGTCCGTCTGTCTGCCTGGCTGTTATGTTTTTACGAGTACGTCTGAACTGTTGCGCTGAAATGATTTTCTCTTAATCCTGGTAGTAATTACCTTTGGATAATGAAACACTTTAGTTGTTGGCTAGGATAATACAGACATACTCTATCTATGTGGTGATGTGGTGTGTTCACCTATGTCTACGCCTGGACAGCTTTTAACCCTTTACAAAGCACAAGTCCGATCCTGCATGGAGTATTGCAGCCAACTCTGGGATGGCTCAGCTAAATACCAGCTTGGTGAGCTTGACTCGGTGGAACGCAGAGCTAAGAGGCTTATTGGCGACGTAAAACCGGTGGATGCCAACCGTTTGGCACATCGCTGCAAAGCTACCTGCTTGTCGGTCTTCTACAGAATGTACTTCAGAGAGTGTACCCAGGAACTCCACGACCTCATCCCACCAGCCCTCTTTTACCATCGGGCATCTAAACGCACTGCAAGTTACCATCCCTACCTTGCTGCTATTCCACCAATTCGCACTAAGGGTTTAAAACGTCTTTCATAATGCACACCGCAAAGGAGTGGAACTCTCTGGCATCTGTGTTTCCGAATTCATACAACCCTAATCTCTTCAAAGTTAGAGTGATCAGGGTTCTTCTGGGTAAGCTCGCTCCATCGTCGACTTTGTCTCTGTCACCTCTGACTTAGACTAGAGTCGAGCACACATCTATAAAATTTTAAAAATGTGATTTTTGTTTCGAAAATTTATATATTGTAGCTCGGCCTTAGCACAGCCGACTGAAGGAACAAGGGTGAGTTCTAGATTGTTTAGAGTCTGACACGCCCTCCCGCTCCACCCAGAGCGGCAGAAATTATTTGATGATTTCTCGTATATTAAATTATATAATTAGTTTTTCTCGTTGCCTTTCTCCGATAGCCTATTCCGCAAGAATCATAATTTTTTTCAGGATAAATAATTTAACTTTTTATCAGTTAAAGAATTTTTGATATCGAATGAGGAGTTTCGGAGATTACCTACCTACCTCCTACATTCAAACTTACAAAGTATACCTCTTTTTTTTTGGGGCGGCTGGGAATTCATCCAGTGACTTCTCCCGCTCTGGGTCTAAAAATCTGATTTATCAATATATTGGTATTTGCTAATAAAGTATACGTAATAATAAACATTATCATTATCAGGATTGTTGGAGAGTCGATGGAATTATGATTAGATATTAGGTGTCACATTTTGTTTTATGTGAGAGATAGAAGTTGAGTCCTGGCAAGTGGGCACAGATGTATTTCTTTTACCCAATATAAGATAATTGAAATCGCCCTCAGCTCTTTCCCTTATTCGCTACGCAACGCTCTGGGTGGAGCGGGAGGGCGTGTCAGACTCTTACTGACTAAAACTCACCCCTGTTCCTTCCCTGCCTGAGTGCCCAGGGGTGCGGTAACTCATTTTCTGAATTTATCCGCTGCTAGGCATGCAAGCACCGGCCACGACGGGCCCCGTTAGTGGTGGCTGGCAACACCTTTTTGAGGCGCGCGTGGAACACTACGCGCCGTCGACTCACGGGCCTGGTACTGATCGGATGTTTAGATTGGACGTAACCTGGAGAAAATTAAATGTGGGTTTACCCACTACAGCCATCATTATTCCGGTGTGAGAAAGGGATAGTACTGTTCGTCCTGCATAGCTCCGTCTCTTTGTCACACACAATTCATGATGCCCTAGGTTTCTTCGATTTATGTAGGCGTGATATGCTTCATTGTAGGTTGCTTATTATTTACCAAGAATCAATTTACCCAAAAGTAGACTCCTCAGCCACTTATTTAGGCACCCACGGATATTATTTTATCTTGCCAATTTGCTATCAAGGTTTAAAATTAACCTCACTTTAATTTGAATATTCTAATTGCTGAACGAATGACTCAAAAGTGTTTTTTTTTACTTTTTTGTGAATGTCGATTACATTACGTTAACTGCTGTTAGGTAAGTATAAGTAGTAAGTAAAAGGTGCTTATTCGGAAGTATTACTGCTCTGAAATATACGATCGTAAGTTTTTGTGCATTGTGCGTAATGGCCTTGCTTAGTTCTGTCTCCTGCTTGATAAGGAGAGAAGTGTAATTTTTTTTTTCTTACTCCTCTGTTTTTTACAAGCTGTGGTTGTTTGGGTCAAATCTTGCAACTTGATCAAAATCAAAATCAAAAGTCATTTATTCAAACCAGCACTTTTTGAACGTTAAAGTTCTACATAAAGACAGTCCCCCAAAAACGCCCGCCCGTCACCACTTCCTAGTGTTTTAGCTGTGAAGAAGAAGTGGCCAACAAACTCCCCAGCAACACATCTGTCTGTTAAGTTTTAAGAACTTGAATCTATATAATTATATGCAACAATCTTAACATTATGTAAAACAGAAAAATAAATATATGTCGTCTAAAATATAATCATAAAATTAAATAATCCGCCACTTGCCAGCTAGCACACTCAATCATTCCATTAAAAACAAACTCAAGCATAAACACTAAACCAAATTAAAGAAGCCTCCATACATAACTGGTGTGCCTGCTTACAAGAACAAAGATAGAAACTATCAAAGGGCTGTGATTCGAAGCCACAAGTGATGAACTAGGGCCATCACACTAAAATTAGTAGACAATTATTATATGAACTCATATAATCTGTCATAACCATAAGCTAAATATGGAGAAAGAACATCAAGTGTAACATTGTCTTGCGTTCAACACAGCGACCAACTATTATTATCTTCTAAATAGTCGTTGATGGAATAGTATGCCTTCGAACAGAGACTAGATTTAACTTTAGTTTTAAATGCATTAAAAGGCAAGTCAAGAAAATAACGGGGTAGCTTATTGTAAAATTCGATACCGAGACCCTCAAACGAACCATGAACCCTACGAACACGGTGGGAAGGAACATGAAGTTTATACTTATTTCTGGTGTTAAAATTGTGGATATCACTGGTCTTTTTGTATACTATTGAATTACAAGCACTTTCTCTAATCCGATAGAATAGAATAGAATAGAATAGTATAGAATAGAATAGAATAGAATAGAATAGAATAGAATAAAATAGAATAGAATAGAATAGAATAGAATAAAATAGAGTAGAATAGAATAGAATAATACTTTATTGAATACCAAAACAGTTAATCAGTAAGTATATGAACTTGCCCCGGTCTGCGGACAGCGAGTAATGGGTAGCTCGCCGTCCGATCAGCACCAGGCCCGAGAGTCGACGGCGCGTGTTCCACGCGCGCCTCAAAGAGTTGTCAGCATTCATGACGGGGCCCGTCATGGCCGATGCCTGCCTAGGGGTTGAGGATAAATTCGAAATAGTTACCTCGCCCGTGGGCACTCAGGCAGGGAAGGAAAAGGGGTGGGTTTTAGTCAGTAAGAGTCTGACACGCCCTCCCGCTCCACCCAGAGCGGGAGAAGTCATTGGATGATTTCCCAACCCCCCAAAAAAAAAAGTTTACATGAACTTAAAGCTATGCTTACAATGGTGGTCTTATCGCTGACAGCGATATCTGCCAGACAACCTTGGATGGTCTGAAAAAACCTTAAGCAAAAAAAACTTTTTTACAAAAAAAAACAACCAACTTCCAAAAAAAAAATACACTAAAAATTAATAAATAACTTTAGTTTCGGAAGTCGGTGTTTGTATTTTACTTCTTCGTTATTTGACACTGACTTCCGAAATTAAAGTTATTTATTAATTTTTAGTGTATTTTTTTTTTGGATGTTGGTTGTTTTTTTTTGTAAAAAAGTTTTTTATTTTTCACTTTTTAGTTGTTTTACTCCAGAACTAAAAACCCCAATATAATGGAACGTGGAATTTAAACATTTGGAGAACACCAAAACGTCATCGAGGTACACGTATTTTCCGTTTTTGTTCAGTTTCTCAAAAAGTGCTGAAGCAATTTCGATAAAATTTATATGGGACCACCTCGGGAGTATACTCTTTCAGATAAATAAAGAATTTTGAAAATTGGTTCACAACTGACGGAGAAATCGCGTAACAAACATACAAAAAAAAAAAAATATATAGATACAGACGAATTGAGAACCTCCTCCTTTTGGAAGTCGGTTAAAAATAGAGCAGCCTGCTAATAAATTAATTGAACATCAAGATTACTATTATTATTATACCATAAGGTAACGCAACAATAGGTTTTTAATTGTGTCTGCTAATGAGGGGCTTGACGCGTTAAATAAAAAATTAAATAACTTGTTTCAGTTACGATGACAGTGCAGTTTTTGGGGTTCTGTACCCGAAGTCTAACCAACGGGACCCTACAGTAGTAGGGTCCCGTTGGTTAGACTTCGGAGGGGGGGAGGCTTAGTAAAGCCTCCGTTGTCCATCTGTCTGTCAGCGTGCTGTATCTCATGATCCGTAATAGGTAGACAGTTGAAATTTTCACAGAAAGTGTATGTCTGTTGCCGCTATAACAACAAATAATTAAATCGTACGGGACCCTAAGTGAAATCAACGATCAACAGCACACACTCGAAATTTTGTGTATGAATACAAAAGTTTATTTAAAATGAAGTCGTTTAAAAATGATTTTTAATAGAAAATTATCATCTTACTCCTCCGCTGTTCTTTTCTGATTAATTTCTTTGCGGGACCCAAGACAGTTTAATCGTTTCTCCTGAACTCATCGAGCTTCATTACCTCGTCGTTTTTCTAGTTGGCGCCACTGTTGATTCTGACTTTCTAGAGTTGCAGTGGTTGGGAATGGAGTAACGAGGCTGACCCAAAAATGAGCTCGTGCTATTGAAAAATACAGCGTAATATTAAAAGTGTAAGGAGAAATTGGAATGGCGGACCTAGCTATTCACCTGATGAGCCCTTAGATATAGTTCTGTAACAATCGAGTAGCAGTGGTGGCCCTGTAGTAATGGCCGCTACTAACAAGTTGTGGATCCCAGGCAGGCGCTTTTACTTTGTGTAGATTATTTCATCACCACTGCTATCAAGGAAGGAAAACATCGTGAGAAAATCGACATGTCCTGGAACCAAAAACTTCGAAGACGATATGACATCCATCAACCCGCATTGGCCCTGCGTGGTGGAATAAGGCCCACACCCTCTCACAGAGAGTAGGCCTGTATCCCAGCCGTGGGAACATTAGGGCGCAGATATACGCTTCTAAAGATTTTTTATTGAAGATCACGTCCAAACGACTACTTTTACATCTTTGAAAAAAAAATGTACGTTACTCTAGACAATTTCCTTCGTAATTTTATATGTGAATATTTCAAATTATATTAGTGTAATTAGTTTGTAAAGTTATGTCTAACGCCAAACGACGACAAAAAATTGAGAATCACGCAGAAACTATTAATCATATTTTATGAAACCTTCTTAAAGAAAATTTAATTATTTAACTTTTAATATACGCGTTACGCTGTTGTTTTATGTAGGTATAATAAATTAATAAAACATCTAATTTCAGACAGCGCTCCTTGATGGGTGAGTCATATTACTGGGTGGACGCATGAGGCGTTGCGTGAGCTCAGCACAGAACACGCAAGCTAACTACTCACGCCGTGGGATTTAGAGGCAAAAATCCTCGTGCACCTATATGGGAGCGAGGAGGCAAAACGACGGGGCGAAACTCCGCTGCCGCGAAACCTCGCGGCTCGGCGGACAGAGCTCCGGCAGGATCTCATGGTGACATGGAGAGAGCGACTGTCGCAACCCAGCGCTGGGCACGCCACCATCGCGGCGGTAGTGCTCCTCTTTGAGGAGTGGCTGGAGAGGCGCCACGGCGCCCTCACCTTCCGCCTGACGCAGGTCATGGCTGTTTCGGGAGGTTCCTGTTTCGGATCAAGGCGGAGGTGACCCCCGGGTGTTTCCACTGCAAGGATCGCCCAGAGGACACGGTGGAGCATACGGTGGAGGTTTGCCCCGCTTGGGCAAAGCACCGCCGTGTCCTCGTGGATGCGATAGGCGGCAGCGACCTCTCGCGCCGTGCCCTGGTTCAGGCCATGGTACGGAGTGAGAGGGAATGGGAAGCCGTCTCCTCCTTCTGCGAAGCAGTAATGCTCGCGAAGAGGGAGGCGGCATACGTGAGGGAGACTCGACAACGACAGAGTCGCCCTAACGCCCTCAGCAGCAGCCGCCGCAGGAGACGCCAGGGGCTTCGGGCGCCGCGAGACGATCTCCGGCCACCGTAGACCCGGGCCTGCGGACGGCGAGTAGTGGGTAACTCGCCGCCCGATCAACACCAGGCCCGAGAGTTAGTGTTGCCCAAAATCGGTCTTGGTCTTGCAGTCTTGGTCTTGTTCTTGCATTTTCGCAAGACCAAGACCAAGACCAAGACCGCCTTATTGTAGCAAGACCAAGACCAAGACTGAACCCTGCAAGACTTGAGCAAGACAAGACTTAAGCCTGCAAGACTCTTGCGTCTTGCAGTTAAGACAAACTGAGATTTGGGCGTTATTAAGTAGGTATTTGGTTTCAATCCCGATATTGAGAGACGTTCCCCAGTATCAAAACCGTAGGTATCGTCATAACACTAAACTAAGGGCTGCAGTTGTATCTGCAGTTGGTAACGTGCCGCTCGTCCGAAAGAACCCTAAAAGGTATTGTATTGATTAGGTAGGTAAGTACTTACTATATTTCAACTATTTATTAAATAGGTAGCGTGTTAATACTCACAAATCTGTTCCCATCATCCCATGTGATAAAATGTACCTAGAATAACTTTCTAGCAAAGTTCATACCTTGTAGGTATCTACCTATAATAATATATTATGCTTGTTTATGTCTAATGTGCAGATCTAACGTTAGTACTCGTAGGTTGGTATGTGCTTAAAATTATAGCCAACAAAATTATATAAACATTATGTAGGTACCTACTTATGTTTCAAAGTTTATATTATTCTTCTATTCAGCAAAATTTAAAACTAACAGCGAGTCGAGTAGGTCTAGTAACAGTTTCTACGGCAGCCAATGTTATGGTACAGACGCCAGCACATCAAGCTACTCATACAATCTGTCAAATTTCTTTAACAGATTTTCAAATTTATCGCTAAAGAATTAAGGTTCAAGGTTGATTGGGAAAATGTGACGTTCTGCGAATAAACTGTTGGTTGGTCGGTGTATTATATACCCACTTATTTGATAATTTACCGACAAAGACGCCGCGGTTTACAACAAGTGTATAACAGCATTTGTCACTGTTTGAGCGCCGCATTCGCCGACAAAGAGTACGGACACAGGCACACAAAATTGTTACCTATTTTGGTAGGGTTAGTACAGGAGGATAAAATTAAATGACCTTGAAGATGTCTCAGCAGTAAGTAGGTATAAATTGAATGCTCTGAGTTTCTTGTATAAATACATTCACACACTGGCTCGAATTCGAACACTACAGCGTTTAAAGCTGTCGGGCGAGATGATAATTAATAACTAAGTAGGTATTGCATCTATTGAATTGCGAATATTTTGATTTCTAAATAATCATTGTTAATATCGGTAAATGATAGATAGTGAGTGATATACCTAGGTACTAAAATGTGAGCAGCAAGATTGAAAATTGATATTCAAAGGTCGAGGAATGAGTTTGACTTTGAAAAAGTCATTTTTTTTAATAATTCCTCGACCTTTATGAACTTGAAGGGTTGTATTGATGATTTTGATGATTATAATTCTGTAACTACATACGTCTTACAGCGCGAATCATAATCTAAAATCTAAACTAACGTGTTCAATAAATAGCAATAGGCTAATGGGTATTTGCAAGACTTGCAAGACTTGCGAGACTCTTGCTGCAAGACCAAGACCAAGACCAAGACTGAGAGCGCAATACCAAGACCAAGACCAAGACCAGGTGTATTGACGCAAGACCAAGACCAAGACTGGCCTAAGTCTCGTCTTGGTCTTGCATTTGGGCAACACTACCGAGAGTCGACGGCGCGTAGTGTTCCACGCGCGCCTCAAAGAGTTGTCAGCAAACACGACGGGGTCCGTCGTGGCCGATGCCTGCCCGGGGGTGGAGGATAAATTCGAAAGAGTTACCTCGCCCCTGGGCATTCAGGGCAGGGAGGAACAGGGGTGGGTTTTAGCCAGTAAGAGTCTGACACGCCCTTCCGCTCCACCCTAGAGCGGAAGAAGTCTGATGATTTCCAACCCCCCAAAAAAAAAAAAAAGCTAACTACTCAAGACCGTTGGCATTTAGTAGCGCCTTACGCTGTGAACCCTACGGCCTACGGGCCGCATAATTTACGCAACCATGCGAGCCTATTACGGATTGGTGTATACCACATGTCTTTGTATTTTTGTTCTAGGTCAAGCCAACAAAATGTTCAGGTTTGGTTGGTTTGGTTGGTTTTGGTTTTGGTTTTGGGAGCAATTAATGAAATAAGTTACTCAAAGCAAAGTGCCTGCCTACCTTTACATTGCATTAAACACTCCATTAATTTGTAAAAATTATCTTCATAAGTTTTTAATTTGCTTTAATTTCTTCAAATACAAAATGTGACTGTTAAGATTGAAAGCTTATGTAATAATAATCCGGGACCGCAGACCGGGAATGATTAAGTAACAATTTTCTATAGTTAAAAAAAACTAAACACACGCTTCATTTTTCATTTTTTCATAATTATTCTTCTCAGCAAACACTTTCATTTAATAAATGCATAAAAAACTAGTCCACCATATTTGATTTAGAATTACGTCACTAACCTTACTATGAATTATCATCGGTCCATAAGGGTCTACTAACGGTCCAGTGGCGCCCTCATTGAATAAAAAATCGTAGCATATCACAGAAAATAAATATCAAAATATATAAAGCATTTTTACTTTGTTAAAACAGGTCTCAGAATGTTTCGTATCCAAAGTAGTAGGCAAAAGTAGAAAAAAAATGCTTTATATATTTTAATATTTATTTTCTGTGCTATGCTACGATTTTTTATTCAATGAGGGTGTGATTATGTGCGATGCAGACTACTCGCAATGATATAACTACTCGTCGCCTGCGCCTGAGCTCGGCGCCACTGGACCGTTAGTAGGGCCTTAAAAAGTGTGCGAAGTTTCAATTCAATCCAACGTTTTGCAGTGGGTGAAAATCACGTTCAAAAAAGCCAAACAGCATGTTAAAAAAAACCGGCCAAATGCCAGTCGGACTCAGGTACGAAGGGTTCCGTACCGTAATCTATAAAAACGGAAAAAAAACTCACATTTGTTGTATGGGAGCCCCCTTAAATATTTACTCTATTCTGGTTTTTAGTTGTTTTATCGGCAACAGAAATACATCATCTGTAAAAATTCCAACTGTCTAACTACCACGGTTCATGAAATACAGCCTGGTGACAGACGGACAGACAGACAGACGGACGGACAGCTGAGTCTTTAGTAATAGGGTCCCGTTTTACCCTTTGGATACGGAACCCTAAAAATAGGCCAGGCTCAAAAATTGTCCAATAAAACTACGGATACCTATCTATGCATGCCTAGCATCTATCATTTGAATTACCTTGTACCTACCCAGCCCAATAGATTTATGTTAGAGAAATCGACCACAAAAACGAGATACGAATAATCTAGGATTCAAACAGATATCAAATCTATTTCTTGCAGTAAATCTCTCGTTATGCCTATCGAGATTTACGGTCATCTAACATCAGTTAAGAGAGCGGTGTTACCGCCCATTCGATACTTACATTCACTTATGTAAGCCTGGTAGCTCGTAATGTTATTTAATTTTAGTTTTTGGCACAAACAGGATGTAACGCAAATGGATGGTCATATTTTTAACCCCTGACGCAAAAAGATGGGTGTTATAAATTTGTCTTTCTGTTTTACATACGTTACATACAAATATATTAAGATTGTTGCATATAATTATATAGATTCAAGTTCTTCAAACTTAACAGACAGATGTGTTGCTGGGGAGTTTGTTGGCCACTTCTCCTTCACTGCTAAAACACTAGGAAGTGGTGACGGGCGGGCGTTTTTGGAAGACTTGTCTTTACGTAGAAGTTTGAAGTTCAAAAAGTGCTGGCTGATTTTGATTTTGTCTGTCTGTCTGTGGCACCTTAGCTCTTAAGGCCCTTCTCACGGTCCAGTGGCGCCCTCATTGAATAAAAAATCGTAGCATATCACAGAAAATAAATATCAAAATATATATAGCATTTTTACTTTGTTAAAACAGGTCTCAGAATGTTTCGTATCCAAAGTAGTAGGCAAAAGTAGAAAAAAAATGCTTTATATATTTTAATATTTATTTTCTGTGCTATGCTACGATTTTTTATTCAATGAGGGTGTGATTATGTGCGATGCAGACTACTCGCAATGATATAACTACTCGTCGCCTGCGCCTGAGCTCGGCGCCACTGGACCGTTAGTAGGGCCTTAAAAAGTGTGCGAAGTTTCAATTCAATCCAACGTTTTGCAGTGGGTGAAAATCACGTTCAAAAAAGCCAAACAGCATGTTAAAAAAAACCGGCCAAATGCCAGTCGGACTCAGGTACGAAGGGTTCCGTACCGTAATCTATAAAAACGGAAAAAAAACTCACATTTGTTGTATGGGAGCCCCCTTAAATATTTACTCTATTCTGGTTTTTAGTTGTTTTATCGGCAACAGAAATACATCATCTGTAAAAATTCCAACTGTCTAACTACCACGGTTCATGAAATACAGCCTGGTGACAGACGGACAGACAGACAGACGGACGGACAGCTGAGTCTTTAGTAATAGGGTCCCGTTTTACCCTTTGGATACGGAACCCTAAAAATAGGCCAGGCTCAAAAATTGTCCAATAAAACTACGGATACCTATCTATGCATGCCTAGCATCTATCATTTGAATTACCTTGTACCTACCCAGCCCAATAGATTTATGTTAGAGAAATCGACCACAAAAACGAGATACGAATAATCTAGGATTCAAACAGATATCAAATCTATTTCTTGCAGTAAATCTCTCGTTATGCCTATCGAGATTTACGGTCATCTAACATCAGTTAAGAGAGCGGTGTTACCGCCCATTCGATACTTACATTCACTTATGTAAGCCTGGTAGCTCGTAATGTTATTTAATTTTAGTTTTTGGCACAAACAGGATGTAACGCAAATGGATGGTCATATTTTTAACCCCTGACGCAAAAAGATGGGTGTTATAAATTTGTCTTTCTGTTTTACATACGTTACATACAAATATATTAAGATTGTTGCATATAATTATATAGATTCAAGTTCTTCAAACTTAACAGACAGATGTGTTGCTGGGGAGTTTGTTGGCCACTTCTCCTTCACTGCTAAAACACTAGGAAGTGGTGACGGGCGGGCGTTTTTGGAAGACTTGTCTTTACGTAGAAGTTTGAAGTTCAAAAAGTGCTGGCTGATTTTGATTTTGTCTGTCTGTCTGTGGCACCTTAGCTCTTAAGGCCCTTCTCACGGTCCAGTGGCGCCCTCATTGAATAAAAAACCGTAGCATAGCACAGAAAATAAATATTAAAAATTCCAACTTCACGTTTGTTACAAAGAGGATAAAGAATTTTTACGTTGTTAAAACAGATCTCAAAATATTTCGTATCCAAAGTAGTAGGCAAAAGTGTCAGAAACGGCCGTTTTTGGTACTTTTGCCTACTACTTTGGATACGAAACATTTTGAGACCTGTTTATACCTGTAATCTACATTTATAAGTAATAAATTTATTAGAAGTAATTTGCGATTTTTGACAGTGAATGATAGATTTGGTATTAATTATTTTAGATTCCTTTTGACCAACACTACAATTTATTTATGTATTTTTTTTTAAGGTACTTTAGATAAAGCATCAGAAACTCTTTAGAGGCTTTTACAACCTTATTGGCACAATATCAAGACATAAACACTCATTCGAATTTTAAAATATACTTAATGGAATGGAAATGCGGCCTACAGCCGGTAGGCACATTTTTTAAAAAAAAACTTGAGAGGTGTCAAGGGACACCCGGATGGAACGAAGTTCCTTTCGATTAATTAGTGAAGGAATTGTAATATAATTTTATTTTTTTTAATTTATAATATTTTTTTTATTATTAACTACGCACACACGCACGCACGTAAGAAGTTATACTTCATCATCTCATTTCATCTCATCTCAGCTCAGCTCAGCTCAGCTCAGCTCAGCTCAGCTCAACTCAACTCTTTAGCAATAACAAGAAGTTTTTATTAGATTGTTTTTCCAACACAATCTTTTTGGATGGACAGCCTCATTAGTGTCGTGACAACTTTTCGTAAGATTTTTTTCCGTCTAGCCCCCTTTCACAACGCGCGATAAGGAACTTCGTTCCAAAAATCCTTGTATCAAAAAATACCAAAAAGTTGCAAAAAAACTCACTTTTCAAGCAGTCTGATGCAGTTGGTGGAAGTTATTTTAGTTCAATCACAGATTTGATGCCACCAACTGCATCAGACTTATTGAAAAGTACCTATTTATGTATGTATGTTTGGAACTTTTTAGTACTTGTTTTTTTTTTTTGCCGTCGGGTTTTTTCAATGGTTTCTCATTTTGTTTTTCAATAGTTGCGGCCAGCATTTTCAGCACTTGAAAGTCACTACTACTACCTACGAGTACTTAATATAGGTAAGTACCTATATTTTGCGATTCTGTGTGTTTTATACAACATTCTTGCTAATAACTAATCATTTAATCGTAAAGCAAAAATTTTGCACCCCTTTTTACGAAAATTACGCGGACAGAGGAGTGTGAAATTTGGCAAAGTTAAATTTTATAGAGAGAAGTAGGGCAAAATGCTAATATTTTTAAATAATATGCATTAGAAATAAGTTAAATTAAATTTTAAAAAAAGACTGGCTGGATTTCGCATATTAAGATTCCGTACCAAATATTCGTATTTGTTAGTAAAGTATACGTAATAATAACCATTATCACCAAATTTCAAGCTCATAGGTTAATGGAAAGTTAAAAAATTCTTCGTAACAAAATTTTGTGACAGACGGTGGACGAACAGACAGACGGACACATGAGTGACCACAATAGGGCTCCGTTTGGACCGATCGGGTACGGAACCCTAAAAACATTAGGTACGTACACAGTATCATGCGTTTGACATGTATGTGTATGTACCTACACTGCTCGCCGCGTTTTACTCTTCTGCTTATGGTTCAGTGATGTCATGTCATGTTTATGGGTACTTATAGTCTGTGACAAAAGAACCTTATTAACGTTTAAAGAATAGGGTAATTTTAAAAAAAATCTGTTCAGTCCGTCACGTCAGTTAAATTACCAAAAAATATTGGACATATTTTTTCTTTTGCCACATAAACAAAAAGTAAGGATGATGCACTGCGTTGAAATTTCGCGTGTCATCACGGTGTGCGACATTTTTTAACCGACTTCGTAAAAGGAGGAGGTTATCGATTCGGATGTTTGTATTTTTTTTTTTTGTTTTCGGGCATAACTCCGTCATATATTGACGGATTTGCAAAATTCTTTTTTTTTTTCGAAAGGGGTTTATTCCGACATGGTCCCATTTAAATTTCAAAAAGATCTGATGATGGGTTTCGGAGACAGATAACGGAACTCTTCAAAAATTGACAGCAAATCAAAGGCGATTGCTGCTATCTTATGTCTATGAATTTTTAACACAGTTTAACGGGGAACCACAACTAAAAAGTGAAAAATAAAAAACTTTTTTACAAAAAAATAGAACCGACTTCCAAAAAAAGTGCAAAATAACTTTAATTTCGGAAGTTGGTGTCAAAAAACGAAGACACAAAACAGGAACACCGACTTCCGAAATTAAAGTTATTTTGCACTTTTTTTGGAAGTCGGTTTTTTTTTTGTAAAAAAGTTTTTAAGTAAGTTTGTAAGTAGGAAGTCGGTGTCAAAAAACAAAGACACAAAACAGGAACACCGACTTCCGAAATTAAAGTTATTTTGCACTTTTTTTGGAAGTCGGTTCTATTTTTTTGTAAAAAAGTTTTTTTATCACAAAGTTTCGTAACGAGCCCCCTCCGAGCTAACTCCTGAATTTTGATGCGTTTTATCTTTGTCATTTTTTGTTGGTTTGATAGAGCAAAAAAAACTTGTCGATTATTTTTTGATAATTTAAGTTACGAAAGACTAAATATAGAATAGTTTTTTTTAAACCCAGGAAACTACCCTATTATGTTCGAATTTCTAGTACTGAGCGACCACAAGTATAATAATAATATATACCAATATAGGCTGAATAAATGCATAGCTACGTGACCTAAGCATATTTTTTGTTATTAAATAGGCGTACAGAAGCGTATTGTTAATAGATCAGTCGCGGTTAATCAATCATTAGCGTAACGAAGTCATGCTCGCACCGATAAAATCAATTTTCCACAAATTTTAAATAAGAAAAGCAAGATAAATAGGCCGTTCTGACCATTCTCGTGGAATTAGACTGTGGTCTATGGTGTAATTATTTGAATTACAGCAATCGTCAGGAAGCTTACTCCCCTTTTTTATTTTATTTTTTTTAGTGTTCTATTCACTTTTTAGGTTGGCCTGAGTTGTTTAGTCTCTTTGTTTTTTTAAACGGTTTTTTAATTGCTGTTCTTTTTATTATTTTATGCCATCTAGAGATCAGTGACAGAACTCAAACCAGTAAGTTGAAGTGAGCGCCATCTAGTGCAGATTAATATAACTATCATTCTAGGTGACGCGTTGGTTTTCTAGCGGTGTGAATAGTTCATACTCTGATCTACAGATGGCGCTGCATCTGGTATAAAATTTTGTTTTTCATTCTTTTTCTAAAATAATTCTTTTAAATCCAAATTCTTTGACAATTAGCTATTATTTTTTGACTTATGCACTTGACTTTTTTTTTTTGGTAAAACTCATTGGTTTTAGTTGGAAGATGAAACTCTTACTCCTGTCATTTGTAACGTAGTTCTGCACATTTTGAACAGATATCGCTAATAGAAGTATTTGACCCGGTACTAACCGTTTATATCTTGAGCTATTTTTAGAAATCATACAAACTAGGTATCTTTTAGGAGAACCAAATTTTGATCGTCCCATTTCCAACCATCAAGAAAGGTGGGAAAATTTCAATTGGCAGTTATGGGTCCTATGCAGTGCCGGATTAAGCCAGCGTGGGGACCGTAGCAAAACTCTACCAAGGGGCCCCATAGATCTTTGAAAAAACTATTTTTCTCACGGGGGCCCAATTTGTTTGTTGCCTACATTGTCTTTAAATGGATAATCTGGATTTGTTAAGATTTCATATGGTATAGTATAGGTATGTTTGACTTGTTTTTATATGTCCAAGCAAGGGGCCCCTCAATGTGCGGGGCCCGTAGAATTTTCTACTCTTGCTAGGTACGTCACTAGTCCTATGTTAGTGGTGCACATGGATTAAGCTCAAAATGTTTCAACAGGAAAATTCCATGTGCAATAAGGGCGAGACTTTATATTTTGGTCAAATAAATAACTATTAGTCCAGAAAGAAGTAGAAAATATGTAAGGGAAAAAGGGGGAATGGCGCTCAGTTAAGGTGAATGATCCAGGGTAGCCCGCGAAATTCAAATTTTCTTACGTTTTTTTGCAATTTGCAGATCAGTGTCAGGTTGTATCTTGGTTAACATTTGATTCGCGGCCGTAGCAAGTACATATTTACAGAACTTTAATCACTAAAATCAACTAAACAACTCACTCAGTTACAATTGATGCCAAATGTAAGTATTTCATGAAATCATGACGTAACGTAAGAAAATTTGAATTTCGCGGGCTACCCTGGCGCTTCCACTTTAAGGAAAAACCTTGTATTTTTTTTAATATTAATTTATTGTTAAAAAATTAAGAATAAACAAAGGTTTAAATATTTAGTAAATAACATTTTTACTTAAAACGTACCTATTTGTCTTTGTCTTATTATTTGGAAAGAAAATTTATTAAAAAATAACAGGTTTTGGGGTCATTGCCCCTGGCTATTAATAATGCCGCTCTGCAAAACGGTAATGACAATTAAACCTCTTTGTTTCATTAAAAAGTGAGATCAATTTATAAAAGTGGCCCTAAATACACTTGGTTACTTTAATAATGACAACCAAGTGATCGCTAGGTCTAATCAAAGTGGAATAGGGCCACGCACAAGTTACTTGTGGTACCTTAATGCCTAGGTTAGGTAACTACTGCGTATCTCAATACTCATCCTCCTACCATTTTCCCATGTTACTCAGGATCAACGCAACAAGCTTTCTTCTTCTATACTCCTTCAAGCTGTCATTCTCTTTTCTTTCACTTCCTTTTTTACGTTTTCGTAGACCTAACAAGGACAAGAAACCCTTATAGTTTGGGTCTGTCAGTCTGTCTGTCCGAGGCATAGCTAGGAGACTGATATTACTAGAGAGACGCAATTTTGCATGGATAATGTATTTTTATGTTATCTACCAAAAATTTAAAGTGGCCATGACTTTTTTTTCTCGCCTATTATAACACCCCATTATTTTTATATCCCACTTAATATAGTTCGTCGACGTTATTTTTTTCTTTTTCACATTATGGCTTCTGGTTGTCGCCTTATTGTATTTAGATTACTGTCATGTCTTTAGTAGCACTGACGATACAATTGAATTATCAAAATCGGCCCACGCGTTTGGTCTCTAAAACGCCACAAAGGAACAAACATACCTAAATAGGCTGATAAACACATTACCCATACCCTCCCTTGCATCGCGAAGTCGGGTAAAAAATCTCGATACTTTGATTTTTTCATCATGCAACCATCAGTCATGGTCATGAAGTTTGGAATTGACTGACACTTGTATGAGCGTGTAATAGACGCCTTACTTATGCTTTCTACAACATCAAATTAAATTAACGCAGATGTGATAGGTATCGATATATTAGGAAAATTAAAGTAACTACTGGAGCCGATTCTCTTATTCAATAGCTAAACTAAAATTAGAGAATCGCTATCTTTTACTAAAAGGCAGTGCGAGAAAAGGACGGCTATAGCTATGAACTAAGTTAGAGATGTCAAACTAGTTTACGCGTAGTGTACGCCTTACGCTTCACTGTGTTTTTAATCGCCATGTTTTTACGTGTACACTTAATTTGTATGGAGATAATAATTCAACTAAATTTGTCAGCTCTAATTTACGTCCGTCTCTTTCTTGTTGTTTTAGAGAGAAAAAGATAGGAATACCCTAAAATAAGTTTAGTTTGTGCACAACAGAATCCGCACCACTGCCTGACTACGGGGTTACTGGCCACTCGTTGTGTAGGTATAGTTAGGTATCTTGAAATTCAGAGGTAAAAATGTTGTTTTGTTTTGTTTTTTTTTCTTTTGATATGGATACCAATCACGTCTGTGAAGTTTCTTTGTAATCAGAATTATAAAAAGACAGATAAATCCAACTTAAAAAAATACTAAAATAAATACAAGTACTACCTATTGTATTATGTTTTACATGGAACACTATGGGGATAAGTCACGCTTTTTTTCTGCCGATAAGCTTCGATAAAAAATACGGGGTTACTGGTAACTCGATGAATTCTCGGCAGGTGTGTATGTGTGACGTGTTTGGAACAATTCAGCAAACCATGAAGCATAGGCGGAATTCTATGGATTTTGAAAAACATCGAGTTTTGACGATTTCTGGAAAACTTTCAACGTAACATAAAACTTGGATTTTCTCGAAGTCTGTGAATTTCCGCCTAGTTTTTATCGGGTGATTACGCGTTGCAAATAATTCACACTATCACGTCCTGCCGGGAATACGTCGAGTTACCAACACGTAATCCTATATCGGTTGTTCGTCGTTTTTATGGTTCCGTAGTCAACAAGGAACCCTTATAGTTTTGCCAGGTCCGTCTGTTAGCTCAGAGACTCATAGTACTAGAAAGCTATAATTTGGTATGGATATACATGTTAATCACACCGAAAAAGTGGTAAATAAAATAATGAAAAAAATAAAAATTAGGTTTCCTCCTGTACCTACACGTAAAGTGGGGATGTTTTTTTTTCTCGCCTATCCCATGGTATGGGGTATCGTTGTATAGGCCATTCAAAAATATTACGGGTCAGTGAAAACCATTTTTCGATTCAGGGATCCGTTTCCGTAAAATTAAGATATAAATTGATTATTTTTGTTAGAGTCAAGTGTGGCCCCCCTGCTAGCTAAATGGTTGCTTTTGGATATGTAAAAAAAATCAAGGCAGTAGTTAAATAACGAATTAAACGGAAAGCTATCACGGCTAAGTTAGCTCTGTTAGTTTTAGAGTAATAGTCGCCTAACTTATAAAATGTTGTTGCTAACATTTCAGATATTTTTTCATGTCTTTCAATATCTTGTTTTATCTGCTGGTAACGACAGAAAAAGCCGAAGAAGCTTGCTTTTTTAATAATACGAAACCAAATATAATTTAGTCCATTCGTATTTCCATTGGCCGAACGCTATTGTGAAGAAAAAATTATAATGCGCGATGCGTCATTCGAGGCGTAGCCAAAAAGGCGGGAGCAATGGCCGCCACGCCTAAAGTAAAATACAGAGCAAGTAAAGGAGTCTTGGCGCTAAAATGACACTGTCTGGGCGATGCTTTTGGTAAACATTCGTAAAACTGTCTGTGGAAATTAAATTGAAAAAACAAGATGGTGGTGGATTTTGGTTTCGCGCCAAAAGAGTTTCACTTTAACGTTTGGTATAATTCTGGATACATATTAGATATCTAATGCTTACCTTCTGTAATTTGTTATTTTCAGATTACTATTTTATTTAAGTACCTAGAATATTCAAAAGAAAATGAGAAAAATAAATCCCATATATATCAAAAATGAAAACCAATACGGCCACAGAATAAATAGTACAAGTTAGGTGTGCCGTTAAAAATAAATTGTAATTTATCTTGTCAATCGTTCGTATCTTGAAAATTATATTTATAAATATTATTTTATATTACAATGATAATTCTTAACTCTAGTTTTATATTTATTTACAATATATTACAATATCCACATCGTATCGATACACTATACAGTAGCGGTTACCGGTAACCGTTATTTAACCAGTTATTGTTCTTACGTTATTCTAGGATTACAATGAGAATTCAATCACTCGTTTTATTTATGAAATAATCAAAACGCAGTCTTAAAATCAATGAAATACGTACTATTCAAATATAATGTTTTAGGATCCACGTGGGAACAGAACACTTTGGATTTATTCAAAGATATCACACTTTTTATGTCAATTCTGGGAACCATTTTGAACACAATCCGATATATTACGTTATTTCTAGTTTATTTTATATTTCTATGAACTTATTTTTTATCTCATTTATTTACACTCACTTCAGCAGTCTGTCAATGAACAAATTCATTCACCCCACCGCCATGATGATGGAACTGTTGCGTATTATCAACAATTACGCTTGTGTATCCGCCTTCTTGCACAGCCGGACTGGCCGCCATTTTACCAAAAGTCCCACCAAAATTATCTACCACAGGCCGGCCATTTTGATTTTGACTAGGACCGTAAAACGATATTAAATTGGTGTAATTGTACTGGTTAGGTATTTCTGATCCTTCTATAGAGCTACATGATGACGAACTTGCTGAAAATGGTCTTTGATTTTGTGGGTAATTGACATAGTTCGGTAAAATTTCGTTTGTGTCTGTGTAATTTTCATAAAATATTTCTTGGTAGGAGCCATTTTGTTGGTGATATTCTTCCTGGGTTTCATATGGGGGTATGACTGGGAGGTATTCAGGATACGTGTAACCCCCACTAGAGTCACTGTATTCGCTTTCTGCGACTTGTACAGGGTTGATTTTTTCTGTGTGTCGGACGTGGGGCATTTGTGGGGATGAAGTGGTGGTGGGGACGTGCAATGGCGTGGGGCAGTCCACGTTGTTAACGTGTTTTGGGGCTCCTTGGCTAATATTTAGGATAAGGTGCTTCTCTTCGATGTCACTGGAACAAAATAAATTCGTTAGTTTGTTTTGTTCACAGAGTTGGCTGATTTTATGAATCTGATATTTAGTGCAGTATCGGCAGTTGTCTGGATCATGAAGGTATCTACCAGACAATACTGATTTATAATGGTAAGATTTTTTGTAGGTACAGAAAATTGCGTAAGATAGACTGTTCTCCGAATAATATTCTGGAATAGACAGCAACTCTTAAAGATAATTTCTTGGTTGAAAGCCGTTCGCATATGGATCAGAGACCAGAGCGTTACTGAGTTGTTCTATTACCCAAGGAATAAAAGAAATTCTCGTAGGAGGAAACAGAAAATTTGCTTCAGGTACCTAGTTAAACAATTAAAGACTCAACTACTTGTTTAATTATTAAATTGAACTAAGTAATATACAACAAATTCATGCTTAATTTTTAACTCAGGGGGATTCGGCGTTGACGGCTGAAATACAGTGCTAATACTTTTGTGTACTTTAAGTTTAGATTAAGCAACCTGTATTGTAATAATAATAATATAATATGACAGACGATTTAATAAAATGCTGACAAGAAGCCGGGCACGAAAGACGAACACACACCCAAAATCTTCGGGTTCGTCGCTCAGCTCCGCCTCGCAGCCGCCGGGACCTACGCCAACCGTGAGTCCAGTGATTCCGGCCGCTGCAGTTGCGTCGAGCTCGAGCGACGAATACACCACTCCGCCGACGACACCACCACCTGCGCGTCGACGGGGAAGAGGCCGACCACCAGCCAGCTTGGAACCTCGAGGCCCACCGGCCTCTGATAGGGTTCCCGCTGCCGGTGGAAGTGTGCAACGCATGCGATGGACGCAAACCATTAACGAAAACGTCATGCGCTCATACTTTGGGGCTACAGAGGGGGGAATTAACCTGACTGCGTACCGTGGTCGGATGCTCTCTCTGTTTCAGGTGCTTGAGCCAGCTGTCAACGTTTCGGCCCAACGACTGTCGGATCAGGTACGGGTCATCCAGCGTAACCGTATGCTGGATGATGCCGTACTTGATAGACTACGCCTCGAATCACGGAGTAGCCGTGTCTCACCTGCTTCACCACCGGCCGCGGTGCAACTGGAACCCAGTGCCCCACTGCGACCCGACCATGTTGGTGAAGATGATGATGACGTGGCTATATCCGTGAGTACCCAATGTAACGAGAAATTGAGGAGCGCTTTGGAGGATGCGTTCCGAGAGCACCGCTCCACACCACCTGGGCTTAGACCTCGACTACCTCGTTTGCCCATGCATAAAAAAAATAAGGCGCTGGTGTGTGCTCTAGATTCGCAGCTATCAAATTGTTTTGATAGCAGCAAAGACCTTGCCGATACCCACTCGATCTTGTACTGCGCGGCTGCAGCGGCGTGTCGTGTAGCTCATGTCAAGTTCTCCAACAGTGACAGAGCTGCACGACCAACTGTACCAGCTTGGCAGTGCAGGATCGAGCGTCGTATCGGTGAGGCTAGAGCACTCATCGGAAAGCTTATCTGCTTCAGGGAGGGCAACACTCGCCCTAGGGTGATGCGCTTTGTGAGGCGGGCGTTCTCGGGGACTGATATTAGTTCTCGAGATTATTTGACCTGCGTCACAGAGCGTATCGACTTCCTGAAGCAGAAGATCTATGCATGGGCAAACCGTATACGTCGATACAAGCGGCGAGTGGAGCGGTTCACTCAGAATCGCACTTTCCAAAGCAACGAAAGGTGGGTATATAGGGCTTGGGAGCGACCGGACCAAGGTGTGTCTGATTTGCACCTACCTGATGATGACGCCATGAGTTCATTCTGGCGCAGCATCTGGTCGGTGCCGGTCAGGCACACCGAGGGTGATTGGACTCGAGAGGACGAGCGTGCGTGCGATCTTATACCAGAAATGGGAGCTATTACCATCAGCCCCCAAGATGTAGCACGTGCAGTCCGTCCGTTGCCTAACTGGAAATCTCCAGGGCCGGACGGGCTGCACAATTTCTGGATAAAATGGTTTCAAAGATCGCACGCTCGCTTGGCAGCTCAGTTCCAGTCTGCCCTAGAGTCAGGGTCGCTGCCCCAGTTCCTTACGACAGGAGTAACCCACCTGCTCCATAAATCAGGTAGTACTGCGGAGCCGAAAAATTATAGGCCGATCACGTGTTTACCGACGGTCTATAAAGTTCTTACGTCCATCCTGAGAGCCAAAATTAACAATCATATTGACAAAAATTGTATTTTGTCTGCCTCTCAGAATGGATGTAGGAACGGGTCCCGCGGTACTAAGGAGCTGCTCCTTATTGATGTTGCCATTAGCCAACAGGTTCGTCGTTCTCGAAGAGATCTGTCGACATGTTGGATAGATTATAAGAAGGCCTACGACTCAGTGCCACATACATGGCTCATGAGGGTGCTAGAGCTGTACAAAGTGGATGCAACTTTGCGCACCTTCCTGATGTCGTGTATGGGGCAGTGGAGGACGGTCCTTCACTATTCAGGATGTCGACAGATCCAGGAGAACAGCGAACCGATAAGGATCGAGTGTGGCATATTCCAGGGCGACAGTCTGAGTCCACTGTGGTTTTGTCTGGCCCTAAACCCTCTCAGTACTCTACTGGAGGGCTCGGGCCAAGGCTACCGGTTGAGAAGAGGTGGACAGGTCATATCACACCTCCTTTACATGGATGATCTGAAACTCTTTGCCCCCAACAACTTGCAACTGATGAAGCTACTGAAGGTAACAGAAACCTTCAGTAGCGCCATCAGGATGGAATTTGGTGTGGACAAATGTGCAGTCATGCATGTAAAGCGAGGGGAGATTATGGAATCCGTGGGAACTCAACTCTCGGATTCCATACACCTTAGATCCCTCTGCTCAACCGAAACCTACAAGTATTTGGGTATGTCGGAAGCGTTAGGCATCAGCACTGCTGACGTGAAACAGTCGTTGAGGGAGCGCTTCTTTGGACGCCTGAATAAAGTACTAAATAGTCTTTTATCAGGCGGGAACAAGGTGCGCGCCTTCAACGGTTGGGTCATGCCGGTATTGATGTACTCTTTCGGCATACTCAAATGGACTCAGACCGAACTTGACGCCCTGGATAGGAGGGTCCGCACACTGCTGACCGCAAATCGCATGCATCACCCACGATCATCGGTGATGAGGCTGTATATCCCGCGGAAGTGTGGGGGTCGTGGCTTCTTAAGCGCTAAGACCCTACACAACCGCGAGGTATGCAGCCTTAGGGAATACTTCCTCAAAGCTGACGTGGGTATGCATCGAGATGTGGTCGCTGTGGACAAGGGCCTCACCCCGCTCTCCTTGGCAAACGGGAACTGGCGCAAACCTATAGTACTGGATACTAATGACCGCACGGAAGTATGGCAGAGCAAGGAGCTTCACGGACGCTTTTACCGGGTCCTACATGGGCCCGATGTAGATCTCTTAGCGTCCGTATCCTGGCTGCGTTTTGGTGACCTCTTCGGGGAAACCGAAGGTTTTGTCTGTGCGATTATGGACGAAGTTATGATGACGAATAACTACCGGAAATACATTGTGAAGGACGGTACGGTTGACATCTGTCGGGCATGCCACCGGCCCGGGGAATCAATCCGACACATTATTTCTGGTTGTTCTCGTCTAGCTAACGGAGACTATTTGCATAGACACAACCTTGTAGCCAGGATTATCCACCAGCAACTTGCTCTTAAATACAATCTTGTGGAATCTGAAGTACCGTACTATAGGTATGAGCCCGACCCAGTTCTCGAAAATGGCAATATCACGTTATATTGGGATCGATCTATCATCACTGACAGGACTATTGTTGCCAATAAGCCTGACATAGTGGTGATAGATCGACTAGAGCGTCGCACAATGATTGTTGATATAGCTGTTCCTCATGACGAGAACCTCGTGAAAGCTGAGAAAGATAAACAAACAAAATATCTTGATCTGGCTCGCGAGGTTGTCGACATGTGGGAGGTGGATACAGCTGTCATTGTGCCGATAGTCGTGACGGCCAATGGCTTAATAGCCAAGAGCCTCGACGAACACCTAAGGAGGCTCTCGTTAGGCGGCTGGATCAAGGGCTTGATACAGAAAGCGGTACTCCTGGACACGGCGCGTATTGTTAGGAGATTCCTTTCTCAGGAGCCCTGACCACCGGTAGCTTGGACCCTATCCCGATACCGGTGGGCAACTATTTTTTTTCTACTATTTTTTATATTTTTAAATGTTTTTATATTTTGATATTTTAATATTTAAAAATGTAAATTGTATGTATATATTATAAAATAAATGGAATAATAATAATAATAATAGCTTTATTTATTCCACACATAATAATAACAATAGAAATTTGTAGTAAAATTATTTAAACAATTACAATAGTAATTTTTGTTTACACTATTCACATTAATTAGAATAAAAATAAATTACATTGTTTACATTGATTTAATAATTCAGATAATTGATTAAAAATAGAAATGAAAAAATTGTTTAAAAAATAAAGATGATTAACATTAAAAATTAATATCATCGCAGAAAAATTAATTAAAATTAATAAAAATATTTTGATAATTTAACATAAATTTAATCGTAGTAGTTATAACATTAAACATCAGAGATCATTCTTAATGTGGACCCCCTTCGGGTAAAAGCCTCCTCCAAAGAATTCCACTTTTCTCTATCTAAAGCGATGGCAATCCAGTCACGACCAGCATTTTCCACAATCTCATCTTGCCACCGGGCGCATGGCCGACCTCTACTTCTGGACCCTTTTGGACCTTTCCATTTGGTTATCCAGAATGCCCATCGCTCATTGGGATACCTCGCAACGTGCCCGGCCGACCTCCATTTAAGACTGCGAAAACGTAAGAGCGTCAGTGACTTTGGTTTTGTTACGAATATCTGTGTTTCTTACTCCTGTATTGTAAAAAATGTACATATTTATGTGAATAAACATTACTATTACTATAAGGATAAATAGGAATTCAAAGTTGATTGTCATCCTTCATAGTATAAGGTCTATGACCCTATCCTTAAATGTAATGTGACTTTTATTAATATATAACACACTTGTACTCTTTAGTCAGTAATTAAAGGTAATCGCTTGAGAACAGTTGTTCCAATAACACAACATCCCACAGGCACTATAAGGCCTCTGCCTCGAATCTCGCGGGCAGCGGGGCGGCGGCGGCGGCGGCGCGGGAGCGGCAGGATCTTAAGCGTATAATCAAATGGACCGGCCCTGGAATACAGCGGTGCAGGAGCGGCGCGGGGGCGGACAACGAGCGGTGCACTCCAGTCAAGCGGTGATATTGTAGGTATAGTGTTGTACATTTTTTTTGTCAAAATGTCCAAAGTATAATTTTTCTGCTGGAAATATACCTCTAAATCGTTTTGGATTAATTCCAGACTCTAAATCACTCTTGATAGTTTCAAGAATATAGTCAAAAGTTTCTACACTCATTCTGGTGTAGTCGTAGAATTTATCGGGATTTTGTCTCTGTTCTTCATAATTTCAATAAAATTCGCCATTTATTTTCCTTGCCCTATAGTAGGGATCCACTTCTTCTTTTGCCCACAATAAATCGAGCGTTAGGAATAAATTTGAATCAAAAAGATGTCGCCGTTTTTCAGACATTTCGTTCGCGAATAAAAACAAATATCTCGACAACACAACCACGAACACAACACTACACCGCTATAGTGCCGCGCGATCTGCCCGCTAGTTTGGAGAACAGGTATGCGTTGCCCGCCCCGCTGCCGCGCCGCCGCCGCCCCGCTGCCCGCAAAATTCGAGGCAGAGGCCTAAGAAGAAAAATAAGAAATTCTTGACACCCTAAGTTTATTTTGTAAATGGTCAAAAATAATAATACAATTTAATATTTTTTGTCAATACAATCTCAAACTTAAAGCATTTATTCCAGTTAAACCAGGCACTTTTATATACTCATAACAAAACAGATGAAAGCTATTTGCACGTTCCAAAACATCGATCTCTATGAAAAAGAACGTGTAAGAAACTCTACGGGCACTCTTCTCTCACTAAATAAACTAGGTATTATTATATACATATTACTGTAGGTACGAGTACCAACCTTAGCACATAATTGACAGAGACGATGCAGTGCGGCCTCGAAGACCGTGAGTTGTGCACTATGGTCGCGTAGCTCTGCATCCACACCCAGCCTCCACTCTTCATAAGGAACCGATAGTAGCGCGATGTCACCTGGCCTTTTGTTAATACTGGAAACAAGAAACAGTCAGCAGTGTACTGTACCGACCCGGTCATCTTCTAATCTACACGGATGCAGCAAAAGTAGCTTAGAGCAGTGATTTCCAACCCACCAAAAAAAAAAAAAACAAAACCCGACAGACGTTGTCCTGTCTTAGCTATGAACTGTCAGACGTGTGAAATTTAAATAGTCAATAAGTTTCCTAATTTCAACTTTCTTAATTTTTTCTTTCATAAGAACCTTGACAAAAACAAACATAACAAAAAAATAATAAGCGAAATCGGTCCAACCGTTCACGCGTGATGCCGTGACTAAGGCAAATAGAACTGTACAGATAGATTACTTCGTAGGTATAATAATAATAATAATAATTGTACTGGGATCGGTCTATCATCACTGACAGGACTATTGTTGCAAATAAGCCTGATATAGTGGTGATAGACCGATTAGCGCGCCGCACAATGATAATCGATGTCACCATCCCACATGACGAGAACCTCGTGAAAGCTGAGAAAGAGAAACAAATGAAATATCTTGATTTAGCACACGAGGTTGTCGATATGTGGAATGTGGACTCGGCTGTCATTGTGCCGATAGTCGTTACCGCCAACGGCCTGATAGCCAAAAGCCTCGACGACCACCTGTCTAAGCTGTCGTTGCACGGTTGGATCAAGGGCCTGATACAGAAGGCAGTACTCCTCGATACGGCTCGCATTGTGAGGAGGTTCCTGTCTCTGGAGCCCTAACCACCGGTAGCTTGGACCCTGCTCCCGACACCGGCGGACTACTATTTTTTATAATTTTAAATGTTTTTTTTTTCTTTTTTTTATGATTTGTAAGAAATATTTAAAATTATAATTTATATATGTATAGAAAATTAATAAACGACATAATAATCCTTTTATTTCAGGTAATTTCACCCATAACAATCAAGTCACATAAATCTAATAAATAATTCAATCAAATTAAACACTCAAATTAAATCATTAAAATCGAAATAAATAAAATATAAATACAATAAATTAAATAAAAATCACTAAAATATGTCACTAAAATTAAATAAAATAAAATCATTAAAATCAAATAAAATAGTATAACATCAAGCAAGCCTTCTAATCATTAGGCGCACAATTTCAATAAAAACACACATACAAGACATTAAATAAAAATTACACTTATTCATTTACATTCATTATATAAAGATAAAAACAAATACATAATTATAATTTTCTTACCGGCATTGGAACAGCAACATGCCTGCCACAGCAATGCCGGATATACGGGCAGTCCAGCCTGTTGGCGATCATTGCCAGGATAGCATTGGGGCTGGCCCGCACCCGGCGCACCAGGGACGCACACCGCTTGCGCATAGAAGCGTGGAAGCAATCAGTGCGTGCCATCGCGAACATCCCTGATGCGCTACAGAAACGGGGCAGCCCCAACACCGCCCGGAACGCGTTGTTGTACTGGACACGGAGCACCGTATGCCCTTTCAGTATAGTCAACCCACAGGCTGCACGTGTATAGAGATGTGCAGTACGCTTTAAAAAGCGTAACCTTCACACCAGCAGTACAACGCGAAAACCTGCGGGCTATCATGTTGGCTCGCATCGACAGTGCCCTCCGCTCCCGGTCCATGTCGGCATGGTCCTTTAGGTCCTCGGTGAGTAGATGCCCCAGATATTTAAATTGGTCCACACGGTCTATTGGAACACCATCGAGATTGAGATTTGGAATGTTCATAGGATTCGACCCACCGATGGCCCGAAAAACCATGTATGGGCTTTTCTTCCCATTATATTTTAACCCATGTCCATGCGCGTATTCCGTACACGTACTGAGTAGTCTCCTCAGCCCACAGATCGAAGCGCTCAGCAACACCATGTCGTCCGCATAACTCATATTGTTGACACACACTCCGTCTATATAGCATCCGACATGCTGACTGCTGAGCGAGACGATCAGTTCGTTCACATACAGGTTGAACAATGTAGGCGAGGTCAGACCGCCTTGCCTTACGCCACATTCATTAATATATGGATCCGACATCTCTCCCGCCCATCGGACACTATTGACTTGGTGCCCGTACCAGTATCGGAGCATGCTGATGAGTTCCCACGGTAAGTCCGTGCTCTTCAGCTTCCTCCAGAGGATGTCGTACGAAACAAGGTCAAAGGCCTTGGATAAATCGAGAAAGCACGCATATAACGGGGTCTTTCTCTTCGTGTAAAATTTAACGGTGTGCTTTAAACACAGTATTGCACTCTCTGTGGACAGTTTAGGTCGAAAACCAAACTGGTTATCATGAAGTGTTATGTGTCTATTTAACTGTGTGTTAAGCACACCGTCAAATACCTTCGCCACTACAGTTGCAAGCGATATAGGCCTGTAGTTATTTTTATCCGCTAAATCACCCGTTTTATTTTTTACCACCGGCACCACAATTGTCCTCATGAAGTCCGCAGGTAGGTAGGAGTGGCACACACACAATGAGAAGAACATTGCAAGAACTCTCGCCAAGTGCGGTCCGGCGTGTTGTAGGTGCTCAATGCTGAGTGCGTCGTGCCCAGGGGACTGTCCCCGGTCAATTTGGCTTATGGCATTCGCAATATCCTTCGCGAGGAATCTTATTCCTACAATTTTATTGTTCGAGTCAGCATTCAGCACCCCACTCGCCGGGCTAAGCGGCGACCGGACTGAAAACTGTTCTCTGAAAACGTTCGCAATGCTCTTAGGATCACTTAAGCCATCGACGCTCCCAGGAAGGCCAGGCCGCGAGTTAACTTTTCTCGTTAATCGGTCAGACCGTTCACGCGTGATGCCGTGACTAAGGCAAGTAGAACTATACAGATAGATTACTTCGTAGATATAGATAACATTTTCCAAAGCTGGGACACAGGCTTAATTTCTACGAAAGAGAATAGGCCGTAATCCATCGCGCGGGCCCAGTGCAGGTTGGTAAAAAGCTCGATGTCCTAGGACAAAAAATTCGAAGACAAGAAAAACAAAAAAAAATTGAGTCTTCGTATTTTTCTTCTTTGGTATCCTCACGATGTTTGCCTTCACGCTTTTGAGACCATTACTGATGAAATAAATGACTCAAAATAGCCTGTTTAGGTTTGAAGTTTTGAACCCACAACAACTCGTAACTCAGGACCATTATCACGGGGCAACTGCTCTCCTAAAGGACGCATGATTTAACTTCTCTACTCACTTGACTCAGCCCCAGATGCACAGATGCCGTCTCACTAATATACATGATCTTGCCGTCAGGAGCCACCACGAAGATGAACCCGTCCAGGGTCTGCAGCAGGTGGGAGCCTAGCTCTCGTATGGAGAGCTCTCTGGGCTGGGGTAGGGGTGGCGCGGCACCTCATGCGTCGCCCAGACCTGTGGGGGAAGAAGATTTGATAATAGGGTCGGATTAGCCCAGTGAATAACGTTATATCCTCACACTTCCATATAATTTTTGTGCGAACATGGACGGAGCATTTTTACGTTGCTCTATCCATAGTAAAAAAGAATATCAAAATTAACGTGCGTGTTGATTTTGAGTGATGAAATATGGCACTGAAACGTGGTCGCTCACATGGGCTTCATCAGAAGGCTTAAAGCTCAGTTTTAGAAGCAGCATTCCCCTGAGGAAAATAGTGGTCGACTCAGACGGATCCAAGGTAAACAAACTTAATCAGACACTTCTATCGAATTTGTAAGTTCATGTTCTGTACAGGGCAATTGAGAGGGCTATGCTCTGATCAGTTTCCTTGCGTGATCGAATCGGAAATGAAAATATCCGCAGGAGAACCAAGGCTACCTACTTAGCCCGAAGAATCGCCAAACTTACCACGTGGCAGTGGGCAGGGCACATTGCTCGCAGAATAGAAGATCGATGGGGCCGAAAAGATCTGGAGTGGCGACCACGTATCAGAAGACGCAGCGTTGGAAGGTCTTTCACAAGGTGGCGATGACCTGGTGATGGTTGCGGAAATCCGATGGATGCGAGACGCATAGAACTGGTCGTTGTGGTGACACTTGGGAGAGGCCTATGTCTAGAGGTGGACGTCTTTCGACTGAAATGATGATGATGATCCAACTTAACAGACAGATGTCATACTGAGGTCTATGTCCAGCAGTGGACGCTTTCGGTTGAACTGAATGAATGACCAAAACAATGCTCTATGCTTGCTCAATGGTTCAGGTGATTTATGTGTTTTTGGCTTTATATCATCTTGATTTACTACAGTCATATTGGGCCGTGTGATCAGTTATCATAATAGGTAATCAAAGACTATTTGCGTTTTTTTTTTTTTATGGAACTTTCAAATAACACTTTTCCAGCTCGTGGAATCGAACCTGGAACCTCAGCTGTCGCGTTTGCATCACGAGACTACGCTGCTTGGTAACAGGAGGGTAAAGAGGTAGTAAGTACCTACTTCTCTAGACGAGCACCATTATAGAGACCTCTGCTGATCACTGCACACTGCACAGTACTCTACTGCTATATATGCCCGATCCAAGAGCTGAACGCAGAATCGCTTCAGTCGCTCTTATGAACTTATTTTTTATCTCATTTATTTACACTCACTTCAGCAGTCTGTCAATGAACAAATTCATTCACCCCACCGCCATGATGATGGATCTGTTGCGTATTATCAACATTTACGCTTGTGTATCCGCCTTCTTGCACAGCCGGACTGGCCGCCATTTTACCAAAAGTCCCGCCAAAATTATCTACCACAGGCCGGCCATTTTGATTTTGACTAGGACCGTAAAACGATATTAAATTGGTGTAATTGTACTGGTTAGGTATTTCTGATCCTTCTATAGAGCTACATGATGACAAACTTGCTGAAAATGGTCTTTGATTTTGTGGGTAATTGACATAGTTCGGTAAAATTTCGTTTGTGTTTGTGTAATTTTCATAAAATATTTCTTGGTAGGAGCCATTTTGTTGGTGATATTCTTTCTGGGTTTCATATGGGGGTATGACTGGGAGGTATTCAGGATACGTGTAACCCCCACTAGAGTCACTGTATTCGCTTTCTGCGACTTGTACAGGGTTGATTTTTTCTGTGTGTCGGACGTGGGGCATTTGTGGGGATGAAGTGGTGGTGGGGACGTGCGATGGCGTGGGGCAGTCCACGTTGTTAACGTGTTTTGGGGCTCCTTGGCTAATATTTAGGATAAGGTGCTTCTCTTCGATGTCACTGGAACAAAATAAATTCGTTAGTTTGTTTTGTTCACAGAGTTGGCTGATTTTATGAATCTGATATTAAGTGCAGTATCCGATGGATGCGAGACGCATAGAACTGGTCGTTGTGGTGACACTTGGGAGAGGCCTATGTCCAGAGGTGGACGTCTTTCGACTGAAATGATGATGATGATCCAACTTAACAGACAGATGTGATACTGAGGTCTATGTCCAGCAGTGGACGCTTTCGGTTGAACTGAATGAATGACCAAAACAATGCTCTATGCTTGCTCTATGGTTCAGGTGATTTATGGGTTTTTGCCTTTATATCATCTTGATTTACTACAATCATATTGGGCCGTGTGATCAGTTATCATAATCATGATAGGTAATCAAAGACTATTTGCGTTTTTTTTTTTATGGAACTTTCAAATAACACTTTTCCAGCTCGTGGAATCGAACCTGGAACCTCAGCTGTCGCGTTTGCATCACGAGACTACGCTGCTTGGTAACAGGAGGGTAAGGAGGTAGTAAGTACCTACTTCTCTAGACGAGCTCCATTATAGAGAACTCTGCTCATCACTGCACACTGCACAGTACTCTACTGCTATATATGCCCGATCCAAGAGCTGAACGCAGAATCGCTTCAGTCGCTCTTATGAACTTATTTTTTATCTCATTTATTTACACTCACTTCAGCAGTCTGTCAATGAACAAATTCATTCACCCCACCGCCATGATGATGGAACTGTTGCGTATTATCAACAATTACGCTTGTGTATCCGCCTTCTTGCACAGCCGGACTGGCCGCCATTTTACCAAAAGTCCCGCTAAAATTATCTACCACAGGCCGGCCATTTTGATTTTGACTAGGACCGTAAAACAATATTAAATTGGTGTAATTGTACGGGTTAGGTATTTCTGATCCCTCTATAGAGCTACATGATGACGAACTTGCTGAAAATGGTCTTTGATTTTGTGGGTAATTGACATAGTTCGGTAAAATTTCGTTTGTGTCTGTGTAATTTTCATAAAATATTTCTTGGTAGGAGCCATTTTGTTGGTGATATTCTTCCTGGGTTTCATATGGGGGTATGACTGGGAGGTATTCAGGATACGTGTAACCCCCACTAGAGTCACTGTATTCGCTTTCTGCGACTTGTACAGGGTTGATTTTTTCTGTGTGTCGGACGTGGGGCATTTGTAGGGATGAAGTGGTGGTGGGGACGTGCGATGGCGTGGGGCAGTCCACGTTGTTAACGTGTTCTGGGGCTCCTTGGCTAATATTTATGATAAGGTGCTTCTCTTCGATGTCACTGGAACAAAATAAATTCGTTAGTTTGTTTTGTTCACAGAGTTGGCTGATTTTATGAATCTGATATTAAGTGCAGTATCGGCAGTTGTCTGGATCATGAAGGTATCTACCAGACAATACTGATTTATAATGGTAAGATTTTTTGTAGGTACAGAAAATTGCGTAAGATAGACTGTTCTCCGAATAATATTCTGGAATAGACAGCAACTCTTAAAGATAATTTCTTGGTTGAAAGCCGTTCGCATATGGATCAGAGACCAGAGCGTTACTGAGCTGTTCTATTACCCAAGGAATAAAAGAAATTCTCGTAGGAGGAAACAGAAAATTTGCTTCAGGTACCTAGTTAAACAATTAAAGACTCAACTTCTTGTTTAATTATTAAATTGAACTAAGTAATATACAACAAATTCATGCTCCGCAATCTTACACACCCTCTCACACTCATTCACGCACACCTCCATCTCACACAAAGAGGACTGGTTAGACACCTATAATGTTACCTTTTTAAATATAGTAATCATTAAAATACTTCATTTGTAACTCAGGTTGATTCGGCGTTGACGGCTGAAATACAGGTTTTGCCTAGTTCGGCCCCAAATGCTAATACTTTTGTGTACTTTCAGTTTAGTTTAAGCAATTTATATTGTAAAAAAATGTACATATTTATGTGAATAAACGTTACTATTACTATAAGGATAAATAGGAATTCAAAGTTGATTGTCAACCTTCATAGTATAAGATCTATGACCCTATCCTTAAATGTAATGTGACTTCTATTTATATAACACACTTGTACTCTTTAGTCAGTAATTAAAGGTAATCGCTTGAGAACAGTTGTTCCAATAACACAACATCCCACAGGTACTATAAGAAGAAAAATAAGAAATTCTTGACACCCTAAGTTTATTTTGTAAATGGTCAAAAATAATAATACGATTTAATATTTTTTGTCAATACAAACTCAAACTTAAAGCATTTATTCCAGTTAAACCAGGCACTTTTATATACTCATAACAAAACAGATGAAAGCTATTTGCACGTTCCAAAACATCGATCTCTATGAAAAAGAACGTGTAAGAAACTCTACGGGCACTCTTCTCTCACTAAATACACTAGGTATTATTATATACATATTACTGTAGGTACGAGTACCAACCTCAGCACATAATTGACAGAGACGATGCAGTGCGGCCTCGAAGACCGCGAGTTGTGCACTATGGTAGCGTAGCTCTGCATCCACACCCAGCCTCCACTCTTCATAAGGAACCGATAGTAGCGCGATGTCACCTGGCCTTTTGTTAATACTGGAAACAGGAAAACTCATTTAGAAATCGACATTGAAAAAATAAAACAGGACATCCCTACGAGCCAGACAAAAGGGAATGATGATGAGTCCCTCTCGTCATTATGTAGGTACCTAGCCTATTCCAACTATGCCTTTTCGCCAGTCGTTCTAGTCAAAGAGATTAGGCACTTGTTCTCTGCCACTACCATATTGATGCATAATACCCACGTCGACAGCTAGGACATATTCCCTAAGACTGCATGACATACTAAGCATTTAAAAAGCCTCAGCATCTACACTTCGCACTTCTGTAGGATATGCAGTCTCATCACCGACGAACGTGGGTGATGCATTTGATATGCAGTCAGCAGTGTACTGTACGGACACGGTCATCTTCTAATCTACACGGATGCAGCAAAAGTAGCTAAGAGCAGTGGTGGCCCAGTGGTATTGGCCCCGACTTACGAGTTGCACGTCGTGTGTTCAAACCCAGGCAGGCACTTTACTTTGTGTTAATTATTCCATCACCACTTCTATCAAAACGGTGAAGGAAATTAAACATCGTGAGGGAATCGAAATGACCTATAACCAGCAATTTGAAGAGACATGTGACCACAGATAATTTAATATTAGCGTACAGATGCCTCATCCCATACAAAGAAACGGTACCGCCGTAACTACGGGTTTTCGTCAGGCACAAGTAACTTTTGTTCTTCACCCTAGAGCGGAAGAAGTCATTGGATGATTTCCAACCCACCAAAAAAAAAAAAAAACAAAACCCGACAGACGTTGTCCTGTCTTAGCTATGAACTGTCAGACGTGTGAAATTTAAATAGTCAATAAGTTTCCTAATTTCAACTTTCTTAATTTTTTCTTTCATAAGAACCTTGACAAAAACAAACATAACAAAAAAATAATAAGCGAAATCGGTCCAACCGTTCACGCGTGATGCCGTGACTAAGGCAAATAGAACTGTACAGATAGATTACTTCGTAGGTATAATAATAATAATAATAATCCTTTTATTTCAGGTAATTTCACCCATAACAATCAAGTCACATAAATCTAATAAATAATTCAATCAAATTAAACACTCAAATTAAATCATTAAAATCGAAATAAATAAAATATAAATACAATAAATTAAATAAAAATCACTAAAATATGTCACTAAAATTAAATAAAATAAAATCATTAAAATCAAATAAAATAGTATAACATCAAGCAAGCCTTCTAATCATTAGGCGCACAATTTCAATAAAAACACACATACAAGACATTAAATAAAAATTACACTTATTCATTTACATTCATTATATAAAGATAAAAACAAATACATAATTATAATTTTCTTACCGGCATTGGAACAGCAACATGCCTGCCACAGCAATGCCGGATATACGGGCAGTCCAGCCTGTTGGCGATCATTGCCAGGATAGCATTGGGGCTGGCCCGCACCCGGCGCACCAGGGACGCACACCGCTTGCGCATAGAAGCGTGGAAGCAATCAGTGCGTGCCATCGCGAACATCCCTGATGCGCTACAGAAACGGGGCAGCCCCAACACCGCCCGGAACGCGTTGTTGTACTGGACACGGAGCACCGTATGCCCTTTCAGTATAGTCAACCCACAGGCTGCACGTGTATAGAGATGTGCAGTACGCTTTAAAAAGCGTAACCTTCACACCAGCAGTACAACGCGAAAACCTGCGGGCTATCATGTTGGCTCGCATCGACAGTGCCCTCCGCTCCCGGTCCATGTCGGCATGGTCCTTTAGGTCCTCGGTGAGTAGATGCCCCAGATATTTAAATTGGTCCACACGGTCTATTGGAACACCATCGAGATTGAGATTTGGAATGTTCATAGGATTCGACCCACCGATGGCCCGAAAAACCATGTATTGGCTTTTCTTCCCATTATATTTTAACCCATGTCCATGCGCGTATTCCGTACACGTACTGAGTAGTCTCCTCAGCCCACAGATCGAAGCGCTCAGCAACACCATGTCGTCCGCATAACTCATATTGTTGACACACACTCCGTCTATATAGCATCCGACATGCTGACTGCTGAGCGAGACGATCAGTTCGTTCACATACAGGTTGAACAATGTAGGCGAGGTCAGACCGCCTTGCCTTACGCCACATTCATTAATATATGGATCCGACATCTCTCCCGCCCATCGGACACTATTGACTTGGTGCCCGTACCAGTATCGGAGCATGCTGATGAGTTCCCACGGTAAGTCCGTGCTCTTCAGCTTCCTCCAGAGGATGTCGTACGAAACAAGGTCAAAGGCCTTGGATAAATCGAGAAAGCACGCATATAACGGGGTCTTTCTCTTCGTGTAAAATTTAACGGTGTGCTTTAAACACAGTATTGCACTCTCTGTGGACAGTTTAGGTCGAAAACCAAACTGGTTATCATGAAGTGTTATGTGTCTATTTAACTGTGTGTTAAGCACACCGTCAAATACCTTCGCCACTACAGTTGCAAGCGATATAGGCCTGTAGTTATTTTTATCCGCTAAATCACCCGTTTTATTTTTTACCACCGGCACCACAATTGTCCTCATGAAGTCCGCAGGTAGGTAGGAGTGGCACACACACAATGAGAAGAACATTGCAAGAACTCTCGCCAAGTGCGGTCCGGCGTGTTGTAGGTGCTCAATGCTGAGTGCGTCGTGCCCAGGGGACTGTCCCCGGTCAATTTGGCTTATGGCATTCGCAATATCCTTCGCGAGGAATCTTATTCCTACAATTTTATTGTTCGAGTCAGCATTCAGCACCCCACTCGCCGGGCTAAGCGGCGACCGGACTGAAAACTGTTCTCTGAAAACGTTCGCAATGCTCTTAGGATCACTTAAGCCATCGACGCTCCCAGGAAGGCCAGGCCGCGAGTTAACTTTTCTCGTTAATCGGTCAGACCGTTCACGCGTGATGCCGTGACTAAGGCAAGTAGAACTATACAGATAGATTACTTCGTAGATATAGATAACATTTTCCAAAGCTGGGACACAGGCTTAATTTCTACGAAAGAGAATAGGCCGTAATCCATCGCGCGGGCCCAGTGCAGGTTGGTAAAAAGCTCGATGTCCTAGGACAAAAAATTCGAAGACAAGAAAAACAAAAAAAAATTGAGTCTTCGTATTTTTCTTCTTTGGTATCCTCACGATGTTTGCCTTCACGCTTTTGAGACCATTACTGATGAAATAAATGACTCAAAATAGCCTGTTTAGGTTTGAAGTTTTGAACCCACAACAACTCGTAACTCAGGACCATTATCACGGGGCAACTGCTCTCCTAAAGGACGCATGATTTAACTTCTCTACTCACTTGACTCAGCCCCAGATGCACAGATGCCGTCTCACTAATATACATGATCTTGCCGTCAGGAGCCACCACGAAGATACACCCGTCCAGGGTCTGCAGCAGGTGGGAGCCTAGCTCTCGTATGGAGAGCTCTCTGGGCTGGGGTGGGGGTGGCGCGGCACCTCATGCGTCGCCCAGACCTGTGGGGGAAGAAGATTTGATAATAGGGTTGTATTTCTAGACTGACTGTAGGTCGGATTAGCCCAGTGAATTACGTTATATCCTCACACTTCCATATAATTTTTGTGCGAACATGGACGGAGCATTTTTACGTTGCTCTATCCATAGTGAAAAAGAATATCAAAATTAACGTGCGTGTTGATTTTGAGTGATGAAATATGGCACTGAAACGTGGTCGCTCACATGGGCTTCATCAGAAGGCTTAAAGCTCAGTTTTAGAAGCAGCATTCCCCTGAGGAAAATAGTGGTCGACTCAGACGGATCCAAGGTAAACAAACTTAATCAGACACTTCTATCGAATTTGTAAGTTCATGTTCTGTACAGGGCAATTGAGAGGGCTATGCTCTGATCAGTTTCCTTGCGTGATCGAATCGGAAATAAAAATATCCGCAGGAGAACCAAGGCTACCTACTTAGCCCGAAGAATCGCCAAACTTACCACGTGGCAGTGGGCAGGGCACATTGCTCGCAGAATAGAAGATCGATGGGGCCGAAAAGATCTGGAGTGGCGACCACGTATCAGAAGACGCAGCGTTGGAAGGTCTTTCACAAGGTGGCGATGACCTGGTGATGGTTGCGGAAATCCGATGGATGCGAGACGCATAGAACTGGTCGTTGTGGTGACACTTGGGAGAGGCCTATGTCTAGAGGTGGACGTCTTTCGACTGAAATGATGATGATGATCCAACTTAACAGACAGATGTCATACTGAGGTCTATGTCCAGCAGTGGACGCTTTCGGTTGAACTGAATGAATGACCAAAACAATGCTCTATGCTTGCTCAATGGTTCAGGTGATTTATGTGTTTTTGGCTTTATATCATCTTGATTTACTACAGTCATATTGGGCCGTGTGATCAGTTATCATAATAGGTAATCAAAGACTATTTGCGTTTTTTTTTTTTATGGAACTTTCAAATAACACTTTTCCAGCTCGTGGAATCGAACCTGGAACCTCAGCTGTCGCGTTTGCATCACGAGACTACGCTGCTTGGTAACAGGAGGATAAAGAGGTAGTAAGTACCTACTTCTCTAGACGAGCACCATTATAGAGACCTCTGCTGATCACTGCACACTGCACAGTACTCTACTGCTATATATGCCCGATCCAAGAGCTGAACGCAGAATCGCTTCAGTCGCTCTTATGAACTTATTTTTTATCTCATTTATTTACACTTACTTCAGCAGTCTGTCAATGAACAAATTCATTCACCCCACCGCCATGATGATGGATCTGTTGCGTATTATCAACATTTACGCTTGTGTATCCGCCTTCTTGCACAGCCGGACTGGCCGCCATTTTACCAAAAGTCCCGCCAAAATTATCTGCCACAGGCCGGCCATTTTGATTTTGACTAGGACCGTAAAACGATATTAAATTGGTGTAATTGTACTGGTTAGGTATTTCTGATCCTTCTATAGAGCTACATGATGACAAACTTGCTGAAAATTGTCTTTGATTTTGTGGGTAATTGACATAGTTCGGTAAAATTTCGTTTGTGTTTGTGTAATTTTCATAAAATATTTCTTGGTAGGAGCCATTTTGTTGGTGATATTCTTTCTGGGTTTCATATGGGGGTATGACTGGGAGGTATTCAGGATACGTGTAACCCCCACTAGAGTCACTGTATTCGCTTTCTGCGACTTGTACAGGGTTGATTTTTTCTGTGTGTCGGACGTGGGGCATTTGTGGGGATGAAGTGGTGGTGGGGACGTGCGATGGCGTGGGGCAGTCCACGTTGTTAACGTGTTTTGGGGCTCCTTGGCTAATATTTAGGATAAGGTGCTTCTCTTCGATGTCACTGGAACAAAATAAATTCGTTAGTTTGTTTTGTTCACAGAGTTGGCTGATTTTATGAATCTGATATTAAGTGCAGTATCCGATGGATGCGAGACGCATAGAACTGGTCGTTGTGGTGACACTTGGGAGAGGCCAATGTCCAGAGGTGGACGTCTTTCGACTGAAATGATGATGATGATCCAACTTAACAGACAGATGTGATACTGAGGTCTATGTCCAGCAGTGGACGCTTTCGGTTGAACTGAATGAATGACCAAAACAATGCTCTATGCTTGCTCTATGGTTCAGGTGATTTATGGGTTTTTGCCTTTATATCATCTTGATTTACTACAATCATATTGGGCCGTGTGATCAGTTATCATAATCATGATAGGTAATCAAAGACTATTTGCGTTTTTTTTTTTTATGGAACTTTCAAATAACACTTTTCCAGCTCGTGGAATCGAACCTGGAACCTCAGCTGTCGCGTTTGCATCACGAGACTACGCTGCTTGGTAACAGGAGGGTAAGGAGGTAGTAAGTACCTACTTCTCTAGACGAGCTCCATTATAGAGAACTCTGCTCATCACTGCACACTGCACAGTACTCTACTGCTATATATGCCCGATCCAAGAGCTGAACGCAGAATCGCTTCAGTCGCTCTTATGAACTTATTTTTTATCTCATTTATTTACACTCACTTCAGCAGTCTGTCAATGAACAAATTCATTCACCCCACCGCCATGATGATGGAACTGTTGCGTATTATCAACAATTACGCTTGTGTATCCGCCTTCTTGCACAGCCGGACTGGCCGCCATTTTACCAAAAGTCCCGCTAAAATTATCTACCACAGGCCGGCCATTTTGATTTTGACTAGGACCGTAAAACAATATTAAATTGGTGTAATTGTACGGGTTAGGTATTTCTGATCCCTCTATAGAGCTACATGATGACAAACTTGCTGAAAATGGTCTTTGATTTTGTGGGTAATTGACATAGTTCGGTAAAATTTCGTTTGTGTCTGTGTAATTTTCTTATAATATTTCTTGGTAGGAGCCATTTTGTTGGTGATATTCTTCCTGGGTTTCATATGGGGGTATGACTGGGAGGTATTCAGGATACGTGTAACCCCCACTAGAGTCACTGTATTCGCTTTCTGCGACTTGTACAGGGTTGATTTTTTCTGTGTGTCGGACGTGGGGCATTTGTGGGGATGAAGTGGTGGTGGGGACGTGCGATGGCGTGGGGCAGTCCACGTTGTTAACGTGTTCTGGGGCTCCTTGGCTAATATTTATGATAAGGTGCTTCTCTTCGATGTCACTGGAACAAAATAAATTCGTTAGTTTGTTTTGTTCACAGAGTTGGCTGATTTTATGAATCTGATATTAAGTGCAGTATCGGCAGTTGTCTGGATCATGAAGGTATCTACCAGACAATACTGATTTATAATGGTAAGATTTTTTGTAGGTACAGAAAATTGCGTAAGATAGACTGTTCTCCGAATAATATTCTGGAATAGACAGCAACTCTTAAAGATAATTTCTTGGTTGAAAGCCGTTCGCATATGGATCAGAGACCAGAGCGTTACTGAGCTGTTCTATTACCCAAGGAATAAAAGAAATTCTCGTAGGAGGAAACAGAAAATTTGCTTCAGGTACCTAGTTAAACAATTAAAGACGTTGAGTCTTTTTTTTTTTTAATTTCTTGTTTAATTATTAAATTGAACTAAGTAATATACAACAAATTCATGCTCCGCAATCTTACACACCCTCTCACACTCATTCACGCACACCTCCATCTCACACAAAGAGGACTGGTTAGACACCTATAATGTTACCTTTTTAAATATAGTAATCATTAAAATACTTCATTTGTAACTCAGGTTGATTCGGCGTTGACGGCTGAAATACAGGTTTTGCCTAGTTCGGCCCCAAATGCTAATACTTTTGTGTACTTTAAGTTTACATTAAGCGATCTATATTGTAAAAAAATGTACATATTTATTTGAATAAACGTTACTATTACTATAAGGATAAATAGGAATTCAAAGTTGATTGTCAACCTTCATAGTATAAGATCTATGACCCTATCCTTAAATGTAATGTGACTTCTATTTATATAACACACTTGTACACTTTAGTCAGTAATTAAAGGTAATCGCTTGAGAACAGTTGTTCCAATAACACAACATCCCACAGGTACTATAAGAAGAAAAATAAGAAATTCTTGACACCCTAAGTTTATTTTGTAAATGGTCAAAAATAATAATACGATTTAATATTTTTTGTCAATACAAACTCAAACTTAAAGCATTTATTCCAGTTAAACCAGGCACTTTTATATACTCATAACAAAACAGATGAAAGCTATTTGCACGTTCCAAAACATCGATCTCTATGAAAAAGAACGTGTAAGAAACTCTACGGGCACTCTTCTCTCACTAAATACACTAGGTATTATTATATACATATTACTGTAGGTACGAGTACCAACCTCAGCACATAATTGACAGAGACGATGCAGTGCGGCCTCGAAGACCGCGAGTTGTGCACTATGGTCGCGTAGCTCTGCATCCACACCCAGCCTCCACTCTTCATAAGGAAGCGATAGTAGCGCGATGTCACCTGGCCTTTTGTTAATACTGGAAACAGGAAAACTCATTTAGAAATCGACATTGAAAAAATAAAACAGGACATCCCTACGAGCCAGACAAAAGGGAATGATGATGAGTCCCTCTCGTCATTATGTAGGTACCTAGCCTATTCCAACTATGCCTTTTCGCCAGTCGTTCTAGTCAAAGAGATTAGGCACTTGTTCTCTGCCACTACCATATTGATGCATAATACCCACGTCGACAGCTAGGACATATTCCCTAAGACTGCATGACATACTAAGCATTTAAAAAGCCTCAGCATCTACACTTCGCACTTCTGTAGGATATGCAGTCTCATCACCGACGGACGTGGGTGATGCATTTGATATGCAGTCAGCAGTGTACTGTACGGACACGGTCATCTTCTAATCTACACGGATGCAGCAAAAGTAGCTTAGAGCAGTGGTGGCCCAGTGGTATTGGCCCCGACTTACGAGTTGCACGTCGTGTGTTCAAACCCAGGCAGGCACTTTACTTTGTGTTAATTATTCCATCACCACTTCTATCAAAACGGTGAAGGAAATTAAACATCGTGAGGGAATCGAAATGACCTAGAACCAACAATTTGAAGAGACATGTGACCACAGATAATTTAATATTAGCGTACAGATGCCTCATCCCATACAAAGAAACGGTACCGCCGTAACTACGGGTTTTCGTCAGGCACAAGTAACTTTTGTTCTTCACCCTAGAGCGGAAGAAGTCATTGGATGATTTCCCACCCACTAAAAAAAAAAAAACCCGACAGACGTTGTCCTGTCTTAGCTATGAACTGCCAAACGTGTGAAATTTAAATAGTCAATAAGTTTCTTAATTTCAACTTTCTTAATTTTTTCTTTCATAAGAACCTTGACAAAAACAAACATAACAAAAAAATTATTAGCGAAATCGGTCCAACCGTTCACGCGTGATGCCGTGACTAAGGCAAATAGAACTATACAGATAGATTACTTCGTAGGTATAGATAACATTTTCCTAAGCTGGGACGCAGGCTTCATTTCTACGAAAGAGAATAGGCCGTAATCCAGCGCGCGGGCCCAGTGCAGGTTGGTAAAAAGCCCGATGTCCTAGGACAAAAAATTCGAAGACAAGAAAAAAAAAAAAGTGAGTCTTCGAATTTTTCTTCTTTGGTATCCTCACGATGTTTGCCTTCACGCTTTTGAGACCATTACTGATGAAATAAATTACTCAAAATAGCCTGTTTAGGTTTGAAGTTTTGAGCCCACGACAACTCGTAACTCAGGACCATTATCACGGGGCAACTGCTCTCCTAAAGGACGCATGTTTTAACGTCTCTACTCACTTGACTCAGCCCCAGATGCACAGACGCCGTCTCACTAATATACATGATCTTGCCGTCAGGAGCCACCTTGAAGAAGAACCCGTCCAGGGTCTGCAGCAGGTGGGAGCCTAGCTCTCGTATGGAGAGCTCTCTGGGCTGGGGTGGGGGTGGCGCGGCGCCCCATGCGTCGCCCAGACCTGTGGGGGAAGAAGATTTGATAATAGGGTTGTATTTCTAGACTGACTGTAGGTCGGATTAGCCCAGTGAATTACGTTATATCCTCACACTTCCATATGATTTTTGTGCGAACATGGACGGAGCATTTTTACGTTGCTCTATCCATAGTAAAAAAGAATATCAAAATTAACGTGCGTGTTGATTTTGAGTGATGAAATATGGCACTGAAACGTGGTCGCTCACATGGGCTTCATCAGAAGGCTTAAAGCTCAGTTTTAGAAGCAGCATTCCCCTGAGGAAAATAGTGGTCGACTCAGACGGATCAAAGGTAAACAAACTTAATCAGACACTTCTATCGAATTTGTAAGTTCATGTTCTGTACAGGGCAATTGAGAGGGCTATGCTCTGATCAGTTTCCTTGCGTGATCGAATCGGAAATGAAAATATCCGCAGGAGAACGAAGGCTACCTACATAGCCCGAAGAATCGCCAAACTTACCACGTGGCAGTGGGCAGGGCACATTGCTCGTAGAATAGAAGATCGATGGGGCCGAAAAGATCTGGAGTGCCGACCGCGTACCAGAAGACGCAGCGTTGGAAGGTCTTTCACAAGGTGGCGATGACCTGGTGATGGTTGCGAAAATTCGATGGATGCGAGACCCATAGAACTGGTCGTTGTGGTGACACTTGGGAGAGGCCTATGTCCAGAGGTGGACGTCTTTCGACTGAAATGATGATGATGATCCAACTTAACAGACAGATGTGATACTGAGGTCTATGTCCAGCAGTGGACGCTTTCGGTTGAACTGAATGAATGACCAAAACAATGCTCTATGCTTGCTCTATGGTTCAGGTAATTTATGTGTTTTTGGCTTTATATCATCTTGATTTACTACAATCATATTGGGACGTGTGATCAGTTATCATAATCATGATAGGTAATCAAAGACTATTTGCGTTTTTTTTTTTATGGAACTTTCAAATAACACTTTTCCAGCTCGCGGAATCGAACCTGGAACCTCAGTTGTCGCGTTTGCATCACGAGACTACGCTGCTTGGTAACAGGAGGGTAAAGAGGTAGTAGGTACCTACTTCTCTAGACGAGCTCCATTATAGAGAACTCTGCTCATCACTGCACACTGCACAGTAATTTACTGCTATATATGCCCGATCCAAGAGCTGAACGCAGAATCGCTTCAGTCGCTCTTATGAACTTATTTTTTATCTCATTTATTTACACTCACTTCAGCAGTCTGTCAATGAACAAATTCATTCACCCCACCGCCATGATGATGGAACTGTTGCGTATTATCAACAATTACACTTGTGTATCCGCCTTCTTGCACAGCCGGACTGGCCGCCATTTTACCAAAAGTCCCACCAAAATTATCTACCACAGGCCGGCCATTTTGATTTTGACTAGGACCGTAAAACGATATTAAATTGGTGTAATTGTACTGGTTAGGTATTTCTGATCCTTCTATAGAGCTACATGATGACGAAATTGCTGAAAATGGTCTTTGATTTTGTGGGTAATTGACATAGTTCGGTAAAATTTCGTTTGTGTCTGTGTAATTTTCATAAAATATTTCTTGGTAGGAGCCATTTTGTTGGTGATATTCTTCCTGGGTTTCATATGGGGGTATGACTGGGAGGTATTCAGGATACGTGTAACCCCCACTAGAGTCACTGTATTCGCTTTCTGCGACTTGTACAGGGTTGATTTTTTCTGTGTGTCGGACGTGGGGCATTTGTGGGGATGAAGTGGTGGTGGGGACGTGCGATGGCGTGGGGCAGTCCACGTTGTTAACGTGTTTTGGGGCTCCTTGGCTAATATTTAGGATAAGGTGCTTCTCTTCGATGTCACTGGAACAAAATAAATTCGTTAGTTTGTTTTTTTCACAGAGTTGGCTGATTTTATGAATCTGATATTTAGTGCAGTATCGGCAGTTGTCTGGATCATGAAGGTATCTACCAGACAATACTGATTTATAATGGTAAGATTTTTTGTAGGTACAGAAAATTGCGTAAGATAGACTGTTCTCCGAATAATATTCTGGAATAGACAGCAACTCTTAAAGATAATTTCTTGGTTGAAAGCCGTTCGCATATGGATCAGAGACCAGAGCGTTACTGAGCTGTTCTATTACCCAAGGAATAAAAGAAATTCTCGTAGGAGGAAACAGAAAATTTGCTTCAGGTACCTAGTTAAACAATTAAAGACTAAACTACTTGTTTAATTATTAAATTGAACTAAGTAATATACAACAAATTCATGCTTAATTTTTAACTCAGGGGGATTCGGCGTTGACGGCTGAAATACAGTGCTAATACTTTTGTGTACTTTAAGTTTAGATTAAGCAACCTGTATTGTAAAAAATGTACATATTTATGTGAATAAACATTACTATTACTATAAGGATAAATAGGAATTCAAAGTTGATTGTCATCCTTCATAGTATAAGGTCTATGACCCTATCCTTAAATGTAATGTGACTTTTAATATACTGGGTGGCGCAAAAGTAAAGACCCTATTTGGTTCAGCTATAACATTTTTTCTAAATTAGAAAACTAGATTTAGATTTTTTTAAATGTATATTTGTGCCATTAAATTTCGTACCATTAGGATTTAAAGATGATGTCTTTTAAATGGTGACCTCCAGAGTTGATACACATTTGAGCCCTATTTATGACATTTTGCATAACTTGCCGTAACACTTCCTGCGATATGTACGTTATTTCTTGACGAATGTTTTCTTTTAGAGCTGCGAGAGTCTGTGGCTTGTTCACATACACCCGAGATTTCAAAAAACCCCAAAGAAAGAAGTCTGGACTGGTCAGATCGGGTGATCTTGCAGGCCAAGGCAAATCGCCAAAACGAGAGATAACTCGGCCTGGAAAAGCGTCCCTCACTAAGTCCATAGTGTCGCGCGCTGTGTGTGCCGTAGCGCCGTCTTGTTGAAACCAGATGTGCTCCAGCCCCAATTCGTCCAAACTGGGTATCAAAAACTCACGTAACATGGTTCTGTAGCGTTCTCCAGTGACAGTAATCGCATTGCCTCCAGCGTCTTCGAAAAAATAGGGTCCGATCACTCTGTCAACACAGATGCCACACCATACAGTAACTTTTAGTGGGTGTAGAGGTGTTTCTTGAATAATGCGCGGATTATCAGTGCCCCAGAACCGAGTATTCTGCTTATTGACATGCCCTGAGAGATGGAAATGCGCTTCGTCACTCATAACCAATTTTGAAGCAAAATCATCCTCTTCAAGGTTGAGGTTTATGACGCGCTGGCAGTAATCTAGACGAGCTCGGTGGTCAGCAGGCAGCAGCTGATGAGTCATTTGAGTTTTATACGGGAACATCTTTAAGTCTTTCACCAAAATACGCTGCAGGGTCCGTCTGGAAATGCCCAATTGCGTGGCACGTCGCCTCGTTGATGTTTCTGGACACTCTTCCACATCTTCGCGCACAGCATCGATATTTTCAGCTGAACGGCCTGTTCTTGGTCTCCCAGACTTAGGTCTATCCAATGTTGAGCCAGTTGCTTCAAGGCGTGTGGCAAAGCGTCGAATTGTGCGACCAATCGGTGCCGGACGGTGGGGAAATCGTCGACGAAATTCACGTTGTGTTCTTATCACTGATGAATTATTCCGTAAGAACATTGACACAATTATTCCACGTTCTTGGGGAGTAAAACGGTCCATGTTTATTTTCAGTGTATTTTACATTTGTTCACTACACAATTTTCAACAACAGAATGACAGAAAATGTCATATAAAAAAAAAAAAGGTATTTTCTTTAGTGCCACTACTTTTGCGCCACCCAGTATAACACACTTGTACTCTTTAGTCAGTAATTAAAGGTAATCGCTTGAGAACAGTTGTTCCAATAACACAACATCCCACAGGCACTATAAGAAGAAAAATAAAAAAATCTTGACACCCTAAGTTTATTTTGTAAATGGTCAAAAATAATAATACAATTTAATATTTTTTGTCAATACAATCTCAAACTTAAAGCATTTATTCCAGTTAAACCAGCACTTTTATATACTCATAACAAAACAGATGAAAGCTATTTGCACGTTCCAAAACATCGATCTCTATGAAAAAGAACGTGTAAGAAACTCTACGGGCACTCTTCTCTCACTAAATAAACTAGGTATTATTATATACATATTACTGTAGGTACGGGTACCAACCTCAGCACATAATTGACGGAGACGATGCAGTGCGGCCTCGAAGACCGCGAGTTGTGCACTATGGTAGCGTAGCTCTGCATCCACACCCAGCCTCCACTCTTCATAAGGAACCGATAGTAGCGCGATGTCACCTGGCCTTTTGTTAATACTGGAAACAGGAAAACTCATTTAGAAATCGACATTGAAAAATAAAACAGGACATCCCTACGAGCCAGACAAAAGGGAATGATGATGAGTCCCTCTCGTCATTATGTAGGTACCTAGCCTATTCCAACTATGCCTTTTCGCCAGTCGTTCTAGTCAAAGAGATTAGGCACTTGTTCTCTGCCACTACCATATTGATGCATAATACCCACGTCGACAGCTAGGACATATTCCCTAAGACTGCATGACATACTAAGCATTTAAAAAGCCTCAGCATCTACACTTCGCACTTCTGTAGGATATGCAGTCTCATCACCGACGAACGTGGGTGATGCATTTGATATGCAGTCAGCAGTGTACTGTACGGACCCGGTCAACTTCTAATCTACCCGGATGCAGCAAAAGTAGGTTAGAGCATTGGTGGCCCAGTGGTATTGGCCCCGACTTACGAGTTGCACGTCGTGTGTTCAAACCCAGGCAGGCACTTTACTTTGTGTTAATTATTCCATCACCACTTCTATCAAAACGGTGAAGGAAATTAAACATCGTGAGGGAATCGAAATGACCTAGAACCAACAATTTGAAGAGACATGTGACCACAGATAATTTAATATTAGCGTACAGATGCCTCATCCCATACAAAGAAACGGTACCGCCGTAACTACGGGTTTTCGTCAGGCACAAGTAACTTTTGTTCTTCACCCTAGAGCGGAAGAAGTCATTGGATGATTTCCCACCCACCAAAAAAAAAAAAAAAACCCGACAGACGTTGTCCTGTCTTAGCTATGAACTGTCAAACGTGTGAAATTTAAATAGTCAATAAGTTTCTTAATTTTAACTTTCTTAATTTTTTCTTTCATAAGAACCTTGACAAAAACAAACATAACAAAAAAATAATTAGCGAAATCGGTCCAACCGTTCACGCGTGATGCCGTGACTAAGGCAAATAGAACTATACAGATAGATTACTTCGTAGGTATAGATAACATTTTCCAAAACTGGGACACAGGCTTCATTTCTACGAAAGCGAATAGGCCGTAATCCATCGCGCGGGCCCAGTGCAGGTTGGTAAAAAGCCCGATGTCCTAGAACAAAACATTCGAAGACAAGAAAAAAAAAAAAGTGAGTCTTCGAATTTTTCTTCTTTGGTATCCTCACGATGTTTGCTTTCACGCTTTTGAGACCATTACTGATGAAATAAATTACTCAAAATAGCCTGTTTAGGTTTGAAGTTTTGAACCCACGACAACTCGTAACTCAGGACCATTATCACGGGGCAACTGCTCTCCTAAAGGATGCATGATTTAACTTCTCTACTCACTTGACTCAGCCCCAGATTCACAGACGCCGTCTCACTAATATACATGATCTTGCCATCAGGAGACACCACGAAGATGAACCCGTCCAGGGTCTGCAGCAGGTGGGAGCCTAGCTCTCGTATGGAGAGCTCTCTGGGCTGGGGTGAGGGTGGCGCGGCGCCCCATGCGTCGCCCAGACCTGTGGGGGAAGAAGATTTGATAATAGGGTTGTATTTCTAGACTGACTGTAGGTCGGATTAGCCCAGTGAATTACGTTATATCCTCACACTTCCATATAATTTTTGTGCGAACATGGACGGAGCATTTTTACGTTGCTCTATCCATAGTAAAAAAGAATATCAAAATTAACGTGCGTGTTGATTTTGAGTGATGAAATATGGCACTGAAACGTGGTCGCTCACATGGGCTTCATCAGAAGGCTTAAAGCTCAGTTTTAGAAGCAGCATTCCCCTGAGGATAATAGTGGTCGACTCAGACGGATCCAAGGTAAACAAACTTAATCAGACACTTTTATCGAATTTGTAAGTTCATGTTCTGTACAGAGCAATTGAGAGGGCTATGCTCTGATCAGTTTCCTTGCGTGATCGAATCGGAAATGAAAATATCCGCAGGAGAACCAAGGCTACCTACATAGCCCGAAGAATCGCCAAACTTACCACGTGGCAGTGGGCACATTGCTCGCAGAATAGAAGATCGATGGGGCCGAAAAGATCTGGAGTGCCGACCGCGTACCAGAAGACGCAGCGTTGGAAGGTCTTTCACAAGGTGGCGATGACCTGGTGGTGGTTGCGGAAATCCGATGGATGCGAGACGCATAGAACTGGTCGTTGTGGTGACACTTGGGAGAGGCCTATGTCCAGAGGTGGACGTCTTTCGACTGAAATGATGATGATGATCCAACTTAACAGACAGATGTGATACTGAGGTCTATGTCCAGCAGTGGACGCTTTCGGTTGAACTGAATGAATGACCAAAACAATGCTCTATGCTTGCTCTATGGTTCAGGTGATTTATGTGTTTTTGGCTTTATATCATCTTGATTTACTACAATCATATTGGGACGTGTGATCAGTTATCATAATCATGATAGGTAATCAAAGACTATTTGCGTTTTTTTTTTTATGGAACTTTCAAATAACACTTTTCCAGCTCGTGGAATCGAACCTGGAACCTCAGCTGTCGCGTTTGCATCACGAGACTACGCTGCTTGGTAACAGGAGGGTAAAGAGGTAGTAAGTACCTACTTCTCTAGACGAGCACCATAATAGAGACCTCTGCTGATCACTGCACACTGCACAGTACTCTACTGCTATATATGCCCGATCCAAGAGCTGAACGCAGAATCGCTTCAGTCGCTCTTAAACCACAATATCTGCTAGGCACCACCATAATTACTTTGTTAAACCCAAGGAACACGCCTCTCCGAAAGCAATGAATCCATTGCGTACCTAAGTAGGCCGTTGCAATTTTAATTTGGTGAAATAAGGGCCTTGAGGGCCTGAGGAGCTCGCGCTGTGTGACCATCTTTACATACCGAGACTCCTCCGTGCCTTGGAAAGCACGTTAAGCCGTTGGTCCCGGCTGTCAATCGTGGATCTTTGACAGTCGTTACGGGTTGTCAAAAGCCCGAAAGTCTGACAACCAGTCTAATTACCAAGGGGTTGTGGAGGTAAGATAGGCAGTCGCTCCATGTAAAATACTGGTATTCGGCTGCAGTCTGTTAGACTGGAAGTCGACCCTAAGATAGTTAGGAAAAGGCTAGGCAGACTGAGGGGCCTTATTGATCCCTCAACACAGTGTGAGTACGGTGCTCTTGTTTAAACTACCCAATTGCTGGAGTGCCCCATGAATCCGTTTACTTGCACCCTACAGGACCTAAGCAACGCCTCAGATGAAGCATTAAACGTGGCTCCTAAGGGGCCTGAACAGTATGTTTTTTTTTAGTATTTATGGGCACGCGTTTGACCGCTATTTCACCTGATGGTAAGTGATGATGAGGTTGAAGATGGAGCACGCTTGCCTAGAAGTAACCTGTTCACTCTGGACTTAAAAGACTCTCAGTTTGTAGCATGATTGTGGTTGTATGATTAAGGTACCGAATATATAGGTAGGATACCTAATATATAGGTACCGTCAAAACTAGAGGAAGATCAGCAAGGCTGTCACCAGTTTGGTTAACGAGGAAGCCGACTCTAGCACTAATTTACAGACGATAAAAAACCAGCCAAGTGCGTGTCGGACTTCGGGGAAAAACATAATTCTGATAGGGGATATTAATATAGACATAAAACCCAATAGTATTGATAGAAATAGTTCATCCTATCTAAATCTGACTGCAGAAATGGGTCTCCTACCAGGACATACTTTTCCTACGAGACTGCACAACTGCCTTGATCACGCCATGATTAGAACCACTACCTCTATATCAGTCATAGTTATAGATTCCACAGTCAGCGACCATGCCTCCGTAATGTTGTGTCTAGAGACCGTCTCCAATAAAAACAAGAATTATAAAAAAATATACAGTGTAAAAATGGACTATGAGAGTGCTATTCAACAATTAAAAACAACAGATTTTACTTTTCTTACCCCAAATCAGGATGCTAACGAGGCTGCAACAAGGTTTGTCGATTGTCTTACGTCCACGGTATCCCAACATTCAACAGTAACGAAGGTCTCTAACCGTAAAGTGGTCCTTAAGCCCTGGATCACACCTGGTCTCTTGAGGTGCGTCCGACACAGGGATAACCTCCACCGAAAAGTTCAGGCAGACCCAAAAAATTAAATTGTCAAGTTATCGTACAAAAGATATCGTAATCACTGTAACCTATTACTAAGGAAATTAAAAAACGCCCACGAAAGATCCGCTCTAAAATCTTCAAAGAACAACAAAGAAACATGGAGTATTATAAAAACCATTATCAACCAAACTGGGAATCGAAATTTAGCTGACAAACTTCTACCTGCCACTGAAGGTGAGGATGCGTCTAATGCCATTGAACATATAAACCATTATTTTTCGAATATTGGTAAGCAATTGGCTGACAACATTATTTTAAAAAACCAACATTCTTCTCGGGCTCCATACGTTAATGAGACACCCCCAGCGTGTAATTCTATGGTTCTCCTTCCTCCAGATGAGGCTGAAGTAGAAGCAGTCATTAACAACTTAAAAACTGACAGCGCTACAGGCTGTGACCTTATTCCGGTTAAACTTCTCAAGTTGGGTAAAAATGTTTTAGTCCCACCTATTACTAAACTGATTGAAATCTGCTTTACACAAGGGGTTTTTCCACGAACTTTTAAGAAATCTTTAATCACACCTGTTCACAAGGGGGGGAACCAGGACGATGTTAAAAATTATAGACCAATCTCTGTTCTGCCAGCACTATCAAAAATATTGGAAAAACTATTGAACCGCAGACTCATGAAATACCTACAGCGCTACAAAATAATATCGGACTCACAATTTGGCTTTAGGTCCGGGAAAAGTACCACAGATGCAGTTAACCAACTAGCTGATTACGTGACTGAGAAACTTGATGCAAAGCAAAAATGTCTGGGTGTTTTCTTGGACCTAGCCAAGGCATTTGACACCATCTGTGTTCCGACCCTTGTGACCAAGTTAGAACATGCAGGAATCCGCGGAAGGGCTCTTAGCATATTTACAGACTTCCTCAATGACCGGACACAAAGAATAAAGATTGGAGAAGTCTTTAGCAACGAAGCTAAGGTCAATTATGGTGTGCCCCAGGGCAGTTGCTCCCAGCCTTTTCTTGATATAAGTAAATGACCTATGTCAGCAGTCGCTTAGTTACGGTAAAATTTTTAGCTATGCAGACGACACCGTACTAATATTTCACGGAGAGAGCTGGGAGGCGGCACGGGATGCTGCAGAGACAGGCTTGCGCAGAATAATTTACTGGCTGGAAGCTAATTTATTAAGTCTTAACATCTCGAAAACGTCATTCTTACAATTTACTTTCGCCAAAACCAAACCACCAGAAATAAGGATCAAAGCGCATTCCTGTGACGCCGCTAAAAATAGTAATCCTTGCTCATGTCTCCCAATCAAACAACAAAATACAGTGAAGTATCTGGGGGTGATTCTGGATGAGGGACTTAGTTGGCAGCACCACATTGATCAAACCGCTTCCCGTGTTAGGAAACTAATATGGGCATTTAAAAAACTAGGAGAAGTGGCTGACTTTAAGCTTCTACGGACTGTTTATCTAGCACTAGCACAGTCAATCGTGGGTTACTGTATTACGGCATGGGGAGGAGCTTGCAAAACCTACATGATACGCCTTGAGAGAGCCCAACGATCTCTGTTAAAAGTGATGACCTTCAGGCCGTACCGATTCCGCACAAAAAGTTTATATGAAAGTTGCGAAGTACTAACAGTGAGACAATTATATCTTCTCTATCTTACATTAAGACAACACGAAATCACACCAGTAAATCATGCAATGAAATATAAGAGAACTATCGGTAATGTATGTAGCACCATCAAATTTAAGACCGCATCCGCCCGACGGCAACGATTATATTTATCTACTTATATATATAACAAATTAAATAGCATTCTTAACATTAACCCACTTACGATATATAAAACTAAGATTAAACTAAATTCATGGCTTCAAACGTTGGACTACCTGCAGACAGAAAACTTAATAAAGGAACAGTACTGATGATGATTGAACAATAAAATATAAAATGTAACTCTCTTATGTATATGTATGTATAACCCCAAACATAATACTCACACAAACATACAGACACACCCAAATCCACACACACACATACGCACCTATAAACACGTACGCACACACACACACACACGCACACACACACACACACGCACACACACACACACACACACACACACATACACGCGCAAAATACACACCACGCAATAGCAGGCTTGCATTTTATTTAGTTTTAAGTGATTTACTTGTTCGAATTATTGTATAAATTGTTAATTCTAAAGAACGGGAGAAGACACTGACTACTGTAACACAGGTCTCACCTAGCTCAGGAGTCAGGGTTTCAAACGAAAATGTATAACCTTTTTTATATCAATAAAACATTATTATATTATTTATTATTACTTCGCACATTTAAGGTTCCGTACTAAATGTAGAATTTTGACAATTTGTATGGCTTTGGGTCAACAAGATGCTTATACTTTGAAAGACTGAAGCTTGAATCGTTTGGCTGTAAAACCTGTGACAGTCGACCGACACGTGAGAAACAGCAATAGGGCTTCATTTGGACCCTTCGGGTACGGAACCCTGAAAACCAAAATTTTGTTAACTTTAAGGGCCGATTTCAACAACGCTTAAAACGCGTTTAAGCTCTCTTAAACGCGTTTAGCCGCTGTCATACAGCTAAAGAGTTTTTGGTTGAACGCGCTAATCTCAGGAACTACTGGATTGAATTGAAAAATTATTTTTGTACTGAATAGTCCATTTATCGGTAACGCTGCGACAGGAGCGAAGCATCAATGAAAAATGTGGCAAGAACGGGAAAAAAATATCCTTTTGAGAGCTTCAGTTGCGTGCGCTGCATAAACGGTTAAAGTTACGCAAAAATTACGTATGACGGAATTGTTCTCCTATTAAAGTTCTAAAAAAAAGCCGCGACAGCATGTCTATCTTTTAAGGTTAACTCACTATAATCTTTTTATGGTTTTTATTTTTGACGCTAAGCTTAGTTCACTAAAACTTAGTTTATAGAGCGAATGGTGAAGTCAGCCCTAAGTAATTTAGGAAGAGTCGCATCGCCAAGTCAAACTTACCATCAGGAAAAACCTGCCTCATCTTCAAGTAACTAGTCGTCAACCTGATAACGGACGCCTTATCGAGCTGTGACGTAATAACGGACGGCAGAGGGAGAAGCTTGGCCAGCTCGAGGAACTCCGCGTTCTCTTTCTCTCTTCGGGAACGGGCAGCGTTTTTGCTTTTTTCTTTCATGATGGCAGCTGCGTCCAGAGGACGGGAGCTGTCTTTGCGACAGGCTGGAACAAAGAGAGGTTTTTTGTTATTGGATAGCAAAGTTGAAGGCTGAAGTGTATGCATGCTCTCTAATAGTTCATAACGTACTAAGTACGCTCCTTTAGAACATAAGTACCTACTATAGTTTAAGCTAAGTAAGCACTTTACTTTAATGCGCATTATAAAATATATTTCTTATATGCACTGGTTAAAGTACATTCGATCGAGTTGGTTGTCTGATTGAAAAGACCCTGGGACCCCCAACATTTCATGGCGACCCTGCCTTAGGGTCTGCCAAGAGGCAGATTTAGAAAAGTTTTAGTTGCGCAGTGATTTTCAAAATGTGTAACTCCAAGATAGAAAAGGACGAGGTATTCCTAAATCAAAATGCTGCTGGCGGAAACAATGACGCCCTTATGAAGGACATCGGAGGACACATGGAGCGGCTGAGCACGATCACTATCATAATTCTCGCCGTCCTAACTCTCTTTTTGTTTGCGTAAACTATTTTCTATGGCACCGACCGCTCTTTTTTTTTTTTTTTGGGGGTTGGGAATCATCCAATGACTTCTCCCGCTCTGGGTGGAGCGGCAGGGCGTGTCAGACTCTTACTGACTAAAACCCACCCCTGTTCCTTCCCTGCCTGAGTGCCCAGGGGTGCGGTAACTCATGTTGAGAATTTATCTGCTACCCCTAGGCATGCAGGCACCGGCCATGCGACAGGAAAGTTGGATGAGAAATGAAGACGCAGTGTTTATTTAAATCGATAGTAAACTTAAAATTATTTGTTCGTTTGATGGAGGTAATCTTTAAACTAATCGTTGGTTATTTTTTTTATAAATAAGGCTCCTATGCACTAGCTTTACAAGCTCTAAAAGCCGTACACCAATATTGAAGAAATGCGAAAGTTCCAATATTTTACTTGAGAGTAATTAATTAATCAAGTCAGTCTCTACATCCTAGCGTACTGCTGGACAGTCTCCTTTTAATTTACGCCAAAAGAATCAATTCCCAGCAAATCTAAATTTTTCTTTTTTATCCAGCTGCACGATGCAATAGAGGGTAATGTGTTTATCAGCCTATGTATATGTATATGTTTGTTCATTTGTGGCGTTTTAGAGACCAAACGCGTGAGGCGATTTTGATAATTCTTACGTCAGTTGATTCATCTATATCTTGCGAATGCTACTAAAAACATGACAGTAATCAAAATAAAATATGGCGACAACCAGACGCCATATTATGAAAAAGAAAAAATTAAAGTCGACGAACTATATTAAGTGGCAAATAAAAAAAGGGTTCGAGGAGGCGCTTCCAAAAATATAACTCACTAAAAAGTAGAAAATAAAAAAGAGATTATTTTCATAAAGTCGACTGTAAAAAACAACTAAAAAGTTCCAAACAAGTCACTTTTCAAGAAGTCTGATGCAGTTGGTGGCATGAAATCAATAATTGAACTGAAATAACTGACACCAGACTGCTTGAAAACTGACTTTGTTTGGAACTTTTTAGTTGTTTTTTACAGTCGGCCTTATGAAAATATTTTTCTTTTTTTGTAAGTAGGATATTTTTTAATCCAATGCATATTTTTTTTATTTGGTGTATTGTGCTTTTGTTGGGGCATATTATTGCCATTTTTCTTCGCTATTTTATGTTTTTTTGTAAGAAATACATTTTACGTAAAAGCAATGCCACCCCTATTGGCGACAAACGACATATGGCCGTCATTTATACAGTGCCATAAACTAGCGTTCGATCGGATTCCATACGTTCCATTTACGAATTTTGTGCGCGAATATTTTTTTTTACGGCTAGCCAATGTGGCGCGCTAGTGTAAATTAAGAGAAGTACATTGCAAATAGTTTTTTTTTTAATTTTCTTCACAAAATAAATAGCAAAAGCAATAACGCAGTATCTTTGTATGTCACCTTTATTTTATAGTTTTTCTTTTAACGTCTGTTGTAGGACAAATAGTTCCAGGCTGGGCAAGTCTCCCCTTTCTCCTAAATAAATACTTTGTAATTTTTCAAGGAAATAGCCTTTCTTTTTATGTTATACTTACATAAAGCCATATCATATTCAGACGCACATTTAGTAAACAGTTTTCTCCTCGGATACTTCATTTTGAATAATAGAAGAAAAAAAACAAAGCCTTAACTTAATCCCTTTTAGAATAATTATCTTTTTAAAACCCGTACTAGTACAGTCATAAACCAAAGAACAAAAACACTCGTCTTGCAACACGTAACAGAAAGAAAATAAAATAATAAAACTGCACTTTGCGCGAACAGGTTCAAATCGATACTGGCAGCATCCACCTTCTTTCCTATGTCCGTTTCCGAAATAAAAAAAAAACAAATGACAGGTACTAACAATAGCGCGAGCGAATACATTGACAATAGTAGACACTGTTGTATTACGTCATCTAATGTCATTCTTGAGGGCAGGGCTTGGATAGGGGCGAGCAATAAAAATAAAGACGGCTATATAGAAAAACTATAACTTTGTTTTTTTTCAGCTTATTTAAACTTCTGTAACCATTTGTGAAGTAGTTTTCCGTTGCGACGAGTAGGTACTTATTTTCATGTAGGTATCGTTTCCAGGTATTGTTTTCATAATTATACATATCTTTTAGTTAACATAGAACAAGGTAAAACACTAGAACTGCGCATAGTCTTACAAAGTACTTGTTGTTTTCTATTTTACGACTATTCGCTCTTGTGTTGTTTTTCGTCGTCCCCTTCAATAACCAAAAATATTTTGACACTTGACAATTGTTCCTTTTGACACAACGTCGCGTAACCTAAGGATGCAACCAAATGTCAAGACACCGTTGCACCCGTATAGTTTTGACAACTTTCGACTGATCCGTATTGTGTATTGATAGTGTTGTTGTAGTCAAAGATTATCTGGTTCTAATGCGTTCGGAGATGGATGCAGCCGAGATGGATCGGAAGTCATTGTGTGCGGGCTATAGATTACCTATCTCAATTCTGCAACTCCGTGTGGCTTGACATATTGCATTTGTGAACGCATCTTAGATTTTGTATTGCATATTAATATTTATGTCAAGGTTGTTAAGTTAATTGAGTGGCAACACGAAGCAACGATCCGAGGTGCTACCTTTAGCGTCTCTCCCTCTCAACCGTCCTGAGACGCGGACTAGATTTAATTTCGTTTGTCCAATCTGTGTAAGCTAGTTATACTTAGTTACACCTGTTCTGTAACTATCAATCTGCCACTGTGTAACGAACACATATTTTTAACCGACTTAAAAAAGAGGAGGTTCTCAAATAGTCTGTAAGTTTTTTTTTGTATGTTTGCTACGCGATATCTCCGCCATTTGTGAATCGATTTTGATGCTTTTTTTTTTGTTTAAGTCATACTTCAGAGGTAGTCCCATATAAATTTTATCGAAATCGATTCAGCACTTTTAAAAAAAATCAACATAAACAAAAAATATGTATGAAAAAATATGATGATGTTTTGGTTTTCTCCACATGTTCAAATTCCATATTATTGGGGTTATCCATTCGGGCATAACTTTAATATTTTGTTTTACTTCTGGGGTACAACAACTAAAAAGTGAAAAATATAAAACGTTTTTTCAAAAAATACAACCGACTTACAAGAATTACAAAATAACTTTATTTTCGGAAGTCGGTGTCAAATAACGAAGAAACAAAATATAAACACCGACTTTTACTTCCGGCTCCGATCATCACCTCAACACAAGACTCACAAAAGGGGATAGGCAGAACCCCTTCCATCTGCTTGCCACAATCTGTTTAGCAAAAAGTCACAACTTGGTTGGTTAGGTAGCCAGAGCCCAGACTCCTTAAACTTCATGTACCTACCCACAATAGTGGTAATAGGCGGACTTTATGAGCGTTTGCTTGTATTGGGAGATGTTGAGCAGAGGAATATGCGTTAGTTGAGCTAAATAAATCTGACTGGTCAAATTATCTCTATCTCTTCTCTGTATAAAACAAAGCCGCTGTTTGGGTTTGTCTGTTTCTCCTCTTACTTCTTCTAAATCAGGCAACCGATTTTGTTTCGGCTGTCACTAATAGAAAGAGCGATAAACGAGACAGGTTTGTGTATACAGCATGTAACAAAAACCCTGTCCGATCCTGAAGGGTATTACTTGGTATCGCACTGCGTACACATATACGTAATCATTTAATGGATACGAGATTATTATTTTTCCCCAAATTAAAATAATTAATTTAAAAAAAAGAAAAACTTATCAGAGGAAACACTGAACGCTCGTCAAAGTTCACTTACAGTTTTATGACTAAATGTCTACAGCGCGGCTAGTGCAGGGCGGTATCGTTTGAAATAAAAATAGGTAAAAATAAAAAAAACTTGAGAGGTGTCAAGGGACACCCGGATGGAACGAAGTTCCTTTCGATTAATTAGTGAAGGAATTGTAATATAATTTTATTTTTTTTTAATTTATAATATTTTTTTTATTATTACTACGCACACACGCACGTAATATATATTGATTATTACATAATTATTATCTATTTATATTGAATTGTTAAGATTAATTAATGAATTTACTAAATTATTTTTTGAAACAAACTTATTTTCCTATAAGTCAAAGACTGATATTACTCAACTGTCACTTGTGAATCATACTTGTTTGTTAAAACTTGTAATGACAAGCCTATTGGAAATAAATACATACTCTTGTCTTCGTGCTTTTCTTAATAAATCCCTTCCTTAAAACACCACATTCACAGTAAGTAAATAAGCAAATAAATAAGCAAATAAATAGGTAAATAAATACGTAAATAAATAAGTAAATAAAAAGGTAAATAAATGGGTAAATAAATTGATAGATAGATAGATTTTCAATACTTTCAATGGACTTTCAATAGACTTTCAATAGACTTTCAATGGACTTTCAATGGACTTTCAATGAACTTTCAATGGACTTTCAATGGACTTTCAATGGACTTTCAATGGACTTTCAATGGACTTTCAATGGACTTTCAATGGACTTTCAATGGACTTTCAATGGACTTTCAATGGACTTCCAATGGACTACCAATAGACTTTCAATAGACTTTCAATAGACTTTCAATAGACTTTCAATAGACTTTCAATAGACTTTCAACAGACTATCAATAGATTTTGAATAGACTTTCAATAGACTTTCAATAGACTTTCAATAGACTTTCAATAGGCTTTCAATAGACTTTCAACAGACTATCAATAGATTTTGAATAGACTTTCAATAGACTTTCAATTGACTTTCAATAGACTTTCAATAGACTTTCAATAGACTTTCAATAGACTTTCAATAGACTTTCAATGGACTTTCAATGGACTTTCAATGGACTTTCAATGGACTTTCAATGGACTTTCAATGGACTTTCAATGGACTTTCAATGGACTTTCAATGGACTTTCAATGGACTTTCAATGGACTTTCAATGGACTTTCAATAGACTTTCAATGGACTTTCAATGGACTTTCAATGGACTTTCAATGGACTTTCAATGGACTTTCAATGGACTTTCAATGGACTTTCAATGGACTTTCAATGGACTTTCAATGGACTTTCAATGGACTTTCAATGGACTTTCAATGGACTTTCAATGGGCTTCCAATGGACTTCCAATGGACTACCAATAGACTTTCAATAGACTTTCAATAGACTTTCAATAGACTTTCAACAGACAATCAATAGATTTTGAATAGACTTTCAATAGACTTTCAATAGACTTTCAATAGACTTTCAATAGACTTTCAATAGACTTTCAATAGACTTTCAATAGACTTTCAATAGACTTTCAATAGACTTTCAATAGACTTTCAATAGACTTTATAGACTTTCAATAGACTTTCAATAGACTTTCAATAGACTTTCAATAGACTTTCAATAGACTTTCAATAGACTTTCAATAGACTTTCAATAGACTTTCAATAGACGATCAATAGACGATCAATAGACGATCAATAGACGATCAATAGACGATCAATAGACGATCAATAGACGATCAATAGACTTTCAATAGACTTATAGACGATCAATAGACGATCAATAGACGATCAATAGACGATCAATAGATGATCAATAGATGATCAATAGATAAATAAGTGAGTAACGAATATTAAATATTTACATACATCTGGTTACATAACTACACATACGAGTACATATTCAGAAAAATTCTAACACACGCACGTAAGTTATACTTCATCATCTCATCTCATCTCATCGCAGCTCAGCTCAGCTCAGCTCAGCTCAGCTCAGCTCAGCTCAGCTCAGCTCAGCTCAGCTCAGCTCAGCTCAGCTCAGCTCAGCTCAGCTCAGCTCAGCTCAGCTCAGCTCAGCTCAACTCTTTAGCAATAACAACAACTATAACAAAAGTAATTGTAATAAAATTTAATTTTTTTTACTATAGCAAAAAGTGTCGTGACAACTTTTCGTAAGATTTTTTTCCGTCTAGCCCCCTTTCACAACGCGCGATAAGGAACTTCGTTCCAAAAGATTTTGCCGGCCGGTGAAGTGTTGTAAACTTATGAAAATTTGTCATATTTAGTGTCAAATTTCGCATATTTTCAGACTGACAGACAGAAGACTGGTCCAGAGTTCAACATACGTAGGGGAGTAAGGCAAGGCGATCCATTATCTCCAACAATATTTATATCCGTACTCCAAAATATAATGAAGAAGCTGAACTGGTCTAGAAAAGGCATAAATATAAAGGGAAACTATTTAAGTAATTTAAGATTTGCTGATGATATTGTCTTATTCTCTGAAACAGCTTCACAACTCGAGGAAATGATTAATGAACTTAACTCTATCAGTCTCACTATTGGCTTGGAACTAAACACAGAGAAAACGAAGATTATGACCAACAACCTAGAAAAACTTATAAAAGTAAACAACAAACCCTTGGAGTATGTGCAAGATTATATTTACCTGGGTAAGGAGATATCTTTTAAAAGGTCTAGACATCGAGATGAGCTCAACAGACGTGTGAACATGACCTGGAGGAAATTTTGGAGTTACAAAGAGATCTTAAAATCAAACCTTTCTATAAGACTGAAAAAGAAAGTCCTGGATTCATGTTTACTTCCATGTCTCACATACGCAAGCCAAACATGGGTTTATAATACGTACACAAAGAGAAAAATAGTAACTTGCCAGAGAAGCATGGAAAGGAGTATTCTAAATCTGAAACTTAAAGATAAAAGAAGAAACACTGATATAAGGAAAAAGACACAGGTCATAGATGCTCTATCACATTGTCAGAAATTAAAATGGAAATGGGCGGGCCATGTTGCACGCATGTCTAATGAAAAATGGACCAAGAAAGTGACTATCTGGAGTGGCCCTCTTGGAAAACGCAAAACAGGGAGACCGCTAGAGAGATGGACTGATGAAATTAAAAAGTTTGCAGGAGATGACTGGTTTGCTACAGCCCAAGATAGGGAAAAGTGGAAAAAATTGGAGGAGGCCTATACTCGTCGAGAGGTCCTTAACAAAAATACTAATTAATAAATTTTCATGATTTAGTTGACATAATTATGATGACATTTGACTATGATGTACTAGGATTATTTTTTAATTTTATTCTAATGATTATTTGACTAAGATGAACTTTGACTTTGATTATTTGATTTTTATATTTGACTACGATGACATTCACATTAAGATAATCAATTGATGTTAATTAAATGATAAATCATATAAATTCTACATTCAAATCAATAATAATGCAATCTATGTAAATATTTGTTAAGGAAATAAAGGGCTTATTATTATTATTATTCGCATATTTTATAAAAATAAAAAATCTATAATTTTTGGTTTTTAGGACTACATTTTTTTTATTATTTTTTCTACTACGTATGTTAAACCAGGAATACGCCTTTATTGGATCGGACAGGCTTTATGTTACATGCTGTATAATTTGCACCCGTGCGGAGCTGGGCGAGTCACCAGTCGATTGATAATTTTTATTTATCCCAATAATCATCTCATGCATGTGCAAAACGACAAACCAAAGTAACACATTATCTGTATTTATTCAAAACGATCGTTAAGACTTCATCATTTAACAAAACAACTCATTATGCGCGCTCACACTTCATATCGCCGTTGAAAAGGACGAAAATCAATAAAATTCTCGATGAATACAATCTGCATATCTGTCGCCATCTTATTTCATTGAGCAAAAGGGCAACGTCACAATTTGATGCTGGTTAAAAAAAAAATAACAATTCGAAAGGAGAATGATAGGAATCGGCTCGAATCATGTAGCGTCCGACAGACTTTCTGTTATTAGGATCATTCATATGAAAATACAGTAAGAATTATACATTATAAATAAAATCTGTAGAACCACACCGTTTAAAAGTATATTTAAATAGTTATTTATTCGATCAACAAATCATCTGCCATAATTTCAATTAGAAATGTTACCAATACCAAAAAAAAAAAATATCGATACGAAATTGCACTTGCAAATCGATTAAAATAATATCATTATGAAGCTACGTAAGTGAATTTATTAGTTACATGTCGCAATTCGTAGCTCTTATAATAATATTGCCCTTAATTATATTTTTGAATATATTTATATTAAACAGTAATAATTAAAAAAACTTTCAAACAAAACTTTTTACAAAAAAATAGAACCGACTTCCAAAAAAAGTGCAAAATAACTTTAATTTCGGAAGTCGGTGTTCCTGTTTTGTGTCTTCGTTTTTTGACACCGACTTCCGAAATTAAAGTTATTTTGCACTTTTTTTGGAAGTCGGTTCTATTTTTTTGTAAAAAAGTTTTTTATTTTTCACTTTTTAGTTGTGGCTCCCCATTAAACTGTGTTAACAATTCATAGACATACGATAGCAGCAATTGCGGTTGATTTGCTGTCAATTTTTGAAGAGTTCCGTTGTCTGTCTCCGAAACCCATCATCAGATCTTTTTGAAATTTAAATGGGACCATTTCGGAATAAATTCCTTTCGAACAAAAGAAGAATTTTGCAAATCCGTCAATATATGACAGAGTTATGCCCGAACATACATAAAAAAAAAAAAAAAAATACAAACATCCGAATTGATAACCTCCTCCTTTTTCGAAGTCGGTTAAAAATAGTTAAATTCGATTATCGATAACGTCTAGAATAGTTTAATCTAATAATATTATTATAGTGTGCTGGCAACATTTGATGTCACTGTCAAAAAGTTTTACATCTCCCGCGTATTATCACGAGCGACGAAGTTTTTCCGTGTTTATTTTTGAGTTTTGTGTTGTTTATTGCTGTTTCCGGACTCCGATTTTTCTACTACTTACGACTACCTTGGCTGTTGAAACTGAACCTGAACCTGTATTACTCGCTGACCTGGCTCGCCCAAATGAAAATCTGAACCTGCTTACTTGTTGATCTGGCTTATCTCACACGGATATCTGAACCTTTAGTTTACTAACCATGATTCGCTGCATCAATTGTGGTGTAAATGCCTTTCGCATGCGACGATACTTGTTAGAAACTGAGACTGAAGGGATTCAGCAACTGGTCCAGTACCAAAATGCTCTTTCTGAAGTAAGTGATTTAATAGTTCATGTTTTATCCTGAATATTGTAATAACAACACGATGTTACAAACAAAATAATAAACCCCGCCCGACTGATGATGATAACAGGCGAAACGTGGGTACGGTACACCTCTGCCTAACCTTTCGGGGATTACAGGCGGGATGTTGTATGTAAAGAATAAACAAAAACAAGCTACTGAGCTAATAATAAAACCTGTATCAACTTAACCCTTTCTTTGTAGCTCATTATTCAATGTTTTAACACAATCTTTTTTTTTACAGTTACCAAGGGATAGTGTTTTGTTTCATGCTTGTTGGTTGCTACTACATCAATCAGTTGCAACACCAGGATCTGGTACTGATACTGTCGGACATAGGAACTTATGTGTACACTGTGGAAGATCTTTGTATCGGTCAAGAGTCCATACATTATCAAGTAATACGAAAAGAGAAGCACGTATAAGAGCTGTTGTTGTAGAGAGGATTTTGCCACACTCGGTATGTATTCATGCTAATATTTTATCAAAATGCTTTAAAATGATAAGCAAATCTTTTATTATCTCTCACTTATATTTATTTTTGCTCCAAAACAATATCATTAATTACACTGTGTTTTTTTTTTAAACATGACTGTATTCCCTGCACGGTAAATCATATGTGTTTATAATAATTTATTTTATTACAGCTACGTACATCTGAACAGATTTGTCACCCTTGTTGGCAGAGGTGTGATAGTTTGGCTGTACTTTACACTAAACCATCCGCATCATCTGCAGTTCCATCTCTACCGTCAACATCTGAAAAATCCATAGTTGATCTTCCGGGTACATCGTCTGGGCAAGTAACACAACCTGTTGAAATCGAATCTTCTCCGTCTCTCCCTCAAGAAGTGCCAACAATATTTTTATCTCAGTATGGGAGGGTATCAGACACACAGGCACGCTGTTTTTTTCACGGTTGTCACTATACTGAAAGACTTGTGGTGCCATTATCTATTAGAATAAGACTTTTTGCAGATTTTAAATTCTATGTCCCAGCAGGATGTAAATAAATAAATAATAATAATTGTAATAGAAGCAGAGCTCACTTCACAAACATAAATGTTGATTCACAAAATATAAATAACTTCCCTCAACTCACACAGGAAGATTTGATATTAATTGCTTGTGGTACATACCAAATAAAACAAGCACGGTCTTATTACGGCGAATATAATTCGGAACAATGGTTCCTATATTATTGAAGTGTGTAGAGAAGCTCATCTTAGCAACATACGGGATGAATTGTCACTCTCTCAAAATCACTGGCTCCTTAGAGATAAAATTCAAAGCAGACATATAAGTCGAAAAATATATTATGTTTATATCATAATTAATAATAATGAAACTGGGAGAGAGGCAATTGACCAGTATTGTTGTAATTGCTTAGTTGGGCGAAGAACCGTAGGTTGCTGTGCACATACAATGACAATATTATGGTATCTCGGTTGGGCATGACATCAAACAAATATAACCCCTCCAGACCAGTTTTTAGATAATATATTAATTAAATATGATGATGTACTGTTTGATGAATACTAAATTGTAAAAAAGTATACCTACATGGGATTTTTTTTATACATTCTAAAAGAATCTAAGTAAGAATGCTATGTATTATGTATATTTTTTACTATAAAAATATTTATGTTTTTGGTAGAGGATAATGTGGCAAAAGTCATTAATTTAATTAGTCATTTATCAGTCTAGTTCATGTCATCGTTAAAATCAGAAGTATTAAGTGGTCAACTTTAAAGAACTATAACTTTTTTTGGTGTACTTCTACAAAAAAACTAATTATACTATCAAACTCTATATTTATTTTCCTATTTTATGGTATATAATTCATCTTTGTCGGTTCGGGCCTAGTCTTGTAGGAAACTTTTGCATTCTCCTTTGAATCTTGGAGTGTCCTCGAGATGTTCAGTAGAGCTATTCTGTAAAATCTCACCGTGAAACTTAGGTGAAGTGACCGTGAAGTGGGCTGACAGTCCATACAATCAAGGTGTAATGACAGTTCACTTCACGCTCACTCCACCTAAGTTTTCACGGTGAGCTGTGAACAGAATCGACCGGCTGTTGTCGTTAGATTCGTTTTTTTGTTGTTATAATATTTTAAAAAGAGAATTGGCAACGGTTGTTCTGCTTGATTTGAACAAATGATGCATTTAAAGGAGCAAAAATAATCACCAAGCCAATTTTGCCTGTATCTACTTTGTATTTTATTAGTACTTGTACTACTAATAGGTAATTTCTAGTCTTGTTAATAGCAGCATCAGACTGTTGTATCTTTTGGTAGTAATTAAATGGTAACGAAGGAGGACAACTTTCTCAATTACCTTATAGAATTTCCATTATTATCTCTCGCCATCTTCATTTATTCAGCGAAATGGCAACGTCACAATTTGTTGCTGGTTGAAAAAAAATTAAAAATCGAAATTTGAATCTTGAAGTATTCTATTAGTTGTCGTTGGAATAGATTTTTTTTGTTATTATATTTTAAAAAGAGAATTGAATTGTTTTATACAGAGCGAAAAAAAAAGAGGAAGGTTTTTTTAATGGTATAATTTGCACCCGTGTGAAGCCGGGGCGGGTTGCTTACAAAATCACCAAGTATTTTAATATCAGCATCAGATTGCTGTTTTAAGTCTTTCAAGCAATACTAACGAAATGGTAACGGAGGGGGACAACTTTTTACATAAAAATATAGACAAGACAGCGTGTTTCTGTCATCGCGTCAGTACAAACTGTAGGTAACTAACTATACAATGACAGGGCCCGCTAGGGTCGATGCCTGTCAGGGTCGGGGGAGTGTTTGAAACAGCCACCGCAGACCTGGAACGCATAGGTAACTTTAGGAACATGGGTGGGTTTTAGTCAGTAAGAGTCTGACACGCCCTCTCGCCCCACCCAGAGCGAGAGAAGCTGGCAGAAATGCTTTAAGGCGCTAAATTGAACATTTAATTGAACATCAAGTCTTAGCGACTTGTCATATTTCTTTGAAAAAAAATTATGTTACTCTAGACAATTTTCTTCGTAATTTGATATGTGAATATTTGAAATTATATTTTTACAACATAGTCTAATTAATTTGTAAAGTTATGTCTAACGTGGATAAGAAATTGAGAATCACGCAATAACTATAAAACGTATTTGTATGAAACTCACATTATTTTTTAGTATACAATATGTTTTAGTAATATCTGTTGTTTAATGTATAATAAATTAATAATGCGTTTAATTTCGGACAGCGCTCCTTGATGGGCGAGTCCTATTACTGGCTAGACGTATGACGCGTTACGTGAGCTCAGCACGCACAGAACACGTAAGCTAACCACTCGAGGTCGTTAGCATTTACTCATGAAGGCTCCGTTAGTTTCGAGTTCAAAAATCTGGCGAAATTCCGAAAGGAATGTAACTAGGTTTATAAAGAACAAAGAAACTTTCGACACGCAATTAACAAAGGGTAATTTATTTATTACGAGCAAGCTTCCCACGACTCACCGTAAAAAAAAAGTCTCGGAGACAATTTTGTTGTTTATGACTTGTCACTTCTTTTGAATTTGGAACAAACACACCGCGTTCGAATTGTCTTCATTTCATCTTAAAAAAACTGCCTATATTGCTTTTTAATAAACCGAAGATTTTTGTTCTAGTAGTACTTGAATCATGTAAATGAATGACTTATATATTACTAACTAACTATTTATAACATAGGTACACATAAAAAACCGGTGAAGAGCGAGTCGGACTGGCGCGCAATGGGTTCCAAACAAATCATATTTTATAAGATAAAAAGATATAAGATTAAGTTATTTACTTCTTATAGGTTTTCTTGTAATCTATAAGTAAAGAACTATTTTTCTGTATCTTTTTCGAAATTTTAGACTCAGTAGTTTCGGAGATAAGAGAGCGGGGGGGGGGGGGCTGGTAAATTTTGGTTTCTTTGCGCCCTTTCATTTGGTACGCACGATACAGTTTGAAAAACTTCATTTTTAAATTATACAATTTTCCCCTCAAAAGTGACCCCCACATTAGAAAAACACTTGTGTACCAAATTTCATCTTAATCGGACTAATAAATTCGGAGTAAATTGGCTGTGACAGACGGACAGACAGACGGACAGACAGACGGACAGACAGACAGACGCACGAGCGATCCTATAAGGGTTTCGTTTTAACCCCTAAAACAGAATACACTTCTATAGTTTTGTTTTCTACTTCTAAACTTGTGATGCATACATGTCTTTCGGTTTCGTAATTGATAAAAACTGGACTATTTTTTGAAATAGGGCAATTTTTAGCTTAACCTACATTAGTTTCATTTAATCATAATCATCATTTCAGCCCAAATACATAGGTACTATTGAAGACAAAAGTGCATGGAGAGCCTAAGGTCGACTTTTGACTGTGAGGTTTTGCATTACGTATCATGACTTTCATGAGACGACTAGATGGCGCTGTTCAATCATGAAAATAACACTGCAAAGCTTATAAACCTTATTATGCAGAGGCAGATAATAAGGTTTTTAATACCTAAAATAATTACTAAGTAATAATAATATATTTATATTCAAATAAACAAAAATTACTATATTTTCTTATTTCCGAGTACTTAATACAGCGCCATCTAAACCAAACTAAATAAGCCAATTGGTATATCGGTTAATTCGACTACAGATGGCGTCGATCATAAATAATAAAAATCCCTACATTCACAAAGTAGCTCTTATTTTCACGTTCCAGAATAAATAATCAGTAGCTCAGGTGGATAAGCATGGCAGAATAACATAGATCGTTCAACAGGGCACCGGTTCGCAACCCAGCTCTCTGTCGACTTTTTTTAAATTTAATTATTATAATATATAATTTATATTCTATTTTTTGTATTTTTAAACGTTTTTATTTTATTTTTTGTTATAAATAATATAAAAAATATGAGGTATAAGATGTATAAATGAATATAGGGATAATATACAAGTATACATATACTACTATATATAACATTATATAAATATATATTATATAAATTACTTTCATAATTGGTGGTAAGTATTAGTATTATTAGTAAAAAACATTTATGTAAGAAGATTTAGATATATTTTTCTTACAGCTTAAGATTTACTAAGTTTAATTCTCGTAAAGGATAAGAAATGAAACTATTTTATTGATTATAGTTTAAGACATTTAATTCTCAAAGAAGAATACAATTTATGTCTTTCTTTCTTATAGAATGTATAACCTAACCTAGCAGTTTTACATCCAATTAACAATGATTTAATTCACTTGTTAAGGAGAAATACAAGTAAAATTTATAACTGAATAACTCTATTACAAAATAGAAGACCTTAACAAAGTAAAACTGTATAATAGATATTATAAGTATTCTAAATCAAAACTGTGTTGTGCTATTCTTCTATTATTTAGTTTTATTTACATTATGTTATAATAACTTTCACTATATATGCAACCTTAGTTCTGTAAATATTTTACCTACTCATAAATTATAAAAATTTTACGTTTTGCATAATTATGTTTAGTGGTATTGACTATAATGATTGATTTGTGCATTATGTTATGACTAAGGTTCATAGCTTAAGTATTCGTTCCAGAAGGAGGAAGAAATTGAAGCTAAACCTAAAATCAATAACAATTGTAAGACCGGGTTATAGCTGTCATTTTGGGACCGAGTTGTTTATAATAATAAATAAATAATTTATTATGTTGGAAAGGAATCTATATTTATATTGTTTTTATTTTAATTTCTTATATTATATAAGAAATCAAAATCATTAGTGTAATAACATTTTGTTGTTATAAAATAATGTATAAATTTATCCAACTTACACCAAGTTTGATTACTGTAATTTATCATATAAATTATAGCTACCCCGGTCTTTTCATTTTTACTCAATCATTATTACTCAATTCAATAGTCAACACTTTATATTCTTTAATATTTCGTGTATCCGCCATTTTGATCGATTACAGCTTGCAACCGCGAAACCATGGAGTCTATTAATTTTTCACATAAATTGTGACCCCGTATAGAATCCCATACCTCCATGCAGTGAGTACTCAGTGCTTCCTTAGTCCTTTCGTTCCTATTGTCCCACTTTTGAACCATAACGCCCCATAAATTTTCAATGGGGTTTAAATCTGGCGATCTCGCAGGCCAAGGAATAATTCGTATGTCCGATTGCTGGCTAAACCACTCTTGCACAATTATGGAACGGTGTATAGGACAATTGTCCTGCACGAACGTTATTACTGGCATGTCTTCTACAGGAAAAACATTCCGCACAGTGGGCACCATGACGTCATTCAGCACATCTAAGTAGTTAACACTGTTTGCACGACTGGGTATTACAGTAAGTTCTCCTGGTCCTGCAGCTGTCATCCATCCCCAAATGTTCACTGTTATACGACCGGATTCAGAGTTAGGCACAACGTGATCACTATCATAACGCGTATTATTCCTACGCCACAACCTAACTCGCCCGTGCTGGCTAGACTTGAAAGTCTTTTCATCACTGAAGATAACGTTGCTCCAGTCGAAATGTCTGTATTTCAAAGCGAACTCCAATCGTGCTCTTTTATTAGCTTCGGTTAGCAATGGCTTAATAGCATGTCGACGATAATGCAGACCTTCACTATGAAGAGCACGATACACCGTCCGCAAAGATGTATCAAACAACTCTGCGTAATATCTTGTTGGTGTAAAGCCATTTTCCTCATAACCTTGCACCATAAGTTGACGCTGGTCTGAGTCATTATGGCGTCTTCTGCCAGATCTACTGCGGTGTTCCAACGAACCCTCTTCTTGAAACCGCTTTATCCATAAAGTGACAGTCTTTACCTATAAGGGAAATATATTATTTATTATTTTCGTGTATCGATAACCATGGATAATAAAATAAATAACGAACAGTGATTTTAAAACATTACTTATGTTTAAGCCAGTTTCTCTCGAAATTTCAGAATAATTTAGGCCTTGATTATGCAATGCTATTATTTGGGCCCTCGTAGCCATATCAATATTAGAACGCGAACTCATGGTAAAGATAAATATTAAAAAATTGTTAAATGCAATCGTAACTGAACTCACTCAAAGATAGTAAAGAACGTTATGATTGAACAAAAAGATTTAATTTATATACAGTCAATATTAAACTACCCTCAATTCTTTTGAGATTTATGATACAGGTTAAAGTCGCTAAACAACTTCGATATAATAAAGAGTAGGATAATTTCAACTCATTGCGTAATGACGCAATAGTCCAGTGGCTATGGTATCGGTAAATTTTATGCCACCGAGTTCGAATCCTAGTTATGACGAGCTTTGCTTTATAAGGTTTGTAATGTCGTAGGAGAATTTGTGTTAAAATTAAGTAATATTGTAACTAGCAAAAAACAAGATAATGTTCTTTAACGAGAGATGTATATTTTCCAATCCAACTACTATACTAGCGCCATCTATGTCGTTCAAGACGTATTATTAAGGCGATGAAACCCTGTACAAACGATTTTGGTTTGGAACTCTCCATGCACTTCTGTCTTCATTAGTACAGTGCTGGACCTAGAGCCAGGCCTAGACCTACGCCTCCTCTAAGCGTCGTCGCCACAACGTCGACCAGCCCTCACATTCAGTGGACTGCCGCAGTCCTCAACAAATAATATGCAATCGGCCTAGCCTTTTCCCAACTATCTTGGGGTCGGCTTCCAGTTTAACCGGATGCAGCTGAATACTAGTATTTTACATGGAGCGACTGCCTATCTGACCGCCACAACTCAGTTACTGGGTAATACGATACCCCTTGGTAAGTCTGGTTGTCAGACTTTCGGGTATCTGACGACCCATAACGACTGTCAAAGATCCACGATTGACAGCCGGGACCAACGGCTTAACTTGCTTTCCGAGGCACGGAGGATTCTCGGTATGTAATGATGGTCACCTATCCATGGACCAACAAACCATACAATTCACTCATTTTTTCTTTGAGATTGGAAAATCATTAAATGAGTAATCCCGTTCGTAAACGACTTCAGGAGCGGGAGGGCGTGTCAGACTCTTACTGACTAAAACCAACCCGTGTTCCTTTAATTGTCGTTTACCCTGTCAGGCACCGGCCCTATAGCGGGACTCATTCGTAATATCTATGTTTACAAGTTATAAGAAAATAAAAAAAAATACTTTAAATCTACGTCCGAACCTAACCTAAGACGTTTACCGATAAAAACCCATATACATTACACTACCTCAACACACTACAAACGCACAACAAAACGTCGATGTAACTCGACACGAAAGCTTCCACCGTATTATATGGCGCACGTGTGTCGCAGGATCCGGGCACCGCGGTGGTCTGGCGTCGCGTAACGTAAGTGTATTATTATTTTTGTTAGAGATTTATTGTAGTTTAGTACGGAGTGAGTGAGCTATTGGTGAAGGTTACGTTTTTGCGAGGAGATTACGAGATTTTTGATGGATTAAGTTGGGAGAAATTTATTGTTTCAGAACGGTAGCAGAAATTAACAAACTGCTCTACCTTCTTCAGTGTCAATTTTTTTTTTTCAGATTTAGGCACTCGTATATAAACATTACTTACAGCACGGTTTCTTTTCTCTTAGGGGGCCTGCGGACGGCGAGTAACGGGTAGCTCGCTGTCCGATCAGCACCAGGCCCCAGAGTCGACGGCGCGTAGTGTTCCACGCGCGCCTCAAAGAGTTGTCAGCACTCATGACGGGGCCCGTCATGGCCGATGCCTGCCTAGGGGTTGAGGATAAATTCGAAAGAGTTATCTCGCCCCTGGGCATTCAGGGCAGGCAGGAACAGGGGTAGGTTTTAGTCAGTAAGAGTCTGACACGCCCTCCCGCTCCATCTAGAGCGGGAGAAGTCATTGGATGATTTCCCAATACCCAAAAAAAAAAAAGGGGGTTGGCAGAGGTAGAGCCATAGAACTCTCATATTCCCGCAGTTTTGTTGACATCAACAACAGATGGTGGTTAAACGCGAGCCTCTCAATTATAAAAAAACCAGCACAAATCCGTAGTCTGAGCTGTTACTGAGAAACTCCGAATGGAAAAACCCAATAATAGGTACTTTACCCGGTCCGGAAATCAAACCCACCTAAGCCGAAACAGAACCGAAAAACCGCGATCCTACAGAGTTTAGGATTTCTAATGCCTTCTGTTTCGCTGTGTTTGCCATATTAAAGCGTTATTAGCTGCCAACGACCTTGAGTTGCGTGCAACGAGCTTGCGTGTTCTGCGCTGAGCTCACGTAACGCGTCGTACGTCCACCCAGTAATAGACCTCGCAAATCAAGGAGCGCTGTCCGAAATTAGACGCATTATAAATTTATTACACACAAAACTACAAAAAAAAAAAAAAAAGAAATAATTAAATGATCTTTATAATGGTGAAAGTTTCATAAAAATACGCTTTATAGTTTTTGCGTGATTCTCAATTTTTTATCCACGTTAGACATAACTTTACAAATTAATTACACTATGTTATAAAAGTATAATTTCAATTATTCTCAGATCAAATTATCACGGGAATTGTCTAGAGTAACATATATGTTTTTCAAAGAAATAAGACTAGTTGTTTAGACGTGATGTTCAATTAAAAACAATTAAAAGTCGTATAACTGCGCCTTAATTAATTATCTCCGACTAGCTTCTCCCAGCGGCATATAGACTATAATCTATCTCTGTGCCAAATTTCATCCACATCCGACAGCTGTCCTGACGTGATTGACTAAAAACATAGGATATAGTAAATGCAAATCAATGTAATCAAGTGAAATGGAATAATGTCCTGTCGGATACGTATAAGTTGACTTGTGGCGTGAGACAGGGTGGACTTACCTCGCCGATTTTATTTAACATGTATACTAACGAGTTGATTGAGGAATTGAGCAGTACCCGAGCCGGTTGTCGTATTGGTGATGTATGTCTGAACAACCTTAGCTATGCAGATGACATGGTGCTGCTCAGTCCCTCAGCCAACGGTTTGAGGAGACTTGTTGCGATCTGCGAGAAATACGCAGCTGCACATTATCTCACCTATAATGTTAAGAAATCGGAGGTTATGATATTTAAATACGGTAAAGGTCCTGATTATATATTACCGATTAATTTGTGTGGAACTGCCCTAAAAATTGTCCGTAAGTTTAAATATCTTGGACACATAATTAAGGAAGATTTAGTAGATGATGCAGATCTGGAACGACAGAGGCGCAGTATCGCATGTCGAAGTAACATGTTGGCTAGACGTTTTTCTTACTGCTCCAACCAAGTTAAAATAACTCTGTTCAAAGCGTACTGTCAGTCGTTCTACACCAGTCAACTCTGGTACAAGTACACGAAGAGTGCTTATAACACTCTTCGTGTGCAATATAATAACGCATTTAGAGCTATATTAAAGCTGCCCTGGCGGTGTAGTGCGACTGGCATGTTCGTAGAGAACAGAGTTACTGATTTTTACGGCCTCTTTAGGAGACTCAAGGCATCTTTTCTGACTCGATTATGTGCATGTACTAATCAAATAGTAACTATAATATTTCGCTGTGTGTACCTGCAAAGATGATAAAATACTTTTGATTGTAATTTTAATTTAATTTAATTTAACATAATCTAATTTTAATAATGTAAGTTTTTAACAATGTAATTTTATTTAATCAATGTAATTTTATTTAATATTTATTTTTAATAATGAAATTCAATTTAATTTTAATAATTTAATTTTAAGTATGTAACGTTGCTATGGGTTAATACCTGAAATAAAATATAAATAAATAAATAAATAAATAGTAGAAAGTAGGATTCTTTTGTAACTTTTGCCTAATCTAATCCACATCAATAATACCGCCCACAGTGTAATAATTAAGAAATCTATCAATTATTCCGACAACCACAAAACTATACAAAAAAAAAATACTTTCTTCTAAAAAAAAAGTTAACTTATTTAAGACAACCCAGATGTGACCATCATAACAAACTTGTAATCCTTTAAAATTGGACAACCCATCCACCTGTGAAGGATTAAGTATAGGATCAGCAGACGTAAGATGATTAGGAAAGAGGTTTGACGTAAGCCGGTTTACATTGTCTGTGGTTCCGCCTTTCGCCGGAGATAAGACCAAAGAGAAAGACAAACACTCTATTGTTTAACGTATGCTATAGTACTCGGCCGACAGATAAAAAAAAATATTTGTCAAGTGACCATACCAGCACCCTTTGCGTAATTCACTCGTAATTAGAATTATTTTAAGTTCAACAATACAGGTATTTGACTCTATTTTAATCTTTTTTTGGATTTCTTTAAAAAAGTAAATTTACTTTTTAGGTTTTAAATTAAGTAATTTAGAAACCTTCCAAATCTGGTGGAAGGGGAAACTGTCAAGTATTAAAAAAGGATGTAAGTACTTACCTACACACTGACGTATGACGTCACCGCCATAAGGTTAAGGCGCGTACAAAAGAGATAGCGAGATGTCCCCACTCTTCTTTACACCAATATTTAAATGCTAATTGCCGCTTCATTAAATAACTAATTTTGTTTTGTTTTCAGAAAAAGCCCATCCTCATAAATTTGCGGTAGCTATCAAAATAAAACTGTTTTACAAACAAAAAAACCAATTTCCAATAAAGAAAATACACAAAAAATTAAAAAAATAACTTGTAACGCGCTCATCCCTGTTCTAATATAGCGTAGGGCATGCGCGGGTGAGAAGCCTGCGGGAGGGGCGGGAACGCACCCCCGAGGCGGTATTGTGATGCGTTGGCGCCAGGCAGTCGGTCACCGAAAGGGCTCGGGAGTTTTTGCATGCGCACGTGTGTGTCGCTCGCGTCTTCGCTAACTCTAGTATTTGGACGTAGTACTTAATTGTGTAATTATTGTTGTACTTACGTGCCTATTTGTATTGTTGAAGAATAAACTGTTAAAGGTACAACGTGTTTTCTTCCAACACCGAACGTTATAAGTGGCGCTTCCAACTAGTGGCCGTGAATCCAGTCTAAACCGGTTTGTAACCGACAGCGCGCCCGTTGAAGTCGTGTGTTCGTGCTTCGTGATCCCGCTTCGTACGTACTTACAGAAGAATACAGTGAAGATGCCACGCAAAGCACGTACGGCTACGGACGCTAACGTGAGTGAGGCACAATACAGCTCGGAAGATGAAGCCGCGAGACCTTTGCCGGTACTCATGTCTGGGGACCAGTTGACTTCATTCCTTACTGCCTTCGCGAAGACTCAGGCGGAAGTGAATCGGCAGCTTGTTGAATCCCTCATGGCATCGTATGCGAGAGGTGAGCCATCAGCACCCCTAGCAGGCTCAGGCGCCACGATCGCTTCAGCCTCACCGACACCGTCGCTGTCAACAAGTAAGTCTGGAAACATGTCTAAGTGTACGTCACGCTTCGATGGTCAGAGCCGAGACCCTGAAGTCGTAGAAGCATTCATCGACTCTGTGGAGATATTTAAAGAGTGTTCGTCGGTCAGCGATGACCTTGCACTACGTGGTCTACCCATGCTGCTCCACGGCGAGGCTGCAGTATGGTGGAGAGGGGTCCGGACCGAGGTGTCCTCGTGGCCCGAAGCCGTCAAAAGACTTCGATACATGTATGGTGTTCCACGTCCTGGCTACAAGATCTTCCGTAACATATTCGCTGACGAGCAAAACGGAGAGCTCGCTGATACATTTATTGTTAAAATACGTGGTATGATATCTAAATTACCATATGTGTTGCCCGAAGAAGCGAAGTTGGACATGATATATGGCTTATTACATAAACGTATTCGCAAACGTTTAACACGGGATGCCGTAGACAGTATCGAATCCCTGATCGATAAGGCGCGATCAATAGAAGAATCGCTCATGGAAAATTCTAGTACGCAGTCGGCGCATGCGCAAGGGACGCGCCCTATGCTGCCGCACGCGCCCGGTTCGCGAGCTTCTCGCGTTGCATCGGAGAGCGCGAATTCGGCGGGAAACGCAACGTCCGAGCGTCTTCCGAGAAATACCGCGGTAGCTCAGCGGTCGCAGGGTCTTTCTCCGCATCGTTCGTCATCGCCTTCGATTCCAACCAGTGCAGATAATAATCAGTGCGCGAATAGAGTGAAAAGTGAGAAGAGTGATAAAAAGCAATTTTGTGTGTATTGTAAGTCCCGTGGTCATACTCGTGATTCATGCCCGAAAAAAGACTCTAAAGACTCGGTTAATAGTAATAAATCTAATGTGTATTGCTATGGTTGTGGCGAAAAGGGTTATATTAGAGCTAATTGTCCTAAATGTAAAAATAATAACATTTCGACTTGCGATGTTGTAGATTTAAATACGCAGTCACAAAATAATGTATTTTACTCGCTTAATACGATATGTAATGTTAAATGTAACGACACCAACATTGTTGTAACTCAAGGCCGACCTATTTTAAATATTGAAATTTGTGGGCATAGTGGTACAGCGCTTATAGATACCGCTGCCCGGCGCAGTATCGCAGGTTCAACGCTGTACTCACTTTTGTTGCGTTTAGGCACTCAATTTAATTCGCAAACTATGTCGGTTAAGCTTGCTGATGGTAGCATACGTACCAATCATGTTTTGCTAGCTTGTGTTAATGTAAATTGTATGTCTGTGTGTGTACCTATAGAATTCGTTATATTCCCTGACGCTTCAAATATCGAGACTCTTTTAGGGATAGATTTCATTACGAAGTTTAAGTTAGTCTTGAACTTTTCGTCTATGACATGGTTTACAGCTGATCGGCTTCAGGTCATTCACCCCCTGCTAACAGAGAGTTCACGCGACGTGGTGGAGTGTGCCTCTGTCAACCTATTGAGGGAAGATGAAGGCACTTTGTTGACTCATGAGGAACGTTCCAGTTTAGAAGAACTACTCGGTGAGTATTCTGATATTTTTGACTTGGTTGGGGATCCGACACCATTTGCCGAACATCACATAGATACGGGGGACCATCCCCCTATTGCTGTTCCACCATATCGAGTCACGCCGGCGAAGAAGGAAATTATTCGTGTGGAACTCGATCAAATGTTAAAAGAAGGAATCATTGAGGAATGCGAGTCTGCCTGGTCTGCACCAACGGTTCTGGTACCAAAGTCTAATGGTGGGTATAGGTTTTGTGTGGACTACAGGAGGCTCAATGCAGTGACAAAAAGTGATGCGTATCCTATGCCACGCATCGACGAGTTGCTGCAATCAACAAAGAAGGGTTGCGTAATGAGCTCCTGTGACCTTCGAAGTGGTTACTGGCAGTGTAGTATCAAGGATCAGGATAAAACAGCCTTTGTCACACCGTTCGGTACGTATCGCTTCAAGCGTATGCCGTTTGGCCTTAAAAATGCGCCGGCTACGTTCCAGAGGCTTATAGACAGGTTTCGTTCGGGATCCTCGCTTAAGGATGTTACCGTACTAACGTATCTCGATGATATACTGGTGATATCGGAGTCGTACACCCGTCACCTTTCCGATCTCCGTGCGGTATTCGACCGTCTCCGCTTATTTAAGCTCCGTGCGAATCGAGAAAAGTGTGTGTTCGCCAGGGAAAAGGTCAAGTACTTGGGTCACGTAATCTCTCAGGAAGGTATATCACCGGATGAGGACAAGGTACGGGCTGTTCTGAATATGAAGGAGCCTACGTGTCTTCAGCAGTTGCGCACTTTTCTTCAAACATGCTCTTGGTTCCGCAAATTTATACCAGACTTTGCGAAAGTAGCTGAACCACTCACGCGCTTAACCAAGAAATCGCACGTGTGGGAATGGAGTTTGGAGCAAGGTAAGGCTTTTGAAACTCTTAAGAAGCTGCTGACCACGTCTCCTATTCTGGTCCAAGCGGATTACACGAAACCATTTCTTCTGAGGACGGACTCAAGTAATTATGCTTTGGGTGCAGCTTTACTCCAGGGGGAGTCACCTCATGATGAACATCCGATAGAATACGCTAGCCGTCTGCTCACTCAAGCCGAGCAAAACTACTCGACTACTGAAAGAGAGGCTCTCGCGGTAGTCTGGGCTGTCGAGCGATTCCGCGGCTATATTGATGGTCATCAAGTCCGTGTGATGACTGACCACCAACCCTTGAAGTGGCTGTTTTCCCTCAAGTCACCAAGTGGCAGGTTGGTTCGCTGGGCCATGAAGCTGCAATCTTTTGACTTACGCATTGATTATACACCAGGTAAGGCCAATGTACTAGCCGATACTCTTAGTCGACCTGTGACTGAGGATGGTGTGTCACCGGGATGTGATATCTGTCCGGTTGTCGTGGACGTACCACACTGGGATGCAACTTCGACCCGGGAGGCTCAGTTGGCTGATCCAGAAGTTGCCAAGATTATCCAGGACTTAGAAGGTAAAGATGAACTTGCTGTTACACGCTGGACTGAGAGAGGCTATCTCTTGAATCAAGCTGTTCTGTATAGGTATGTGCCGGATACTGACTCCGAGGAGCCTCAACTCGTCATACCAGAAAGCCTGCGAAGCAAAGTCATGTTAGAGTGCCATGACTCACCCACGGCCGCTCATGGTGGTATCGATAGAACATTGCATCGTATCTCGCAACGGTTCTACTTCCCTGGTATGCGACGGTTTGTAACTCAATATCTTAAAACCTGTGTAGAATGTCAGCGGTACAAGCCGTCTAACATTAAGCCAGCTGGACTGCTGCAAACTCCAGTCCCAGCTCAGCGATTTGAAACCATCGCAACTGACCTCTTTGGTCCGTTGCCCAGAGGACCGCAGGGCGAGAGATGGATCCTTATTGTGGAGGATACTGCCAGTAAGTGGGTAGAAGTCTTTGCTCTCACGGAAGCTACGGCAGAGATGTGTGCTAAGACTCTGGTCAATGAGGTATTTATGAGATTTGGTATCCCTCGGCGCTTGATCTCTGATAACGGGGTGCAATTTGTAGCAGACGTCATGCAGAAGGCCATGTTTGTTTTAGGTGTAAAGCAGAGCTTGGTACCTCTATATCACCCGGAGTCAAATCCGGTTGAGCGAAAGAATCGGGACCTCAAGGCTCAACTAGCCATCTTGGTTGAAGGTCGTCACCAAAACTGGCCAGAGGTATTGCCGTTTGTGCGGTTTGCTTTTAATAGTTCTCTCACCAGGTCTACAGAGTACACGCCTGCTTACCTGACTTTCGGTCGTGAGCTACGGTCCCCTCTGACTGTCCAGGCGGATCTAAGAGCGGTCGTAGAGTCGGAAAATTTCGTACCTCAGATTACACCATACTTACTCAAGCTCGCAGATACCATCTCGACAGCCAAAGAGAACCTTGAACGTCATCAGGATGCTCGCAAGGTTTATGCTGATCAGGGCCGGTCGTCTCCTGAAGAGTATGTTGAAGGTGACTTGGTGTTAATGAAGACCCATGTGCTCAGTAACGCCACAAAGGGTGTAACTGCCAAGTTCAACTCGAAACGTGATGGACCGTACGTAATCTCTAAAAAGGTGAGTCCAACTACGTACCTATTAGCCCATAAATCTGGCGGAGTTTTTGGTAAGTACCATGTCTCGGACTTAAGGCGCTATCATGCCAGAGAGGGTGAATGTCCTGAGCCGGTCCTTCCGAAGCGTGGCAGAGGTCGTCCGCGCAAGGCTATTGTCTAAGTGTTAGATAGCGTTATTCGTAGGGTTTTTTTTTGACCAGGTGGGAGACCCTCACCTGATCAAAAGGGGGAGTGTGTAACGCGCTCATCCCTGTTCTAATATAGCGTAGGGCATGCGCGGGTGAGAAGCCTGCGGGAGGGGCGGGAACGCACCCCCGAGGCGGTATTGTGATGCGTTGGCGCCAGGCAGTCGGTCACCGAAAGGGCTCGGGAGTTTTTGCATGCGCACGTGTGTGTCGCTCGCGTCTTCGCTAACTCTAGTATTTGGACGTAGTACTTAATTGTGTAATTATTGTTGTACTTACGTGCCTATTTGTATTGTTGAAGAATAAACTGTTAAAGGTACAACGTGTTTTCTTCCAACACCGAACGTTATAAACTTTCATTTCGGAAGTCGGTGTTTGTATTTTATTTCTTCGTTATTTGACACCGACTTCCGAAATTAAAGTTATTTTTTAATTTTTAGTGTAGGTATTTTCTTTTTTGGAATTCGGTTGTTTTTTTTAGTTTTTATACCCCAGAACTAAAAGCCCAAATAACATGGAATTTAAACAGACTCGTAATTGGAGAAAACCAAAACGTCATCTATCTACCAACGTATTTTTCTTTTTTGTTCAATTTTTGAAAAAGCAGAATTTTGAAAATCGGTCCACAACTGACAGAGAAATCGGTGGACATACATAAAAAAAAAGAAACATACATACAGTCGAACATAAAACCTCCTCCTTTTTCGAAGTCGGTTAAAAAATAGGGATGGGCTAATTCATTTTGACAGCTACCGTAACTTTTCACTGCTTAGACGCAATTTCGAAAGCCTCGGTCGCTATTATTAATTAGGCTACAGTTCATCCCAAGAGTGTTCGAGGTTAACTTTAATCACTACATATTATAAAACAAAGACCCCCACCGCGTGTCTGCCTGTCTGTGCACAACAAACTCAAAAACTACTGATTGGATTATCATGCGGTTTTCACCAATAGACAGAGAAAGGTTTAAGTGTATAATTTGTCAAGTAACCGTGCAAATCTGGGGCAGGTCAATAGTAATCATTAAACGGGAAAAAAAAGTTTAGTAAGGTGGTAATAGCCACCGAAAATTGGGATCGACGGTCAGTGGGACATTATGATTTTTGATTATCCTCTTTGTACTATGTTTAGATTTTATCAAAGAAAAGATGTTTAAACCAACAACGTCAAATTGAGAGTAGTTAATTATAATTTAACGTTGGTGAAAGTTTCTATATGTTCTTCTTTCGAGTCGGTGGTTTCCTAGCTTTTTAAATATTTTGGGCCGAGAAGCTGGCCACATTAATTGCAGCGTCTGTAGCGTTCACCAGGTCCTCCATAGTGCCGGTGCATGGGCACTTGGGGCATTCCAGTATGTGAGTCATGTTCTGGACAGGGGCACCGCACTCACATTGGATATTAGACGAGTCTATAAAGCCCCATTCCTTACTTTGCATGAATAGAAAGTTTTTGTTCATATTTTTTCAGTTAGAGCTAGTGTCCTCAAAATTATGACGAAGATGAATGAGCATCACCACTTTTATGGAACCCTAAAAGTCCAAAATTTTACTATAAACGCGTGGGAACGAGTAACAAGTCAATAAAATACGCGCCAAAAGTCAATATCTATGGGTTTTTTTTTATTTTTTTTACAAGCAAAGGACAGAGCCAATAATGCCATTGTCTCTGGCCGCAAAGGACGCACGTGTCTAAGGCAGGTTTTACTGTGTTTTGTTTACTTGTTTAATTTTTTCTTTAACGTAGTACAGACACCTGCGGAGTCATTCACGACTTCGTGTAGTAATCATTCAGTAATAGTTTGTTACTTTTGCGTGGGAAGTCGTTGGTGTAAGGTGTATTTGCTTTTATTTGTCGAGTCGATTGTCTTTGGAAATGTAAAACTGTACAATTTCATGCGAAATTGCTGGATAGAAGCTTGCTTGGACGGGGTGTGCAGAAAGTCGGGATTTTTGTGAGGTGAAATGAACAATAAAATATATAAAAAAGTAATTCAGACCTATTGTTAACAATTTAGATGAAGGCAATATTATACTCGTACTTTGGTTCAACCTTTCTGCTGGTCACAGCGACTACTTTCTTAACTAGAATAACAGATATAGATAACGAAGCATAAATAGGTTAGATTATAATCCTAGATGATCGTTTGTTATTTATTTGTTTTAATATCGTAGCCTAGACCAACTGAGATAGGAGCCTTTTTGGCCTCGCACAGGTTTTATCTATATTGCTATTTTAGTGTTATCTTTTACTAAGTTGTCATGCCTTCTCAATATTTTATATTATTTTGTATTTTTGTGAGTGCGAGTCACAAATAAACTTTTCTTCTTTCTTTTTTATTGTGAGGGAAACAAAGAAAACAGAGACGAGTTTAAAGTAAAAGATCTGAAAAAGCATAGCGGAAGGCAGATACCTACATCAATGTATGTCTTTCAGCTATTTCTGAATGAAACAGGAAATTGTACATACTAATATTCATACATACCTCGATGTTAGGGACCTACCTGTCGTGGACATTACGTGCGACAAAGTTTAAAATATCTAAAGGTTCTAAAACGTAAACCGACCTCTTCCATGCAAATATTTCATTCACAAACGCCCGCTCCTTTCCCACGTTTATTCAAAAACAGGCACAAATTGAATTATGTATTAGACAATAAAACCTCTTTTTGCGTCTCAATGCTTAAGTACAAGTTTAATATTTCAATTCATTAAAAAAAGTTCTTGTGGCAGGGACACAAGATTGCATTTGCCTTTTGAAAAGTGTATTCTTGTCTATGGCAGACTTTTGACAGTACGGAACTGGCGGGAATCTTTTTTTTGGCGGAAAACTTTTGTTAGTTACTTAATATTTTTTCCGAACTTTTAGTTCTTTTTTTATACACCGATAGCCTCGCACTTGATCACTATCTCGCCTGATGGTAAGCGATGATGTGGTTAACGATGGAGCACGCTTGCCTAGACGTAACCCCAGATTGTAGCTATCAGGAAACACTGGGAAACACAGACTCTGGCAGGGAATTCAACTCCTTAGCTGTACGCACAATGAATGTGTTCCCAAAACGTTTTATGCGTGTGGGTGTCTACCATGTACCGGTAGCGCATCACCAGTTCGCATGTAACTTAAAGCAAAAGATACATTATAACTTTGGATGAAACGATGGATGGGATATGTCTAACAACGGGGTGACTACTGAAATGAGGACTAATAGAGAAGTATGAAACACGGAGACATGCTGCACTGACTCCAAACGAATTGGAATAAAAGCCAGAAAATGATGATGATTTGTAACATTTAGATTTCGTACTTAAAAATCTCCAATCGCTGATTAGTTTTAATAAATCATCGCGATCCCAATACCGCACGAATTTGAAGGGACGTTTGAATATTTATTTTTTAAGTTTTTGGGACCGCCTCCTCGAGCCCTTTATTTGATACCCTATAAGACTATGCCACAAAAAATACTACCTCAGTAACCTAATGGCGGCCGTCATTTTGTTTTTTTTTTTAATTCATTAAGGGCCTTCTCGCGGTCCAGTGGCGCCCTCATTGAATAAAAAATCGTAGCATAGCACAGAAAATAAATATTAATAAATCCAACTTGACGTTTGTTACAAAGAGGATTAAGAATTTTTACGTTGTTAAAACAGGTCTCAAAATGTTTCGTATGCAAAGTAGTAGGCAAAAGTGTCAGAAACGGCCTTTTTTGCGCTATGCTACGATTTTTTATTCAATGAGGGCGCCACTGGACCGCGAGAGGGGCCTTAAGCTTATGTCACTTCGGGAGTCAAACCCAATAAAATAGTATGTACCTCATTTTTTGAAATCCATCCAACCGTTTAGGCTACAGAGCGAGCCAAGGAAATGGATATAACTACAATACACACAAACTCTCGAAAAACATTACCCTCCTTCTGGAGCAGTCGAGTAAAAACATCTTTCATCTTCAACACATAAAACATGACGCCTGTCATTCCGAAAGATTAGAGGTGTACCTAGAGGGCTAGAGTACCCACGTTTCGCTAGCGAGGTCTTAAGACCTTTAGGCTGCGTTTCCACCGGCAAGCAAATTGCATGCAAGTTTCATTACATTGCGGGGTACGGACTGTCAGAAGTGTACCATAGACAAGAATACACTTTTCAAAAGGCAATTGCAATCTTGTCACAAGAACTTCTTATAATAAATGAATTGATATATTAAACTTGTACTTAAGCATTGAGACGCAAAAAGAGGTTTTATTGTCATTTATTGTCAATACATAATTCAAATAGTGCCGGTTTTTGTGCAATTTGCTTTCCGGTGGAAACGCGGCCTTACAGTACGAGGCGAGCCTGTTGCCATCAATCGGGCGCTCAAATCCAAATTCCGGGCTGAAAACATATTTAAACCTAACTAAATCACTTCCCCTAAACTTTTAAAACAAAATTCCGCCGTCCAAAGGTGACAAAACACAGCGTAAATCACAGGAAGAGGAAATAAATCAACATGGCTTTCATAATTTTTACTCAAACTGTTCCTAAGATTATAGGATCAGGTTGGACTAGTTGTGTGGGGCTGGTAATCCGTTGTGAACATATGGACCAATTCTGTTAATAGCTAGCAAGTTTTTAAGGGTAGATAGAAATTAAGAAATTATGTAGGGTATTTTTGGTATTGGCAATATCTGTGAGTGGTTTTGAATTGACATACACGGCAAAGGGTTGATCAAAAGAGTCACAGCGACCCTACAGGTGTATTCGTTAACTCAGTTGACATCAATTTGATATTATAGGTACTTTGCAGTACATTGCTCGGTGGACATCGATTATAATAGGCAGTAGTGGTACATTTTTGATTTTTTCTATACGTCAAAGCAGCAACGTACTGCAAAGTGCCTATCAAATTGATGTCAACTGAGATAACGAATATACCTGCTAGAACGAATATACCTGCTAGAACGAATATACCTGCTAGAACGAATATACCTGCTAGAACGAATATACCTGCTAGAACGAATATACCTGCTAGAACGAATATACCTGCTAGAACGAATATACCTGCTAGAACGAATATACCTGCTAGAACGAATATACCTGCTAGAACGCAATGGGCAAAGGAAGCAACACGGCCGGGTTTTAGTCCGTAAAATTCTAACACTCTAGCCCCTTTAGCCAAATAACTTTTATAACAGCGCTAACGCTAACGCTTCGTGCTTTTGCACGAATTTTTGTATGGCAAGGACATTACCAGCCCCCCTAGCCATATTACATTTCTATTATCGTTTACGCAAACGCTTAGAACAAAATATATGGCAATGACATTACCTGCGTAGATAAGTGTCACGTGACTTATCGCAGGTAATGTCATTGCCATACATTTTGTTCTAAGCGTTAGCGTAAACGATAATAGAAATGTAATATGGCTAGGGGGGCTGCGGAGAGAACTGTCACGTGACTCACGCCCAGTAATGTCGTTGCCATACATTTTGCACGAAGCGTTAACGTTAACAGAAAAACTTCTTTACAAAAAAATAAAACCGACTTCCAACAAAAGTGCAAAATAACTTTAATTTCGGAAGTCGGTGTTCCTGTTTTGTGTCTTCGTTTTTTGACACCGACTTCCGAAATTAAAGTTATCTTGCACTTTTTTTGGAAGTCGGTTTTATTTTTTTGTAAAAAAGTTTTTTATTTTTCACTTTTTAGTTGTAGTTCCCCATTAAACTGTGTTAACAATTCATAGACATACGATAGCAGCAATCGCGGTTGATTTGCTGTAAATTTTTGAAGAGTTCCGTTGTCTGTCTCCGAAACCCATCATCAGATATTTTTTAAATTTAATTGGGACCATTTCGAAATAAACTCCTTTTGAATAAAAGAAGAATTTTGCAAATCCATCAATATATGACGGAGTTATGCCCGAACATACATAAAAAAAAAAAAAAAATACAAACATCCGAATTGATAACCTCCTCCTTTTTCGAAGTCGGTTAAAAAGTATTTTGTCTAAAGGATCTGAGAAGTCAGCTGATGAGAAAAAAAAGAAATTAGATAAGGAAAGCTATGTCATTTGACAATCACAATCATTTCGTTGATTTAATTGGCTAGAAAATTTCTTCAACCATAAGTTGAGTTGGTTGTTGGTCTCCATAAGAGATAAAATTTTTTTCGAGGTTGCGAGATTGTGATTCGATTACGAGTGTAAGCAACTATGGTTAAAAGTTGACAGATAGTATAGTATAGTAGTATAGTATAGGGACTCTGTTGTCTATCTGTTAGCTGCCAACGCCCTTGAGTGGTTGCGTGTACTGCGCTGAGCTCACGTAACGCGTTGTTTGTCCACCCAGTAATAGGACTCGCCCCTCAAGGAGAGCGCTGTCCGAAATTAGACGCATTATTAATTTATTACACATAAAACAACAAGTTTTAAACTAAAACACTGAGACTAAGTTATAAATAATTAAATGATCTTTAAAATGGTGAACGTTTCATAAAACTACTCTTTATAATTTTTGCGTGATTCTAAATTTTTTATGCGCGTATAAAAAAACATGAATGAACGAACGAGTTGACTTTAAAAAAAACTGACTCTCGTAAACATATCATAGACAAGAAAAAAAGTCTATCGCACCAAAACTGTGTTACCTCACGCACGAAAATCTATAAAGATTTCGGCGACGGCGAACGTGCATACGATGAATTCAAACATGGCGGCCTTATTTTCCTATTTTATTTGTTGTGTTTGAAACTATATTTGTTTTTATTGCACCGAAATGCATTCTGGAAGTCACGAATTCGCCATTAGACTGATCCAAGGTGCGTAGATTTTTACGGTGCAAACAAATTGGTGCATACATTTCTATTAGGACGTGAAAATATTCAGGGTATGCGTTTTAAATTAGAAGCAGATGAATGAATAGCTTACAAATGTTAGTAACTAAGATTAATTGTTCTCTTAACATCGATATACGTTTTGGAACGTGCAAATAGCTCTAATTTTGTGAGTAATTGATGATTGATAAGTGCCTGTAAATTGTCTAAGTAGTCGGAATGTCGGATTGTACGAATAGTCGGAATGCATTGAGTTTTCATCCAGCCTATCTCTTGCCCTCTCTCTGAGCTCTACGCTCTCTTGAACGAGAATCCCAACTGTGATGTGTTCGCGGATGAATGGAAGACGATCATTTCAGTAGGTATGTCTCTAGAGTTCTGTAAGATCATCATCATCATTCTTCTGCCCTTATCCCAATTTATTTGAGGTTGGCGCAACATGTCTTTTTCTTCCATACTTCTCTATTAGTCGTCATCTCTGTAGTCACCCCCTTTTTACCCATATCCTTTTGTCACGCAGTCCATCCATAGTTTCTTTGGCCTTCCCCTACTCTTATAGCCATCCACATCCAGACAAAAAACTTTTCTCACGACATTTTCTTCATTCATTGTCAGGCCTGTTGGTCTAGTGGTTATTGACCCTGACTGCTATGCCGGAGGTCGTGGGTTCGATTCCCACCCAGGACAAATGTTTGTGTAATTAGCACGATCATTTGTTCTGTGTCTGGGTGTAATTTATCTATAATATTTATGTATTTAGAAATATATAAGTATGATTATCAGTTTTCTAGTACCCATAACACAAGCTCTGCTTAGCTTGGGACTAGATGGCGTTGTGTAATAGTTGTGGAATATTATTATTATTCCTCCGCATCACATGTATAGACCACGACAACCGATTTCCACACAACTTTTCAGTCAGCGGTGCCACTTTCTGACTTCCTCTTATGTACTCATTCCTAATTCTATCCATGCGCGTAACACGTTACCACACATCGCTCTTAGCATTCTCATCTCAGCTGCATGCAATTGCTTTTCATTCATCCCTTTTGAGTTCTGTGAGATAAGTATGTGAATTTTGTGTATCTTCTTTAGCTAATGTAATTGAAAAATAGCAGTTTTTGTTTAAAGTAAAAAAATAAATAAACAAACCTCCTTGAATTTCAAACGGTGTTAAAGTATGAATTTGCGACATGAAGTGTAGAGTCGGTATAAGGTTCTCTTGGTAATTTAAGGCGTCACAAGAGCTGATTCTAAGTTTTTCAACGCTGATGCGTTCTTAGCGTTTCGATGAAGACTTTTGGTGTCTCGCACAAGAGTTTGCGTAGCCTTTTTCCATTTTCCTGGTTAGACTGAGCCAACTCTAACAGAGGGTCGGCTTAATCTAACCGGATATCATTATTTAACATGCAGCGTCTGTCTACCTGACCTCCATCCATAATGTACAGTATCTTCCTACAGTAAAAAACGTCATACAGTGGAAAATAAAGAAACTCTCTGATAGCAAAAAGTCGCTCTAATTACAAATTATAAAATGCTTAATTCTACTTAGTTTTTTTTCGTATCCATTCGTAAAGTTACAGCAGGACAAATGGCAGAACTTGAAAGAAAGACTAATAATTTCCGTAATAATGCATTTTCGCGACAAACACATTTGCTCGAAAATACAAGGCAAACTCAACAAAACGTATTCTGCCCTCTGCCTACCCATTACTGCAACATAACCGTCGTGCTATCCATCCCATACGCAGTTACTTCATTAAACCAAGTTTACAAACATTAAACCATGCAAAGACATCGTATACCAAAAAAAGTAAAAAACCTCATCATTCCCAGAAAGGAGGCTCAGGCGGCCATTTTGTTCTGTTTACATACAAGATGGCTACCGCGCGTTCGAAATTCAAACAAACGTTTATTGTGGACCGGTTTCTGTGGTAATGGACAATTCTGCCCTTGGAAACCAAAAGCAGTATCTCGATTTTTCGAAAATTCTGTTTTGTTTAGCATCGGAAAGTAAAACATTCCGCATCATATGGACCTAGTCAAAAAACCTGTTTTTATTTTAGAACAAAAAAAAAGTCGGAAAAGAAAAAAAAGAAAGTCGGAAAAAGTCGGATCAAGGCTGTGTCGGATCAAGGCGGAGGTGACCCCTGCGTGTGAGAGGCGCCATGGCGCCCTCACCTTCCGCCTGACGCAGGTCCTCACCGGACATGGCTGTTTCGGGAGGTACCTGTGTCGGATCAAGGCGGAGGTGACCCCTGCGTGTTTCCACTGCGAGGATCGCCCAGTGGACACGGTGGAGCATACGGTGGAGGTTTGCCCCGCCTGGGCAGAACACCGCCGTGTCCTCGTGGATGCGATAGGCGGCAGCGACCTCTCGCGCCGTGCCCTGGTTCAGGCCATGGTACGGAGTGAGAGGGAATGGGGGGCCGTCTCCAACTTCTGCGAAGCAGTAATGCTCGCGAAGAGGGAGGCGGCACACGTTAGGGAGACTCAACAGAGACCGAGTCGCCCTAGCGCCCCCAGCAGCAGCCGTCGCAGGAGACGCCAGGGGCTGCGAGACGATCTCCGGCCACCGTAGACCCGGGCCTGCGGACGGCGAGTAGCGGGTAACTCGCCGCCCGATCAGCACCAGGCCCGAGAGTCGACGGCGCGTAGTGTTCCACGCGCGCCTCAAAGAGTTGTCAGCCAAGGGAAGGGGCCTGCCACGGCCGGTGCCTGCCCGGGGGTGGAGGATAAATTCGAAAGAGTTATCTCGCCCCCGGGCACTCGAGGCAGGGAGGAACAGGGGTGGGTTTTAGTCAGTAAGAGTCTGACACACCCTTCCGCTCCACCCTAGAGCGGAAGAAGTCATAGGATGATTTCCCACCCCCCAAAAAAAAAAAAAAAAAAAAAACCCATTACTGCAACATAACCGTTGTGCTATCCATCCCATACGCAGTTACCTCATTAAACCAAGTTTACAAACATTAAACCATGCAAAGAGATCGTATACCAAAAAATACTTTTTAACAAAAAAATTAACCGACGAAAAAGAACTAAAAAGCAAAAAATAAATAAACCTTTTAAGTCTTGAGTAATGAGCTTATTTACCTACATAAAATATCAAATTTTATATAAACTAATTTTGAGTCGGCGCCAAACAACAATCTGATTATTAAATATCTAAATTTTATAAGTACTTACAAATGAAGAGGGCTGTAAGTAGGTAATTAATCATTTTATTAATTGGCGCCGACTCAAAATTAGTTTATATAAAATTTGATATTTTATGTAGGTAAATAAGCTCATTACTCAAGACTTAAAAGGTTTATTTATTTTTTGCTTTTTAGTTCTTTTTCTTCGGTTAATTTTTTTGTTAAAAAGTTTTTTATTTCATGATTTTTTGTGGCTCGCATCACCTTTAAATACTCTGAGGATAATTTCTAATTCTTCATCATTCCTCTTGCCACTGAGCTGATGATATAACAATCCTTCCATGAAGTTCCCAGGATATTGACCAGTTGAGGTTACCTCCAATATTGTAAAGACGTCTTTTCGTCAAAGCATATTAAGTGGTATTTGTCACTAAAACCAGTTTTTATATCTGACTTCTATTGTTTAGGAAAGGTATGGTTTCCATCATCAGCTCAGTTTCATGATGTGATGGTTCCTAAATGCAAATACCTTATTCAGTTATGAAAAGTAAACAGAAACAATATTCGTGCCCAATTTTCGAGGTTCTCTCTCAATTTTTTCAGGATCCCATGAGCAAATCCTGATATCCTTGACATGGGACAATCCTTGAGGTATACCCTATCTAAGAAAAAAAGAATCATCAAAATCGGTTCATAAATAACGGAGTGAGGGCCGAACATACATACAGAAACGCTAAACGTGCCCACAATTTTCGAGGTTTTCTCTCAATTTTGTCAGGATTCCATTGTCAGATCCTGATTTCCTTGACATGGGACCACCATTGAGGTATACCCTATCTAACAAAAAAAGAATAATCAAAATCGGTTCATAAATGACGGAGTGAGGGCTGAACACACATATAGAAACGCTAAACGTGCCCACAATTTTCGAGGTTTTCTCTCAATTTTGTCAGGATTCCATTGTCAGATCCTGATTTCCTTGACATGGGACCACCCTTGAGGTGTACCCTATCTAACAAAAAAAGAATAATCAAAATCGGTTCATAAATGACGGAGTAAGGGCTGAACATACACAAAAAAAAAAAAAAAAAAACATATATACGGTCGAATTGAGAACCTCCTCCTTTTTTTTCGTCGGTTAAAAAAGTAAAAAACCTCATCATTCCCAGAAAGGAGGCTCAGGCGGCCATTTTGTTCTGTTTACATACAAGATGGCTACCGCGCGTTCGAAATTCAAACAAACGTTTATTGTGGACCGGTTTCTGTGGTAATGGACAATTCTGCCCTCGGAAACCAAAAGCAGTATCTCGATTTTTCGAAAATTCTGTTTTGTTTAGCATCGGAAAGTAAAACATTCCGCATCATATGGGCCTAGTCAAAAAACCTGCTTTTATTTTAGAACAAAAAAGAAGTATCCATACTTACGTATTAAATAAATTCGAAAATAACTCTGTGTTTGTTAAGTTTTCACGCCTCAGCCGCTAAACCGATCTGAACCCTGATTGGTCGGGGTTCAGATCGGTCGGGTTGGCCCTGAAAGTAAATCTTTTTTCGCGATTTCCTTGACGGAGTAGTAAAAGTTGTTTATAAAGATGAGTATTGCCTGTGTTTTCATGTATTGTTGTAATGTCGTATCTTGTAAATACCTGTCCTGGAGAAGGACTTAGGATACTTTTTTCACTGGTTAAAAAAATATTATATGTACAGTTTAAATATTTTTTCAAAATCCCGTTTTTCTTGAAATCCCTTCCTTCTCTTTTTTCTTCTTTCCTGAGTTACCGCTCTTTGGCTTCGGATGGAAAATATTGTAGAGTCCCGTAGAGTCGTGGACACGTGTATTTTCGAGTTTGTGAGTTGACTAGATATGATAATAAATTATTTTATTTATTATAGTTAAGTGGTGTTTCTTGTAGTGGAGTTTATGAAAGCTTGTTAATTTGTGTCGTTTCTTTATCTTGCATTTGAGTACATAGCTTTTCTTATGAGCCGGTAGAAAGACAAGTTTTTTTTTTTTTGTTTTTGGTAGGCGTTTCTTATCCGAATTGACTTTTTTTGTCGATGTTCCGCTTGCTTTATTTTACGTAGGTACCTATTTTTTTATTAACTCGCCTGTGTAAGCAGATATGTAAAAAAATCTTAGAAATTAAATTTGACCTACTTCCCGGTTTCCGATTGAGCTGAAAGTCTGCCATCTAGCACAGGACGAACCTTGGTTGTCGCCTTGTCGTTGCGAACTACAGGATGCTGCGGTAGATAAAACCCTGGAGCGGCTAATGCCTCAGGTGCGGTGCGGGACAGTATACCCTTATTTAGGTAATCACGAATAACCTCGTCATATTTTAATTTTAAACTTGGATCCTTAGAAAATTTCTTTTCTAAAAGTAGAAAGCGTTTTTTAGCAGTCGTATAAGAATTGCCTAGATTATTTGGGTCTTCTTTAAAGGAAGTTCAACTGAATAACTGCCGTCGGAGTTACGAACAGTGGTTGAAGTATAAATGTTTTCACACTGCTAATCGTCGCGACTTAAAAATTACTGCGAAGGTAATTCCTCGACTGCCCAAAATCTTTCGACAATCTGGTGTAGCGAATCAGAAGTAAAAGCACACAATGTGCGGGTAGCGGTTTGCGGGGAAATAATAGGAGCGTCACCTAAAATTAGGTAACCTAAAGTCGTTTCAAGGGCAGAGGGCATACCATCATGTGAGGTTTTAATTTGTCCAGAAAGTAAAATTTCACAATAAAGTTTAACACCTAAAAGTATATCTATAGATCCCGGTTGCGAAAACTCGTCATCAGCGAGCTGTAAGTTACGAATAAATCCAATAGACGCGGTATCAACACAGGTGTCCGGCAACTGTGACGTAATCTGTCCTACTACCATCGGCCTTATAGAATATTCGCACTTATTATCAAAGCGAGACGTGAATTTAACTGAAGTAACACCGAGAATCTTTTGTGAAGCTCCTCCAATGCCTTGAACTTCCGAATAGCGGGTTTGAGTATAAATAGGAAGCGATAGTCGCTTACAACAAGATGCGGCAATATAATCACTTTGAGAGCCAGGATCCACTAGACATCTCAAAAAGTGAGTGCGGTTTAAAGAATCAACAAACTTTACTTTTGCGGTCCCTAACAACGTAGTCGTTTGATAACGAGCTGCTCGATCGTACGAAACTGTACAGACCGATGCATTATTTACAATAGTTGTAGGGTCATTAGAAGCGGCAAGCGAATGAGTCATAGCGGACTCTGCATGACTGCTGGCCGGGGTAGGGCGCGGCGGGTCATGAGCGGTAGCGGGAATATGGTTAGCGGTGTTGGAAACCACGGAGCCAACGTTACAATTTGTTTTATCATTTTTAGTTGGATTGAAATGTAACAAGGTGTGGTGTCGCTTTGAACAATGAGAGTAAGTATGTTTCGAAGTACAAGAAAAAATCTTGTGTTTTATACTTAAACAATTGTTACAGAAATTATTAAGTTTTATAAAATTATATCTTTCTCGTGGGGTTAATTTATTAAACGATGAACAAGAATATAAATGTTCATGTTGTTTGTCATTGCATAAAGCGCATTTATCGCTTACACTTGGACCACACCCTATGTCTGTATTCACGAAAGACTTGGACGGTTTAGGGATGTGCTTAGTTTGACGCTGCTGTTTAGACTGGGAATGATTATTACCTATCGATTTGCTAAGGTTCGTAGAACGAGACAAAACTTTACTTTGTTCTTTTATGAATTCAATTAAATTATGGTAAGAAGGTATTTTATCTTTACGAAAGGTAATTTCAAATAATTTAATTGTGTCTGCGTCTAACTTTTGCAGAGCCAAATGCAAGAAAATAAATTCGATTAAATCATTAAGCTCTACAGATGAATCAAAATTATTTATAAATGAATCTAACCCATCAGAACTAGCCATGGATAGCGGTTTAAACTGTAGCAATTGGTTTAAATAAGCGGATGCAAGTGAGCGAGGATCGTCAGACTTTTGCACGAGTGCCTCCCAAATAATAATATAATTTTCTGCGGTTGAAGCCAACCCTGCGCAAACGCACGACGCCTTACCTACCAAGTAAAATACTTTTTCACTATTAGTGAGCGATGCGTTATCGTGTACCATGCTTTTAAATTGTTGATAAAACAATGGCCATTTCTTGACATTACCGTCAAATGACATCAAATCAATGGGCGGAAGGCGAGAATTAGATTTTTGTAATGAAGGTTGAGGTTCAGGTTCAGGACACTCGGTTTTGTTATCGAGCAAAACCTGTTTTATAAGACAAAACATTTCTTCAAACGATAACCAGGAATCATATTCGACCTCCAAATCGGGGTTCAACTGCAAATTTAATATATTATAGGAATCTAAAGCTTGTTGATAATCATTACGCAATGTATCAATATTTGAAGCACTAGAACAAAACGACTTAAAATATTGTCGATCATTATTTGTTTTGTGTGCAAGTTCAAAAATATTTTCTACGCGTTTGTAAATGACATCACATTTGACTAAGTATAATGACAACTGGTTTTTATTAGTACTCGTAGTGTCGAAGAACATGTCCGCATCACTACTCTTCCTCTTAGGCCTAACCATTGTGAATAACTGTAAATAGTATAGCGGCGATAAGTACGTAACACGAATATGTAAATAAAGTAGATATTTAGAAGTGGTTATTAACGTAAAAACGATTGATTTTAGTAGCGAAAATAAAATAAAATTATTGCGGGTGAGTGAAAAATATCTCAAAAAAAATAAAAAATTATTGCGGGTGAGTGAAAAATATCTCAAAGAACTGGTATGTGAACGAGCGCTAACGAAGCGAACCGAAGTTTACCGAACAATAACGAACAAGTTATCTAAAACACGATCGTATAGGAAACGATATAAAATGGCGGACCACAAAAATGGAATGAATTTGGAAAGAAATAACTTTTACATTGTGTTGTACTATGCAATGCGGGTGCGGAAATAAAAAGAAATAGTTGTCGGTGCGGGAAAATACAAAGAATTTTAAACGACAATCTATTTGATTACGTAGTACAGTGACTGTTTAGTTATAACTGACCATGCGGTTTGAATTTAGAATGCGGCCAAAATGACCAAAGTTCATTCGGTTCGAAGTGACCAAAATTAATGGTGGCGCCTAAGACCAATAAGTGGGCGGAAAAATAAAATTGTTTGCGTTTATCCCAGACGCGGGGAGCTGGTTTGATAGAATAGTGGACTGTATTATGCGATTGAAAAAAGTACGTAGGTAGGTAACCTTGCAAGTGCGACACGAATTAGGACGACGAACCTGTGAATATGGACAAAGGAATTTTGCAGGAAAACATGCAGCACCACTGACCTGTAGATTCGCCGTCTTCAATATCCGCGTCGGCCGGCAGAGGGTTCAAGTCCTTGCTGGATTCTGGGCAGCGCACGAGGGGGGCGTGCTCAAACGTCTTTCAGCACATAAACACACACTTTTCGTAGTGTTTTAGACAATTGTTCGTAAATGCACTTGCGGCAGTTCGCAACCGTAAATTATTAATAAATTAACAAGGGGACATGTTCTTATTAACGCTCCTCTCGATGTTGTGACCGAGGGTCTTCACACCGTCACCGTAGGCGGTGACAAGAACAGCAATAGTCCAGGTGTGCATGTGGGAAAAGGATGGGACATGATAGGATAGTGACGCATTTTGCAAGTCATTTTTACTTCTACCCTGCAATGAAAATTATGAAAGAATACGAAATCCAACAATATACTGCCGAGGTGTTCCCACATTAATTTTATCGAAATTGCTTCAGCTCTTTTTGAGAAACTGAACAAAAACGAAAAATACGTATACCTAGATGACGTTTTTGTTTTCTCCAATTACGAGTATATTTAAATTCCACGTTTCATGTTATTGGAGTTTTTAATTCTGGGGTATAACAAATAAAAAGTGAAAAATAAAAAACTTTTTTACAAAAAAAAACAACCGACTTCCAAAAAAGAAAATAAGTACACTAAAAATTAAATACACTTCTGGACACATCTATTGGCCCACCTTAGAGTTTAGGTTTCGATGGCCCCTACTGAAATATGATTGCTAGATTGAACAAAAACTGTTGATGCAGTTTTAAACCTGATACATTTTACCATCTTTTTCGATCGTATTGTTTTAAATTTGAATTCAGAATACCATACGACATGGAGCTACGCCTAACAAGTCGGATATGCGCCTTGTTAAAGGCAATTGATTTTTGAATAAAAAACATGTTTTATCAAATAAAGGTTTAATTTAATAAGTTGCCTCCATGGGCATCTACCACAGCTCTCATACGATTAGGCATAGAGTTTATCAACCGCTCTATGAAATTTTGAGGGATCATCTCCCATTCCTCTTCTATGGCAGTTTTCAACTCCTGCATCGTCTGGGCAACTGGCTGACGAGCCCTAACACGTCTTTTTAGCTCGTCCCACATGTGCTCAATGGGTTTCATGTCTGGGCTTCTGGCTGGCCAGTCCATAACTGTGATGTTCACATCCCGAAGATATTCCCTGACAATGCCGGCCGCTTGGGCTCTTGCATTATCATGCATAAAAAGGAAATTTGGGCCCACATAGTCCGCGTATGGTATCACGTGAGGTTCTAAGCACTCACGAATGTACCTTTCAGCATTTAATGTTGGCAGCCGTGGTCCTGTAACAACCTCAAGTTGAGTTTTGCCGCTCGCGGATATACCGCCCCAGACAGTCCATGAGCCACCGCCATAAGCAACCCTCTCTTCAAAGCAGCATTGTGCGAAACGCTCTCCCTTACGTCGGTAGACCTTCTTCCTTCCATCATTGCCATGTAACACAATTTTAGACTCATCAGAAAAGAGTACACGGCTCCAATCTTGCTGTGTCCAATTTAAATGACTGCGTGCGAAATGAAGGCGCGCTGTTCGGTGGGCTCGCGTTAGTTTGGGCCCATTAGCTGGCTTGTGTGGTACCATATCGCGTTCTTTTAACCTTCTCCGAACAGTTCGAGCGCTCACAGATACTCCGTGGAAGTCGCGAAGTTGGTTTTGTATCTCAATGGAGGTAAGGTGACGATTTCTCAAGCTGGTCGTCACGATGAATCGATCCTGCCTTTCAGTTGTGACCCGATATCGTGACCTTCCTTGGCGACGAACAAAGCCGCCAGTCTCTAGGTACCTCCGATAAACATTTCGGACCGCAGATCGACTTAAATTAAGTTGAGCACTCACGTTTCTTTGGCTGTGTCCGGCCTGAATAAGTGCCACAGCTTGGGCGGCGACTTCAGGTGAAGTATCCATAGATTATTGATAGAACCTCACCTTAATGTTAAGAATAAGTAATGTTTGTTACAAAACCAAAGATATCAATCACTTTTTCAAGAATTAAATCCAAGTAAACCAGTAAAACCAAGTTTTCTTAGTATTCGATTGTTTGATATCAACAAACAGGCTCCAAATTGTCTTTTGTTTCTTTAAATTCTGTGTTCGTAATTCAAAAAAAGACTATTGAATGAAATTGTGAATGTGCCAGGTTCAAAACTGCATAAAAACTTTTTGCTCGACCTAATATAAAATTTTAGCTAGGACCAAACGAAACTGAAAATACAAGGTGGGCCAATAGATGTGTCCAGAAGTGTAATAACTTTAATTTCGGCAGTATCAAATGAAGAAGAAATAAAAAATACAAACACTGACTTCCGAAATTAAAGTTATTTTTTTAATTTTATGTGTATTTTCTTTTTTGGAAGTCGGTCGTTTTTTTTTTTGTAAAAAAGTTTTTTCATTTTTATTGAAAGTTTTGAATGTATGTATGTATTTGAATTACTTACGAGTATATGGGCATAAAGCCTGAAATAAATGAAATTATTATTATTATTATTATTTCGTTTATTTATTTTTTTACATATAATTTACATTTTTAAATATTTTTAAAAGAAAACATAAAAAAAAGAAAAACATTTAAAAATATAAAAAATAGTAGTCCGCCGGTATTGGGAGCAGGGTCCAAGCTACCGGTGGTTAGGGCTCCAGAGACAGGAACCTCCTCACAATGCGAGCCGTATCGAGGAGTACTGCCTTCTGTATCAGGCCCTTGATCCAACCGCGCAACGACAGCTTCGACAGGTGGTCGTCGAGGCTTTTGGCCATCAGGCCGTTGGCGGTAACGACTATCGGCACAATGACAGCCGAGTCCACATTCCACATATCGACAACCTCGTGTGCTAAGTCAAGATATTTGATTTGTTTGTCTTTCTCAGCTTTCACGAGGTTCTCGTCATGTGGAATGGTGACATCGATTATCATTGTGCGGCGCGCTAATCGGTCTATCACCACTATATCAGGCTTATTGGCAACAATAGTCCTGTCAGTGATGATAGACCGATCCCAGTACAACGTGACATGGTCATTTTCGAGAACTGGGTCGGGCGCATACTTGTAATACGGTACCTCAGAATCCACAAGTTTGTATTTTAAAGCAAGTTGCTGGTGAATAATCCTGGCTACTTGGTTATGCCTGTGCAAATACTCGCTGTTAGCAAGACGAGAACAACCAGAGATAATATGTCTGATGGACTCACCCGGACGGTGGCATGCCCGACACACGTCAACCGTCCCGTCCTTCATGATATGCCTCCGGTAGTTATTCGTCAAGATAACTTCGTCCATAATCGCACAGACAAAGCCTTCAGTTTCCCCGAAGAGGTCACTGAAACGTAGCCAGGCCACGGACGCCAAGAAATCTACATCAGGCCCATGAAGAGCCCGATAAAAGCGCCCGTGAAGCTCCTTGTCTTTCCATACCTCCTTGCGGTCATCAGTAGTGAGTATTACAGGTTTGCGCCAGTTCTCTTTAGCCATGGACAACGGGGTGAGTCCCTTGTCCACTGCGACCACATCGCGGTGCATACCCACGTCGGTTTCAAGAAAATATTCTCTGAGGCTGCACACCTCGCGGTTGTGGAGAGTTTTCGCATTTAAAAAACCTCGACCTCCACATTTCCGCGGGATGTACAGTCTCATCACCGATGATCGTGGGTGATGCATCCGGTTTGCGGTCAGCAGCGTACGGACCTTCCTATCCAGGGCGTCGAGTTCGGTCTGAGTCCATTTGAGTATGCCGAAAGAGTACATCAAAACCGGCATGACCCAACCGTTGAAGGCGCGCACCTTATTCCCGCCCGACAAAAGGCTGTTCAATACTTTTTTCAGGCGGCCAAAGAAGCGCTCCTTCAGCGATTGTTTCATGTCAGTAACGTTAATGCCTAACGCTTCCGACATACCCAAATATTTGTATGTTTCGGTCGAGGAAAGGGATCTAAGGTGTATGGAATCCGAGAGTTGAATCCCTTCGGATTCCATAATCCCCCCTCGCTTTACATGCATGACTGCACATTTGTCCACACCAAATTCCATCCTGATCGCGTTACTGAAAGTTTCAGTTACCTTCAGTAACTCCATCAGTCGCAAATTGTTGGGGGCAAAGAGTTTCAGGTCATCCATGTAAAGAAGACTTCTCAACCGATAGCCCAGCCCCGAATCCTCCAGCAATGTGCTTAGAGGATTCAGAGCTAAGCAGAACCAAAGAGGACTCAAACTGTCGCCCTGAAATATTCCCCGTTTAATCCATATAGGCTCATCGTTCCCCTGGATTGGTCGACATCCTGGATAGCGAAGGACCGTCTTCCATTGCCCCATACATGACCCAAGGAAGGTGCGCAGAGTTGCATCTATTTTGTACAACTCCAACACCCTCATGAGCCATGTATGTGGAACAGAGTCGTAGGCCTTCTTATAATCTATCCAGCATGTCGACAAATCCTTGTGGGATCGACGAACCTGCTGGCTTATGGCCATGTCTATGAGGAGTAGCTCCTTAGTACCGCGGGACCCGTTCCTACATCCATTCTGAGAGGCAGACATAATTAAATTACTCTCAATGTGATGATTAATTTTCGCTCTCAGGATGGATGTAAGAAGTTTATAGACCGTCGACAAACACATTATCGGTCTATAATTCTTAGGTTCCGCGGTACCACCTGTTTTATGGAGCAGGTGGGTAACACCAGTTGTTAGGAACTCAGGCAGCAACCCAGACTCTAAGGATGACTGAAATTGAGATGCTAGAAGCGCGTGTGAGCTGCTATACCACTTTAGCCAGAAGTTTTGCAGTCCGTCCGGTCCTGGAGACTTCCAATTCGGTAACGGACGGACTGCTCTGGCTATATCTGTTGGGCTGATATTAACTTTCTCCATTTCTGGTATAGCTTCGCACACGCGCTCAACATCACGCATCCAGCCACCCTCAGTGTGACAGACGGGCACCGACCAAATGCTGCGCCAGAATGTACTTGTGGCGACATCATCCGGGCGGCAGCCGTCCGTCACATTTTGTTCAGGTCGCTCCCAAGCTCTATATACCCACCTCTCATCGCTCTGGAACATGCGATTCATTTATTTTATTATTATTATTAATATTCTCCTCAGCAAACTCTTAATGCATAAAACTAGTCCACCATCTTTGGGAGTCCACCTTATTTGATTAAGAATGACATCACTAACCTAATTATGAATAATTGTCATCGGTCCATAATAAGTGTGCGAAGTTTCAATTCAATCCAACGACGTTTTGAAGTGGGTGAAAATCACGTTCAAAAGTACCGTTAAATACAAGCTAATAAAAGCATGTTAAAAAAAACTGGCCAAACGCGAGTCGGACTCAGGCACGAAGGGTTCCGTACCATAATATACATAATAAAAACGGCAAAAAAATCACAAAGGTTGTATGGGAGCCCCCTTAAATATTTACTCCATTCTGGTTTTTAGTTGTTAAAGCGGCAACAGAAATACATCATCTGTAAAAATTCCAACTGTCTAACTACCACGGCTCATGAGATACAGCCTGGTGACAGACGGACACACAGACAGGAACCCTAAAAATAGGCCAGGCTCAAAAATTATCCAATAAAACTACGGATACCTATCTATGTATGCCTAGCATCTATCATTTAAATTACCTTGTACCTACCTACCCAACCAAATAGATTTATGTTAGAGAAATCGACCACAAAAACGAGATACGAATAATCTAGGATTCAAACAGATATCAAATCTATTTCTTGTAGTTAATCTCTCGTTATGCCTATCGAGATTTACGTCATCTAACATCAGTTAAGAGAGCGGTGTTACCGCCCATTCGATACTTACATTCACTTATGTAAGCCTGGTACCTAGCTCGTAATGTTATTTAATTTTAGTTTTTGGCACAAACAGGATGTAACGCAAATAAGTGGTCATATTTTCAACCCCTGACGCAAAAAGAGGGGTGTTATAAATTTGTCTTTCTGTTTTACATACGTTACATACAAATATGTTAAGATTGTTGTATATAATTATATAGATTCAAGTTCTTCAAACTTAACAGACAGATGTGCTGCTGGGGAGTTTGTTGGCCACTTCTCCTTCACTGCTAAAACACTAGGAAGTGGTGACGGGCGGGCGTTTTTGGAAGACTTGTCTTTACGTAGAACTTTGACGTTCAAAAAGTGCTGGCTGATTTTGATTTTGTCTGTCTGTCTGTCTGTGGCACCTTAGCTCTTAAGGCCCTTCTCACGGTCCAGTGGCGCCCTCACTGAATAAAAAATCGTAGCATAGCACAGAAAATAAATATTAAAAAATACAACTTCACGTTTGTTACAAAGAGGATAAAGAATTTTTACGTTGTTAAAACAGATCACAAAATATTTCGTATCCAAAGTAGTAGGCAAAAGTGTCAGAAACGGCCGTTTTTGGTACTTTTGCCTACTACTTTGAAGTCATGCTCGCACCGATAAAATCAATTTTCCACAAATTTTAAATAAGAAAAGCAAGATAAATAGGCCGTTCTGACCATTCTCTTGGAATTAGACTGTCGTATAGGGTGGAATTGTTTGAATTACAGCAACCGTCAGGAAGCAAACCCTCCTTTTTTATTTTATTTTTTTAGTGTTCTATTCACTTTCTAGGTTTGCCTGAGTTGTTTAGTCTCTTTGTTTTTAAACGGTTTTTTTAATTGCTGTTTCTTTTTATTATTTCTTGCCATCTAGAGATCAGTGACAGAACTAAAACCAGTAAGTTGAAGCTAGCGCCATCTAGTGCAGTTTTATATAACTGTCATTCTAGGTGACGCGTTGGTTTTCTAGCGGTGTGAATAGTTCATACTCCGATCTACAGATGGCGCTGCAACTGGTATAAAATTTTGTTTTACATTCTTTTTCTAAAATAATTCTTTTAAATCCAAATTCTCTGAAAATCTATTATTTTTTGACTGCACTTGATGTGTTTTTGGTAAACCTCATTGGTTTGAGGTTTTTTTTTTATTTTATTGTTTTTAGACGTTCAAGCATTTGCTAATCTTGCTACGTGGCTAATCCGGCACTAGTCCTATGGGTATGTTAGTGGTGCACATGGATCAAGCTCAAAATGTTTCAACGGACTTAGGGCGAAATTTTTATAATGGTCAAAATAACAGAATCGGTTAATTAAGAAGGGAAACATGTCATAGCATGCTAATTTTTCAAGAGACACAAAAAACTTATTTCTAAAAATGTTAATTAGAAAATTGCCTTAATTTTTTGTTATTTTAAATAATTTGCATTATAATACATAATTTAGAATGATTTTTTTATACTATAGCATTGTGTCGTTTACGTAATAATTAATCAAAAGTCATTGACTTGTTCCCTTTCTTACCCAAACTCAAAAAAGGAAGGAAAAATAAAAACTAGCACATGACTTACATACTTTAATCATCATCATTAACATTATTTTCACTTGTGTTAGGCCAATTTTCTATAATGTTAATAAAAAAATCCTTCTGTGTGTGTGGAATGTACTGCAAAGTGCGTTTTAGATCTTCGATCTTCTTTATATTGATAGGCACAGGACCATTGTATGCTTTTTGTTCTGGTAGAGTTGGAATAGCTGATCGGTTCCTTCTCAAATCAAAAGTGCAAACTCGAGTTTGGTTTTGGATGAATGGGCGAGTTATCACACATCCTTTCCGATCCGAAGAATATTCGAATTCTAAGAATTGCGACACTTAAAAGTGTTGCTTTTGATTTCGTGGGACCTGCCGCGATTGAGTTTCAACAGAAATAGCATCTCTCTTATAAAACTTCGTCCACCAACCCTTAAAGTCCAATATGTCTTCGGTTTTGACCATCGAAACGGTAAAGTTTTGATTTGCACTGCATATAAGTTGACAAATTTCCATTGGCTGATAATACCTGTCTTTTCTTTTTAGTACTTTTTTAACAGTGCCGAAACATCGATTATTGGGTAAAAAGGAATGACCACGGATAGGCAGTCGATGGTAAATCTTGTCAAATCGCCCTGTATCTACAAGAGTTTGGCACAAGCTTATCATGACATGATTTCTGTTCTGCCCCCCACAAGCGTCAGTAAAGACGTAAAGTTCTCTTACGGTTTGTGGCACCTGTTCCTGAATATAATGCCATAAAAATGAACATGTTTCATTGGGCCCTTTCAGTGCCATTCCCTCGTGATATAAATAAAACCGACTTTCGTTGGTTTTAAGATTTTTTATGCAGAAGGGATATAAAGAAAGCTGTCTGTAATAGAACATTTCCTGCACTGGAATACACGGCAATGATATATTTTGCATATAATCAAAACATATTCCTAAAACATCATCTCTTGATTTGCTAAATCACAGCTGTTTGAAAATGACAAATTAAATCAGTGTTACTTTAAAAATAATCCGTTGATTAAGAAAAGGAACAAGTCATGGACTTGTTCCTTTTCTTACCGTCATGTTAAAAATTGATGCCCTATACCAATTAAACTTCTGTACTGACATATTCCGTTTCTTGATTGTTATGTTTGCCTTGCCATAGAGAATCGAAATCCACAAATATTGCCAAAGGTGAAAAAAGTTGACATGTTCCCTTTCTTACTTAACCGATTCTTAATCCAGAAATAAGTAGAAAATATATAAGGGAAAAAGGGACAATGTCGTTCAGTTAAGTAAAAACGTTGTATTTTTTTTTAATATTGATTTATAGGTAGTTAAAAAATAAAAATAAGCAAAGGTTTAAATATTTAGTAAATAACATTTTTACTTAAAACGTACCTATTTGTCTTTGTCTTATTATTTGGAAAGAAAATTTATCAAAAAATAACAGGTTTCGGGGTCATTGCCCCTGGCTATTAATAATGCCGCTCTGCAAAACGGTAATGACAATTATTAAACCTCTTTGTTTCATTAAAAAGTGAGATCAATTATAAAAGTGGCCCTAAATACACTTGGTTACTTTAATAATGACAACCATGTGATCGCTAGGTCTAATCAAAGTGAAAATAACTTTAATTTCGTAATTCGGTGTTTGTATTTTACTTCTTCGTTATTTGACACGACTTCCGAAATTAAAGTTATTTTTTTAATTTTTAGTGTATTTATTTATTTTGGAAGTCAGCTGTTTTTTTTTTGTAAAAAAGTTTTTTATTTTTTACATTTTAGTGTTTACACCCCAGAACTAAAAACCCCAATAACATGGAATGCTTGAGGCATTAAGTCCGCCTCTGTACTTGTATGTGCGTAAAGTGTTAAATAAATAAATGGAACGTGGAATTTGGAGAACACCAAAACGTCATCGAGGTATACATATTTTTTGTTTTTTTTTTCAGTTTCTCAAAAAGCGCTGAAGTAATTTCGATAAATTTCTATGGGACCACCTCGGGAGTACTTATATTCTTTCGATAAAAAAAGAATTTTGAAAGTCGGTCCACAACTGACGGAGAAATCGGCGAACATACATTAAAAAAAAAATAACGCATACACTTGAACACAAAACCTCCTCTTTTTTCGTCAAGAAAGTCGGTTAAAAAGTGGCCCTAAATACACTTGGTTACTTTAATAATGACAACCAAGTGATCGCTAGGTCTAATCAAAGTGGAATAGGGCCGCGCACAAGTTTACTTGTGGTACCTTAATGCCTACGTTAGGTAACTACTGCGTATCTCAATACTCATCCTCCTACCATTTTCCCATGTTACTCAGGATCAACGCAACAAGCTTCCTTCTTCTATACTCCTTCAAGCTGTCATTCTCTTTTCTATCAGTTCCTGTTTTAGGTTTTCGTAGACCTAACAAGGACAAAAAACCCTTATAGTTTCGGTCAGTCCGTCTGTCCGTCCGAGGCATAGCTAGAAGAGTGCTATTACTAACGGGTGATTCATTTGGAGTTACTTTTTTGTCTATGCATTTTTCGACAGATAAAGCGTCAGCCATGACAACCTAACCTAATATTTTCATTCACTATAGTTTGACATTTCATCATGGAAAGACTAAGCACGGCACAACGCCTACAAATTATTCAACTTTATTACGAAAATCAGCGTTCTACGAGGAATGTGTTTCGTGCACTTAGAGCAACATATGGTCCACATAATCGCCCTACCGAACGCACTATTCGCTATACCATCGAAAAGTTTGAAAGGGAATTTTCATTATTAGACAATAAAACTTCAAACTTCAAAACTTTTGGTACCAACAAGACGGCGCCACTTGCCACACAGCACGTGAAACCATGGCTTTGTTGCGAGAAAAGTTTGGTGAACAGTTAATTTCGCGTTTCGGACCAGTCAGTTGGCCGTCTTGATCCTGTGATATCACACCCTTAGACATTTTTCTGTGGGGTTATGTAAAGTCCAAAGTTTATATGGATAAGCCGCGTACGATTGATCAACTGGAAGCCAACATTACTCGCGTTATTCGCCAAATACCACTGGAAATGCTCGTTCGGGTCATCGAAAACTGGAACTCCAGAATGGACCACCTTAATAGCAGTTACGGACAACATTTGAAAGAAATAATCTTTAAAAAGTAAATGTAAGGAATGGTTCTTTTGTATAATAATAAAGATTACCCGATAAATTTGTTTTATTCATATTTTTTTTAGTTTTGGAAAAAGTAACTCCGAATGAATCACCCATTAGAAACATGCAATTTTGCATGGATAATTTATTTTTATGTTATCTCCCAAAAATGTAAAGTGGGCTGCATTACTTTTCTTCTCGCCTATTATATTGTGTGTGGTAATTGTTGGACAGGGCTTTCAAAATATTTCCAAGATTAGACAGTGTTTTTATCGATTCAGTGATTCGTTTGCGAAATATAAAACTAGAGAATTCGTTGAAGAAAAAATGAATTTTCAAAAAATCCCCCTCGCCTTAAAAGCTAAACTTGGTTCTTGAAAAATCGAATTGTTTACTTCCCATGCGCTGGGCTGGTAGACGCGAGAGGGGTTAAAGGACAACTGTCACCACTTTTTATTATTGTGGGTTGGTAAATCATTCAATGACATCTCCCGCTCTGGGTGAAGCAGGAGGGCGAGACATGTACCATACCAAAAACGGCCGTTTCTGATACTTTTGCCTACTACTTTGGATACGAAACATTTTGAGACCTGTTTTAACAACGTAAAAATTCTTTATCCTCTTTGTAACAAACGTGAAGTTGGATTTTTTAATATTTATTTTCTGTGCTATGCTACGATTTTTTATTCAATGAGGGCGCCACTGGACCGCGAGAAGGGCCTTAATGTCCAATGACGTTCTGTCTATAACCTTTCATAGTCTAAGCTCAAACCAATCTTCTTTGTAACTTGGGAGCTATAATTCCCATAGGGTCGGTAATGAAAACCGCTCACAGACTGATACTAAACGCACTGATGATAGCAATATAAATCATGAGAAAGGTAAATAATGCAAGTTAACTTATTCCTACTCCAGTTAGTTCAAACACATTCTTACCAACATCGCTGCAACAAAAACAAACAATTCCTCCACTCGGAATGCTAGTAATTATCAAAGTTTTGCAGTTTGCCGAGCTCGCCCGAGTATCCACGAGCGTACCCGAGCGACGGTTGAATAATTAAAGAAGTTTAGAAGTGAGAGTATGTATGTATGTAGATAAGTGCGGAGTGGAGACTCTTGGGATTGAAGGGTCGCTGGGAGCTGCAACAAAGATCACGGTAACTTAGGTTTGTGGTGAAAGGTTTATGTGGGTTGGCCCGTTGCATGAATTTAATGTGAAATACAGGGTAGCCCGCGAAGTTAAAATTATCTCACGTTTTTGCAATTTACAGGTCAGGGTCAGATTGTATGTTGGTCAAAATATGATTCGCGGTCATAGGAAGTATGTATTTATAGAATTATAATCATTCGAATCATCGATATAACTCTCTCAGTTAGAATTGATGTCAAATGTCATGATTTCATGAAAAACGCTTTCAATGATATTCGAAAAAATAATAAATCTCGACTATTACTCCATAATTATATCCTAAACACAGTATTACAAGAAGACAATTTTTTGTTTCTTTTCTTTTTTTTAAAACACGTTGCCACACACTAGGAATTGCTCCTGTATCGTGGGTGCGTTCACAAACATGTATATAATTCACATACACAAGACACCCAGACCCGGAACAACTATCTGTAGGCCATACTAATATATTTGTTCCGTGCGGGATGCGAACCCGCGACACGTAGCGCAGCAGCCGAACGCTCAATCACTGCGCCAACCGTGCCGCCAAATTGTTTGTGAATTGATTGAATTGAATAGTCATTCCATACAGCAATATGAACTTAGAAGGTTGTATTGATGATTTTAATGATAACAGTTCTGTAAATACGTACTTGCTACAGCCGCGAATCATTTTGATCGACATACAACCTGATACTAACCTGCGAATTGCAAAAAACTTAAGAAAATTTGAATTTCGCGGGTTACCTTGTCGCTTCCCCCTTAAGTATGTATATAGCCGCCAAGTGGCGCCCTCATTGCAAAAATCGTAGCAAAGCGTAGAAAGTTGCGTTTGTTACAAAGGGAACGAAACGGCCGTTTTTGACACTTGCTTACTAAGTACTTTGGATACGAAACATTTTGAGTCCTGTTTTAACAACGTCAAAATACCTTATCCTCTTTGCAACAAACGCAACATAGCATTCTTTAGTCTTTGTTTTCTATGCTAAAATATGATTTTTTATTCAATGAAGGCGCCAATTAAGCTGCGGAGGTAGGCCCTTAAAGGCACCACGAACTTTCTAGTGACTATGGATGGATTGTGTGAAAAAATATAAGGCTGGAAAGAAGGTGATTATTGATATAGTCTTATGATCATTAACACTTACATATTATAAAAAAGCCCTCACCTGTTTTTTTTTTTCGCGATAAACTCAAAGACTACTGTACGGATTTTCATTCAGTTTTCACCAATAAGAGTAATTCACGAGGAAGATTTAGGTGTATAATTTGTACCCGTGCACAGCTGAGGCGTGCACACATCATTCTTCTGCCCTTATCCCAATTTATTTGGGGTCGGCGCAACATGTCTTTTTCTTCAAAGGCAGACACCTCCACCAGTTCTTCCCATCGGTTCGCGAACGGCTGGATAGGACATGGCTGGAGGTGGATCACTGTGTCGCCCAATTTCTCACAGGTCATGGCAACTTTAAGAGTAAATTATTTTCCTTCAAGCTTGTTGCCTCACCTTTATGTCAATGTTCTACTCTTGATTGCGAATACGAACAATCCGCACATCATATCCTGTGGGAGTGTACTCTTTGGCAGGCTGAGCGCAATATTATGTTGGATAGTATTCAGCCTACGTCTGGAGTTGTCTATTACACGGACCTTGTGGAAACTAGAACGAATTTCCATGCGTTCAAGCGTTTTTGCCATACCGATTATTGGAATCAAGTGTAACAGCTCACAATTTTAGGACCCATTAATATTAGTGTTTTTAAACCAGTGGTGCTTGGCAACTGGGCTTACCCCAGTTGTAAAAACCCACTTTGTGCCTAATGGCCTAGTTTTGTTCTGTCTCCCGCTTGATTAGGAGGGAAGTGGAAATTATGTTTTTCTTACTCCTCCGCTGTCTTTTCTGATTAATTTCGTTGCGGGACCCAAGACAGCTTAATCGTTTCTCTAGGACTCGTCGAGTTTCATTGCCTCGGCGTTTTTGCTGGTGGTCGCCATTGTTGATTCTGGCTTACAGAAGTTACAGTGGTTTGGGAATTAGTGTGGCGGGCTTGTCCCAAAAAAAAATGAATTTTTCTTCTATTAGTCGTCAACTCTGTAGTCACCCCCTTTTTACCCATATCCTCTTTCACACAGTCCAACCATCGTTTCTTTGGCATTCCCCTACTCTTATAGCCATCCACATCCATACTCAAGACTTTTCTGACGACATTTTCTTCATTCCTCCGCATCACATGCCCATACCACTACAACCGATTTCCACACAACTTTTCAGTCAGCGGTGCCACTTTCAGACTTCCTCTTATATACTCATTCCTAATTTATTTATTTATTTACACTTCATGCAACTAAAGTACAAAGGCGGACTTAATGCCTTAGGCATTCTCTACCAGTCAACCAAGGGTGGTGGAGAGATAATATGGCAGGTGCATATAAAAAAAAAAACAAACAAAGCAACACCAAGTAGAAATATTAAAAAAAAAACGTGAACGAAAATATAAATATTAATAATAAACATACATATATATTTAATATAATAAACCAATAAATATATATATATATAAAGTATCTAATAAATAAGGATGCGCGAAACCACAAATCGCTCTTAGCATTCTCATCTCAGAAAATGCTTTTCATTCATCCCTTTTGTGGCCCAACATTCTGAACCATACAAGACAGCAGGTCTGACCATTGTTTTATAAATCTTCCCCTTCAGTTTAAGGGGAATGCGGGAATCGCAGATAGTCCCAGTAACCTGCCGCCATTTCATCCATCCAGTGTTAATTCTGTGCTTAACAGTCCTATCTATTTCGCCATCGCTTTGCACGAGTGAACCGAGATACAGAAAATCGGTGCAGACTGGGAGAAGCGTGCCATCAAGCAACATTCACTAGCTTCTGTTGCCATTAATTCTCCAATCTGCTCTGGATCTCAGGTCCATCTTCACCGACCAGAACAATGTTGTCGGCAAACAGCATGCACCAATGCCTCCTCCTGTATTTCCGACGTAAGAGCGTCCCACTAGTGGTATGTATAGTCTGTTGTAGGTATGGATGAATAAAACCTGCTGCACCAACCCCAAATAAATTAGAATACGGGCTCTTGGGATGGACAAAGTTTCAAGACTAATACACAATTTACTATTGTGTCACTTTTACAGTCTTCTAGTAGATACCTAATTATGTACACGATTAGTTTTACTTCTTACTTGTAACGCATGAAAAATTCTTTGTTCACATTTAGAAAACAACCAGGAATCTATCACCACTCATTATGGCACAGTACCTACATAAGTTTGCGATTTCTGATTTTCGCCTTATGTTTTTGTATTGTTTATTGGGTCTGTCCTCTTTTGTCGTACAGCATACTATTTTAAAAATTCTATTTTTATTTTTTTGTTAGGCTGGCGTTCGACCACTATCTCGCTTGATGGTAAGCGATGGTATCGTTAATGATGGCAGACGCTTGCCTTTTTTTTTTGGCGGCGTGGGAAATAATCCAATGACTTCTCCCGCTCTGGGTGGGGCGGGAGGGCGGCAAGTCCTTTTTTTTTTACTGTGGCAGCGGCCGGGGCAGTAAGGGCCACTCCGTTGAGCTTCCCTCACGCATCCAGCCTCCGCCTTCGCGAGCATTACTGCTTCGCAGAAGGCGGAGACTGTACCATGGCCTGAACCAGGGCCGACGCGAGAGGCCGCTGCCACACACGGACACGGCGGTGCTCCGCCCAAGAGCGGGGCAGACTTCCACCGTATGCTCCACCGTGTCCTCTGGGCGATGCGCGCAGTGATAACACCCGGGCATTTCCTCCCGCCTTATCCAAAACAGGAACCCCCTGAAGCAACCATGTCCGGTGAGATCCTGCGTCAGGCGGAAGGTGAGGACGCCGTGACTCCTCTCCAGCCGAGACGCTTGCCTTGAATAATAGTAAATAAATCTATTAACTGTTTACTTAAAGGCTAAAAATGAAACACAGACCCCAGCAGGGAATTTCACTCGTGCGTATATTTAAGATGTCCATCATGTTACTTGTTCAACCTTATTTAACTTTTTGCTACTCGTATTAAACATACATAACAAAGGAAACGTGAAGAAAAGAAGTATTTTGATTAAACGGAATTTATTTACAAAAAGTATATTAAACATATTTACAATTTTAAACAATAAATTAGTCTTTTTGCAATACAAAACAGTTTGGTACATTACACTTAAAAAATAAAAAGATATTATTAAATAAAACAGTAATGAACACAATCAAGTTTCCTACATAATACACAATGAATATAAATATAGAAAAAGAAATTACGTTATGACTATTGAAAACTGTCTGATCTAAGAGATCTGACTGAAAAATTTACTAAATGACTATAACTGTCATTTGCTTTGATGATCTATCTGACTACCTATACAGAAGAAATCTATTTACTTAAACTTACTTAAAAGTCGTGTTCAATTTTAGCTTCGAGTCCAACTTGGGGCTTGTCATGTCCAAAGGTCTTCTCCAAGTTACCTCCAGCAACGAATCTGGTGTTTTTGTCTACTTTCCATACCCCATCACCAGACAGGGTCATCTGAAATATGTTTTTTTTTGTTAGACTTTTGTGTAACAGCACTTCTTTTATTTTGTCTTACCTGGTGGAACCTCTAGTTCTCAAATATGGTTCGAAGTTAAATTATTCTTTGTGAAAGATGACAAACTAAGTAAAGGTTAGTAAATCACCCTTTTTCTAATCGTTTAACTGATCAGATCAGGTTGTGTCTCCAGCAAACATTTTAGAAAAGTTATATAGTTCTCTAAGGTATCTTGTTAAAACTGAATACTTACACCAGTACCCTGTCCAATTTCTTTATGAACATCTAGAGAAGCTCTTGCATTATCGTTAGCATTATGCCAGTCAAACTTGGTGCCTAACACACTTCTGTCACCAGCAGGACCGAGTACCCTTTCTCCGTACGCTTGTCCCTGGAAACGACCGCGCTGGTCGTTGAATATGTCAGCCTTGTAACCGCCTCGACCCTGTGGAAAGATGGTTTGGTTAGAAAAATGTTCGAAATACTCAAAGTCATTATCCTCCTGCCCAGTCTTAGCTTCTCCTCTTCTTCCATCATCATCTACCAACAGCCTAACTTTGTCCACTGCTGGGAATATACCTCTCTTTTCCTGTGCCAATGCTTGTGCAAATATGCCAACCTTTTTTAACGTCTTTTTTAAAGTAGACTTAGTTAATTCTATATTGTTTACCAAAACAGTTAAAGTATCTATGAATCTTAAAAAAATCACCAAAGCGAATTTACGAACCGATGAAGAGATGGTTTTAGTCATTCTTTATTATCATCTCTCTTTCACCGCAACTATGGTGTTTCAAACTTAGTAAACTTATAAACCTAACAGTTTATTGTAGGGTAAGGACAATACATTTGCAAAATATCGAATCGTGTTCTGCAGCACTACAAGTGTAACACGAAAATTTTTTGTCAGTGTTAGCATATATTTCTTTTCTCACATTGAATGTTTAAGAATAGGGGACTATGAAGTTCATGCGATGATTTAAAGATAACCTATTCAAATAATTAGTGGCGGGTCTTTCTAACCAGAATCTCTGTCTAGGATGCACTGGTAAAATTACTCACAAATAATCCAGCATCATTGCCGCCCAAAGTGCCAAAAATTTTGCCTCCACCGGCGTTACGCTCAAATTGTAATTCTTTCATAAACCGGCTTTCATCTAGTTCCGGTCTGTAGGATTTGGCGTTGGAGCAAGCCACGAGAGCAGCGAAACACAAGAAAACTTTAGACTGCATGATGAATCTGAAATGTAAAGAAGATAACTAATCTAAAAATTACTTATACATAGATAAGAGATCTGAATAACATGGCAATACAATATCACACTTCTTTAGGCGTACTTGGTGTAAAACCTTCATTTTGGCATGTTGTTGTAAAGTGAGGAAGCAATTGCAAAAGCAGAAATCAAGACTGTTTTTTTTTCGAAAAATTTTACCCCATTTATACCCAATCCGCGGATCTAACCCAAGACCTTTCAGGTAGTCTTTTTAACTCCATCTAATCAGTCTTTTTTTTTTGGGGTGGGATTCATCCAATGACATCTCCCGCTCTGGGTGGAGCGGGAGGGCGTATCAGACTCTTACTGACTAAAACCCACCCCTGTTCCTTCCCTGCCTGAGTGCCCAGGGGAGCGGTAGCTCTGCTACGAATTTATCCGATACCCCTAGGCATGTAGGCACCGGCCATGATGGGCCCCGTCAGTGGTGGCTGATAAATTCTCTTTGAGGCGCGCGTGGAACACTACACGCCGTCGACTCACGGGCCTGGTGCTACGGTGGCCGAAGATCGAATCAAAGTCTAACTGCGTTTTATTAAACTAAAAAGCAATGTAACAAGTATGCCCAGGATAAGCCTGTGCTCACTTGTTCTGAAAGCTGATGGCACCAAAAGGGTGTTATTTCAGCTTATATTACATAGGATATCCATACTTTTATATATTACACACCTTATTAAACTGTTATTTCTTTCCTCCACAAGGAACTCTTGCAAACTGTGCCTTCTTCAATCCCGAGTCGATTATTTATACTAACTTCAATTTTTGTGGTGAATTCCCTGTACCGAGAGGCAAGGGGACTTATTTGAGATGACGTCGTGGGTCAAAAGGAGCTCATTTGTTTTTAATTGAACGATTAATTTTTTAGCGGATAATTGGATAGTAGTGTGTGTGTGTGTGTCAGTGGTATGGAGATAACGGTTGAGGTGTAAATAACATTTAATAGGTATCGGGATTGTTTCCTATCTAGTAATATACTCGTACTATCTGTAATATTTTTTTAATTTTTAATTTTTATTTATTTATTTGGTTAACCACACAATACATTTACAATATACTCTTTTGTAATATGTTCATTCGTTAGTGTAACAATTAATTAAAGGTTAACACCTCATGCACTTTTTAAGGTTATACATTATTATTTCGTTTATTCATTTGTAAATACATATAAATTATATTTTTAAATATTTCAATGAAAAAATAAAAAAAAACATTTAAAAATATAAAAAATAGTATCCCACCGGTATCGGGAACAGGGTCCAAGCTACCGGCGGTCAGGGCTCCAGAGAGAGGAACCGCCTGACAATGCGAGACATTATTATTATTATTATTTTACATTATTATTACGATTACAACAATAAATTTCATATGTTTGACAACAATTGATAGTAACAGCAAGAACAAAATAAAATACAATTGGAAGATTAATAAATAAAATTACATTATAACACGCAACAGGCAAAATCACAATCATTAAAATTAAATTTCAATTAAAATAGATTTAATTGGAGAGGACAATACCTATCTAGGAATAGATACAGATATTATTATTCTATTACAGAAATACACACGCATTTTGTTTTAACATATCTTTTAATTGTTTGCATAACTTTCGCTTATAAATAAAAACCGGCAAAGTGAATGTTGGACTTCACATATTTAGGGTTCCGTACCAAATGAGGGAATCATCAAAGAAAAAATCTGATTTATCAATATATAGGTGTTTGTTAGTAAAATATACGTAATAATTAACGTTATCACCAAATTTCAAGTTCATAGGTCAATGGGAAGTTAAAAAATAAAAAACTTTTTTACAAAAAAAAACAACCGACTTCAAAAAAAAATACACTAAAAATTTCTAAATAACTTTAATTTCGGAAGTCGGTGTTTGTATTTTTACTTCTTCGTTATTTGACACCGACTTCCGAAATTAAAGTTATTTAGAAATTTTTAGTGTATTTTTTTTTGAAGTCGGTTGTTTTTGTTTGTAAAAAAGTTTTTTATTTTTCACTTTTTAGTTGTTATACCCCAGAACTAAAAACCCCAATATAATAGAACGTGGAATTTAAACATTTGGAGAACACCAAAACGTCATCGAGGTACACGTATTTTCCGTTTTTGTTCAGTTTCTCAGAAAGTGCTGAAGCAATTTCGATAAAATTTATATGGGACCACCTCGGGAGTATATTCTTTCAGATGAAAAAAGAATTTTGAAAATTGGTTCACAACTGACGGAGAAATCGGGTAACATACATACAAAAAAGAAAAAAAAAGAAAAATAAACATACAGACGAATTGAGAACCTCCTCTTTTTGGAAGTCGGTTAAAAATTCTTCAGAACAAAATTATACAATAATTAGATCTAACCAGCTGAACTAGAATACCTATACCTTTTTTTTTTGCTCCCGCTCTGGGTGGAGAGGGAGGGCGTGTCAGAGTTTTACTTACTAAAACCCACCCCTGTTCCTTTAGTTGCCTGAGAGCCCTGGGGCGCGGTAACTCTGTTCGAATTTATCCGCGACCCTTGGGCAGGTACAGAAAAGAGCCTAATAATACAATAAATGCATAAAATAACTTTTGACCTATAAATTAGCCGTTAGAGGCAAGAATAGGCCTATTTTTTTTGAAAAATCAATATCAATTTTCGGACTCAGCTGTATAATAACAGTCTTACCAAGGAGTGTCGTATTACCCAGTTACTGGGTTGTGGAGATCAGATAGGCAGTCGCTCCATGTAAAATACTGGTATTTAGCTGCATCCGGTTAGACTGGCAGCCGACCCCCAAGATAGTTGGGAAAAGGCTAGGCAGATTGACTGTATAATACGTCGATAAGATTTTTAAAAGTAAGAGTAGCATCTACAACTACTCCGAGATACATATTACATTTACAGTTATATTTTTTCGAGATTATGGTTGTATTACAAATAATACGTGCTTGTATATCTGGAATTGTTATAGATAGAATAAAACACAATACAATTCCTACTATAATATATCCTACTAATATTGTAAATGTGAATGTAAGTTTGTTTGTTAAGCTTTCACGCCAAAACTACTTAACCTATCATCATGAAACTTTGTACACATGTTCTTGGAGGTATTTTTTTTTTTTTGGGGTGGGAAATCATTCTATGACTTCTTCCGCTCTAGGGTAGAGCGGAAGGGCGTGTCAGACTCTTACTGACTAAAACCCACCCCTGTTCCTCCCTGTCTCGAGTGCCCAGGGGCGAGGTAACTCTTTCGAATTTATCCTCCACCCCCGGGCAGGCATCGGCCGTGGCAGGCCCCGTCCTTTGCTAACAACTCTTTGAGGCGCGCGTGGAACACTACGCGCCATCGACTCTCGGGTCTGGTGCTGATCGGACGGCGAGTTACCCACTACTCGCCGTCCGCAGGCCCGGGTCTACGGTGGCCGGAGATCGTCTCGCGGCGTCCGAACCCCCTGGCGTCTCAGGCGGCGGCTGCGGCTGGGGGCGCTAGGGCGACTCGGCTGTTGTCGAGTCTCCCTAACGTATGCCGCCTCCCTCTTCGCGAGCATTACTGCTTCGCAGAAGGAGGAGACGGCTTCCCATTCCCTCTCGCTCCGTACCATGGCCTGAACCAGAGCACGGCGCGAGAGGTCGCTGCCGCCTATCGCATCCACGAGGACACGGCGGTGCTCTGCCCAAGCGGGGCAAACCTCCACCGTATGCTCCACCGTGTCCTCTTCTTGGAGGTATTAGAAGTAACATAGGATACTTTTTATGAAAAAAAAGGGCGGAACCGCGGGCGACAGCTAGTAGTTTATATATCACTATTTATATTACAAAGTACGAAATCATGGGAATGAATACATATTTTTAAGGGATGGATTTGAGTTGCGGAGAGAAAAGCGTTTGTATTTAGTATTGTTGCCATTTAATGTTGGTAAGATTATGTTGCAGCCAATTATTAGCAGTGGTGAAACCTTGCTGAGCATATTACAAAAACTTCATGAAATTTATTAGGTATGGGAGGACAGGAGTACGATATCACCAGCATCCCCTATAATTATACCCGAATTAAGTTTTATCTAAAACTTAATTCCGGTACATAAATATGTACTTAAGAAAAAGAGTTGGTCCTAATATACTTCCTTGAAACTCCCCGAAAGTGGTATTTTTTTAAATTCGGAACTGATAAAATTAACTATTTTTACACATTGGCAGAAGTTATTTAAATAGTCTGCAAAAAGTTTAAGCTATTTGCCACAAATACCTATATTCTCGAGCTTGTTCAACACGATAGCAACAGATATAGTATCAAATGCTTTCGCTAGAGCCAGGAAAACACCTATTGAATTATTGCCTTTTTTTTCTAGATCTTGAGATATGTAATAGGTAATCTCTTAGCGTTGGTTGTTGATAATATTGGTCGAAACCTAAATTGTTTATCGAATAGGATAGATTTAGACTTCAAGTACTTCATTAACCTATTATTAATGAGTTTTTCGCTGGCAATATTGAAATGAGTCGGTACTTGAAGCCAATTCCTTTTCTCCTACTTTGTGTACTGGAACTACTTACTTAGAGAGGTAATTTTGGAAAAAAGTGGTAATGACGGTACTAAAATCGTTCTAAATGGTTCTACTACTATGAAACCGAGAATGATTTCCATTTCAATTAAATATTTTTAATTCAAGGTCGTAGATAATAAATATTTATTTCTTTATCCAACTTATCTATCATTACAAGTCCCAAACCTAATATGTAATTAGCAACTAACTCAACCAAATCACAAACTTACTAAAATAAAAATGTTTTGATAAGTTATTATTCAAAAAATTACAAGAAAAATTTGTCTGTAATCGTCTTTGCTCACTTAATTATAAATATGTTTATTCAAACATGCCTAAGACAAAAATAACTTTGAAATAAAATAAAAAATTGCTATGCCTGACATTATGTACATTCCAGCGGATAAGACTTGACGCTTGCACATACAGTGTTCGTTGCACAGTCACTTTGCGTATAATAAACCACTCTTTTTGTACCTTTAATTTGTCTTTGATGGGCGTACCGCGTATACTACCCTGTCTCCATGAAGGTTCTGTTTTGGTGCAAAATTAAAGAAAATGTTTTGTATTTGGTTGGCCCGACGTATCGTGGCAAAAACATCTCATAATAATATTATGTGCTGCATGGCAACATGGCAAATTCTATCTTTTTAATCAAAATCATACTAAAATGACGGCGCGTGCGGAGCAATTTGCCGCGGCACAAGACCAGGTACAAATCTTTTCCATACACAGCCGTTTGCGCACTGATTGACCAAAAAACTAGCAAAACATGTAGGTGAGGTAAGTAGAGGCAGCTACTAGAACGATTGATTTTGACACGTGCATATTTCAAGATATTTTAGCCTTACAGTATTTGTGTAGTTTCCTTAGTATTTAGCCAAAATTAAATTCTTTTGATCTATTGCTCAAATATGGTCCGAAGTTAAATGATTGTTTGTAAAAGAAAAAAATTGTCTAGAGTAACATATTATTATATTTTTTTAAAGAAATAAGACTGATCGTTCAGACGTAACGTTCAATTTTAAATATTTAAAAGTCGTTACCACTGACTAGAGAAACATATCGAAAAAAAAAAATTAAAAAAAAATTGGTCAAGTTGGAGTCGGACTCGCACACGAAGGGTTCCGTACCATAAACAATAAAAACACGTTTCTAGTAGTCCCGCTTTAATTTATGATTTATTTTTATTTTTATATTTGTTGTTATAGTGGCAACAGAAATACACATTCTCTGAAAATTTAAACTGTCCACCTATTATGGATCATAAGATACAGCCCGTTGACAGACAAACGGACGGACGGACGGACAGCGGAGGCGTAGTATTAGAGTCCCGTTGATTAACCTTCGGGTACGGAACCCTAAAATGGAGGGCTAAAGTTGTCAATATATTTTACAATTTAATTGTTATCTCCCGCATACATTATATACGCATTCACCTTATGACTCACGACGTCATCTGAAATAAGTTCCCTAATCTCTCGGTACAGGGAATTCACCTTAGATGTTGAAGCTAGTATAAATGATCGGCTCGGGATTGAGGAAGACACAGTCTGCAACAGTTCCTTGTGGAGAAAAGACGTAACAGCTTTCAAAGGTATGTATTATCATATTATTATGGGATATAGGCTCAAATACCCTTTCTGTGCCAGCTGATGCCCCAGCTGATGCCTTCAGAGCAAGTGTGAACATGTGTATGCATCTTCCGGGCATACTCGTTTCGTCGTAGACCTCATTAAACATGATCGAGGTTCATTGAAGGCTTATTGTCAAATGATATAGATAAATTATTATTAATATTGGCTTGAGTAAGCGTTCTAAGTTCTTCATTAATTGATGTTTACGGCATCTACATTGCAAACGCAGGTAGCCTTTGATACCACTTTACCTGGGGTTCTTCAGGTGTATTCGCCAACTCAGTTGACATCAATTTGATAGGCACTTTGCAGTACATTGCTTGGTGGACATAGATTATAATAGGCACTACGTGGTACATTTTTGTGTTCCTTTATATCAGAGCAGCAATGTACAGCAAAGTGGCTATCAAATTGATGTCAATTGAGTTAGCGAATACACCTGCTGGGTTATATTTCCAGGTAGGGTAATGTTTCGGCATTTTCTTGGCGTCTTGATTTCTGTCATTGTAATTGCTCACTTCCTATTACATGGGACTTTAGAACAACTGACCAAAATATAAATTTACTAATACTCCTCTGTCTATATACCTTTCCCGGCATTTTATGTGATGTTTAAAAAACTCTTTTCTATGTTTGTGTTAACAATCTCTTCATTACGTTTCAGTTCACCATGCAGTCCTCAGTTTTTTTGTGCTTTACTGTCCTCGTGGCTTGCTCCTACGCTCAACTCTACAGACTACCGGGAATGGATGAAAACCGGTTTTTCAAAGACTTGCACTTTAAGCGTAACGCTGGTGGAGGCAAAATCTTTGGCACTTTGGGCGGCAATGATGCTGGTTTATTCGTGAGTATTGAGGCTTTGTTTAAAGAGGCTTAGCTAAAGAAACGATATTTAAAAATAATGCGTCAGATCTGCTTTGTAGCAAGTACCGTTGGTACATAACGGATCTTACGCAACATTTGCGGCTGGGTAATGTTTACATCACCTCACGTGTTATTCACTGAGAAAAGAAAAGTAATTTATGCTTACCTCAGAAAAACAGCCCTAGCAATTACTGAAGCAGGTCTATTCGCTAACTCAGTTGACATAAATTTGATAGGCACTATGCAGTACATTGCTCGTTGGACATCGACTACGTAGTACATTTTTGTTTCCCTATATGTCAAAGCAGCAATGTCCTGCATAGTGCCTATCAAATTGATGTAAACTGAGTTAGCGAATAGGCTTGCAGGCAATGATTCGACTTGTTGACCATGTATTGTGAACAACCATTGGCACTGTCCCTTTTTAGGATCGGAATAGGAACGATGATGTGTTAAAAAAAAATGTTATATCGTAATTGTGATATTTTTCTAACCAAATTATCATTCACAGGGTCGTGGCGGTTACAAGGCAGATATCTTCAACGACCAGCGCGGTCGTTTTCAAGGACAAGCGTATGGAGAAAGGGTACTTGGTCCTGCTGGTGACAGCAGTGTGTTAGGCACCAAGTTTGACTGGCATAATGCCAACGATAATGCTAGAGCTTCTCTCGATGTCCATAAGGAGAATGGAGGGAGGAGTGGTGTAAGTATTAACTTTTTACAAGATCTTTGAGATAGAGGGTTGTTTGCATATGATCGGTTCCGAAGGCTAAAATGAATAATGTTATTTCTAACTTTAGTCTCTCTGTTATTTTGAAAAAACAGTTGTTGTTTAATTTTTAGGGCTCCGTACCTATAGTATATAAAGGGTAACCAACAGGACCCTGTTCTGCCTGGGGGTGGAGGATAAATTCGAAAGAGTTACCTCGCCCCTGGGCACTCAAGGCAGGGAGGAACAGGGGTGGGTTTTAGTCAGTAAGAGTCTGACACGCCCTTCCGCTCCACTCTACAGCGGAAGAAGACCCTGTTACTAAGACTCCGCTGGCCGTCTGTCCTTCAGCGGGCTGTATCTCACGATCTGTAATAACTAGACGGTTGAAATTTTCACAGAATGTGTATTTCTGTTGCCACTATAACAATAAATAATAAAGATAGATTGAAATTAAAGGAGGCTTCCTAGGAAGCCCCCTTTATTTTTTTAATTTTTAATTTTTATTATTTTTCGTTATAGCGGCTATAGAAATACACACTGTGTCAAAATTTTAGCTGTCTATCAATTACGGATCATGAGATACAGCCCAAAAAAAATTACAAAAAAACACGTTTCTAGAAACGTGTTTATTTACTTTTTTTCAGTTTATGGTTCGGAACCCTTCGTGAGTGAGTCCGACTCACACTTGGACGAATTTTTTTAGATCCTCTTAATGTAGAAACACCTCTCATTGTGTACATAAGTATAATGAAAAAATCTTATTCTTATAGTTGAATCAAACTCTTTCTTCCCACATCTGCTAGAGACACGACTTAATCAGTTAATAGATTTAAATTGAACTTATTTCGCAAACCAAAACCATAATCAAGCTCTAGAAAATTAATCTAAGGAAAAAAAAAGAAAAGTTAAACAAAAGACTAACGAGATAATTTCCACATTTCAGATGACCTTATCCGGTGATGGTGTATGGAAAGTAGACAAAAACACTAGATTCGTTGCTGGTGGCAACTTGGAGAAGACGTTTGGACATGACAAGCCTCAAGTCGGACTTGAAGCCAGAGTTGAACACGACTTTTAAGTGTGTAGAGTAAAACACTCCTTTTGTACAGTTAAATAAGTCATCAAATTAATTGACAGCCATAGTCACATAGTTGTGTCACATGTCTCAGTTGGATTTTAGTAGATCATAGGGCTTTCACAAGTCATCGTTAAATCCCAGTTCAACATTTATATTAATTTTGTAATATGAGGTAACTTGATTGTGTTCATTTCTGTATTATTTATTTATGTCTACTTAACTATTAAATTAAATTAATGTAACAAACTATTTTGTATTGTAAGTAGATTAGATTTCATTGTATAAAATTGTAAACATTTTTATTTCGTTTTTTTATAAATAAATTCTGTTTAACCAAAAGTTTTCTTTTCTTTCCATCCTATACGTAATGTTTGCTTAACAACTTTTCAAAGTTGGTAGATATTGGTAAATTCACACAAACCTATGTCAATTAAGGAGTCTGCCTAGTACACCGTATCATACCATGACCATACTATGAAAATACCATGAACGTGCTAGGAACGTGTTAAGCAAAAATCTATTCTTTATATATTGAAAAGTTCGAGACAAAACCTACCAGACCGTTCAATCACCGTTGACTCCTGTTTTTGGGTGCGTTCACATACACAAGACACCCAGACCCGGAACCACTATAATTGTAGGCCATACAAATATTTGTTGCGTGCGGGGATCGAACTTGCGACACGCAGCGCAGCAGTCAATGGCCCAACTACTGCGCCAACCGTGCCGTCACCGACCAATACCGTCGCGTGCCATGCACGTAGCGTATCTTCACCTACTCTTACTCGGCACATGGCAAAATATGTTATGTCGCAGCTGGATGCCCGAATAAGTGATTAATAACGATCTATTCTTGAAGTTGGTGTTACAAAACACAATGAATGGCGTACAAATACTGTTAGAGACAAGTTTGGAGATAAAACGACAATTGTACAAAGGAAAGAGTGCACAATACATTACTTGATGCAATGGAGGCCTTTTTTTTTTGGTTGGGCAAATCATCCAATGACTTCTCCCGCTCTGAGTGGAATTCCGAGGGCGTGTCTACTCTTACTGACTAAAACCCACCCCTGTTCCTTCCTGGCCTGAGTGCCCAGGGGTGCTGTACTGTAACACTGTTACGAATTTATCCGCGACCCCTTGGCATGCAGGCATCGGCCATAACGAGCCCCGTCAGTGGTGGCTGACATCTCTTTTAGGCGCGCGTGGAACACTACGCGCCGTCGACTTTCGGGCCTGATGCTGATCGGACAGCGAGCTACCCATTACTCACCGTCCGCAGGCCCGCGTCTGCGGTGGTTGGAGATCGTCCTGTGACTTCTAACGCCCAGGGCGTCTCCTGCGGCGGCTGTGGCTGGAGTCGTGAGGGCCACTCCGTTGAGTCTTCCTCACCCGTTCCGCCTCCTCCTTCGCGAGCATTACTGGTTCGCAGAAGGAGGAGACTGCTTCCCATTCCCTCTCGCTTCGTACCATGGCCTGGACCCGAGCCGGGCGCGAGAGGTCGCTCCCGCCTATCGAGATGCGATGTAGGCCTGGAGCGACGATATGTATGCAATTTTCACGAATTTTTTCTTCCGAGTTGAAATACGAGTTGCGCGCGCGATGCTTTTTCGAACACGCGACCGCCTTTTTTTTTCTCTGATTCAAATGGAGCGACGACATTGTGCGGGGTGGCGCCACTAAGTGTAACCGTCACACGCGAACGAAAGACATGTGCAGGAACGGGATTTAGACATAGGAAATTGCAAAACCAACTATATCCATTAATTCGTTTGCCATCATTAAAAAAGCAAATACTGTAATTCTAATCAAATCAACGCAACCAGCAGCCAACTTAATTCGGTCTTTCTACCCGACTGCACGACGCAAGGGCAGGTAATGTGTTTATCAGCCTATGTATGTATAATTATATTATGTTTGTTTCTTTATGGCACTATAGAGACCAAACGCGTGGGCCGATTTTGATAATTCTTATGTCAATTGATTTGACTTAATTTTGCGAGTGCTACTAAAGACATGACAGTAATCAAAATACAATATGGCCAACGCCATATTGTGAAAAAGAAAACATTAAAGTCGACGAACTGTATTAAGTAGGGTATCAAAATAAAGGATTCGTGAAGGCGATTTCAAAAGTATAACTCACTAAATTGTAGAAAATAAGAAAATTTATTATTTCAAAAAAACCTGGAACTTTTTAGTTGTTTTTACAGTCGGGTTTCTTTAAGTGAATGGTGCCATTTAACCCCCCGAGTCCCCTGAATCCGAAGTCACCCGAATTATATTCAGTCATTAAATCAAACAGATAGGAAAATCCATGTGGATGTAACGTGTAACTCTTGCACAGCCCAGTCATCTGACAGATACTGCGATAAGTCGTAAAATTAAGTTTGATTTGCATTCAGCCGGCGATGTTCTGACTACGGTCGTAAACAAAATAAGCCAGCAGATTCCTATTTCTATCTGCAGGGTTTTAAGGGACCTAACATCTGAGTCGGTGTCATCATCATTATTTCAACTGAAAGACGTTAACCATTGGACATAGGCCTCCCCGAAGTGTCACCACAACGACCGGTCCTGTGCGTCTCGAATCCATCGTATTCCAGCGACTCATCAGGTCATCGGTCCACCTTGTGGGAGGCCTTCCAACACTGCGTCTTCCGATACACCATCGACCATCTGTTCTGCGAGCAATGTGCCCTGCCAACTGTCACTTATTTTTCGCGATTCTTTGGGCTATCTCATAACATTTTCCTGCAGACAACGACATTCATGATTGCCGGACGAATTGCAACTCGGAATGCCAGTTTTTTTTCATCACATAGTCATGTTTTTGTGTGAATAGCCTAAGCATTAGCCATAGCCAGCCACTTCTTTAAATGTTGTATTAGACGCATCGGCTGAATATCATGTAGGCCGCTAGACGAACAGTGGCGTTTATTTATCTGGCTAGGCTGTTAACTGAATGGCAAATTAAGTTAGGTTGTTGTTGCTTTTGCATGTATGATACATGCCAAAACCGGTGCGCGCAGGTGGCGAAACGCTGTTGATGATACGTTCTAGTGCCCGTGTCGTGTTTCTTTCCGTGCTTGATAATTATGTTTCTAGAACTGTTTCACATAGGCATATGTGTATTTTCCAATATCTACCCACAAGTTGGTAAGCAAACATAAGGGGATGGAAAGAAAATAAAGATTTGATTAACCAGAATTTATTTACAACAACTATAATAAAAATATTTACAATTTTATACAATAAATTACAGTCCATTTAGAATACAAAACAGTCTGTCACATTTAACCTAATAGTTAAGTAGATATAAATAAATAATACAATAACGAAACAATCAAATCACTTAAATATAAACACATTGAATATAAATGCAGAAAACAGAATATTTAATTATGACATTGAAAGTTCTATGTATAGAAAGATCTAACTAAAAATGGTGTAAGTGACTACAACTGTCAATTGATTTGATGACTTATCTAACTGTACAAAAAAAGTATTTTTACTTAGCATTACTTAAAAGTCGTGTTCAACTCTGGCTTCAAGTCCGACTTGAGGCTTGTCATGTCCAAACGTCTTCTCCAAGTTGCCACCAGCAACGAATCTAGTGTTTTTGTCTATTTTCCATACACCATCACCGGATAGAGTCATCTGAAATATGGAAATGATTTCGTTAGAATTTAATCCATCAAATGATCAAGGCGTGTTTCCAGCAGATGTTAAAGGAAATAGTTTGATTTAACTATTAGAGAAAAAGTATCTATTATACTTATAAAGGCAATGAGAGCAGTTCCTTCATCAGGAGCATTTAAAGCAACTACTATTTTCTTAAAGAAACAGGCTATAGTTTGCAATAAAACAATTTGTTTTAACCTTCGAAACCAAGCATATGCAAACAGTCCTCTATATCTAAGGTCTATCATATTAGAAGTTAATACTTACACCACTCCTCCCGCCATTCTCCTTATGAACATCAAGAGAAGCTCTAGCATTATCGTTGGCATTATGCCAGTCGAACTTGGTGCCTAACACAGTGCTGTCACCAGCATTACCGAGTGTCCTCTCTCCATACGCTTGTCCTTCGAAACGACCTCGTTGATCGTTAAAGATTTCAGCCTTGTAACCGCCACGACCCTGTGGAAAGATGTTTGGGTTAGAAAAATTACTGGTCATATTTTTTTTTCCAACTTATGTGGGGTGGCGCCAAAAGGAGGGTAAAACATTACCCTCCACCATACAGATCCTTTTTTTTCTTTTTTAATAAACTTTGCCCCACATTAGGAATTATTCCTGTATCATGAGTGCGTTCACAAACATGTAAATTCACATACACAAGACACCCAGACCCGGAACAACTATCTGTAGGCCATTCAAATATTTGTTTCGTGCAGAACGAACCCGCGACACGCAGCGCAGCAGCCGAACGCTCAACCACCAACCAACCAACCAACCGTGCCGTCACCCGTCACCGGTTGTTGACAATAAATGGTCAAAAAATCTTATCATGATTTGCAGTAACTACTGGGGCTGTATTTTGAGGTGAGCATATATTTCTTTTCTTTCTCAAACAGAATATTAGGTAGTGAATAACACATGGGATGACATATAGATTACCAAACTATACAGTTGGTAGATAGCGGATCTGACAAAACATTTTTGACTATCGTTTCTCCAGGTTAACCAGCCCTCTTCATCTTACTACCAATCAGTAGTAAAGGTCTCTACACTCACGTATAATCCAGCATCATTGCCGCCCAAAGTGCCGAAGATTTTACCACCACCAGCATTACGCTCAAAGTGTAATTTTTTGAAAAACTCGTTTTCATCTATTCCCCGTAACTTGTAGACTTGAGCGTATGAGCAAGCCACGAGGGCAGCGAAGCATAGGAGAACAGTGGACTGCATGTTGAACTGAAAACATATACAAGAGAATTTAAAAATAACACTACACCTGAAGGGGTGGGCAAGACTCTTTCATTTTGCCTGTTTTTTATGAGTCCCATGAAATTGAGAGCAAGGCTTTAACCAGTCCAAAATTTACAGAATGACTGACTGTTAAGAAGTCTGTCAGTTAAGAAGAGCAGCCTGTACTAATGTGTTTTGAAACACTACATGTACCTACCCGAGCATCGAATTTAGCACTGTTTTCATGATTGCATGGGAGCAAAGGCCACCTGATTTTGACTGTAGACGCCTCAATCACGATTGAGTGATGGATGTGACACGAGCACTCCCAGAAGGAGAAGGAGCTAGTCCACACTTGCTCTGAAGGTTGATGACACCAAAGGGATATTATTTGAACCTATATCCCATAAGATACCAAAACTATTGTATAATACACACCTTTTTAGAACTGTTACTTCTTCTCTCCACAAAGAACTGTTGTAAACTGTGCCATCCTCAATCCCAAGCCGATCATTTATACTAGCTTCAACATCTAGGTGAATTCCCTGTGCCGAGAGATAAGGAGACTTATTTGAGATGACGTCGTGAGTCATACAGAGTTCATTTGTTTTTAATTGAGCAATTAATTTGGGGATGATTGGATAGTACTTTGTGTGGATGCGTAGTGGTACGGAGATAAGGATTGAGTTGTAAACTACGTATAAGTTACGTACATAAGTCTGTTTTCGAAATATGAATAGGTACAGGTGCTTACTACGAGTATGTATAGGTACACAACCGTGTTATGTTCTTTTTTCAGCTATTAAGCTTCTTGCGCTTTTGAATAAAAACACGTGGTCGAATTTTTAACGCTTTGCTTAGTACCAAAAGTTGAAAGTCCAACAATGCAATAATATCTTAATAATATTTATGAGTTTGTGAAAAAGCGCATAATACTGTTAAAATCACATAAAGGTACAAGTGCAATCGAGGAGTATGGATTAAACAATATTCGGCCAGACAAAAAAAAAATAAAGTCGTGTGTTTTTAAGGTTTCGTACCCGAAGAGTAACTAACAGGACCCTATTACTAAGCCTTTGCGGTCCGTCTGTCTGTCAGTGGGCTGTATCTCATAATCCATAATAGGTAGACAGTTGAAATCTTCACAGAATGTGTATTTTTATTGCCGCTATAACAACAAATAATAAAATCGTACGGAACCCTTCATATGCGATTCAAACTCGCACTTAACCGGCTTTTTTTAATTTTCTACGTAAACACTATCAACTTCAGAACAACCATCCCAAACAACATCTCTCCTAAAAAGCGTTCAAAAAGTTAAAAAAAAAAACTTACTGGAGTTTGATAAATTTCAATGCTCAATTTGCTCAATTTGCGGCTAATCGCGTCGTAATAATTGTTGCAGACAATTAAAACTTCGCAGTTAACAAATTAAATTAATATGAACTGAACTAAATAATGTGATTAGTTTTAATTTTAAGAATTGGCTGGATCTATGACAAGCCGAGTGTTTTTCAATCCACTTAAGAAGCTTAACCAAAATAACATCTGTCGATCACTGTTGATAATTTGAGCAATCGATAACATTCTCATTATTCATTTTATAAACAACAAATGCATAGAAAAAAGATACTAAACAAAAAGCTATGACATACTTTCAGTCAGGTTTAAAAAACAAGGCAATAACCTAGACATTGAACGTGAGATCGCCTGTGTCCCCAATTAATTACGTACCCATGTACAAGATACTATTAAGTCGTCACACATAACATGAGACACAACATACCATAACATGAAAGAAGTTCTTTAATATTCTTTATTTCATTGATCTATTCCAAGCTGATCAAATACAGAATTCACTACACTTTGATCTTGGCCTTGATAACCAAACTCAATTTAGTAGGATGGTTTATAATATACTTTATAATTGATTGCAGTAGTTCATAGTTTTTTTTTCATTAATATTTTATATGATAACCGGGACTTAAAAATTATCTTACAAAGCACACAAGTATTGCTAGGTTATAATATCGTTTCGGATGACGTAATGCTATAAAGTTTCATCAAGTAATTAAAAAAAAAATCGATGTTCTTTTGTTTTTGCAACAATGATAATTATCTAACACAGATCACCGTTTAAAGAAAAAATCTATCAACCTATGTAACTACACTGGTTTATTGTTTGGGATAGGTTCATTGCTCTGAATGACCGTGGTGTTTCGGTATTTCCGTTGAGAGTTGAGAGCCAAAGCAGTTTTTTGTGTGTATCTAATCTAACTTTTACTTTTGAAAACTGTTTGTCTACTTGATATTAATACTACGCACTATGGTGCTGAGTGTAAATTTATTTCCAGATGACTGGATAAGGTTACGAGTACATTACTCACATTTTCTCTCACACTTCATTAGTAGCTTAAAGTCACCCAAAAGGCAATGAATAGGGTTATACTCGGAGATCCCTTGCGTGATCCAGCTGACTCCCGCCACTCTCTCCAGGTCGATATTGTACCAGGAGAGGGTCACGGGAGTTCACTGGATACGAGAAGCACAGGACTGGTCGTTGTAGCAACACTTGCGGGAGTAGTGGACGTCATCCGTCTTAAGGGCCTACCTCCCCATAAGTGGCGCCCTCATTGAATAAAAATTCGTATCTTAGCACAGAAAACAAAGATTAAAGAATCCTATGTTGGGTTCGTTACAAATAGGATAAGGTATTTTTATTTAGGCTTAAATGATGATGACTACTCAAAAATAAAACGATCAAGTGCGACCCGCGCGCAAATGGTTCCAAACGAATCATGTTTTTTTTTAAATGGAGTGGTTTTTTTTTTTTGGGGGGGGTGGGAAATCATCCAATGACTTCTTCCGCTCTGGGTAGAGCGGGACGGCGTCTCAGACTCTTACTGACTAAAACCCACCCCTGTTCCTTCCCTGCCTGAGTACCCAGTGGTGCGGTAACTCATTTTCAGATTTTATCCGCTACCCCTAGGCATGCAGGCACCGGCCACGATGGGCCCCGTCAGTGGTGGCTGACACTAATCTCTTTGAGGCGCGCGTGGAACACTACGCGCCGTCGACTCACGGGCTAAATACACGTTTGACACATATTTTAGAGTACACAAAATTACAAGTAAATAGAAAATCAAACAGGAAAAGTAGTGTGCTCAAGATGGGTAAGGTAGGTACTGTCAATACAAGATTTGAACCCTGCCTCCTAAACTAGGAGGATCCTGTATCTTAGGAGGCAGTGTCTTCGCAAAATATAGTGGACAAGCAAAATTTATGAGCGTACTAGTAGACTCGGATAGTACTTAACAGACCAGATTTAGACTAAAAGGTAGAAATATATATAAATACCTATAATTATATAATTAGTATTTGTAATTGAGTAGTAATATTTGTATTGAGTGTATGTGTGTAGAATATTTGTGTGCCGTGTAATGTGGTACTGTTGTGTGTATGTAAGGGAGAGGGGTGTGTGGTGTGTGTGTGATGTGGTGTGGTGTGGTATGGTGTGATGTGGTGTGGTGTGGTATGGTGTGGTGTGGTGTGATGTGGTGTGGTGTGGTGTGGTGTGGTGTGGTGTGGTGTGGTGTGGTGTGGTGTGGTGTGGTGTGGTGTGGTGTGGTGTGGTGTGGTGTGGTGTGGTGTGGTGTGGTGTGGTGTGGTGTGGTGTGGTGTGGTGTGGTGTGGTGTGGTGTGGTGTGGTGTGGTGTGGTGTGGTGTGGTGTGGTGTGGTGTGGTGTGGTGTGGTGTGGTGTGGTGTGGTGTGGTGTGGTGTGGTGTGGTGTGGTGTCGTGGTGTGGTGTGGTGTGGTGTGGTGTGGTGTGGTGTGGTGTGGTGTGGTGTGGTGTCGTGTCGTGTCGTATCGTGTCGTGTCGTGTCGTGTGGTGTGGTGTAGTGTGGTGTGATGTGATGTGACGGGGTGTGGTGTGGGGTGTTGTGGTGTCGGGGTGTGTGGGGTGTGTTGAGAAAGTGTGGAACTATGTGTGTAGATGTAATTTAGTAGAGGCTGCCACTCCCTTCGTTGTGATGTAATTGATATAAGTGGTTTAGCAGATCCAGGCAAGTAGACTTTCAGTTGCTTCGTAGTCTTGATTTTTAATCCACTCCTCAATTTTAACTTTAACCCTATAAGAATCCAATTCGATATGAATATGGATGTATCGGGAGACTAGTCGCGGAGGGTAGCGGGATCCGAGGCACGGTGCGCCGCTGGCCGACCGCAGTTAGTTGGGGGCCCAAGTAGTGTACTAGCCACACATGAAAGGCTGCCCCGCCGAACAAAAAAGAAAAAAGCTGTACAGCGGCAGCACTCACTCTCACACAAAGTGCACCTATCTAACATACGAGGTCTGCACTCAAATCTCGCCGCAGTCCACCACCACCTAGAGACTGAGAAACCAGCTCTCTTATTCCTTTCGGAGACGCAGATCGGATTTCCGTCTGACGTGACGTACCTATCTTACCCAGGGTTTACCCTGGAGCACAATTTTAAGCCACGCGCTGGTATATGTATGTACGCCCGGGATGACATCTGCTATCGGCGTCTCCGTAACCTTGAGGACTCCAGGTTCTCAACTCTTTGGGTCCTAGTGGACACAGGCCTAGATAAAATTGTCTACGCCTGTGTCTACCGTTCGCACAGCGTTGATTTGGAGACAACTAGGCTCACACAACACCTGAGTAAAGCGGCGGATGTGGCTCAGCAACGGTACCCTTCTGCCCAATTGGTGTTACTGGGGGACTTCAACGCCCACCATCAGGAGTGGCTCTTCCCATACCAGTGCACAGACCATGCTGGACAAGAGACGTATAAGCTAGCGCTAGCGTTAAATCTCACCCAGCTGGTCCAGGGGGCAACGAGGGTGCCGGATGTTGATTCGCACACAGCCAATGCTTGGACCTTCTGCTGACAACAGATCCAGACCGTTACTCAGTGTCGATTTCTTCACCATTAGGTACTTCCGACCACTGTCTGGTGAAGTCTGTGTCCGTCTACTCCCCGCCCGATCCTAGCCCTAGAGGCACCAGGTGGGTCTGGCGATACAGGTCAGCAGAATGGGATGCCATGCGATCTTTCTTCGGATGTTATCCTTGGCGGCCCACTTGCTTTTTTCGACTGATGTTTCGTCGTGCGCGGACGCCGTGACGGAGGTGTTGCGGCGGAGAATAGAGTACTACATTCCATTCTCTGACGTAACAATGTCTGGCGATGCTCGACCATGGTTTGGTGCCGAGTGCAATCGCGCTGATGCGCTTAAACACGCAGCCTACCTGGCATGGGTGGACGCTCGGACGCGTAAAGCAAATGACGTGAGTCAGAAGAAGAGAGCCTTCAACAGGGCTGCCAAGTCCTGCAAGAAGGTGTTGCGGGGGGCTCGGGTTGACCACATTGGCCGAACTGGGAACAAACTTGCTTCTTACCCAGCTGGTACTAAGGCGTTTTGGTCCCTAGCTAAGTCGGTTGAATCGAACTTTTGCCGCCCCTCACTACCTCTACTGCTGAAACCCGACGGGTCGCTGGCCCACTCCGCTGAGGAGAAAGCAAACTTGTTTGCCTCTCTGTTTGCGGAATCTTCACGTCTAGATCCTGATGGCGCGAGGCCCCCTGTTACTCATGGTGGATGCGAGTCAATTATGTCAGACATTCGCATTCATCAGTAGGATGTCCGAAGGGTACTGCGTAACCTGGACGTGAACAAGGCTAGTGGCCCCGACGGGATACCGGCAATTGTACTGAGGACTTGTGCGCCTGAGTTGTCTCCGATCTTGACAAGCCTATATCGCCTTTCGTTTGAGACTGCAAAAGTGCCGATGGCTTGGAAGCAAGCTAACGTGGAACCCGTACCCAAGAAGGGTAGTCGAGCTGACCCATTAAATTATAGGCCCATCTCCATTTCGGTAACTTCCGTACTCTGTAAGAGTATGGAACGTATACTTACTGAATGGTAAGCTCCTGACATACCTAGACGCTTACGATATCCTAATTGACCGACAATACGGCTTTCGCCGAAATCGGTCAACAGGAGATCTTTTAGCGTATGCCATTCACATCTGGAGTGAGGCCATCGACAAACAAGGGGAAGCCCTTGCAGTCTCCCTTGATATCTCGAAAGCCTTCGACCGGGTCTGGCACGACAGCCTAATTGGCAAGCTTCCTTCCTTCGGTCTGCCCGCTGGTTTGTGTGATTGGATTGCAGATTTCCTCAGGGATCGGTCTATCCGAGTAGTCATAGATGGCTGCTCGTCCGGACTGCTGGCTATTAATGCCGGTGTTCCTCAGGAGTCGGTGCTCTCGGAAACATTGTTTTCGCTGCATATTACGATCTGCTAAAACCAGGTACCTTTGGGTATGCAGGCGACAGCACTGTTGCCGAGAGATACGTGCCTGACGCACGAGTTAGTGGGTCTAAGGTCCGGTCTCTCTGAGAGGCTATGGTAGGGCGCTTGAACTTGTCCTTGCAGGCTGTCTCAGAATGGGGCGATGCCAATCTGGTTAAGTTCAATGCTGCTAAGACCCAGGTGTGTCTTTTTTCTGCTAAAAGGAGCCAATTTCACCCGGCTCCATCTTTCCGAGTTGTAACCGTGCCGATAACCGACCAACTTGATCTTCTTGGAGTTACTTTAACATCTACCCTCAATTTAGGTCCCTTCATAGAGGCAAAGGCTCAAGTGGCTGCCAAAAAGTTGGGGATCCTCGCAAAGGTGAGACGATACTTCACGCCGGAACAGCTGCTCTAACTCTATCAAGCGCAAGTCCGATCGTGTATGGAGTGCTGCTTTCATCTTTGGGACGGATCTGCCAGATACCAGCTTGATGCCCTTGAGTCAATTGAGAAACGAGCCAAGAGGATCATCGGCAATGATAGGCTCGTTGAGTCTAAACTCCAAAGTCTTGAACATAGACTTGCCTGTCGGTTTTCTATCGATTACATTTTGGGGAGTGTGCTACGGAATTGCATAATTTGATTCCGCCAAGCCCGTTTCATCAAAGGACTACAAGACGTACGGTGAAGTGCCACCGGTTCATGGTGGATATCCCATCCATACGCACAAAGCGTTTTGAGAAAACATTCATTGCGCGTACAACTAGGGAGTGGAATTCTCTAGCAGAGTCTGTGTTTCCTGTAAGCTACAACCTGGGAGTCTTTAAGTCAAGAGTGAATAGGTTACTTCTAGGCAAGCGTGCTCCATCTTGGACCACATAATCGCTTACCATCAGGTGAGATAGTGATCAAACGCGAGCCTATCAAACATAAAAAAAGTAAAAAAAATTACAGCCGGCGGCGGCGCTAACTTTGAAAATAAAGCTACTTTAGAACTAGAACAACGAAACAGTTGAAATAGAGCAATGTAATGTGCTAACGACGGTTTTAAGTAAGGAAAGCCGACGGATCCCCGCTGCGAGGGGCTCCTATCTTGTCTGCAGTGAAATCGTCAGATAACATCTCCTGCTCTGGGTGGAGCGGGAGGGGGTGTCAGACTTTCGAAAACAGTTTGTATAAGCTGTTAATAAGCTTATTGGTCTGTCGTGGGGGTACCCTTTTTATAAATTAATGTTAAACTTGAATCTGACCACAGTGTCGGTGTTTTAACAGTTTCCAATACGCCATTAAACAAACAAGTTAGAGGGAATTCCAGTTGTGCCTGGGTTGTTATTGTAGCTTCATTCGTGATACCGTCCGTACCAGCAGGTGTATTCGCTAACTCAGTTGACATCAATTTGATAGGCACTATGCAGTACATTGCTCGGTGGACATCGATTATAATAGGCACTACGGTTTTCCTATACGTCAAAGCAGCAATGTACAGCAAAGAGCCTTTTATTTTATTTTTTGGAGGGTTGGGAATTCATCCAATGACTTCTCCCACTCTGGTTGGAGCGGGAAGGCATGTCAGACTCTTACTGACTAAAACCCACCCCTGTTCCTTCCCTGCCTGAGTGCACAGGGGTGCGGTAACTCATTTTCAGAATTTATCCGCTACCCCTAGGCATGCCCGCCCGGGGGTGGAGGATAAATTCGAAAGAGTTACCTCGCCCCCGGGCGCGTAGGGCAGGGAGGAACAGGGGTGGGTTTTAGTCAGTAAGAGTCTGACACGCCCTTCCGCTCCACCCCAGAGCGGAAAGAGTCATTAGATGATTTCCCACCCCCCAAAAAAAAAAAAAAAAAAAAAAAAAAAAAAAAAAAAAAAAAAAAAAAAAAAAAAAACCCCTAGGCATGCAGGCACCGGCCATGATGGTCCCCGTCAACGGCAAAGTGCCTATCAAATTGATGTCAACTGAGCGAATACGCCTGTAGGGCTTCATTCCTTTTTATCTAACTGCCCCAGAAGAAGAGTAATGTTTTTCAATCCTTTAATTGCCTCAGCTATTTCTATTACATCAAGTGAATTTAATAGATCGCTCCGTATTTTTGTCTACAGATTTGTATCTGCAGACACAAACATGGAGCTATTTACTGAACTTTAGCTAAGGAATACCTGTGAATTCCTTGGCTAAAGTTCACTTGTTCTTTGGCAGTGTAGAGGTTTTTATAGAAAACTGTTGCTACATCACACTACGGTTATATACACTTAGGTTGATTACTATTTTTCCTGTATTATTAAGTCCTTCGATCCATACCTTACTTGTTCGGAACAATTTAAAAGATTTTTTTTTAACTAGATGTGTCTATCAGGTGTTTCTCTATAGTTTTAAATCTGAATTTTGCTGCCATATTTTATGCATTTACTTATTGGCTTGTACAGCGTTAAAAGTTCAATTTTCATTGAGCGAGTTTTGTTGTGAGTTCTTTGAAGTTCCTGCCTCCTTTTAAAAAGTGATAGAGTACAATCTGGTAGTATTTTATGCTTTTGTTTGTTGTATTACATAGTGTTCGAGTATTCTGAAGGTTGTGAGCGATGGATTATATTAGTTTGTGTGTGTGTTTGTTTGTGTTTGTTTTCTTGTCAGTTGCAGTTAAAAGTCTGAAAGGTGTGATAAGATATGTTCCTTGTTTTTCGTTATTTCTGCTTTGTTTTTTAATCTAGAGAATCGGTCATTTGTAAACTTTGCCCTGCTTTTTTGGAGTTTCCTAGTTTTAGTGTTGCTCGTACCTGGTCTGTGATCTAAGGAAAAGTAAACATTTTGTACTTCAATGTTCTAGACCATACTGGGTCGATTTGATAAAACATAATCAATCACGTTTTTATGTTCCCCGTTTGGTGAACGCCAAGTCTATATGTGGTTTAGATTCTCCTTAAAAAAGGTATTTAGAAGAGCTTGTTTATTTTCGAGACCGAAATCGACTAGCTTCTACCCTCTTTGATTCCCTATATCATATTCATTCGATTTCATTAACAAGTATTCATCCTTCTTGGGTTGTCCTATTTTTGCATTTTGATCACCCATTATTATTATAGACTTTGTGTGATAGGTAAAAGGTGCTAGGTCAAATCAAATTATCTTTTTATAAAAGTGGTTAATCTCTTCATCTTTTGCTGCTTCTGTGGTAGCATAATTATACTTGTATATACTTGTATAAATGAAGCTTTGCTTCCCTAAATGATCAAATTTAGTACTGCAACTCTATCTGTAATGCCTGTGAAGCTTTCTATGTTGTTCTTGAGATTCTTCTTCACTAAAAACCAACATCATAATTTTCAGGTACCTGTCCCATAAGACATTATGAAGTTTTTGTATTCTTCTAATTTTGTTCCAAAAACGGGCGTGTGTAGATAAAATATGGCGTGTATGTGGTAAAAACAATATGTCGACCGCCATTAGGTAATTGAAGTCGTATTTTTTTGTGACCTGGTCATGTGGGGTATCAAAATAAAGAGCTCGAGGAGAAGTTTCTAAAAATGTAACTCACTAAAATATAGGAAATAAAAAAACTTTTTCACAAAAAAAACAACCGACTTTTTTGAAAGTCGGTTGTTTTTTTTGTAAAAAAGTTTTTTATTTTTCACTTTTTAGTTGATATACCCCAGAACTAAAAACCCAAATAACATGGAATGTGGAATTTAAACATTAGGAGAACACCAAAACGTCATCGAGGTACGCGTATTTTTCGTTTTTGTTCAGTTTCTCAAGAAGTGCTGAAGCAATTTCGATAAAATTTATATGGGACCACCACGGGAGTTAATTCTTTCGGATAAAAAAAGAATTTTGAAAATTGGTCCACAACTGACGGAGAAACAGGCGGGCATACATAAAAAAAAAAAAAAACATACATACAGTCGAACATAGAACCTCCTCCTTTTTCGAAAGTCGGTTAAAAAATATTAAAATATCAAAAAAACTCGACTGGTAAAAAACAACTAAAATGTTCCAAACACGTAACTTTTTAAGCAGTCTGATGCAGTTGGTTGTATGATATCTGTGATTGAACTAAAATAAATTCTACCAACTGCATCAGACTGCTTGAAAAGTAACTTTTTTGGAACTTTTTAGTTCTTTTTTATTAGTCGGGTTTTTTGATAATTTTTTTTCTGTAGCTTCTAACATAATTGGATTTTTTTAATTTTGTAGGGTTTTGACCTACTTCGCCCACGACGACCGGTCGGGTTGGGAGAGGGTTAGTACAATTGTTACTCATCATGATGTTAACAGTCCACTATTTTTACTTTACTGATCGGCGCCATTTAACTAGCAACCCGAATGATATTCAGCCATTAAATCAAACAGACTGTGGCAAGTACTTAAATTAATTTTGATTTACGTTCAGCCGGCGATGTGCTGACTACGGTCGTAAGCAAATAAATGAAAGAAAAATACATAAGAAGAAATCCTATTTCTGTCTGAAGGGTTTAAAGGGACCTAACATCCGAGTCGGTGTCATCATCATTATTTCAGCCGAAAGATGTTCACCGCTGGTCACATTCCTCTCCGAAGTGTGACCACAACGACCGGTCTTGTGCGTCTCGTATCTATCGGATTGCCGCAACCCTCACCAAAGAGGTCTTCCAAAGCTGCGTCTTCCGATACACAATCGACCAGATGGGCGATCAGAACAGATGATCTGCGAGCAATGTGCCTTAACCTTGGTTCTCCTCACAGATATCGTCATTCCTGATTGCCGGGCGAATTGCATGTCTGGTTGCCAGTTTTTTTCGTCACATGGTCACCTTTTTGTGTGAATAATAATAATAATAAATAAATCAACATCGGGTCCCACATGGGCCCGATGTTGATCTAGTTGCCTGAGTGCCCAGGGGCACAGTATGTCTGTTTTGAGTTAATCCGCGACCCCTGGGCAGGCATCGACCATGACGGGCTGACGTCTTTTTGAGCCGGGCTGCGTTTTGGTGATCTCTTCGGGGAAACCAAAGGTTTTATCTGTGCGATTATGGAAAAAGTTATGATGACGAATAACTACCGGAAATACATTGTGAAGGACGGTATGGTTGACATCTGTCGGGCATGCCACCAGCCCAGGGAATCATTCCGACACATTATTTCTGGTTGTTCTCGTCTAGCTAACGGAGACTATTTGCATAGACACAACCTTGTAGCCAGGATAATCCACCAGCAACTTGCTCTTAAATATAATCTTGTGCAATCGGAAGTACCGACCTAGTTCTCGAAAATAGCAAGATCACGTTATATTGGGATGGGATCGGTCTATCATCACTGGCAGGACTATTAATGCCAATAATCCTGACATAGAGGTGATAGACCGACTAGAGCGTTGCACAATGATTTTTGATATAGCGGTCCCTCATGACGAGAACCTCGTGAAAGCTGAGAAAGATTTGATTTGGCTCACGAGGTTATCGACATGTGGAAGGTAGATACAGCAGTCAATGTGCCGATAGTCATGACGGCCAATGGCTTAAGAGCCCAGAGCTTCGACCAACATCTAAGAAGGCTCTCGTTGGACAGTTGGATCAAGGGCTTGATCCAGAAAACAGTACTTCTGGACACGGCGCGTATTGTTAGGAGATTCTTTTCTCAGGAGCCCTGACCACCGGTAGCTTGGACCCTATTCCTGATACCGGTGGGCTACTACTTTTAATATTTATATAGAAATGTACCTAAATTGTATGTTAATAAGATTGATTAAAGATGAACAGATTTTAATAGAATAATAATAATAATAATATGGGTCTACAGAGGGGGGAACTAACCTCACTGCGTACCGTGTCAGGATGCTATCTCTGTTCCAGGAACTAGAACCAACCGTAGACGTCTCGGCACAACGATTGTCGGATCAGGTGCGAGTCATCCAACGTAATCACAGGTTGGACGATGCTGCACTTGATAGGCTGCGCTCAGAGGTACTGAGCAACCCTATCATCTCTACTCCGATACAGACCGTGGAAGAAGCGCCTGCTATTGATGCAATGCCACCGCGGCTCAATAATATAAGTGATGAGGCAGATGATAGGGTTGTCACGGTAAGTAGCCAGTGCAACAATCGACTGAGGAGCGCACTGGAGGATGCGCTTCGCGAGTATAGATCCACTCCGACCGAACTTAGACCCCGATTACCACGGTTACCCATGCACAAAAAAAATAGGGCGTTGGTGTGTGCTTTGGACTCGCTGCTTGAGAATATTTTTAATAGCAGCGAGAACCTCGTTGATACGCACTCAATCTTGTATTGCGGGGCTGTTGCGGCATGTCGTTTAGCTAACGTAAAGTTCCCAAATAGTGACGTAGCTATTCGACCAAAGCCTGCTGTACCAGCCTGGCAATGCAGAATCGAGAGGCGTATCGATGGGGCCAGGGTACTCATCGGCAAACTAATCTGCTTCAGGAAGGGCAATACACGCCCACGTGTGATGCGCTTTGTGAGGCGGGCGTTCTCGGGGACTGAAATCAGCCCTCGAGAATACATGTCCCATGTCACGGAGCGCATCGACTTCCTGAAGCAGAAAGTTTGTGCATGGGCAAACCGTATTCGGCGGTATAAGCGGCGAGTTGACCGGTACTCGCAGAATCGCATGTTCCAGTGCGATGAGAGGTGGGTATATAGAGCTTGGGAGCGACCTGAACAAAATGTGACGGACGGCTGCCGCCCGGATGATGTCGCCACGAGTACATTCTGGCGCAGCATTTGGTCGGTGCCCGTCTGTCACACTGAGGGTGGCTGGATGCGTGATGTTGAGCGCGTGTGCGAAGCTATACCAGAAATGGAGAAAGTTAATATCAGCCCAACAGACATAGCCAGAGCAGTCCGTCCGTTACCGAATTGGAAGTCTCCAGGACCGGACGGACTGCAAAACTTCTGGCTAAAGTGGTATAGCAGCTCACACGCGCTTCTAGCATCTCAATTTCAGTCATCCTTAGAGTCTGGGTTGCTGCCTGAGTTCCTAACAACTGGTGTTACCCACCTGCTCCATAAAACAGGTGGTACCGCGGAACCTAAGAATTATAGACCGATAACGTGTTTGTCGACGGTCTATAAACTTCTTACATCCATCCTGAGAGCGAAAATTAATCATCACATTGAGAGTAATTTAATTATGTCTGCCTCTCAGAATGGATGTAGGAACGGGTCCCGCGGTACTAAGGAGCTACTCCTCATAGACATGGCCATAAGCCAGCAGGTTCGTCGATCCCACAAGGATTTGTCGACATGCTGGATAGATTATAAGAAGGCCTACGACTCTGTTCCACATACATGGCTCATGAGGGTGTTGGAGTTGTACAAAATAGATGCAACTCTGCGCACCTTCCTTGGGTCATGTATGGGGCAATGGAAGACGGTCCTTCGCTATCCAGGATGTCGACCAATCCAGGGGAACGATGAGCCTATATGGATTAAACGGGGAATATTTCAGGGCGACAGTTTGAGTCCTCTTTGGTTCTGCTTAGCTCTGAATCCTCTAAGCACATTGCTGGAGGATTCGGGGCTGGGCTATCGGTTGAGAAGAGGTGGTCAGGCCATATCTCACCTTCTTTACATGGATGACCTGAAACTCTTTGCCCCCAACAATTTGCGACTGATGGAGTTACTGAAGGTAACTGAAACTTTCAGTAACGCGATCAGGATGGAATTTGGTGTGGACAAATGTGCAGTCATGCATGTAAAGCGAGGGGGGATTATGGAATCCGAAGGGATTCAACTCTCGGATTCCATACACCTTAGATCCCTCTCCTCGACCGAAACATACAAATATTTGGGTATGTCGGAAGCGTTAGGCATTAACGTTACTGACATGAAACAATCGCTGAAGGAGCGCTTCTTTGGCCGCCTGAAAAGAGTATTGAACAGCCTTTTGTCGGGCGGGAATAAGGTGCGCGCCTTCAACGGTTGGGTCATGCCGGTTTTGATGTACTCTTTCGGCATACTCAAATGGACTCAGACCGAACTCGACGCCCTGGATAGGAAGGTCCGTACGCTGCTGACCGCAAACCGGATGCATCACCCACGATCATCGGTGATGAGACTGTACATCCCGCGGAAATGTGGAGGTCGAGGTTTTTTAAATGCGAAAACTCTCCACAACCGCGAGGTGTGCAGCCTCAGAGAATATTTTCTTGAAACCGACGTGGGTATGCACCGCGATGTGGTCGCAGTGGACAAGGGACTCACCCCGTTGTCCATGGCTAAAGAGAACTGGCGCAAACCTGTAATACTCACTACTGATGACCGCAAGGAGGTATGGAAAGGCAAGGAGCTTCACGGGCGCTTTTATCGGGCTCTTCATGGGCCTGATGTAGATTTCTTGGCGTCCGTGGCCTGGCTACGTTTCAGTGACCTCTTCGGGGAAACTGAAGGCTTTGTCTGTGCGATTATGGACGAAGTTATCTTGACGAATAACTACCGGAGGCATATCATGAAGGACGGGACGGTTGACGTGTGTCGGGCATGCCACCGTCCGGGTGAGTCCATCAGACATATTATCTCTGGTTGTTCTCGTCTTGCTAACAGCGAGTATTTGCACAGGCATAACCAAGTAGCCAGGATTATTCACCAGCAACTTGCTTTAAAATACAAACTTGTGGATTCTGAGGTACCGTATTACAAGTATGCGCCCGACCCAGTTCTCGAAAATGACCATGTCACGTTGTACTGGGATCGGTCTATCATCACTGACAGGACTATTGTTGCCAATAAGCCTGATATAGTGGTGATAGACCGATTAGCGCGCCGCACAATGATAATCGATGTCACCATTCCACATGACGAGAACCTCGTGAAAGCTGAGAAAGACAAACAAATCAAATATCTTGACTTAGCACACGAGGTTGTCGATATGTGGAATGTGGACTCGGCTGTCATTGTGCCGATAGTCGTTACCGCCAACGGCCTGATGGCCAAAAGCCTCGACGACCACCTGTCGAAGCTGTCGTTGCGCGGTTGGATCAAGGGCCTGATACAGAAGGCAGTACTCCTCGATACGGCTCGCATTGTGAGGAGGTTCCTGTCTCTGGAGCCCTAACCACCGGTAGCTTGGACCCTGCTCCCAATACCGGCGGACTACTATTTTTTATATTTTTAAATGTTTTTTTTTATGTTTTCTTTTAAAAATATTTAAAAATGTAAATTATATGTAAAAAAATAAATAAACGAAATAATAATAAATGTATGTAGCCAATACAATAACAGTGTTATCATAAAATAAAATAAATAGTTTGATTACATTATATTTAAAATAATAAACTCAGGTAAGTGTTGAATAACCTAAGAATTAGCCAGCCAGTTCATTAAATGTTGTATTAAACGCATCGGCTGTACATCATTCAGGCCGCCAGTCGAACGGTGCCGTTTAATTATCTGGCTATTAGGCTAGGTTGCTGCGTCATATACGTGCCAATAACGGTGCGCCCAGGTGGTGAAACGCTGTTGTTACGTTTTAATGACCGTGTCGTGTTTCTTTCCGCGCTTGATACGTTCCTAGAACTTTCAAGGTATGATACGATGTACTGGGCTTTCATTCACGTAGGCCTGTGTGTATTTTCCAATATCTACCAACAACTTGGTAGGCAAACATAAGGGGATTGATTAACCAGAATTTATATACAAATACTGTAATAAAAATATTTACATTTATATACAATAAATTAGTCTATTTAGTATTTACATTACAAAACAGTTTACTAATTTAACCTAATAGTTTAGTAGATATAAATAAATAATACAGTAACGAACACAATCAAATTACTTACATATTACACATTGCATATAAATGCAAAATGGTATCTTAGGTGATTTCAATTGTCAATTGATTTAATGACTTATCTAACTTTACAAAAGAAGTATTTTTACTTAGCATTACTTAGAAGTCGTGTTCAACTCTGGCTTCAAGTCCGACTTGAGGCTTGTCATGTCCAAACGTCTTCTCCAAGTTGCCACCAGCAACGAATCTAGTGTTTTTGTCTACTTTCCATACACCATCACCGGATAGAGTCATCTGAAATGTGGAAATGATTTCATTAGACTTTTGTTAAACTTTTTTTTCCTTAGGTGAATTCTCTAGAGCTGAAATATGGTTTTGGTTTTTGTAATGTGAAAGAATTTAGTTCGATTTTAATCCATCAAATGATCAAGTCGTGTCTCCAGCAGATGTTAAAGGAAATAGTTTTATTTAACCATTAGAGAAAAAGTATTCATTATACTTATAAATGCAATGAGAACCGTTCCTTCATCAGGAGCATTTAAAGCACCTACTATTCTTAAAGAAACAGGCTATAGTTGGCAATAATACAATTTGTTTTAACCTTCGAAACCAAGCAAATGCAAACAACCTTCCATTTCTATGGTACCTCTTTTGTAAAAAGTTAATACTTACACCACTCCTCCCTCCATTCTCCTTATGAACATCAAGAGAAGCTCTTGCATTATCGTTGGCATTATGCCAGTCCAACTTGGTGCCTAACACACTGGTGTCACCAGCAGGACCGAGTGTCCTCTCTCCGTACGCCTGTCCTTGGAAACGACCGCGTTGGTCGTTGAAGATGTCAGCCTTGTAACCGCCTCGACCCTGTTTAAAGATGCTTTGGTTAGAAAAAATACTGATAATATTTTTTTTCAACTTATGTGGGGTTGGCGCAGCAAGGCTTTTCCTCTAACTGCCCCATAAGGGGGGTAAAACATTACCCTCCACCATTAAGATCTATGAAAAAATGTTTAAGTCATCATTGTTCCGATTTTCCGATCCTAAAAAGGGACCGATGGTTCTTGACAATACATGGTCAACAAATCGAATCATGGTCTGCAATAATTGCTGGGGCTGTCATTCTAAGGTTAGCTTAAATTTCTTTTCTCAAACAGAATATTAGGTAGTTCCCTTCAACCCCCGCGGCCAAATCCGGGTTGTCAAATTGAACCCCGACGACAACCCGGGTTGACAGACGATTATTTTTTTTTTTCTCTTTAATATTTTTTTTTTTTTGTCCGACTCACCAGTGAGTCGCAGGGCTTAACAGGTTAAAGATTACCGAACCACACAGTTGGTAGGTATCGGATCTGACACAACATGTTTAACTATCGTTTCTCTTGTTAAGGCTCTTTATACCAACCCTCTTTATCTTACGACAAATATGTAAATAGTTAATGTAATACTCACGTATAACCCAGCATCATTGCCGCCCAAAGTGCCAAAGATTTTGCCTCCACCAGCGTTACGCTCAAAGTGCAATTTTTTGAAAAACTCGTGTTCATCCATTCCCGGTAGCTTGTAGACTTGAGCGTAGGAGCAAGCCACGAGGGCTCCGAAGCATAGGAGAACAGTGGACTGCATGGTGAACTGAAAATATATACAAGAGAATTTAAACCTTCATTCTGGCTGCTATTTTATGGGTCCCATGAAATACAGAGCAAGTTTTTATCCACCTTTCCCACAAATATACAAAATGACGGACTGCTTAAAAGTCTGTCAGTTAAGAAGAGCAGCCGGCACTACTGCTGATAATTTTCTGAAACACTACCATGACCTGAGCATCGAATTTTGGACACCAAGTAAAGCAATCTCACTTCAGGCAGTTCTTTTATTCCATGGTTGCTAAGACCACCTGATTTTGACGTTAGACGCTTCAAACAGCAATCAAAGAAGTTTTTCTATCAGCTTTTACTATACCCAAGATTAATTTATATTTTTTAGTTTTAAAATAATTCTGCTCTTGGCATCAATGACTTTAAGCGATGGGTGTGGTTTAAAGTGATACGCGCCCAGAAGTCTGTCCACACTTTCTCTGAAGGCTGATGACACCAAATGGAAGTTATTTGTGCCTATATCCCATAGGATATCCATACTAATACACACCTTATTAAAACTGTTACTTCTTCTCTCAACAAGGAACTGTTGTAAACTGTGCCTTCCTCAATCCCGAGCCATTCATTTATACTAGCTTCAACATCTGAGGTGAATTCCCTGTGCCGAGAGACAAGGGGCTTATTTGAGATGACGTTCGTGAGTCATACAGAGTTCATTTATTTTTAAATGAGCGATTAATTTGTTACGGTAATTGGACGGTAGTGTGTGTATAGGCGTAGTAGTGCGGAGATAACGAATGGGTTGGAAGTAACAGAATATAATATCGCGACTGTAATTATGAAATAACTATGGGCAGAAGTGATTAGTTTATGGTACAAACACATTCTGACAGTTTTGTTTGTACTGTCATTGTATATCTCATCTTATCCCTTAGTTTCTCTCTTTTGAATATCACTAAGTAAATTTATTAATTTGTTTTTTATTATTTGTGTATTTTGATATTTGTATATTGTTTTTATGTAAATTGTACGCCACGGACTAGCTGCGTTACATTTTTCCCTCTCTGTCAAATCCATCCACAAGTTGTCTGTAAAAGATCGCTTTTAGCGATAATACATATCGCTAAAAGCCAGATATTATTATACCTATTTTTACACTCTGTTTATTCTTGAGCTCCTATTGTAATGTCTTATGGTTTACGATAAAGAGTATATTTATCTATCCATTTTATTTTATATGTTAGTCATTTGCATTTGGCAGGCTAACTCATATTCTGAAAATACAAAAACATGATCAAATCCAGTTCTATCCGTTATATGCTGGCTTTAAACAACAAAAGTATACAAATACCTTGGTAAAATATAAATAGGTTATTGATTAAATTCATAAGACATTCAAACAAATCCGGCAGTGCCTTGCGGTATTTTTAAACAATTAAAGCAAGACAACAAACAAGTTAGGATACAAAAGAACCTAGAGGAGAACATTTCAGTCTATACAGGGATGTGCCCGAATAGGCGTTGCGCAGAGGGCTTCGTGTGGTCTTTAAGAGGTCATGGAGGTCACGCCTCTTTCCATGTGCGGATGCCCATCATAAGGGTGGTTTTCATCATTTCAGCCGAAAGACGTCCACTGCTGGACACAGGCCTCCCCCAAGTGTCGCCACAATGATCAGTCCTGTGCGTCTCGCATCCATCGGCTACCCGCGACCTTCACCAGGTCTGGACCAGGGTGGTTTTAGTGAAGTTAAAATCCCACAGTCTCTGGTCATTTCCCCAAAAGCCCCGGTGCCGATTTCCCTGGGGGAAAAAGAAAAAAGAAACAACGCTATAGGTTAAGTTAGGAGGCTAGGTAAGTCAATGACCTAGACGTTGATCGTGACTGTCCAATTAAATTACTATGTAATAGGTACCAAAAATTATAAAAAATATGACCGAATCCAATTATACAGAATTCGTCATACTTTTGAAGTACCCTTCACAGTAATTAAAACTGGCTCAGTTTACATGTATGGAAGCTTCCATAAAAAATGTTTTTTCAAGTTTTTTTTATTTCAATATCGTTCCTTAATTAATATATTTGTCCAAATTTGCAGCTTTTTAGTTAACAATCTCTTAGCCATACCTCGGACGGACATACGGACAGACCGAAACTTAAGGGTTTCTTGTCCTTGTTAAGACTACGAAACCCTAAAAATAATTTAACAGGACTGTCCTTAGCTTTCTTTGAGTTAAATTCCTAGTTAATTTTATTATTTAAGATAATCGACACTCTAATTAATTTTGTTCTAAGTTTTTTAGGTATCACAATCTGAAATATTCATCTGCGTGACAACGTACAAATAACACAATTAATGTTTTTTTTATCATTGATAAGCTCGCGTTTGACCACTATCTCACCTGGTGGTAAGTGATGATGTGGTCGAAGATGGAGCACGCTTGCCAAGAAGTACTACCGCCCAAGTGGCGCCCTTATTGAATAAAACAGGTCTCAGAATGTTTCGTATCCAAAGTAGTAGGCAAAAGTGTCAGAAACGGCCATTTTTGGTACTTTTGCTTACTACTTTGGATACGAAACATTCTGAGACCTATTTTAACAACGTAAAAATACTTTATCCTCTTTGTAACAAATGTGACGTTGGATTCTTTAATATTTATTTTTAACCGACTTCGAAAAAGGAGGAGGTTATCAATTCGGATGTTTGTATTTTTTTTTTTTTTTTTTTTATGTATGTTCGGGCATAACTCCGTCATATATTGACGTATTTGCAAAATTCTTTTTTTGTTCGAAAGGGGTTTATTCCGAAATGGTCCCATTTAAATTTCAAAAAGATCTGATGATGGGTTTCGGAGACAGACAACGGAACTCTTCAAAAATTGACAGCAAATCAACCGCGATTGCTGCTATCGTATGTCTATGAATTGTTAACACAGTTTAACGGGGAGCCACAACTAAAAAGTGAAAAATAAAAAAACGGTGTTCCTGTTTTGTGTCTTTGTTTTTTGACACCGACTTCCGAAATTAAAGTTATTTTGCACTTTTTTTGGAAGTCGGTTCTATTTTTTTGTAAAAAGTTTTTTATTTTTCACTTTTTTCTATGCTAAGCTACGATTTTTTATTCAATGAGGGCGCCACTTGACCGGTAGTAGACCCTTAAGGCGCAGTTTCGTATAACTGCGCCTTAAGGGTCTACTACCGGGTTTAACTGAACATCACGTCTAAACGACTAGTCTTATTTCTTTGAAAAAAATATATGTTACTCTAGACAATTTTCGACGTATTTGATCTGAGAATATTTGAAATTACGTTTTTATAACATAGTGTAATTAATTTGTAAAGTTATATCTAACGCGGATAAAAATTGGGAATCACGCAAAAACTATAAAGGGTATTTTTATGAAACCTTCACCATTTTAAAGATCATTTTTTATTTATAATTTAGTCTAAGTGTTTTAGTTTAATACCTGTTGTGCTGTTGTGTTTTATTTGTAATAATGCGTCTATATTCGGACAGCGCTCCTTAATGGGCGAGTCCTATTACTGGGTGGACGTACGACGCGTTACGTGAGCTCAGCATAGAACACGCAAGCTAACCACTCGAGGTCATGGGCAGGTTGTAGGTGTCAGAAAACACAGACTTCCACTCCTTAGCAGTACGAACAATGTTGTTGAATTGAGGCATTACCATTGATATTGTGTAACACAATTTCCCCACTGGACTTTATTTATTAGGTCTTTAATATCGATGAAGTTTCGGTTTTTTGAAACTGCTCTTTTTTAAAGGTAATATCAGACTTCGGATTGACTTGGAATTCTCAGTTTAATTATACTATAGAGCAAGTTTTTTTTTCATTTTTTTTTTATTAATTCATTTCGAGTTACATCAAGTTCGAGACTCATATGGATAGTAACAAAAAATACAATTAAACTATTTTAGTAGAAATTAGAACTGTATTTTTAACTTCACTTAGAAGGGTCCAATTACGGCGAGGAATAAATAATTTATATAGCACTATATCGGTATAATAGCGTATATTTAATCACAATAGGTTAACAATAATAGGTTCACAATAATATGTTCACACACAAAAAATAAAATCCTGACCTCTTATAGTTTTCGCGGTAACGAAACCATAGCGCGATCTAATTCGACGCCAACGCCATCTATCGAGCGCGGTGACAACTCTTGACAAAAATTAATATTAGATCACGCTATGATTTCGTTCCAAACCCCAACATACCGCCCACCAAGGACATGTTGACAAAATGTCCTTAATTACCGCCCACCGTGCCAAACGTCCGGCGTATATCAAACCTGACCATGGCCGGAAACCTTTAAATAAAAAGTTTGCGTCCTTGGTAGTAGGTTTTTTAACATAATATAGGGTTTATCAGAACAAATTTCATACCCTTGTTTTTACATTATAATAAACAAGAAAAATAACAAATAAAACAAAATCTTAAGTACAACAAAATTTGAACTTAACCTAACTGATTACTGGCAAATAGGTAACACACACAATTTAGAGGTAGGTCTCTTAATAACTGAAGCCTGTGTGCGTATGGTTACGACCCGAGTAATTCCGTCAGGACCCGGATGCGTCTGCTCAACCTTACCCAATAACCACTTGCCTGGAGGCAAACCGTCTTCCTTTACTAACACGACCTCCCCAACGGATGGTTCTGGATTTTTATTGGCCCATTTATGGCGTTGCAGGAATTGATTTAAATAATCCTGCGACCAACGACGCCAAAAATCCTGCGTCATCCTCTGATGAAACTGCCAGCGTTTTAAGGTACTCACATTGGACCTTTCGTAATTTGACTCTGGTACTATAACGGGTGGTTCTCCGATCAAGAAATGCCCTGGCGTTAAAATGACACACTTATCTTGATCCTCGACATACGATAAAGGCCTGGAGTTGAGGCAAGCCTCAATTTGAGCCAGCACTGTTGCCATCTCTTCGTACGTCAGTGTAGAATTTCCAATAACCCTTTTAAGATGGTACTTGGTCGATTTTATTCCTGCCTCCCATAAGCCACCAAAATTAGGTGCGTGGGGCGGAATAAAGTGCCAATCTGTGCCATTATTAGCGAGGTACTCTGCTAGTTCCGGATTGAGGTTGGACTTCTCTTCGTTAAATAAGTAGAGTAACTCGCGTGACGCTCCCACAAAGTTTGTCCCATTGTCGCTATGTAAGTCACTGCATCGACCACGTCTTGCTACGAATCTTTTGAAAGCTGTCAGGAAACCTTTAGTACTTAGTTCACTGACCGCCTCTAAGTGTACTGCTCTAGTGACCATGCATATAAACAATGCTATATAGCCTTTATAGGACTTATTACCTCGACCTTTCGATACCCGAATGTTAATAGGGCCGGCGTAATCTACTCCACTATATAGAAATGGTTTACTAGGTGTAACACGTGCCGAAGGCAATTGTCCCATTAACTGCGTTCTGACTTTAGACGAATATCGAATGCATTTAATACATCCTTTAACATGTTTTTTAACCAATTGCTTGACACCAATAATCCAATATTTGGAACGCAAGTATGTCACCATTAGTTGCGGACCACCATGCATCGTCTTTTCGTGAGCATCTGCCACTAATAGATCTGTCAGAAAAGACTGCTTTGGTAACAATATAGGATGAACTCGATTATAACTTAATTGAGCCATCTCAAGTCGCCCTCCAACTCTTATGATTCCCTTTGAATCCACAAAAGCATTTAAAGACCTTAAATTACCGAACCTTTTTCCTACTTTACCACTATTTAAATATTCCATTTCCTCGGTAAATTCTTGTTGACATTTTTTGATACATGTTTCTAGAGCAACTTCAAGTTCTAATTTAGATAAATGTCGTGTATTATGCCTGATTGTTACTGATCTCCTTAGATTTAAAAATCGCCGACAATAAGCAACAACTCGGACTAATCGGGATAGTGACGAAAACTTTAACAAACCTTCACGTTCCAAAGAAGTCGTGTGAACTTTCACTTCTTCTAAGTGTGTGATAAGGTGTTTGGGCTTTTTGTACTCCACCACCAGCTGTCTTAGATAATCCGGCCCATTCCACCATAAAGCCGTAGATTCAAGATCAGCTGGGGAAACTCCGCGAGATGCACAATCTGCGGGGTTATGTTTCGTTGATACGTGAGACCAATATTTCGTATCTAACAGACTTAAAATCTCAGAAACCCGATTTGCGACGAACGTTTTCCAGCGACTTGGGTGTCCGTTGAGCCAAGCTAGCACTACCTCACTATCGGTCCATGCATGCCAATTGGCACGTGGTATGTTCAATACTTCTCCTACTTCCACCATTAATTTAGCAAGGAGGGCAGCACCACAAAGTTCTAATCGTGGAATAGACACTTGTCTAACGGGCGCTACTTTCGTTTTCGACGTGACTAATGAAATGTGAATATCCCCCTTGTGATCCACTACTCTCAGGTATACGACTGCCGAATACGCTAATTTCGAAGCGTCTGAAAACCCGTGCAATTCAGTCTTCAAATTGCTACTTTCCTGTTGCAACCATCGTGGGATTTTAATATTCACCAAATAGGCCAAACTATGGTGGTAAGTAATCCATTCTTGTACTAAGTTTTTTGGAATTTCTTGGTCCCACTCTAATCCCGCTAACCATAATTTCTGAATAAATATTTTGGCTAAAACAATGCTTGGTGCCAACCAACCCAAAGGGTCAAATAGACGTGATATCTCGGAGATAATTTTTCTCTTTGTTACAGGTGCAGTCAACGGTTGGAGTTCTACAGAATACTGAAAGAAGTCTTTGTTCGAGTTCCAGGTAAGTCCTAAAATATTCGTTACATCATCTATTTTTATCTTTAATTCTTCCTCTGTAGTTTCCTTCCCATCCCTTATTTTATTTAGTAATTGCTGACTATTACTCCTCCATTTTTGTAATGGAAAACCTCTCTTGTCTAATACTTTGCTTAATTCCGTGTAAATATTAAAACAGCTTTCTATATTTTCAGATCCTGTCATCACGTCGTCCATGTAGAAATCGTTTAGAATAATTTTGGCTATTTCGGACTGATCTAAGCACTCATCGTACGCCACCTGTTGAAGTGACCGTACTGCCAGATATGGTGCCGACGCCGTGCCGAATGTTACCGTTTCTAATTGATACACTTCTATTTCATTTTCAGGACTATCTCTCCAGAGGATCCTTTGTAGTACTGAGTCTGCTTTGTGAACTAACACCTGCCGATACATTTTTATTATGTCAGCTACAAGACATATTCGGTGCATTCTCCATCGCATAATCGTATGACGAAGTTCCGCCTGCAATGTAGGACCAACTAACATACAATCATTAAGTGAAGCTCCCTTTGATCCCTTACAGGAGGCGTCAAATACGACGCGAACCTTCGACGTTACTTTATCCTCCCGGACAACAGCATGGTGTGGTAAATAAATAGCTTTCGGATTATACTTGTCATTTTCTAAAACCTTTTTCATGTGATTTAGCTGTAAGTATTCCTGGATAACCTTTGAATAATCTTCTTTGAATTAACTGTTTTTTCTGAATTTACTTTCTAAGGACTTTAATCTTTTTTCAGCAATAACTTTCGATTCACCAACCTTATCGACCGGGTCCCCTTCGCGCAATGGTAGCCTTACTATATACCGGCCACTTTTGTCGCGTTCTGTTGTATCTGCGTATAATTTTTCGCAGTTATTTTCTTCCTCCGTTAGCGTTTTCTTTCTCGATGGTTCTGCCTCTAACTCCCAAAATTTTCGAAGCCACTCATCGGGATCAAGACTTAAATGCATCACGGTAATATGTGCGGGGTAATTTGAGTGATCCAACTCAAAGGTACCCGACAATATCCACCCTAACGTGGTATTTTGTGCCAAGTAAGTTCCGCTTACGTTTCGTTTGATTCCTTCTTGGATGACTTGGCTATAAACTTCAGCACCTAACAAAACATCAATTTTATTAGGCCTATCGTATTTTGGATCAGCCAAATCATCATCGGCCAAGTCAACCCATTCTACCCTAGTTACTTTCGTAGCTGGGAGAAGGGAAGTGACCGACTTCAAGACGAAAGCATTGACTGTTATCTTGACCGTGGGATCTATTCTAGATCTCATTTTAAGGGTTACAGTGGACTTGGCAGTCGCACCTTTTTCCCCACCTACCCCAATCACTGTTTGTCGCGATGGAGTTTTCTTTAAACCCAAATATTGTACCACGGATTCTTTAACGAAAGAACCCTGTGATCCTTGGTCCAGCAAAGCCCTAACTATTCGATACGAGCCGTCCTTAGATTTCACCTCGATTAAAGCAGTAGTTAATAAGACGGTTTTCCGACCGCCTCCTGTGGATAAACAGGAAACCAGTGGCTTGCTCGACCCCTCCGCTTGCGCGGCCCTTTCAACGTTACTAGTTTTATTATCCTCCTTCATCAACGATGAGGTTTCCTCGTGAGCCCTATTACTACCTTCGCCCATATCAGACCCAGAAACACCCGTTGGGTGTAACAAAGAATGGTGGCGGCGTTTACACACCTGGCACTTGAGAGTGTTTTTACAATGTTTAGCAGACTGATTATTGTATAAGCAAACAAAGCACAAATTATGTTCCTGAGCAAAACTACGCCGAGCGTCATTAGACTCCTTTCCAAACTTAGGACAGGACGTAATTTTATGATCGGCTGACGAGCAAAACGCACATGCAACCGACTTTTTTACTACGTGAAACGACTGAGTCCCTTTTTGGTTTGAATGTCTATCTTTATTATCGACCTTATCTAAATTTTCTAAACCTCTAAAACGACTATTTAAATATTCCGAAAACTGTTTAAAGGTAGGTAATTCATCACTTGCGTCTGAAGCCGCCTTAAGTTCCCAAGCTTTCCTGGTCTCTTTATCTAACTTTCCACTAATTATGTGTATCACAATCAGATCCCAGGAAGACACATCTACCCCTAAATTACTAATTGACTCTAGACATTCAACAGTAGTCGTAATAAGACGCTTTATTTCAAATGCCGATTCAAACGATAATGTCTTTTGACTTAACAATCTTTTCATTATACTATTTGCCAGAAACCTTTTATTATTGTACATTTTTTCTAACTTAGACCAAGCAATTTTATAGTTGTCCGATGTAACATTAATATTTCGTAACAACTGTTCAGCTTCGCCTGTTAAATGACCCTTTAAATAAAATAAGCGTTGTGCATCATCCAAAGATTTGTTTTCATGCACCAAACCCACAAATAAATCCTTGAATGTTTGCCACTCCGAATACTTTCCCGAAAAAGAAGGAATTTTTATTTCAGGCAACTTTACTCTACTGAGGTTCCCTTCTGTTTTAGAACAAGTATTAGAATCTGTACGCGAATCAGTAAACTTTCTTTCGGATAACATTTCTTTTAAATCACTTTTAAAATCCACATAAAATTCTTCAACTTCATCATAAAGATCATTTTTAACATAGCTCGAATTAGCCAATTCAGTCTTTTTTATCGTGCTTTCTTTATGATTAGAAGTAAATGCGTTCCATAATTGTTCCAAATTTTCTAGTCGTGTCTCTAAATATGAAGTAGTTAAACGCTCTTTAGGAGCTTCCTTAACATTTGATCTAGCCTTAATCATTTTAGAACTAACATCTTCCTGTATACTACAGAACGACTCCATTTTGCAACAATTATGGCACAACCTTTATCAACACAATCAAAACACAAGTCACAAAAATTGATTTGTTTTATGTTTAAAAACAGATCCCAAAAATTTTACAAGTGTTTGGAACAACTTTTATTTGGCTCTAAAATCGGGCATGGATTCCCCGTCAGAACCACCTTTTACATAGAACAATAAATTACAAGTCCTAAGCTAATAAAACCATTAAAGTTCAAATTACGCGCACTTTTTAAGATTTTTGATTGACGTGAACACTAAACTTCCTGATCTAAGTTATAATTCAACTGTACTCACGATTTTTATTTTCACTCACTGACACTTTATTGCTGTACTGCAGTCACAGCCGGCACGCGAGCTGTACTGCACCACGAGCTGCAAGCGCCTTCTTCACAGCGCGCTGCACTGCACCATACAAGTGGCGCCCTCTATTCGACGAAATCCTCCCTCGCGACGATCCTCCGACTGCTGGGTACCAGGTTGGCTGCTTCCACGCTCCACCTGGCTGCTCCCGGCTCCAATCGGTTCCTCCTCCAAGTCCTGGACACCTCACCTGGTGCCCGTTGAAGGGGCTGATCTGGACAGCGATCCACTGCCCAGTAACGACGCGAAGGGTGGTGATACACTACCACCTCTGGAAATCACCACACACACTCCCGACCGATCCGGCTCGAAGGACCATGTATTTTTAACTTCACTTAGAAGGGTCCAATTACGGCGAGGAATAAATAATTTATATAGCACTATATCGGTATAATAGCGTATATTTAATCACAATAGGTTAACAATAATAGGTTCACAATAATATGTTCACACACAAAAAATAAAATCCTGACCTCTTATACTTTTCGCGGTAACGAAAACCATAGCGCGATCTAATTCGACGCCAACGCCATCTATCGAGCGCGGTGACAACTCTTGACAAAAATTAATATTAGATCACGCTATGATTTCGTTCCAAACCCCAACAAGAACATACAATAACAACTGCGACATTCACACTTATACAAATCATAACTAACCGAAATACTTCTTTGTGTTTTGTTTTTTTTTTTTGGTATTCTCTATAGGCATTTTTTCAACCTAGGAAAAAACCTAGTACTTACAACAAACACAAATACACATAAACGTATTGGCTTCTTTAGATTTCAGATGACGTAATGCTTTAGAATTTCTTTAAGCGTAAAACTTGCGTTTCTGTTTTGTTTTTGCTGGTTAACGGAGTATGAAATCTTACCTAGTAATAGCTATACGGGTTTCTTTCTTCGGAAGAGGTTAATTACCTACACTGACTGGATGTGGTGCTTAGGATTTCCCCTCGTACAGAGCCGTTTCTACCTCAGTATTAAAAAAATCACTGGCATCGGTGAAGGAAAATCATGATTACAAAACCTAAACTTACATTATTAATTTGTCTGTAATCTTTAATATGTCTTCCCTTTTTGTATTTTTAAATTTATAAACTATAATAATTCATAAATAATTGGGTGTTGTTTATTATTTTTCTTTTAAGTATATAATAATTACATAAAAAACACAACCGATTTCAAAAAGAAATCGATACCAATTTTGTTTTTTCATTACATCTGATTTTACAAGATCGAACCAAAGGGTCCGATCATATTAAAAATGAGTTTGAATCGATGGGGTTCGCTATCGTACAAACCAGTGACCGATATATAAGCGACCGCTCTGTAACCATAGTGCGATCTAATTTGATCCCAACGCCATCTATCGAACATTTTTTTTTGTGGGGTTGGAAATCATCCAATGACTTCTGCCACTCTGGGTGGAGCGGGAGGGCGTGTCAGACTCTTACTAACTAAAACCCACCCCTGTTCCTTCCTGCCCTTAGTGCCTGGGGGCGAGGTAACTCTGTTTCCAATTTATCCTTAACCCCCGGGCAGGCATCGGCCATGACGGGCCCCGTCCCTATTGCTGACAACTCTTTGAGGCGCGCGTGGAACACTACGCGCCGTCGACTCTCGGACCCATTACTCGCCGTCCGCAGGCCCGGGTCTATGGTGGCCGGAGATCGTCTCGCGGCGCCGGAAGTCCCAGGCGTCTCCTGAGGCGGCTGCTGCTGAGAGCGTGAGGGCGACTCCGTTGTTGAGTCCACGCGTCCCGCCTCCGCCTTCGCGAACATTACTGCTTCGCAGAAAGAGAAGACGGCTTCCCATTCCCTCTCGCTTCATACCATGGCCTGAATCAGGGCAGGGCTCGAGAGGTCGCTGCCGCCTATCGCATCCACGAGGACACGGCGGGGCTCCGCCCAAGCGTGGCAGACCTCCACCGTATGCTCCACCGTGTCCTCGGGACGATCCGCGCAGTGGAAACACCCAGGCGTTTCCTCCCGTCCTATCCAACACAGGAACCTCCCGAAACAACCGTGTCCGGTGAGGACCTGCGTCAGGCGGAAGGTGAGGGCGCCGTGGGGCCTCTGCAGCCATCTATCGAGCATGGAGACAACTCTGCCATTTACAAGATTTATGTGAATATGTTGACTCAATTTTTGTTCGTTCCATTATTTGATATACCGTACGAATAGAGTAGCTAAATCGATGGTAGCAAAGTAGAAGAAGACATCCACAAAATCGCAATTTTACAGGCTTAAAAACTTTTTTACAAAAAATACAACCGGCTTCTAAAAATTGGAAAATAACTTTAATTTCGGCAGTCGTATTTTGTTTGTCTTCGTTATTTGACACCGAATCCCGAAATATAAGTTATTCTGCAATTTTTAGAAGTCGGTTGTATTTTTTGTAAAAAAGTTTTTTATTTTTCACTTTCTAGTTGTTGTACCCCAGAACAAGAACTAAATATTAAAGTTATTCCCGAATGGATAACCCCAATAACATAGAATAATAGGAGACAACCAAAACGTCATCTGTGTATATATATTTTTTCTTTTTGTTGATTTTTTAAAAAAGTTATGAATCAATTTCGAAGTAGGTATAACCAACCGAACAAAAAAAAAACATCAAAATCTATTCACAAATGGCAGAGAAATCGTGTTTTTTTTTTTTGTGAAATCATCCAATGACTTCTCCTGCTCTGGGTGGAGCGGGAGGGCGTGTCAGACTCTTACTGACTAAAACCCACTCCTGTTCCTTCCCTGCCTGAGTGTCCAGGGGTGCGGTAACTCATTTTCAGAATTTATCCGCTACCCCTAGGCATGCAGGCACCGGCCACGATGGGCCCCGTCAGTGGTGGCTGACACTAATCTCTTTGAGGCGCGCGTGGGACACTATGCACCGTCGACTCACGGGCCTGGTGCAGATTGGATGGCGAGCTACCCACTGCTCGCCGTCCGCAGGCCCGGGTTGGTCGAGCTAACTGACTTGTTAAAAATTGTGACCATTTTGAGAGTTATGGACCGATTAACATTAAATTTTCTTAGGATGCATTAAAATAACCTTCTTTATTGATTGTATAACAGAAGTAATCGTTAAATCGTTATATTACTGAAAACACGTAAATGTACTTATTTACTCTGAAAAACCGTCCTCGTAGAAGAAGACAATTGTGCCTGGTATCCGTTTAAACGTTTTCTTAAACATCGAATAACTAAGATAATAATCTCCAGTAATACTTTATGGATATGGAGCAAATGCAATCAATATTCCCCTTTTTGTAGATGTCTTTATTAACTTTGCATGTACATATCAATTTACACATTTCATTATTTAATGCCACTACCAAACTTCATATAATTAGGTCAGTTAAATCACTTATTTATTGCTCAAACCAAGCGAAATATATAATTTAAATAAATATGCATATCACTATGTATTTTTATACACAATAGACATTCCTGGAAAATAACGGATTTGAACTAAAAACTGTATTTTTTAAGTATTTCACGAGAAACCTACTAACAAAAAAAATAAAAGATGTGATCAAAATAGACTCCCTTTAAAAAAAAATCACGATTAAAATGTGACTAGTGACATGGGACTTTTTTACGTTTCAATCATCTGTCAATATTCCGAAGTACCTAATTCAAATGTCCGTTTCTACTGCGATGTTTTTTTGAAACTGATATCTTTATTTATGTCCAGATTTTATTATCTCTCTCTCTCTCGTCTGTATTAAATTTTGTAATAATTTTAATACAGACTTGTTTGAGAGGGTTGATGTAAGCTATTTTTAACCAACTTCAATAAAGGGAGGAGGTTCACAATTCCACTGTACTTTTTTTTACATTTTTGCAAAAATAGACCTCCGTATCAACTTTCATCATCATTATTATCATTTCAGCCGAAAGATGTCCACTGCTGGACATAGGCCTCCCCCAAGTGTCGCCACAATGATCGGTCCAGTCCGGACCGATGGGTCCACCTTGTGGGAGACCTTCCAATGCTGCATCTTCCGGAACGCGGTCGCCATTCCAGAACTTTTCGGCCTCGACCATCTGTTCTGCTAGCAATGTGCCCTGCCCACTGCCACTTCAGTTTAGCGATTCTTCGGGTTATGTCGGTAACCTTAGTTATCTTGCGTATATCATCATTTCTGATTCTATCACGCAAGGAAACTCCGAGCATTGTCCTCTCCATTGCCCGTATCAACTTTACTGCCATCGAAATGTAATGTGTAAAACGATAATAATTAGTCTTTGAACTAATCACATGGTATTTTTTTTTTATAAATACCTAAGGTGGTTTTTTTTGAGGGTGGGAAATCATTAAATAACTTCTCCCACTCTGGGTGGAGTTCAGGGCGTGTCAGACTCTTACTGACTAAAACCCACCCGTATTCCTTCAGTTGCCTGTGCCAGGGTGACTCTTTCAAAATAACTAAGGGCCTAAGACTGTAAAAGTAAGTAAATAGTATAAGTTTATTCTTGTTTTGTCGCCGTTACATAATATTGTGACGACCTTATGTTGGCAACCTTATGGTGGAGACTGGCACGTTGGAAGTTTGGAATATTCTAGAAACTCTTGGAACGCCGATTGAAAATTTAGAATAAAGAAGACTTTTGTTTTTAGGGAGACTTCTCCTAGCCCGCTCGAAGAGGGCACTTGTATTAATTTTATTTATTCAATATAACGTATTAGTGTGCCAGTCCTCTTTCTTTTATAACACAACACACATAAGCAGTCACTCTTATACACCACACTCTCGCACCGCTAGCGAGTAAGACAAACCCCCAGGAACGTGAAAGGAATCTCCAGGGATCTAGCACTAAGAGAAGCTGCTCCAGGTTCCTATAATATTATATTGATACTCATCACGTGAGAGTCGTCACAGAGCAGTGGTGACCCAGTGGTAACGGCCGCAACTTACAAGTTGTGGGTCGCGAGTTCAAACCCAGGCAGGCGCTTTACTTTGTGTAAATTATTTCATCACCACTGCTCTCAAAACGGTGAAGGAAAACATCGTGAGGAAACTGGCATATCCTAGAATCTTAAATTCGAAGACATGTGACATCCACCAACCCGCATTGGGCTCGCGTGGTGGATTACGGCCTACACCCTCTCACAGAGAGGAGGCCTGTACCCCAGCAGTGGGGACATTAAAAGGCTGATGATGATGATGATGATGACTCATCACGTGTGTGGAAGTTCGTTAACTAATAATTGCTTTGCCCCTATATTCCCCGTTTCCGCTAGTAAGGTGCACCGAGCGATACTCAGACACGCGTCATTCTTATCAAAAACGATAATAGTACTCAAAACCCCCTTTATCTCATCTCAGCTGATCACACGACAAAAACCAAATATAAACACTAGCGTGCTAATTACTACTACAATGATAACAAGGTCAACGTATGTCACCTTTGTTGATATGGGGGATTCACTTTTCTTTAGGAAACGATTCACTTTTGTTTGACAGCGTCTGAGTCACAGAACACAGAACGCCGCGAGCCGGCAGGGATTAAGGCGCAGTTATACGACTTTTAATGATTTTTAATTGAAGATGACGTTTAAACGACTAGTCTTATTTAAAAAAATATATATTTATGTTTCTTTATACAATTTCCTTCGTAATTTGTTAGGTGAATGTTTTAAATTATATTTTATAACATAGTGTAATTAATTTGTAAAGTTATGTCTAACGCGGATAAATTAAAAAAATTGAGAATCACGCAAAAACTATAAGCGTATTTTTATGAAACCTTCACCATTTTAAACATAATTTAATTATTTATAATTTAGTAGGTATACGTGTTTTAGTATAATACCTGTTGTGATATGTATAATAAATTAATAATGCGTCTAATTTCGGACAGCGCTCCTTGATGGGCGAGTCCAATTACTGGGTGGACGTACGACGCGTTACGTGAGCTCAGCACAGAACACGCAAGCTAACCACTCAAGGTCGTTGACAGTTAAAAGCGCCTTAAAGATGCCTCTTCTACTTCTTTTTTATCCTCTACTTATCTCGTTACACGGGTTTGGCTTTCATTATCATGTAGCGCTATATGGTTCGTTGTCTGATGTCCTCAACGTTGATATTGAGGTTTTTCATGTCCCGTTGGACTTTTGTCATATAGGTAGTTTGACGTACCAATGACGGGGCCCATCAACCACTGACGGGGCCATCATACCACTGACGGGGCATATCATGGCCAATGCCAGCATGCCAAGGGATTGCGGATAAATACGTAACAGAGTTATCGCGCCCTTGGACACTCAGGCAAGGAAGGAACAGGGGTGGGCTTTAGTCAGTAAAAGTCTGACACACCCTCCCGCTCCACCCAGAGCGGGAGAACTCATAGGATGATTTTACATCCCAAAATAAAAATAAAATGTAGTTTGAGGTCTTATTTATTTATTAAAAGTTCATGCAACACATATGCACAAAGGCGGACTTAATACCTTTGGCATTCTCTACCAGTCAACCAAGGTCTTCCCCTACCCCTCTTTTTAGTAGCCATGGAAAGGCAATTTTCAGTAGCCATGAAAAGGTAATTTTCACGACATAACCATCGGGACTTCGTGCTCTATGGTCTCAGTCACGACAACAAACATGCTTAATGAATAGGTAGTTTAACGGGGAAAATTTTGGATTTTAGTGTTTCGTTTTCCTTATACTATTTATAACGGATTGTTATTGTTTTTGAAGAGGTGTTTGCACAGAATGTTTTACTGAAATTATAATTATCTATTAGAACTTTATTTTCGTTTTGACTTTAGTGGGTAGTCAAGATTTTAGATGGATATAACAATAAGCTTGTATTCTCACCCACCACCATGTTTTGTGTCCCATGCATCCAATAGGGGGCGAGCCAATTGTCACCTCCACATACTTGAAATCAATCTAGATTCCGGGCTGTTAGTCGGGAATCGAAGTCTCATGTTGTTCACTATAGTGCTCGCTTTGTTTTTGAAGTCCTTCCTTTTTTATATTCACAGGCTTGCATTGGACCACTTTATCTCCTCTCTTATTAAACTCACTAGATGTAATAGAAATAGCTGAGGCAATTAAAGGATTGAAAAACATTACTCTTCTTCTGGGGGCAGTTAGGTAAAAAGGGATAAAGCCCTGCAGGTGTATTCGCTAACTCAGTTGCCATCAATTTGATAGGCACTTTGCAGTACATTGCTGCTTTGATGTATAGGAAAACCGTAGTGCCTATTATAATCGATGTCCACCGAGCATTGTACTGCAAAGTGCGTATCAAATTGATGTCAACTGAGTTAGCGAATACACCTGCTGATGGTAATCGATGAGCTGGTCGACGATGGAGCATGCATGCCCAGAAGCAACTTTTAGGACATTTTAACTTTTCACTTTTAGGACCACCGCTCACCACTAATCTTACGGCTAACTAACCGCTTGTCTATAATTTAATCCCAAATTATCATCATCAACTTCTCTACATAGTATATTACATAAGTCAAAGTCACTTTCTCATCATCATCATCATTTCAGCCGAAAGACGTCCACTGCTGGACATAGGCCTCCCCCAAGTGTCGCCACAATGATCGGTCCTATACGTCTCGCATTCATCGGCTACCCGCGACGCTCACCAGGTCATCGGTCCACCTTGAAGCCTTCCAACGCTGCGTCTTTCAGTACGCGGTTGCCATTCCAGAACTTTTCGGCCCCATGGACCATCTATTCTGCGAGCAATGTGTCCTGCCCACTGCCACTTCAGCTTGGCGATTCTTCGGGCTATGTCGGTAACCTTAGTTCTCTTGCGGATATCATCATTTCTGATTCTATCACGCAAGGAATCTTCGAGCATTGCCCTCTCCATTGCCCTTTGGGTGACTGTAAGCCTTCTGATGAGGCCAATTGTGAGCGACAAAGTCACTTTCTGCGTCTGTGTAATTCTCCACTAACTCCTCGCTATTCACGAGGAAGGTTTGTGTGTTTAATTTGTACCTGTGTGGAGCCAGGGTGGGTTGAGCGTAAAATATTTTTTTGAAAAATTTAGGATTTCACTTTATTCGAACAAATACGAGTATAACACTGCTGACGCTATGTCTTAATGTTTCCCGTAAATCGATCAAATTTTCTTTATAAAACCTACAGCATCTCTACGAGTATGTCTTCCTTGATGTAAGCCTCCTTTAATCCTATAACCAAAATGTTGTCCATCATCATCAGCCTTTTAATGTCCCCACTGCTGGGGCACAGGCCTCTTCTCTCTGCGAGGGTGTGGGCCGTAATCCACCACGCGGGCCCAATGCGGGTTGGTAGATGTTGGTACATGCCGGTTTCCTCACGATGTTTTACTTCCCCGTTTTGAGAGCAGTGGTGATGAAATAATTTACACAAAATAAAACGCCTGCCTGGGTTTGAACTCATTACTAATACTACATCTATCATACTATAATCATTACATCCAGCAAAACATTCAGTATGCCAACCGCTACTATTGCAGGCTATACAATAATTACGCAGTGTACGTACATTATCGGTTTGGCATAAATGCTGTCGTATATTAATAATGAAATATGGACATACTGTTCTAATTAATCTGTGGGGATGGTTAGACGTTATTTTGGTTTAATAATGGTCTGATGATTGGCTGGTGGGCGATTTATGTTATATTTTGACCAATGTAAATCTGATGGAAAACCTGACTATACTTTTTGAATTGTAATGGCTCTTGTCCTGGAAAAATCTAACTAGTCCGTCTGCTACATTACAAAAAAATATTGAACACGTATTTATTTTGGTCACGTAAACCAAAAGTGAGGTCGATATAGTGCGTTGGAATTTCGCATGACGTCATATATCGCATCGTCTTCAATACACTTTGTAATGATAAGTGACGTAACAAGCCACCACTCCTGAACTTTGATGCGTTTTATCTTTGCCATTTTTTATTGGTTTGGTAAAGCAAAAAATACGTGTCCCATATTTTTTCTATTATTATTATTATATAATCTAAGTTACGGACTAAATTGAATAATTATTTTATACCCAGGACAAGACCCTATTAATTATTTCTATTATTTTGACTATATAATAAACTTGACCTCATTTTAATTGCAATTCATGATTATGTTTGTTTATGTATTAGTATTAATTAATTGATTTAGGTACGTGCTATTACAATTTTATATTTAAATTCTCCTGTTTTAATTTTAAGTTTAAAATATGTTCTTTTATCAGAGTGTTATTGGATTTTTTTTGTGATAACATTTTTATTTTCTGTAAATGCTGGTGAGACTTAGGCCAAAATTTACCAATACCTAAATTGTGCAGCACGTAGCCGTTGGTTCACCTTTAAATAAATAAATACCTACATGCTGCCTGAACATTATATGCCAATGTGTTAACGAAAGGTTCAAAAATGGCGACCACGTAGTGCTGGATGGCCTCCCACAAGGTGGACCGATGACCTAGTGAAAGCCGTGGGAATCCACTGGATGCGAGGAGCACAGAGGGCTAGTCGATACACCTTTTTAACCGACTTTCGTAAAATGTATGTTCGACTGTATGTATGTTTTTTTTTTTTTGTATGTCCGCGCATTTCTCCGTCAGTTGTGGGCCGATTTCGAAAATTCTTTTTTTATCCGAAAGAATATACGCCCGAGGTGGTCCCATATAAATTTTATCGAAATTACTTTAGCGCTTTTTGAGAAACTGAACAAAAACGAAAAATACACATATCTTGATGACGTTTTTGTGTTCTCCAAATGTTTAAATTCCACGTTCCATGTTATTGGGTTTTTTAGTTCTGGGGTATAACAACTAAAAAGCGAAAAATAAAAAACTATTTTACAAAAAAAAAAACAACCGACTTCCAAAAAAAAAATACACTAAAAATTTAAAAATAACTTTAATTTCGGAAGTCGGTGTCAAATATCGAAGAAATAAAATACAAACACCGACTTCCGAGATTAAAGTTATTTTTAAATTTTTAGTGTATTTTTTTTTTTGGAAGTCGGTTGTTTTTTTTTTAAAAACTTTTTTTTGATAATGCGCCCCTACGACCCATACTTTGTTGAAATATACAACATGGCGCTAAAATGGTGACATTAAATTAACACACGGGTATGGATAGTGCCGAAAATAAAATAAAAAATTCAAACAAACTAAATAGTAATAAAAACTTTTTTACGAAAAAATGACAAAAAACGAAGAAACAAAACCAGAAACACCGTCTTCCGAAATTATTATTATTATTTTGCACGGTTTTTGTAAGTCGGTTATATTTTTTTTTGAAAAAAGTTTGCATTACTATTTAGTTTGTTTGAATTTTTTTATTTTCGAATTATTTTATCCTATCATAATTTACATAATTAATGGGCACTAGCCTTACCCGCGTGTTAAATTAATGTCACCATTGTAGCGCCACGTCGTATAGTTGGTGGTAAAAATTATTTAAAATATATTTACAAACTATTTATAACCTAGCTGTATACTATCAATCAGACCGCGCCTTTTCCCAACTATCTTGGGGTCAGCTTTCAGTCTAACCGGATGCAGCTGAATACCTATATTTTACATGGAGCGACTGCCTATCTGACCTCCACAACCCAGTTACTGGGTAATACGATACCCCTCAGAAAGACTGGTTGTCAGACTTTCGGGGTTCTGACGATCCGTAACGACTGTCAAAGATCCACGATTGACAGCCGGGACCAAAAGCTTAACGTGCTTTCCGAGGCACGGAGGAGTCCCGGTATGTAGAGATGGTCACCCATCCATGGACCAACCCCAGCAAGCGTAGCTTAACCTGATGGACCGAGCCGTGTGGCTGTTATTACTTTAGCCACGAGCTACATAACCTAGCAATATACATTATATATATATACAAACACAGAATATATTTAAGCGTCGAAGTGTAACCACACGCACACACTCACCACTGTAACGATAAGCCGGAAACGTGCCCACAAGACTGGCAGCATTGCCACGTTGAATGGCATACTAATTTATACTTTGGGCGAAGAACGAGCCAGCCCTTTGGTCACGCAAAGTGTCAATAGACAGTAAAATAATAGATAGTCCTTCCTCGACAAAATTTTCTCAAAAGATTATTCTGATTCATTTCGCCCTTACAGATTTTTTATTTTACAGATTCTCCTATTAATATCCTGCAACATTTAGCAAGTATCGATATCAAAACATAGGAACAGTTCGGAACATTAGACAGGTACATAATATACTGGTACATACTGTATCTAGCAGTAAATTTGGGCGTTCGCCAAATGCAATGCTCATCCATTATGTTGACTCGGCGCTGCACGGGAAGTGGTAAGTTTTCACTGTAGTACGGCACGAGATTTTGGAGTGTTTTAAGGTATTTAGGAGGACTTCGTTGGTCTCTTGGTTTTAAACGTCACTGCCGGGTTCTGGGTTGGATTCCCAGTTGATGGATGATTTCCCACCCTCCAAAAAAAAAAAAAAACAGCCAAGTGCGAGTCGGCGTCGCACACGAAAGGTGCGACCATAAACTGAAAAAAAAACACGTTTCAAAAGCGTTTTTTTTTTGGGCTGTATCTTATGATCCGTAATAGCTAGATATTTGAAATTTGATATAGTTAAAGGGGCTCTCGGAGAGGTAGGCCCGTTAATTTTTAATTAATTTTTATTATTTGTTATTATAGCGGCTACAGAAATACACATTCTGTGAAAATTTCAACTGTGTGTGAGATACAGCCTACTGACAAACAGACGGACAGCAGATTTTTAGTAAAACAAGACCCCCGTTGGTTACCCATTGGGTACGGATCCTAAAAAAGGTCGGTCAAAAAGAGCTATTGAGTTTTTCTATTAGGAATTATTATATAGAAACCCGAAGTTAGTTGGTGGTGTGACACTCTCGTACCTCGGAAAGCACTTAAGGCGCAATTATACGACTTTTAATGGTTTTTAATTGAACATCACGTCTAAACCACTAGTTTTATTTCTTTGAAAAAAATATATGTTACTCTAGACAATTTCCATCGTAATTTGATCTCAGAATATTTGAAATTATATTTTTATAACATAGTGTAATTAATTTGTAAAGTTATGTCTAACGCGGATAAAAAATTGAGAATCACGCAAAAACTGTAAAGCGTATTTTTATGAAACCTTCACCATTTTAAAGACCATCTAATTATTTATAATTTAGTCTCAGTGTTTTAGTTTAATACTTGTTGTTTTATGTGTAATAAATTAATAATGCGTCTAATTTCGGACAGCGCTCCTTGATGGGCGAGTCCTATTACTGGGTGGACATACGACGCGTTACGTGAGCTCAGCGCAGAACACGCAAGCTAACCACTCAACGTCATTGGCAGCTAATAGCGCCTTAAAGCCGTTGGTTCTGCGCCTGATCTCTCCCCGGTCGTGTCGGATTGCCGACTCATCGGACTACGAGAGTAAAGGAACCGAGAGTTCATCTGTGTTTGCGCACACGCTAGTGCACTACAATATCTCTTGCGTACTTGGCTAATCTCGGTTGAGATTGACCACCGGTATCGAAATTCGGTCGGGAAAATTATTTAGCGTCACATACATGGGCTTGTGACTAAAAGAGTTAAGAATGTAAATTTAGATGGATATAGAGCGAGAAGAAGACCAGAAATAGTATAGTAAGTATAGTTCGTCGACTTTTTTTCCTTTTTCACAATATGGCGTCTGGTTGTCGCCATATTATATTTTGATTACTGTTATGTCTTTAGTAGCACTCGCAAGATTAAGACAAATCAACTGACGTAAGAATTATCAAAATCAGCCCACGCGTTTGGTCTCTATAGTTCCACAAAGGAACAAACACACATGCACACATAGGCTAATAAACACATTACCCTCCCTTGCGTTGTGCAGTCGGGTAAAAGACTAAACTAATAAATAACAAAACAAACTACAACTAAATCGTTCGTTGTAAATAGGAAAGTATCCAGAACATTGGCAACATTGCCACTTTGAATAGTAATGCTGATTTTATGGTCAAAGCAAAGCACAGCCTTTTCAGGTCTGATTAAATTGAAAAGTACTGAAAACGGTTTCTAATATTTCTGTTTCTACATTGGTTTATTTTGTCTGTGTGTTGTGGGTATCATTAAAATGTCGAGCTAGTTTTTCTTTTACTGATAGTATAATAACTAACAACTTCACGATGACTTTCAGTTACATTTGTCCAACGTTTCATCAACGGAACACAAGACGTACGGCGAAGTGCCACCGGTTCATAGTGGACATCCCATCCATACGCACAAAGTTTGAGAAAACATTCACTGTGATGATTTGTGAATGTTTTGAGAAAACATTCACTGTGCGTACAGCTAGGGAATGGAATTCCCTACCGGAGTCTGTGTTTCCTGATAGCTACAACCAGGGAGTCTTTAAGTCAAGAGTGAATAGGTTACTTCTAGGCAAGCGTGCTCCATCTTCGACCACATCATCGCTTACCATCAGGTGATATAGTGGTCAAACGCGTGCCTACCAACAATAAAAAGAAAAAAAAACGTGGTTCAATATTGGTTGATTTAGTCATGATCGTTTCGCCATCTACCATGTGGTCTTATGAGTTTCTCACGAAAACTGCCGTGTGTCTTTGAAAGATTTATGATTAAATACTTCTAGCAATTCATTGTCATCATAACAGTAGCTTTAGCTCTAGTGAGGCAACTTTATGAACTTTTCTTCTTCTTTTGAATCAATAGTTTCCTAACATTTTAAACGACTTCGAAAAAAGGAGGAGGTTCTATGTTCGACTGTATGTTTTTTTTATGTATGTCTACCGATTTCTCTGTCAGTTGTGGACCGATTTTCAAAATTCTTTTTTTATCCGAAAGAATATACACCCGAGGTGGTTCCATATTAATTTTATCGAAATTGCTTCAGCACTTTTTGAAAAACTGAACAAAAACCAAAAATACGTGTACCTAGATGACATTTTGGTTTTCTCCAATTACGAGTATGTTTAAATTCCACGTTCCATGTTATTGGGGTTTTTAGTGCTGGTGTATAAAAACTTAAAAGTGAAAAATAAAAACTTTTTTACAAAAAAACAACCGACTTCAAAAAAAAAATTTGTTTATTTTTGTAAAAAAGTTTTTTTAAAATAATTTGGGCCCAGATTGAAGCTGGCCTCATTAATAGCAACGTCAACAGTATTCATCAGGTCCTCCATAAGTGGATACTTTATCTACTAAACTTAAGCCTTTCCCGTACAGTCACAATGGAAACGCACTCCCCTACATATAGAGTAAATACAGCTCTCTGGAGTGTGCTCTGTGATTGAAGCATGTTACATGTCCGCTCGGGTCCATTTCACAAAATGCATGGATTTGGGTTACATAACCGAGCTGGCCTAGCGGGCTATGATTTCTAATTAATTATATTGAAGAGTATTTGTGGGTCTTTGATAAAGAGTTTGTTCAGTGAAGTATGTTACTAATACTTTTTGCCTCACTTTACTTTCATATAAGAAAAAATAAAAAATGTTTATTTATGACTCGCACATGACAAAATAACAAAGTATTTTTTATGCCATCAGAATAGAATACTCTTTATTATGTACACCATATAAATTTTAAAAAAATATGAGGAAAACATTACATAGGGTGACACAATGGGCGACCTTTATCGCTAAAAGCGATCTTTTCAAGACAATCTATAGAAGGATTTTAAAGAGAAAAGGAAATACAGTACTGTGGGTAGTCTTAGGTGTACTATATCAAAATGCCTTTATTGCTAGTAAAACTTCCAGCAACAGCAGTATGGTAAGGATAACATGGGTGCCATGAGATTTATGGAAAATTATCAAAAGAATAGCCGGAATGTAAAATGAAATGAAATGGAAAATGAAAGAAGATTCATAATCAAATCAGTGCTTCCAGAGATTGCATCCTACACACATACAAAAAACTAACTTCTTCATAATGTAAACTTTAGATGATTCGTACAAGATAATAAACCTATTAATACGCACTTAGGTACGACATGAATAGTCTCAATTTAATACATTATCCCAGCAGTAGTTTCCATTTCAAACGCGAACTTCTCGCACATACGACAGTTCACGGTGCATTTGGCTTACTTTGATTGAAGCATGTTAGCTGTGGTTCTGGTCCATTTCACAGAATTCACACATATGTAGTAAATATATATGTCGCAGCCAACTAGCTTAATTTACCATTTAGTTTTAGTTTAGTTGTCGTTGTATAGGCATGTGATGCGGAGGAATGAAGAAAATGTCGTGAGGAAATTCTTGTGTATGGATGTGGATGGCTATAAGAGTAGAGGAAGGCCAAAGAAACGATGGTTGGACTGTGTGAAAGAGGATATGGGTGAAAAGGGGGTGACTACGGAGATGATGACTAATAGAGGAGTATGGAAGAAAAATACATGTTGCGCCGACCCTAAATAAATTGGGATAAGGGCAGGAGAATGATGATGATGAGTTACACATACATAGCAAGCACACATAAACGTAGATTGATACATGATTAAACGTGGTAGCGCTCAATTGCAGTATTTAGATGAGATTTGCACTTTTAAATAGACACCGGGCTGCTACTAAGAAATACCAGGTGGAAAAACTATTGGAAATGATTATTGAAATGAACCGCCACAATCCCAAACGCTACGCAACGCTATGTATTTTAAGTTAATTTTTAAGTGACCATTTGTATTTAGGCCCCAAAAAAAGTTCGGGTTTCAATAGAATTTGAACTTTGTACTGTACACCACATATACATTTTTTTTTATTGTTGATAGGCACGCGTTTGACCACTATCTTACCTGATGGTAAGCGATGATGTGGTCGAAGATGGAGCACACTTGCCTAGAAGTAACCTATTCACTCTTGACTTAAAGACTCCCAGGTTGTAGCTATCAGGAAACACAGACTCCGGCAGGAAATTCCACTCCCTAGCAGTACGCACAATGAATGTGTTCCTAAAACGTTTTGTGCGTGTGGATGGCATGTTCACCATGTACCGGTGGCACATCGCCATACGTCTTGTGGTCCGTTGATGGAACGAGCTTGGCGTAATCAAATTATACAATTCCGTCGCACACTCCCCAAAATTTAACTCATAGAAAACCGACAGGCTGGCAACTCGGCGTCTATGCTCAAAACATTGGAGTTTCGACTGGACGAGCCTATCATTGCCGGTGATCCTCTTGGCTGGTTTCTTAATATCATTTTGAATTGCAATATTTGATCATTACTTTAATTCTAAATTCAAGTGTCCCATATTAATTTTAATCAGCTGAAGATAAATTTTAACGGAAATTTAAATTTCTTTCCAACTTCCTTGAAGCCAATTTTTCATTCCTATACGCAAAAGCAGTACTTATATAAAAAAATGACCACCCATTTGCGTAACGCTCTGTATATAGGTGAGAAATTACGTACAGCTGTGAAACACAATTCGTTTGGTCCGTATTTTCGTCTAAACGACGATATAGGTAAAGATGAGTTGACTACTGAGACGATGATTTACTAAGAAATAGGTATAGAAAAAGAAGACACGTGTAACTTTACTCTTATACATTGCTGTAGTTAGTGTTAAGTTTAGAATTTCCTAGAAACAAACAAGCTTACACAACGCTCTCTGTGATTGTAGCATGTTCGTCTAAACGTCGAACGGAAACATATCAAGTATTTGGGTTATATGGCACAGTACTCGACTACTGTATTGTTTGAGAATTTGATTCCGGATTTGGAGAAGGAATTTCATTTAGAGCTCTGTATCGAATTTGTTGATTAGTAGGATATATCCTCGAGAGTCTCATTTCGATCAACCTTGGATCATTTATGAAATTAAAAACATAATATACGTATATACAGGATGTAACGGAAAGGTGTGGTTATATTTTAAGAACTGCATCTGCCCATCGATATGAATAACTTTCTTCAAGAAAATCCGAAGAAATTGTAAAAAAAAAATTATATCCCATACAAATATTGATCAGCTGATGATAACTTTATATGGCAAGTACAATTTTTTTTTTGGGAATTTACAAATTTTTCTTGAAGAAAGTAGTTCATTACCATGGGCAGAACCGCCTCTTAAAATATGACCACACCTTTCCGATACACCCTGTATAGTAATTGTAGCTACAGTTGAAAAAATGTTTTTACAAAAAAAACAATCAACTTCCAAAAAAGAAAATACACTAAAAATTAAAAAATACTTTAATTTCGGTAGTCGGTGTTTGTATTTTATTTCTTCGTTATTTGACACCGACTTCCGAAATTACAGTTATTTTTGAATTTTTAGTGTATTTTCTTTTTTGGAAGTCGGTTGTTTTTTTTTATTTTTAACCGACTTCGAAAAAGGAGGAGGTTATCAATTCGGATGTTTGTATTTTTTTTTTTTTTTTTTTTTTTATGTATGTTCGGGCATAACTCCGTCATATATTGACGGATTTGCAAAATTCTTTTTTTGTTCGAAAGGGGTTTATTCCGAAATGGTCCCATTTAAATTTCAAAAAGATCTGATGATGGGTTTCGGAGACAGACAACGGAACTCTTCAAAAATTGACAGCAAATCAACCGCGATTGCTGCTATCGTATGTCTATGAATTGTTAACACAGTTTAATGGGGAACCACAACTAAAAAGTGAAAAATAAAAAACTTTTTTACAAAAAAAAAAAAAAAAAAAAAAAAAAAAAATACAAACATCCGAATTGATAACCTCCTCCTTTTTCGAAGTCGGTTATAAATAGAACCGACTTCCAAAAAAGTGCAAAATAACTTTAATTTCGGAAGTCGGTGTCAAAAAACGAAGACACAAAACAGGAACAACGTCGGTTCTATTTTTTTGTAAAAAAGTTTTATCACTTTTCAGTTGTTATACTCCAAAACTAAAAACCCCAATAACATGGAACGTGAAATTTAAACATACTCGTAATTGGAGAAAACCAAAACGTCATCTAGGAATAAGTACGTATTTTTCAGTTTTCAAATTCGTTTTTGTTCAGTTTTTCAAAAAGCGCTGAAGCAATTTCGATAAAATTTATATGGGACCACCTCGGGAGTAGGTACATTCTTTTGGATTAAAAAATAATTTTGAAAATCGGTCCACAAATGACAGAAATGGTGGACATACATAAAAAAAAACATACATACAGTCGAACATAGAACCTCCTCCTTTTTCGAAGTCGGTTAAAAAGGTTTCACCATAAATATATGATAGGATTCCTTAATTTATGACAGCAAAAGATCTATTGATGATGAAAACAAAGAGTGAGAGATTTCAGCTATGTCTGTAATGGAAACCACTTTTGATGTTTCTAGTCAGACATTACTTATTTTCTATTGCTGCTAAAACCAGAAACAATACAAATGATATCACGATAAACTACGACTCGCACTTGGTCTGCTTTTTAGTAAACATTTTTAATAGAAGCATTCAGTTGTATTCAATAAAAAGAAGCCCATACTAATAAATTAATAATACACTGCGTTTGGCAATGGACTATTAATTCCATGTTCTGATCATAATTGAAATTCCCAAAACTGAATCAACATCAAACGCTTCGCCAAATTCTACGTCCGCAATATAAGTTCCATTGAATCAAGCCTATATGGTGACTTACTATACCCATAGCAATGAAATCAAGTAAAACAATAGTCGGTATGTACCTAAATATCTACTGCAAATCCAATGTGTCCGAGAATTTGACAATCAATGTTGGCTCCTATTATGTGCAAAAAGCTTTTAAAAATATTAACCCTTCTACCCCCATCGGCCAAATCCGGGTTTCAAATTGAACCCCGACGGCAACCCGGGTTGGCAGCCGATTTTTTTTTTTTTTCACTTTAATTTTTTTTTTTTTGTCGCACTCACCAGTGAGTGCCAGGGCTTAACAGGTTGAAAAACTGTCACTGACAGTTTTATTTTAGCATAATGAGCCAGTAATTTTCCCTGTGACTAGAAATATATATATATATATAGCTATAATCCACCACGTGGACCCAGTGCAGGTTGGTGGATGTCACATTTCTTCGATTTTTGGGTTCTTTGACATACTGGTTCCCTTGCGTTGTTTTCCTCCACCGTTCTAAGATCAGTAGTAATGTATACTTAAATTATGGTTACTGGCAATATTGATTATTGCTCGCTGGACAGGGGTTGATTTGTCTTGATGAGCATTTTACGTCTAGACGATATTCAGGATCTCATGATGAAGCTGGAAGTTGGCCACGGCATCTCTGTCGTAAAACCACATAACTCCACCGAGTTTAAGCTCGATTGATTCGTCTTGAAGAGCACTTTACATGAAATCATAATATCCGTAGAATGTTTTAAAACATCACGCCTGCTTTAAAATACTTACCTACTAAAAAGACGAAAATAAATTAATAGTAAAAAATGTTTTTAAATACGAGTACAAGCTTTTATGCAATGAAATAAAACGTTGAAAATAAATTCTAAATGTATTTGGCGTGTAGGTACCTATGTATATTCTTAAAAGCTTGAGGCACAGAAGTATAGTAAGTACCTAACCTGTAACCTGTAACGGGTAGTGCCTTAAGCTTTCGAGAATATAGGTAAGTACCTACACGCCAAATACATATTAGAATATAATTTATATTTAGCGTTTTATTTCATTGTCCTTGTTCTAGGCTTGTTTTTAAAAACATTTTTTACTATAAATTTATTCATACCCAACAAGTCAATACTATCAAACGCACTACCAAATTCCACATTACCAATTCCATTGAAACCGACCTGAATAGTGAATCCTCGAATTCCTGCTATTTAACAAGCGAATCAAATAGAATGAGAGTTTCTACATTATATATACCACTGTTTGTAAAACGCCATGCGATGAACGTAGATCTGGGACACGGTATGCAATGTTTGCGTAGTGAATGCAGCGCGGTGTTTGGATTTGAAGCGGATTTGGGGTGGGGTTAATCCAAAGTTTAAGTTTTTTGAGGTGGTTTGACACGGTTTGACTGAAACTAAAAGTGTAACAGGTAAATGATATACTACTGCTATCATCATCATCATTTCAGCCGAAAGACGTCCATTGCTGGACATAGGCCTCTCCCTTTATTTTATTTTTTTGTGGGTGGGAAATCGTCCCATGACTTCTCCCGTTCTGGATGGAGCGTGAGGGCGTGTCAGATTTTATTGAATCAAATCCACCCCTGTTCTTTCCCTGCCCTGAGTGCCCACGGGCGCGGCACCGGCTTACATCCACCGGCTACCCGCGACCCTCACCGGGTCATCGGTCCACCTTGTGGGAAGCCTTCCAACGCTGCGTCTTCCGGTACGCGGTTGACAATACTAGGCTAGTACACTGTATAGTGTACATTTATATCCGTCGCGTATTTATCACAGCGCCGCGACGGATATGAATGTAAAAAAATAAAATATACCGTCGACGACGCAAAGCAGAAGAAAAATATCCATGTCAATGGATAGAGAAGCAGAGAGCAAGGGTTAGGACATGAAAGAAAAAGGAGTGAATAATAGCAGTATTATTAACAGTGGAGAATTGTAGAAGAAAACGTTTAGCTCTGACCCCAAGTAACATGGAACTACCAGCTAGAAGATGGTGATTTGGCAACAGATGTATAACATTTGACAATGTTTGCCGTAAGGAATAACCAGTATAGCCGTTCCTTGAAAAGTTTTTATAATATCTTAATGAGTCTATCTACGACCTCGAAACATTTTACCAGACACATACACCCAAACACAGAGTATCATCCCGAAATGTTTTAAATATTATTATGTACATTTGTTTAATGAAAATTTAAATTAGATATTATAATATTTTTTAACCTTATAACTATTTATACACACTATTTCTACATGTCTCATCCAACTTTCTTATCGTTGGTCTGCTGGAAGAAATCTCTTATGAAAAAAACAGCACCTTTGTGCTTCTTCAATCTGTATTATTAACCGACTTCAAAAAAGAGGAAGTTCTCAATTCGTCTGTTTTTTTTTTTGTATGTTTGTTACGCGATATCTCCGCCATTTGTGAATAAATTTTGATGATTTTTTTTTTGTTTGGTAGGTCATACTTCAGAGGTGGTCCCACATAAATTTTATCGAAATTTATTTAGCACTTTTTGAAAAATCAATATTAATCAATAATATGTATACACAGATGACGTTTTGGTTGTCTCCAAATGTTCAAATTCCATGGGGTACAACAACTAATGAGAATGATAGGTAGTCAAGCCCCTCATTAGCAGACATAATTAAAAACCTATTGTCGTGTCTCCTTAAGGAGACGCGAGGGGCCTGACGGGTTTAACCTTCTTCAAAAAGGAGGTTCTCAATTCATCTGTATTATTATTATTTTTTCGGGTTATCCATTCGGGCATAACTTTAATATTTAGATTTACTTCTGTGGTACAACAACTAAAAAATTAAAAATAATAAACTTTTTTACAAAAAATACAACCAAATTCTAAAAATTGCAAAATAACTTTATTTTCGGAAGTCGGTGTCAAATAACTAAGAAACAAAATATAAACACCGACTTCCGAAAATAAAGTCATTTTGCAATTTTTAGAAGTCGATTGTATTTTTTGTAAAAAAGTTTTTTTCTTTTTTCTTTGATCATCGTGAATCTATTGTGAATCGGTGTTTTGTGTGTACATAAATAAATAAATATTGGTACTTTTTATTTAAAATATAGGTGGACTTCATATACATTACACACTAGCATTTGTAAACGTCATGTGGTAAGCGTGAATTTGGCACGGTTGCGTTCTAGAGGAGATGCAATGTTTACTTAGCTAAAGTAGCACTGTAAGTTTGCATTCGCAGTGGATTTTGAGTAGGGTTCGTAGTTGGCCTTAATTGTGTAGAGCAGTGGTGGGCCAGTGGCAACGGCCCCGACTTAGGAGTTGAAAGCCTTGGGTTTGAAGCAGGCGCTTCAAACCCAAGGCAATAATTACGTAGGCGTAATTTATTTCATCACCACTGCTCTCAAAACGTTGGACGAAGGAAAACATCGTGAGGAAATAGCATGTTGCAGAACTAAAAATTCGAAAAACGTGTTTCCTACACCAACCGGTACCCCGCCTGGGCAGAACACCGCCGTGTCCTCGTGGATGCGATAGGCGGCAGCGACCTCTCGCGCCGTGCCCTGGTTCAGGCCATGGTACGGAGTGAGAGGGAATGGGGGGCCGTCTCCTTCTTCTGCGAAGCAGTAATGCTCGCGAAGAGGGAGGCGGCACACGTTAGGGAGACTCAACAGAGGCAGAGTCGCCCTAGCGCCCTCAGCAGTAGCCGTCGCAGGAGACGCCAGGGGCTGCGAGACGATTTCCGGCCACCGTAGACCCGGGCCTGCGGACGGCGAGTAGTGGGTAACTCGCCGTCCGATCAGCACCAGGCCCGAGAGTCGACGGCGCGTAGTGTTCCACGCGCGCCTCAAAGAGTTGTCAGCAAAGGACGGGGCCTGCCACGGCCAATGCCGGGGGTGGAGGATAAATTTGAAAGAGTTACCTCGCCCCCGGGCACGTAGGGCAGGGAGGAACAGGGGTGGGTTTTAGTCAGTAAGAGTCTGAAACGCCCTTCCGCTCCACCCTAGAGCGGAAGAAGTCATGAGATGATTTCCCACCCCCAAAAAAAAAAAAAAAAAACACCAACCGGTACTGGGCCGCGTGATAGAGGTAATAGGCTGATTTTGAATGTGCAAGTTATGGTTAAGTTTCCACTTTAATGATATGACCAGATTGTTCAAAATATAGATTTTCAATAGACCGTGATAACCATTTTCTATTACTTAGACTGTAGTGGACCAAAATCAATTAGAAGAGCGATCGAGTTCCATGTAAAGCTCGCTCTAAAAATAAACGCCTCAAGACGAAGGAGATATTAAAACCGAAACGCGATAAATTTTAAAAGCAATAAATTTAGCCGTTACATTAAAATATAATATCAGGACTAAATTCAAAAGCAATTTGTTAGGAAAACACTCCATGTGACTAAGCGAGGGCTCGCTCAAATTTAATGGGCCCCTCTTCACTCTTTACATATTTATTACAATCTTGGGTTTTGTTTTCCTTGTGGATGAGTTTTTATGGGTTCTGGAGGTGTGATCCACACATAATGCCGGCTGGTGAATCTAAAATCTTAACACAGGGGTGCTCAATGAGCTTAAGATTATTGTGTTTGTATAGGGTGTCCATATCTATTTATACACACTGTGTCTAAATTTCTCATCCAACTTTCCAGTTGCAGGTTTGCTGTAAGAAATTTCTTTTGAAATAAGCAGGACCTTTGTGCTCATCTGTCTGTATTTGTTTGTTTTTCTCTTTTATTTGTTTTTTGTGTGCATAAATAAATCTTTTCTTGAAGAAATTTGGTAATTTCTATATGCAAAGTGGTGTTTAAAATATGACCACGTATTTCGTTTACCTGCACCCTGTATTTTTCCTAAACCTATGGAAAAGCAGAACTTTATTTTGGAAAAAGTGATTCCAAAATAAAGTTTTGCTATTTGGAACCTCATTTCTGTCACTCATACTTGAGTACACAGCCTTTTACTATGCTCGATATTTCGGAGCAAAACAGCCAGCTGACTATTTATTTTTTTATTTAGATTTCCGATCTGCACCCCAAAAATTACACCTATATTCCACGATACACGTTGATGTTTGAGTCACAGATATTCATGTGTTATTTAATTTCAACTCAATCGGACCAGTAGATTCAGAGCAAATTGGCTGTAACAGACGGACAGACGAACAGACAAACACACGAGTGATCTTAAAAATGTTTCGTTTTTTCATTCGGAGTATAAGAACCCTAAAAATCTGTTGCACCGATTCATTGTTAGCTACCAATATAGTACGGTTAAAATAGATGCCCTCTGCTTACTCCTCCTTCTTCTCTTTAGATGTCGGCAGTTATGTGACCATCCTATCATCCTATCCTTCTGACCAACAAAGATCATTCGAGGACATCGCCGCGTGTCTTCTTCTACACATCTCTATCGGTCATTTCAGTAAGTACTTACCTATTCATTCCTAAACATGGTAACCGCATATTTTATACTATAGCTTGATGTCTGAAATGCTCGGCAGATACGGTACTCAAAGTGATCTCTTTTTGTCTCTTAAAATACATCTCATAGGAGTTTAATACTAATGTCAGTATTCATTCCTTATCATTTTAACTATTACGTTATTCACTTTAAATTTCATATTATTATTATAGCTTGATGCCCGAAATGCACCGGAGGTACTCAAAGTAATCTCTTGTGGTCTCTTAAAATGCATCTCATACGAGCTTATTTATAAATAGAAATAAAACAGAATCGTTTAAATATTCTAATGAAAGGTTTTATCATAAACGTTCGCCATTAGAGCTTATTTCGCTAGCGAAATATTAAAACTGAATAACTCTCATAAAGTAGACTTTATTTAGTGGTTGGTTCCACTGCGGCGATTTATTTATTAAAAGGGATTTCATTAAAATGGAATTGCTACGCGGTTTATGCTGATGTATTTGGTCACTTTACACATGCTACTGAAGGTGTGAAAAGTGTTAATTGGCAACTGAATATTTAAAAAGTTTGTTTTTGTTTTATTGACATTCAGAGATTATTTAGGGTGTCATTGGGTCAACGTAAACATTATGACATTGGCTTTCGCAAATTAATACGATACGTGAATATTAAACAGTTTGATTTTAGCAGTGTTTCTTCAACGGTATCTACGTGATGGATTGAAATCACAAATAATTCGAATTAATCTTTTCAAAGGAATGAGAAGAGGGACACATTAGCCAGCACAAAACCGCAAAATAATTGGCATCGTTAAGATAAGATACTCAATTTACTGCAGATTATAATAATTTGTATACATGAAGTGTTATTTTTCACTTTCTTTTGTGTTAGTACACAAAAGAAAGTGATAAATCACACTTAAATTTATTTTCGCGCTGAAAAAATAGCGAAGGTCCCTCTATACTACAGTATTATTTGCATAATCCCAAAAAATCGCACCAACGAAACCGGTCCTTAAGCAATTTCAATTTGAAGCGGCGCGACTGCCTCTCCACGGATACATTAAGCACTTAACTATCACTGTCTGCTTACTCTCAACTTGTGCCGTGCCATTATAAAACCCAGCTTTTTTAAATATCTGGATTTTGAATGTTTGTATGACTACTTTCAGGAAAACATTACTATTATCTAAGTGTATCATCAGAAGGCTTGAAGTCACCGAAGACAGACAGACAGAGAGTGCTATGCTCTGAGTTTCCTTGCGTGGTCGAATCAGGAAATAAGATATTCGCAGGAGAGCCAAGGTCACCGACATAGCCCGAAGAATCATCAAGCTGAAGAGGCAGTGGGCAGGGCACATTGTATTTTCAAAAGGTTTTGGAGTGCCGGAACCGGATACCGTGTACCGGAAGACGCAGCGTTTGAAAGCCTCCTACAAGGTGGACCGATGACCAGTTTTTTTTTTTTTTTTTTTTTTTTTTTTTTTTTTTTTTTTTTTTTTTTTTTGACTCGGTGAGGGCACTTTAAGGAATGCCTATGTCCACCAGTGGACTTCTTTCTCATTATAATGATAAGTATGTTTAACACAAAAAAAAAAACGTAGGGATCAAATAAGCAGTCACTCTTTATAAAGTACTGGTATTCAGCCCTCATCCCTCAACTGACCTCATTCTAGCTGGAAAGGACTGAGCAGATGATGAGTATTTTATATGGAATGACTCCTTATCTGACTTCCCCTACCTGGGATGAACACAATTTCAATTTAATCATTAAAATTGAAGTGTGTAATGATTGTTAGTATACCCACACAAAAACGACGTGAGAAAACTGGCATGTCCTAGAACCAAAAAATCGAAGACACGTGACCTCCATTAACCCGCACTGGGCCCGCGTGGTGGATTACGGCCAAATCCTTCTGCTAGAGAGGAGGCCTGATTCTCAGTAGTGGGAACATTATAGAGGCTGATTATGCTGTTTGTAGGTAAACATACACGTCGCTATGAAAATTGCTGATTCCATGAATTTCACTTTTAGTGCTACGATATACTCGTATCATACATAACATCCTACATGTATGAAGTAGATCCACATTTCACTGGAAATAAGTACTGTAGAGACTCTTTCATCAGGGCCTCTTTAGAGGGTTTAAGAAGTAATGGCACATTATTAAAATGAAATAAACACTTATTCGAGTTTTGAAACTAATAAGATTGTTAAATAGAGTTAGGACGGCTGTCTGGCCGATAGGTGCGAGTAAATTTTATAAGAATGTAAAAGTAATGCTGATAGAGAACGTGCATGGCGTAGTCTGTGCCATCTAGTGGACTAAATTTGAAACTTTTTCCCTTTGAAACTTGTCATTGACATTTCCGTGCCATATATGTATACACACATGCATAATGCACACATGCAGCACACGTAACGTAGACTGGCATCTAGTGAGTGAAATCCGCAACTTTTACTGTATAAATACTTGACGTTGACATTTATGTGCCGCCATCTATAGTTCCTGCACGCTCCCTATAGGAATAAATCCTAGATCTACTTGCAAACAAGCTTATGATTTCATGTACCTCACTCTTGGACATTATAGTATCATGTAATGCTTAGTGCCACTAGCCAGTTGCAAGTTTATTCTTAGAGCAGCGATTGCGATTTTTTTTTTGTATAAATCAGCACAGCATGAATCGGGGATGGTATCCAAGACTCTTCATCCTGAAGTGAAGTGACACTATAGGACCACCAGTCAAACGCATATAGCCTTATATCTTTATGAAAGGAACTGTACGAGCATATCAATTGCTTTATTTTTATGCTGACACCGACGCTCAGCGAATGAATAAAAATCACACATTTGAGTAAGCGTTCAGTAGTTACATAGCATCGTTTAAAAACTCATTCACCGCTCGATCATGTACCAGTTTTGGGTGTTAAACTCAATACACAAATTGAACGTAAAAACAATTTATCATTTTAAACGTAGTTACCTTACCCGTAGAGGAACATTTATCATAAAAGACTTCGTCCAAAACTCATTGGCCAGGTACATCACAATCGAAATTGCATCTCCATTCTTCAAACAATTCATCACTAACACACCAAGTCAATAGCTTTTCTCAAATCCTTCCATTTTTCACAGCACCTTTCAAATTGGATGAGTTGCTCCATTTAGTTGAACCACAGAGCACAGAGATGCCTCGTTGGCCGCAGCTAAAGACGGCATCGTCAATACTACCCATACGAATCAAGCATGTCATTGAGTCTTACCATCTTACCAACTGGCTTACTTGTCTTGACTTAAGATCCTATACCCCCTAGCTGGGGCAGAGGGCGTTTATAGTAGTTCTGCATCGAGAGCGGTTTTGAGCTTCACGCTTCACCACTCTTCACATCTTACCGATGCTCCCCGCTTCTCCCAACACAGTGCGTCGCCAGGTTTGACGGGGATAGCCACGCTTCCTTTTTCCTTCAGAATTCCACTCCAGAGCCTGTTAAGGAATGTGATCGGAATCGTATGACCAATCCATTTCGACTTACGACGCTTGATCTGTCACTTACAACTCATTCTAGTAATAACAATTATAACTACGCATATGGCAGCTGAAACTTGCGCGAGCTCGAATCAATTTGCCAAGCCTTTTCTCAACTACGTTGGGCTCGACTTCCAGTCTCACTGGATGTAGCTGAGTACTAGCTGGTACTGAGTTTGAGTACCAGTATTTTACGTGAAGCGATTGCTTATCTGACACATAAACTTGGTTACAAGATACCCCATAGCAAGTCAGATTTTTATTTTACATGGAGCAATTGTCTATCTGACTCAGTAACTTAAAAACATGATACCCCTTAGAAAGTCTGGTGACAGATTTTCAGGATTCCGACTACTACGAAAGATGTGCAAATAACAGCTGGGACCAACATCTGAACACTTTTAGTGCCGACGACAATTCACGCGAGTCGTAGGTATGACACCAGGGAGGACTTCATGAAAATGGAGGTGGACTGACCTCGGCATTCGTTGCCCTTGAAGATGGATCTTCGTAACTGTTATTTAATACTAAGCAAAAAAATATAAGTAGTGGCGTCTCTGACGATTCCGTGCTCTATGAGTTGATCCAAGTTTTAAAGTTGATATATCTCATCTTATCCGGTTTAAAATTCTATCGAAAACTGAACTGAGTTTAAAGCTCTTTGGAATGAGATTTTGGTCTTGTCACCATTTATGCCTAGAGGCTTATTTAATTTGGTTTAATTTTCATTCTTGAGTTTGTCGAGGACTTTTGCCTCAAGATCCCATGGCGACAATGCGACAACGAGGCTCGCTGCCTTACCGTAGACCATGCGGTATCCCCGGGCCAGCTGGATGGACATGACCCTTTGGGATGCGTTCAGTCGGCGCAGCGGGCCGGTCGCCGCCTCAGGGAACGCGCCTACACCAGTACCAGAACGATCCCAACGTAGCGCCTCCGGCAGGTGTTTGTACCCCTAGATTTTGCAGGAGCCGCTTGACGGTAGCCCCGGCCCGCTCTACTCTGGGAGCCAAACGACAACAACACTCCGAGTGTTACACCACTGAGCTGGTAAAGCACGTATGGCTGTCGGTACTGCACCTGATCTTTCTCGGGTCGTGTCGGATTGCCGTCCCAAAAGAACACAAAACGAATCATTTTTTTTTTTTGGGCAGGTGGGAATTCGTTAAATGACTTCTCCCGCTCTGGGTGGAGCGGGAGGGCGTGTCAGCCTCTTACTGACTAAAACCCACCCCTGTTCCTTCCCTGCCTCAGTGTTATCTGTATACAGAGTATAACGGAAAGGTGTGGTCATATTTTAAGAACCGGTTCTGGCCATGGAAATAAAAAATTTTCTCTAAGAAAAAATTGAAAATTCTGTACAAAGTTATCATCAGCTGATCAATATTTGTATGGGACGCAAACATTTTTTTTTATTTCCTCAGATTTTCTTGAAGAAAGTTGTTCATATTGATGGGCAGATGCAGTTCTTAAAATATGACCACACCTTTCTGTTACAACCTGTATATAAAATCCAACGTCCTGACTGACTGACTGTTAAAACAACGCACAGCCTAAACCGCTGGTCCGAGAGACATGTTTATAAGGTGTGTTCTTTGTGAAGACTAGGTATCCACTAAGAAAGGGTTGTAGCGACATCTATGACGCTACAAACGAACTAAAACAGCAAAATCCTACATCGTGCAAGCAGAGTTCTCCGCGCGATCTAAACATGTACAGCAGTCCGAAATCAACCATCGGGCAGTTGCCCGGACCAGACACAACACCCCGTCCCGGAGTACCCGGTCGGAGGATCCTCCCTTATCAATGGAGGTTTGCGAGGTTTTGCACCCTGTTCCACATACCTCCAAAGGTTTTTTCAAGTTGAACCCTCAAGGGGATGAAAAAGGGGTTAAAAGTTTATAACGGGAGAAGTATTAATTCTAGGCGGGCGAAGCCGCTGGCAGAAGCTAGTCTCTTATAATAACCTAATATCCTAGTTCCTACTTAATATTATAAATGTGAAAGTTTGTGAGGATGTATGGATGTTTGTTATTCTTTCACGCAAAAACACTAAACGAATTTAGATGAAACTTTACAATAATATAACATACAAAAACAAAAAAAAAAGGCTATAGATATTATAAATGCGAAAGTTTGGATGCATGGATGGATCGATGGATGGATGTTTGTTACTCAATCACGCTAGAATAGAACGGTTGAACGAATCTGGATGAAATTTGGCAGAGATATACAAACCGGTAGTTGGTGAGTTTTGGGGGTTACTTTTTTATTTATTTTTATTTTCACTTTGTTTTTATATACATTTAAATTTAAACGATTTTTATTATAAATATATACAAACTTATAAAATAACTAACTGTAATAAAAACAAAAACTCCTAACTAAATAAAACTTACAATCTGACGTCAAAAAATTCCTCCGCATCGCTGTCTACTGGAAGTGTGCCCAAAAGACTGGCGGCATTGCCACGTTGTATGGCAATGCTTAACCTCTGGTCGAGGAAAAAGCCAGCCCTTGGGTCACGCGAAGTGTCAACAAGGCGTTTAGAAAGATCTGCAAATGTGCACTTGGACCCCACGGCCCAAGGGTTTCAACCCCAAACGGCTCGAAAATGTAGCTACCGACGAGGTTGTTACATTTCCGCCGCTTGAGGTTCTCCGTAGCCGCAGCGGCAGCACCAGCACAGCACGACGAACTACGAAGATGAGATGGCGCAAGAGTATCGACACATGTAGCGTCCCACACTACGTGGCCTACCCAACTTCCACGGAAATAACGAATTTCATATTTACCATCGTCGCGAGCCAGACCATGTGGTTCGAATACAGCCGGTACGTCGGCGGTGACAAGAGCTCGTCGGATGATGTCATTGATATTCGCGTGCCGCGCTATGCGACCCGCGCTTCGGCTGCACGACAGGCCGTGGTGTCCGAAGCTGTTGACATCTTCGCCACAGTGACAGCGATGAGGAGAATAACAGGGAGCGCCTAGACGTAGGGCAACAGCGAGGCGAAAAGTAGTATCGTCGAACAAGGTGCCTATGTTCGACGACGGTAGTGCGTGAAGCCAGAGACCCGACTCCCACTCTCCCACAGCCAGCAGTGGCGCACGCTCCGCAGTAGTAGCAGATGTAGCAATTAGGTTTTCCTGAACTACTCTGCAGAGCGGCTCATCCCACCGTCTCTGGGAAGATGGGTAGTCGGGCGGACTTGTATTCGGGCAAGCGAGTCTCCAAGCATCCATAGCCTCGGTGAAGCATGGCAGATAAAAATCAATCAGTGAGCTCACTGATTAATTTCTCAGTGCTGTGAACCGAGGATATGAAAGCCGATAAACTAATACTAGTAATTTTGCGGAAATTACTAGTAAATAAATTTAAATAATTTAATTGAGATTATGTGTTTTGTGCTGTTTCTTTTGTGTACACTGAATAAATGTTTTACGCGAGCTAAACGCGAGTTAGCGGATAAATTCTGAAAATGAGTTACCGCACCCCTGGGCACTCAGGCAGGGAAGGAACAGGGGTGGGTTTTAGTCAGTAAGAGTCTGACACACCCTCCCGCTCCACTCAGAACGGGAGAAGTCATTAGATGATTTCTCACCCACCAAAAAAAAAAAATCTAATTCAACGCGAGCGAAGCCGCAGGCAGAAGTTATTACAAATTAAAATGTACCCATTTCACTTTTCTGTACACGTACAGTCACGAGCAAAAATATGTTCACAAGCAAACTTTACTAGTGAGCTCGAGTTTCTTAAGGCTATCCGCTGACTTGTGATTTTTTTCGCCGAGACTTTTTGTCACTGTCACCTACTGTCACCCACGATGCACCCACTTGAAAAGTCACTGGGCAACAAAACGCGCTCATTCTTGAAATGAATTTTGTACCAATTGCTGTACCAAGTGCTTTTCAAATAAGAAAAAGAAAAATGAAACGTTAAGAATGCTACTGGGTGCATCCCATATATACTGAACATTTTTTTCAAAGAAAATTTTACACTCTATATTCTAAATTACATCAGTATCCTTCAAAATTCAGTCAACTAGGAACTATTTGTCACCGTATTGTCACGTCACCATGATCAGCGCACTCCCATATATCTTCATAGCACTCGACTGGGTATATAGCAAAAAGTCAAGATGACAAAAATCATAAGTCAGCGGCTAGCCTAAATGGACGGTTTTAAGATACTCGAGTTTACAAGTGAAGTATTTTTGCTCGTGACTGTACCTAAGGGAGAAAGACAGGTTTTATTATTTTCTGCTAGGTTAGGTACTTTTGTACCATTATTCATAAAATAATGGAACAAATAGTTCGGACCTCCAAGTAATTAAGAGGCAAGTTTTTCAATTATTCCTTAGTTTAGTTAAAATACATTTGTTTCTTGGCGAAAAGTTTTTTGGCAATAAAAATTAATTTCAATAATGGATTCCGTTAAGGCTCAGTTATACGACTTCTAATGATTTTTAATTGAACATCACGTCTAAACGACTAGTCTTGTTTCTTTAAAAAAATATATTATATTACTCTTAACAAATGTCTTCGTAACTTTAAATGTGAATATTTGAAATTATATTTTTATAACATAGTGTAATTAATTTGTAAAGTTATGTCTAACGCGGGTAAAAAATTGAGAATCACGCAAAAACTATAAAGCGTTTTTTTATGAAACCACCACCACTTTAAAGATTATTTAATTCTTTATATTTTAATATACGTGATTTAGTGTATACCTGTTGTTTTACGTATAAAAGATTAATAATGCGTCTAATTTCGGACAGTGCTCCTTTATAGGCGAGTTCTATTACTGGGTGGACGTACGACGCGTACGTGAGCTCAGCACAGAACACGCAAGCTAACCACTCAAGGTCGTTGACAGTTAATAGCGCCTTAAAGATGCCTCTTCTACTTCTTTTTTATCCTCTACTTATCTCGTTACACGGGTTTGGCTTTCCTTATCATGTAGCGCTATATGGTTCGTTGTCTGATGTCCTCAACGTTGATATGAGCTTGCTCATTTTTTTCAACTCAAGGTCGTTGCAACCTTCTCCTTCTCGTAGCGCCTTAACATCTATTTATTTATTTATTTTTATTAACTTTCTTAATTCAAGAAAAACCGGCCAAGTGCGTGTCGGATTTCACACACGTAGGGTTCCGTAACATATGAGAGAAATCAATAATACGTAATAATAAACATAATCACCAAAATTTAAGTACATAGGTCAATGGGAAGTTATAAAATTCTTCTGATAAAATTTTGTGCCAGACGGACACAAGTGAGTGATAGCACTAGGGTTCCGTTTGGATCTTTCGGATACGAAACCCTATTAAAAAACGTCTTCACAAAGATGATTAAGGAAGTCATATTAGATCATTTAAAAAAAATAAAGGTTACCCATCCGAAACCTGACCCCGACAACCGGTGCTTCAATTCAACTTCGATTGGCGCTATTATCTATAAATGGAGCCATTAAACCCATGTAATACTTTGTCATTAAAAGGTGCAATAAATAGCTTTATAAGGCATTAGAGTAGAATTGGTCACAAAAAGGTAACGTCTCATATAAAATAATACTAAAGAGTTTTACAGCCATTTTACGATTGTCCCTTAATAACGAGAAATGATGGCCGGCTCAATTGCTTCGCAGGTCTTAAGAAAAAGACAGTTTTCCTTTTTATGTAATAAAGCTTTTACAACATACTTACTCACTTATAAACTTTTTAGAAATAGGATGTTTGCATTTTGTTTCTTCGTTATTTGACACCGACTGCCGAAATTAAAGTTATTTTGCAATTTTTAGAAGTCGGTTGTATTTTTTGTAAATAATTGTTTTATTTTTCACTTTTATGTTGTTGTACCCCAGAAGTTAAACTAAATATTAAAGTTATGCCAATGGATAGATAACCCCAATAACATGGAATTCTAACATTACGAAACAGCCAGAACGTCATCTGTGTATTGTATAGGTACATATTTTTTATTTATGTTGATTTTTTCAAAAAATGCTAAATCAATTTCGATACAATTCATATGGGACCACTTCTGAAGTATGACCTACCAAACAAAAAGAGAATCATCAAAATCTATTCAAATATTGCGAAGAAATCGCATGTACGAGATTTCTCCGCGATTTGTTATTAATTAGAAAAAAAATAGATGAAAAAAAACACAGACGAATTGCCCTCCTCCTTTGCTCCTCCTTTTGGAAGTCGGTTAAAAACCCGTTCCTACCGCTTTTAGGATAATGTGTGTAATGTAGGTAGTTTATTTAGCAGTTGTGAGGCGGCCAGTCCCCGCCTCAATTTATAATATTTATTGTATCAGGCGACGCAGGTCCTCACCGGATGACCGGACATGGTTGTTTCGGGAGGTTCCTGTGTCGGATAAAGCGGGAGGAAACGCCCGGTTGTCACCCAGAGGACATACGGTGGTGATCTGCCCCGCTTGGGCGGAGTACCGCCGTGTCCTCGTGGATGCGATAGGCGGCAGCGACCTCTCGCGCCCGGCCCTGGCCCAGGCCATGGTACGGAGCGAGAGGGAATAGGAAGCAGTCTCCTCCTTCAGCGAAGCAGTAATGCTCTAGAAGGAGGAGGCGGAACGGGTGAGGGACATTCAACGGAGTGGCCCTCACGCCCCCAGCCGCAGCCGCTGCAGGAGACGCCCTGGGCGTCATGGATCGCGGGACGATCTCCTGCCACAGTAGACGCGGACCTGCGGACGGCGAGTAATGGGTATCTCAGCAAAAAAAAAACTGACGGGGCCCATCATGGCCGATGTTTGCATGCCAAGGGATCGCGGCTAAATTTATAACAGAGTTACCGCGCCCCTGGGTACTAAGGCAAGGAAGGAACAGGGTTGAGTTTTAGTCAGTAAAAGTCTGACACGCCCTCCCGCTCCACCCAGAGCGGGAGAAGTCATAGGATGATTTCTCACCTCAAAAAAAAAAAAAAGGCTGATCGCGCGACCTTGTTACCTAAATCTGCTGCTCTTTTCTTCTTCTCTTATTTAAATCTTCATTATGTAGGCCTTATCTAAATTTATTTGGAATCAACTTTTTTTCCATACATCGAGCTGTCAACCGTCATCCGTATTCAGACTGACTCCTTTACCAGCCATTATCTTTCAGACTGACCATAAGACATTATCAAATCTAGGTAAGCAGACGTGCCAATACGTCATACAGTTCTTTATACGTTAGGTTAGTGTAAATCCCGCTTATCTTAAGTTAAACAATATTATAGGCAGTTAAAAGATAAGAAATTACTAATTGGACGTGAAGGCCAAGTTTTGTGTTTATTTATATTATTATAGCTAAATGAACATTTTTTTCATTCAAATCTTTAGTTTTTAAAGTACCTTTTATTGATCTAATTACAAAACTTGCATTTGTATAACATTCCTTATTTGAATTAAAATGTAATAATATGGTATATATACTTTGCTTATTATCAGTTAGTGGTTAATTTTTATTGACAGGTAAGGTAAATATTGATATACAGGATGTAACAGAATTTGCGTACAACCCAGAAGTAGATTGTTCAGAATCGCCTTCTGAATCGATTTCCACCATTTAAAATAGTAAAATTATAACTTTAATAAAACTTAAATTATAACCACTGGTCATACCAAGTTAAAACAATCTTTCATTCAAGGAAATTTAAGCCTTAACACAAATCAATAAGGCTTACTTAAATGCACGATCGAATTAGTACTTCACTAATAGATCTTTCTCTCCAATCAATAAATCAATACGGCTGCTAAACGGGCTGTACGGCGGCGGCGTAAGAAAGCGGTCTCGCTGCTAAACAGATTACGTCGCAGCCTGAACAGCATTCTACGCGCTATAGCCGGGACACATGACAGCCCGTTGGTGAGGTCACTTGTCACCTGTACACTGACTGTCTCTGTTATTATTTAAGTACTAACAAAGGTTAAGAAACATCGTGAGGAAACCAGCATGTCCTAGAACCAAAAATTCGAAGACATGTGACATCCACCAACCCGCACTGGGCCCGCGTGGTGGATTACCACACCCTCTCTCAGAGAGGAGGCCTGTGCCCCAGCAGTGGGGACAATAAAAAAGGCTGATAATGATGATGATAGGTTAAGACTATTGTTACTAACCCAATGGATATTTGTTAACTAAATAAATTAAATTATTATTTTAATAAGACTTATTTCAAATTCACGACTGGTTGTGTATTCCGCATGACACATTGATTGGTTGAGAATTGCCAAATACGTACGATTACTTATGATGTGAAAGAGTGAGATGCATTCATTTCCATACTTTCTTGCGGACGCGCGCGCTGTCCTGTGGCAAAAAACATTAGTCATCTCAGGTGTGTTGAACCGGTAACGACATTCGGTATTTGTTGATAAATATTATCTTAATTACGGGCGCGATCCAAAGTGATATTGAAGTTTCAAAACAGATTGCAATAAAGTGCATCGAACTCATCACATCTTTCTTATATGAAAATACGGATCAAACACTGGAATTTGGCTCTCTCTCTCTCATTCAAGAATATATATTCAATTACTTGAAAATATATTGGGTTCTTCTCTATTTTCGTGTCGATAGACTATTTACTAATTCAAATAAAATTTGTTGGACCAGTTGTGGTCCTAGGTTTGAACCCAGGCAGGCGCTATCACTACATAGTATAAAACAAAGTCGCTTTCTCTGTCCCTATATCCCTATGTATGCTTAAATTTTTAAAACTACGCAACGGATTTTGATGCGGTTTTTTTTAATAGATAGAGTGATTGAAGAGGAAGGTTTATATGTATAATTTGTACCCGAGCAAAGCTGGGGCGGGTCGCTAGTACTTTGTATAAACCTAGAACCAAACTCTATCATTGACCTCGTATAAAGTTGAAGAGAGATTTTATTTTATTGTTTTTAACCGACTTCAAAAAAAGGAGGAGGTTCTCAATTCGAATCTATTATTTTTTTCGTATGTGTGTTACCTCATAACTTTTTACTACGTGAACCGATTTTGAAGATTTTTTTTTATTTGAAAGCTGTTACTTCACATGTGGTCCCATTTTAATTGGTGAAGATCTGATGACGAACTTCGAAGATACACAATGGAACTCTTCAATAAATGATAGGAAACCTTCCAGAATTGCTACAATCGCATGTCTGTATATTGTTTTCACCACTTCACAACATTACATCACGCTGATACGCTCTGAAGGGGTATACAGATTTGTACAGTTCACCCTGAAACACCCTAATTTCACCAACTATGTTCAAATTCCTTATTTTTGGGGCTATCAATTCGGGCATAACTTTACTATTAATTTAGTTTTAGAATGGGGTACAACAACTAAAAAGTGAAAAATAAAAAACTTTTTACAAATAAAATACAACCGACTTCCATAAATAATACTAAAAAATGCAGAATAACTTTAATTTCGGAAGTCGGTGTCAAATAACGAAGAAACCAAACTAGAAACACCGACTTCCGAAATTAAAGTTATTTTGCATTTTTTAGTATTATTTATGGAAGTCGGTTATATTTAGTTTTTTTGTTATTATACCTATACTGATTTTATTTAATTTTACCTAAACTGTATCTAATATAAGACAGTAACTTGTGGAAACGTAGTGGATTGTACATTAACCTATAGCATACTGTGTATCTAGACATAATAAACAATGTACAATTGTTTGTTTTCCTAAATAAAATAAAATATAAATCCAGGCAGGTGCGTTTAAGTTCAAAAAGTATTTTAATCATAAACTCAAACTTGGCTCTACACTGCCATGCATTCTCAAATATTATCGCTCTTTTATCCTCTTATAATATGATTTAGCTGGTGAGCTAAGTAAGATAATAATATTTACAAACATTAGGTACTATGACTCAAGTCATCTCAAATAAGTCCCCTTGCCTCTCGGTCCAGGGATTCACCTCAGATAATGAAGTTAGTATAAATAATTGACTTGGGATTGAGAAGGCACAGTTTACCATAACCGTTCCTTGTGTTGTGAAGTTAACTAACAGTTTAAAAGGTATGTATTTGTTTATTGCTGATATACATTAGTGTGTCTGTGTAGATTTAGAATGAAAGTAAAAACATTCCTATTTGAAGGTTCAATTGAAAATAGAATCCCATTGTAATAATCTTAGACTTAAAGAATTTGCCTTGACCTAGCAAACCCATAAGTTCAATGGTTTACATGACATTGAATTCATCATCATCATCCACAATCTAACTTTGCCCACTTGGCTTGAGAGAGCGAATTTGGGCTTCTCTTTCCTTGTGACAATTCCTATGTTCCTGTGCCAATTTGGATTTTAACTGTTAATTAAGAATTCTAAAAACAAAAAGAGTAATTTTAACCCCAACATCAAATGTAAGTACCACCTACCTTTATCTTTCTGTTAGCCACACTTTCACCAACTTTCAGTTTTAGTTTTGAGTGGGTATAATTTAACCCATATTGTTATTTATCTATTTCAGTTCACAATGCAGTCCCTCCTTCTATTCTGCTTTGCTGCTTTCGTGGCTTGCGCTCACGCTAGAGTGCACTATCGGTATCGACCAGTACCCCCGGGCTGTGTAGTAGGTCATCCAGATATAGCCTTCTGCGGTTCGCACCGCCATCGACATGGCAGGGATACGAGCTGGCAGCGTAATGTTGGTAGAGGCCAAGTCTTCGGCACTTTGGGCAGCACGGATGATGCATTATTCGTAAGTATTGTACCGATTTTATCAAAGGCTGTTTTACCAACTTTGCCTGAGATCTTATTCATCATCATCATTATCATCAGCCTTCTAATATCCCCACTGCTGGGTACAAGCCTCCTCTCTGTGACAGGGTGTGGGCCGTAATCCACCACGCGGGCCCACTGCGGATTGGAAGATGTCACAAGTATTCCAATTTTTGGTTCTAGGACATGCTGGTTTCCTCACGTTGTTCTCCTTCACCGTTTTGAGAGATACCGTTATAAATTCTTATTAAATTTCTATATTCCGTCTTTTTTTTAAATTAATCTGTTTGTTGAGACCAGATCCAGGAGTGAGATTGTTATAAGTAAGATGACAATCCGTTGGAGTCCAATCAGCATAAATTATTTCTATAACAGTGGAACTGTATGCGTCTGTAAAATTGCTGTCAAAAAGATGGCTGATCTCGATTTGCTGAACAGTGACCTTTCCGCATTTCTTATACTTCACAAAAATATCAATCTTACTGGATTGAGAGAGTAAGATGGAGCTATACAGGTCGAATAGTACGATCCCTTTATCCCTTTTTCGTAACAATACTATCATACTGGCTTTTACAACGACATTGAGGTGGGCTTCTAGTATAATTAATATATGTAGATGAATACTCTTCTGATCTTCCTAACGTCTAAACCAACCATTCTTGCCACAGGGTCGAGGCGGTTACAGACAAGACATCTTCAACGACCACCGCGGTCGCCTTCAGGGAGAAGGGTATGGCACAAGAGTGCTCGGTGCTGGTGGTGACAGCAGTATACTAGGAGGCAAGCTTAACTGGAACAATGCCAACGAGAACGTTAGAGCCGGCCTCGATCTTCACAAACAGATCGGAGGAGGAAGTGGTGTAAGTGCCTACTACAAAAAGCTTACTAAAGATTTTTTGCTGTCTCTTTGGTCTAGTGACCGTATAGATTACCTAGTATTAGGCGGCCCGGAGTCTGAGATTATGCCCAGATAACGTGCTGGCCAATTATTTCAAGGGAATTAAACATGAATAGCTTCTTTCTACTCTTAAGGGAAATTGAGACACGTTTCATTTTGTTGTTTAGTTTAGAAAAAGTACAGTCTTGTGGCTTGAGAGAGGCATAAGTAATAAGACCTAGTTTGTTTGAACTGATGATTAGTGAGACATCTTTCGAGATTTTGAAACATTGTTCTTGACACTTCATTAATTTACTGTACTGCCTATTTATGTTATAGTGTAAATTTGACATTTCAGATGAAGGTTACTGGTGACGGAGTATGGAAACTCGACCATAATACCAGGTTTGTTGCTGGCGGTAACGTGCAGAAGCAGTTCGGACATCACAGACCTGAGCTCGGCATTCAGGGAGGCATTGAACATGACTTTTAAATAGACTGTGATAATATTATTCTACGGAGAGTAAGCAGTTTTCGGTGAAAACTTTTTATTATAAAAATTATTTACTGTTTTGTGCCAAAATATAATGTTTAAAATCTAGGATTAAAATGTGATTTATATTAATTATTGTAAATAACTAGTCAGTTTATAAATATTTATACTTACTGTAGACTTAAATTTTATTTCCACCCTTGACTTTGCCTTAATTATTCAATATGATTAGAAAAAAAAACACAAAATTAAGAGGCCGTACACGAAATTTTGGCCGATTTCACCGATTTACGTGATTTTACAGAAGTGATTTTACAGTTAAAATAATGCATTTCTATATGTTTTAATGCACAACATGAAAGATCATTTCAATTATGATCTTATGAATAAGCTACTCGTAGATTCGAAGCTTGCGTTGCGTATTATGTTGAGATTTAGGTTGTTTTAAAAGAGTTTTTATTGCCAATTTTTTGGAATTTTTAGATTTTTTTGTCCAGAAATGGATTGATGGTGAACTGATGTTTATTTTTTGCGGTTTTAATTTAATGAACGAGAGTTCTAAATAGCCAAAATCTAAAGCAATTCTTTGCCCATTTTCTCTAAAATTATAAGAAGTTAAATATTTTTTTACTCAAAAATTTTATATGAAAGTCGTAAAAAGTGATTCATACATTACATAGACGACTTTTTCAAAAATACATTCTAAATTTTTCATACCGTTTGGACGTCAAAATGATTCGAAATTATGTGATATTCTAAACCCCTTACAGCAAAAATTCACAAAACCGTCGTCGGTTTGTGGTCGATTAATCGTAATTGTAATAAAAATAAAAAAACCAGCTCATACATTAGATTAAAATTGAAATGATCTTTCATGTTGTGCATTAAAACTTTTAGAAATACATTATTTTAACTATAAAATCATGTAAATTTTCGTGTACGGCCTCTTAACACAGCTAAATAAATAAAATCACTCACAAAACAATAGTTTGCTGAACGTGAAAAGGATTTTAAACATGTTCGACGGAAATTCAATAGATGTCTAGAAGTATCAAAATGCGTCTAATTTATTTTGAAGGGGGTATTGTATTGAAGCACTCACCATGATATTGGTGAAATCAAAATTAAAGGAAACAGTTATTTTCGTGTATTGCCATGATTAAAAGAAAGATTTTAAAAAATAAGCTAAGTGCGAGTCTGGCTCACGCATGAAGGGTTCCGTACCATCGTACAAAATTATACGCATCTACTTGTTGCAACAGAAATACATATTCTGTGAAAATGTCAGCTGTTTACCTATGACGGATCATGAGATACAGCCCGCTGACAGACAGACGGACGGACGGACGGACAGCGGAGGCTTAGTAATAGGTCTCCATTTGGATCCTTCGAGTATGGAACGTTTAAAAGGATAGATGTTATTAAATGTGTAAAATATGTTATGGCTAGAAATAGATTAAGATCCCAGAGCGTTCTTAGTATTTACTTACTTTGAACATACTCATAATTGTAGCTTGCTAGCTAGCTTGGGCCGACGGCTGTTGAGCGATTGGCTGCTTAAGAAACAGATTAAGATTCATTTATTTGCAAAATAAATCAATCTGAATCTGCTGCTGCGCTGCGTGTCACAATCACAAATATTCGTATGGCCCACAAATAGTTGTTCTAGGGGTAGCGTATAAATTCTGAAAATGAGCTACCGCACCCCTGGGCACTCAGGCAGGGTAGGAACAGGGGTGGGTTTTAGTCAGTAAGAGTCTGACACGCCCACGTCATTAAATGATTACTCAACTCCAAAAAAAAAAAAAGAAAGAAAGGGTCTGAGTGTCTTATGTAGGTGAATTTACATGTTTGTGAAAGCACCCACGATACAGGAGCAATTCCTAGTGTGGGGCAAAGTCATTAGTATTTTTTTTCATCCTGGAACCTATTTTCCTGCTAAAGAACAATTTTTTGCTATTATAATTTCGAAAGGCGCTGTGTTTTAATAAAAATTCAATTTACTCACACTTCACACACACAATAACCCAGTTGGACGCCAAATATTCAATATTCTAGGTCTTCTGGAAGTGGTTTTGATTTAAATGTCGGTCAGTGATAAAAATGTCGATTTTAAGACGTTAATATCTCAATAGCCGTTTGAGCCGCATATGGCCGCATGTATGAAAGTTGGGGATCTAATCATGATGCAGGTACCTGTACCTACCTACCTACCTCTTTTGTCCCTGTGACATATGTATGTGTATTTAGGTACTTATTAGTTAATGACTATTACCACAATGTTACTTGATTAGGTTATAGTGTGTAGGTATCCACGTGAACACAGCCAACAAACTGTACTGTAGTTAGGCAGAAAATTTATGTTTATAGCATTATATTATGTTTAGGATTATGTATTCCAAATTTCATTTGTTTATGTTAAATAGATTTTGAGCCAGCAAGGTAACTGCTGAGTCACCAGTTCTAGCTTTCATTTATTATTTATTTTAACTTGCAATGTTCAAACAATTTTTTGACCACTTATTACTTTCCGATAGAGCTAAAATTTGACATACTGATGTAAATCCGGTGGCATTGCAATGTTTTGATACCATCGCGCTGATATGACGTTGGTGCCGGATTTAAGGGACTGGAACCCGCCTAGGAAAGTTAAATTATTTGGCCTTGTGTGTTTTGGAAGGATGTCAAGTTTGTTAAAAAAAAACTTATTCTTAGCTTCAACTTGTCTAGACACGCTGCTGCTTATCTTGACTTGATATTGACAGTCCAACTGGATTTGATTTCCAGTACCAGCAAAGTATCATAACATTTTTCCGATAGAATCTTCTCAGAAGCACTCTTTTTTTTTGTAGGGTTGTGAAATTTTCCAATGACTTCTCCCGCTCTGGGTGGAGCGGGAGGGCGTGTCAGACTTTTACTGACCTACCCCTGTTTCTTCAGTTGCCTGAGTGCCCAGGGGCGCGGTAACTCTGTTTCGAACTTATCCGCGACCCCTGGGCAAGCATCAGCCATAACGGGCCTTATCATGTATTGCTGACATCTCTTTGAGGCACGCGTGGAACACTACGCGCCGTCGATACTCGGGCCTGGTCCTGATCAGACGGCGAGCTGCCCAGTACTCACCGTCCGCAGGTCTGCGTCTACGATGGCCGGAGATCGTCTCGCGACTGCCGACGCCGAGAGCGTCTCCTGCGGCGGCTGCTGGCGTGAGGGCGACTCTGTTCAGTGTCCTTCACCCGTTCCACCTCCTCCTTCGCGAGCATTGAAGTTTGGGATTTGGTAGTGTGACACCCTAAACCTGGTAAAGCACGTAAAACTGTTGATCCTGTACCTGATCTCTCTCCGGCCGTGACAGTTTGTCGTCCTGACGAACTGTTCAAGAACATCATCAAGTTTTTGTGCATCTATGTTTGCACAAAAACTTGTGCACTATTGACAAAGTGTACCTCCACCATTTATTTTTCTGGCACTACGTACCTAAATGAGAAAGACGGGTTTCATTTCTGTCAAGCTTATGAATAATGGAGCAAATAGTCAGAAACATCTAAGAAATGAAATGGTAACTTAATTAATGAGATGGTAAGAAATTATTCTTTCAGTCTAGATTAAGAGACATCCTTATAATTATCTAAATTGAGGACAAATTTTTTTTGGCAAAATAAAAGTAATTTTAATAATGGGCTCCGCTAAGTACCTTAGTAACATCTGTTTTATTAACTTTTATAATTAAAGAATGAAAAACGTCTTCATAAAGATGATTAAGTAAGCGATAATGAAACATTAATTCATGAAACGGTCATAAATGGTCACCCATCGAAAGCCTGACCTAAAGTACCACTGCTTAACTCCGATTAGCGCTATTATCTACAGGGTGTAACGGAAAGGTGTGGTCATATTTTAAGAACCGGTTCTGCCCATGGAAATGAACAACTTTCTCTAAGAAAACATAAAAAAATCCCAAAATAAAAATTGGACTTTGCATACAAAGTGATCATCAGCTGACCAATATTTGTATGAGGGGTAAAAATTATTTTTAAGAATTTTCTCTCACTAAATTTAAATGGGACCACATGTGAAGCACCAGCTTTTAAATAAAAAAATCATCAATATCGGTTCACCTAGTAAAGTTATGAGGTAACTAACACACATAAAAAAGATAAAAAAATTAAAAAAATACAGTCGAATTGAGAACCTTCTTCTTTTTTTAAAGTCGGTTAAAAATACAACCGACTTTTAAAAATTGTAAAATAACTTTAATTTCGGAAGTCGGTATTTGTATTTTTTGGTTTCTTCGTTATTTGACACCGACTTCAGAAATTAAAGTTATTTTACAATTTTTAGAAGTCAAGGTATTTTTTGTAAAAAAGATTTTTATTTTTCACTTTTTAGTTGTTATACCCCAGAAGTAAAACTAAACATTAAAGTTATGCTCAAATGGATTGGTTCAGTTTTTCAAAAAGCCGTGAAGTAATTTCGATAAAGATAAAATTTATATGGGAGCACCTGGGAAGTATACCCTTTCAAACAAAAAAAAATCCAAATCGGTCCAGTCATCTTCGAGTAGGTAACCGGGTAAAATAAAAAAAAATAAAAAAGTTTCCGACGAATTGAGAACTTCCTCATTTTTGAAGTCGGTTAAAAATAGAATAATAGTGTTTCATGTAAGTAGCAAGAAATAAAAGGCATTTTTTAACCGACGAAAAAAAGGAGGAGGTTCTCAATTCGACCGTATAGATATATTTTTTTTTTATTATATTACTAGCTTCTGCCAGCGGCTTGGCCCGCGTGGAATTAATACTTCTGCCACGAGAAATTGTAACCTATGAGCTGTTTGAGACAATGATCTATATTTGTGCCAAATTTTATCCAGATCCGTTCAGTTGTTCTGGCGTGATTATGTAACAAACATCCATCCATCCAACCATTCGTCCATTCATTCAAACTTTCGCATTTATAATATTACTAGCTGCGCTCCCCGGTTTCGCCCGTAGACCGGGATAAAAAGTAGTGTATCTGCCAGATACCAGCTTGATGCCTTTGAGACAATTGAGTAACGAGCCAAGAGGATCATCGGCAATGATAGGCTCGTTGAGTCGAAGCTTCAAAGTCTTGAGCATAGACGACAAGTTGCTAGCCTGTCGGTTTTCTATCGGTTACATTTTGGGGGGTGAGCGACGGAATTGCATAATTAGATTCCGCCAAGCCCATTCCATCAGCGTATCACAGGACGTACAGCAATGTGCCACCGGTACATGGTGAACATCCCATCCACACGCACAAAACGTTTTGAGAACACATTCATTGTGCGTACAGCACTCCCTAAGTGCAATTCCCTGCCGGAGTCTGTGTTTCCTGATAGCTACAACCTGGGAGTCTTTATGTCAAGAGTGAATAGGTTGCTTCTAGGCAAGCGTGCTCCATCTTCGACCACATCATCGGTTACCATCAGGTGAGATAGTGGTCAAACGCGTGCCTATCAACAATAAAAAAAGCCTATGTGTTTCCAGGGTATATTTTAAAAGTTGCGGAGAATTTTGTTGTTTACGTCTAGACACTGTTACTCGGGGTGGAGACCTGGTGACCTGAAACACAGGCTTCTAGCCTAGCTTAGGCACCAGTCTCTCACAATATTGTAGTGTTTATTTAATAGCTTACTCTATTATGGAAGTTATGATTGTAATCTTTGAAATATTGTGGTGAGAAAAATAAACATTTTATTATTATTATTAATATATAAGCTATCTACATACAAATCGGTCCTGCAGTTTGAACGTGTGTAACAAACATACAAACTTTCGCCCTTATAATTTAATGTGACTAGGATTTTTAGGGACTGCCTGGCTTAGAACGTATAGTCCACCAAGGACATTTAATTAGATATCGATTAAAATTAATTTATGAGGGATTTAATACGTTGACTTGAACAAGAATTGTGTAGTATCTACCTTTATTTTAGCAGAAGGATAAGCAGAATAAGCCTATAATGGGCCCGCTGCTAGGATAGAGGCCTCCAGTCTGTGAGAGGGTGTGGGGCGTAATTCACCATGCGGGCCCAATGCGGGTTATATGTGACATGTCTTCGAAGTTTTTGGTTTAGACATGCTGGTTTCTCTATGTCATAATTCTACCCCAATTTTATTGGGCATTTCCGTTTGGCGATTATTCGGGCTATGTCGGTAACCTTGGTTATCTTGCGGATATCATCATACCTGTGGGCAGGGCACATTGCTTGCAGAACAGATGGTCGATGGGGCCGAAAAGTTCTGGAGTGGCGACTAATATACCGGAAGACGCAGCGTTAGAAGGAGTCCCACAAGGTGGACCGATGACCTGGTGAGGGTCGCGGGTAGCCGATGGATGCGAGACGCACAGGACCGGTCGTTGTGGCGATACTTGAGGGAGGCCCATGTCCAGCAGCGTCTTTCGGCTGAAAAAATTATTTTGGGGTCGAATCAACGCAGCATAAATCTTCTTCTATCACATATCTCTATCAACCAGTGCCTCAGGAGGAGTCACCCCTTTGTAGCCATTATCATCTTTCGTCATCTGACAAAAATACGTTATCAAATCTAGGTAAGAAGGCAAGTCAATACGTCACAGAGATCTTTGTGCGATAAGCTGAGAGTAAATCCCGCTTATCTTAAGTTACATAATAATATGTAGCAGTTTAAAGATAACAAATTACTCACTGGCAGTGCAGGCCAAGTTTTGTGGTTATCTATAGCTTAATTAATACTATAAAATTAACCTACATCAAAAAAGGAGGCTCTGTATTCGCCCAGTATGTACGAGTATATAGGTAGGTATATTGTAATGTATGATTGTACCTTGTATGTCCGCGATTTTCTCGAAAACTACTGATCCGATTTGAATGGGGTTTTCTTTATTCAAATGCATATTTTTTTTAAGGAAGGTTTTAGGTTATAAAACATTAGGATCTGATGAAGAGCGGAGATAGACAGTGGAACTCTTCAATAAAATAAATAAATAAAAAAGCCTTTAATTTCTTGCAAGAAATAACAAAATAGTTATACTTAATCCTAATTATTACACTACATTTCTTTTTTTTTTTTTGATATTTGCTTAAGTTATAATTTAATTATATATATATTTTTTTTTTTAATAATAACTTTATTGATCTGCAAGAACCCTTCCGCAGGTGAAGGCCTCCTCCAAAGAAGCCCAATTTTCCCTATCTTGAGCTGTTTGCATCCAGTCCGTGCCAGCCGTTTTACTAATTTCATCCGCCCATCTCGCTTACGAGATGGAACTCTTCAATAACTAACAGCAAATAACTCGCGATTACTGCGATTGTTAATATATTGTTAACACAATTTAATGGGGAACCACAACTAAAAAGTGAAAAACATATTTTTTTTTTGTAAATAGAATCGACTTCCAAAAAAAAAGTTGGTTTAAAAAGTTTTTTTCAGTTATGTTGGGTTCAAAAAGTGACTAATATTGAAACCAGCAAAATTTGGAAAACATATTTTATGTACCTACTGCCTGCGCCCCGCGGTTTTACCGGTCTATACCGGAATAAAAAGCCTAGCCTATGTGTTAATCCAGGCTATAAGCTATATACTTACCAAATTTTATCCAAATCGGTCCAGCCGTTTGAGCGTGAAGAAGTAACAAACATACACACTCACAAACTTTCACATTTATAATATTAGTAAGATTTGCTTTGCTAATTATGAGCTAATGATTGCTAATCAATGATTGATTGGTAAGATAAATATTAATATTACATAGTTAGCTGCCTGCAGTGAATTAGTCTAGGTATATCTAGAGCAGATACCCATCTCTTGGTGGTGAAAACTATGGATATAATACTGGAATCTGGCTCTTCACAGCCAATAATATTTATTCTCTTACCTGTAACACTAATAATAATTGATCATTTAAAATTATTTTAATCAATACCTCGAACTTGGCTCAAATCTGTCATGCACCAGTAAATATTACGCCACTTTTATCCTGTTAGAAATTGAATTAATTGACGAGCCAAGTAAGACAATATTATTTACAAACAATGCCAATGACTCAGGTCGTCTCAAATAAGTCCCTTGTCTCTCGGTCCAGGGAATTTACCTCAGACATGGAAGCTGGTACGTATAAATGATCAGCTGGGATTGATGAAGGCACAGTTTACAGCAGTTCCTTGTGTTGTGAAGAAGTAACGAACAGTTAATAAGGTATGTTTATTTCATAAAAATTAGTATACAGGTTAAAAAAAAAAATCTAAATCCAATTAATGTCGTTTTTAACACGTTTTTATTAGTTGTTCCTGTAACTAACTATGTAAAAATATTAGCAGTTAAGGCCCTTCTCGCGGTCCAGTGGCGCCCTCATGGAATAAAAAATCGTAGCATAGCACAGAAAATAAATATTAAAAAATCCAACGTCACGTTTGTTACAAATTGGATAATTTTTTTTTTACGTTGTTAAAACAGGTCCAAAAACGGCCGTTTCTGACACTTTTGCCTACTACTTTGGATACGAAACATTTTGAGACCCGTTTTAACAACATAAAAATTCTTTATCCTCTTTGTAACAAACGTGAAGTTGGATTTTTTAATATTTATTTTCTGTGCTATGCTACGATTTTTTTTTCAATGAGGGCGCCACTGGACCGCGAGAAGGGCCTTAAATCTGACCCACTTCCCGGTTTTTGATTAAGGCTCTACTACCCGCCAAGTGGCGCCCTCATTGAATAAAAAATCGTAGCATATCATAGAAAATAAATATTAAAGAATCTTACGTCGCGTTTGTTACAAAGAGGATAAAGTATCTTTACGTTGTTAAAACAGGACTCAAAATGTTTCGTATCCAATGTAGTAAGCAAAAGTACCAAAAACGGCCATTTTTGACACTTTTGCTTACTACTTTGGATACGAAACAGTTTGAGTCCTGTTTTAACAACGTAAAAATATCTTATCCTATGTAACAAACGCAACATAGGATTCTTTATCCTTTATTTTCTATGCTAAGACACGAATTTGTATTCTATGAGTGCGTCACTTACGGGGAGGTAGGCCCTTAAAACAGGACTCAAAATGTTTTGTAACCAATGTAGTAAGCAAAAGTACCAAAAACGGCCGTTTTTGACACTTTTTCTTACTACTTTTTCTTGGCGGGTAGTAGAGCCTTAAGCTGAAATTTTGCATAAGTACTGGTATAGTTTGGATGACAAAGCGTGGTTGGCTTAGTGACGTCGAAATCCAACGACTCTCAAAGATAGTGGTATTTTTTTTTTTCTATTTTTTTAGTTTTGTTTATGCATTGACATGATAATAGGTATTAAATGAATGTGTTTGCTGAGAAGGATACGAAAAAGATAATGACGTTACACTAAGTTGTGATTTGATTTTTGTTAATCTATAATAATTAGGTATTTACGTTCAAAAAGTGCTGATTCCAAACCTACTTTGAAAGTTTTTTATTTTTATATTTCTCTTATGGGTCGTGGGGTTTTTTGGGACCAGGACCACGGTCTCGGATTCCACCTTTATTATTTTTGAGTAGTTTTGGAACCACAAATAAAATAAACAAAGTTTGTATTGGCAAAGTACAAGAATTAAAGCCGAAACTTAATGGAAAATGACCGATGAAGTTATGGAATATGGATAGGATAGTATATAGGTTTTTCTTTACTCATCTTATAGCTTCAATTAAAACTACTTGAAAACTAAATGCCATAAAAAATAAATATAGCCGTACAAAATGGGATGGAATTAGCAGTTAAGTCAATAGAGACGTGGCTTTTCAACAAATTAAAAGAGAATGATTTCATCCAGAACAGATTAAGTTTCAGAGCACCTCATCTCAAAATCACAGTCTCCGTCCTCCTTGCCCACCTCTATCTTTCACAGCCATACTTCTTTAATCCAAAATTTTATATGGCTTTCTTTTTTTTACTTTCCAGTTCACCATGCAATATCACCTTTTATTCTGCTTCGCTGCTTTCATGGCTTGCGCTCACGCCATGGTGCAGTACCAACCAATACCCCCGGGCTGTTTAGTAGGTCATCCAGATGCGGCTGTCTGCCGACAGTACTACCATCGTCATGCCAGGGACACGAACTGGCAGCGCAATGTTGGTAGAGGACAAGTCTTCGGCACTTTGGGTAGCACGGATGATGCATTATTCGTAAGTATTTGAGTGGTTAGCTTGCGTGTTCTGTGCTGAGCTCACACAACGCGTCGTACGTCCACCCAGTAATAGGACTCGCCCATCAAGGAGCGCTGTCCCAAATTAGACGCATTATTAATTTATTAAACGTGATGTTCGATTTAAAATCATTAGAAGTCGTACATCTGCTCCTTAACTGTTTTTGTTGAAGGTAATTAGGTAGTAAATTTTCTTCTTCATCTTCTTTGTCCTCACAATTTGCCCTTGCTGCGTCACTTTGTTCGGTTGTCAATATCGTCTGCTTCCTTCTAAATTTGATATACTCGTATACATGACTAGACAACAGGGCCTTTAGATTTGTTTAGTACGTGATTATGAAATCGTTTTTGAAAGAAGACTGATATTTGTGGAGTCCAGTCTGGATATGTATAGCAAGTAACCCTTTAATTTTGGTCTTTCACCTTCTTATACAACTTTCAGATTGGAGTTAAACTAATAAAATATCACCATCCCTTTCCATAAGAGAACAGTGCTGGCTTTGATTCTTATTTCTTTATCTTTTCGGGGGGAAACCTTCAAGAAGTGTCTTTGCTTTTGGGAAAAAGACCACGAAATGTGGTAATTTCACCTTACTAAACCCGGTGATCACCATCAGCACTTAAAAGGAGGCCCTGTGTCCTCTTAAAAGACCATACCAAAACTCCCTCTGTATAACCCCTGTTAGAGCACAACCTTGAGTAGACTTTAAACTTTTAAGGGATCTTTCCTGAGCCTTGCTTGCACGGCAGCACTTGAGCATTATGCCACCGTGTTTCCTAGTGTTTCTTATTGCCTACAGACGGCCTTCTGTTTACCCGTAATCATCATCTACCAAGCCCTTTCCCAACTATATTGGAGTCGGCTTCCAGTCAAGCCTTAAGCAGCTGAATATAATATATCTCTCGTTAATTAAAATTTATTTATACAGGGCCGAGGCGGTTACAGACAAGACATCTTCAACGACCACCGCGGTCGTCTTCAGGGTGAAGGGTACGGCACCAGAGTGCTCGGTGCTGGTGGTGACAGCAGTATACTAGGAGGCAAGCTCAACTGGAACAATGCCAACGAGAACGTCAGAGCAGGACTCGATATTCACAAGGAGATTGGAGGTCATAGTGGTGTAAGTACTGCGAATATATCTTAACTAGCCAGCGGGTTTGCCCTCGTGAAAATAGAAAATTATCGAAAAATTATACTTCGGGGATGAAAAGTATTCAATGTCCTATTTCAGGACATGGTCTACTAGTCTGCCACATTTCAATATTCGAAATATTTTTCCTGTTTCTGACCTTGAATTTGACACATCACAATTTGGTTCTAACAATAAGCTACAGCGTAAACTTGTTATTTCAGATGAAGCTAACCGGTGACGGAGTATGGAAACTAGACCACAACACCAGGTTTGTTGCTGGCGGTAACGTGCAGAAGCAGTTTGGACATCAAAGACCTGAACTCGGCATTCAGGGAGGCATTGAACATGACTTTTAAATAAGCTCCGTCAGTTCAGAGTTCGGTGGTATCTTACATTCAATCATCATTCTGTACTTGTAAAACATACTTCTCATATTTTTTGTGCCAATATATCTTGTAAATTAAACATTTACGACATAGGTACTAATTGTATATAAAAATGTAAATATAATTTGTAAATTACTAAGAAGTAAGTTAGCTCTTAAATAAATGATTAATAGCTCCTACCACTTTACTTTTACTTTCACCCTAGACTTTGCCTTTGTTATATGATATGACTAGCTGCGCCTCGCGGTTTCACCCGCGTATACCGGAATAAAAGGTAGCCTATATGTTAATCCAGGCTATAAGCTATCAACATACCAAATTTCATCAAAATCGGTACAGACGTTTGAGCGTGAAAAAGTAACAAACATACACACTCACAAACTTTCACATTTATAATATTAGTAGGAAGTAGGATTACCAATAAATATAAAAATAAATATAAATACCAATAATTCACAAAATAAAAACAGTAAAGTATACAAAAGCACTCACAAAACAATACGCTTTTCCTTCGTACGGAAAGTTCGCTAAACATCAAAATTACAAGGCAAAATGATTACCACCAGTCCGTCTGATGTGGCATAGAATAAAAAACTGAACAGAAGCGAAACTCATACAGTGAGATCGATGAGCCACCAGACTGCCTGATTTACAAAATGTAGGTAGTTAGGATTGAGGTAGTGTTAGTACGTACTTTGAATGTACGCATACCTGCTAGCTTGAGCCTGAAACTATGGTGTTTAATTCGAAGCATCAGAGCTCCGGCCGCTGGGGTTGGGGATTCGGGATGTAAAAACACCGGTCAGGTGCGAAAAATTATACGCATCTACTTGTTGCCAATAATAAGATCAATCAAAAAAGGCAAAAAAAAAACACGTTTCTAGTAAGGGTGCCCCCTTTTTTAATTTATTTTCATTTTTATTATTTTTTGTTATAGGGACAACAGAAATACATATTCTGTGAAAACAACTGTCTACCTATTACGGATCATGAGACAGCCCACTGTCAGACAGGCGGACGAACGGACAGCGGAAGCTTAGTAATAGCTGTATTAGGGTCCCGTTGGTTACCCTTCGAGTATGGAAGCCTAAAAAACCGGCCAAGTGCATGTCGGGCTACGCACAGTAAAGGGTTCCGTAGACGCCCAAATAATTTACGAATAATTATGTTAAGTAAGGATTTTGTGTGTTGTACGAAATTTTCCGAGTAAGTACCTTTTATAAGTTAGGTAAGGGGGCTGCCCCCTTAGCCAAAATACATTTCTGTTAACGTTAACGCTAACGCTTCGAGCAAAATGTATGGCAACGACGTTTTGCACGAAGCGTTAGACAGAGAACTGTCATGTGACTCACGCCCAGTAATGTCTTTGCCATACATTTTGCACGAAGCGTTAGCGTTAAAGTTAACAGAAAAGTATTTTGTCTAAAGGCTCAGAGCCAACTTAGGCGTGATAATATTCCTTCAAAGTTCGTTATACATTTACTACCATCACGAGTTTTTGCAAGCCAACAGTTTAGTTTTTAGTGGCGGGGACGCTCGAATTGAACAAAACATTTAACATTAAAGTACATATTAGGTTGTATGGAGAATTTTAAAGAAGTTGCATTTTTCATACTAACATTTTCTTAATTTATTTAATAACTATGAACAATAATGTTTTGAAACTTTTATGCAATAATGTAAAACTAAGATAACGTATGCCACTTAGATGCAACATAAATAAGTTTTGGCTAAGTTAAAACAAATAGTGGTTTCATTTGTTTGTGGAAAGTGGTTATTAATAGAACAGTTCACTAACAAAGAACTACAAATAAACGTCAATCATAACATAGCAACAAGAATGGCAGCCCAACCAAAACTAGTAGTACCGAGATACAACAACTATCACGGGAAACGAACATGCGCTTATTTAATACCTACTCTAATTAATGATGTTCCTACAAAAATTCAATCAGAAATAACAAATAATAATTATAAAAATAAATACAAAAAATTCTTTGATTCTCTTTGAAAATGCATCATCCTGCTTATATTTCATCCATTTGTAATATGCATCGACGGGCCGCCGACCCGCGCTGGCGTCGTTTTTATAGTACGAGTATCTTAGCTATTATTTACGAATTACCTCCTATTGTTTTGTAAAAAATGAACGATATTTCGTTAGTATTAAGATTGCTTTTAAGTATTTCAACATCCGGACAAACCTTTTGAGGTTTTTGTGATGTTTATGTCATATTTTGTTTTGTTCCTTATTTAATAAACAAAACAAAAAAAAATTCTGCTAACAAAAAGAGGAATCATTTTTAAGGTATTTTTTTTGTATAAAACTATAAGTAATAAGGTTTTTTTAACTATTGGCTGGTGTCTATGACGGTCATTATTCAATAGAATATCAAGCAATTGATGAATATTTTAATTCATAGAAGTGACGAGGTTCTCTATTTTTGAGAAAAAATTCCAATTTCGTTTTGTAGGTGGGAACCCAATATAATATTTCGCAAACAAATCACTGAATCAAAAAATAGTCTTCAAAACGCCTGATTTTACAAGATCTTTCTAAAGATACCCTACTCTACAGGATAAGCGAGAGAAAAACGAAACATCCCCACTTTACATGCTCGGAAGTTACAATAAAAAAAATCTTTACCAAAATGTTATTGTTTCGTTTTCTTGGCGTGAATAACGTTGTACACATGCAAAATTGCAGAATTCTAGTACTAACAGTCTCTAAGCTATGCCTCGGATGGACAGATGGACAGACCGAAACCATACACCTCCAAACTTCAGTTGCGGAAAGTCACTTTTAATAAGCATCTCTCTGTCATAGGAGTCACAGACAGTCCACTCTGCAGAGCCTGCATGGAGGAGGACGAAACAGCGGCTCATCTGCTGCTAAGCTGCCCAGTGGTCACTGCATACAGGGAAAAACACTTCGGACATCCAGGTAACCTAAGCGAGATAGTCAGTGACACCAGGGTGATGCTGGCCTTCCTCGAGGAGCTGGGGTGGATGGAATGACAATGCTGTCCCACCATGCATACATACAACCATACACCTCCCGACCGAAACCAGTCACCTGTTACTAGTTAGGACTACGGAACCCTTACGGGTTCCGTAGTCCTAACAGGTGACAAGTCTAGCGATGACTCAAAGGCCCTATGAGGGCCCGACAGAGTTTTATTCTTGCCAACAGCCGTCACTTTATCAGTACTTATCTTTTGATCCGAGCCACTACCTTCCAATAGTTGTAGATACTGAACTGTGCTGTGCTGTGTCTCTTCTCTGCAATCCTAGTCTATGTCTGCTACCAGGATACTGATTAGCGTCACCCGAAGCCAATTAGCACATTAAAAAGGCTTACAATTGGATTCACCCTCGCATACCACTAACATTTTTAGACAATTGCATTAACAATCACGCTTCGTGATGGTTCAAAAAGCTTACGAGTGTTTTGAGGAAGAGTTTTATATCGAAAACGGTTGTCATGTTTGTGTGTTTGTCATAGAAAGTTAATGCAGCAAGCAATTGTTATACAAATAAATAATTATTGGAGATAAATTGATGAAGTGGGTGGTGAAGTGGAAGATGAAAATGGATGGATCACAAGAACGACTTCTTAGGTACATGCGAAATTTTTTTCATGAGAAATCTCTCGAAAATTGAATCGACTTTAAATAAAAAAGGTTTACTTACTTATTAGGAAGCAGAGGCTTCTTAATAAGTAAATATTACATTAGGCTACCTGATGTAATTGTAAACTGATAAATTCGAAACAGAGTTCGGCCCTGGGCACTCAGTTCAGGGAAGGAACAGGGGTGGGTTTTAGTCAGTAAGTCTGAGTACCTGTCTCTCCACCCAGAGCCAGAGAAGTCATAGGATGATTTCCAAACTACATAAAAAAAAGGTTAGACAGATACTATTCTCAAATTTCTTCTTCCTTCTCTCGAACCATATAATTGTGCGACTGGTTAGCTACAGTCACTTGGCCACGCCACGTGGTTTGTTATACGATACTTCTCATCGTCAATACAACCAAAGTAAGAAATCGTTTAATATTAGTTCTTTACCTATGAAGTTGGAGTTGAAACTGAGAGCAGAGGCCCAGTGGTAACGGCCTCGACTTACGAGTTGTGCGTCGTGAGTTCAAACCCAGAAAGCCGCTTTACTTTCATCATCTTCCTGCCCTTATCCCATGTTCCCATCACCACTGCTCTCAAAACAGTGAAGGAAAACATCGTGAGAAAACCAGCACGCCTTAGAAGCAAAAAATCGAAGATAGGTGACATCCACCAACCCGGACTGTGCATGGATTACGACCTATTCCCTCTCCTAGAGTCCTCTCTAGGATAGAGAATGTCCCCATTTCTTGGATACAGGCCGTGTCCAATAAATGGGGACATTAAAAGGCTGATTATATTGTCCTATGCTATGGATGGTATGGGTATGTGATGAAGAGGAAAATGTCACGAAAACTTTGAGTATGAATGTAGACTACAAGAATAGGGCAACATCATAGACATGGTCATAGACAGAGCGGAAGACGAAATGGCTTTAAAGAGGATGGCTACTGAGACGACGAGCAGCAGCATTATAAGGCTGATTACGCTTTGCAATTTTCCAAAAACCCTGAGCAAAACATCAAAGATACTGTCATAGACAATGTGGAAGACGAAATAGCTTTAAAGAGGATGGCTACTGAGACGACGAGCAGCAGCATTATAAGGCTGATTACGCTTTGCAATTTTCCAAAAACCCTAAACAAAACATCAAAGATACGGTCATAGACAGTGTGGAAGACGAAAGGGCTTTAAAAAGAATGGCTACTGAGACGACGAGCAGCAGCATTATAAGGCTGATTACGCTTTGCAATTTTACAGAAACCCTGAGCAAAACCGAAACCTTTTACTAGTGCAACATAATTCGTACAAATTGCCGCGAGACGCCGCGAGTACTGACGTAACTTGATAATAAGTTACGCGGGAAGCTACAATTTTGCTAATTGCCGACATCAAGGGATTAATCCTTGCTTTTTATACTGTTTTATTATTTTTATTTATGATGGTGTTAAGCTTTTGTGGACGTAAAGTAATAACAACCGCACGGGTCGATCCATCAGGTTAAGCTACGCTTGCCGGGGTCGGTCCATGGATTGGTAACCATCTTTACATATCGAGACTCCTCCGAGTCTCGGAAAGCACGTTAAGCCGTTGGTCCCGGCTGTCAATCGTGGATCTTTGACAGTCGTTACGGGTCGTCAGAAGCCCGAAAGCCTGACAATCAGCCAAGGGGTATCGTATTACCCAGTTACTGGGTTGTGGAGGTCAGATAGGCAGTCGCTCCATGTTAAATACTGGCATTGAGCTGCATCCGGTTAGACTGGAAGCCGACCCCAAGATAGTTGGGAAAAGGGTAGGCAGATTGATACATTGTCAGGCTTTTGTGGCTGCTCTATATTGAAGAAGATTTGTAAGTTTGTAAAAGGGTATGAAGGCAGATTGATAAGACTAGATACATTGTTGAAGAAAATAAAATAAAGAAAGAAAAATTTAATATTTAAAAAAACCTGATTGTACCACAATTATTTTAGTTCAATTATTGATTGATTTCATGCCACCAACAGCATCAAACTGCTTGAAAATTGACTTGTTTGGGACTTTTTAGTTGATTTTTACAGTCGGGATTTTTTTTTTTTTCTACATTTTGGTGAGTTTTATTTTTGGAATCGCCTCCTCAAACTCTTTATTTTGATACACAACTTAACAATAGTTCGTCGACTTTCTTATTATTTTCTTTTTCACAATATGGCGTCTGGTTGTCGCCATATTGAATTTTGGTTACTATCATGTCTTTAGTGACACTTGCAAGATTAAGGCAAATCAAATTATCATAAGAATCCACGCGCCCACGCGTTTGGTCTCTAGAGTGCCACAAAGGAACAAACATGCTGATAAACAAAAAATTATAAACAATTTACCCTCCCTTGCGTCGCGCAGTCGGGTAAATAAATACTTTTATTTGGCACAAACACAAAGGCACACAACAAAAGAAATAAAAAGAAAAAATAGAATAAAACGGTAAATAAAGACAGTATGCCTCACGGCTGCGCCAAATAGGTCCAATTAATTCCAAAAAAACAAAAAAAAAAACATTAATGCCAGTCAACTAGTGCCTGACGCTGGTTTTCAATTGGAACTTAGATGTTGAGGGTTTTGTAAGCATTTCATCGTCATTTTCTTGCCCATTTCTTCTTTTCTATACATCTCTATTATTATTTTTTATTTTATTTTGATAGTCACGCGTTTGACCACAAATAAGCGATAATGTGGACTAAGATTTAGCACGCTTGCCAAAAAGTAACTTATTTGAGAACTCAGTAGAATCGTTTCTTTGCTGTTCCCCGGTTCGAAGTTCCACAACATTTTCCTCCTCACCACTTGCCCACGCATAGCATAGCATGGCGTAATCAGCAGTTTTCGGAGTTTTTGGTTCTAAGACATGCTGGTTTCCTCACAATTTTTTTTACCTTTTCCTTTTTAAGATCAGTAGTTATGAAATGTTTTACACAAAGTAAAACGCCTGCCAGGGTCCAAACCTACGACCTACAACTTGTAAGTCGAGGCCCTCACCACTAGACTACCACTGCACCATACCATGCATGTTGATGCAATTAATTTAAAGAAAGCTATTGAAATTAAAATCCCAGATAGTTACTTTGCCGTGGCGACTAAACTAACTCACTTCTTACGCTCGAACTGGGCGGCTTCAAGTATGGCTATTGGCACTTTTTCCATCGGTTAGTTTAATTTGACCCTAATTAATTAGTCGAAGTAGTACTTAGGTTAGATTTTCCTACTCAATCACCCTTCATCGATGAAAACGGAAGAGGCCATTCATCAACTGGATATTCACTTTCCTCGGACTGTACCTTATATCTTCAAAGGCCAATACAATCCTATTAAAATATTTATATTATCGAGAAGCTTATCGCAATATTGGGCCGTTTCGTACAGTACAGGAAGCTTCGACAGAACATCAATTACTCTGTGACATACTGGAGTTACCCCTACTATTTGTTTGTGATAGTTTACGCTTCTTATTACAAACTTTTAAATCTTGCAATATTCGTTTATAAGTTGTGCAGCATTCCCCTTATTCCCTCCCGCATTCCCCTTAAACTTAAGGGGAAGATTTATAAAACAATGGTCAGACCTGCTGTCTTGTATGGTTCAGAATGTTGGGCCACAAAAGGGATGAATGAAAAGCAATTGCATGCAGCTGAAATGAGAATGCTAAGAGCGATGTGTGGTGTTATGCGCATGGATAGAATTAGGAATGAGTATATAAGAGGAAGTCTGAAAGTGGCACCGCTGACTGAAAAGTTGTGTGGAAATCGGTTGTCGTGGTATGGGCATGTGATGCGGAGGAATGAAGAAAATGTCGTGAGGAAAGTCTTGTGTATGGATGTGGATAAGAGTAGGGGAAGGCCAAAGAAACGATGGTTGGACTGTGTGAGGATATGGGTAAAAAGGGGGTGACTATAGAGATGACGACTAATAGAGGAGTATGGAAGAAAAAGACATGTTGCGCCGACCCCAAATAAATTGGGATAAGGGCAGGAGAATGATGAAATTGTGCGTTTCAAAATTTGCAAACAATTTTCAACCACTTTTTCCCATGTTTCCGATGGAGCTAAAATTTGGCATACTTATGTAAACCCGGTGATAATGCAATATTATAATACCATCGAGCTGATCTGATGATGGCGGCGGTATGTAGGGACTGGAGGTCCCAGATGGTGATCAAATACTAGGACAGATAAATCTGGGTTATTATGTTTTATGAGTACTTTCACAAACGCAGGATGACGAGAGTCAAAAGCTTGTTTTTTTTATTTTAATAACTTTTTTTATTTTACTCAGGCTCAGTTTGTTTGCTGAACTTTAATGCAGATGTCCATTCCGAAACAATGCCTAATAGAAACGTAGCAAAGCATAACTTAACATATATAAAACTACATAGAATTGCCATTTGAACCTTTAAAAATCAGATCGTGAAAATAGGCTACACAAAGTACACACGTCACTACATTCTTCGTCTTATTATGATTCCCACACAAACCAGTCAGCTTTTGCCCATCTCAAAGCTCGGCTGCGCTTATGCATTGTACTTAGCTTCATATCGTTATTCTCCCCATCCATTTCCTTTTTCTTTTTATTTACATTACATATCTTGCTATACAGTCCACTCGCGCTTTATTTTATTTCCTCATGAGCTATCGTCGCGATCAGCAGGTGTATTCAGTTGAGATCAATTTGATAGGCACTATGCAGTACATTGCTGCTTTGACGTATAGGAAAACAAAAACTTTACTACGTAGTGCCTATTATTAATCGATATCCACCGAGCAAAGCAGCAATGTACTGCAAAGTGCCTATTAAATTGATGTCAACTGAGTTAGCGAATACACCTGCTGGGCTTAGTTACAATTTTATCCATTTATGACTTTAGCTTACATTGACCACAAGTCATTTGCAAGCGTATATTAATATCATACATTTTAAACTTTTCATTATCGCTGTTTTTATTTCTAATGTCTCTTTGTCTAATCATCATCATTTCATACGTAAGACGTCCACTGCTGGACATAGAACTCCCCCAAGTGTCGCCACAACGACCGGTTCTGCGTCTCGCATCCATCGGCTACCCGCGACCCTCACCAGGTCGTCGATCCATCTTGTGGGAGACCTTCCAATGCTGCTTCGTCTAATACGTCTTCTAAAAGAGTGTATGATAATTGATACTCACAAGTGCATTTGGTTTTATTCTTTCCAGAAGCTATTTCTAGTGAGATAACTTCGAATAAGACACATAGTAGCACAATGCTGTCACGGCAAAGTTTTTATATCTGGTGCTCGCGACCCGGATTCCAGGAATTTAATCTTGGAATTGCTTGCTTAGCAGATTTAGAGCATGAGACGTAAAACACAAGCGAAATAAAACTTATCTACTTATACGATCATTTGCTGTAGTGCTTTAGTTATTGATGTCTCACTATGGTGATAAATCTTTGAATTATTGTCTTTGCCTAGTAGAACTACTCTTCAGAATTCAATTCAAATAAGTAGCAATCAATCAATCAGTCAATACCTACTTACTTACAAACTCGGTGTTTAGATGTCCAACTTTTTGAAGTTATACTTATTTTGGCGCGTTAGGGAAAAATTATGAGAGTAAAGTTTTTACGATGCGCGCGTACACCGTCACAAAAAACCGACACCCTGAAGTTAGTTATAGTCTTTGGTTCATGTAGAATCATTGTTTTCCTTTTGTAAAATTTGCGAAAGTTTGGTTTTTTATCTGGTTACGCCAAAGAAGTATAATTTCTTACGTGCGTACATAAGTACACACACACTTTTTTTTTGTGGTTTTGGGAAATCATCCAATGACTTCTCCCACTCTGGGTGGAGCGGGTGTGTCAGACTTTTACTGACTAAAATCCACTCCTGTTCCTTCAGTTGCCTGAGTGCCCAGGGGCGCGGTAACTTAGATGTCCACCCGAACTCAGGTCTTTCGAACACAACACTGGTGTCTATCTTCGAGAAGCGTGTTACGGATATGATAAAGCTACTCTGGTTATCTGAATGTGGTTGATACTAAACGATCAACAATGCATCACCACCTACCGTGTCCTACTCGTTATGCATTAACACCTACTATAAAGATACATGACTTAAAAATGTTTGAAAAAATGTCGAAAATTTCGTAATTGCCTCATATATTTGCCTCTGCAATTTGAAAATCTTGTGAGACCCCTAACAAATATTGTATCCTGCCACTTGCCTTTGGAAGCAATACCCTAGGTATGGGTTTTTGTCAATAAGAGTCTGACACGCCCTCCCGCTCCACCCAGAGCGGGAGAAGTCATTGGATGATTTCCCACCCACACACAAAAAAAAGCCCCTTTGGTGTCGTGACTTTGGAATCACAGCCGTTCAGGGGAACTCTGTTCGCCCATCGAGTGATTCCAGGAAAGACGGTGGCACAGAGAGCCATGCCGCCGTGCACAGAGAGGCTCGGGAGAGCCATTTATAGTGGTACAGGCGTTGCACGGAGGGGGTTCCGCAGTGATCCCTCGGCCCCTTCCATGCGTGACGTTCCGATCAGCGGGGTGGTTTTACTGAGGTAAGAATCCCACACTCCCCGGATTTATCCCCAAAGTCCGGGTACCTTTTAAAGGTTTTCCTAACGAAAACAAAAAAAAAATTGTATATTCCTACTTGAAAGTCACACTGTCTCCTAAGTATCAATCGCAGATCGTAGTAGAGAATATTCAACAGTCAGTGCGGTCACGTAGGGGCAATAGATAACGTCTTGTTGGCAGATGGTGCTACATAATAGTGTACAGTAGTGGCATGAATTGTGTAGCGACAGTTAACAAACGTAATGAAAATGTATATCGGGTATTATGAGAAGATTGTATGAAGGTTAAGCTCGTTAAAAAAGTCGTTAAAGCATTATTTCTTCTCGATTTCTTTTGATTTGGATTTGGAACGCTTGCTAAATATGGGCTTTATCTATAAAAGAAAATAATAACCATTTGTGATTAGTTCAAAAACTCATAAGCAAGTTCTTAATTCAACATTTTCTACCCAACACTCATTCATCATGATCATCAGCCTTTTAATATCCCCACTGCTGGGGCACAGGCCTCCTCTCTGTGAGGATGTGGGCCGTAATCCACCACGCGGGCTCAATGCGGATTGGTGGATGTCAAATGTCTTCGAATTTTTGGTTCTAGGACATGCCGGTTTCCTCACGATGTTTTCCTTCACCGTTTTGAGGGTAGTGGTGATGAAATATATTACACAAAGTAAAGCAATAATAATAACTAATCGTGATAACTAACTTTGTGTTAGTTATCACGACCTACAACTTATAAGTCGCGGCTGTTACCACTGGGCCACCACTGCTCTCTCAACACTCATAAGCAAGTTCTTAATTCAACATTTTCTACCCAACACTCATTAGCAAGTTCTTAATTCAAAATTTTCTACCCAAAACTCATTAGTAAGTTCTTAACTCCACATTCTCTACCGAAAACTCATTACCAAGTTCTTAATTCAACATTTTCTACCCGGTAGAAGGGTTGATGTGCGTAGTAAAGTACTAAGGATGTCTCATATAGACCGCTGAATTAAATGGAAAAGACGTATGCTATCTCCCGAATCCGCTTATCAGTATTTTATGTAAGAATATGGTTAGGAAGTTTTATGAAGTTCATTTGTTGATTGTCGTCACAGCCTAGTGGTCAAATCTGGACAAATAGGTACCAAAGTACGGCGATGCGCCACCGCTACATGGTGGACATCCCACCATGTACCCGAGAAGACGTTCATTGTGCGTAAGCTAGGGAGTGGAATTCATAAATCAAAAGTCATATCCAATTAGGTACCTATGTATTTTCTATGTAGATTTTGGACATCAATGATATAGGTACTCATACTTAAGGAAATACTTATTGATATCTATACTTAGATATTGTACTGTTGTCTGAAAGCGTCCCACCTTGGTCAAGCGTGGTGATTATTGATCGTGTTTCTCTGTTTGAGACAAGGCCTTTGCCCTGAACTGGAATAGCCACAGCCATATTTATTCTGTTCCCGATCATTGTCAGCCCGTATTTTTTTTTCCAAAGACAGCTGCAGTCGTCAGCAGTAGAGAAGGTGTGGACAAATTGTTTTCAAATCTTCAAAATACAAACATCACACACAGCTGTAAACTACATATGCAAAGCAAAACGAGCTGAAAATGAGTTCCATATCAGAATGAAGTCTTTATAGATAAATTCAATATAAACTTGCAATATTTTATCACTACACATCAGGTCTTGGTGTGAAAAACGATGCTATCATTAACCCCTTTTGAAGATGCGATCATCAAAAACTGTGGACATTTCCATGGTTTCAGTTGTTCCGAGATTTTTTCAGGGCAGTAAAAATAATTGTTTCTTATAGCATCTGATTCTCATCTATTTAGTACCCCACTATAAATTATAGCTTATGTGCTATTCCAAACTATAATCTATCTCTGTGTCAAATTGCATCCAGATCCGTGCAGCTGTTTTGGTGTGATTGAGCAACAAATCTATCCATCCATCCAACCTTTCGCATTTATAATATAAGTAGGGTAACAGAAGTGAACTGAGGCGAAGGCTGGTAAGACGGATGTGTGGATTAGTTGAAAAGAAGAAGGAAACCAGTTAACATGGTATGGGCGTTGCGAAGGAACGAGGAAAAGGTCCAAGGGAAGTTTTGTATTTGAATAAAAGATTATGTGAACACCAATGAAATGATGGATGTCTAAAAAAGGAGATACTATTGAGACGACGAATATTTATAATTATTTCCATTCGTTCAAGCCTTTTTGCCATACGAACCTGCTGAATAAGGAGGGAAGTGGAAAAACAGTATTTTTTTAACTCCTGCGCTGTTCTTTTTAGATTAATTTCGTTGCGGGACCGAAGACAGTTCAATCGTTTCTCCAGGACTCGTTGAGCTTCATTGCCTTTGCGTAGTAGCCACAGTTGCTTACAGGAGTTGCAGTGGTTGGGAATAGTGTAACGGGCTTCACCAAAAATTAGATGACAACTAACAGAGAAGGGCACAAACATAAGCAATTGGCACCGGCCCCAAATAATTGGGGAAAGGCATAACAATGGTGTTTTTGAAGAGACTTGTTACAGTAAAGTTTGACCGTGTATCAAAGGCTTTCTTGCAAACCGAATTCATGCGTAGTAATGCGTTCATACTTTTGAAATTGCAATGTATGTAGACGTATACTAGATTGCCAGATATTCTCATAATTTCTTTACAAATACAAATGCAAATATTTTATTTGTTGAACATAGGTAGGTTAGGTACAGATGTTGTAATAATTAAAGAACGCTATGTGTAGCCGTCAGCGGCGTACAAATACTGTCGTGGTTATACATGTTTCAACATACATCATTAAATTATTCTAATTTAAATAGTCAACATAATTAAAAAATAAAACATCCCATTATAATATAATAATAATAAATTCTAGCATAAAATGTCAAATCAATAAATAATAAATTATAACAAAAATGTGTCCGTTAGGTATTCGTTCACCGTATAATATGTTTTTTCAAACAAGATTTTCAGTAAAGCCTTTTTAAAATCGTGTATGTTGTTTAAATCTCTAATTCTTCTAGGGATCTTATTAAAGATCCTAGGTGCCATTCCTAGAAAACTTTTTTATAAAGAGCCGTGGCATGTGGTTTAGCGCATATCTCTCTGTTGCGTCTTTTAGATTTTAATGTTTCAAACAGATGGAAGTTGGATTCGACAAATACTGCAGTCTCAAAAATGTACATCAAGGGCAATGTTAAGAGTAAGTCTTTTAGGGTAACAACTGGAATGAAATCTGAAAAGAGGTATTATTGAAGTGAAAACTTCTTTAGCGTCGGCGTTGAGCACTTTTCTTGGGATGGGTATAAGATGTTAAACGCGCGTCAGGACACGTGACCTGATCGAAAATTCGTAAGACGAAACGTTAATATTCAAGTTTTCACTTCTGCCGGCACTCCTGGAGTGCAATCCGTTGTTTTTTTTTTTTTAGTTTTCTAACGAAAAATGTGAATATGAGTGTGATTAAATATTACATTTTTCAATTTACGGAGGAGCTCGTGGCTAAAGTAATAACAGCCGCTCGGGTCGATCCATCAAGTTAAGGTACGCTTGCCGGGATTGGTCCATGAATGGGTGACCTTTACATACCGAGTCTCCTCCGTGCATCGGAAAGCACGTTAAGCCGTTGGTCCAGGCTGTCAATCGTGGATCTTTCACAGTCGTTACGGGTCGTCATAAGCCCGAAAGTCTTCGAGATAAAGGGTATCTTAGAGATAAGGGGTATCATATAACCCAGTAACTGCGTTGTGGAGGTCAGATAGGGTCGCTCCATGTAAAATACTGGTATTCAGCTGCATGCGGTTAGACTGGAAACCGACCCCAAGATAGTTGGGAAAAGGCTAGGCAGATTGATGAGTGTGATTAAATACTCTCTTCGTTTCCAATACAACAATCATAAATGAAAATGTTTGCAATTTGTACGAGAAAATTGTAAATAGGAACACGATACCATCAAGTGCTATTGTTTGTGCGGGACGGAGAAATTATTTTGTATCCTATTTATATTATACAGTCATCATTAGTAGGTACTCATCCGTAAGGACGATTCTTTGAAGTCATAAGTAGGTAATAATAGAGAGGTATAATCTTTGTGTAGTATTTGTTCACGCGGAAACAATGATAAAAGATTTATTCAAGTGAACTTTGGAGCAAAGCTATTCAAATTATATCTAGTAGAAACCCCATAGAAATTATTTTGTTGTGGGTATGGTGACAATAATATATTATTTTGTTGTGGGTGTGGTGACAATAATATATCACTGCGTCCCTCGCACAGGCAACTGAAGGAACGCGGGTGGGTTTTAGTCAGTAAGAGTCTGGACACGCCCTCCCGCTTCACCCAAAGCGGGGAGAAGTTATTTGATGATTTCCCACCCTAAAAACAGTGGTAGTAATAGATTAGAAGCTTCACCAAGTTATGACCAATTCCTGTTCCTGTAAGAGTTTTTTTTAATTTAATCGGTGGTCAAAAGAATAAGCTTTGCTCTCCCATGTCTCACCAGAAAGATGCCCTTCTTCTCTTCTTTTACAGCTTATTAACCAATCAAACCAAATCAAATCACACCAAATCAAATCAAACCAAATCAAATCAAATCAAATCAAATCAAACCATATCAAATCACACCAAATTAAATCAAATTAAAACCAAATCAAACTAAATCAAATCAAACCAAATCAAATCAAACCACATCAAATCAAACCAAATCAAATCGAACCAAATCAAATTACACCAAATCAAATCAAACCAAATCAAATCACACCAAATCATATCAAACCAAATCAAATCGAACCAAATCAAATCACACCAAATCAAATCAAACCAAATCAAATCAAACCAAATCAATTCAAACCAAATCAAATCGAATCAAATCAAATCACACCAAATCAAATCAAATCAATTCAAACCAAATCAAATCAAACCAAACCAAATCAAATCAAACCAAATCAAATCACACTAAATCAAATCAAACCAAATCAAATCAAACCAAATCAATTCAAACCAAATCAAACCAAACCAAATCAAATCAAATCACACCAATTCAAATCAAACCAAATTAAACAACTGGCTTATCAAACTCGCCCTTTTTTTAAGGTCACGTTTTTAAAAGCCGTATATCAATGGAAACACAATAATAGATTAACCCAGCGCTTGGTAGCGACAGGTCATCCATTATAGAAAGACGATACGTCGATTGACACAGACGTTTATTGAACGCTTCTTACTAACAAGCTTACTTTCAAAACGATCTTATTTCAAATAGGAAAATTTGAGATTTTTTTTATTTAGTTTATTGTGAGATATGACAAATATGGAAAAATTGGTAACTCTTTATGTCAGTCAAAAATAATGGTAGAAATTTTCCATGCAAGCGTGTCATTGAGTTTCATCCTTTACTCAAAGAAATTGGTGGCTGTGGGTCTGTGACAATTCTGACAACGGCTACGTTAAGGGTCTACTACCGGCCAAGTGGCGCCCTCATTAAATAAAAAATCGTAGCATAGCCTAGAAAATAAATATTAAAGAATACAACGTCACGTTTGTTACAAATTGGATAATGTATTTTTACGTTGTTAAAACAGGTCTCAGAATGTTTCGTATTCTAAGTAGCAGTCAAAAGTGCCAGAAACGGCCGTTTTTGGTACTTTTGCCTACTACTTTGGATACGAAACATTCTGAGACCTGTAATGACAGAGAAATCGGTGGACATACATAAAAAATACATACAGTCGAACATAGAACCTCCTCTTTTTTCAAAGTCAGTTAAAAATTCACTCGCGCCTCACAGCCCTCCTCAAACTGTATGTCAATATTATTTGATCACTCAGTAAGGCGTCAGTAAAGTACGAAATCGCCTCGAATGCCAAAATAAAAGCGATAATTAGATTAATTCAATGACAATTATTGTCACGGGCTGTCAGTTTCTATGGGTTATCAATGACTAACTAAGTAGCCTTTTGTTCCACTGCTGGGTAAAGGTGGTCTCCTCCCTTTTTCACACAACTCTGTCCTTTGCTAGCCCGCCCCAGTCCCTTCAGTAGGAGTCGAGTTTGTCCCGTCATCTTCGTCTAACACGATGTCGTCTGGCGTATAATGGAACCTATTCAGTGGTTATTTTTGCTCATTTCTCGTTTAACATGCGGCAGATATACCTGCAAGATGCTATGTATCCCTCTTATATATATATATATTTTTTTTTTCGTTTAACTTTTCCTTTGATAGAAATATGTATAAATATCACATTATGTTTTTTTAACTACGACGAAAGAGACTGGCCTCCACGACACAGGGAATCCTAGTGTGGAGACCAGTGATTTACCTGTTTGAATTATGTATTTTTTCTGAACAATAAAGATTATTATTATTCCGTTTATTCATTTTTTAAACATATTAATTACATTTTTAAATATTTAAATATAAAGGATAAAAAAAAACATTTAAAAATATAAAAAATAGTATCCCACCGGTATCGGGAATAGGGTCCAAGCTACCGGCGGTCAGGGCTCCAGAGAGAGGAACCGCCTGACAATGCGAGCCGTGTCCAGAAGTACTGCTTTCTGAATCAAGCCCTTGATCCAGCCGCCTAACGAGAGCCTCCTGAGGTGTTGGTCGAGGCTCGTGGCTATTAAGCCATTGGCTGACACGACTATCGGTACAATGATCGCTGAGTCCACATCCCACATGTCGACAACCTCGCGAGCCAAGTCAATATACTTGATTTGTTTATCTTTCTCGGCTTTCACGAGGTTCTCGTCATGTGGGACGGTAATGTCAACAATCATTGCACGCCTCTCGATTCGGTCCACCACCACTATATCAGGCTTATTAGCTACAATAGTCCTGTCAGTGATGATGGACCGATCCCAGTACAATGAGATATGACCATTATCGAGAACTGGGTCGGGCGCATATCTGTAGTACGGCACTTCCGATTCCACAAGAGAGTACTTCAGAGCAAGTTGCTGATGGATAATCCTGGCTACAAGGTTGTGCCTGTGCAAGTACTCACCGTTAGCTAGACGAGAACAACCAGAGATTATGTGGCGGATTGATTCTCCCGGACGATGACATGCCCGACATATGTCAACCGTGCCGTCCTTCACAATAAATCTGCGGTAGTTTTTCGTCATGATAACTTCGTCCATAATTGCACAGACAAAACCTTCGGTTTCCCCAAAGAGGTCACCGACACGCAACCAGGTTACGGACGCTAGTTGGTCTACATCGGACCCATGTAGGGCCCGGAAAAAGCGTCCGTGAAGTTCCTTACTCTGCCATATTTCCCTGCGACCGTTAGTGTCAAGCACTAGAGGTTTGCGCCAGTTCTCGTTAGCCAAGGAGAGTGGGGTAAGGCCCTTGTCCACCGCCACTACATCTCGATGCATACCCACGTCAGCAGCTAGGAAATATTCCCTCAGACTGCATACCTCACGGTTGTGTAGGGTCTTAGCATTTAAAAAGCCTCGGCCTCCACACTTCCGCGGAATATACAGTCTCATCACTGACGAACGTGGGTGATGCATTCGGTATGCAGTTAGTAGTGTACGGACCCGCCTATCCAGGGTGTCAAGTTCTGTTTGAGTCCATTTGAGTACGCCGAAAGAGTACATCAATACTGGCATGACCCAACCGTTGAAGGCGCGCACCTTGTTTCCGCCCGATAGAAGGCTATTAAATACCTTCTTCAGGCGGCCAAAGAAGCGCTCCCTCAACGATTGCTTCATGTCAGCAACATTGATACCTAACGCTTCCGACATACCCAAATACTTATAGGTTTCGGTTGGAGAGAGGGATCTCAGGTTTATGGAATCCGAGAGTTGTGTTCCCACGGATTCCACAATCTCCCCTCGCTTTACATGCATGACTGCACATTTGTCCACACCAAACTCCATCCTGATGGCACTACTGAAGGTTTCAGTTACCTTCAGTAGCTCCATCAGCTGCAGATTGTTGGGGGCAAAAAGTTTCAGGTCATCCATGTAAAGGAGGTGAGATATTACCTGACCACCTCTCTTCAACCGATAACCTAGCCCTGAAGCCTCCAGCAGTGTGCTTAGAGGGTTCAAGGCTAGGCAAAACCAAAGCGGACTCAAACTGTCACCCTGGAATATACCCCGCTCGATCCTTACCGGTTCGCTATTCCTCTGGATATTTCGACATCCTGGATAGCGAAGGACCGTCCTCCATTGCCTCATACACGACATCAAGAAGGTGCGTAGCATTGCATCAACTTTATACAATTCCAGCACCCTCATGAGCCATGTATGAGGAACTGAGTCATAGGCCTTCTTATAGTCTATCCAACATGTCGACAGATCCTTTCGGGAACGCCGAACCTGCTGGCTAATGGTCATATCTATGAGGAGAAGCTCCTTAGTACCGCGGGACCCATTCCTACATCCATTTTGAGAGGCAGACATGATACAGTTACTATCAATATGTGTGTTAATCTTAGCTCTCAAAATGGATGTAAGAACCTTATAGATCGTCGGTAAGCACGTGATCGGTCTATAATTTTTAGGTTCCGCAGTACTACCTGTTTTATGGAGCAGGTGGGTTATTCCAGTTGTAAGGAACTCGGGTAGCGAACCAGACTCCAAGGCTGCCTGGTATTGAGATGCCAAGCGAGCGTGCGACCTTTGTAGCCACTTTATCCAAAAATTGTGCAGCCCGTCCGGCCCTGGAGATTTCCAATTAGGCAACGGACGGACTGCACGGGCTACATCTTGGGGGCCGATAGTGATTGCCCCCATTTCTGTTATTGGATCGCACGCTCGCTCGATCTCCCGAGTCCAGTCGCCTTCGGTGTGACTGACAGGCACCGACCAGATGTTGCGCCAGAATGAACTCATGGCGTCATCATCCGGCAGACACGTGTCAGTCACACCTTGTTCCGGTCGCTCCCAAGTCCTATATACCCACCTTTCATTACTCCGGAATGTGCGATTCTGGGTGTATCGCTCCACCCGCCGCTTATACCTACGGATGCGGTTTGCCCATGCATACACCTTCTGCTTCAGGAAGTCGATGCGCTCTGTGACACGGGACATATAGTCTCGGGAGCTGACTTCAGTCCCCGAAAAAGCCCGTCTCACAAAGCGCATCACTCTTGGGCGAGTGTTGCCCTCCCTGAAGCAGATTAGTTTGCCGATGAGTGCTCTGGCCCCACCAATACGACACTCGATCCTGCGCTGCCAAGCCGGCACGGCTGGTTTTGGTCGTGTAGCTCTGTCATTAGGGAATTTGACGTGAGCTACACGACATGCCGCTACAGCCGCGCAGTACATTATCGAGTGTGTGTCGGTGAGGTCTTCGCAGTTATCAAAATAATTTAATAACTGCGAATCCAGAGCAGCCACCAGCGCCTTATTCCTATTATGCATGGGCAAACGAGGCAAGCGTGGCCTAAGTTCGGGTGGCATGTTGCGATATTCCCGAATAGCACATTCCAAAGCACTCCTCAATTCGTCATTGCAATGGGTACTTACGTACTTACTTTATTATTATTATTATTACTTAGCCCAATCCCACTTACGCTTAGCGGCTTGCAGCGTTGTGTTCCTTATACGGTCCGAGAGGCGGACCCCTAGAATACTGCTCTTCATGCCTCTCTGCTGACGAATTTGCGTGCCCAGTGTGGCATCGATCCGTACATGCAAGGCAAGTTGACATCGCCCTGAACGAGACATGCCGAATAATATCGGGTTGTCTCAAACCGACTCCGCTCAACAAGCTCTACCCGTTGGCCGGTATCGCACCTTCAGGAGTAAGAAGGGATGTCGAATGCGCGCTTGAGAAAAAAAAACAAGAATCAGATTCTCGACATCCCCTCTACGAACACACAATAACCCCGGGTAGACTTAAGAGCCGGAAGAGCTTCCTTCGCTGCACATATGCCATCCAAGACCAGCCACCTACAATGAGAACCAAACTTTGGGAAGAACTTCACCATCCACCTCTTGACTTCTTGAAACCCCAGGAACACCTGCCACCAGGACGAAATCTGCAGTGGCCTATATGGAAAGCACTCAATCGGCTGCGTACCCAGGTAGGCCGCTGCAAATACAACTTGGCAAAATGGGGTTTTATAGACTCGTCTGATACCCAGTGTTAGTGCGGTGCGGTCCAGAACATGACTCACATACTGGAATGCCCCAAGTGCCCATACTCTTGGACTACTGAGGACCTGATGAACGCTACAGACGTTGCAATTGATGTGGTCAGTTTCTGGCCCCAAAGAATTTGAAAGTTAGGGAACCATCGATTCGAAAGAAGAAGAAGAAGATCGAGCTTGGACCTCTGTTAAAGTGTCAAGGTTTGTGCACCGTATGTGACTATGGGGAGAATACACAACTTATCCATAATTCTCCGTTTGTTTAGACAGAGAGAAATTTAAGTAGACTCCATGAAGTTCCAAAAGGCCACTATTTTACCACGATTTTCTACATGTCTTAGTAAAGCTTATGTAGAGATATCGATTAGGCATCATCGTACGCCATTTCCCTCAGTCAGGCACTTAAGTTTTACGAGTTTTCAGCTCATACCTAATTCAGTCTGAGAAGGGCTCAAACGAGACCTACTTATATCATCAAAAACATCGTTCTCAGCTCATATCTTATTTATTTATTACAGCTGGCTTTTGAACGAGATGTTTTAGAAGCGATTAACAGAATTTTAGAGGAAGTTTTCTACATATTCGAGTCATTACCGTCGACTTACGAGTATCTTAAGCGATCTTTTAAAAAAAATTGTTTTACGAGTATGTCTTAACTCTTTGCGGCACATTTTTTGTCTAGGACATGTTAGTTTTTTTCCTAATATTGCATTTCAAAGCTGTGGGCTCTGCCCAGGGGTTGAGTATAATTTCGAAACAGAGCTACCTCGACCCTGGACACTCAGAGCAGGGAAGGAACAGGGGTGGGTTTTAATCAGTAAGAGTCTGAGACGCCCTCCCGCTCCACCCAGAGCGGGAGACGTCATTGGATGATTTCGCACCACACAACAAAAAAATTGGGGGCTAATATTAAAAATAACTAAAAATTAAAACTAAAACTGATTTTGTAGGGATTGTTCGGAAACAGGTGGTCACCCTCTCACAGAGAGGAGGCCTGTACCCCAGCAATGGGGACATTAAAAGGCTGATGATGATGATGATGATGAGGTGGTCACTGTTAAGCAAAGAGTTGAATGGAACGAGATTGTTTAGAGTCCACTATTAGGTACTATTTGATTCATACCAAACAGCTTAGCGGTATGAATCAAATAGTATCGGTATCGAGTAGTAATCGCTCCATGTCAAATATTTTCTACACATAGATAATTGTGCCAAGAGGTAGCGGATAAATTCGTAACAGAGTTACCGCTCCCCTTAGCACTCAGGCAAGGAAGGAACAGGGGTGGGTTTTAGTCAGTAAGTCTGACATGACCTCCCACTCCACCCAGAGCGGGAGATGTCATTGGATGATGTCCAACCCAAAAAAAAAGTGACCACTTTGAAGCAAAAAGTTGAACAAAACGAGATTGCTTATTTGATAGATAGGTACCAAACGGCTTAACTTTTGGTATCGAGTAGTAATGGCTCCATGTCAACCATTATCTACACATAGGTAGGAACTTACATTATTTATGTAGGTTATGTGTAGAAAATGGTTGTAACTGTCCATATAACAAAAAAAGAAATTGTGTGTGTACTTATTTACGCACGTAAGAAATTATACTTCTTTGGCGTAACAAGATAAAAAACCAAACTCTCACAAAGTTTACAAAAGGAAAACAATCATTCTTCATGAACCACAGACCATAGCTAACTTCAGGGTGTCGGTTCTAGCCACTGACTTAAAAATCATAGGGACTGGGCATACCTACAAGAAAAACGTGTCATACCTACACTTCACTGAGAGGATAAAATAGCGGATAATAGAGTAGCCCATATCGATATCTCTTTATTAAAAACATCGATAAAATATTGTGAGAATGTTTTCATATAGTTACGGTACAATATCAACGGCTATTTTTACCAGTGGCATTGAGGTAATATGTTACTACGTAATCTATCATAAAAGCAAAAGAAATGCTACATTTTGACAAGAGTAACTAATGTTCGCGCTGAAACAATAATTAGTCGTCTTAACAAAACAGTATAGACACGCAGCGCTAGAACGCTTCTAAGGTGTAGTTTTCTCGCGACCAGAAGGTCAGAAGCGCTGTGATTTTCCAGAACCCCGCAATACGTAGTTTCCTTTCTATCCGACTGCGCGACGCAAGGGAGGGTAATGTGTTTATCAGCCTATGTATGTATTTATGAATAAATGTATGTATATTTGTTCCTTTGAGGTGTTTTAGAGACCGAAAGCGTGGGCCGATTTAGATCATTCTTACGTAAATTGATTTGTTTTAATCTTGCGAGTGCTACTAATGACAGGAAAGTAATCAAAATAAAATATGACGACCACCATACGCCTTAAATTGTAAAAAAGAGAAACATTAAAGTCGACTAACTATACCAAGTGGGGTATCAAAATAAAGGGTTCGAGGAGGTGATTCCAAAAATCTTACTCACTGAAGTGTATAAAACAAAAATAAAAACATTTTCAAAAACCCGACTTAAAAAATCAAATGAAAAGTTCCAAACAAGTCACTTTTTAAGCAGTCTGATGTAGTTGGTTGCATGAAATCAATAATTGAACTAAAGTAACTCCCACCAACTTGTTTTTCAGCCAGGTTTTTTTAAAATTTTTTTTTTTTTTATTTGAAGTCAGTTTTTTTTTTGTGTCTTCGAATTTATGCTTTTAGCTATTACAAGAAACGAAATGCAGTAAGTAGGTACATCGAATATTTTGTGTCAATTAAAATGAAATGTAAAAGGTCTACTCAACGCAAGGCTCTAGAATAACACTAACACTTCGAGACGGAGGCAACAAGTTCAAAGAAAACAAATGACGCTGAATCCGCAGTGGGCTCCCGGCACGGACATCTCCAATACATATGTTTTCTAACATGTAGATGATTTTTGGGTTTTAATTAAAAGTCAACAATAATTATAATAAAGTCTAATATTAAACAAATCAATCTCATTCATTTCTGAACAATACAACACTATTACACTTTTAATTAATAAACAAAGCTTGGGGTTTTGAATTTAATAAATTTTCCTTTTAAATCTATCAATGATTTAAAAGGGAAAGAAATTATTACTGAAGAGATTTTGTTTTCGTTTGTTTCATAACTTTCTCATTTTCATTTTTTTTGACATTTGTTCTTTAATTTCTTAATCATTTTAAATGTGTACCTGAAATCAAATAAAATAAAAGTAAGCTTTAATAGATATTGAAGACAAGCGAAAGATATCTCCCACACAGTCTTAATTCAGTCGATGACATATTATCATTGAGATCAAATTCGCAAATAATGATGACAAGAAAAACTGAAGCTAGTCATATCGATAAATCTGGCGCAGCAGAGGTGCTAGCGGCTAAACCTAGTGCAGTGGAGGTGCTAACAGCCAAATCTGGTGCAGCGGAGACGTTAGCGGCTAAACCTGGCGCAGCGGACGTGCTGGTGACTAAATACCATATTCAGAGCACCATATCCAGATGTTGAGAGTTCGTCTTGATTTTGATCACTTTCAATTAAAATGCCAGACATATTTAATGGATTTGCAGGCTGTAAACAAGCAATAAAATTATTAATATGTTTGATGTTTCTCATTTTTATTATTAGGATTGTTACTTATTATTTTAAATGGCCTCATTTAATTTGCAATTTGTAAATTGAGAAGAGTTCTCCTTCGCTCGTTGAGTGCACTTCTCACTCACTCGCTCAATAGCTCACTAGTTCAGTAGCTCTCGAGTGGATAATGAGCTAAATAATCGTACATAAGCTCACTTAATGTTCACCTCACCCAAGTTTTCACAGGGAGATTTTTACAGAATAACACTGCTAATATACTTAAAAGTCCTCATAATACAATTTAAAAGTCCATTGACACAAAAAGCAGACTACTGGTGACATAAAAAAACTCTTTTAAAAGGAGTATGTACGTATGTACTTAGTGCAACCAAATAAACAAGTTTGTCTTATTTTGGCAATTAATCTTAGGACTACACTCAAACACACTCTTTGTGCCCGTTAGGCAAGTGTTGCACGTGAAGTCATCACCATCATTTATCACCCAATATGCAATTGGAGTTGCCCAAGCGTGTAAATAGCTGTGGTTCTCTGCAGGATGCAGGACATTGTTACGGCCAAACACTTGGATTGAATGCTGGCCCAAAATTGCCTATATTTGTCTGTATAACTTCAAGTTGGGAGTGGTTGGCAGTAGACGGCGTATGTTGGCCTAACTCTAAGCGAGTAAAACAAAGCGGTACCTGACTCTTCCTTCGGCAGCCTCGCAGGATCCTGACGAGTGGCCACTCGATTCTCTTCACACCAACACTCCTGGTTATTCTTGTTCACTAGTTACACGGACGCGGTAAATATGGGTTATTTATTATTCCCGGAAAATCCCCAACGTTTACGGGATATTACTCGGGATTTTAGTGTATTTGCGGGGACGATGTTAATAAGACATTAATTTAGTCTGCGGTGAGATGCGTACTGCCTCGCGGCGTAAGGCGCACTGACGTCGACTGCTGCACTTTTGATTGCCTATGGCTCCTGTAAGGCCGGCTACACACTTTGCATCACATGCTAAAGCAGGACACACACTGCACACACACGTCGTGATACCACACCCCATCCAACTTGCAGAGTGGCGGCAACTCGCCACACCAGCAATCATGTTCGACAATTTTCTAACAAACAATGTTACTTACCATTATGGTTCGTGAACGTAAAGCATCGTCACGCAGTGTTACTTTATTCAGTGTCCGGTTGAAACATGATTCTCTTCAAAGTGAAGGGAACAGAATGTGAATTGTTTTTGTTGACATCTTTTTTGCAACACTGATTGTTTCCAGCAAAATTTTCTTTTTTCGTTTATTAGCAGGCAGCCTGGAAAGAAAAACGTAAAACCAATAAAGAACCATAATAATATAGCATTATCGATAAACAAAAATGTCATGCATGCACTACTCTATCCCTACAAAAACAAGAAAATGATTTCATGAAATAAAACAGTTAAAAAGAAAGGCAAACGGGAAATTATGAATGCTTTTACATAAACTCTTCAACGAATACAGAATCTTTTGTTTAATAACTAAATCTAAAGATATTTCAGCTAAAATTAAGTATACGTAGGTACTGGTGCAAAGTTATGTTCGGGTGATTTCCGCTTCTTTTGATGCCAAATCCGATTATATTGCAATTGGGCATCTTTCTATTGACGATTTCCACTATACAACCGAGTTCAAACGCAATAACACAGCAAAATTACTCCAAAATTCACAAAATATATCCATTGTTTACGAGCATTTGACAGTTGACGTACCCAACTTTGGTACCAAACACCGAGAGGATAAAATGGCGAACTGGCCGCAAATAGGTATTTCAATGACGATAGGAATGAAGGGCTGCCATTATAGTAACTGTCAAAAATACTACTAACCTTTTTCACTTATGCAAAATTAAGAAAGTTAAAAAGAGATAGCAGTATTTTTATGATTTTGGCGTCGATATGCCACATATTTGTATAACTGTTTTTTCTATAGTCAAACATGTCCAGTCCATATAATTTATATGTCAATGGTTCTAGCTAACTTCAGGCTGTAGGTTTTTTGTAACGGTGTGCGCGCGCTTCGTAAAAAAATACTCTCATCATTTTTCCCTAACGCGCCAAAAGAAGTATAACTTCAAAAGTCTTATAATGTACCCACTGTTACCTTCCTCTCTAGGTGAAGGAATAGGCCGTAATCCAGCACACGGGCCCAGTGCCGGTTGGTGAATGCCTCATGTCACATATATTCGAATTTTTGGTTCCTCACGATGTTCTCCTTCACCGTTATAAGAGCAGTGGTGATTTAATAAATTACAGCAAGTAAAGCGCCTGTCTAGTTTTGAACCCATGACCTGCAACTCGTAAGTCGGGCCGTTACCTCTTAGCCACCATTACTCCACTGGGCCCCCACTACCCATAGATAGAAGGGAGTATTGATTGTTCACCACTTATGATTTCAGACTTATATTAACCAAACCTCTGAGTTTTACTTATTTGACCTCTGAGTTTGTTTCGGTCTTCCTTCTCAGCAGGTGTAGCATGACCAATTCTATCTCTATTCTACCAAGAAAAGACAAAGTTCTTTTTATCTAAATTGACATCTTTTCTGCCCGAGCATCATGTTTTACATGTAGACTTTTGTCGACTGTAGAACAGAAACATTTCTTCTCTTCAGGTTTAACATCGCCATGCCTAGGATGGTAGAAATCTTTCTACAATCTGTCGTTTTGTCTATTCTTCCGTCGACAAAACCCGTTTCTATGATGGTTATGCTAGGCGTCCTGGGTAGTCAGCTAGGAAACACCGGCCTCATCTAGCTAAAACTAACAAAAAAAATTTTTGACGTGTTTGTCAAAATCTATTTACAAAAATAAAATCCTTTATCATTAATTTATCGTTCATCAGAAGCCCCGGTTTCCTTACTATTATTTCTGTCATTGTTGTTAGTGATAATCCAAAACAAACTTAGTAAGTTCATATGAGTTGAAGAAGTTACATTGGTACTCTCTTCTTTCATTACCCAACAAGTTTTATAAGAAGGAACATAATTGTGAATTCGAAATGATAAAAGAAGCGAAAAAATCAAAACATCTCTCGCGTAAAATATTTTTATTTTACATGAAATTCATTTAAAAAACGTATTTCCTCATTGTAGAGCGCCGTCTACGTAATCTGATAAAGTCCTCGGCGACTTGAAGATGAGCATCCAATGCCAACTAAGATATTTTAACAAGTTCTTGTTCAGTTGTGAGTGAGTGGAAAAGCCGAGAGCATACGATTTTTTATTTTTATTAAAACATACACAGACGTTATTGGTGATGCTCTTCGGAAAGGTCAGATACGTAATCACAGTAATCACAATCTGCGTGAAAGTATTGTGAAAGTAAACGAAACAAAGGGAGGTGCATCGAGCAGTACAGTGCGACAAAATGGGCAAATAAATAATTATTTTCGCTTCTTATAGCCTAGCCTTTTCCCAATTATCTTTGGGTAAGTTTCCAGTCTAACCGAATGCAGCTGAATACCAGTATTTTACATGGAGTGACTGCCTAACTGACCTCCACAACCCAGTTACTGGGTAATACGATACCCCTTGGTAAGACTGGGTGTCAGATTTTCGGGCTTCTGACGACCCGTAACGACTGTCAAAGATCCACGATTGGCAGCTGGGACAAACGGCTTAACTTGCTTTCCGAGGCACGGAGGAGTCTTGGTATGTATAGATGGTCACCCATCCATGGTCCAACCTCATCAAGCGTAGCTTAACCTGATGGATCGACCCGTACGGCTGTTATAACTTTAGCCACGAGCTCCTCTGTAATTATTCCAAATATACGAGTGTAAGTGACAAAACCCTACATGCAAGTCCGACACATCCGTTGAACCATTAATAATTTTAAAATTTGATAGCTACCTAGTGAAAGATCGCATAGCGTAACTGTTAGTATAACATCGCCCCATTATGAGAAAAAAATAAAAAATCCACCGTAAGCTTGTTTCAGTTTTGCAAAGTAATGCTTTTTCCTGAATAACTCAGATCTTGTTTTGTAAGTTAGTAAGTACTTGTTGTTCGCGAGTTTGCCTATTTTTATCTCAAGTAGAATTTCTTGTTAGAAAAGCCCGCTATGATACTTAGCAGTGGGATTCGATTTTGAGAATAAAAACGAAGCATCCGTCTTTGTTATGTGCATACGTTAAAATAGACCGGCCTGTAGATTGGGCCCCATGTACAGCAAGTCGTTTAGTGACTTGCCGCTATCGGTTTTGGTACTTGCGTCCAAAACTATGCGAGTTTTTATTGTCACCTTGTCAGGTCGAACAACTGCGTGATGTGGAATGAAGTACCCTTCATTTATAGCGGCGACAGAATAAGGTATTTCCGAGAGATACCTCTCGTAAATGACTTAATCCGCGATTATATAGATAAGGCCTATATAATCGCGGATTACGTCATTATACGCTGCCCGCTTTTTAACCGACTTTCGAAAAAGGAGGAGGTTCTATGTTCGACTGTATGTATGTTTTTTTTTATGTATGGCCGCCGATTTCTCCGTCAGTTGTGGACCGATTTTCAAAATTCTTTTTTTATCCAAAAGAATGTACTCCCGAGGTAGTCCCATGTTAATTTTATCGAAATTGCTTCAGCGCTTTTTGAGAAACTGAACAAAAACGAAAAATACGTATACTTAGATGAGGTTTTTGTTTTCTCCAATTACGAGTATGTTTAAATTTCAGGTTCCATGATATTGGGTTTTTTAGTTCTGGGGTATAACAACTAAAAAGTGAAAAATAAAAAACTTTTTTACAAAAAAAACAACCGATTTCCAAAAAAGAACCTACACTAAAAATTAAAAAATTACTTTAATTTCGGTGTCGGTGTCAAATAACGAAGAAATAAAATACAAACACCGACTTCCGAAATTAAAGTTATTTTTTAATTTTTAGTGTAGTTCCTTTTTTGGAAATCGGTTATTTTTATTAATACTTTGGCTGTAGTATTTTTTAAAACTGATTAACCATATGATAAGTTTAAATTTTGATTAACAGATTCTAAATTCAAGATAACAACGTCTCGTACATCACATTGTCTTGATATGGCACAAAACCAAATGATTTTTTTTTAAATAAGGCTAATATTGTTTGCTTTAATAGATATTGAAAGCCCTGTTTATGCGGAATAAACAATTTTTTTGTTACTTTCAAAATATGTGCGGTGAAGAAAACATAAAAATCTGTCCAAAGATTGATAAACGAGTTCATGATTTTATTTATCAAAGACTAGCTGACCCGACAGACGTTGTCCTGTCTTAGCTATGAACTGTCAAACGCAATCTGCCAGCCTAACCTTTTACCAACTATCTTGGGGTCGGCTTCCCGTTTAACCCGAAGCAGCTGAATACCTGTCTTAGCTATGAACTGTCAAACGCGCGAAGTCTGAATAGTCGTTAACTTTTCTGAAATTTTCTAATTTTCCACGCTACTTTCTTATTTTTTTCTTTCATAAGAACCTTCTCCAGACAATAACAAACACAACAAAAAAAGAATTACCGAAATCGATCCAACCATTCACGCGTGATGCCGTGACTAAGGAAATAGGGATTTAATTTTTTGATATATAGATTTTGAATCGAATGAAGACCAAAAGGTAGATACTCAAAAATAAAGCATTAGGTACAGACTGTTGTCAGCATTATCTGACCCACCCTAAAATCAAACGACTTTGGACCCTCTGCATGTAACATTAAGGTTTATTTAATTTATATGAGCTTATCAGACAACTGCTCGAGGATTTGATGAACAAATACAATAATAATATAGACACGCAAATTTGATCTTTAAAACGTTAGCATTAGGTTATATTTTATAACTATTTGTTATAATATGATAAGTGTAATAGCTTATTTTAATGATTGAGTTCAAGTAATTCTGGTCTCGTGGATGTACGACTGAGAAAAACAAGGTTCGAGATCAAATCCTGCGACAAAGATATTGTTTTGCTTTCAATATAGAATTTATATTCCAAAACTATTTCTTGTATTATTGTAAAGAACTACAGACTATACATAAACTTTTTAAAATGGTAATATTTTCACATAACTTGTAATAAGTGGGTAGTTGAAAAATAAATATTCGTATTCATTATAAAGAACTGTGTACTTAAAGATGTTTAAGTTACCCACCCGTTTACAAGATAATTTATTAGGCGAAAATCATATTGGTCGTTCTTTAATATTGCAAGCAATATTGTAGAAATGAAAACAAATTAAAAAAGAAACTGATGTATAGGTGGACTGTGTTTTCGAACCCACATCCCATATGCTGTTCGTCGTCAATCCAGCATCAAACCGCTAAGCCACAAGAACTTGTTGGGAATACGCGAAATTAAAGATTGGGTTGTAATTATGTAGTGTGACTTAAAAGCTTTTCAACTTTAACGTTAACGAGATAATGATTAAAATAGCTTAACAAAAACATATATAATGCAGGTGGCTCCGACTATGTTGGGTGGGTTTACCTTAACGTTACGTGTTAAAGATCAAATTTGAGTGTCTGTGTTATTATTGTATTTTTGTTAATCGAGTCCTCGTGCACTTGTGTTATAAGCTCATATAAATTAAATAAACCTTAATTTTAGAGGCAGAGGGTCCAAAGTTGTTTGATTTTAGGGTGGGTCAGATAATGTTGACAACAGTCTGTACTTACTTTTTTTTAATATCAAAGTATTTTTTTAGCGATAAGTAAAATAATATCATGTAGATAGGTACTTACATATGACACGATAAATATACCTACATAATTGTTTCAATTCGGCTCAGTAATTTTTAACCTAACTAAATTATTAAACCTCCAAAAAAACCTAAACCAACTCCACCAACTGGTATAAAGCTACAAAAAACACACTGAATCCCTCTCACCACCCGGGCCTGCGGACGGCGAGTAGTAGGTGACTCGCCGCCCGATCAGCACCAGGCCTGAGAGTCGACGGCGCGTAGTGTTCCACGCGCGCCTCAAAGAGTTGTCAGTAAAAGGACGGGGCCTGCCACGGCCAATGCCTGCCCGGGGGTTGAGGATAAATTCGAAAGAGTTACCTCGCCCCTGGGCCCTCAAGGCAGGAAGGAACAGGGGTGGGTTTTAGTCAGTAAGAGTCTGACACGCCCTTCCCCTCCACCCTAGAGCGGAAGAAGTCATAGGATGATTTCCCACTCCCCAAAAAAAAAAAACCCTCTCACCACAAGAGATAAAGAAAACCAGTGACTCACCTAAACTTTTACCTATTCCTTCTCGCTAGCTATGGTCAGTTTATTTTCAATATGGCGCGGATGATATCACTTTAATATCCTCCTTGGTTTGTTTCCTCTCTTCAGCGTCATTCAGACAGGATGGATGTACACCGGGAGATGGGGGATAAAAATTGGGTTTTTTTTAGAGTTCGTTTTTTTAGATTTTGATGATGGTTTAAAGATTTATTGAGGAAGACATACACTTGTCTTCCTTAAATTGGTCTTTTTACTATTAAAAACCCTATGTGGGTATCACTAAAAATAAAATTAATAAGATAATGGCAACGGACAGTGGTCCTTTTTGTTGCATCGGACCGTTGCCCGTTGCGCAGTGTTATTTGAGTAAGGCGTCGTCCTCATTGGCAAGGGTCGTACATGATGATGACACGACGCGATCTCGTGGCACGATAAGTTCAAACATGCAGATTTATTCAGTGTCCTAATTGAAGCTCGCAAGCCATCGCACGAGCACAGGCAATGTTTAAATAAAGATCGTACAGTGGGTTTGATAATCCGATCATGTAATCAAATTACCGATATCTTTTGAGTGTCATAATTGTTCAAGCGTCATCGCGGGAGCATGGCAACGCGAGGAGCATGGGACGAGCAGGGCGAGGGGCAACACCGGTAGCATAGTTAAAGACGTCAGATCGTACAAGTGAAAAACACGTAATGCACGGCATCGCACGACACGTATCGCGTGATCTATTAGGACACCCCTGTTGAATCACCGTACGAACATTTTTATCGCACGACGAGAACGCATCGTGTCATCGTACGATCCTTGTCAATTAGGATGACGCCTAAGGATATTTTGTTCACGCATAGGACATGTGCCCGTTTTTTTTTTTTTTTTTTTATATTTGATAGGCTCGCGTTTGACCACTATCTCACCTGATGGTAAGCGATGATGTGGTCGAAGATGGAGCACGCTTGCCTAGAAGTAACCTATTCACTCTTGACTTAAAGACTCCCAGGTTGTATCTTACAGGAAACACAGACTCCGGTAGAGAATTCCACTCTCTAGCCGTACGTGCAATGAATGTTTTCTCAAAACGCTTTGTGCGTATGGATGGGATGTCCACCATGAACCGGTGGCACTTCGCCGTACGTCTTGTGGTCCTTAGATGAAACGGGCTTGGCGGAATCAAATCATGCAATTCCGTCGCACACTCCCCAAAATGTAATCGATAGAAAACCGACAGGCTAGCAACTCGGCGTCTATGTTCAAGACTTTGGAGTTTTGACTCAACGAGTCCATCATTGCCGATGATCCTCTTGGCTCGTTTCTCAATTGACTCAAGGGCATCAAGCTGGTATCTTGCAGATCCGTCCCAAAGATGAGAGCAGTACTCCATACACGATCGGACTTGCGCTTGATAGAGTTGGAGCAGCTGTTCCGGCGTGAAGTATCGTCTCACCTTTGCGAGGACCCCCAACTTTTTGGCAGCCACTTGAGCCTTAGCCTCTATGAAGGGGCCAAAATTGAGGGTAGATGTTAAAGTAACACCAAGAAGATCAAGTCGGTCGGTTATCGGTACGGTTACACCTCGGAAACATGGAGCCGGGTGAAATTGGCTCCTTTTAGCAGAAAAAAGACACGCCTGGGTCTTAGCAGCATTGAACTTAACCAGATTGGCATCACCCCAATCTGAGACAGCCTGCAAGGACAAGTTCAAGCGCCCAACCATAGCCTCTCGGAGAGACCGGACCTGAGACCCACTAACTCGTGCGTCTGGCAAGTATCTCTCGGCAACAGTGCTGTCGTCTGCATACCCAAAGGTACCGGGTTTTAGCAGATCGTTAATATGCAGCAAAAACAATGTTGCCGAGAGCACCGACCCCTGAGGAACACCGGCATTAATAGCCAGCAGTCCGGACGAGCAGCCATCTATGACTACTCGGATAGACCGATCCCTCAGGAAATCTGCTATCCAATCACACAATCCAGCGGGCACACCGAAGGAAGGAAGCTTGCCAATTAAGCTGTCGTGCCAGACCCGGTCGAAGGCCTTCGAGATATCAAGGGAGACCGCAAGGGCTTCCCCTTGTTTGTCGATGGCCTCACTCCAGATGTGAATGGCATACGCTAGAAGATCTCCCGTTGACCGATTTCGGCGGAAGCCGTATTGTCGGTCACTTAGGATATCGTTAGCTTCTAGGTATGCTAGGAGCTTACCATTCAGTATACGTTCCATACTCTTACAGAGAACGGAAGTTACTGAGATGGGCCTATAATTTGCTGGGTCAGCTCGACTACCCTTCTTGGGTACGGGTTGCACGTTAGCTTGCTTCCAAGCCATCGGCACTTTTCCAGTCTCAAACGAAAGGCGATATAGGCGTGTCAAGATCGGAGACAACTCAGGCGCACACGTCCTCAGTACAATTGCCGGTATCCCGTCGGGACCACTAGCCTTGTTCACGTCCAGGTTACGCAGTACCCTCCGGACATCCTTCTGATGAATGCGAATGTCTGACATAATCGACTCGCATCCACCAAGAGTACCAGGGGGCCTCGCGCCACCAGGATCTAGACGTGAAGATTCCGCAAACAGAGAGGCAAACAAGCTTGCTTTCTCCTCAGCGGAGTGGGCCAGCGACCCGTCGGGTTTCAGCAGTAGAGGTAGTGAGGGGCGGCAGAAGTTCGATTTAACCGACTTAGCCAGGGACCAAAACGCCTTACTACCAGCTGGGTAAGAAGCAAGTTTGTTCCCAATTCGGCCAATGTGGTCAAACCGAGCCTTCCGCAACACCTTCTTGCAGAACTTGGCAGCCCTGTTGAAGGCTCTCTTCTTCTGACTCACGTCACTCGCTTTACGCGTCCGAGCGTCGACCCATGCCAGGTAGGCCGCGTGTTTAAGCGCATCAGCGCGATTGCACTCGGCACCAAACCATGGTCGAGCCCTGCCAGACATTGTTACGTCAGAGAATGGAATGTAGTACTCCATTCCCCGCCGCAACACATCCGTCACGGCGTCCGCGCACGACGAAACATCAGTCGAAGAAAAGCAAGTGGGCCGCCAAGGATAACATGCGAAGAAAGATCGCATGCCATCCCAATCTGCTGACCTGTATCGCCAAACCCGCCCGGTGCCTCTAGGGCTAGGATCGGGCGGGGAGTAGACGGATACAGATTTCACCAGACAGTGGTCGGAAGTACCTAATGGTGAAGAAATCGACACTGAGTAACGGTCTGGATCTGTTGTCAGCAGAAGGTCCAAGCAATTGGCTGTGTGCGAATCAACATCCGGCACCCTCGTTGCCCCCTGGACCAGCTGGGTAAGATTTAACGCCAGCGCTAGCTTATACGTCTCTTGTCCAGCATGGTCTGTGTACTGGTATGGGAAGAGCCACTCCTGATGGTGGGCGTTGAAGTCCCCCAGTAACACCAATTGGGCTGAAGGGTACCGTTGCTGAGCCACATCCGCCGCTTTACTCACGTGTTGTGTGAGCCCAGTTGTCCCCAGATCACCGCTGTGCGAACGGTAGACACAGGCGTAGACAATTTTATCTAGGCCTGTGTCCACTAGGACCCAAAGAGTTGAGAACCTGGAGTCCTCAAGGTTACGGAGACGCCGATAGCAGATGTCATCCCGGGCGTACATGCATATGCCAGCGCGTGGCTTAAAATTGTGCTCCAGGGTAAACCCTGGGTAAGATAGGTACGCCACGTCAGACGGACATCCGATCTGCGTCTCCGAAAGGAATAAGAGAGCTGGCTTCTCAGTCTCTAGGTGGTGGTGGACTGCGGCGAGATTTGAGTGCAGACCTCGAATGTTGGATAGGTGCACTTTGTGTGAGAGGGAGTGCTGCCGCTGTACAGCTTTTTTCTTTTTATTGCCTTTCATTATTGAAGAGTGAAGGAAGGAGAGGAGAAGGAAGTGAAATGAGGTTCCATGCTGGCTACCTTCAGGTACGCACTGACAGGACGGTATCATTGGGGGACTAGTCTGGAGACTGCGGGGACGCCCGAGCCCCCCCGGGAATGTCCATCGGGCCCTCTCGTCTGGTCGCCAACCAGCACGATGGTGCATTCCGGGATTTTTCGTCAGTTGGCGGGGCAGCCTTTCGTGTGTGGCTAGTACACTACTTGGGCCCACTACTAACTGCGGTCGGCCAGCGGCGCACCGTGCCTCGGATCCCGCTACCCTCCGCGACTAGTCTCCCGATACATCCATATCAGCGCGAGCCCGGTTGGTCTGCCTGCAATGGAACAACTATTTCGACCCAACTCCGTTGAACGAATCGTGAACAACAAGGGCAGCTGTGTCGCGTTTTTTAGTAATTTTATGTTACATTTTTATAAAATATAGGAACTGAAGTCTCATTTATAATTAATTACACAACAACAACAACAACTTTATTATACAACAAGAAATTAAATTACAAAAAGGAAAACTTAAATTAAACTAAACACACAAATTGGCGGCGTCAACTTGTTTGAATTTGCGAAATATTCTGCAACTTCCGTTTCCCATTAATTTAAAAAGCTCCATGTGTATCCCCACCATACATAGCGCTAAGTAAAAACCACTATAACAATGTTTTGTTCCCGTACTAGTGTAAATGAAGTGTTCCGAATCAAAAGGGGACGGGCGTATATCTGTGCTTGTGTCGTTGTTACCTTGGAGGTTAGAAGGGATGGTAGATATGGCATCGAACATTTAATCAGATTTATGACGACTACGGAAAGTCTTAGATGGCTTCCCACTTTCTAAGAGTGTTATTACACCAATCCATCAATGCCATCGATCGACGTTGATCGATTAGTGTGATAGCTTTGGCTGATCGACGGATACCGGTCGATAAACAATCGACCGAACACCACCGAATCGATTGATCGTTGTTCGACTATTCATTCTACCATTGAGCGATGGCATCGATCGACGATCGATCGATTGATGTAATAACACCAGACATTAAGTCCACCTTTTTACAGTGTTTTTTTATCATCATCATTATTTCAGCCGAAATGCGTTCACTGCTGGACATAGAAGTCATTGGATGATTTCCCAGCCCCACAAAAAAAGGTCTCCACAAGTGTCGCCACATCGACCGGTCCTATGGGGTTTACACAAAATATTTTTCTGTTATCGTTCACGCTAACGCTTCGTGCAAAATGTATGGACTGGCCTGTTGGTCTAGTGGTTAGTGACCCTGACTGCTATGCCGGAGGTCGTGGGTTCGATTCCTACCCAGGACAAATGTTTGTGTAATGAGCCTGTCCTGCCATTTGTTCTGTGTCTGGGTGTAATTTATCTATAATATGCATGTATTTAGAAATATATAAGTATGTTTATCAGTTGTCTAGTACCCATAACACAAGCTCTGCTTAGCTTGGGACTAGATGGCGTTGTGTGATAGTTGTGGAATATTATTATTATTATTACCTGAGGAGAGAACAGTCACGTGCACGCCCAGTAATGTCAATGGCAATGACATTACTGGGCACTGTTTGCATGAAGTGGTAGCGTTAACGGTAACAGAAAAGTATTTTGTCTAACCCCCCTGTACACGTGTCACATCCAACGGATACCTGCGACCCTTACCCTCGGGTCATCGGGTCACCTTGTGGGAGGGGTTAGTGTTTCTTATTAGTTTAGGCTCTACCAAGAAGCACTGTCGCTACCGGGTCATCCCCTTCCTAGTCATAATATTTTCTACACAGTTCTACTTTTTATGCTTGAGTTTGTTTTTGATTGGCATATTGGAGTGTGCTAGCAAAGTGGCAAATAATTTAATTGTAAGATTAAATTTTTGACCGACGTTTTCTTTTTTTGTAATAATACATAATTATATTATTAATTACTTTTCATACTATTGTTTAAATTCAAGTTCTTAACATACAGATGTGTTGCTGTGGAGTTTGTTACGTCACTTTTTCTTCCCAACTAATACACGAGTAAGTGGTGACATATGTAAAACTTTGACGTTAAAAAAGTGTTGACTCTCAACCTAGTTTGAGTAAATAACTTTTGATTTTGTTTCTTTGATACGAGTATTACCCAAAGTTTTACTTATTAAAATACATACATAATATGTAGCCATACACAAAATAACAGTGCTCGGTTTAAGAATGTTCCGGTGATGAATGCCGTATCCTATTCACTTTTATGATCTGAGTCGCTTACCTACGCGCTTTTGTGACTATCCTCTGCTTCCCCACGTATTGTTGGGTGTTTAATTGTTTTAAATTGCTCTTCAGTTCCACTCTGTTTCATTCTAGTCGAGGGAACAGACAAGAATGAAACGGGGATGATAGAGATGCTATCTTACGGCTTTAACCACACAGTGAAATATTTTTGAACAATATCGTTTGACGTAGTGTCTAAGCAAGAAATGGAGTACCTACTTTTGGGATTCATGGGTCTATGGATTTATAGAGGCCCTAGCCTCTGCCAGCGGCTTCGCCCGCGTAGAATTAGTAAAATTATAGCTTGTGTACTATTCGAGACTATATCTATCTCTATGCTGAATTTATCCGGATCCGTTTAACCGTTCTGTACCTCTACCATGAGTTGTCATCGAAAAATTACTCGCTAGCGTTTAACTCGCTAGCGTGCTAACGTGGGTCGAATAGATTTCGATAATGCTTGTACCATGAGATTTACGTAGTCTTACGCAGGCGCTAAGGTAAGCTCGATAGATCGTGTCGTCTAGCTAACTTCACTCTACTCGTTAGAATACTTTCGTCTATGCTTCACTACTTATGTTTTGTTTCTTTTTTCTCACTAATAAGAAGAGAGAGCGGCACGTAAGCTCAAAATGTAGTGTTATCGCTATGCTAAAAATGACAAAATAGAAAAGTCCACTAACCGTCAAGTGGACTACTTATGGTTTTTAGTGTAAGAAAAGAAAAAAATGAAAACACAACAAAAGACAGAGAAAAACAACAAAAAAAACTGGTTTTTGAATTTTTATTCCTTAAATTATGTCCCTGTCGTTTTAAATTTCAATTTTGTTTGTTAACGTTGTGTCACAGAGCTGCGTTGTGTGGTTTGACAGTTTACAACAATAGAATAAATATTTGGATTTTTTAATACAATGAGGACCAGTGTCTCACAGTTTCAATTGTTGGTGGAGTTCTTGGAAAGGTATATTTCTACTTTCTATTAAATTATTTTAAAACGTAAAGTTACAAAATTCCCAAATAGTTGCCCCTCAACTCAAGTAGATATGCCAAGCCACATGAAACTTTGAAAGTGTAATAAGTCTAAAAATAGTACCTAAAGACGTGAGGAATGCAACAAATAAACAAAAATAAGTATAGTTATGAATATGATTTGATTAAGTAAATTTAATTTAAAGGCACAGCTTGCTAGTAATAGTAATAGAAATAATATAGTCTAGTAATAGTAATATAATTATAGTCTAGGTAAAATGTCTAGGTAAAATTTTCCAATTGGTATCCAACATAAATTCTCATTTTGGCTTGAAATTCACGTTGTTCACATCGTTGATCTTCAAATTCAGCGGCCACTAACATATTCCATGCTAAATATGCTCTTGCAGACATTATTTTAACTATTTTAGACTCAAAAACGTAGGTATATAATTTAATGTATTACGTCTAATAGAGGAGTATGGAAGAAAAAGACATGTTGCGCCGACCCCGAATAAATCAGGATAAGGGCAGGAGAATGATGATGATGTTTCACACGTCGAAATGCTAGTGAGCTACGTAACTACTATCGTAATCGTATTATTCGATAGCTTCTGTCGAATTAGTGAGTCATGGTACCGTTTTGTATGGCGACAGCTGAAAAACGCTAGTACCTATCGAATAGATTACGTTAGGTTTTTAACTTATCGAAATCTATAGTGCTCATGGTACGAATTTTAATTCTTTCTGTGACCGCTAGGGGCGCTGTACAATATTTCATACAAATAATTTACGGAGACGCTAGCGAGTTTTGGCTACATAAACTCATGGTAGAGGTACTGAGCCTTTAGACAAAATACATTTCTGTTAACGTTAACGCTAACGCTTCGTGCAAAATGTATGGTAACGACATTACTGGGCATGAGTCACGTGACAGTTCTCTCTGCAGGTAATGTCCTTGCCATACATTTTGCTGGAAGCGTTAGCGTTAACGTTAACAGTAATGTATTTTGGCTAAGGGGGTTTTATGGAAGGTCTAATTTATTCTTCCTAATAACAATCAGTTTTGTTTCTATTCACCATTGTTTTTTTTGGTGGTGTGATATCATCCAAAGACTTCTGCCGCTCTAGGTGGAGAGGGAGGGCGTGTCAGCCTCTTACTGACTAAAACCTACCCCTGTTCCTTCCCTGCCCTGAATGCCTTGGGGAGCGGTACCTCAGTTACGAATTTATCCGCTACCTATAGGCATGTAGGCATCGGCCATGATGGACCCCGTCAGTGGGAAAATGTGAAACGCTTCAATATTTCCGTGTCCTCCTTGCGCAAGGGCCATGCTAATCTTTTCTGTATCGTTCCAATTTTAGTATATGTACTGCCGAAGCCAGTACTTCATTCCTATTTACCTCGTTAGCAAATAGGTACCTCACAGTATTATAAACACTAGATGACACCTTAGTAAGTTAGGTAAAATAGTTTTGAAATTGGTAGATAACTCCTTCGTGAGGAACTGTCAGATTCCTGAAAGCTTAATCAAAACAGTCTTTGATGAAGCTTTCGAGACTGACAGTTTACATAGTTACGTGGAGAATAAATAGGCAGTGAAACATTTATGTCTCCAGCTTTATTCAATATCCGTCTTCTTTAAATCTTCCAGTAACTAAGGCTTTTTAGGGATCCGTACCCGAAGGGTCTAAACGGAACCCTATTGCTGTCACTCACGTGTCCGTCTCTGTTTGTCCGTTGTCTGTCTGGAGCAATAATCTTCAAATTTTTACAGTATGCATCTTGTTGGCGCAAAGTCATACAAAGTATGTAGTCAAAAATACATTTGATACGGAACCTTAAATGTGCAAAGTCCGACACGCACTTGGCCGGTTATTTGTTTTAGAGTTTCTATCATTCTATGCGATACCGTTGTATGGTGTGTTTTACTGACTTTCTCTAGTCAGATCATCAGCAATTGTTTCAAGGAATCATGACCGGTATTGAAGGTTGGTGTTCCTAGATTGAAAACTCTTTGAAATGAGAGCAGCAAAGCCACTTAACCTCGCAAATCTATACGGCATCTGTACCTACCTCCTCATACGAACTGCAATTACTTTGAGTAGTTTAAAAAAATACTAAAATCACGCCTGATTTTTTTTTCGTATATTTTATCAGCGAACACTTCCATTTGATACCCATAACATGGAAATTCATAAAAAATAACTAGTCCGCCATCTTGGGAGTCCGCCATATTAGATTTAGAATGACGTCACTTAGCTAACCATGCAATATCATCGGTCTTGATAAGTGTCTCTCTTTTAAAAAATAAAACGCTGTCCCAGACTAGGAATTATTGCTGTATCGTGGGTGCGTTCACAAACATGTAAACCCACTTTTTTTTTTGGGGGTGGGAAGTCATCCAATGACTTCTCCCGCTCTAGGGTGGAGCGGGAGGGCGCGTCAGACTCTTACTGACCAAAACCCACCCCTGTTCCTTCCTGTCCTGAGTGCGTCGTCCTGTCGATTTATCCTCAACCCCCGGGCAGGCATCGGCCATGACGGACTAAGCCAGACAGCAATAAGGACGGGGCCCCGTCCTTATTGCTGACAACTCTTTGAGGCGCGCGTGGAACACTACGCGCCGTCGGGCCTGGTGCTGATCGGACGGCGAGCTACCCATTACTCGCCGTCTGCAGGCCCGGGTATGTAAACCCACTCACATAAGACACCCAGACCTGGAAAAACTAGTTACCTGTAGCCCATACAAATAAATGTTTCGTGCCGGGATCGAACCCGCGACACGCAGCGCAGCAGCCAATCGCTCAACTACTGCGCCAACCGTGCCGTCAAAATAAAGTGTGCGAAGTTTGAATTCAATGCAACGTTTTGAAGTGGGTGAAAATCACGTTCAAAGATTCCTTAACATACTCGTAGACCAGATACATACCAAGCTAATAAAAGTGTGTACCAAGTTAAAAAAAAACCGATTACATACAAATCATGCATCACGGAATCAAATATCTCCACACGATTTGAACCTAAATACAACAGCCCGAAAATATCATCAGGCAGTTGCCCACCAAACAGAAACACCCGTCTGGTCAGAGGATCCTCCCTTTCCAATGGTGGTTGCGGAACCTTACAACCTATTCGGCATCCGACTTTCTACTTATCCTACTAATATTATAAACTAGCCGGCCCGGCCAACTTCGTACCGCGTCAGAATCAATCAATAAATCAAATCAATCATAAAGGCTAATACAAAATGTAGGAAATGAATTTTCTGCAAATTTTTTTTTGGGATATTTTTCCGAAATTTTAATTATTATTTTGCTATTCTGAGTGGAGACAAATCAAACATTATAAAAATCGGTCAAGCCGTTTTTGAGTTATAAAAGGTGTAACTAACCCGACTTTGTTTTAGTTAAAAAGATGTGAGAGTTTGGATGGATGTTTGTTACTCAATCACACCTGGGGGGTTAGACAAAATACTTTTCTGTTAACGTTAACGCTAACGCTTCGTGCAAAATGTATGGTAACGACATTTTGCACGAATCGTTAGACAGAGAACTGTCACGTGACTCACGCCCAGTAATGTCTTTGCCATACATTTTGCACGAAGCGTTAGCGTACGCGGTACGAAGTTGGCCGGGCCGGCTAGTTTATAATATTAGTAGGATAAGTAGAAAGTCGGATGCCGAATAGGTTGTAAGGTTCCGCAACCACCATTGGAAAGGGAGGATCCTCTGACCAGACGGGTGTTCCTGTTTGGTGGGCAACGGCCTGATGATATTTTCGGGCTGTTGTATTTAGGTTCAAATCGTGTGGAGATATTTGATTCTGTGATGCATGATTTGTGTGTAATCGGTTTTTTTTTAACTTGGTACACACTTTTATTAGCTTGGTATGTATCTGGTCTACGAGTATGTTAAGGAATCTTTGAACGTGATTTTCACCCACTTCAAAACGTTGCATTGAATTCAAACTTCGCACACTTTATTTTGACGGCACGGTTGGCGCAGTAGTTGAGCGATTGGCTGCTGCGCTGCGTGTCGCGGGTTCGATCCCGGCACGAAACAAATATTTGTATGGGCTACAGGTAACTAGTTGTTCCAGGTCTGGGTGTCTTATGTGAGTGGGTTTACATACCCGGGCCTGCAGACGGCGAGTAATGGCTAGCTCGCCGTTCGATTAGCACCAGGCCCGACGGCGCGTAGTGTTCCACGCGCGCCTCAAAGAGTCTGGCTTAGTCCGTCATGGCCGATGCCTGCCCGGGGGTTGAGGATAAATCGAAACAGAGTTACCTCGCCCCGGGGCACTCAGGACAGGTAGGAACAGGGGTGGGTTTTGGTCAGTAAGTCTGACACGCCCTCCCGCTCCACCCTAGAGCGGGAGAAGTCATTGGATCACTTCCCACCCCCCAAAAAAAAAAAGTGCGTTTACATGTTTGTGAACGCACCCACGATACAGCAATAATTCCTAGTCTGGGACAGCGTTTTATTTTTAAAAGAGAAACACATCATGGACCGATGACAATGCATGGTTAGCTAAGTGACGTCATTCTAAATCTAATATGGCGGACTAGTTATTTTTTATGAATTTCCATGTTATGGGTACCACATGGAAGTGTTCGCTGATAAAAAATACGAAAAAAAAAAATCAAGCGTGATTTTAGTATTTTTTTAAACTACTGAAAGTTATTGCAGTTCGTATGAGGAGGTAGGTACAGATGCCGTATAGATTTGCGAGGTTAAGTGGCTTTGCTGCTCTCATTCCAAAGAGATTTCAATCTAGGAACACCAACCTTCAATACCCGGTCATGATTCCTTGAAACAATTGCTGATGATCTGACTAGAGAAAGTCAGTAAAACACCATACAACGGTATCGCATAGAATGATAGAAACTCTAAAACAGATTACCGGCCAAGTGCGTGTCGGACTTCGCACTTTTAGGGTTCCGTATCAAATGTATTTTTGACTACATAATTTGTATGACTTTGCGCCAACAAGATGCATACTGTAAAAATTTGAATATTATAGCTCCAGACAGACGACGGACAGACAGAGACGGACACGTGAGTGACAGCAATAGGGCACCGTTTAGACCCTTCGGGTACGGAACCCCAAAAAGCCTTAGTTACTGGAAGATTTAAAGAAGACGGATATTGAATAAAGCTGGAGACATAAATGTTTCTTATTCTCCACGTAACTATGTAAACTGTCAGTCTCGAAAGCTTCATCAAAGACTGTTTTGATTAAGCTTTCAGGAATCTGACAGTTCCTCACGAAGGAGTTATCTACCAATTTCAAAACTATTTTACCTAACTTACTAAGGTGTCACCTAGTGTTTATTAATACTGTGAGGTACCTATTTGCTAACGGGGTAAATAGGAATGAAGTACTGGCTTCGGCAGTACATATACTAAAATTGGAACGATACAGAAAAGATTAGCATGGCCCTTGCGCAAGGAGGACACGCAAATAGTGAAGCGTTTCACATTTTTTCCCACTGACGGGGCCCATCATGGCCGATGCCTACATGCTTATAGGTAGCGGATAAATTCGTAACAGAGTTACCGCTCCCCAGGGTATTCAGGGCAGGGAAGGAACAGGGGTAGGTTTTAGTCAGTAAGAGGCTGACACGCCCTCCCTCTCCACCCAGAGCGGGAGAAGTCTTTGGATGATATCACACCACCAAAAAAAAAAGTGGTGAATAGAAACAAAACTGATTGTTATTACGAAGAATAAATTAGACCTTCCATAAAACAAGTGATGATAACTTTACATGGAAAGTCCCAATTTTTATTTGGGATATAATTCACTTTCTTGAAAAAAGTGGTTTATTTCCATGAACAAAAGTAGTAATATGACTGACTGATAGATATTTTAGATAGGTACTGTTTATGTGTAACATTTACACTCTGTAAATGTATGTGTGTGTGTATGTGTTGTTTTTTTTTAATTTCGTTAGTTGGTGGATGTCACATGTCTTCGATCAGCACTGCTCTCAAACACGGTGAAGGAAAACATCGTGAGGAACCAACATGTACTACTAGATCAAGCTCATGATAACAAAGAATATATTATCGCACAATTAATAACAATTAAGAATGATAGAAAACAGTCTAATAATCTAGTTTTATGCTGAGGCGTCTCGCTCATGAATATGCAATGTGTGTCCGCTCAAAGATATTAATTATGCACGGTTTTCGTCCTCCGTTGTTAAGGGGATGGTGTTTCTTAAAAGCCGGGTAAAATTTCATTATATCCGGCTCCTGCCTAGCCCTTTCACAACTATGTTGTCAACTACCAGTCTAACTGGATGCATTGAATACCAGTATTTTACGATGAGATACTGCCTATCTGACCTCTATAACCTAGTAACAGGGTTACGCGGTACACCTTGGAAAGACTCAGATTTTTAATAAAGGTCGGGTAATGTTTTTTTGGTTTTTCCATCAGGAATGATGAGTTTCTCAAGGTATAGCAGCTTTGGGAATCAAATTGGTTTTTTTTTTGGGTGGGAAATCATCCAATGACTTCTCCCGCTCTGGGTGGAGCGGGATGGCGTGTCAGACTCTTACTGACTAAAACCCACCGCTGTTCCTTCACTGCCTGAGTGCCTAGGGGTGCGGTAACTCATTTTCAGAATTCATCCGCTACCCCTAGGCATGCAGGCACCGGCCACGATGGGCCCCGTCAGTGGTGGCTGAGACTAATCTCGACTCACGGGCCTGGTGCTGATCGGACGGCGAGCTACCCACTGCTCACCGTCCGCAGGCCCGGGTCTACGGTGGCTGGAGATCGTTTCTCGACGTCTTGCGCCCAGTACGCCCAGTACTTCTCCTGCGGTGGTAGCGGCCGGGGCCGTGAGGGCCACTTCGTTGAGCTTCCGTCACGCGTCCCGCCTCCGTATTCGCGAGCATTACTGCTTTCAGAAGGCGGAGACTGCTTCCCATTCCCTCTCGCTCCATACCATGGCTTGAACCAGGGCCGGCGCGAAAGGTAGCCGCCACCTATCGCATCCACGAGGACACGGCGGTGCTCCGCCCAAGCGGGGCAGACCTCCACCGTATGCTCCACCGTGTCCTTTGGGCGATCCGCGCAGTATCAAATTGGTCTTATTCCTGCATTTAAATAATGTGCTGTTGTTCTTTGATAGCGATCAGTTTTCCGAAAATTATTATTAGTTCTAAAAAAGGTACAGTAGATTAATTCATAGATAAACATTTAGGCTTACTACACACTTAGGTAATTTCAGAGAGCCTAGAGAGCTAGCATAATTCTCTGTCTAGCGATACTGAGTTATAGCACCGTTCATCGTAGTCCCGAAGGACCGTTAGTTACTGCGTTGTATTTGAGAGCTGAAAATGATAACTAGGTACTGTTCAGCTTACCTTAACATAACTTCTGTTGAAAATCACAATAACACAAACCGTGTGTACAGTTTCAACTTACATACATACCTACATACATGAATTCACTCCTTTGTCCCTTTTTAGCGTGACAGAAACTATGGAACGCCACCAGCTGCTGCTATGCTCACATACCGCTTCCTTTCTTTTCCAACTGTAACAGACAAAAATCTGCACCTGCAGTTAAATGATGCATTAACTTATACATTTAAAAGCTTTGAGTTTATGTTTTCAGAAGCACGCAGAACTGCTTATTTGGTATTGTGTGCAATTCTCGTAAATTGTCATATTTTTAATTGAAAAATAAAAGGCCATCAAACACAACATTTCTAGTAACTAGGTACTATAAATGTTGTCAAGTATGTAAGACCTTTAACAAAGCATTTATGAGTTAAATGCTTTGTTAAAGGTCTTACATACAAGAACATGCATATAAGAACAACCATCCCGTTTCACACTTCCATTTTCCTAAAACCTGGTCAAAAAAATCCTAAATCCAAAGCAACTTCCCCTTAAGCAGGCACATAACGTTTTAAAGCTCAGATTTTAAGCGGCACGAAGCGACGGAGACTGCTGAGTGTGCAAAAAAAGAATGTTGGTACAAAAATGTCTGTCCAGTGGAAATATTTTAGAGCTGAAAATATTTTGTTGCGTCTGGAAACTGGTTTGGACGTAGGAGGGGCGGTGATTGTGCAATTTGTTAATGAGGTAGTGTGTGATTGTGAGACAACAGAGAGATAGAGAGAAGAAAATAAATACAGTGCAGGCTAGCTATTAAGAGGGAATAGGGCCTGCGACGAATTTACAAAATAGGTATTTGAAGAAACTATTGCCATCGTGCTCCCTCAAGCTTGCCCCTGTAGAGTGCGATAGGGACAGCTGCAACTCAGACTGATTTTATCACAAAATGTTTGACGAGATCGATGCTTCGTATTCCCCTTTTTTCTCCTCGAAAACTGAACCGATTCAATTATTTTTGGCACCAAATTTTTAAGAAAGAGTATGTCTAGGTCCCTATTAAATTTTTTATGTTAAAACTTTTCTAATATGTCTGGTAGTCCTCTAAGAACGGTGGTAACAATAGGGCCATCTTTTGTCATTTTCGGAGGGTCATATTTTCTTTACTTATTGGTTGCTGAAAAAAAGGAAATGACAGGGTCATGTCTACAGCAGACCTTGACTTTATTAAAAAAAAAAAGTGATTGCTCTAGAGGCGTTATTCAGGAAGAAAAAAGGGGAATACATTTTTATGGAGAATCGCAGCCCCTGTTCCCTCTTATGAAGTTCCTCTTTATATGGTTCCGTACCCGAAGAGTTCAAATGGAGCGCTATTGCTGTCACTCACGTGTCCGTCTGTCTGTCTGTCCGTCATCTGTCACAAAATTTTGTTCTGAAGAATTTTTTGACTTCCCATTGACTTATGAACATAAAATTTGATAATAACGTTTAAAATTACGTATATTTTACTAACAAATACCAATATATTGATAATACAGTTTTTTTTTATATTCCTCATTCGGTACCGAACCCTAAATGAGTGAATTCCGACACGCACTTGGCTAGTTTTTTTTAGAAGTCGGTAAACTACTGACTGTGCAAAAAAATTATGTTGGTATAAAAATGTCTGTCCAGTGGAAATATTTTAGAGCTGAAAATATTTTGTGTGTAATTGTGAGACTAAAGAGAGAGTAAAAATAAAAACAGGACAAGTGCGAGTCGGACTCGCCCATGAAGGGTTCTGTACCATCGTACAAGGTTATACGCGTTTACTTGTTGCCATTATTAAGATCGAGCAAAAAAAGCCAAAAAAAAACACGTTTCTAATAGGGGAGCCCCCTTGAATTTTTAATTTTTTTATTTTTTTTTTATTTGTTGATATAGCAGAAACTGAAATACACATTCTGTGAAAATTTCAACTGTGTAGCTATTACGAATCGTGAGATACAGCCCGCTAACAGACGGACGGACAGCGGAGGCATAGTAATAGGGTCCCACTGGTTACCCTTCGGGTACGGAACCCTAAAAAGGGACAGTACAAATATATAAATAAATAACTCCTTTCCTTCTTCCTCTTTTTTACGATGTTGGTTAAAAACAGTTGGTAATGCTAAGTTTAGTAAGTTAGTTGCTGGAGTTGCCCAAGCGTGTAAATAGCTGTGGTTCTCTGCAGGGTGAAGGACAGTGTTACGGCCTTACACTTGGATTGAATGCTGGCCCAAAATTGCCTATATTTGTCTGTATAACTTCAAGTTAGGAGTGGTTGGCAGTAGACGGCGCATGTGGCCTTACTCTAAGCTAGTAAAAACAAGTGGTACCTGACTTTCTTTCTCCGGCAGCCTTGCTGGACTCCGACGAGTGGCCACTCGATTCTCTTCACACCAACACACCTGGTTATTCTTGTTCACTAGTTACACGGACGCGGTAAATATGGGTTATTTATTATTCCCGGAGAATCCCCAACGTTTACGGGATATTACTCGGGATTTTAGTGTATTTGCGGGGACGATGTTAATAAGACATTAATTTAGTCTGCGGAGAATGCGTTCTGCCTCGCGGCGAAAGGCGCACTGACCTGACGTCGATTGCTGCATTTTAGATTGCCTATGGTTCCCGTAAAGCCGGCTACACACCTGCCTCACATGCTAAAGCAGGACACACACGTCGTGATACCACACCCCATCCAACTTGCAGAGTGGCGGCAACTCGCCACACCATGCTCCCCGCCTTGAAAGGTCCAGGAGCTTTCAAAAGCTGCTAATCTATGCGGCGCGAGTGAGGTTCAAGAAGCGGTGATGATATGTAAGCATTTACTTGTTGAAGAGCTTTGAGGGAAATCCAAGCAGCAGTCCGAAACACCATCGTATTGATATAATGCTCGGGAAAAATAATTATCAGTGTCCTGAGAATGAATTGCGGTTCGACTTGACTATGGTAAGTCGAATAAACTAAATTACAACTATGTAATGGCGTACCATTGGAACGTATACTATGAACCCTAAACTAAATTACGTAGTAATAAAAATCTATTGAGTTGGCAAAGGATACAACTTAGTGACAGGACGTTTATACGTGCCTGACGCGGTTTTTATTGAAGCGACTCGAATTACACCATCCGATCCCGGAAAAACTTCCTCTATGATACCCAATGGCCAAGTCAATGGAGGTACGTTATCTTGACCCAAGAGAACGACAGTACCTATCTCTATAGGGCGATCGGGAGTGCACCACTTCTGGCGAACTTGCAGCGTGTGCAAGTACTCAATTCGCCATTTATTCCAGTAGGATAACACAAGTTGATCCAAGAGCCTTTTGCGGTTGTTTAAGGCAAATACGTGAGTGGACTGGACATTAAAAAATGCGCGGGCGTGAGTACCTCCGGATGTGGGTCTGACGAAATGACACAAAGTGGTCGAGAGTTCAAAAGGCACTCAATTTGCACCAATACGGTCGAGAGTTCCTCGTAAGTGAGAAGTTGTTTACCTACGACTCTAAACAAGTGAGTTATAACACTCTTAATATTAAACTCCCAAATACCTCCGAAGTGTGGAGCTCGCGGCGGTATTCTTGTCCACTCGATGCGTGATTTAAGAAGCTCATTTTTAATATCCGTTTGAACAGTTGAATTTAATAAGAAAGAATAAATATCATCCAATTGCGCCTTAGCGCCAACAAAATTGGTACCATTGTCTGAATACATAACAGACACTGGACCGCGGCGGGAAATGAATCTCTTAAATGCGGATAGATGTGAGATCCGATACCAGCTCGATATTAGGTTAGATAGGCTTTAGTCACCATGCATACGAACAAACATATGTAAAGTTTCTGCGAACGTTGACCCCTACGTCGAATAGGTATGTAAGCAAGCGGCCCGGCGAAATCTACACCGGTGTGTACAAAGGCTTTAGCATCACGGACGCGGTATCCAGGAAGTTCAGCCATTTTGGGTACTGGATGCTTAGGATTTAGACGGAAACAAGTATTACATTTCCGACAACGAGAACGTATAACCGTTCGGCCATCCAATATCCAAAACCGCTGCCTTATAATGGACATCAATAACCCTGGGCCCGTATGGCAGTACGTATTGTGATAGTGATCGATAATTAGATCGACTACGCGGTCGCGTTTAGGTAAAAGCGCGGGATGCTTGGCTTCATACGGTAAGTCAGATTTAGACAATCTGCCCCCAATATGTAAGATTCCGAAGCTATCAATGAAGACAGATAAACAGCGCAACTTCTTAGCTGGAAGTTCACCTGCTTTAATTAAATTTAAATCGCTCGCAAAATGTAAACTTTGAACTATTCGAACAATGAAATTTTCGGCGGATTGAATGTTTTTAACAGAACTATGACTTTGTAGTCTGTTTGTAAATTTAAGAATGTACATAAATACACGTAACAGTTTATTCCATGAGCAAACACGGTCAGCTATAGTATCTAAAATACGCGGTTCAGTATTCGAAGTTTCTACAAGAAAAACCTTTGATTTAAACTCCGGCAATGTTTCACATTGAGCAGGAGAGAACTTTAAAGGCCACTCGCTCATGGGCTGATGGAGCCATGTGGGGCCGTTCCACCACAACGAGTGTCTTATTAAATCCGACGGCAGCATGCCGCGAGACAGACAATCGCTAGGATTCTCTTTCCCGGACACGTGACGGAAACAAGCGGCAGGTAAGTTTTCCTGTATTTGAGCAATGCGGTTGCTGACAAAAATAGACCATCTATGGGGAGATGAGTGGATCCACGAGAGAGCTATGGTGGAGTCCGAGAAAGCGTGGACACCTGCAATAGGTACACGAGCGGAAAGTTTCTCCTTGACTACGCGAACAAGTTTAGACAGAAGTAAAGCGGCGACAAGTTCTAATCGAGCTAGCGTTGTATCGAAAACTTCGTATGAGGATCAAACCGAGATTCTATGTTGAGATGAATAAAACCGTGTACTGGTTTCGATGTCATTCCAACACCTTGTAAAGATGAATTGCGTAATTTAATTATGGGTAAATTCAAACGTTTACAACAGTCCACAGTAATTAAATTATTTTGCGATCCGTTATCTAGTAGGCACCAAACCGACTCCTTATTTCTGATGTCGCTATAGTATGCAAATAACTGCGCGGTCGCTAGCAAAATGGTTGACCCAGTTTTAACAGCTGTAGTGAGCGAAACAGATGTATCCTTAGTAGGCACTTGTGGCTCGGGCGATAATAACTCATCTTTTTCTCGGAAATGTAAGAGAGAATGATGGGTCTTTTTACAAATTTTACAAACGTTACGTGACTTACATTTAACCAAAGAATGGGATAGACTTAAACAGTTTATACAGCCACGTTTAGCTTTAATAAATTCAAAACGTGCAAGCGGTGTTCTAATATTTTTAAACTGCGGGCAAACGAACAGCTGATGTTGTACGTCATCCTTATCGCATAGCGTATATTTGCTATTTGAAACCGGTTCATTACGTGATACGAACGATCTAGCGGTGTTATTTTTTGTTTGATGATTAGCTGAACTAGACTTAGCGCGCGATTCCGTCTGTAAATTATTACCGTATGAGCGTTGTAGTACTTTAACATATCCTTGCATGAATGTTATAAACTCCGCATAGGAAGGTAATTCTTTCTCACTCACACGGGATTAAAACTGTAAGACAGTTTGCGCGTCAACCTTTCTTAAACCACAGTGTAATAAAACAAAATCCAGTAAGTCTGGAATGTCTAACTGCTTCAAGGCTGCGACGGACGCTGAATATCGTTCCACAAAAGTATTGAGGCTCGCGGCATTTCCGGCGCATTGTTTAATGTCCAGTATATTACTGAGATAATGAATCCCTAAACTACGCTTATCTTGATACCTTTTAACGAGAATGTTCCACATAACGTTGTATGTATCACCTGTAGGAACAATGCCTGCGGTTAGTTTTAATTAAGGCATCATGAGTCAATTTACTGATCAAGTACTGGACACGCTGCGAGTCAACCAGATCGGTATTTAAATGAACATTGCTGCGAAACATTTCGTAAAATATGGGCCAGTTTTCCGCTTTACCGTCAAACGATGGCAAATCTATGGCCGGTAATTTTATCCGAGTACCCACTTTGTGTTCCGATGTTTCGTTTTTCGAAAGTATGAGATTACGTTTATATTTAATATTAGAATATAAGTCTTCAATAGAATATAGACTCGAATAGTCTGGTGCGGTTTGGTCAATCTCGAATTGCAATTCATTCATTTGTTCTACTATTTCCTCAAATTTGTTGTATTGCTCAGCAATTGTTTCTGACTGCGCTAAGAATGTCTCATTTGAACGTGAATCAAAGTTCGAGATGTTTCTGGAAACATTATATATGCGATTAACTCGCTCGAAAATCATTTGTTTTTTAGCGGTAAGCTGAGCCAATTTAGCTTCTTGCTTGCGGGACGCCATTTTGGGGCACTAATAAAGTTATGTGCCTACTGTAATGACTTGTACTTAATTTGTACTGAATTTTACTGATGCCTATCCAGGCTCGGAAGGACCATCTAATGGAGTTGCCCAAGCGTGTAAATAGCTGTGGTTCTCTGCAGGGTGAAGGACAGTGTTACGGCCTTACGCTTGGATTGAATGCTGGCCCAAAATTGCCTATATTTGTCTGTATAACTTCAAGTTAGGAGTGGTTGGCAGTAGACGGCGCATGTGGCCTTACTCTAAGCTAGTAAAAACAAGTGGTACCTGACTTTCTTTCTCCGGCAGCCTCGCTGGACTCCGACGAGTGGCCAGTCGATTCTCTTCACACCAACACACCTGGTTATTCTTGTTCACTAGTTACACGGACGCGGTAAATATGGGTTATTTATTATTCCCGGAGAATCCCCAACGTTTACGGGATATTACTCGGGATTTTAGTGTATTTGCGGGGACGATGTTAATAAGACATTAATTTAGTCTGCGGAGAATGCGTTCTGCCTCGCGGCGAAAGGCGCACTGACGTGACGTCGATTGCTGCATTTTAGATTGCCTATGGTTCCCGTAAAGCCGGCTACACACCTGCCTCACATGCTAAAGCAGGACACACACGTCGTGATACCACACCCCATCCAACTTGCAGAGTGGCGGCAAGTCGCCACACCAGTTGCATTAAATATTATTGGTTAAAAAACTAAAAAACATGCTTTTTATATTCTTCTCAGTACCTACCCTTTCATTTAATACCCCTAACATGGGTATGCATAAAAATCTGGCCAAATGTGTGTAGAACTTTGCACATTTGGGGTTCCGTACCAAACGTATTTTTGAAAAGTTATGTGGCTTTGGGTTAACAAGATTCTTACACTGTGAATATTTGAAGACTGTAGCTCCAACCGTTTGGCTGTAAAACCTGTGTGGCAGACGACGGACAGACAGATAGACGGATAGGCGGAGACGTGAGTGAGCTGTCCCCTGTTGCCTGTGCCCTATTGCTGAATATGGCTCCGTTTGGACTCTTCGGGTACGGCACCCTTAAAGTAATACTAGTCCGCCATCTCTGGAAGTTCGCCATATTGGATTTAGAATGGCGTCACTTAGCTTACCATGCATTGTCATCCAAACCTAAACATGTATGCAAAATTTCAGCTCAATCGAAAATCGGGAAGTTAGTCAAATTTAACTTCTAAGATTTTTTTACATGGTTTACATGTGAAGGTAATTAAAGCGTGTTCATGACACCACATTTCTTTTTCTTGGCTGGAGGTATGTAGGTACTTTAAATGAGTACAGTCCCGCTTTTTCCCGTATCTAACACTATTTTAGTAGAGTTGGCCTGGTATGGTGATGGACTGGTAAAAAAAAACTTTTTTACAAAAAATACAACCGACTTTTAATAAATATTGCAAAATGACTTAATTTCCGAAGTCGGTTTTTATTTTGTTCCTTCGTTATTTGACACCGACTTCCGAAATAAAAGTTATTTTGTAATTTTTAGAAGTCGGTTGTATTTTTGGTAAAAAAAAAATATTTTTCACTTTTTTGTTGTTTTAGGTACCCCAGCACTAAAACTAAATAATAAAGTTATGCCGGAATGGATAACCCCAATAACATTGCATTTGAACATAATTGGAGACAACCAAAACGTCATCTGGGTATACTTACATATTTTTTGTTTATGTTGATTTTTTCAAAAAGTGCTGAATCAATTTCGTACCTCTGAAGTATGGCTACCAAACAAAAAAAAATATCTAAATCTATTCGCAAGTGGCGGAGAAATCGCGTAATAAAGATACAAAAAAAACACGTACAGACAAATTGAGATCCTCCGCCTTTTAGAAATCGGTTAAAATATACTCAATCATACCCGAGGTAACGAGATTCACCAATTCGCAAGAGTCATTTTGGACAGCGAGTCATTTTCTCAAGTCAATAAATTATTTTTATCGTTATCTAGCTGCACCGATAACGATAAAAGTAATTTATTGATATAAGATTACCACATAAATTAAAAAAGTGTTTTTTGTTTTATATAGTATATTTTTAGCCATAAACCCTCACGGGCGTTCTCTGAAGGCCCTACCATAGCTTCATCACAATCTGATCAATGGTTTCAAAGTCTTTATCGGACATAGAGTAGGTAAAAACAATTTATGTGTTTATTATACAGGGTGTAACGGAAAGGTGTGGTCATATTTTAAGAACTACATCTGCCCATCGATGTGAAACACTTTCTTCAAGAAAACCTGAGCAAATTCTCAAAAATTTTTCTTATCTCCCATACAAATATTGATCAGCTGATGATAATTTTGTATGCAAACACCGATTTTTTTTTTGAATTTTCTATTTTTTCTTCGAGAAAGTTGTTCATTTCCATGGGCAGAACGGGCTCTTAAAATATGACCACACCTTTCCGTTACACTCTGTATATAGATTGACTCTCTCGATGGTGACACCCATCTTCAGATGAATCGAGAATCCACAAACAATCCAATATGATGAAAAGTGAATCCACAGCTGACTGGGTCTATCTTTTAAAAATGCCCGATGCATTCACAAATATAATTTGTTTATTCTAACATTTTATTAAACAAAGCCCCGCTCACATAAAACCCCACCCTTACCGCGACACTGCCTGCCAAAAATATGCAACAAAGAAAAAAAAACTTTCGCCCGCGAGTCCGCAGTTCAAAGAGCCCGCAGAATTATACATTTCTGACTTTTATTTCACAATGCTCCTTTTGGTAAACCGCTGTCCAGCCAGTGTTTGATAAATAAAATTCTAAAAACTCATGTTATTAATGAATACTGGACTGGCTATGTCCGAGGATTTGCTCATATGTTGAGCTTTTAATTTCTCGGAAAAATATGCAGTAGTTTTCCTGTAGTATATGTCTTTTTTGGGGTACCCCAAGGGTCCAAACGGAGCGCTATCGTTGTCACTCACGTGTCCTTCTGTCTGTCTGTCTGTCCATCTGTCTGTCTGACCGTCTTTCAGTCTGTCTGTCCATCTGTCTGTCTGACCGTCTTTCAGTCTGTCCGTCTGTCCGTCTGTCCGTCGGTCCGTCTGTCCGTCGTTGGTCACAAAATTTTGTTCCAAAGAATATATTAACTTATTATTATTACGTATATTTTACTAACAAATACCAATATTTGGTACGGAGCCCTAAATTTGCGAAGTCCGATACGCACTTGGCCAGTTTCTAGGATTCCGTACCCGAAGGGTCCAAATGGAGCCCTATTGCTCTCACTCACGTGTGCGTCGTCCGTCTGTCTGACACAAAATTTTGTTCTGAAGATTTTTTAACTTCCCATTGACCTATAAACTTGAAATTTGGTGATTATGTTTATGATTACGTATATTGTACTAATATAAATACCAATATAATTATATATTGATAAATCAGATTTTTTCTTTGATAATTCCCTCATTTGGTGGACACACACTTGGCCGGTATTTTTCCTTTCTTGTGCCATATAAACGTATTTAAAACCGACTTCAAAAAGAAGGAGGTTATCAATTCGGATAACTGTTTTATTTATTTTTTTATTTATGTTCGGGCATCACTCCATCATTTGACGGATTTGCAAAATTCTTTTTTTTTCGAAACAGGTTTGTGCCGAGATATATCAGATATAGATCTGATGATAGGTTTCGGAGACAAACAACGGAACTCTGTCAAAAAAATTACAGCGAATCAACTGCGATTGCTGCGATCGTATGTCTATGAATTGTTAAGACAGTTTAGTGGGGCCACAACTAAAAAGTGAAAAATAAAAACATTTTTAACAAAAAAATAGAATTCCGAAAAAGTGCAAAATAACTTTAATTTCGGATTTCGGTGTCAAAAAACGAAGACACAAAACCAGAAACACCAACTTCCGAAATTAAAGTTATTTTGCACTATTTTTGGAAGTCGGTTCTATTTATTTGTTAAAAAAGTTTTTTTCTTTCTTGTTTTTCTTTTATCTATGTAAGTACGTCTTTCGACTGAAATGGTGGCGATTATCATGAACACGACGCAAAGTAAACGATAGATCGATTTTGTCAAAGATGCAATGGCTACAAAGAAATTAGCTGAATACTGAAAGTGTACCAGAAACAGGTGCATGTAAAAAAAAATAAACTGCACCCAACTAAGTAAACCGGCCAAGAGCATGTCAAAATTCGCACATTTAGGGTTTTGGTACGGAACCCTAAAAAGGTACATATATTGGGATACGGGAAATGATGATCATGGTCATTTGAAGAGCGCCGATGAGCTCTTCTTGTCTGAAACTATGTTTGAACCAGGTAGTCTGCTGCAAACACAAGTTGGCGAAATGGGATTCTATAGACCCGTCGAATACTAATTTGTGAGTGCAGTGCAGTTCAGAACATGAGCCACACGTTAGAGTACCCCAATAGCCCATACACATACACATGCAGACCTGGCGGAGAGCCAGTACGGCTTCCGCAGGGGGCGCTCCACGGTGGACGCAGTCATGCGCGTAAGAGCCCTCACGACGGGGGATGCAGTGGCCTGGGGTAGGGTCGTCTTGGCGGTGTCTCTGGACATCGCCAATGCCTTCAACACCCTGCCCTGGAGTTGTATAGTGGAGGCACTCCGGTATCACCGGGTGCCGCCCTACCTCCGTCGCGTAGTCGAGGCGTATCTGACGGACAGAGCCGTCATCTACCCCGGTCATCAGGGAGTATGGAACCGGCGAGAGATGTCGTGCGGTGTTCCACAGGGATCGGTCCTGGGGCCGCCCTTGTGGAACATCGGATACGACTGGGTGCTGCGCGCCGACCTCCCCACTGGCGTCAGCGTAGTGTGCTACGCTGACGACACGCTGGTCTTAGCGCAGGGGAGGTCGCACGAGGCGGCGGCCGACCGTATGACACGCGGGGTTGCGACAGTCATAGGGAGGATCCGGCAACTGGGACTCGAGGTGGCATTGCACAAGTCCGAGGCCATGTGTTTTCATGGTCCTCGGAACGCGCCACCTGCGGGTTCCCAGATCACGGTAGGAGGGGTTCGCATCGGCGTCGAGGGTACGATGAAGTACCTGGGACTCGTCCTCGACAGCCGGTGGAACTTCGTCGAACATTTTCGACGTTTGGCTCCCAGATTGGACAGGGCCGGGGCCGCCTTGAAGCGGCTCCTACCCAATCTGAGGGGGCCAAACGCCTCCTGCCGGAGGCTCTACGCGGGGATCGTGCGGTCCATGGCCCTCTACGGGGCACCGGTGTGGGCGCGTTCGTTGAGGCAGCGATCAGCTCGCCAGATGAACGCGTCCCAGAGGGTCATGGCGATCCGCATCATCCGAGGATACCGCACGATCTCCCGTGAGGCGGCGAGCCTCCTTGCCGGACTGTCACCGTGGGATCTGGAGGCAAAAATCCTCGCGCGCCTGTATGAGTGGCGCGAGGAGGCCAAACGCCGGGGCGAAACTCCGCTACCGCGACAACTCGCGGCTCGGCGGACCGAGCTCCGGCAGGATCTCATGGTGACATGGAGAGAGCGACTGTCGCAACCCAGCGCTGGGCACGCCACCATCGAGACGGTAATGCCCCTCTTTGAGGAGTGGCTGGAGAGGCGTCACGGCGCCCTCACCTTCCGCCTGACGCAGGTGCTCACCGGACACGGCTGTTTCGGTAAGTACCTGTGTCGGATCAAGGCGGAGGTGACCCCCGGGTGTTTCCTTTGCGAGGATCGCCCACAGGACACGGTGGAGCATACGGTGGAGGTTTGCCCCGCTTGGGCAGAGCACCGCCGTGTCCTCGTGGATGCGATAGGCGGCAGCGACCTCTCGCGCCGTGCCCTGGTTCAGGCCATGGTACGGAGCGAGAGGGAATGGGAGGCAGTCTCCTCCGTCTGCGAAGCAGTAATGCTCGCGAAGAGGGAGGCGGCATACGCTAGGGAGACTCGAACACAGCCGAGTCGCCCTAGCGCCCCCAGCCGCAGCCGCCGCATCAGACGCCAGGGGGTTCGGGCGCCGCGAGACGATCTCCGGCCACCGTAGACCCGGGCCTGCGGACGGCGAGTAGTGGGTAACTCGCCGTCCGATCAGCACCAGGCCCGAGAGTCGACGGCGCGTAGTGTTCCACGCGCGCCTCAAAGAGTTGTCAGCAAAGGGAAGGGGCCTGCCACGGCCGATGCCTGCCCGGGGGTGGAGGATAAATTCGAAAGAGTTACCTCGCCCCCGGGCACTCGAGGCAGGGAAGGAACAGGTGTGGGTTTTAGTCAGTAAGAGTCTGACACGCCCTTCCGCTCCACCCTAGAGCGGAAGAAGTCATAGGATGATTTCCCACCCCCCAAAAAAAAAAAAAACCACCTAATGGGTCCATACAATCTAAGGTATTCAGTTTATCAGCGACACAAAAAAAAAAGAATTGGAACGAGAGTTAGAAATGGTTGTAGTAGATAATTAAAATTGCTGCTCTGAAAAGTACCCCGCCCTTAAATTTTCGACGAATAGAACTCCAAAATCATATAAAGCCGGTTGAAGTTTATGTGCAGACGAAGTGAGACGTAATAGCTACTCTAATAAGTGAATTAGACGAAGCTCAAAACCTATCCTCCTAAATTGAGATGCTAATAGAAATTCTCCATTCGCAAACTGCTGACTACAGCACAATTAAAAATAAAAGATGGCGCTTACGACGTCGAAAATTTAATCTTCCCCTAAAAGGTTCACGTTGATAATTTTAATAATTGTTAGGGACCTAATATCTTCTTGAATTGCCGCTTTGGGTAAAACAATTTATTTAATGAATTGTTTGAAATAACTCATGTTGGGCAGCGATGCCTTGAGTTTGAGTTATGATAGATATTTCCTTAATGGTGCTCAATTTTGATCGTAATGAATTCGAATGTTTTGGGAATGAAGGTTTGAAAAGCATATCTATAATATACAGTCATGAAAAATTTACGTAATGACCTGAGTTTAGGTTTACTTACCTGGCAACGTTAGATAGCGGACGTCACGCGGTTTCACCCGCGTAGTTCCCGTTCCCGTGGGAGTACGAGGATAAAATATAGCCTATCTTACTCGCTGATAATGCTGCTATCCATTGCTGAAAGAATTTTTAAATCGGTCCAGTAGTTTTTGAAGTCTATTCGTTACGTACAAAAGATACAAAAATAAAAATCTTTCCTCTTTATAATATTAGTATAGATATAGAAGTATAGACTAGCTTCGCCCGCGTGGTATTTCCCGCATTATTATCTTATTGTCTATGTGCTATTCCAGACGATAATATATCTCTGTGCCAAATTTCATCCAGATCTGTTCAGTCTTTCTGTCGTGACTGACTAACAAGCATCTATCCAAAGTTTCGCATTTATAATATTAATACGAACTACTACCCAAGAGTAGGACTCGTTGACGGTGAAGAACATCGTACCTCATACTCATACTTCATACTTCTGATTTTGTTCATTCTTCCTTTCATATTCAGTCCATCCTTCTGTGGAATGCGCTTCCTCTCGATATCAGGACGGCCACCTAAGCGTATGCATTTAAGCGGAAGTTGCGGAATTATTTTCTACACAAGGAGTAGAGTCGTCTTTTCTGTTACTTTATATTAAATATATATAATATAATATAATAATATATAATATAATATTCCACAACTATCACACAACGCCATCTAGTCCCAAGCTAAGCAGAGCTTGTGTTATGGGTACTGGACAACTGATAAACATACTTATATATTTCTAAATACATAAATATTATAGAAAAATTACACCCAGACACAGAAAAAATGATCGTGCTCATTACACAAACATTTGTCCTGGGTGGGAATCGAACCCACGACCTCCGGCATAGCAGTCAGGGTCACTAACCACTAGACCAACAGGCCAGTCAAACAGTCAGTCAGCTTACTATAAATAGTAAGTTACAGTTTTTAGGGTCCTATAGATTAAGCAAAGTGTTTTTTGTTTGCAATAAATTCTCAGTTTTGAGGCATTATGGGCTGATTTAAAAATAATAATAATAAAAAGCTCAAAGATTTTCGTTCTCGTTTTTTTATTCTACTTATTATTACTCTGTTTTTTTTATGCACCTGCCATATTATCTCTCCACCACCCTTGGTTGACTGGTAGAGAATGCCTAAGGCATTAAGTCCGCCTTTGTACTTTTGTTGCATGAAGTGTAAATAAATAAATAAATAATAATAAGAAAAAGATCCGCAGAAAAAATAAGGTTACAGGCATAGCTCTAAGTATATCCAAAGTAAATTGGCGGTGCAGCAAGTGCAGGGCACATTGCACGCAGAACGGTCAATCGAAAAATGTTTTTTTTTAAGAACCAAAAAGTGAACATGTACTTACATAAAAAAATCCTTCAATAGAGAAATCTTTTAATAGAACCCTAAAAGTAGTTCCTACTCAAAGCGAACGTTAGTTAAGTAGAAAACTCTACAAAATACTGCACTTCAAAAGAACTAAGAATTTTAAATAACTGAGTTACTTACATTCCATTTCAAGTATAAATCCGACGTATGCTAATAAAAAACTTTCAAAGGAAATTTAATTTATGCTATTAGTTTCTTTTGCAGGCAGATTTTTAAGGTTCCGCAGTGAAACAAGAATACCGTTTCAGTTCTTGCTGTTTAAACAGGAAAGGATATGTACACATTCTGATACAGATTCTTAAACTAAAACCTATTTAATTCCTTTTGAAGGATTTTTTTTCCACTCCATAAGACTCATTCGCAATGATAACGGAAAAATATTCTCGAACTTTAAGAGATAGTAAAAAAACTGTCTATTTTTATTGAGTCGAGTGGAATAAATGATTTAGAGTAAGTATTATTTTAATGCACGTCAGAAGTCAGAACTTCTTAGCTTCGGTGCTTTTTCCCCATCTCAAAATAGTGCACAACATGCCCACATATTAATAATCCCAATTATTAATATGTGGGCACGTTGTGCACTATTTTATTATACATATACACACACACATCTGTATATAAGTATCGAAGCGTGACGGTCACGCGAGATCAGTGCTTTTCTCCCATCCCAAAAGTGTCCAACGTGCCTAAAGAAGTTATCATCATCATCATCATCATCATCCACTGCTGGGGTACAGGCCTCCTCTCGGTGAGAGGGTGTGGGCCGTAATATACCACGCGGGCCCAATGCGGGTTGGTGGATTACAAAGAAGTTATCATTTCAAAACAATAAGGTTGTGCTGTAACCGTAACTTTGCTTAAACAGGACACTGAAACAAATACCAAATAGAGTTCCGACTACGGAACCCCATAACGTTATCCGACAAACTCTTACCATTTTTTTAATTATTTTTTTCCAACTGACTGGACGGGGCCTTACAAAATTGCAGGGAATTTGTTATGAACATTATTTCTTTCTCTTTGATCTACTGTTTCTTTGAAGGGATATTGGCAGCATGAAAAGAAAGGCACAGAAGTACTAATTAATTTTAAATCCACATCAAACTTTGGAAGAGCTTGAGGTAGAGTAATAACAGCCGTACGGGTCGATATTTCGTGGATGCGATAGACACTAGCGACCTCTCGCGCGCGGCCCTGGTTCAGTGGGAATGGGCAGCAGTCTCCTCCTTCTGCGAAGCAGTAATGCTCGCGAAGGCGGAGGCGGTATGGGTGAGAGAGACTCAACGGAGTGGCCCTCACGCCCCTGGCCGCTACCGCCGCAGGAGACGCAATGTCGTGAGACGATCTCCGGCCACCGAAGACCCGGGCCTGCGGACGGCGAGTAGTGGGTAGCTCGCCGTCCGATCAGCATCAGGCCGTGAGTCTACGGCGCGTAGTGTTCCACGCGCACCTCAAAGAGATGATTGTCAGCCACCACTGACGGGGCCCATCATGGCCGGTGCCTGCATTCCTAGGGGTAGCGGATAAATTTGTAAAACAGTTACCGCTCCCCTGGGCACTCAGGCAGGGAAGGAACAGGTGTGGGTTTTAGTCACTAAGAGTCTGACACGCCCTACCGCTCCACCCAGAGCGGGGGATGTCATTGGACGTTTGCCCACCACAAAAAAAAAGGTCGCTCCGTGAATTGGTGATCAACCATTACATACCTCCGTGCCACAGAAACCACATCAAGCCGTTGTTAGGCCCAGCCGTCATTATTACAAGCTTTCTTGCAATGTTTTCCGTGTATGAGTTGTCCGGTTCATAATTTGCAAACCATTTTTCTAACACTTTTTGGTGTCCGATAGAGATGAAATTTGGCATACTTATGTAAGTCCAGTGACAATGTAATATTATGATACCATCGAGCAGATCTGATGATGACTCCGGGATGTAGGTGCTGGAACCAGTCCGGTCTGCAGGTATATTCGCTAACTCAGTGGACATCAATTTGATAGGCACGTTGCAGTACATTGCTCGGTGGACATCGATTATAATAGCACTACGTAGTACATTTTTGTTTTCCTATACGTCAAAGCAGCAATGTATTGCATAGTGCCTATCAAATTGATGTCAACTGAGTTAGTGAATACACCTACTGAACAGTTGAATTTCGGCTAGTTTGTTTTGTTATCATAAGTACTTTTCATAACACACTATGACGAAGGAATAAAGTACGAGTATGTTTAAAAAAAAAACTTGAGAGGTGTCAAGGGACACCCGGATGGAACGAAGTTCCTTTCGATTAACTAGTGAAGGAATTGTAATATAATTTTATTTTTTTTAATTTATAATATTTTTTTTATTATTAACTACGCACACACGCACGCACGTAAGAAGTTATACTTCATCATCTCATCTCATCTCATCTCATCGCAGCTCAACTCAGCTCAGCTCAGATCAGCTAAGCTCAGCTCAGCTCAGCTCAGCTCAGCTCAGCTCAGCTCAGCTCAGCTAGCTCAGCTCAGCTCAGCTCAGCTCAACTCAACTCAACTCAATTCTTTAGCAATAACAACAACTATAACAAAAGTAATTGTAATAAAATTTTATTTTTTTTACTATAGCTAAAAGTGTCATGACAACTTTTCGTAAGAATTTTTTCCGTCTAGCCCCCTTTCACAACGCGCGATAAGGAACTTCGTTCCAAAATAAAGATCTCTGACAGTCGTTTCGGCTGTTGTTGGGTTGTGGACACACTGACAAACGCTGTCAGTGAAGTGTGAAACATAAACACTCGTTACAGGTAGTTCTGCACCTACGATACAGGGAGAATGGACATCTTGATAGATATGTTGGTTTATGAATATTTATCTAATACCTAGTATTTAAGTTAGACCTTATTATCAAAATAAAACAAATTTTTTTTTTTTTGGATGGTGGTGCTTCTTGTCCTTTAGTCACTTGTACCAAGGGCCGCAGTGACTCTCTTTCAAATTTATTCGCGACTCTAGACAGGCAAACATCTCTATGTTGTTGTTTTTTTTTTTTTTGTGGGGTGGGAAATCATCCAATAACTTCTCCCGCTCTGGGTGGAGCGGGAGGGCATGTCAGACTCTTACTGACTAAAACTCACCCCTGTTCCTTCCCTGCCCTGAGTGCCCAGGGGCGAGGTAACTCTGTTTGGAATTTATCCTCAACCCCTGGGCAGGTATCGGCCATGACGGGCCCCGTCGTTATTGCTGACAACTCTTGTCAAAAATGTGGAACGCTTCACGATTTTGCGTGTCATCCCTGCGCAGGGGCCATGCGAATGTAATCCTTACGCAGGGTCCATACAAATCATCTCTGAATCGTTTCATCTTTAGTATATGTACTACCGAAGGAAGAAGTACATCTATGCTGATGTTGGCTTGCCAGTTTAACGCAATGCAGCTGAGTACCAACAAAAATTTTAAACAGAGCGACCGCCTATCTGACCTTCAGAACCCAGCAACTGGGTAACATGAAACCCCTTGACAACATTATCGAAACTGTCATTTAACTTTGTTATTTAAAGGTTATACTTATCAGATGCGATCAGGAGCTACGAGTATGTCCTAAAAATGCCTCACTTCTTAACATGCTCTCTATACAACAACAACTGCACTATGAAAGACCCATACGGGGCAAATGCTAACGTTGTCAACGTGGCTGAATTTTAGTCAAAAGATATTTAATTTTGTAATCATCAATACGACGAAAAAGAAGATCAGATGAATCTCGATAGTCACAAATCTTTATATATCTGTCAGGGTATCCATTCCCGCTGTATATATATTGTAGGTGAAGAGCTACCTATAGTACAGTATATCTAGTAGAGGAGTATGTTTCACCATCCACTGACGGCGCTCGTAAACGTTTGTGAACCGAGACGTTAGTAGTGCTGTTGTAGGATACGACACTCAGTTAGAAAATAAAATGTCCAGCAGGTGTATTTGCTAACTTATTTGACATCAATTCGATAAGCATTACATTGCTGCTTTGACGTATATGAAAACAAAAATTTACTACGTAGTGCCTATCACAATCGATGTCCACCCTGCAAAGCAGCAATGTACTGCAAAGTGTCTATCAAATTGATATCAAATGGAACCCTTATAGGATCACTCGTGTGTCTGTCTGTTCGTCTGTCCGTCTGTCACACCCAATTAGCTTCGAATCTAAATTTGTGTAACACATTTCAACTCTATCGGTCCAGCAGAGCCCCAAACACGGGCAAACACACCCTAAATAAATTAATTTGGAATATGGGGGTGAAAATCGGAAAATTAAAAATCTAAGTTTTTCAAACAGTGCCGTGCGACATATCAAATGAAAGGGCACATCGAGGGTCTTCAATGTATTTTTTTATAATTTTAAAATATATAATTTTGAAGTTATTTAACAAAATGCCTAGATGAAAAATTACCACTCCCGCCGCCCCCTTATCTCTGAAACCACTGGGCGTAAAATTTAAAAAAATGGAGGCAGTTTAAAAAAACCTGGAAAAGAAAAATATGATTTGTTCGGAACCCTTTGCGCACGAGTCCGACTCGCTCTTGGCAGGTTTTTTATATATATACAGATAATAAAACTGATTAAAGAGTAATTCGTGAAAAAGGACATCAGTGACCTTTCTTTGTTGGTTAAATCAACTGCCTTATCTATGGTGCCATAAGATACACCTTCAAGATAAGTAATTTTGCAACATTAAATACAAGGTGGCGCAAAATTAATCATCCAATTTTGTTTTTGAATAACTTTTTTAAGATACAAAAAAAAAAATTTTTTTGATGGAAATCTTTATTTGGACCGTTACAATCTTTTCTGTTAAGTGTAAAAGATGATATCCGTCAAGTGGCTGCCGCCAGTGATAGTACACATTTGTTCCCGTTTTATCGCATTTTCCATGACTTTCCGCAAGATTTCCGGTGATAACTGTTCGCATTACTGTCGAATATACTCCCTAAGGGCTGCGATTGTCTGAGGCTTGTTGGCATAAACCCGCGACTTCAAGTAGCCCCAAAGAAACATGTGGGATTTAAAAAAAAAACACGTTTCTTACCACTACCCGATTACCTATTGGTGAAAAAATACGATACAATTACGCTTTTACGGAGTAAAGCGCTCCATTGCTTGTCTGTTTGTATTCTGCAGCTGTCTAATTTACAAATGTCAAATATGATTGACGTTCGACGCTATTTGCAAAAATTATAGCATCTTCCGATAGGGTGATTAATTTTGCGCCACCTCGTATTTGTAACTGACAACTATAACTAAAACTTGCAGAGGCAACGTCGGTGCCACTCAAACGCACACGTTTGTAAGCTTACACCAAAATCCAAACAGTACATTTCAATACGCCCCGACCTCTCCCACAAGCCTACTACAAACGCATGCGACACTTCTAACATCCACATACATACTATACACGTATAAATACAGAACAACAGATAACCTACCAAGTTAGAACGCAGGTTTATGTATCGGATACCCTATGGCAGGGGTGGCAAACCTTTTGCCATAACTATCTATGCGATTTAAATTAACTAGAAGAATACAGAAAAAGGACAAAAAGTGAGACGACAACTCGTCATCATCATCATCATCATTTCAGCTGAAAGACGTCCACTACTGGATATAAGTGTTGCCACAACGACTGGTCCTGTGCGTATCGCGTCCATCGGATTCTCGCAACCCTCACCAGCAGGCGTATTCGCTAACTCAGTTGACATCAATTTGATAGGCACTTTACTGTACATTGCTGCTTTGACGTATAGGAAAACCGTAATGCCTATTATAATCGATGTCCACCGAGCAATATACTGCAAAGTGCCTATCAAATTGATGTCCACTGAGTTAGCGAATAGACCTGCTGGTCATCAGTTCACCTTGTGGGAGGCCTTCCAACGCTTCGTCTGGCCCCATCGAAGAGATGAAGAAATAATGATGATGATGAATACCTACGAACTCTGAGTTTGTACCCGGATTGTGGCAATAGACTTGCTGCCTTATCATGAGACTAAACAAACGCAATAATACCGGTAAACTACTATCTCTACACATCAATTTGATACTTTGTTATTATTATATACCTATTTACTTGCTTGCCAAGTCTAGCCAATTTTTAAAAGACACTACTTGGCCTAAATACATATACTTTTCGACAAGACAGAGGTTTGGAAGGGAAAAGGAGAGGCCAGCAGTGGGACACAATGTTATTTTTTTTAGCCTACAGGCTAACATAAAAAATAACACATACCTACTTTCTTCCTCCTTTAGAGAAATCAAACATGATGATGTTGTTTTTAACCGACTTCAAAAAAGAGGAGGTTATCAATTAATTACATTTTTATAGGTATGTTCATATAACTTCATCTTTTAGAGAAATAGAAATGGGTTTATTTCGAAACGGTCTCATTTAAATTTCATATAAGTAGATCTGATGATGAGTTTCGGAGACAGACAACGGAACTCTTCAAAAAATGACAGCAAATCAACCACGATTGCTGCTGCGTGAATCTCCAGGCGTTAGGCTGATAATAACGACAGACTGTTGCCGACAATGACGAATCGTGGGAAATTCAACTTTAATACACTCGTTTTAAAGTACACTAATATTATTCATTGCCTAGTAGTACTAGTGTACTTTAATACTAGGGCATTAAAGTTCAATTTACCAAGATTCGTCATTATCGGCAACATTCTGTCATTATTATCAGCCTAACGCCTGGAGATTCACCCTGCTATCGCATCAAAATGCATTGCTAACACAATTTAATGGGAAATTACAAGTAAAAACTAATACAATAAAAAGTGAAAAATAAAAACTTTTTTACAAAAAATAAAGCCGACTTATTTTTTGTAAAAAACTTTTTAAACTTACTTATAAAATTTTGTATATCAATGCCATGCCCACTATTTCCTGAATCAAGTTTACCAACCCTGCTCTACAACCATTTTAGACGTACGGCCTCGGTAGGTACGCCTCAAAGACACGATATTGGAATACTGTACAAATTATGATCCTGCATGCTTGTAATATTGGAAGTATTGGCTTCAGAGTATTATATTGAATACTTAAGTACCTTGAGTTATGGCTGGAACTATATCTACTAATTAAACAAGGTACTTGTGTAAGTAACCGCAATATTTATTTAGTAGTAGGCATGTAGTAAGTAACTCACAATGGGCCTCATCAGAAGGCTTACAGTCACCCAAAGGGCAATGCTCGGAGTTTCCTTGCGTGACAGAATCAGAAATGATGATATCTGTAAGAGAACTAAGGTTACTGACATAGCGCGAAGAATCGCCAAACTGAATTGGCAGTGGGCAGGGCACATTGCTCGCAGAACAGTTCTGGAATGGCGACCACGTACTGGAAGACGCAGCGTTGGAAGGCCTCCCACAAGGTGGACCGATGACCTGGTGAGGGTCGCGGGTAGCCGATGGATGCGAGACGCACAGGACCGATCATTGTGGCGACACTTGGGGGAGGCCTATGTCCAGCAGTGGACGTCTTTCGGCTGAAATGATGATGATGATGTAGTAAGTAGTTATCCTAGTCAGCCGTGGTGAAAGGACTGATGGTGATATACAAAATTAGAACTGACTATATAAAATATTCAATTTCTTGTGACTACCAGACAAAAGAAATTGAATATTTTCAAAAAACCCGACTTTAAAAAACAACTAAAAGTTCCAAACAAGTCACTTTTCAATCAGTCTGATGCAGTTGGTGTGAGTTATTTTAGTTCAATTATTGATTTCATGCCACCAACTTTCATATTTTTATTTTCTACTTTTTAGTGAGTTAATATTTTTGGAATAGCCTTGTGGAACCTTTCATTTTGATCATCATCAGCCTTTTAATGTTCCTACTGCTGGGACACAGGCCTCCTTTCTGTGACAGGGTGTGGGCCGTAATCCACCACGCGGGCCCAGTGCGGGTTGGTGGATGTCACATGTCTTCGGATTTTTGGTTCTAGAATATGTTGTTTCCTCACGATGTTTTCCTTCACCGTTTTGAGATATTTTGAAATCCCACCCCACCTAATAAGTATTTCGTCGACTTTAATTTTTTTCTTTTTCACAATATGGCGTCTGGTTATCGCCATATTGAATTTTGATTGCTGTCATATCTCTAATAACACTCGTACAATTAAGACAAATCAATTTACGTGAGAATTATCAAAACCGGCCCACGTGTTTGGTTTCTAGAGCGCCTCAAAAGAACAAACATACATACATAGGCTGATAAACACATTACCCTTCCTTTGCGTCGTGCAGTCGGGTAAAAACCTCTTCCCTTCTGTTTCTCGTCTAGTTTAGTCGGAGGGTCCTTTGCATTTTATGGAGCATTTGAAATTTTCCACCATGTTCATACCTCTATAGATTAACCTATAGAGATCTAAGTCACTAAGGATGATTCAGACTTGGACATAGGTACCGAATCGTTAAAGAAATTTCAAATGCTACCACAACTGCTTTCTTCTTCTTTTGCTTTCGGGGGGGAACCTTCTAAAGGGGCCTGCATTGTTTAGAAAAAGATTAGGGAGTGTGGAATTTTATCCTCACCCAATCCCGACCCGGTGATCACCATTTGCACATCTCTGTGATACCGTCTTTCCTGGGATCACTCGGTTGTCAGACACTGTGAGCGCCCGCGACCCCGGACTATGCAGCCGCAGTAATACGACTTAATAGTTTTTAATTGACCATCACGTCTAAACGACTTGTCTTATTTCTTTGAAAAAAAAAACTTTTTTACAAAAAAATAGAACCGACTTCCAAAAAAAGTGCAAAATAACTTTAATTTCGGAAGTCGGTGTTTCTGTTTTGTGTCTTCGTTTTTTGACACCGACTTCCGAAATTAAAGTTATTTTGCACTTTTTTTGGAAGTCGGTTCTATTTTTTTGTAAAAAAGTTTTTTATTTTTCACTTTTTAGTTGTGGTTCCCCATTAAACTGTGTTAACAATTCTTATACATACAATAGCAGCAATCGCGGTTGATTTGCTGTCAATTTTTGAAGAGTTCCGTTGTCTGTCTCCGAAACCCATCACCAGATCTTTTTGAAATTTAAATGGGACCATTTCGGAAAAAACCCCTTTCGAACAAAAAAAGAATTTTGCAAATCCGTCAATATATGACGGAGTTATGCCCGAACATACATAAAAAAAAAAAAAAAAAAAAAAAAAAAAATATACCAACGTCCGAATTGATAACCTCCTTCTTCTTCGAAGTCGGTTAAAAAATATATGTTACTTTAGACAATTTCCGTCGTACTTTAATCTGAGAATATTTAAAATTATGTTTTTCTAACATAGTCTAATTAATTTGTAAAGTTATGTCTAACGCGGATAAATAATTGAGAATCACGCAAAAACTATAAAGCGTATTTTTATGAAACCTTTACTGTTTTAAAGATCATTTAATTATGTATAATTTAGTCTCAATGTTTTATTTTAATACCTGTTATTTTATGTAATAAATTAATAATTTGTCTAATTTCGGACAGCGCTCCTTGATGGGCGAGTCCTATTACTGGGTGGACGTACGACGCGTTACGTGAGCTCAGCCAAGAACACGTAAGCTCATTGGCAGTTAATAGCGCCTTAAGGGCCTACCTCCCCATAAGTGGCGCTCTCATTGAATAAAAATTCGTATCTTAGCATAGAAAATAAAGTTTAAAGAATCCTATGTTGCGTTTGTTACAAATAGGATAAGGTATTTTTACATTGTTAAAATAGGACTCAAAGTGTTTCGTATCCAGCCGTAGCAGACAATAGATTTTTAATTGTTTACGGCCCATGCGCTGTCCGCCAGACAAGCAAGAGGTTATTGAGAGCTACTGCTACCCAGTCGACAAAATCAATATATGTGCCTTTGTTTTATATACAACTGTTATAAGTAAGTGTTCAGACTACTGGAGTGGCCACAAACGCAATGTTTTTTGTTACAATAAACTGAAATTATTTACCCAGTCGAGTCATGTCAAGGCAAGTTCATGATGATTGCACCAAATTGTTTATTCAAATGAATATACTCAGCATGCTTGTTAAGTTTGATTCGACCATCTCAGGACTGCTTACAACTGTCCAAACTCGTATCAATTTACTATCAAACATAGTATATAAGACCGGTCAAGTGAGTGTCGTACTTCGCACGTGTAGGATGATTTTGGGTCAACAAGATGCTTATACTGTGAAAATTTGAAGACTGTAGCTCCAATCGTTTGGTTATTAAACCTGTGTGACAGACGACAGACATACAGACAGACGGACAGACGGACACGTGAATGACAACAATAGGACTCCGTTTGGACCTTTCGGGTACGGAACCCTAAAAAGTCACTGCCTGTGTCTGTCTGTTTCTTCATTTACTTCTTCTTAGTCACGCAACAGATTTTGATGTGGCATTCACTAATAGAAAGAGCGACAAACTACGAAGGTTTGTGTAGGTATACAATTTGCACCCACGCAAAGCCGGGGTGACTCGCTAGTTATACCTAAATGAGTTTTGCCTGGACCCCAAAATCCACACAATAATATTGTTACATAAAGACGAATAAATTTACTAACATTCGGGAAATGCAGCCAGCAGTGGAATTTTGGTTGCATTTCTATACAGTGGTATGGAAAGGAATGTTGGCCTCTGTTGGTTACATAATAATTCGTTTTCCTAGCTACATTTAGGTAAAACACATCGTTTTCAAACTTTTCCCGATTAAATAAAATATAAATAAACCGTAACAGTCCGAGATCCCAGAGCCGCCAGACATTGCTTTTTTTTGTTGTTGTTGTTTGGGAAATCATCCAATGACTTCTCCCGCTCTGGGTGCAGCGGGAGAGCGTGTCAGACTCTTACTGACTAAACCCCACCCGTGTTCCTCCCTGCCCTGAATGCCCAGGGGCAAGGCAACTCTTTCGAATTTATCCTCAACCCCTAGGCAGGCATCGGCCATGACGGGCCCCGTCACGTATGCTGACAACTCTTTGAGGTGCGCGTGGAACACTACGCGCCGTCGACTCCCGGACCTGGTGCTGATCGGACGGCGAGCTACCCATTACTCGCCGTCCGCAGGCCCGGGTCTGCGGTGGGCCAGACATTGCTTATCCGTCATTACCAGGTCGTCGGTACAAGCAGCAAGCAGTTATGTTAAGGTGCAAAGTTCCTTGTAACATAGTCCTTCGATAGTTCTAAGTAATCAATTGAATAAACCACCCAAATAAAAGTTATACTTCGGCTATAGAAGTCTTTTTGTCCGGAGGGTTGTACCGGCCCAAATTAACCGTTATGCGTACATTCAAAGTAAATACTAAGTAACACTTCTCAGTCCCACACATTTTGTTAATCAGAACATAAGACAGCAATGTCTGGTCCCAGAGGACACGGTGGAGCATACGGTGGAGGTTTGCCCCGCTTGGGCAGAGCACCGCCGTGTCCTCGTGGATGCGATAGGCGGCAGCGACCTCTCGCGCCGTGCCCTGGTTCAGGCCATGGTACGGAGCGAGAGGGAATGGGAAGCCGTCTCCACCTTCTGCGAAGCAGTAATGCTCGCGAAGGCGGAGGCGGGACGCGTGAGAGAGCACCAACAACGGAGTCGCCCTCACGCCCTCAGCAGCAGCCGCCTCAGGAGACGCCGGGGGCTTCCGGCGCCGCGAGACGATCTCCGGCCACCGTAGACCCGGGCCTGCGGACGGCGAGTAGTGGGTAACTCGCCGTCCGATCAGCACCAGGCCCGAGAGTCGACGGCGCGTAGTGTTCCACGCGCGCCTCAAAGAGTTGTCAGCCAAGGGAAGGGGCCTGACACGGCCGGTGCCTGCCCCGGGGTGGAGGATAAATTCGAAAGAGTTACCTCGCCCCCGGGCACTCGAGGCAGGGAGGAACAGGGGTGGGTTTTAGTCAGTAAGAGTCTGACACACCCTTCCGCTCCACCCTAGAGCGGAAGAAGTCATAGGATGATTTCCCACCCCCCAAAAAAAAAAAAAAAGCAATGTCTGGTGGCTCTCCGATCACTCTATAAAAGAAACATTCGAACCAACATAGCCGCCGGCTTCTGCCAAAATCCCTTCCATACAAGCTAGCACAATAATTCTTTCAAAGCCTAACATTACTTAAATCTTGTCTGCGGTACGTCTTGGAGTGCTCTTACAAAACGTGATGTGATAAAATGGATTTATGTAATGTAACTATAGGCGTGTTGCTGCGTGACGTCTCAGAAAATGGCGGAGACTTTTTGCGTGTTTTGTCTTTATTATATTAGAGGTACTACGGCGGGTAGTTAGGAAAAAGACGGTGTGTTTTTTGAGGTTGGTTGGGGTATCGGGTTTTGTTATTTTATTTTTGTTTCATGAAAGTGTTTGCTGTACAAACAATTGGCTAGTTGACTCCGTATTTTTTTTATTTTTAACCGACTTCAAAAAGAAGGCGGTTATCAATCCGGAAGTTTGTATTTTTTTTTATGTATGTTCGGGCATAACTCTGTCATATATTGACGGATTTGCAAAATTATTTTTTTTATTCGAAAGGGATTTGTGCCGAAATGGTCCCATTTATACAATTTCATATAGATCTGATGATGGGTTTCGGAGACTGACAACGGAACTCTTCAAAAATTGACAGCAAATCAACCGCGATTGCTGCTATCGTATGTCTATGAATTGTTAACACAGTTTAATGGGGAACCACAACTAAAAAGTGAAAAATAAAAAACTTTTTTACAAAAAAATAGAACCGACTTCCAAAAAAAGTGCAAAATAACTTTAATTTCGAAAGTCGGTGTCAAAAAACCAAGACCAAAACCAGGAACACCGACTTCCGAAATCAAAGTTATTTTACACTTTTTTTGGAAGTCGGTTCTATTTTTTTGTTTAATAAAAAAGTTACCACACACAAAATCGAAAATAGAAAAAAAAATCGAATTCGTTCAAAATTAAGTTAATTAGAAACCTTTCAAACCTGATGGATGGGGACACTGTCAAGTAAAAGAAATAAATCGGCCAAGTGCGTGTCGGACTTTGCACATTTAGGGTTCCGTACCATATGAGGAAAATCAATATTTTGGTATTTGCTAGTAAAATATACGTTATAATACACATTATCACCTTTCAAGTTCGGAACAAAATTTTGTGACATACGACGGACGGACGGACACGTGAGTGACAACAATAAGGCTCCGTTTGGACCCTTCGACTACGGAACCCTAAAAGTAGGTATTACAATCTTTGTCAGGCTTTTTTTTGTCAGGCCTGTTGGTCTAGTGGTTAGTGACCCTGACTGCTATGCCGGAGGTCGTGGGTTCGATTCCCACCCAGGACAAATATTTGTGTAATGAGCACGATCATTTGTTCTGTGTCTGGGTGTAATTTATTTATAATATTTATGTATTTAGAAATATATAAGTATGTTTATCAGTTGTCTAGTACCTATAACACAAGCTCTGCTTAGCTTGGAACTAGATGGCGTTGTGTGATAGTTGTGGAATATTATATTATTATAAAAAAAAAATCTAATAAATAATTTGACTTCTTATTTATTAGATTTTTTTGCTTAGTCGTTTAAAAAATATGTAAAAGCGGCATAAAACGGGGAGTTGGGGCAGTGTTCATCGAAAAATTCGTACACATATCTGTCAATGGGCAAAGTGCCAAGAGCACTGGCAGCATTGCCACGTTGAATAGCAATGCTGATTCTTTGGCCGAAAATAAGGCCAGCCCTTTGATCACATGCAGGAAGTTGATCTCTAGGATTACAAAGTCGATTACAAAAATTATGTCACCGATTGCAGTGTGTCATACTTCGTCTACTCATCATAGGAAATTGTGCAGTTCCTGTGGGATAGGCCACCATAACACCACATAACATACTTAGTCAACTTTATAATTATAAAATAAGTAGAAATTAAACAGAAACGGCCGTTTTTGGTACTTTTGCCTACTACTCGTACTTTGGATACGAAACATTCAGAGACCTGTATTAACAACGTAAAAATGCTTTATCCTCTTTGTAACAAACGTGACATTGGATTCTTTAATATTTATTTTCTATGCTATGCTACGATTTTTTAATCAATGAGAGCGCCTCTTGGCCGGTAGTAGGGCCTTAAGGTGCTATTAGCTGCCAACGACCTTGAGTGGTTAGCTTGCGTGTTCTGCGCTGAGCTCACGTAACGCGTCGTATGTCCACCCAGTAATAGGACTCGCCCATCAAGGAGCGCTGTCCGAAACTAGACACATTATTAATTTATTACACATAAAACAACAAGTATTAAACGAAAACACTGAGACTAAATTATAAATAATTAAATGATCTTTAAAATGGTGAAGGTTTCATAAAAATACGCTTTATAGTTTTTGCGTGATTCTCAATTTTTTATCCGAGTTAGATATAACTTATATAACTACTAAATTAATTACACTATGTTATAAAAATATAATTTCCAATATTCTGAGATCAAATTACGACGGAAATTGTCTAGAGTAACATATATTTTTTTCAAAGAAATAAGACAAGTCGTTTAGACGTGATGTTCAGTTAAAAACCATTAAAAGTCGTATAACTGCGCCTTAAGCGAGCTTAACTCGTTTAGAATTGGTGAAATCGGCCCTTAATATTATAGATGTGAAATTAACTGTGTCTGTCTATTACCTCTATAAGTCTTAACGGATAAACGGATTTTGAAGAAATTTGGCATAAAGGTAACTTATGTTCTGGCATAGGATAGTTTTTATCCCGGGCGAAAGTTCCTTTGGGATATATTTTGACTATCACGTGGGCGAAGCCGCTAGTCAACATTTATAACTCTGATATCGTACAACAAACCTTCCAGTTTACTTCTAATATAAAAAATAATGCAATCTTAGAGTGAAGAGAGGTATGCCTAGGGGTAGAGGATAAATTCTCAAAATGAGCTACCGCACCCCTGGGCACTCAGACAGGGAAGGAACAGGGGTGGGTTTTAGTCAGTACGAGTCTGACACACCCTCCCGGTCCACCCAAAGCGGGAGATGTCATTGGATGATTTCCAACCCCACAAAAAAAAAAAAGAATGAAGAGAGGTGATGATACCATATTGAAATGCTTTTGATATGATCATCATCTTCTTACCCTTTTCCCATGTTACTTGGGCTCGGCGCAACTTTCGCCTTTCTTTCGTGTCATTCCTCAAATAGTAACCTGCGACTTCTGAGTTAGGTAAGGGCCGGTATCTTTTTTCTGAAATTAATTCAGCAATCTACTCTCTATACTCTCTACTCGAACTCTAATGTAGTTTTTAAACCTGTCAATCTTTGGCATTAAAGTAGGCAGTCTAGCACGTACCAAACGCATGTGCTTGACTTTAAATACTCAATTCAGACCCCGGTCCTAAGTGGTATACGGTGGGCTTATATTATTTCCTCGCAAGAACCCAAGTTTTAAGGGATGATATTTGGCAAATTGGTAATTTAATTGTTTTTCTTTGACTTTTGTATTTTTTTTTAGGTAGAAAATTTTTGATTTGGTACTTTTTTTTATATCTTGCCATGGGATTCCAATTGTTTTGTTAAAATTGAATCATTATTATTGTCACAAAATTTGCATGCCGAATTTAGTAGGCGGAATATGAAGAACTATATGGTTGGATGGAGAGGGAGAGGGAGGCCAAAGAAAGGATGGATGGATTGTGTGAGGAGTGATATGAAAGAAAAGGGAGTTAGTGATAGCGTGACGGCTGACAGGACAGAATGGAAGAAAAAAACGTGTTGCGCCGACCCCAAGTAACATGGCAGGAAGATGATGAATATGAAGAACTATTGTGTGAGTGTTATAAAATCTGTAAAATACCATATTTCAAGCAAATAAATGAAATCTAATCTAAATCTAATCTATCTAAATGTAATCTAAATCTAATCTAAATCTAATCTAAATCAAATCTAATCTAAATCTAATCTAAATCTAATCTAAATCTAATCTAAATCCAATCTAAATCTAATCTAAATCTAATCTAAATCTAATCTAAATCTAATCTAAATCTAATCTAAATCTAATCTAAATCTAATCTAAATCTAATCTAAATCTAATCTAAATCTAATCTAAATCTAATCTAAATCTAATCTAAATCTAATCTAAATCTAATCTAAATCTAATCTAAATCTAATCTAAATCTAATCTAAATCTAATCTAAATCTAATCTAAATCTAATCTAAATCTAATCTAAATCTAATCTAAATCTAATCTAAATCTAATCTAAATCTAATCTAAATCTAATCTAAATCTAATCTAAATCTAATCTAAATCTAATCTAAATCTAATCTAAATCTAATCTAAATCTAATCTAAATCTAATCTAAATCTAATCTAAATCTAATCTAAATCTAATCTAAATCTAATCTAAATCTAATCTAAATCTAATCTAAATCTAATCTAAATCTAATCTAAATCTAATCTAAATCTAATCTAAATCTAATCTAAATCTAATCTAAATCTAATCTAAATCTAATCTAAATCTAATCTAAATCTAATCTAAATCTAATCTAAATCTAATCTAATCTAAATCTAATCTAAATCTAATCTAAATCTAATCTAAATCTAATATAAATCTAATCTAAATCTAATCTAAATCTAAATCAAATCTAATCTAAATCTAATCTAAATCTAATCTAAATCTAATCTAAATCTAATCTAAATCTAATCTAAATCTAATCTAAATCTAATCTAAATCTAATCTAAATCTAATCTAAATCTAATCTAAATCTAATCTAAATCTAATCTAAATCTAATCTAAATCTAATCTAAATCTAAATCTAATCTAAATCTAATCTAAATCTAATCTAAATCTAATCTAAATCTAATCTAAATCTAATCTAAATCTAATCTAAATCTAATCTAAATCTAATCTAAATCTAATCTAAATCTAATCTAAATCTAATCTAAATCTAATCTAAATCTAATCTAAATCTAATCTAAATCTAATCTAAATCTAATCTAAATCTAATCTAAATCTAATCTAAATCTAATCTAAGGGGATTATCAATCCATTAAATACACGTTGCAAGTTCTCCTGATGAAACTATGTCTCATTTGCTGGAGCGTCCCAAATGTGTTTTCACTTGCACTCTCGATGATCACAAGGCCTCCAACGCCGCTATAAACTTAGCCAGTTACTGGCTCAAACAGTATAACTACGAGTATGTACCTAAAAGTCTAACGTCCGACAAGAAGAAGAAACAAGAACCGAGGTCAAATGAGTTACATTTCCTCAATCTCAACAGCCTCGTTCATAAAACAGGATTACAGGACGCATTCCTCTAATTTCCCTTACTGAAACTAATTAACATAACAAGGAAATGCCTACGGAGTCCGCAAACATACTACAATAATAAAGTTGTCAAGCTTAACTCCAAAACTTACGTTATTATGTCTCCGTATCATCGTCGTAAATTATTTTCAAGTTATGTTATTTCGTTCCGGGTTCGGGCGGCCATCTTGGAATTTTGCAATTCGGATGGTAGTGAAAGATGGCGGAAACGTGCGTGATAGTTTCGAATAGAAAATGTCGTTGCAATAAAAAAATTAAAAAAAACAACCGACTTCCAAAAAAAAAATACACTGAAAATTAAACAATAACTTTAATTTCGGAAGTCGGTGTTTGTATTTTACTTCTTCGTTATTTGACACCGACTTCCGAAATTAAAGCTATTTTTTTACAAAAAAAACAAACGACTTCCAAAAAAAATACACTGAAAATTAAAAATTAACTTTAATTTCGGAAGTCGGTGTCAAATAACGAAGAAGTAAAATACAAACACCGACTTCCGAAATTAAAGTTATTTTTTAATTTTCAGTGTATTTTTTTTGGAAGTCGTTTGTTTTTTTTTTTGTAAAAAAGTTTTATTTTTCACTTTTTAGTTGTGGAACGTGAAATTTAAACATTTGGAGAACACCAAAACGTCATCGAGGTATACTTATTTATCGTTTTTGTTCAGTTTCTCAAAAAACGCTGAAGCAATTTCAATACAAAATTCGTATGGGACCACCTCGGGAGTATATTCTTTCGGATAAAAAAAGAATTTTGAAAATCGGTCCACAACTGACGGAGAAATCGGCGGACATATATAAAAAAAATAAAAGAAACATACATACAGTCGAACATAGAACCTCCTCCTTTTTCGAAAGTCGGTTAAAAAGCGTAGAATGCCAGTGAACTGTTCTGAATTCAATGTCCGTCCTTTAGACTTTTGCAGTCTTATTCATAAAAAATCTCGAAACTACTTAGCAGGCTAAACCGACTCAAAATTGCAGGAGGGTGGTTTTTTCGGGAGTATTCCATTGAGAGACGATGAGTTGAAGAAGGAAGTTTGTCAGTACCTACTGCGTTGGCACTGAATTGGCTAACTGGTGACGACGACGAATCCAATCGCGATCAAGAGGGATGGACTGAAAGGTAAACCAACATTCCATTCATTAGACTTAACTTGATTCCTAACTTAATTTAGTATCTACACTGTATTTAAGCTCTAGACAAAATGACGTTGAATCGTCAGCTATTAACGAAATCCCGAAATTTCGCACGCCCATTCATTTTTGAATTTTTGAAAATCGGTTTCGCTGATGAATTAATTAATTAATGTTACTCTTATAGAGATTCCTTACCACTCAACCTTCAGGACAAAAGAGATTCTTCTAAAGAAAAAACTAAGTAGGTACTCATTTTTCCTCAAAAACCAACACTCGTAATCCCACATAATCCCTGTGTTAGCCGGACACTGTAATAAACTATATCCGAACTACCCTCCTCTGGGAATTCTATAGATACCTACACAAAGTTTAGTGTCAGTAAAAATGAGTACAGCGCTAATAACAATAAATTTTCTTTAGATGCCCCTGAGAGTGAGATGGGGCAGCGGAATTATTGTTAGGTGGATACGGGGTAGATGTTACAATGTGTGAATTTAATCGTAAATATGGTAAAATAAGAGTTTTCTGAAATGACATACACCAGGTGGCATAGCACTGAGTCGTCTGTTCAGACACGATGTCAAATAGCTTTATCTTATGTCAAAAACTGACATTAGATAAATCGTCGTCATGTCATATTTTTTATTTTATTTTTAATCATCTTCCAAAAGGAGGAGGTTATCAATTCGGATGTTTGTATTTATCTTTTTTTTTTAATTTATGTTCGGGGATAACTCCGTCACATATTGACGGATTTGCAATTTTTTTTTTGTACGAAAGGGGTTTGTTCCGAAATGGTCCCATTTAAATTTCATATAAATCTGATGATCGGTTCCGGAGACAGACAACGGAACTCTTCAAAAATTGACAGCAAATCAGCCGCGATCCTATCTCTATGAATTGTTAACACAATTTAATGGAGAACCAGAACTTAAAAGTGAAAACTAAAAAACTTTTTTTTTAAAATGTAACCGACTTCCAAAAAAAGTGCAAATGACTTCAATTTCGGAAGTCGGTGTAAAAAATCGAAGACCAGAAACACCGACATCCGAAATTAAAGTTATTTGTACTTTTTTTGGAAGTCGGTTCCATTTTTTTTAAAAGTTTTTTTTCACTTATAGGCTCACGTTTGACCACTATCTCACCGGAGGGTAAGGGATGATGGCACATTTTCAAAGTAAAGAAGAACTCTCGCCTTAGTGACGCCAACAGGTGGCGTAAATTTTCATGAAGACCTTCATTGGACCGGGACAATAAGTATTCCATGTGACTAGACTACAAGAAGGCTGGTTGTTAATTTTACGCTCAATACGACATATTATTAAATCTTTAACAGTCGTTTAGGGTAGTCGGAAGCACAAAAATCTGACGTCTGATAGAGTAGCACCTTGACATAATGAAGAAGCTTTCAAAACCGAAAGTAACACAATTTTCCCTTTTCTCTCAGTAACTTCGCTCTCGTGTCGCACAAAACTAAGGGGTTGAATACACGGCGGGGTCGTAAATGTTAGTAACATCGTGTAAATGACTAGTTCAACATAGGGACTCGTAAAGGGAGCGACTGATTTGCTCAAGGACCATATTCATGAGTGTTATTATTGTGAGGGTATAATTTAGGTTAATTTTGGTAGAATGACAGAAGAAAGACAGCAGTTAACTTTTGTTGAGTCTCAGTATAATTATAATGTACTAGGTTCTACCAGCGGCTTCTCCCGCGTCGAATTATTGCTTCCCTCATTATAAATTATAGTCTATATCTGTAACAAACATCCATTCAGCCAAACTTTCGCATTTATAATATTAGTAGGATGGGCACTCCATCACATAACGTACAATTTTGATTTTGTGGCTAGTTACTGATCGCAGTTCCTTTTCTTTAGATGGCTTTTATAGGTCCAAACTACAAAAATCGTTATCTAATGACTAACACCAATGACTAAATCAAGCTTCCATACCTTATGCCTAACTCTGCTGCCGCGAACCCTCGCGGCTCTGCCCGGGGGTGGAGGACACTGGAGGATAAATTCGAAAGAGTTACCTCGCCCCCGGGCGCGTAGGGCAGGGAGGAACAGGGGTGGGTTTTAGTCAGTAAGAGTCTGACACGCCCTTCCGCTCCACCCTATCGTTATTAGGAGACTGGGTAAACTTCTGGAGTAAGTACCAACTGCATTTTATAGATTTAGAATAAAATTTTCTTACAAAGAGTTGGTTAAAAATGTTTTTCGTTTGTTTTAGGACAAGTCCGCCACACTATTCCCGAACCACTGTAACTCCTGTAAGTCAGAATCAACAGTGGCGACCACCAGAAAAAAACGCTGAGACAATGAAGCTCGTCGAGTCCCAGAGAAACGATTAAACTGTCTTGGGTCCCGCAACGAAAAGAACAGCAGAGGTTGAGTGTGTAGGAACCTACTAACAAAGTCACAAATCGTAAAAAAAAACTTGCCCTCACTCATACCTATTCTCCCTAGTATCTACCTATAAAGAAACCAACCTACATGTGTACGAGGAATTTATAGTTTGTCCAGGACTATTGGCCATTTTGTAGGTTGACAGCAACACATAAAACGTACGTTGACGTAGAAAAGAAGAAATAAACATCATACCTACTCGTACCAATAACATCGGCCCTCCAAACGCTAAAAAGATCACGCAACCTCGCATTGTCTCAAAAAATATCTTCTTTCTCTTCAAAAAAATAAATCGCCAGTAAAGAAAATTGGATTCGAATACAACAGTACGGATAGCAATCAAATCCGGATTGGTCCGGCTCGTCCCGATTCTTGGAGCCAATGTGATTAGATTGGCAGCCATTTTGATTCCAATATGGAACATAATTGGCGCCAAAGTGTTATGATCTGGTACAAAATGGCGGGACTGTTGGCGGGTCTAAGTTTCGTATTTGTTCGGGAATTCTAAACCGCCATTAGTCTAAAGGAGATTATATCTTCATATGGCCCCAGATCGATTAAATGACGTTGAACGTAAACTGCCTAGTGCAAACACCAGAATCCTTTTGCTTATCTGACTCAAAAACTACCAGTTTGTATTGTGTAACCCACAGTGTAACCTCTCCCCTCCCTCCCAAACTAAGGTAACTGTCTGTGGCCTTGCCTAAAAGTCCCAAAAAAAAGCCTTTTTAACCGACTTCAAAAAGAAGGAGGTTATCAATTCGGATGCTTATTTTTTTTTTAAGTATGTATTCGTATGTTCGGGTTCGGGCATAACTTCGTCATAATTATATAGACGGATTTGCAAAATTCTTTTTTTGTTCGAAAGGGGTTTATTCCGAAATGGTCCCATTTAAATTTCATATAGATCTGGTGATGACTTTCGGAGACAGACAACGGAACTCTTCAAAAAAAAAAACGGTCGAATTGAGAACCTCCTCCTTTTTTTTGTCAGTTAAAAATGACAGCACATCAACCGCGATTGCTGCTATCGTATAAATATGCATTGTTAACACAATTTAATGGGGATTCACAACTAAAAAGTGAAAAATAAAAACTTTTTTACAAAAATAGAGCCGTCTTCCAAAAGATGTGCAAAATAACTTTAATTTCGGAAGTCGCACACCGACTTCCGAAATGAAAGTTATTTTGCACTTTTTTTGGAAGTCGGTTCTTCTTTTTGTAAAAAAAAGTATATAATAATATTTTTTTTATTGGGTGGGAAATCATCAAATTAACTTCTCCCGCTCTGGGTGGAGCGGGATAGTGTCTGATTCTTACTGACTAAAACCCAGCCATGTTTCTTTAGTTGCCTGTGCCAGGGATGACTGTTTCGATCACTTCCGACACTATCATTAAAATCCACCTTACCATAAAGATTTTTAGGTACCTACCTACTGTTATAATGACATTTAGGTAATGTTGTGTAAAAAACTGTATATATACAGCATGTAACAAAAACCCTGTCCGATCCAATAAAGGCGTATTTCTGGTTTAACATACGTACTAGAAAAAGTTGTGAAAAAAATGTAACTACAAATCAAAAGATAAAGATTTTTTATTTTTATAAAATATGCGAAATTTAACACTAAAAAATGGCAAATTTTCATAAGTTGACAACACTCCACCAGCCGGCGAAATCTTTTCATTTTTACCTATTTTTAACCGACTTCCAAAAAGAGGAGGTTCTCAATTCCGTTCGATCTCAATGTTACCCGATTTCTCCGTCAGTTGTGAACCAATTTTCAAAATTCTTTTTTCATCTGAAAGAATATACTCCCAAGGTGGTCCCATATAAATTATATCGAAATTGCTTCAGCGTTTTTTGAGAAACTGAACAAAAACGGAAAATATGTGTACCTCGATGACGTTTTGATGTTCTCCAAATGTTTAAATTCCACGTTCCATTATATTGGGGTTTTTAGTTCTGGGGTATAACAACTAAAAAGTGAAAAATAAAAAACTAAAAAACTTTAATTTCGGAAGTCGGTGTCAAATAACGAAGAAGTAAAAATACAAACACCGTTATTTATAGATTTTTAGTGTATTTTTTTTTGGAAGTCGGTTGTTTTTTTTTTTATTTAAACGATAGGTACCGCCCTGCACTAGCCGCGCTGTAGGTAGGTACTCTGTCTTGCTCAGGCGGCATGTATGACACGAAACAGTAGGTGAACTTTGTCGAGCGCTCAGTGTTGCCTTTGATAAGCTATTCTTTTTTTTTTCATTGGGGAAAAATAATTATCTTGTATCCATTAAATGATTACGTATATGTGTACGCAGTACGATACCAAGTAATACCCTTCAGGATCGGACTGGGTTTTTTTTACATGCTGTATACGACGACGGCTATCCTCTAAACATCACCATGTCTAAAAATATTTTCTGTTTCATACTTTTCAGAGCACGATTTTTTATAATCAGGTTTTAGTTTTTACTTATTTTTCATTTACATCTTTTAACGTCACATGCTTCCAACGAAACCTCATTCGACACATTATGACAAGTGCCTACTTAGTTTAGAAGTTATGAGGGAACAGATTAACATACATACATAAGTACTTACGTATCTAATTAAATTCATATTTACATACAGTAGGTAGGTACTTAAGTGAAAAAATGCAAGGATAAAAAAAAACAATATTTTTGCGATTTTTCATAAGGCCGTACGTTTGTTAAAAATATCGTATCGGAGTCGCAAAGCAAGCAATTTAATTCTTTTTTTTTTGGTCTACTGACCAGTAGCAGTAGTGGTGGCACATGGAGTAATATGACAGAAAAGGGAGTTAATGGTAACGTGACGGCTGAAAGGACTGAATGGAAGAAAAAAACGTGTTGCGCCGACCCCAAGTAACATGGGATAAGGGCAGGAAGATGATGAATGTGGTGGCACATGGAACGGATACCTAACTTGGCTATTCAGCTTTAATTTACTTTTTTGAAAACCTTGATTCGATCACGTATCACTGAGAGATCGGACTTTGAATGGAAAAGTATAGTTTTGTCTTTGATCATCGATATCTCACCAGCCAATAATCGCGTAACGTGACGTTAAATAAAACGTAGTTCGCAATAAAAGTGTGAAAAATAATGTACGTGACTACCACAGGACCACCAATGCCAGTCGCTTCCATATTTGGTAAATAATTAGTACTCAATTGGTACTAATTAGTACTCGAACAACAGAATTGGTACCTACCTTAGTAGTTTTCGAGAAAATCAACTTCGAAGGTGGTCCGGCGGTAGTCACGCTCCGTTCAGCAGGACCACTATGAGCGCCGAAAAGGTATCAAAGGTATCACAGGACGTGGGTAACGATTGGTTATTTTTTCCTTATTACACAGGATGTAACGGAAAGGTGTGGTCATATTTTAAGAGCCAGTTCTGCCCATGAAAATTAACAACTTTCTCGAGGAAAAAATTGAAAATTCCCAAAAAAAAAATTGGACTTTCCATATAAAGTTATTATCAGCTGATCAATATTTGTATGGGAGGTAAAAAAATTTTTTTAGAATTTCTTCGGATTTTCTTGAATAAAGTTGTTCATATCGATGGGCAGATGCAGTTCTTTAAATATGACCACATCTTTCCGTTACACCCTGTATACCTAGGTACACAGTCTGTATAAAAACTATAAATATTGAACTGTTTATTACTATTCCGACAAACATAAATTTATGTGCACGAGTGTACATGCACTTATCAGTTCAATACCATTGAACATAATTTGGTTGGGTTACACGCGGAGATTTAGTATGGAAAAGTAATGAAAGCTAATTTCTCGTAAACACCACTTAGGAATCTGAATTTTCGGTCACTATAACTTCTTTAAGGGTAGGTACTATTTTTTGTACTAAAATTTGGGCAAAATTCACGGAGTTTTTAATGGAGAAATCTTGAAATGAAAATTTAACACCGTGACTGTACCGTGTATGTCTCGTAAACTACTGAAGTACTATTTTTGAATTTTCGGTACTAATTTTTTCTTGCAGGGTACTAATTCTTTATTTATGTTTGAGGAAAGCGACAAGCTCCTCAAACTTTTAATCAACATTGAAAGTCATGGTCCTGCTGAACGAACGCGCGTACGTAATCATCTTTGATTTCTCGATAAATACAAATGTTTCAGTTCTGATTTTTTTATATGAATCACATAAAAGGGTACTAATTATTTGTAGGTATACTTAGAATAGCTGCAGCATGCTCTCTTTTTCGGCGCTCACGATCGTCCAGCTGAACGGAGCGTGACTACCGCCGGACCACCTTCAAAGTCGATTTTCTCGAAAACTACTAAGGTACCAAATCTGTTGTTCGAGTACTAATTAGTACCAATTGAGTACTAATTATTTACCAAATATGGAAGCGATTGGCGTAGGTGGTCCTGCGGTAGTCACGTACATGAAAAATACTGAGACTTTCTTTTGCATTTTTTCATTTTTAACCGACTTCGAAAAAGGAGGAGGTTATCAATTCGGATGTTTGTATTTTTTTTTTTTTTTTTTTTTTTTTTTTTTTTTTTTTTTTTTTTTTATGTATGTTCGGGCATAACTCCGTCATATATTGACGGATTTGCAAAATTCTTTTTTTGTTGGAAAGGGGTTTATTCCGAAATGGTCCCATTTAATTTTCAAAAAGATCTGATGATGGGTTTCGGAGACAGACAACGGAACTCTTCAAAAATTGACAGCAAATCAACCGCGATTGCTGCTATCTTATGGCTATGAATTGTTAACACAGTTTAACGGGGAACCACAACTAAAAAGTAAAAAATAAAAAACTTTTTTACAAAAAAATAGAACCGACTTCCAAAAAAAGTGCAAAATAACTTTAATTTCGGAAGTCGGTGTCAAAAAACGAAGACACAAAACAGGAACACCGACTTCCGAAATTAAAGTTATTTTGCACTTTTTTTGGAAGTCGGTTCTATTTTTTTGTAAAAAAGTTTTTTTCTTAAAGATGATCCGATAAGAGCATAAAACCTGATTCTAGAAATTCAATCGCTTTAAGCAAAAAAACAGCTTTCTGGAGTAAATTGAAGTTCTATAGGGTATTTGTATTGGGTAAAAGGCACACTTAAATTTAGTACTTTTTTCGATATTTATAATTAAGTGTTTTATTTTTCAAAAATCTACCAAAAGCCCTTTTTCTTGCTTTTTCAAACCCACCTTCAAATTACTGCGCAATCATTGCTTGCTGAGTTCACGGTATTCATTAAAATAGCGCCATCCACATACCTAGGGCCTCCCTCTCCTACCTCTTAAGGCGCTATTAACTGGCAACGACCTTGAGTGGTCAGCTTGCGTGTTCTGTGCTGAGCTCACGTAACGCGTCGTACGTCCACCCAGTAATAGGACTCGCCCATCAAGGAGCGCTGTCCGCAATTAGACACATTATTAATTTATTATACATAAAAGAACAAGTATTATACTAAAACACGTATACTAAACTATAAATTAATTAAATGGTCTTTAAAATGGTGAAGGCTTCATAAAAATACGCTGAATAGTTTTTGCGTGATTCTCAATTTTTTATCTGCGTTAGACATAACTTTACAAATTAATTATGTTATAAAAATATAATTTAAAATATTCACATATCAAATTACGAAAGAAAATTGTCTAAGAGTAACAATTTTTTTTTTCATAGAAAGAAAAAATTTGTTAACTGACACTGTTAACAAGAGACTTTAAGTTTCAAAGAAGAATGCCAATTTTTCACCAACGTATACATATGAAATATGTCTTAAAATTCAGCTAATTTAATTGTCTATTAATTACATATTAAATCACAATGTTAAATGAAGCGCCGGAAAAAAACAAATCAATAAATGCTTATTCTACGTCAAGGGTAAACGTATTAGGTACCATGTTTTGAACGCATCTCAACTACACTTTTTACGAAGTTTCATTTTACACACTGCTAATTGACTTTAACAACAATTATGTTTCTGAGTTTTCTATATTACTCGTATTTTACATTTTATTTAATCAGTAAGTATTTCTTTATTAAATTAATCTGTCTTTGTATAATACAGATTAATTAAAAATAACATAATAATTAAATAAATTAATCATGCAGTATAAAATTTGACATTTCGTCACTCAATTTATAATGACAATCATCGAGAGTCTAAGCAGTGACCACAGAGTACATTATAATATATGCAGTGACGTAAAGTTGGTTTTAAAGAATTCACATAGTAAAAAAGACGTTTAAGACCATATCTAGGTAAGTAATCCTTTTTTTAGGTTAAAATTCGAGCGTTAATAATTAGTTCTAGCACATTTATTTCTATATTACCTATTTGATATTGGCAAATCCTAACCTAAAAGTAACAAATATTCTTGGTTTTGGTAGCATTTAAATTGTAAAAATGACTATTTGACATTACTTTCTAAACTTACAGGTAACTTATTCTTCCTACTATACCTTATAACTATACTACATTAACCCTTATAGTCCCGATGACAACCCAGGTTGTCATCGGGCTTCTTCGACAACCCGGGTTTGTCCCCGGATCTTAAGAGGTAGGAGGCTGGTTTTTTTTGTTTTCAAACTCAGTTGAGTTTCGGATCCTAAGAGGTTAAATTTTTTTCCAAGCTAACGTTAACCTTGGGTTGTCGAAGAAGCCCGGTGACAGCCCGGGTTGTCATCGGGACTATAAAGGTTAACTTTCATTATCAGGTTTTTAAATATATGGGAAGTGTGCATTGTTCTTTCTTTTTTGCGACTCCGATACGATACCTTTTATCAAACAGCCGGCCATTTGAAAAATCGCAAAAAAAATGGATTTTTTTACCTACCTACTTGTAGGTAAGTATACATACAGGTTAAAATCATTAACCTCCTTTTGGTTTCGCCGTAGTAGTCGTAGTCGTTCTGTACATTTTTGTCCGTTTATCTCGAATAAATGTGTGAAACAGCGGTTTTACATTTTTTTAGAGGTTAATATTTGCATTTTAAATCACGTTTATTTAGGTTGATACTTATGCCTGTAAATTGTAGATAAACACACTAGAGATGCGAAAGAAAATATTCAAACAGCAAAGCTACTAGCTGCGCAGGTAATAAATCAATCATTTAGGCAGCTAACAGCTACCACACACTACAATACCTACATGCCTTTCTAAGAAGAATCTATTGTCGCCAACCAAGAATTTGTGAGAGTTAATTCAGATAAATGGCTTCTTTATAACTATGCTATATTGCTGTTGTTTCGTGTTATTTGTTGAAGTTGAAGCAGAAACAGATTACAATAGAGTTAAGATTATGTATCTACTAGCTTATTAAACCGCAATTTTCCTGGATAAAAACACATAAGACTCAGCAGTACCGTAGCTTCATCATCATCATCATTCCAGCCGAAAGACGTCCACTGCTGGACTTAGGCCTCCCCCAAGTGTCGCCACATCGGCTGGTACTGTACATCTCGCAGCCATCGGATTCGCGCGACTCTCGTTAGGTTTTCGGTCCACCTTGTGGGAGGCCTTCTAACGGCCTTGTCTTACCTACGGGCTAAACAATATTACGCATCCCCAGAAGAAGGCAACATAGTTCTGCGACTTTCTTCAGCCTTATTCAAGTCCTATGTTATAGGGCTCGAACGTACGATACTGATCTACTAATCCAGACTCCGGACTGGTACTGAGAAAGTATTACCTTTTTTTTTTTTTGTTGGGTGCAAATCATCCAATGACTTCTCCCGCTCTGGGTGGAGCGGGAGGGCCTGTCAGACTCTTACTGACTAAAACCCACCCCTGTTCCTTCCCTGCCTGAGTGCCCAGGGGTGCGGTAACTCATGTTGAGAATATATCTGCTACCCCTAGGCACGCAGGCACCGGCCACGATGGGCCCCGTCAGTGGTGGGTGACAATCATCTCTTTGAGGCGCGCGTGGAACACTACGCGCCGTCGAATCACGGACCTGGTACTGATCGGACGGCGAGCTACCCACTGCTCGCCGTTCGCAGGCCCGGGTCTACGGTGGCCGGTGATCGTCTCGCGACGTTTCACGCCCAGTGCCTCTCCTGCGGTGGTAGCGGCCGGGGCCGTGAGGCCCTTGAGCTTCCCTCACGCGCCCCGCCTCCGCCTCCGCGAGTTCGCAGAAGGAGGAGACTGCTTCCCATTCCCTCTCTCTCCGTACCATGGCCTGAACCAGGGCCGGGATCGCATCCACGAGGACACGGCGGTGCTCCGCCCAAACGGGGAAGACCTCCACCGTATGCTCCACCGTGTTCTCTGGGCGATCCGCACAGTGGTAACACCCGGGCGTTTCCTCTCGCCTGATCTGATGCAGGAACCTCCCGAAACAACCATGTCCGGTGAGGACCTGCGTCAAGCGGAAGGTGAGGACGCCGTGACGCCTCTCCAGCCACTCCTCAAAGCAGGGCACTACCGCCGCAATGGTGGCGTACCCAGCGCCGGGTTGCGCGACAGTCGCTGTCTCCATGTCGCTATGAGATCCTGCTGGAGCTTCGTCCGCCGAGCCGCGAGGTGTCACGGAAGCGTAGTTTTGCCCCGGCGTTTGGCCTCCTCGCGCCACACCCAGAGCAGCGCAAGTCCCAGAGCAGCGCAAGTCCCAGAGCAGCGCAAAAGTATTAGCTTGTAATTTAAACCAAAAACCTGTAGTATTGAGCAGTCGTATTGCGATTAACAAGGCAGTCAGAGAAAATGTCATACAAACAATTCAAATAGGTAATGATAGTTTAAACCGACAGGAGAGATCATGCAAGACCTAAATTCGCATGACCCAAGAGCAACCACATTTCCGTAGTAACTTCATTTCCAAAGTAATAACCCACACCTTCCAAGTTTATATAATCCTTCAAATACCTTACCCTCCCAGTGACCGAGAAACTGGGGCTCATTTTAAGCCACATTTAAATCACTTTCCAAACGCCATTTTCATCTAAACCTCATTGATATACAGAGGCCACATGTGTAAGTACTATTGAATCCTCAAGTCCCTTTTAAAACTCTTCAACACGTGTTTCAAAGTTCAGGGACTGAACATTGTTCGTCGCGCAACAGAGATGGAAGCATACACGTTTGGTTCTATCTCTGTCTCGCAACAACGACTATAGTTTTAGTTCTATTGAGCGGAAATAGAATAGAGGGAGTTTAGAAGGTCTAGTCATGTGGAAATTATGATAAAATAAGCTTTTGCACACGTACTATGTACCTACACAGAAGGTAGGTTTAATCCTGGCAATCCATTGTTGAAAACCTTGACCTAGTTTGACTGAAAATAAAATACAGTCGAAACTGTTCAAATCTGATGAAGCAAGTCTTTGGTGAAAATCGTACGGCAGTCTTGCCTAGAGCCCTTGATAACAGTATAATTTATTTCATCAAAAGTATTTATTGGTGTGGATTCTGTTTAGTACGAACTAAATTTAATTTAAGCTATTCCTATCTTTTTCTCTCTAATAAAACAAGAGACGGACGTAAATTAGAGCTGTCAAATTTAGTTGAACTAATATTTCCATACAAATTAAGTGTACCTACTTACACGTAAAAACTTGTCGATTAAAAACACGGTGATGCGCAAGGCGTAAACTAGTTTGACATCTCTAACTTAGTTCATAGCTATAGCCGTCCTTTTCTCGCACTGCCTTTTAGTAAAAGACAGCGATTCTCTAATTTTAGTTTAGTTATTATTAAGAGAATCGGCACCATTATCAAATCATGTGTAGATTTTATGCCCTTCTCACAAATGGACGAGCAGTCTTGTGGCTCAGTGGTAACGGCCTCAACTTAGAAATTGCACGTCGTGGGTTTAAACCCAGGCAGGCGTTTTAGATAGAGTAATATTTTTTTTTTCGTTTTATTCTGTTTTATCATCTCAAAACGGTGAAGGTGAAACCCTAGCGGACCCTGTCACTGCTTGCTGACATCTCTTCCAGGCGGGTGTGAAAAACAACGCGCCGTCAACCCGGGCCTGGTCCTCATCGGACGGCCAAGCTATCCATTGCTCGCCGTCCGCGTCCCGCGCCTATCGGATTGCGACTTTAGACGCGACGCCCAGGGCGTCTCCTGCAGCGGCTAGAGGCGTGAGGGCGCGAGGGTTGCCTCTCCGTTATGCGTCCCGCCTCCTCTTCCGCGAGCATTACTGCTTCGCAGAAGGATTCAACAGTGCTAGAAGTCATCCTTGTATTAAGTAGGTAGGTACTGCTGTCAGTCCATCAAGTAGGTTACTGTACTAAGAATACACATACATGTCTCATCTGAAATTCCATATTCCGTGGTGATGGGATTTTCGGAGCTAACAACGAAATATTTTCTCATCAATGCCTAGACAAAGTGAGGTTCTAAAAGTTACCTAAAACAATTTTGCCAATAAGTCCTAAATGAATGGACATGACATGCGCTATCGTAATGTCACGTGGTCAAACTCAGAATTTTGATAATCGTTATCGCTGACAGAATGTTGATATGGTTGAGCGATCAGAGCCTTTAGACAAAATACTTTTCTGTTAACGTTAACGCTAACGCTTCGTGCAATATGTATGGCAACGACATTACTGGGCGTGAGTCACGTGTCAGTTCTCTCCGCAGGTAATGTCCTTGCCATATCTACATTTTTTGCAAGAAGCGTTAGCGTTAGCGCTGTTATAAAAGTTATTTGGGTAAGGGGGCAGTTGCTTTGCTGCGTGTAGCAGTAACATTCCCGCACGGGACAAATTTTATAAGTGAGTTTACATGTTTGTGAACGCACCCAGGCATATCTTTTAAAAAAGATAAGATTTTTTTTTTCAACATATTCGTCCCACAATAGGAATTACTCCTGTACCGTGGGTGCAGTCACAAACATTCAAATTCTCATGCGCAAGACACCCAGACCCGGAACAAATATCTTTAGGCCATACAAAACTTTGTTCCGTGCGGGTATCGAACCCGCGACATGCAGCACGGCAGCCGATCGCTGAACCACTGCGCCAACCGTGCCGTCATGAATGAGAATGTCAGTGTCCAGAGCCCAAGGATTTCTAGTAGGTACCTACCAACTACAAGCAAAACAAAACAGTCCAGGACAAGAATGTATCTTCAAGTGGAACTTCTGCGACCCCTTTCTTTATGCCACATCCCACAAATGTGTCGAAACAATAGAAGTTTTGAGTACACTCCGCAAGTTGTTCAAATACCACGAGATTTGCATGTACAGAACGGTCCTTAGTTTTAGATTGATACCTATTGATTCGTTGGAAACAAATGACTTTGATTGGGCGGTAGTTCGAGGAGCATTGTTTTATTTAGGTATTGAAGAGTTGCAGATGTTATAATTATTTTGGGGTTGTAGTTAATAATGGCGGTTTTCAATCGACTTGTTAGAGGAGAACAAATTTGAATAATTACTGTAAAAATTGTGTTCCTTGCGAAGTTTGTGTGTTGTTACATAGAATGGTCGATTTTGGAATGATTTGTATTAACGGTGTGGTTTTAAAGATGTATGCAGAGTTGGGCGTAATCAACTACTTTTGTAATCGGATTAATAATCTGATTGAAAGTAATCATGAATACATCAATCATGATTACTTTTAATCTTGATTACTTTCAATCATGACTACATTTGTAATCATTAGTTTTGATTACAATAGTCAGTAATCTTAATTACATGGGTAGATTTGATTAATTTTTTAAGCATATTTTTAATAAATGCGGTTCTATATTCAATCAGTATGTATCTTGTATGTCTGCGTTTTTCTAAAAACTTCTGATCCAATTTGGATGTCATGGACGTTTTGTACTCTTTCGTTATTTAAATCCTTAAGTAAATTCGAAAAAGAATTTCTGCGTGCTCAATTGCATTTCGAAGATACGGCACGCGGGGTGCGGGAGTTGGGTGGGGTACGGGGTACGGCCAGGACCAGGATCGGGATGTATCGATGCTAAATCGATACCCTGAAATTAAAAGTGTTTTTAAAAAATATAACACTCCTCTTCCGTCATCGGGTCCTGTCGAAAGACTTTTCTCATATGCGACCATGACCAATTTACCTAAATCACACAGACTTTCGGATGAGATGTTTGAAAAGAGGGTGCTTTTAAAATCTAATTTAAGCCACACATGGCACACATAAAAAAAATTCTTGATTGTTTTCTTAAGTATAATAATTATTAAAAAAAATTAATTCATGAGACTGATCAAAAAATAAAGATGATTTACAATGTTAATGATTTTATTTTTCGAATTCCTAAATGTAGTTAGTATGCATCAATCAACTGCCCGGGGGTGGAGGATAAATTCGAAAGAGTTACCTCGCCCCCGGGCACTCGAGGCAGGGAGGAACAGGGGTGGGTTTTAGTCAGTAAGAGTCTGACACACCCTTCCGCTCCACCCTAGAGCGGAAGAAGTCATAGGATGATTTCCCACCCCCCAAAAAAAAAAAAATGCATCAATCAAAAAAGTAATCAAAATAACGATTACAAACTAATAATCATTAATCACCGATATGATTACTTTCTTGATTAATTTCCGTAATCTGTAATCTTGATTGATGATTACAAAATGTAATCGTAATCCTTAATCATTAATCTGATTACAATTTGCCCAACTCTGGATGTAGGTATGTAACAACACGGGGTCTCATCTCGAACAAATAAAATTTAGTTCAAATAAATGTCAATAGATGGCGTAATATGCATCGATTTCGTATTGAAGTTGTAACATAATTATATTTTGAAAAAAAAAATATGGTAAAAACTGTATTTCCTTATTTAATTAATAAACTACTCTGAAGCATAAAATTGTGGAGTAATTAGCTCCTTATTTAAATTTAGATGTTTATTGGAAGAATCCTTAGGCATTTGGGGGCACGGCAGTGCCCCCGCCAAGTCGAGCGCGAAGCAACACTGCCGCACCATCCTTTTTTGGAACCATTTCGCCGCATGTTCAGGCCCCTATTTGAGAACCTCTGGATGGGACCAGAACGCTGAAATTTTCGTCATCTAGTAAGCTATAATCACACACTTAAAATCCAAAATTTCAAGTCGGTAGATCATTTAGTTCCGAAGCTAAGCGAAAGCAGTTTCGCATTTTCGACACTGACTCACTGATTATCAAAATAGAACTGGTACTTCCCATTGACCTAGAGCGATGAAATTTGGTACAGAGGTAGAGTTTAACGCCCACATAGAGGAAAAACTATCAAAACTAAGATCATGGAAGATCTGGACTACCTGGTGAGCCGGATGAGAAACCGTAAGAGCACACCCAAACTATTAGCGTTATCGATAGACTGTCTTTGCAAAATTTATTCTGCGTAGTGGGACTCTGCTTTTAATATGAATATAAAATATAAATTCTGCAAAAAGAAGGGAAATCCCACCGAAAACATTCTGTAAAAATATAGCCAAGTCTCGATGAAGCTGCTTGTTTATCTCTGAAAAGTAATGAAATCTCTAGACAAAGTTGAGCCAAGTCTAAGGTTCCATAATGCAATTTCTTTATTATTATATAATGTTATGTGACTTAGCCGTTGACCTGTACCCACTAACGTGTATAAAATGTTCAACGGACTTGGCTCAACTTTGTCTAGAGCTTTCATTACTTTTTAGAGATAAACAAGCAGCTCCATCGAGACTTGGCTATTTTTTTACAGAATGTTTTTGGTGGGATTTATATTTCTTGTACCAATAGATGGCGCTGTTTGAAGTTTTAGAGTTTATCCATTCACCTCTTTAAAATTTGTATGATGACACATTTTGAAACAGTAAAACTGTTATGAAGTGCTAAAAGCACTATAAAGTAATTCCTAAATGTGTGAGAAAATATTGGTAAGACTTTATGTAAATTCATTCAACTAGCAAGCCATCGCTGCTAACACCATCTGGCGAGGTGTAGAGGACGGGCCCGAACGAAGGACAAATGTTGTTTGTGCAAGTCGAAAACCCGTAATTACGGCGGTACCGTTTCTTTGTATTTGATGAGGCATCTGTACGCTAGTATTATATTAACTGTGGTAATAATAATAACCAAAGTTGAAAATTGTATGCATGTATCCACCAACCCGCACTGGGCTCGCGAGTTCGATTAAAGCCCATTCCCTCTCACAGAGAGGAGGCCTATATCCCAGCAGTCCGCACGTAAAGCTAGATGGTTTGGTCAGGTTGAGAGGATGTCTGAAAGACGACTAACAAAAGGTATTTACATGGCAGGCATGAGTGGAACGCTGGGAGGGTACTTACGTCCTAGAAGGACACACATCGATCTCATAGGTGGTGTTAATTTATATATATTACGATTTACGAATGAATAAACGGAATAATAATAAACGTTTATTTATAAAAAGAGACACAGTTACAATGAAAATATCTTAACAATTAGAATAGCACAGCTGTTGCATATTTGCCTGAACTACCTTGAACCTGTGTTTCAGCCTGGACAGTTCATAAATACCTTATTATAGTTATAAGTAAATTAACAGTGTAAATGACTAAAATTAAAACTTACATAAAAGTAAAAACAACATGTTAGCGGATTATTTGTTGCCAATAAGTAAATCTTCTCTTCCGTCTGTGTGTCATAAGCAATGCATCTTAGAAATAATATTACAGTTCTTTTACAATAATTAAGTAGTTGAAAATAAGAAAATGGATGAAAAAAAGATTACATGTGGCGGAGATGAGAGTGTTGAGATGGATGTGTGGAGTAACGAGAATGGATAAAGTGAGAAATGAGTAGATTAGAGGTACCTAGTTTAAAAGTGGCGCCAGTCACAGAAAAGTTGAAAGGGAACCGCTTATCTTGGTATTGTCATGTAAAGAGGAGTGATGAAATACATGTGACTAAAAGAGTCATGAATATAAATGTGGATGGAGGGAGAGGGAGGCCAAAGAAAGGATGGATGGATTGTGTGAGGAGTGATATGAAAGAAAAGGGAGTTAGTGATAGCGTGACGGCTGACAGGACAGAATGGAAGACAAAAACACGTTTTTTACACGTAACATGGGATAAGGGCAGGAAAAAGAGATGATAAAGTAGTTTAAAAGAGTTAAAATAGTTCAACTTATAGATAGCGTTCTTAGTTTTATATTTAACCTATTTATTGTATAGAAATGGGCCTAAAAATTAAAATAATCTTTCTGCAAAGACATTTTTTGAGGCTGAATAAGAAATGCACACTATATCATTCCGTCTCCTGTTAGTACTACCACCATTGTACGAAAGCATAGTAGGTATGTTGTTTTAATACTAACTGCAAAATTAAAAGCTGGCGAAGTCAGTATTTTGCAGGATTTATATAGATAATTTAGGGAAAGAAATGGATGGCAGTTTGCTACTTATAAAATTGCTCTTTCAAGAGGAAGCAAGAGAGTTTTTGATGCACCACCCCATGAAGTGATGCAGTATTTAATTATAGACTTCTGGCTTCATTAACTTGAAATGTTATTTATAAACCAATTAGCAAGTGTCTGCATTTAGTTAGCTTCTTCAGTGGAAAAGTTTTAACTTATTAACATCTTATCTAATGCATAATTTTAAGTGGTAATTACTCTAGTAGTAGGTAGTATTCGTATGTGCATTTCGACAGTATGTCCCACATCATTCGGATTTTCGGTTAAATAAACCATCCCGAGGACCTAAGGTTGACCATTCTATAGTTTTTCCGACACAACGGAGAGAGATCAGGTGGATTAGCGTGCACTAGCTTTTGACATTTTTAAGTGCCCATGTTGGTGTCAATGAAAAATAAAATATTTTAAATTCTCGTGTTTTACGCTGGTCACAATTTAACAAAAAAAGAGGTACTTACTAAGTAATTTTATTTACAGGTCTTCTTAGACAGAAGCGTGGGCTTCTCAACGGCTTGGTTAATTTCACTGAAAAATTTGTTAAGGATGCGTCGGTTGTTGTAAAAACAACTATTTTCCAAAAAAAAACAACCGACATCCAAAAAAAAAATACACTAAAAATAAAAAAATAAACTTTAATTTCGGAAGTCGGTGTTTGTATTTTACTTCTTCGTTATTTGACACCGACTTCCGAAATTATAGATATTTTTTAATTTGTAGTGTTTTTTTTTTTTTGAAGTCGGTTTTTTTTTGTAAGTAAAAGTTTTTATTTTTCACTTTTTAGTTGTTATACCCCAGAACTAAAAACCCCAATACCTACCTACTACCACCTACCAACAATTTGATAGGTGACTTGACAGCCATCAAAGAAGAAATTAGCAAAGAAGTTAAAGAAAACATAGAATAAATGCTCAAATAAGCGGAAAGTACCTACTAAAATCAGCCTGGAAGATTTGATTGAAAAAATTAAGAACATACCAAGTGAAAACAATCGTGGACAAAATTGCCTCTCAACTTGTTAGCTTTTTAGCAGTTCAAGACAGCACTTGATAAACTACTGTATTCGAATATGGTAAACTGCATTACGGAAGTCGCTGCATCAGATGCTGCGAGTACCTACTGACTCATCGACTGAGAGTAAAAGTATGTCTCTCATAAAAATATTTTAACCATTGACAGGCCTTTAATTTTTTTATTTTGGTGTTAGTACTTCGTAAATAAAACTTAAAAAGAAATCGTAAATCTTTGGACAGCCGTTAGGAGCAATCAGAGGCCCGGAAGACTGAAAACCAGTCTTATCACAGGGCATCGTGATACCTGTTAACAGGGCTATGGAGGTCAAACAGGCAGTTGCTCCATGACAGGTCAGGATCAGGTGAATCCGGTTAGATTGGAAGCCAGCCTCGTCACAATATGACATGGCAAGTCAGAAAAGAGTGCCCCTTTCAAAAGTTATCCATTGTAAGCACCTCGGTGTGATACATGAGTCGCACTCAGTGCGGTTTTCAAATCTTCGTAACATTTGTTTTTCTACACGAACGCATCTCAATGAATCACCATGTTCATCATGTATATCAACCAATTAGCAAGTGTCTGCATTTATTTAGCTTCTTCAGTGGAAAAGTTTTAACTTATTAACATCTAATGCATAACTTTAAGTGGTAATCACTCTAGTAGTAGGTACTATTCGTATGTGCTTTTGACAATATGTCCCACGTCATTCGGATCTTTGGTTAAATAAACCATCGCGAGGACCTAAGGTTCACCATTCTACTGTTTTTCCGACACAACGGAGAGAGATCAGGCGGGTTAGTGTGCGCTAGCTTCTGACATTTATAAGTGCTTGTGTTGTTTTTAGTGTGGCTTGGTAAATCTCACTGAAAAATTAGTTAAGGATGCGTCGGTTTTTATAGAAAATGTAGTGGACATAATCAGTGACCTAGTGAATGGACTTCTCAAAACATTGGGCGAGTAGACTTCTAAAAACAACTTTTTTTCCAAAAAAAAAACAACCGACTTCCAAAAAAGAAAATACAATCAAGTTTTAAAAATAACTTTAATTTCGGAAGTCGGTGTTTGTATTTTATATCTTCGTTATTTGACACCGACTTCCGAAATTAAAGTTATTTTTAAATTTTTAGTGTAAGACCTTAGTATTTTCTTTTTGGGAAGTCGGTTGTTGTTTTGTAATGTTTTTTTATTCACTTTTCAGTTGTTATACCACAGAACTCAAAACCCTAATAACATGGAACGTGGAATTTAAACATACTCATAATTGGAGGACACCAAAACATCATCTAGGTACACATATTTTTCGTTTTTGTTCAGTTTTTCAAAAAGCGCTGAAGCAATTTCGATAAAATTTATATGGGACCACCTCGGGAGTATATTCTTTCGGGTAAAAAAAGAACTTTGAAAATCGGTCCACAAATGATAGAGAAATCGGTGGACAAAAAATAAAAAAAAACACATACAGTCGAACATTTCATGAACAAGAACACATTGCACTGAATACATTGTAGGTTATAATTTTTTACATTTGTCACACTATAAAGCACAATTATACAGGCTGTAAGGTACATGAACGCACATACGTGTACTAGTGATTCAGTACATGATTCTGGACACCCATTTTTTTTTTTTTTTTTTTTTTTTTTTTTTTTTTTTTTTTTTTTTTTCGTCGGCCTTTTCCTAATTTTGAAAAAAAAAATTTTTTTCACTTTAAACTGTATAAAATCGTTATTCCTATCTACCCCTAAGACATTTTAAATGAAACAATAATTAATTAAATGTTTTCATTTAAAATGTCTTTGGGGTAGATAGGTATAACGATTTTATACAGTTTAAAGTGAAAAAAAAATTTTTTTTTTCATAAATTAGGAAAAAGCCGACGAAAAATTCCAACGCTAGGGGGTCCAGAATCATTCTGAATCACTAGTACACGTATGTGCGTTCATGTACCTTACACCCTGTATAGACTCTATCCCTTAAACTAGGTCTAGCCTGTATCTTAAGATATAGGGTAGAGCCATATGGGTACGACAAATACTTGACATTCTGTAACAACTGAAACAGTGTTGATATTACATAAGCTAAAGTTATTCTATGAAATTAGAGTAGGTAGAGGTTACTTAATGTCTATATATTATAATGTACCTACTCTGTGCTTAATGTGTAGTGTATGTGAGTGTTAGTGTGAGTGCGTGTGCATGAGTGTGTATATGCGTGCATGTGTGTGAATATGTGCGTCGTATTGGGATTTTATTTTTACGAGATATATGCTAGAAGATTTTCAGTTGTGAGGTAGTCCTGTTGTAGTAGCCATTAAGTGATTTTTTGTTTTAGCATGTGTCTGTTTTAATCAAGTATGTTAGTATTTTGTGTAGTTTTATATATCTATATATGTACTCGTATAAGCACCTAAGACGTAATAGTGGCGTTCGGCAAATGTAGTTTTATGAGTTACACCTGATGGTACATTTGTGCGTTTTTGTGGGTTGGATCTGGGCATGACTCTATGAGTTCTGAGGACAGACTGCAAGATGAACAGCTGTCTAACTGTTAATACCTTACATTCGTCATAGAGTTGTATGGTTGGATATAAGTACGGTTTCCTAAGACATAACTTTAACTTAGGATCTTTGAGCTCGCTCTGCCCTCAAGAGATTTGTTTTAATAACGCCACCCCATGCAGTAATGCAATATCCGATAATCAACTGAAACAGTGCGAAATAAACCATTTTTAATGTGTCTATGTCAGCCGATTCTCTAAGGGATTTAATACATATATGAGACGCATTGTCCTGCTAGTTATCATTTCTAGCTGCTTGCCCCATCGTAGGCCGTCATCTATTTGCAGACCTAGCAGTTTGAACAGCTAAATTCTGTTCAAAAAGACATTTAAAAACCTCATTTTCAGCCATCGATGCGGGCACTCTAATTACAATAATGTGAGGTTTGCGCTTTCGAGATTGGTCTGCTTGCTTAAGTTTGTCAGATCGGATGGGTTTGTATAGCTCTTGATTTCTGCTACTGGTATTGAAAAGCCATTTGCCAAACCCCATATCTAACTTTTCTGCAGAGATTAGATACTTAGCCTGATCATCTGGGCTGAATTCAGTTTTCCGTCAAAGGCACCTAACTTTTCTGCAGAGATTAGATACTTATCCTGATCATCTGGGCTGAATTCAGTTTTCCGTCAAAGGCACATCTCACACACAGCTCATTCAAGTAGGTACTGCTCAATGGACCCCAACCAGTTCTGAAAAAAAAAGACATTACTTGCGTAGCCTAGGGAGGCAGCCCCCCTAGCCAAATAACTTCTCTATTTTCGCTTACGCTAACGCTTAGTACAAAATTAATGGCAAAGACATTACCTGTGGAGAGAATTGTCACGTGACTTTATCGCAGTTAAGAGCGCATACTCGGTCCGCGCGCTGTTTGGTGCAAAAACGTGCTTTTTCAAACCAGATTGACCATCAACCACTTAACTTACAAACATAACAATTACTAGCAATTTTAGGAAATGTTGTTGTCCATGTTGATAGTTAGACTTTTTTTTCGATTAATAGAGTGTTTCTGAATACCATCAAGATAACTGAATAGAGTTTTTCTTGATTACACTTTCCGTGTCAACTTCGAAGCTGAAAATATCTGAAATTACTGACAGATCTAACAAACAAATATTTTTAACTAACTGCAAAGATCCTTAGGAATATAGTTAATTAAATGGATTTTTTTGTTTTAGGCTACTTACATAAGAAATTAAAATCCAAACAATGTGTAAAAATGCAGAAATTACAGTCGATAAAATGATTATTTTCACCAATATATCTTATTTAATTTAATATTGTTGGGAAAAAGTGACAGCAACTACTGTTGAGAATCTGTGGCATCAAGTGCTAATTATGCCTATAAAAGGAAACGTCAAACGGATGACAGCCCTTTTTTTTGCTCGCCTGTCGTCGAAGCGTTCATACGTCTCAGCTGTGTCGGAATTCTAATTCTCTTTAGTTATATTTATAAATCATTCGGTCATAATTAGTGTTTTAAGTGGTAATTGTTGATCCGTTAAAATTATTTGTTTTCATTAAACCCTCTTTAGCCATCTTTGTCATTTTTTTAATAAAACCCGCTTCTGATTCCTAAAATCAGAAGTGGGATAACCACGCGTTCTAAGCCGTTTTTGCCATCTAAATACCCAAGTGCTTGGTTATTTTATCCTGTCAAAGTGAACGTTAAAGTGAAGTGTTGTACTTGTAAAGTACAGACTTCTCAACCGTATATAAGTTTTGTTTCCTTATAAAATGTTGAGTGTGTCTTTGTTCAGAGGACGTAAGGACTCGTTGGAGCGATAATTTGCTAGTCTCAGTTCTTACGAATTGCGCCGCGATAGTTTTAATTACACGCCACTTTTTATCACGCACTACCCTCAAAATAGATTGATAGACCATAGCGACAGATTTTATAAGCATCAGTGTTTTGCGTAGAACTCGTGGCAGTTCTCGTTCTTGTAGATCAGTGTTTTTCAAACTGTAGGTCGCGACTCGCGACCCCAGGGGGTTCCAAAGTTTTGCTTGGGGTGTTACGGTCGCAAGCCAAGTAAAAAATAAAAAGCGAGGATTGCTAATCTTACACTAGAAGAAGGCCCATGCCTGTTCATTTTTCAATATTTTTAAAATCTTTGTTCTATTTTTGTTACGCAAATAGTGTAATTTGACTTGACGTTTAGGTTTCAAAATAAATCACAAGAGTGCATTACGCCCGCTCGCTCGCCGCATTGTTACGGCCCTAGGGGGTAGCCACTATTATTTTTTACTTAATAATTGGTCGCATGTTCAAAAGTATTGAAAAGTAGATATTGCAAAACTTGACGACTTGTGTGACGGTGCTCTCTGTCGAATTCATATGAGGTTAGAAGTTATTGAGCGTAAGTTACCGAGTATCAATTAGTGAACGTCCGTTGCATTCAAATACCGAAAGCCAGTTATTTTTATCAAATACGGTTGAACGAACCCCTGATTGCAAACAATGTTCAAGTTTTAAGCGGCTACACTTTTTAAGTTGAAAACTACCTACCTGTTGCAGTTTTAACTCTGGTGGGTTTGACATTCCTTTTTCGGGAAGGTAAGTCAGTAGTTACCAGGGGCGACTGATTGTACATGGTCAGGTACGGTCGAGCCCAGGGAAAGTGAATACTCTCGTTCGATCACCGGAACCTACTAACGTTACCGGTCCTGTAGTTTCTGGGGCTTGCAAGCTATTGTCGCTGTTACATTGCAGGCTATGCCTCGTAAGACAGCAAGCATATCAAGGCTGCTTCAGCCGCACTGACCAACTTTCAAGGTTGAGCAACCCTTGAAGGGGTTGGTCCGTGGATGGGTGACTGATTCATTACATACCGAGACTCCTCTGTGCCTCGGATTGGACCTGTTTCAGGATTGTGCAGTCGCTCCGTGTGAGGTGCTGGTGCTTGCCTGCATCCGCTATGTTATGCGCTGCGTGAAGCGCTATGGTGTGCGCTGTGTGAAGCGCTATGGCGTGCGCTGCATGAAGCGCTATGCTGTGCGCTGTGTGATGCGCATGGTGTGCGCTCCGTGGTGCGCGCTGGCCACTTCATGGTGCGCTGAGTGTGCGCTCCGTGGTGTGCAGTGAGGCGCTTCATGGTGCGCATGGAATGCACTATATGGTGTGCTGTGCTGCGCTGCATGGTCGCTGGGTGTGCGCTTAATGGCGTGCGCTGCGTGGTGCGCATGGTTTGCGCTCCGTGGAGAGATGCCGACTTGATGCCTGTGTCTTCATGACGCATTGCTTAGTACCGCGGGCATATGAGAGACATGCGGACTCTATGCCTCTGTCTTTATGACGTGGTTGGTAAGTGATGACAAGCAAACGTGGTGCCTCTGTCGTGGTTACATTGATGAGCATGCTAACGTTTGGGCCTCTGCTCTGTTTTGCGGTCATGGCGGAGAAATGCAGAACTTTTGGGCCTCTGTCTCAATGACGCAATGTGTCACAAATTCATAGTAAGCATAACCTTTGGGCCTCTACTATCTATTCGTGAAAACGACAAGCGAACGTTTGGGCCTCTGTCGATAACAATGTATTGCGAGTGATGGAAATCCGGATTCTATCATTAGCGATGCACTGAATGTCTTGGGTTTGAAGCGGTTTCAACTTTAAAAATCACTATTGATGGTCCTTGTTGCTGGCGCTTGAGTGCACGCTTGCGCCTGGAACACTGGACAAATTCGTGAATCCTTACTTATGAAACTACTTCAGGCTGAATAAGCTTCAAACCATAGTGGTCATGTTATTTAATTACTCATGTACTCTTATGTATTTTCAGATAATGATGATGGTCAAAATAATGATGATGGCCAGGTTGTGAGAGATGGATCTGATGGGAATGAAGTTGCGGTCGAGGACGTCACGCTATCAGGAACGGCCGTGTTAGATATTCCCCCTTCCAACCTACCCGGACCTTACGTAAGTGACCTTACGTAACATTTGTTACGACGGAGGTGGAGTATCTAGGCCGGGTGGTAAGTCAGGGTCAGGTAAGGCCGAGTCCTCGCAAAATAGAAGCCCTGGTAAACAGCCGGTCACCCCAAAACGTCAAACAAGTTCGGCAATTCTTGGGGCTCGCCGGATACTTCAGGCGATACATAGAAGGCTTTGCAGTCAAAACCGCCTGTATAGCCAAACTCACCAGAAAGGATGAAAAGTTTGCTTGGGGACCAGAACAGGAGAAAGCCCGACAGGAGATCATCGAGCGTCTGACTAGTGAACCCATTCTGGTAATATTTGATCCTAATCTAGCCACGGAAGTACATACCGATGCAAGCAGTGCGGGATACGGTGCCGTCCTAATGCAGTCTTCCACAGATGGTAAGAAAAGAGTAGTTGAGTACTTCAGCAGGGTAACACAGGCTGCAGAGCGTAAGTATCACTCTTACGAGTTGGAGACGCTGGCGGTAGTTAAGGCACTTCAACACTTCCGACATTACTTGGTGGGATTGGAATTCAAAATATTCACAGACTGCAATGCTCTAAAGGCTACCGAGCGCAAAAAGGACCTATTACCCCGCGTAGCACGTTGGTGGGTTTACTTACAGGACTTTACTTTTTCGATTGAATACAGAAAAGGTGTGAATATGTCTCACGCTGATTACTTAAGTCGCAACCCAGCGCCAGCCCACATATGCAACATCACGAAGCCTCGTAACTGGGCTCAAATAGCTCAGGTTGCGGCCGAGTTTATGGTACCCTGGCGAGGAGAGTGGTGTCCTGAAACCTGTACAGCGTTCTTTGAAAGTGAGTGTTTGCACATTTATGTTATGTTGTTGGTTAAGTCTATCTACTTGACCGTGCTACTCTTAAAACCCGATGTAGCTGTTACTGGGTTGTGTTGTTTAATGATCCGATGTAGTTGTTACTGGATTAATATGATTTAAAACCCGATGTAGATGTTACTGGGTTAGTGTTATTTATGATCCGATGTAGTTGTTACTGGATCAATATGATTTAAAACCCGATGTAGATGTTACTGGGTTAGTGTTATTTATGATCCGATGTAGTTGTTACTGGATCAATATGATTTAAAACCCGATGTAGATGTTACTGGGTTAGTGTTATTTATGATCCGATGTAGTTGTTACTGGATCAATATGATTTAAAACCCGATGTAGATGTTACTGGGTTAGTGTTGTTTAATGATCCGATGTAGTTGTTACTGGATCAATATGATTTAAAACCCGATGTAGATGTTACTGGGTTAGTGTTATTTATGATCCGATGTAGTTGTTACTGGATCAATATGATTTAAAACCCAATGTAGACGTCATTGGGTTGATATTGTCTAAAAATCCGAAGTAGATGCTACTGGATTTCTTAGAAATCGACATACTGAGGCAAGTTCATTCTGTAAGGCCTGTGGCAGTATGTAGAGGAATGTGTCCTAATTGTAATAAGTTCCTGAAACGCGCGCAACGGTTACTTCAACTTTGTATGGTTTGTGTTTGCTAAAGAGACGTCTCTGTAGGTGTTGATTCATAGTTGATGATGGATGAATGTTCGAATGATTAATTTTGCGAAATGTTTTATGAAATGTGAATTAACTGATTGAGTGATGGATGCTTGAGTTGCCTATAAAGGTTATCATCAGGTTTGATAACTGCCTTATGATTTCAGATGAATCTGATGAAGACCTAAACTGTGAAAATGATGCGCTGCCTGTACCTGGACCCAGCAGCAGGTCAAATGCGGCCGAGGACGACGCATGATCAGGAAAGGCCGTGTTGGGAAAAAGTGACAGCAACTACTGTTGAGAATCTGTGGCATCAAGTGCTAATTATGCCTATAAAAGGAAACGTCAAACGGATGACAGCCCTTTTTTTTGCTCGCCTGTCGTCGAAGCGTTCATACGTCTCAGCTGTGTCGGAATTCTAATTCTCTTTAGTTATATTTATAAATCATTCGGTCATAATTAGTGTTTTAAGTGGTAATTGTTGATCCGTTAAAATTATTTGTTTTCATTAAACCCTCTTTAGCCATCTTTGTCATTTTTTTAATAAAACCCGCTTCTGATTCCTAAAAATATAATTAATACTTATTGTAATAGTAGAACATCTTCTTCGTAGATTGCAATTTAAAAATTCAACTAAATTATGTCTATTATTTTTCTATAAATATTTTAAAACTACTATAAAACTCTGCGTGCAAATCGATTCAAATCAGTCGGCCGCGAGCTCTTCCAGAGAGAGGACACGTCACTGCGCGCTCTGACTGACCCTTGTTGACCTTTGCCGTGCGTACAAGGATAGTACAAGCATATAGAGTGATCGACAAATCTTAGTACTTTGGTAAGTAAAATATTTTCATTTTGATGACTGAATATTTTACAGTGTGATCGTAAGCACTTTGGTAGGTATTTGTTTTTTGGATGATCGACATTATTTTAAAATGACAACAAATTATGTTTTAGACGGAATGGGAAATAAAGCGAAGCTATTTTTAGGAAGGAGAAAACGCAAAAATTTAGACAATATGGCTAAGGCAAGAGCTAAAAGGTTGGTATATTTATTTTATATTAGCTTACACCCGCGGCTTCCGTCCGCGTGAAATATAAAAGATGTAAATAGACCCATAATGAAGCCGAAAGCAGGCCTCCTTCACTCGGCCGTACCTACAACGATAAATGCCTACTTTTTCGCGTGGCACCTTGGCCACAAAATAATTTGGACGCGTTTCATACATATTGGAATATTACGAATGCAACTTGAAAATGTGATTTTTTGTTTGTTACGATATCTTAACGATTTTGGTGTCAAATGAAAGGTCTAGGTCAAAAACTATTTTACTCGTTTGAATTATGTAAATCGGTGCACCCGTTTAGGAGATAATTAAGAATTAGTATAATGAAAATGTAAACAACCAGAATTTTTTATGTTTTTGTTCTACTAACTTTTTAATTAATGCAGAGAAAGCAGCAATCAAGTAGGTGAATATCGCGTTAGGCAACTTTTTCACTTTTTTTTTATTACAAGTTTTTAATATTATAACTTTTCTTTAAATACCTCCATGACCCGTTTACTACTCAATGCATCCATCAGAAAAAAAAAAAAAAAAAGCATCCATCAGCACAATGTGTTAAATACGTTACATTGAGTTTTACCGTAATACATGATTTTTCAACTCTAAAATAAAAGTAGGTAGTTTCCCAGCAATAATTTTAGTTACTCAGTTTGATGTACAGAATGCTTGGTGACGGCTTCGTGAAGGATCTGTTTACATCCTGTACCACCAGGATCTACTTGAATAAAAAAACATTTTGAATCTGAATTTACGAGTACCTAGGTTTATTCTTTCAGACAAAGAAATAATTTAAATGAAGAACAGTCGAGGAAATCCAATGATGCATTAAACTGTGATGATACAGGTCATGTAAGTATTTTAGTTTACGGTTGGTGAATTTTTTTTTACATTTTGACTGGTTTTGTCATATAACAGAGGTAAATGATGAAAATTTTACTATAATATGCAATATAATATTGAGTTCCCCGCCCTACCCTTACACTTTCTTTTAGGATATCTTCTCATCATTAATAGAAGATCTCGTAATACCGGAAAATAAAATGCAAAGTAATGAAGAGGAATTTAACGATATCGAAGATTTCCAATTTGTAAGTATGATTCGTTGATAATAATGTTGGAATTGTTGTAATACAACCCTTGAAACAATATGAATCGGTATCTGTTTCACTTTTTCAAACCTTATGAATAACCATATTTGTTTTAGAGTGTGGAATCAAATGTTACAACCAGTTCACCATTTCGAATTGAAGGTCGAAGGATTGTTGACTTCAATCACTTTTTTGACCAAATGAAAACATTATCTGATCACAATCCGGGCTTAGGTTGTTCAATAAGCCACATGCAAATTATAAGAGAGAAGCTTATTGGTTTGGAGTCTGTCGTCTACTTCCAATGTAATATGTGTAACCGAAAATTTCAAATAAATTTGTGTGTAAATTCACCCGGTGAGTCTGATGATATGACTATAAATCATGCTGCAGTGACTGGCACAATGTTGATTGGCTGTGGACGAGCTAACTTAAATGAGTTATTAACAGCTATGGACCTACCAAGATTAAATCAAAAAGCTTACAATAAGTGTCATAGTGACTTATCCAATTGGTGGGCAGTTGCTGCAGAAACCAGTATGAAAGAGGCAGCTAAAGAAGAAGGTGAATTAGCTATTGAAAGTGGAGATATTATTGACGGAATTCCTGCGATCATAGTTGTGGCTGATGCGTGCTGGTCTAAAAGATCTTATGGAAATAATTATGCCGCAGCATCGGGAGCAGCTGCAATTATTGGATTTAAAACTGGGAAAGTTTTATTTATGAAGGTAAAAAACAAATATTGTATAATATGCGCCCGATCTGTATCAAAAAATCAGTCGCCACCCATCCATCAGTGCACTAGAAATCATGTAGGATCTTCGACAAGTATGGAACAATCAAGCATAGTCGAGGGATTTAAAACTTCAGTCACCACTCATAACTTGATATATAAATCTCTTATAGCAGATGGAGATGCAAGTACTTTTAAAAAAATATTGGAAAGCAGACCATATCCCAATGTGCAAGTGCAAAAAATTTAATGTTCAAACCACCTGCTTAGAAACTACTGTAGTAAACTAATGCACCTACAAAAGGATACATCTATTCCACTTTCTGAAAGAAAACTTTTAACAAATGAACGAATCACTCGACTTCGTACAGCCGTAAGGGCTGCAGCTCGCTTTCGCAATGCTCAGAACACCAACAGTTCCGATAAAATCATTAAATTAAAGGATGATATAGTAAACAGCCCAAAACATATTTTGGGTGATCATAGTGCATGTGAAAACTATTATTGTACAGATGAAAAAAAAAAGGAGCAAAATCTGGTTCCTTTAGCGACAACACTATTTAGAAAACTAATGGTCCATACAATACAAATTGCATTAAACTCCAAAAGCTTGCTTTACAATGTAAGTAATAATAGAGCCGAACAATTTAACAGTATTGTTGCAAAGCACGTAGGTGGCAAACGTATAAATTTTTCATTGAAAAATTCTTATACAGCTAGGTGTCACGCTGCAGTTGTAGCTTTCAATACCGGCAAAGCGCAGTACAGTTTGTACAAAACAAACTTTGAAAAAAGCCCCAGGAGGTCAATTAAACTGCTGGAGTTGAGACGTTGCAAGAGTAACTGCAACCGTAATCATAGAACAGGCTTAAAAAAAAAATAGTTTTTCAAAATGATAAGAACGACTATGGCGAGAGATGCCAAAAACCGGATTTAACGCCAGAACAGTATGAAACTGCAAAACAATTGTTTTTGGAAAACTTGAAAGGCCTGGTTGAAAAGCGGCATGAGGTAGAACGAGACACAATATTACAAGCTGAAAGCGCATTATGGCTGGAGCTACGAAGATGTCTGTTAACAGCCTCATCTTTTAGCAAGGTACGTTTCTAATATGAAATACAAAAAATCATACCTGAACATTTATGTTGCTGTTATTCACACTAATTACTTTTTTAGGTTTGCAAAAGGCGAAGTAATATTAGCTCTGCGCCACTCGTGAAGTCTCTCGTCTATACCTATTCTTTGAACAGCGTGACAGCCATCGAATACGGAAAAACGAATGAAAAGACAGCTATCAAGCAACTAGAGCAGCAAGAGGGTATCGTCGGGCAAAAATGCGGACTTTTCATTGACCAAAAATATTTTTTCTTGGGAGCGTCTCCAGATGGTCTGTTCGAAGAAGGGATCGTCGAAATTAAATGTCCATATTCAGCGCGTAACATGGATGCTGAACAGGCCATAACGCAAAAAAAAATTAAGTTTTGGAAAATTGATGGGTCAGTTAATACCAACCACGACTGGTACTTTCAAATCCAAGGCCAGCTCCATATCAGGTAAGGATCACTATTATCACTTTTATGTCATAACAGTGAGCGCGATTTTCACAGTTCAAATGACTAACGTTCGGTTGACCATGCATATTAGGTATATTTTAGTTAAGCCGACAAGCATTGCAATTTTTTCAAATAAACAAATTTTTTTTCAGTCAAAAAAATGTTTGTCTGTTTGCGGTGTGGACAGGAGATGAATTCGCTGTGAAGACCACAAAAATTACTAGAGACGACGTATTTTGGACAACGAAAATGGAACCTAAATTATTGGACTTCTATGAAAAATGTTTTTTGCCTGAGATGATCGACCCCAGAAAAAGTCGGTCAATGCCAATTAGAGATGTGCGATTTTAAAATTAAATACCTACTTTAAACTTCACTTGTTCTAATTTATTTCAACAATTAGATCCAAAAAATAAAATCATAAAGTAGATCCTAAAAAATAAAAGTATCAAAATGATTCGTAATAACTATAACGGTGCAGCTCTCACGCACACAGAGAAATCATTGTAGTGTGCCGCAGTGAGTATGCCATTCGATAGATCGTGTAGATTTTTGACTTGCGCTAAATCGAGCATGCGCTCTTGTACTTACTAAGCGTTAGCGTAAACGATAATAGAAAAGTTATTTGGCTAGAGGGGCAGCAGTTGTCCATCCATTTGTATAGAGGTATGTAGTAATAGTAAGTAGACTTTTTTTTTTGGGGGTGCTAAATCATCCAATGACATCTCCCGCTCTGGGTGGAGCGAGAGTTTTACTCAGTAAGAGTCTGACACGCCCGTGTCAGACTCTTATTGAGTAAAACCCCCTGTTCCTTCCCTGCCTGAGTGCCCAGGGGAGCGGTAACTCTGTTACGAATTTATCCGCTACCCCTAGACATAATAGTAAGTCTTTTTTTTTGTAATTAGTCTGGATTTGTGACCGGTTAATAGAATTAAGGTTTTCCACATTGAAGAAAAAAATACGGAACTCAAATGGAGTTGGGCAGGATTTAGGACACCTGGCAAGGCGTGATGATGGTAGGAGTGAGGCAGTGACCGAATGGCGTCCAAGGAATGGAAAAAGTGTTGTTCGTCCGCCGGCCAGATGAGCAGACGACTTGTTGTTATCACGGGTAGAATCAGAATAAGGCTGGCACAGGATCATGGGGATTGACTTGACACAAGAAAAGAGACGCCTACGCTCAGCAATGGGCAAAGTCAGATTGTAGGTAGATGATGATGAATGAAAAGGCAAAATGCAAGCTACTATTACTAAAAGGGACTTAAGGTTGCTTTTCCGATACACGGAATTAGTGGTGGTTAATATATCAGAAAGCATTATAAATAACGTGCTTTTTTAAAATATAGAAAAGCAAATGCTTACGTGGCTCTCACTTGTTGCTTTTTGCTATCTGCTTATCTGGTTTTAACATAATTCACATTTCATTTCATTTCACGTGCGTAAATGTTTTAAGCGCTGCGTGCGAATTTACGATCACATAATAATGTAACGTGTTAAATAAATTAGTTATTTTATTTTGCTAAATGTTTTTTGTGTTAATAAACAGTGATAGGACACGCATTATTGAATCTATAATTGTGTAAGGACGATTGAGTGAGATATTGTATGATGATGAACTTTTAAATACGCCGTTGCATAATAACAATTTATTTCGTAATAACACTTAATCAATTATAGACAGTCCTAAGCCTGCAAAGTATGAAGGAAAGTTCATTGTTTATTCATAAACGCGATGTAATACTCATAACAAGCATTACTCTAAGTTAACAGTCACCGCGCTAGTTTTTTGGCCGTAACAACAAGTACCTACGCGATACGAATTAAAAAAAGCATGTTAAATTAAAGCATTTAACAAAGTCTGCTTAAATCTTTTAGCACAAAGCATTTAGCAAGTGATTGCCAAAAAGCAACTTTGAACACCACTACACGGTATATACGCGAGGGGTGCGTGCGAAGAACGCGAGCGAGAAATGTGTGTGCCCGCGTGCAGTTGAACAGAGTCCGCTACTCATCCTAACAGCCAGAGAGAATCACAGCACTCAGCTACACACCGTTTCACAGCGTCATCTGGGATTATTTGGGTTGAGACCCTTTTGACACAATAATGCCATTTTTCCTCGTAAAATGTCTTTCGTTTTTAACAGACGAAAAATAAGGAGTTTTTAATTAAGTCTAGATTCTGCCAGCGGCTTCGTCCGCGTGTTATTCGTACTTCCACCATTATAAATTATAGCCTATTTACTATTCCAGAGCATAATCTATCTCTGTGCCAATTTTCATCCAGATCCATACTGCCGTTCTGGCGTGATTGAGTAACAAACATGTATGTTTCCATCCAAACTTTCGAATTAAAAAAGTTAATATTAAAGTTACGTGCGAATTGATAACCCCAATAATATGGAACATGGAATTTGAACATAGTTGTAATTGGAAGAGACCAAAACGTCATCAAGTACGTCATGTTTTGTTTTTGTAGATTTTTTTCAAAAAGCGCTGAAGCAATTTCGATAAAATTTATATGGGTGGCCCCATATAAATTATATAATATAATATGGGACCACCTCTGGAGTATACTTTTTCGGATACAAAAAGAATTTTGAAAATCGATCCCCATTTCTCTGTCAGTTACAGGGAAATTGGTGGACATACATAAAAAAAAAGAAAAAACATACTTCCTACAGTCGAACACAGAACCTCCTCCTTTTTGCGAAGTCGGTTGAAAATGCGGTCTAACACTTTCAACATCCCTCCCAACACAAACAATAAAATACGTGCAAAAACAAAACGTGTTTTACATTATGTCCACCCATAAGGTAACATCACCATTTGCCCGCCTACCCATCTTGTTTTTCCCCTAATAAATCGCCCGGCTTCAGTCTATTAAAATACAAAGGACATAACAGAGGTAAATGACACCGAAATGGACAGAAATTGCCTAAATTATTGTTTTTATGTTCCATTTTTTGGTGATGCCACCTCATTTTAAGGGGGAAATGTTTTTTTATCTGGGTCAGTGTCTGACGAATCGTTGTTTACGGGACTATTAACGAATGTCAAATTAGTAAAATCTATAATCTTATATTAGTTTGTGTTATCATGATCTCACATCACAGGAAGTCTGAAGTACGGTTATGAGAGAGTGCATGGTGGTTGGGGGTACGGAGACCGTAATACTGATGGCGAGACATTGCTGCAAGCTGCTTCGGCTTTTGACCTGGCAATAACTAACACCTGGTTCAAAAAGAAAGACGAACACCTGATCACTTACAAAAGTGGCCAGCACGCGACCCAAATTGACTTTTTCTTGGTGAGACGAAACAGTCTCAAAACAGTCAAAAACTGTAAAAAGTTGCCAGGTGAAGGCTTAGTCTCTCAACACAGGCTCATATTGATGGACGTAACAGTCAGTGTCTCGTCCAGTAGGAACAAAGAACGGCCTCCACCCAAAATCAGATGGCGTATGATAGAAAATGAGGAGTGTGCAAGTATGTTTAAGAGTCAAGTGGTGGATAAAATGATAGAAATGAAGGATATGGAAGGAAAATCTGTGGATGAATGTTGGAAAGAGATGGCGGATTGTATAAGGCGAGTAGCAAAAGATGTGTTTGGAGAATCGCACGGTAAAGGCATGATAGAAAAGGATACATGGTGGTAGAATGAAGATGTGCAAAAGATGCTAAAAGAAAAGAAAATTTCGTTTAAAGTATGGCAGAATGTAGAAACCGGAAATGATAATTTGAAAGAAGAGAAAAAGAAAATTTATAAAGAATGGAAGAGGAAGGCAAAAAAGGCGGTTGCAGTTTCCAGGGCTAAAGCGCAGGAAAAGTTATATGATTTACTGGACAGCCCTAGAGGCCAGAAGGAGCTCTACCGGATTACAAAATTAAGAGAAAGGAGAACGAGGGATATAATGCATATAAAATGTATGAAAGATGAACTCGGTAAAGTCTTGTCGAAAGATGACGAAATAAAAGAGCGATGGAAGGTTTATTTTGAAAAGTTGATGAACGAAGAGAATGAATGGAGTGGTGTGCTCAAAGAGGTACAAGTAAATATGGGTTTGGTGAGAGAAATTAGCATGGATGAAGTAAGAAAGGCAGTTCAATGTATGAAAAATGGAAAGGCCATGGGCCCTGATGACATACCAGTGGAAGTATGGAAGTGTTTAAAAAAGGATGGATGTATGTGGCTGACTTTATTCTTCAATAAGTTGTTGTATGAAGAAGTGATCCCACAAGAATGGTGCAATAGTTCGCTAGTGCCCATCTTCAAGAATAAAGGGGATGTACAGGACTGCAACAACTATCGAGGGATAAAGCTCATGTCACATACTATGAAAGTATGGGAGAAAGTGATAGAGAAAAGATTGCGAGAGGAGAGTGAGATTACCCCGAACCAGTTTGGGTTTATGCCAGGTCGAGGGACAATGGACGCCACCTTCGCTCTCCGTCAATTGTGCGAGAAGTACAGACGTGTGCACAAGAACTTGCACATGGTGTTCATTGATCTTGAGAAAGCGTATGATAACGTACCTCGGGATGTGTTGTGGTGGGCCTTGAAAGAGAAAGGTTTGCCTGGGAAGTATGTTGAGTTGATTCGTGCTATGTACAGACAATCTAGTACCTACGTCCGGTCGGCTGCTGGCAACACCGATAAGTTCAGTGTGGCTGTAGGCTTGCATCAAGGGTCGGCTTTAAGTCCTTACCTCTTCCTGTTGGTTATGGACGCTCTTACGTCGGAAATACAGGAAGAGGCACCCTGGTGCATGCTGTTTGCCGACGACATTGTTCTGGTCGGTGAAGATGGACCTGAGATCCAGAGCAGATTGGAGAAATGGCAACAGAAGCTGGAGAAAGTTGGCTTGAAAATCAGCAGAACCAAAACTGAATACATGTTCTGCGATTTCGGCGGTCTCTCCAGTTCTGAAGCTGTAGTGCTAGATGGCGCGCTTCTCCCAGTCTGCTCCGATTTTCGGTAACTCGGTTCACTCGTGCAAAGCGATGGCGAAATAGATCGGACTGTTAAGCACAGAATTAACACTGGATGGATGAAATGGCGGCAGGTCACCGGGACTATCTGTGACTCCCGCATTCCCCTAAAACTTAAGGGGAAGATTTATAAAACAATGGTCAGGCTTGCTGTCTTGTATGGTTCAGAATGTTGGGCCACAAAAGGGATGAATGGAAAGCAATTGCATGTAGCTGAGATGAGAATGCTAAGAGCGATGTGTGGTGTTACGCGCATGGATAGAATTAGGAATGAGTATATAAGAGGAAGTCTGAAAGTGGCACCGCTGACTGAAAAGTTGTGTGGAAATCGGTTGTCGTGGTATGGGCATGTGATGCGGAGGAATGAAGAAAATGTCATGAGGAAAGTCTTGTGTATGGATGTGGATGGCTATAAGAGTAGGGGAAGGCCAAAGAAACGATGGTTGGACTGTGTGAAAGAGGATATGGGTAAAAAAGGGGTGACTACAGAGATGACGACTAATAGAGGAGTATGGAAGAAAAAGACATGTTGCGCCGACCCCAAATAAATTGGGATAAGGGCAGGAGAATGATTATCATGATTTCACATCATTGGTGAATGAGTTTCATCGGCGTCGATGGCGATGGCTGGAAATAGCTGCTTGTGCAATTATTTTTTTTGTATTGTTTTTCTTTTTTATATGGTTGTAGTAGTATTGTATTATTGATTTTATTTAATTTTTTGACTTATTTATTATCATAACTTATTGACATTTGTTTTTTTTTTTTAATGAATTTATTATTATTATTTTTAATTTTTTTTTAAATTAACTGACATTTCATTATAATGATTTTTTTTGACATTATTGTATATTCTAACTTAATTTAATCGAATTATTACTGTTTTTAAACTTCGTACATTAATTGAACAGTATTTTTTTTGTTCTTTTTTTTTTGGAAATTATATGGTTATGGATCTTTTATGGTCTGCAATAAAGTTTTATTATTATTATTCATGATTATTAAATCTTATAAATTTTGTCCACTGCCCTTTGGAAATTTAAACTTAATCATCATATCATTATCATTTCATCAAAAAGACGTCCACCGCTGGACATAGGCCTCCCCCAAGTGTCACCACAACGACCGGTCCTGTGCGTCTCGCATCCATGGGCTACTCGCGAACCTCACCAGGTCATCGGTCCACCTTGTGGTAGGCCTTCCAACGCTGCGTATTCCGGTACCACTCCAGAACTTTTCGGCATCACCGGCCATCGGTTTTGCGAGCAATGTGCCGTGCCTACTGCAAATTCAATTTAGCAATTCTTTAATACAATGCTCGATGACCTCAGTAGAGCTATCGAAAAAGTGGGTCTTAAAATTATTGTTTGGGATGAATATTCGAACGGAATTCGGTCGCATCATAGTAAGCCAATCATAGCACAGCTAAATGATGCGATAGCTTGCTGTGATTGGCCCGTTTGTTCCCGTACCTTTTCCCTCGATCGCTGTATAGGTACTTAAATTACATTCGCTAACGACTATTTGTGAAGACTTTTTTTTAATCTCACAAAACCTCATCCAAAAGGCCAAAAGATAGCAGCTATACAAGCAGTTTTGATAACATTGGAACACATCTAAACAATGATCATGGACAAAACCAAAACCCCATTCCTATCAAGATCGAGTCTACACTCGAAGTTGTAGTCGTTTACGTTTACCCGAGCCTTAATGACCCCTCAAAATTACAATTTGATCCCCCATAATATCAAACAGACCCCCAATAGTATCAATATACGAACCCCCATAAATAATATCACAATTAATCCCAAAGTATTAAGTCGACTGGGCATTCTAGTGTGTAAATGCGCCTGGACACTTTGGCCTTTGTCCAGGCGCATCTACGCACGCAGAAATTAAGACAAATAAAAAAACTTTTTAACAAAAAATTCAACCGACGATAAAGAACTAAATACAAAAAATAAATAAACCTTTTAAGTCGAGTATTGAGCTTATTTACCTACATAAAATATCAAATTTTATAAAAACTAATTTTGAGTTGCTTCTTGCCGAATTTCATGATTGTAGGACAGCGGGACTGATTCCCTAGAGAGTGTCGAAATATACGACTTTTGCGGCATAAACGGCCGTATCTTTTTTTTACGCTAACTTGAAATTTAATTTTCTGACAGCTTCAAGAGACTACAGACCTGAGTATATCGTTTTAATTTCAACTCGATACCTCCACGCGTTCCCGAGATAAAAGGTCATGACAGACGGTCGGACGAATGGACGGACAGACAACAAAGTGATCCTATAAGGGTTCCGTTTTTTCCTTTTGAGGTACGGAACCCTAAAAAAAACTTTTTAACAAAAAATTCAACCGACGAAAAAGAACAAAAAGCAAAAAATAAATGAACCTTTTAAGTCTTGAAAATTGAGCTTATTTACCTAAATAAAATATCAAATTTTATATAAACTAATTTTGAGTCGGCGCCAAATAATATGTTAGTTTCATCGCGATAGATCATTTAGTTTAAAAGTTACACCGTTTTGTTTCCGATTGTTTTTTAGTTTAAAAAAATATTTAGATTTTTTTTATATTTTTTTCCGTCGATAAATTTGGCATAGATTCCCTCATTTCGATATGTGCACAATAAAAAGACTCACACTGTATAAGCAGATAGAACTACTTTCTGGATTTATTTCAAAATTACAGGCTCAGTATTTTCGGCAATAAGGGGCGGGGCGGGGGGCATGGTAATTTTTCTTATTTTACACATCTGTGACATGTCACAGCTAATTTGCAATTTTTCGGACAGGCGCACGAGCGCTGCTGGAGTCTGTTTCCTGATAACTACAACCTGGGAGTCTTTAATTCAAGAGTGAATAAGTTACTTCTAGGCAAGCGTGCTCATCTTCGACCACATCATCGCTTACCATCAGGTGAGATAGCGGTCAAACCTGCCTATGAAGGGAAAAAAAAAGTGTTCCTATAGGGTTCCGTTTTTACATTCGATGTTCGGAACCCTAAAAAAGTTAAGCCAAATCTTCATGTCTGTATGTGTTTGAGTATCATGCTGGCCAGAAGCACCCTAAAACTACATGCCGTAGTAAAAACAATGTTTACTTTTTATTTCGCTCTAAAGCGCGAATGGTGCAAGTTTTTATACCGAACGTTGAATCAATTCAGTTTAAAGAGTTTTTATTCGTTGATTTTTTGTACCGCGATCGGGAATGGAAAAGAAACATTGGGCTCTGTTACTGCAAATTATGGCAAGTTTAATTTATCTTGTTCGAAGGTGAAGATGGACCGAACTTGACTACTACGGAAAAGACTGGCCCGCAATGGCAAAGATCACACGTCTGTAGTTATGTGGAAAAGAGGACTTTTCCCAGCAGATTTAACAAGCTAATTAGATTAAGATTTTTGGAATCTAAGTAGATATACGAACCCAAACAACTTAATACAACTGCCTCGTTGGTTTAGTGGTCACAAGCGCTACTGCTGAGCATGCGGTCTTGGGTTTAATTCCAGAACATGGCAGTTTTTGTTTTTTTTTTTTTTTTCATTTTTAACCCCCGACGCAAATAGAGGGCTGTTCTAAGTTTGACCGCTATGTCAAAAAGACGTCCACCGCTGGACATAGGCCTCCCCCAAGTGTCACCACAACGACCGGTCCTGTGCGTCTCGCATCCATGGGCTACTCGCGAACCTCACCAGGTCATCGGTCCACCTTGTGGTAGGCCTTCCAACGCTGCGTATTCCGGTACCACTCCAGAACTTTTCGGCATCACCGGCCATCGGTTTTGCGAGCAATGTGCCGTGCCTACTGCAAATTCAATTTAGCAATTCTTTAATACAATGCTCGATGACCTCAGTAGAGCTATCGAAAAAGTGGGTCTTAAAATTATTGTTTGGGATGAATATTCGAACGGAATTCGGTCGCATCATCGTAAGCCAATCATAGCACAGCTAAATGATGCGATAGCTTGCTGTGATTGGCCCGTTTGTTCCCGTACCTTTTCCCTCGATCGCTGTATAGGTACTTAAATTACATTCGCTAACGACTATTTGTGAAGACTTTTTTTTAATCTCACAAAACCTCATCCAAAAGGCCAAAAGATAGCAGCTATACAAGCAGTTTTGATAACATTGGAACACATCTAAACAATGATCATGGACAAAACCAAAACCCCATTCCTATCAAGATCGAGTCTACACTCGAAGTTGTAGTCGTTTACGTTTACCCGAGCCTTAATGACCCCTCAAAATTACAATTTGATCCCCCATAATATCAAACAGACCCCCAATAGTATCAATATACGAACCCCCATAAATAATATCACAATTAATCCCAAAGTATTAAGTCGACTGGGCATTCTAGTGTGTAAATGCGCCTGGACACTTTGGCCTTTGTCCAGGCGCATCTACGCACGCAGAAATTAAGACAAATAAAAAAACTTTTTAACAAAAAATTCAACCGACGATAAAGAACTAAATACAAAAAATAAATAAACCTTTTAAGTCGAGTATTGAGCTTATTTACCTACATAAAATATCAAATTTTATAAAAACTAATTTTGAGTTGCTTCTTGCCAAATTTCATGATTGTAGGACAGCGGGACTGGGGGCTTACTATGAACTCTTATAGCAGGTCAATTTTAGACGAAAAATAAACTGTCGTGCTAGTTCGTACCATGAGCGCGCTAATTAGCAGGCGAGCCAGCGATCACGTGGCCTAAGCCGGTGAGTGACTACGTCACAGCATTTCAGCACTGACCTGCGACTTATCCTACCATCAAGTATTTTTTGACATTTAAACATCCAACAATTGAACTGCCCTGCTGTCATAATTTGCAGCCTTGGGGCCTACTATGAACTCTTAAAGCAGGTCAATTTTAGACGAAAAATAAACTGTCGTGCTAGTTCGTACCATGAGCGCACCAATTAGCAGGGGAGCCAGCGATCACGTGACCTAAGCCGGTGAGTGATTACGTCACAGCATTTCAGCAGACTGACCTGCGACTTATCCTACCATTAAGTATTTTTGACATTTAAACATCCAACAATTGAACTGCCCCGCCGTCATAATTTGCAGCCTTGTGAAACTAACTTAAATTGACCTGTTTCAATTAAAAATTACAACAAAAACGTAAGTAATTGTAAAAATGTGCATAAAATATATTTCGGACGTTATTTCAAAGTATTGTTAAACATAGAAAATCCTCTATAAGCAGCTGTGTTATCCTTTATTTTAGATGTGTGATGAAGATGAAATTTTTGAGTTTCTCGAGGCAGATAATTGTTTCAATATTGTTAAACAAAACGCTAAAATTCAAAGAAACCTTATAGGAAACTCGATAAAACCATTTGCATGTCCTTTTGTTAAACGATATAGGCTCACTAAAGAGCTTGCACTTGAGCTCTGTAACGAGCTACGAGCTTTCATGCCACGCCCTACGAAATCAACAGATTTGTCGATTGAAGTCAAGGTTGGTACATACTAATTTATTCTATTTATCCGGCTAATCATCGTAATCATATGTACCTAATTGATTCTGTTGCTATGTTTCAGGTTTTATTAGCATTATCTTTTTACGCGAATGGTTCGTATCAAAGACCAACAGGTGATATCGCTGCACATTCTGTTGCACAGCAAACAGTATCAACTGCAATCGCACAAATAACAGAATGCCTGAATCTACCACATTTTCGCCGAAAATATATAAAATTCCCAGCTAGTCCTAGTGAACGGCGAGTAAATGTGGGTAAATCCTGTAAAATTCTTTTGATTTTATAACTTTGTTTTACTTATTTCAGATTTTTAAACAAGTTTGGTATGCCTGGAGTTTTAGGTTGCATTGATGGATGTAGCAATAAAACAGCCAACACACCATGAAGAACGTTTTTACTGTAGAAAACAATATCATTCTTTAAATGTGCATGTGGTAGGTATCTTTACATAATGTACATTGCAATCATTTTTTAATGTAACACACAGAGTAGACCAAAAACAAAATAGATTAAAAAAGCATGACTATATATTACAGCCAATTTACACAACAATGATTTATATTTTATACTTTAAAGGTCTACTAACGGTACAGTGGCGCCCTCATTGAATAAAAAATCGTAGCATAACACAGAAAATAAATATTAAAGAATCCAACGTCACGTTTGTTACAAATAGGATAAGTATTTTTACGTTGTTAAAACAGGTCTCAGAATGTTTCGTATCCAAAGTAGTAGGCAAAAGTGCCAGAAACGGCTGTTTTTGGTCACTGGATCGTTAGCAGGGCCTTAACACTAAATACTTGATTCTCAACAAAACCAGTTCAAAATGATTGTCTTGAATTTCTATTTAAAATTGTATAAACATATTATTATATGTCAATATAAAAACGATCATCCTATTTGACTATAAGACTACTACTAAGTAATAATAATATACATATTATATGTAGGTACACAAATGAAATGATATCAAACAGTTTTTCTTGTTTGATATAAATATATAAGATAGATTATTATAAGATAAAGTTATTATCCTAGTTAGTGATATTGTGTAAATTAAAAAAATGACTACAATTCTAGATTTGCAACTCAGACATGGAAATTATTAGCGTAGATGCCAGCAATGGAGGAGCAACCCGATCATTCATATGGACCATCCATCCATTAAAAGTACAAATGGAGGAGTTTATGTGGCTTTTAGGTATGTAAAAACAAAAAAATACAAAGATTGTCTGAAAACATCTGAGTCTATAATAAAATAAAGTAATGTTTAGATCACCAATTTGTTTATTTTTTCTAGGTGATTCTGGATATCCGTTAAGGAAGACCATGATGACTCCTATTATAGATGCTTCTCTAGTTTCACCTGAGGCTTACTACACTGGATTGCATGTGAGAACTCGTAATGTGATAGAACGAACAATTGGACTTCTTAAAGCACGCTTTAGATGCCTACTAGTACATAGGGTTCTACATTATGAACCTCAAGTAGCGGCATCTATTGTAAATGCATGTGTTGTACTGCACAACATTTGCAATAGGGCCAATGTTCCTGTGCAGGAGATCGATTCTGAAGAAGTTTTAGAAGAAGCGCAATTGCAACCTTCTACTCAAAATATGACAAACAGCACTTCAGAGACGTTCAGACATTCTTCCAGGAGGGCCCAAAATCTTGAACTGCAATATGGCCTCTACTAGAAGAGAGCTTATTGCACATTTGTGGGAGCGCCGACATGTAACCTAGAATGTTAAAATAATTTAAGTACATACATAGCTAACACCTGTAAACAAGCAATTCTTGTTTAAATACATATAATGTGAATCTCAGACAAGGCTCGAACGATTTAATGAAATTTAGTATGCTAAAGTTTCGATCTAGCTAGGTTTCATTTTTATAAAACGTCGTTTTATCCATGTAAAAACCGAGCAAAGCTCGGTCATGCAGGTACTATATTTTTAAATCAGTTATATAATTATTATTAGGAGATTACTAAGTTAATATAATATTTGTCGTCATTAGTAAATTTATGTTTTAAAGTGTATGGAACTAATTACCTATTGTTTATGCTGTCTAATGTAGCTGCTATATGAGAAAGTACATTGCAAATATTTCTTAGGCCTGTGCTTATTTTTTGTGTTGCCTCTTCTCGCACTTGGCTTGATTGGACGAGAGCTCTTCTTGCCATCTCTTGAGACATAGGTGCTGACCGACACCGCCGTCTCCGGGACTGAGTAGACGTCATAGCTTCTGCTGGCTGAGTGAGTTGGGTTGACGTGTTGCCTTGTTGATGCACAAGATCTTCTTGAGACGACTGTTGGACGTGTGGTTCTTGGAAGGACGGTCCAACAAAAATGTTTTCCCCCACAACTTCATCAGGCATTAACAAAATAGATGGGGAGGGTACATTTTGAGAAGCACTTAATGTTGATGCCTGAAATTAATTAATACAAAACTTAGTGACTCTATTATATAACAAGACTAAGAAGTTAGTACCTATGTCATTCTAAATAATAGATAATTAAGTTGATAGACTGAAAATGAAGTCTCAAAAAATTCACTCTTTACCTTTAGGTTTTGCAAATAAATATTTGATTTGATAGAGTGAATTTTAATTATATTTAGTATGCTTTTAACTCTATGTCTAATAAGGATATTATAGTTAATTCTCTTACATATTGAGTGTCAAAACAAAAGTTCATGGCTACAAATTTTGAGTACTTTTAATTCTAATTTCTTCAACAAATTGGAGTACCTAATTACACCATTGCTATTTTAATAAAGTTGGAAATGTAAATCTATTTTTATTTACAAAAATTCTACTTACATGAGTGCTTTCTGTGTGAAATGGGTCCACTTGGATTCCTGGAAGACCCGCACCATAATCCTCACCAAGAATTGACAGATATTTTTTTTCTATATCTGTAAAAGCTGCCGGTTCATTCTGTTATCAGCTCACCGTGAAAACTTAGGTGGAGTGAGCGTTAAGTGAACTGTCATTCCACCTTGATTGTATGGACTGACAGCCCACTTCACATTTACTTCACCCAAGTTTGCACGGTGAGATTTTACAGAATAGCACTGCAGGTATATAACATGGTCCCCCACCAGTGTGTAATTGGGACGTTCGGATAGTGGCACATTTTCTTTTTAATTTTCCCTTGTAATCTATCCAATACTGCAAAAACAAAATAGTACATGTAAAACCTATCTATTTAAGTAGTAAGTCAAAGGTTGATTAATAATTAACATAATTTTATTCATGTAATTAATAATTTAAATAATTGTAAAACTTACAGCCCAAGTTTTCCAATCCTTGTTAGCACCACCAACAACCGAATTTAGCTTTTCTGCCACCTCAGTCCACATTCTTCGGGACATTTCCCGAGCTTGAGCACATTTATTGTAGCCCATAGCGATCAATAGCGATGTCTTTGTGAGCATTCAAAAAATCCCACAAAGTTTCTAATTGTTCGTAAGAAACTCTTCTTGAAGGCATGATCACAAACACTTGCCTGCCACTTACAGACACGGCCGCAAAACTAATTTCTATTCTACTTTCAGTTAATAATCTAAAGTTAAACTTGAAACAACAAAAACTAATGAAACTAACTTACTAACTTACACCTAAATGCTCGTAATTTTTTTTTATTTACCCTGAAGGGAAGGCTCAAGTCTTATGATCATATTGCCTAGTCTTACGTAGTGTATTTTTACTTTTTTTCCATGATAATGCAGATGTAACACATTCTAATGTTTTTTGCAGTCTTTGGCAACAAATGTGTTGAGTCAGCCTTCTCGGCAAACTTCGCTGAGGTAGTCGATACTACAATAAAATTCTCAGCTCCAATTTACCGACATCGCGCCTGTTTCAATGATTCCACATATTGTTCGATTGCGTATACACTTGAGACACAAAACTACACCAATTCGCTCTCACAAATAATGTCAAATTCCTTTTTTTGCCACGAAACAATGTTTCCTTCATCACTCTTTTTAACTGTTATCTTAGACACCTAATTAATTTGTATTAAAACCGTAAAACCGCTTATGTATTTTAGAACGTTTAATTTTTATTAATCTTACTTAATCTGTGCTGCCAGCTTACTGAGCCGCATGTAGCAGGCCAACAGTTGACCTGCTGCAGGTCAAATATTGGCTTGCTGCAGGTCAGTGGGAAATGCTCATGGTACAAACACAAAACCTGTCAGGTTAACATGCTGTGTTGAACTGCCCTGCACTTGGCAAATATTTTTAAAGTTTATGGTAGGCCCCCTGATTCCCTAGAGAGTGTCGAAATATACGACTTTTGCGGCATAAACGGCCGTATCTTTTTTTTACGCTAACTTGAAATTTAATTTTCTGACAGCTTCAAGAGACTACAGACCTGAGTATATCGTTTTAATTTCAACTCGATACCTCCACGCGTTCCCGAGATAAAAGGTCATGACAGACGGTCGGACGAATGGACGGACAGACAACAAAGTGATCCTATAAGGGTTCCGTTTTTTCCTTTTGAGGTACGGAACCCTAAAAAAAACTTTTTAACAAAAAATTCAACCGACGAAAAAGAACAAAAAGCAAAAAATAAATGAACCTTTTAAGTCTTGAAAATTGAGCTTATTTACCTAAATAAAATATCAAATTTTATATAAACTAATTTTGAGTCGGCGCCAAATAATATGTTAGTTTCATCGCGATAGATCATTTAGTTTAAAAGTTACACCGTTTTGTTTCCGATTGTTTTTAGTTTAAAAAAATATTTAGATTTTTTTTATATTTTTTTCCGTCGATAAATTTGGCATAGATTCCCTCATTTCGATATGTGCACAATAAAAAGACTCACACTGTATAAGCAGATAGAACTACTTTCTGGATTTATTTCAAAATTACAGGCTCAGTATTTTCGGCAATAAGGGGCGGGGCGGGGGGCATGGTAATTTTTCTTATTTTACACATCTGTGACATGTCACAGCTAATTTGCAATTTTTCGGACAGGCGCACGAGCGCTGCTGGAGTCTGTTTCCTGATAACTACAACCTGGGAGTCTTTAATTCAAGAGTGAATAAGTTACTTCTAGGCAAGCGTGCTCATCTTCGACCACATCATCGCTTACCATCAGGTGAGATAGCGGTCAAACCTGCCTATGAAGGGAAAAAAAAAGTGTTCCTATAGGGTTCCGTTTTTACATTCGATGTTCGGAACCCTAAAAAAGTTAAGCCAAATCTTCATGTCTGTATGTGTTTGAGTATCATGCTGGCCAGAAGCACCCTAAAACTACATGCCGTAGTAAAAACAATGTTTACTTTTTATTTCGCTCTAAAGCGCGAATGGTGCAAGTTTTTATACCGAACGTTGAATCAATTCAGTTTAAAGAGTTTTTATTCGTTGATTCTGTTGTCCAAATGATTTTTTATACATTTTATTTAATATCACTGACATTGTGAGAAAACTTACACCCTAATTGCATCACACATTAAACCACACTTTTAAATTTTAAAAACATGCAAATAAAATTCAATGTAACTTCACTTCTGTTTTCCTACTTACCAACGACAATAGAGCTTAAAACAATGTTTTTTAGGGTTCCGTACTCAACGGGTAAAACGGGACCTTATTACTAAGAGTCCGCTGTCCGTCCGTCTGTCTGTCCGTCTGTCACCATACTGTATCTCATGAACCGTGATAGTTACAGTTGAAATTTTCACATATGACGTATTTCTGTTGCCGCTATAACAACAAATACTAAAAAACAGAATAAAATAAATATTTAAGGGGGCTCATACAACAGTCATGATTTTTTGCCGTTTCATAGATAGTGGTAATAGGCCAGGTAATAGCCACACAGGATACTATGCATAAAGAAATTGATAGAAGAATCGCCAACACGTGGAAAAGATTTTGGTCTCTAAGCGAAGTCATGAAAAACAAAGTCATGCCAATTAAAGATAAAATAAAATTATATAACACATGCATTTTGCCATGTTTAACTTAAGGCTGTCAAACATGGTCATTAACAGAGAAACTAATTAGCAAGATAATAGTGTGTCAAAATGAAATAGAAAGAAGTGTAATCGGAGTAAGAAGAAAAGATAAACTAAGATTAAACAAAATCAAAAATTTAAAGATGTAAATAAATTATGCAAAACACTAAAATGGAGATGGGCAGGACATATAATGAGAGAGAAAAATGAGAAATAGACTAGGAAAATATCGGAGTGGTACCCCAGGGACGGCAAAAGGAGAAAAGGTCGACAAATTAAACGCCGGGATGACGACCTCAAAAGAGTCGCCGGTTCAGAATGGACCAGAATAGCAAGAGACAGAGATAGGTGGAAGTCTTTGGAAGAGGCCTTCATCGAAAGATAATGGTACAGAACCCTTCATATGCCAGTCCGACTCGCACTTAGCCGGTTTTTTTTAATTCTAAATTGTTGTATGTAGTTTGTAAGTTTTAGTATAAATGAAATGCTTTGCAAACATTTTTACGAGTATTCTGTGAAAAATCTTGTTGGTTACACCTTTGATCACATTCTCATGTATTGTTTTTACAAAAGTGTAATGTGTCTGTCACTGATTGTTTTTTTTTTTTAATTGTTGATAGGCACGCACTTGACCACTATCTCACCTGATGGTAAGCGATGATGTGGTCGAAGATGGAGCACGCTTGCTGCCTAGAAGTAACCTATTCACTCTTGACTTAAAGACTCCCAGGTTGTAGCTATCAGGAAACACAGACTCCGGCAGGGAATTCCACTCCCTAGCTGTATGCACAATGAATGTTTTCCCAAATAAATAAATAAAAATAAAAAAAATCTTGATGAAGCAACGGGCTTCATTTGATTGAAAACTTGTCTATTCAATAGCATAAAACAAGCACTGAAAAAATTCATTGGATTGCAAATGATTGTGTGAATTTGTGTCCTGGACTTACGTGCAATTAATATAAGTCTCAAATCACCAAAAAGCATTCCAAGAAAGTGTGGTTGCAAATGAATATGCAGAGATGAAGTTGGATAAAAGATTGCAGTGGGACAGATAGAGTGGTATTATAAATGACTTGACTTTTGACAGCCATTTTCTACAAATATACTGTCATAGTTACAAGATTTTGATAATTTCATTTTGCTTTCTGTCAAAATATTATTTATAATTTTATTTAATCCAAGTATTTACCTAATAAGTGATTACGAGTAGTCAGAAGCCAGAAAATCTGACACCAGTCATTCCTAGGGGTATTGTGTTACAGAGTTACTGGGTTGTGGAGGCAATCACTCTATGTAAAATATACTGGTACTCCACTGCACCCATTTTTTAATATTTTTTTTATTTACCCGAAAGGAAGGCGATAGTCTTTTGACCATATTGCCTAATCTTACGTAGTCATCAGTAGTGTCTTTTTATTATTTTTTTTCATTAGAATGCAGATCTCAGCTCCATTTTACCGAGATCGGGCCTGTTTCAATGATTCCACTTATTGTCCAGTTGAGTAGACACTTGAGACACAAAACTACACCAATTTTACATCACAAGAACCACTAGGAATCAACAAATTAATAATTAAAACAGCCACTGAACTTCACTTGAGAAAAGCCCGCTAAAAACTCTCCACTGCACCCAGTTAGACTGGATGCCAATCCTAACATAGTTGCCAAAAGACTAGACAGTTTGATTGACTTATATAGCCTACACATGTATTCACATGGTATAATGTTTATCATAGACATGTCACAGCTAACTAGCTTGATTCACTATTCAGTTAACAGCAGACTGTTAATGAAACGGTGCCATTCTATACGTATTTTGCAAACTAAGCTAATTGGGTGTGACAAATAGACTGGAAAGCCAAAGAGTTCACTAATTCTCTTATCTATGACAAACTTTTTGGCAGTAAGATTGAATGTGTAGTTATTGGCTTTTCTTATGTGCCTGTATTTATTATGAACATCAAAATACTGGAACATTATTATGCCTTTTGGTCACTGATTTCAGTTAACAGCATAGCTTGATAATGAAACAGTGCCATTCTATACCTACATAATATATTACAAACTAAGAAATATTGACTGCAACAGACAGACTGGAAAGCCAAAGAGTTCACTAATTCCCTTTTCTATGACCAACTTTTTGGGACTAAGATTGAATGTGTAGATATTGGTTTTTCTTGTGTGCCTGTATTTATTTAAATAAATGAACATCAACATAGGTACTTACAGGAACATTCTTTTGCCTTTTGGTGGTCACTGATTTTAACAAGTCCTTGTGCTTACAGAACTTCTTGGTCTTTAATGTCTTTCTGGTTCGCAAGCCGTGATTTTTACAAGATTAAGTATTTCTATGCTCGCCCGTAATGAAATAGGTAAAAAAGCTTTATTTAAACCGCGATGCTAGAGGTTATTTTTATTTACCGGTTGTATTAGAATGCAATCATAGAATCGCCTTTGGTTACTAAGCTGCTTCTACACTATGGATTCCTTAACATACAATCTCATACTACTCTACTCTAGAGGATGGCTACCTTTTTTTTAAACGTTTGCTTGGAAAAAAATTTAACCCCTTAGGATCCGAAACTCAGCTGTGAGTTTGAAAACAAAAAAAAATAATTATGTGAAAAAAAAAGCGTGATCGGCTGACAACCCGGGTTTTTCCGCGGATCCTAAGCGGTTAAACAACACATTAATGGAAAGGTTTTTAAACATAATAATGAAAAGTTTTTACACTCAAACACTACACTAACTAAACAAACGTGGTTCAAAACAATAGAATGCCTGGTGTAATAATGTGATTGTGACAAAAAGTAAGTACCTACTATAAGTATGATTGTGACATTTGAATGAAGGTTAAATGTCAAAGTGCGGTACATTTACGTTTAGTTCGAAACCTTACTGTACGTTATAATACACTGAGTATTCTTTATAGGATAACGTTGTGTTTGTGTTGTTACTTGGAACGTGGAGTACTATTTATCTCGCTCATACCTATAATTGAATGCTGCTATTTCACTCTAACCCCGCCCCCGGCCTCTCTTCATTCGATCTTGCATCTCAGCCGTGTATGTAGAAACACTGTATATTTCTCTCTTTCTTCTTTTTTGTTTGCATGGATGGTAGGTCATTTTCATTTCATCGTCTGACTTCCAGCAAATACAACGTGGTTACAGTGTAGTGTTTAACAAAATGGCGTCAACCAGCAGAGCTATACCGGTAAGAAATACCGAAAAAAACGAAAATTTTAAGGGTCTAAGCAATATAAGTCTAATATCAGAAACACAATTAATTAAAATAGAATTCAATGAAAAGCTTAGTGAACATTTTTTATCAATTAAAAACGTGGAAGAATCCTCAATCGTTTCCAATTTGTGGAGTCGGAAGTCTGTCGACTTAATGATTCAAAAGATTAAAAAAGAAGAAGAGAAATCACGTCTGGATAGCAGCTACATCAATATTTATCAGAATACATGCAACTCATACAAGATCGTTCAATGTAGGGATGGAAAAGAAAGGTTGTTTTATAAAGAAGATGTCAAATTAAAACTTATTTTGCCTTGGGAAGACACCTTTGATATTTTTTGGGAAAAACATTTAAAATATGGACATCCCGAAGCTGAGTCGCTTATAAACTTTTTGAAAGATGATTACATAGTAAATGGTTTTGCGATTCAAAGTCTAAGCGAAGTCTGCTACACTTGTTCGGGACCAAAAAAGCCATACTATCGCTGTTCTTTAGATTTAATAACAATGAAAAGCACAGACCACGCATTCAGTCACATGATGGTTTATCAAGATATCTACTCTAAATTCATTCACTTGAGACCCATTTGCGATGATAATAAGGCAAGCGAAATTTGTGTGGAGCTGTTTAGAATCTTTATGGACTTTGGACCACCTAAAGAAATAGCTGTAAGCGATGAAATTTTTATTACAGCTCTTGATCAAATTAAACACTTAACTACATTCGCACCTATACCAATAACAATTACTAAAGTGACACCAGACATAATAAAATGTATTCGTCTTCGTACAAAGATCAGAGCATGGATGACGATGAACAACTTTGAAAACTGGGGCATAGCCTGTTATGGGATGCAGTTGGATTTGAATACCGATAGTGCAAACAGTAACAAGTCACCATATGATAACGTTTTCAAAAACATAACAACTAGTATCGTCAAAGATTTGACAGATGTGGCACTTGACAGCTCTGCGCTTGCTAGTTCAAGTGATGTGAGAGTAGTAGATAAAGGAGTATCTGCAGCATCATTGACTACTAGTGTCGTCGAAGATTTGGCAGATGAGGAATTTGATAGTTCTGCGTCTGCTAGTTCAAGTGATGTGAGAGTAGTAGATAAAGGAGTATCTGCAGCATCATTGACAACTAGCGTCGTCGAAGATTTGGCAGATGAGGAATTTGATAGTTCTGCGTCTGCTAGTTCAAGTGATGTGAGAGTAGTAGATAAAGGAGTATCTGCAGCATCATTGACAACTAGCGTCGTCGAAGATTTGGCAGATAAGGAATTTGATAGTTCTGCGTCTGCTAGTTCAAGTGACATAACAGTAGAAGAAAAAAGAGTATCTGCAGCATCAACGATAGATTTCGATGCTATGAGCTCCATATCTGGGTCAACAAGTGCCAGTCCTGATTTGCAATCAACAGAAGAAGATATTTATGATGCTATTGAAACTGAATTTAACATGGCTTCTGACGATGAAATGGTAAAATCCGCAGACGAGGATCCCCTTGCAATTGATTAAAATCTATAGAAGTTGGGAAATAAACAGTGTGTTAAAATTGTTTTTGGATGAGTACCTATGTCAGACTCCAACTGATATTATTTTGTTAAACTTACGTTTTGATCTTTGAGTTGTAACTTTTAAGTGAGCAAATAAATATTCGTGATTTAATGTTTGTTTCCATTCAATTATGTAGGTACCTACTCTCATCCTTGTATTTATTAGACAAAGTTACAAACCAATGTTAAATTACTATAATAGAATAGAATAGAATACTCTTTATTATGTACACCATATAAATAATAATAAGACATTTATTTCAGACGTAGTCCATATACTGTTAGTAACACAAAAAACCTTATAAGCTATTGTTAGTACATACAATAAAAAAGACACAGAAATCACAAAGTGGCACCGCACAGGAATGTCAGTTTATGCCAAGCCCTGGACCGGACCACCCTCAGTGTGAAGTCTCATCCAGTGCCGCCACATCGGCGAGTCCCAGCGGACCACGAACACACTCAGAAGGCTGTTCGAGCTGGCCCGCATGCGCCTCATAAGGGACGCACAGCGCTTCCGCGTGATAGCATGAAAACCATCCACGCTTTTCATCACAAACATTGCTGAAGCGCTGCAATGGCGCGGCAGCCCGAACAGCACCCTGAACGCGTTATTATATTGTACTCGCAGAGCACTGTATGTACGCTGCGTGTACTTAGTCCACAGGCTGCAGGTGTAAAACGATTGACAGAAGGCCTTAAGTAATGTCACTTTGACTTGCTCGGTACACCGTGCAAACCTGCGGGCCAGCATGTTACAGCGCCCTGCGCTCCCTCTCCAAATCAAGGTTGTCACATATATCCTCTGAGACCTTGTGACCCAGATACTTAAAATTAGACACTCTGTTTAAGCTGGCACCACAAAGATACAAAGGAGGAACATTAGCGACAGATTTATTACCAGCCTTAAACACCATCACTTCACTCTTCCTCACATTATATCTGAGTCCATGGGCTCGTGCATACTTTTCACAAATACTAAGTAGTCTACGCATGGCACTGATTGACGGGCTCAGCATCACCATGTCGTCCGCGTAGCTAATATTATTGACGCACTTACCATCTATATGGCACCCTATGTTTGTTCTGCTGAGTTCGCCGATCAGCTCGTTCATGACGTATAAGTTAAAGAGACGAGGAGAGGTTAATCCCTCCTGCCTCACCACGCACTCCAACCCATACACGTCCGAGTGTGAGCCCGCCCACCGCACAACATTCCTTTGACTCGAGTACCAATATTTCAACATTGCAATAACATCACGTGGCACATCGGTTTCATTTTTCATCTTCTGCCACAGCACAGTACATCATATGATACCAAGTCGAATGCCCTGGACAGGTCCAGGTAACAGGCTATAACAATCATCGACAGACTCTCACAAAACATTCGCCGAGCCGAATAAGCCGAATAAACGAACTGCCCTTTGCATCGTCAGGTTTCAAAAACTGGTTAGTTCCTTAATGATCAAAATAGCAAAACCTCTAACTGGGTTTTTGGCGGGATTTTTTTGAGTGAAGTTCAGTGGCTGTTTTGATTATGAATTTGCAAATTGATTTCAAGTGGTTAATGTGATGTAAAATTGTAGAACTTATAAGTCATAGGTAAGTGTAAAGTGTTGGAACTTGACATTATGCGGGCTTCCAAGCAAAAAGGGTCCAGTTCTCGGCATTTAGTTTCCGAAATAATATATTGAAGTTTTGTAAAGTTGTGTGAAAAAATTGCAATTCGCGATTTTAATTGATTATTAATTTAAGCTATTAGCTGCCAACGACCTTGAGTGGTTAGCTTGCGTGTTCTGCACTGAGCTCACGTAACGCGTCGTAATAGGACTCGCCCATCAAGGACCGCTGTCCGAAATTAGACGCATTATTAATTTATTACACATAAAACAACAAGTACCTAATAAAATAAAATACTGAGACTAAATTGTAAATAATCTTTAAAATGGTGAAAGTTTCATAAAACTACGCTTTATAGATTTTGCGTGATTCTCAATTTTTTATCCGCGTTAGACATAACTTTACAAATTAAATACACTATGTTTTAGGAATATTGTATATAATAGGAATATTGTTAATAACAAATTGGTTACTTTTGATAAATAAATATTAATATTAATATTTAATATAGCAACACGGAGTACGCCGGTGGCCTGTGTTGCTCTATGGCAAAAACAAACAAAAGACACGATGAGCGCTTGTCTTTATCTCTGAGAATCGAACAATAGGTATTAAAAATTGAATTAACGTTAAACGTCACTCGACTTTGGAATGTTTTGCTACGCGAAAATGCGCTTTATTGGACCGTGAATGCCCTGTGTGAATGGCAGATACTAGATAGTATCGTTTGGCTCTAGTATTTTGACGATTCCTTGGCTGAATTACACCTTCCGATTTCAAGGGACCCAATTTAGGAAACAGGAAGGTGTAATAGCAGTTAGAGCAGTTAGTGTACGATTTAGTGAGATTGGGACGTCCCGATTTGACTTCCTAAATTGTGTACGATTTAGGATAGTGTAATCGCATCACCCCGATTTAGAGCTAAGTGTTGCCAATTTAGAGACTTTGTCGCTACAAATGGGGTAGTAGTATTTTGGTTTGTGTTTAAAATTAAATTAAATTTCACAAAGTCCCTTTCCCAGAAAAAAAATCTGAGTCCGCTCTTTTTATTTTTCAGTCTGCTCCTGGTAGAATCAGTTTATAAGAGACTTTAGAGCGACTTTTGATATTCTGTTTAGGGACTCGAATTTGTAAGATTTGGCAACACTGCCGACTTAGGAGTTCAATTTAGGATAGTGTAATTGCTCGCTTCCTGCTTCCTAGTTAGTTAGTTCCTAAATTGGGTCCCTTGAAATCAGAAGGTGTAATTGAGCCTTAACGGACGAAAGAGTTGTGAACATTTACTGTCTTATTAATGAAAATCTTTAAAGTATTTGGCAAAGGTATTATTATTACACAGGTTAAGGAATATCAATAAATAACAGAAGGTCAATTCTCTTTCTATCAAAACTTTCAAATAAAAGTAGCAATCTCATCTCTGCGACATTAATGTTGAAAACTTACGGAAATACCACAATCATGTGCGGAACAGTTTTCGGATTGCGATAAAATAGCAATAGTACCTACTTACCTACCTCTACCTACCTACCTGTAGGAAGCCTTTCAACGAAGAAAAGTGGATGATTTCCTCATGGATTTAATGTCAAAATATGTGAGTTTTTTTTTGCTTCGCACGGTTTGTGCATAATATAACCAGTGTGTCAAGTTTAGAAAGTAGGTACCTATTTACCTCTTTAGTTTTTAGGTACCTAGGTAAGTAGGTACTTAAAGAATACAGTCACTTTGTTTTCTATGTGGATGTAACACGTTCTAATGTATTTGCAGTAGGTACCTAGGTATTTGACAGCAAATGTAACTACAAAGTTCTCAGCTTAATTTTCGTGAGATCGCACCTGTTTCAATGGTCTGTCCAACGTCCAGGCAAAAAGGGTCCAGTTGTGGGGTACCTATTAAGTTAAGACTAGATTCGGTATATAAAATAGTTTGATGATAAGGATTAAAAAATATACAAAAACTGGCACTTTTCTAACAGACGTTTGAAGTTGAAACTCTGAAAAAGCTTAATTTGAGAAAAAGCAAAATAAAAAAATAGAAAATTAAGCAAAAAAAGAAATTTCTGGTACTTACACATAAAGTCATTTACTATAAGAACTTGTAGATAATTGAGCATTAAGGCGCAATTATACGACTTTTAAAGGCTTTTAATTGAACATCACGTCTAAATGAGTCTATCTCAAAAAAATATATGTTACTCTAGACTATTTCTGTCGTAATTTGATCTGAGAATATTTGAAATAATATTTTTATCTATGTTAGTAAACTTAATCGATACACTAATCTTAATCTATATCTATGGTTTTTGCTTTCGATATTTAAAACTTTTATATTTTAAGTATTGTTTTCGTGAAACTCTCCGAGAAATTAAATAACTGTTTACTAAGCAGCATTTTGCGTTAGAGTTAGAGCTTTTTTTTTATGGTAGTAATATCAGATTGTTAGGTGCCTGTGGTTATACCTGTACATTTAGACGTTGTGACCTTCTTCTGACAGTCTTCATTATTTGACGACACGGTTGGCGCAATGGAGTTGTATGACCTTCAAATAGTCGTTCTCGGGTCTGGGTGTCTTGTGTATGTAAGTTTACATGTTTGTGAACGCACCCACAATAGGGAAGTAATTCCTAGAGCGGGGCAAAGTTAAAAAAAAACACCTTACCTGCCTAGATCTGAGGTATTGTTACGTCGATCGTATTACGAGACCATTCGAGAATGTGGTCGAAGTTTTCAGACGATTCCACTTCGTTCGAGAACATTCCACTATGAGTGAACAGAAAAACAGTAGAAATCGCATAGCGCTTCATTAGTATCGGAACCAGCGTACCCAAACTCACACATAGACAAGTTAATTGTAATTCGTAACAGAAATCCTTGGTGTGATTGGTAATTTATTATTGAAAAAAAGTAGGAAATATGTCAGACGTCGCTTATTTGAAAATAAACCACAGATCTAAGAGTATAGAGTCGTTTATTGTCTACTCTTTTTAAGTAGGTAATTATTACCTTTTCCGTTTTCGTGAGCACACGAAATAGTTTAATGAGCAAGTTACGCTACCCGCCGCTAGATGTCACTATGTATATTAAATACATTCAATTTAAAGCTGTATTCAGTTAACAATAAGATTGATATTTCCGTAACGAGGTCATTAGTACTGTAGTAGAGTAGCTGGCTTTGACATTTGCATAGTAGGAATCTTCGTGAATAATATGTTTGTTTAAAAGAAAGTAGACCTTAATTGGTAAAAGTTAAAGTAAACTTTTTTGTCTTGTTTAATTAAATATTGTTTTTAAAATTTTAATCGAAATAAAATAAATTAGGACTAATCGACGGTATGATATTCCACCATTTGATAAGTTTTTGGTTCTGCTGTCGTGTTTAAAGTTTTGTTCACCTTGACGGTTGTAACAAGACTGATGCGCGTGGCACGTGCGCGAAGCAGACATAATGCGGAACTCTACAAAACTCGGGGTACGCGGGCCCCGCCTACTTGCGACTTCTACTGTTTTTTCTGTTCTGTGAGTACCATAGTGGAGTGTTCTTGAACGAAGTGGAATTCCACTATCGTACTGCGTAGAAGTTCAAGGTTGTTTCTAGAACATTCCACTATAGGCTACTTCGACAATGTTCTGGAAACGTGTATTAAGGCGCGGTATTACCTCAATAATCAAAAAAATTGGTTTCTTGGATAGTCGAGTATGACGTAATGCAATGAAAATATCCTTTGCAAAAAATACAGTGGACAGAAAAGGGTTTAAAGAAAAAAATTTAACCGAATAGAATAGTGAAAAATAGTTTGATATTCTCAATAAAAAATTTGGAAATTGCTCCACAAAAAATAAACTTTGGCGTCGAACATCTCTGTATTTTCAGCGATAAAAGCATTTTTTTTTTTAAGAATTGAATAGAATTGGCATTTTAGTAAAATTTTGACCGGACAATTATTTAATTTATTGTGTATATTCTGGATAATCTAAAGAAACCCGTAAAATAAATGTCTGTTCGCATCGTCAACACAATTATTATGTTCAATTCTTAAACCTTCAAATAAGGTTGTTATTTGAAGGTATTTCAAATCGTAGTCAATCCGCGCCTTAAGACTGGTTTATGTATAAATAGGCCGGGCAGACCGCGAGTAAATCAGTCTGTTACCGTTAGATAATTAGTGTTTGTGTAAATAAATTGTTTGGATTTAAGGTTCTACTATCGGCCAAGTGGCGCCCTCATTGAATAAAAAATCGTAGCATAGCACAGAAAATAAATATTAAAGAATCCAACGTCACGTTTGTTACAAAGAGGATAAAGTATTTTTACGTTATTAAAAGAGGTCTCAGAATGTTTCGTCTCCAAAGTAGTAGGCAAAAGTGTCAGAAACGGCCGTTTTTAGCAAACTGACATGTGCATCAATTTGTTTGGAAAATTCGGCCTGACCTTGTGCATCGGCCAATCACAACCGCTGTATTTTCTCCGTCCCCCGGCCCGCAGTGGTGAGTCGTGTTCTTAGACGAAATCGGTCTATCAGCTCTCAAGTGGTTTTATTCTCTTTGCAGCATGATGTAATGTTGTGAAATGGTCTAAACAATAAACAGACATGCAATTGCATTAATTCTGGAAGGTTTGCTATCATTTATTGAAAAGTTCCATTGTGTATCTCCGAAATTCTTCATCTAATCTTCACCAAATTTAAATAGGACCACATGACAAGCATCAGTTTTCAAATAAAAAGATTCAAGGTTCAAAAAGGTTCAAAAGTTCTGAGGTAACACACAAAAAATAATTTAAAAAAAAACAGTCGAATTGAGAACCTCCTTTTTTAACCGACGAAAAAGAGGAGGAGGTATTTTTTTGCGTCATTTAGGAACCGATCTTGATGATTCTTTTTTTGTTAGATAGGGTAAACCTCAAGGGTGGTCCTATGTCAAGGAAATCAGGGATCTGATGATGGAATCCTGATAAAAATTAGAGAAAACCTTGAAATTGTGGGCACGAATAGTGTTTCTGTATGTATGTTCGGCCCTCACTTCATCATTTATGAACCGATCTTGATGATTCTTCTTTTGTTAGATAGAGTATACCTCAAGGGTGGTTCCATATCAAGGAAGACAATTAGAGACTATTACTTACGTAGAGCCTTCTTCATTTCTACGTAGGTACATGTAAAATTAATCAGATTGTTGTTTGGCGCCGAATCGAAATTAGTTGATATAAAATTTTATATTTTATGTAAATAAGTTTAATACTCAAGACTTAAAAGGTTTGTAGGTAGCAGAGATGTGTGAAGATGTATGTAGGAAGATGTACGAAGGGGTAAAGAAAAGTCCGAAGTACACAAGAAGATGGAAGAAAGTTTATTGCACAGACACAGGTTACAGCACACAAGAGTTCCGCTAAGAAGGAGTGGTAGAAATCTAGAATAGATAGCACGAAATTAAGCGAAAATACAGTCAATATTTAGCTCGGCGAAACTATGTTTTAAATCGCATCGGTCGGTATTAGTTTGTTAAAACATACTGCTCAGAGGAACGCGCTTGCGCCAGCGCAATGTAATGATAGTGCTGTACCGCTCACGCAACCGGTTGGTGTGACGTAACGGTTCCGCTGGCCGATAGTACAAAAGACGCGTCATAGCTACGCCGATCAGCTGATAAGTAATTAATTATCTACTAATACTAAAAATGTGTGTATGTTGAACATTAATTTAGTTGATTCTTATAAATATCTTATTTTGGTTTAGGTTTTATAAATGATAAATGATGTTTATTCAGTAAATAGGTTACAAGGAACACTTTTACACGTCAATGTTTTTTTGTCAGTTTAAGCTAGATGAGGCCGGTGTTTCCTAGCTGACTACCCTGAGAAGAAACACCGAAACAAACTCAGAGGTCAAAGTCTCTTTTAGTGTTCAAATCCATACAATGTGGACTGGTTAGATCCTATGAGAACCATGTACGTTTATGTCTGGGATGAGCTTTATGAAGAAAGCAACACACGAATTCGAGTGGACCTGTCCAGACAGTGCAAGCATTTGTCAGTCATCGCGAAGCTCAACTCAGAACTCTGAGGTGCTCAACGAACCGACGAACAATACCAAAGTAAGGACATTTGAGTAGGCCGCAAAAAATACTCAAACTGCCAGACAATCATAAAATCTACATGAATATAACGACATACATAGTTCTCGCATTCACATTATTCTATATGAGGACCATGCAGCTTAGTGTCTGTAGTGGTCTTTTGAAGAAAGAACCAAACATATTTGAGTGGACCTGTCCAGTCAGTGCAAGCATTTGTCAATAGTCGAATAGCTCAACTTAAAAACCACTAAGGAGCTCAATGACATGACGAACAATACCAAAGAAAAGACATTTGGGTAGGCCGCAAAAGTACTCAAACTGTCAGACAACGTTGAAAATTACTGTAAAAAGGAGGAGAAAATAATAATAATAACCCACATAGTCCTCACATTTACAATAATTAAGTAATCAAAAAAAAATAAAAATATAATACTTTACAAAGTAAATATTTGTGTCAAACAAAATAGTAATCATAATATGTCAATCAAAAAATAAAAATAAATATAATACTTAACAAAGTATTCAAGTCAAAAAAAAAAAATAATAATAATAAAATGTCAATAAAAAAATAAAATAAAAAATATAATGCAATACTATACAAGTATTCATGTCAAAAACGAATATTAAAAAAAAATATATATATAAAAAATTTTTCATCAGTAAGTAGTACATATGAAAACAATGGCTCATGTATATCATTGAAGCAGCTCAATCCCACGCCTTTTTGTCCTCAAGAAAGTCATTAATTGTGTAAAAAGCTTTCTGGCATAGCTTACGTTTAATAAATGATTTAAATTTATTTATGCTTAGTTCTTGAATTTGGCTAGGAAGTTTATTATAGAAACGTATACATTGACATCTAAACGAACCACCTATTTTTTTCTTGAGCCTGGTTTTTGGTACAATAAATTTGTGTTTGTTCCTAGTATTTATGCTATGGATATCACTGTATCTTTTAAACAGATTAATATTTTTATGTGCATACATGAGATTCTCATAAATATATTGAGAGGGAACAGTCATAATATTAATCTCTTTAAATTTGTCTCTGAGGGAGTGTCTGGGACTTAATTTATAAATTGCACGAATAGCCCTTTTCTGTAAAACAAAAATTATCTGAATATCGGCGGCATTTCCCCACAACAGAATGCCGTACGACATCACACTATGAAAATAACTAAAGTATACTAAACGAGCTGTCTCTAAATCAGTTAAACCACGAATTTTCCTTACGGCGTATGCTGCAGAGCTAAGTTTTTTGGACAGTTTATCTATATGGGGGCTCCACTGAAGCTGCGCATCCAAAGTTAAACCTAAGAACACTGTGGAATCCTCGGGTTTCAACTCTTCACCCTTTATTGACACACTAGTGTTCACTTGTATATAATACTAGGTGTGTTACTTTCTTAGTTATTATGTCTAGAAATTATTATTGAATTTACTTTTACAATTTCATAATTTATATTTTTTTTACACATTTTAGAGTAGGTCACTACAGGTTCACTTATTATTTGCTCTTTAGTTCTTTTTCGTCGGGTAAATTTTTTGTTAAAAAGTTTTTTTTGAAGTCAGTTAAATATGACAACACATTTCCGTGACACAAAAAAGTGTAACGTGTGTACGTAGTGTGTATCAAATAGTGTTACGCTAACGCGACATCTCCAGACAATTTCACTACTTGAAACAAAAACAGACAAGACATGCAAATCAGACAAAATATAAACAAACTGAAGGAGTAACAATTTAAATTCTATTAGACGGAGTGTCTCGCTGCTCTTTTTTCGAAGCTCTTCCTATAACAGCGAATTTTAGACGTCGTGTCGCTTTGATATTCGCGAGGATTGTGTGGATGTGCTTGTAACAATTTCATTTATTTTAAGCAATTTTTTAGTTGAGGGTTCTGAGTTTTTAGACAAAGTCACATTCAATCAGCGATAATAATTGTTGAAAAGCTCTCAGGCCCCGGACGCGTCACGTTTCGGCATCTGTCAGTCCCCGTTGACAGGCGGCCATCGTGTAACTACAGACTTTGTCAGGTTCCGGGTGTATGAACCTTGTCACAGGTCTAAAGACCTTGGCTAATAGTGATAATAGCGGTTTAACGCGTCAGGTCCCTCGCGTTACCATAAGGTAACACAACAATAGGTTTTTAATTGTGTCTGCTAATGAGGGGCTTGACGCGTAAACGCGTGAATCGGGTTTTTGGCAAGGCAAACTAGCGAAAAACTAGCGGCACACATGAGCGCCGCGGTTATAAATGTTAAGTGTATGGGACTAATGGTGTAAGAGCTACTCATGCCTCAAAGTAACGGTCTTTATCCTACCTATCATCAAAAAACTCCCGCTCTGGGTGGGCATTTCAGACTCTTACTGACTAAAATCCACCCGTGTTTTTTCACTTGCCTGTGCCAGGGGCCGCGGTGACTCTTTGAAACACACCCGCGACCCTGGCAGAAGTTTGGATGGATTGATCGATCTGGATGAAATTTGGCACATTATAGTCTAGAATAACACATAAGCTATAATTATTTATAGTGGCGGAAGGATTAATACCACGCCGGCAAAGCCGCAGGCAGAAGTTCAAGGCCTGCACGGTTCAAACATCAACAACTGTCAAGCCCCGTTGACAGTCGGCCGTCGTGCAACTACAGACTATATCATGATCCGAGTGTGTGAGAACCTTGCCACAGGATAAAAGACCTTGCGTAATAGTAATAATATAGGTTTAAAACGCGTGAAAAGGGTTTTTGGCAATTTATTTGGCAAGGCAAACTGCATTTTCGCACTGACTCACTGGTGAGTCATGCAGTTTTCAAGTGGGTGTGATTTCCTAACCCACAAAAAAAAAGCGTCTTTTTGACAATCGATAATATCAGAACATAACAGCGATAGGATTTATAACGCTGATAAACTTTGTCTAGATCCTCTAGTCGTAGGAGTAGACACTCCTTGGTTATCGTAAGTGCGTAACAGGACAAAAGTTAATACTGCTGAAGCACTTTCAGTGTACCTACATATTTTGAAAGTAATAAATAAAAGTAAGAAACAATGCTAGCGCCTGTTCAAAAAGTTATAGCAATGTATCTTTTTCAATCTACTATTATCATTATAAATGTATAAGGAAACCGAGTAGGTTCAGTATTTCTTGTAAGAATCTACTTATATTCTATACTAAGGTCTAGTTCTCAGACCCAAAATACAAATTAAAAAAGTTTTCAAAGCGTAAGTTGAATGAGATCGTGAATCCTCACGGCGCGTGTTTCGAAAGCAGTCGTTCTTTTACTAACTACACGGCCGCAAAGACTGTAAGATACAAGTATGTTTTTCTTGCGTTGTCATGGCAATCTGTGAAAATAAAACAATATAAATAAAAATTAATGGCTAAATTGGTTGCTAAGCGCAAAACTCGAGAACGGCTGGAAATATTTGGATGAACTTTTTAAAAAAATAGTCGTTGTAGTCCTAGTAAGGTTTCTATGAAGAGAAAAAATCAAAAATTATACCCGGGTGAAATCGCAGGGCATAGTTGGTATAGAATATTTATTTCAGTCTTATCCCCACAAACATCATCTCAACCCCTACTTCCGCACTTGTTTCGCGAGCCCCAGACTAGAGACAGTTTGAAATTGAAAAAGAAAATTCCAACAGAATTTTCTCTGAAGAGAAATGGCTGGAAATATTGTTACAAAGTACTGTTGGAAAACGCTATGAATATATTGATAGCACTACTGATTGGTGGGATCAACTGATTTTGAATAAAGATTTAGGATATTATTACTCGTGTGGCCCATACGACATTATAAAAGTGAAAGGGGGATACCATATCGATCTGTCTAGCCTTTGCCCAACTGTATTGGGGGTCGACTTGCAGTCTAACCGGATGTAGCTGAATACCAGTATTTTACATGGAGCGACTGCCTATCTGACCTCCACAACCCAGTTACCTACTGGGTAATACGATACCTGTTGGTAAGACTGGTTGTCAGAATTTCGGGTTTCTGACGACCCGTAACGACTGTCATAGAACCACGATTGGCAACCGGGACCAACGTGCTTTCCGAGGCACGGAGGAGTCTCGGTATGTAAAGATGGCCACCCATCCATGGATGAACCCCGGCAAGCGTAGCTTAACCTGATGGATTGATCCGTGCGGCTGTTATTACTTTAACTACGAGCTCCTCCCAAAGTGGGATACCATACGAGTAGTTATTTTTAAAAACTATGGGTTTAGTTAGCTAAAGAATAGGTAGGATAAATAAAAAACATTTGTAAAAAACACTAAAAAATTAAAAATAACTTTTATTTTGGAAGTCGGTGTTTCTAGTTTTGTTTCTTCGTTATTTGACACCGACTTCTGAAATATTTTTCACTTTTTAGTTGTGTTTCTGCACAGACCGCACGATCGCTTTGTCTCTCTTACACTTTACTAACCGTAGGTATGCATTTGACAGCCAGATAGGGGAATGCTCAGTCCAGAGCCTTTAGACAAAATACTTTTCTGTTAACGTTAACGCTAACGCTTCGTGCAAAATGTATGGCAACGACATTACTGGGCGTGAGTCACGTGACAGTTCTCTGCGCAGGTAATGTCCTTGCCATACATTTTGCACGAAGCGTTAGCGTTAGCGCTATTATAAAAGTTATTTGGCTAAGGGGGCTAGTCTTTAATAGGAGTGAGGCGTATTTATCGTAACAGATACAAATCACAAGTACCTACCTATTCGTAGATACTAGATGATGTGTTAAAAAATATCATTCATAATTCACAACACTCAATCACAATCTACACTACACTCTTCATTCTCAGTAGGTACCTACTCAATAACAACTATTCGTGTTATCTGTTATTTCTTCTTCGTATGTATTAATCTATCTCGATCACACCCGCTTGATTGAATCTTGCTAAAACGAGAAGCACCTACCTAGTATTATTATCAAATTAAAATTGTAGTCTTTCAAAAGGATATAATCCTTGAAAAGTGACAAATATTTTTGGTCGTATTATCTGTTCCTAACTTTCAATTCGGAAACAATGCAAGAATAATGCTAACCTTACTACGTGTCCCGGGCCTGCGGACGGCGAGTAGTGGGTAACTCGCCGTCCGATCAGCACCAGGCCCGAGAGTCGACGGCGCGTAGTGTTCCACGCGCGCCTCAAAGAGTTGTCAGCAAAGGACGAGGCCTGCCACGGCGAATGCCTGCCCGGGGGTGGAGGATAAATTCGAAAAAGTTACCTCGCCCCCGGGCACGTAGGGCAGGGAGGAACAGGGGTGGGTTTTAGTCAGTAAGAGTCTGACACGCCCTTCCGCTCCACCCTAGAGCGGAAGAAGTCATAAGATGATTTCCCACCCCCCCCAAAAAAAAAAAAAAACCTTGCTACGTGTAGTGTACGGGATTTAATTTACCGACAGACCGTGCTTAGAAAAATAACAGGCTGTTATTTATTGACAGCTAATGACATCTGTTATTATTGCGTAACTGTAACAGGAATAACATATATCTTGTTTGACCTGTTATAACCCAAGTCTAGTCTATATGTCTATGAGAAAATACAAAACAACAGTGCATCGGCTATGATATGCCTAGGGGTAGTGCATTAATTCGTAACAGAGTTACCGCTCCCCTGGGCACTCAGGCAGGGAAGGAACAGGGGTGGGTTTTAGTCAGTAAGAGTCTGACACGCCCTCCTTCTCCACCCAGAGCGGGAGATGTCATTAGATGATGTCCCAAACCAAAAAAAAAATCGTTTATGATGTACTCGTCGTGACAAAACTCCAATTGCCTGTAGGTTAGCTATTGGTTACATTTCGGGAAGTGTGCGTACAGCTAAGGAGTGGAATTCCTTGCATGAGTCTGTGTTTCAAGATAGCTAGAACCTGGAGGTCTTTAAGTCAAGATTGAATAGATTATTTCTAGGCAAGCGTACTTCGTCGTTGACCACATCATCGCATACCAACAGGTTCAACACCATCAGGCAGATAGTGGCCGGGTGAATCTCCTGGCATTTTACAGAAAATAATGACGGAGTGTTGCTGATAATGATGTCATGTCATGAATCATAGATGTTTCTAGAATATTCAACTATAGGATAGTTCGACAATGTTCTGGAAACTTCTACAGCTGTATAAATAGGCCGGACGGGCGGCGAGTGAGTCAGTCTGTTTTCGACTACGGATGCGAACGGATGCGAATATATGCGATTACGAAGAGAATAGTGATTATTAGCGAATTAGTGTTTGTGTAAATAAGTTGTTGCGTTAATAAAGGATATTTGGTTAATTAATCGGTGTAAAATAATTACAAGTTAACAATATGAAGTAAAACAAATCGACTCTTTTTAAAAATAAATAAAAACAGCAGCCATTTGAAACACTACTGCCAACCTAACTTTTAAGCTCAATGCCGCCAACATTTCAGATTTTCAACACATCGTTAAGAATAAAAGCGTGACATTTATTAAATATCTTAGTAAGCTATTTCCTTTTCATGACGCAAAATTGTACAGGAACGTGGTAAAACTGCACTTGCTTCTCAGGATTTTATAAAGATGCTATTGGTATTAATAATTTTAATAAGTGGCATTTAGCAGTGGCATAGTGTCATTTTTAACACGGTTTTGCTATTGGCTTTATCTATAGCTGTGTAAAAAAATCTTAGAAGTTAAATTTGATCCACTTCCCAGTTTCCGATTGAGCTGAAATTTTGCAAACATGTTTAGTTTGGATGACAATACATGGTTAGCTAAGTGACGTCATTCTAAATCCAATATGGCGGATTCCCAAAGATGGCGGACTAGTTATTTTTTTTTGCATTCCCATGATATGGATATCAAATGAAAGGGTTTGCTGAGAAAACCTACTTAGTTCTATCTCACCAAGGCGGGTTTACGTAGATAGATACCTACAATTTTTTTTTCTGCGTGTTTTAGATCGGAGCGCTCGGTTAGGTAGGTACATAGTTTTTTTATCTAATACTAAAAAGTTTTATTTTTAACCGACTTCAAAAAAGGAGGAGGTTCTGTGTTCGACTGGATGTATTTTTTTTTGTCCACCGATTTCCCTGTCAGTTTAGACCGTTTTTTTTTATCCGAAAGAATGTACTCCCGAGGTGGTCCCTTATAAATTTTATCGAAATTGCTTCAGCACTTTTTGAAAAACTGAACAAAAACGAAAAATACGTATACATAGATGACGTTTTGGTGTTCTCCAAATGATTAAATTCCACGTTCCATGTTTTTCACCTGTGTTTGCGACTTGGTGCACTCTCAGTTCCTTCATTCTCATAGTTCGATGGGACGGCAATCCAACACGACCGGGAAGAGATCAGGCGCCAACAGGGACCAACGGCTTTACCTGCTTTCCGGGGTGTCCCACCACCAATATCTGTTTCTCCGGGACTTGTAGAGCTTCATTGCCTCGGCTTTTCTGGTGTTGCAGTGGTTTGGTTTGGGAATAGTGTGAAGGGTTTGTCCAAAAAAAAAAAAACTCCGGCCTACTATTGAGTCATTTCTAATGGAAAAACCCAAAAGGACTATTGGCCCAACCCGGCAATTAAACCCAGGACCTCACGCTCTGCAGCCGTGCTTTCAACCAAGACACCAACATAACACAGGCGTGCTGTTATGTTATGTTTTGAATCAAATGTTATAACTAAAGGTTGTTCCAAATAAACGTGCAGTAACCACCTTCATTTATTGACATTTTTAATTTGAAAAACGGAATTAATGACTCAAAGCTGCCCCGAATCAACATCTCTCGTGATCCTTAACATTGTCTAATAATGAAAAACGATTTATATTTAATTGTTCAGGTACCTACGAAGAGTTATTAGAGAGGTCAATGTAATTTATTGCAAATTTATCTGAAACATAGTATAATATTAACATATGATTCAAAACATAACAGCACACATTATCATGAATTGGAATGAGATAACTCTTATTCCGATTCATGATAATATTTACTATCGCACTTTAACGCAGTCAAGCGGAACGAGTTGATTGCATATTTTATTGATAAGATAAAAATTGGTAATAAGAGGAATTTTAGGGGAAGTACCAACAATGAAAACTGACGTGTAAAAGTGTTGGTTTAGCTAAATCGTGCATTCAAAACATAAACGGCCGTTTTTGTTACAAATGCACGATTTAGCTAAACAGCTATATTTCAAGTGTTGATAAGGTGTTATACAATTACGTTATTGCCTTTTCCACACTAATAATAGACCACATTTTGTATTTTTGATTCTATTTACGAGTTATGACATTTTTTCGGTTGGCGGCGCTAGTGGACTGTAAAAGGCCCCTTAAAGGTTTGTCCAATCGAAGGTTATTCAGGCTTCTGCCAATGAAAATAAATAACTTTCTTCAAGGAAGTGTTAGTAAATTCTCATTATCATCGCTCTCTTTGCCTAGTGGACTGTAAGAGGCCTCTTAAGCAGTTCAATACTAACTTTAAAGCGGTAGTTAGGTAATGAAACTACCAGGATAGTGGGTCACGGGCAATTAAAGTCCTAAACGACATGTTCCTCTTTTAAACGACCAAGTGGCCTTTGAGCTACGAAATCTGGAGAATATATTATCTTACTAGCTTCTGTCAGCAGCTTTGCCCGTGTGGAATTAGTTTTTCCACCATTATAAATTTATCAGGTTAAGCTACGCTAACCGGGGTGGTCCATGGATGGGTGATCAGATGATCACCCATCCATGGACCAACCTGGCACGGAGGAGTCTCGGTATGTAAAGATTTACATACCGAGACTCCTCCGTGCCAAGCCATCGGTCTTGGCTATCAGTCGTTGATCAGAAGCCAAAAAATCTGACACCAGTTCTACCAAGGGGTACCGTGTTAACCAGTTACTGAGTTGTGGAGGTCAGATTGGCAGTCAATCCATGTAAAATATTGCTACTCAGCTGCATCTGGTTAGACTGCAAGCTGATCACAACGTAGTTAGGAAAAACTTTTTACAAAAAAAACAACCAACTTCCAAAAAAGAAAATACACTAAAAATGTTTGTATTTTATTTCTTCGTTATTTGACACCGACTGCCGAAATTAAAGTTATTTTTTAATTTTTGGTGTATTTTCTTTTTTGGAAGTCGGTTGTTTTTTTCGTAAAAAAGTTTTTTTTTTTCAATTTTTAGTTGTTATACCCCAGAACTAAAAACTCCAATAAAATGGAACGTGGAATTTAAACATACTCGTAATTGGAGAAAACAAAAACGTCATCTAGGTTAATTGTATTAGGGGTATTTAAACATACTCGTAATTGGAGAAAACAAAAACGTCATCTAGGTTAATTGTATTAGGGGTATTTGTTCAGGTTCTCAAGAAGCGCTTGAAGCAATTTCGATATAATGTATATGACCACCTCGGGAGTATATGATTTCGGATAAAAAAAGATTTTTGAAAATCGGTCCACAACTGACGGAGAGATCGGCGGACATACAAAAAAAAACATACATACAGCCGAACATAGATCCTCTTCCTTTTTTCGAAAGTCAGTTAAATAAGCTAGGCAGATTGATTGGTTTAGAAGGAAGAAGAGAAGAAGATTGATTTGGCAGTAACTCCTTGCGTAAATAGTACCTATATGGTCAGATAAATTACTAACTCCTGAAAAAGGTCCGAAAAGGCGGCGCACCATATTCCGTGTACGCCTATCTAGAGGAACTGCAGCTGTACGCGGCCGCAGTGGATGACGGGGTCCGCCAGAATTCATCATCATCATCATCATCATCATTATTACAGCCGAAAGACGTCCACTGCTGGACATAGGCCTACCCCAAGTGCTGCCACAATGACCGGTCTACCCGCGACCCTCATCAGGTCATCGGTCCACCTAGTTGGAGGCCTTCCAACGCTGCGTCTTCCGGTACGCGGTCGCCACTCCAGAACCTTTCGGTCCCACCGACCGACCGTTCTGCGGGCAATGTCACTTCAGTTTGACAGTTCTTCGGGCTATGGCGGTAGGTTGGCCAGAATTCATGCGGGCTTATATTACCTGCCCGGGGGAAAAATGCATTAGAACACCGTGTGATTTTAGTCAGTAAGAGCCTGACAGACCCCTGCGCTCGCCACGAGGATTTCCATACGATGAAAAAAAACAGTCAAGTGCGAATTAAAGTTTTGGGTATGTAAATAGTTCGGGAATTGAGTCTCGAATTTGATAAACTTCGGAGATAAAAGAGGGAAATGGTATTTTATTTTTATTTTTAATAAATCAGAAATTAGACGTCGTAGAAATAATTAAAAATCTGATTTAACTTGTGCTAATGAAACCCTTTCATACGATATCCCACATGATACGGTCGCCTCACTTTAAAATTTAGACCCAAATTCCAGGGAACCTAGAAGTAAGTATTTGTGATTTAAAAAATTAGAGTTTCCAGATTTTTCCTATAATTGTGTTATAAGACATTGCTTTTTGCCAAATTTCATGATTGTAGGTCAACGGGAAGTACCCTCTAAGTTTTTATTCTCTTGGAAATGTCAAAATATATAGCAATATGTGGCATTAGAGTAGTCAGTTCAGAGCAGTGGTGGCCCAGTGGCATTGGCCACGATTTACAAGTTGTTGTAGGTCGTGAGTTCAAACCCAGGCGAGCACTTTACTTTGTGTAAATTATTGCATCACCACTGCTCTCAAAACGGTGAAGGAAAAACATCGTGAGGAAACCGGCATGTACTAGAACCGAAAATTCAAAGACATGTGATATCCACCAATCCGCATTGGGCCCGCGTGGTGGATTACGCCCCACACCCTCTCACAGAAAGGAGGCCTGTGCCCCAGCAGTGGGGACATTAAGAGGCTGATGATGATGTGGCATTACCAGCTGTATCTTTTGATTGTGTTGACTTAGAAATTTGATATTTTCATAGCTCAAAGGGACTGTAGAGCTGAGTATTTTATTTTTATGTCAACATGATGTCTCGACGCGTTCCAGATAAAAAAGAGTCTTCTGACATACGGACGGACGGACAATAAAGTGATCCTATAAGGGTTCTTTTTTAACCGACTTTCGAAAAAGGAGGAGGTTCTATGTTCGACTGTATGTATGTTTTTATTTTTTTATGTACCTTTGTCCGCCGATTTCTTCGTTGTTGTGGACCGATTTTCTAAATTCTTTTTTTATCCAAAAGAATGTACCTACTCCCAAGGTGGTCCCATATACAAGTAAATATCGTAATAAATAATAATTTATCGAAATTGCTTCAGCGCTTTTTGAAAAACTGAACAAAAACGAAAAATACGTATACCTAGATGACGTTTTAGTGTTCTCCAATTGCGACTTGGTTTAAATTCCACGTTCCATGTTATTGGGGTTCTTAGTTATGGGGTATAACAACTAAAAAGTGAAATAAAAAAATTACAATAAAAACAACCGACTTCCAAAAAAGAAACTACACTAAAAATTTAAAAAATAACTTTAATTTCGGAAGTCGGTGTCAAGTAACGAAGAAATAAAATACAAAGACCGATTTCCGAAATTAACGTTATTTTTTAATTTTTATTGTAGTTTCTTTTTTGGAAGTCGGTTGGTTTTTTTGTAAAAAAGTTTTTTTATTTCCTTTTGAGGTATGGGACCCTAAAAAGGTACAAAGTAACTTCTAGCTTAAAGTTAAAAGCTGATTCTACCCATTCTAACTTCACAGTCTCCTGAATCCTCAGTAATTTAAGCGGTGCGGTCTCGAACATACCCCGTTTAAGTGCCTACTCCATTTTGTATGGCTTTAATCACCCCCTCTGAAGTGGACTGTGTTTCGTAGAATCTAAGGATTTATGTCAAAGTGGGAAACGATCCGTTTGGGCCTAAAATATTAGAAAAGTTAGTATGGTTGTTTTGTTTTAGAATGGAAATAGAGGTCATTGAACTTTTTACTAATATCTCGACTAGGAACCCGAACAATAACTTAGTATTGTTTTTACCTGTAGGTACAAGTAAAGTGGGGATGATTTTTTCTCGTCTATCCCATGGTGTGGGATGTCGTTGGATAACCCATTCAAAAATATTATGGGTCTTCCAAAACAATTTTTCGATTCAGGGATCCGTATGCGTAAAATTAAGCTTTAAATTGCTAATTTTTGTTGAGAGTCTAGTGTCGAGCCCCCCCTACCAGCTAAATGGTTGGTTTTGGATATGTGAATAAATTCACGGTATACGGTGTATATAAAGCATGTAACAAAAACCCTGTCCGATCCAATAAAGGTGTATTCCTGGTTTAACATACGTACTAGAAAAAATAGAAAAAAAATGTACTTAACTCTAAAAAACCAAAAAAAAAAAAATTATAAAAGATTTTTTATTTTTATAAATTATGCGAAATTTAACACTAAATATGGCAAATTTTCATAAGTTGACAACACTCCACCGCCGGCGAACTCTTCCATTTTTACCTATTTTTATTTCAAACGATACCGCCCTGCACTAACCTCGCTGTAGGCACAAAAAACCGTCTCGCTCAGGCGGCTTCTTTGACACAAAACTGTGTAGGTGAACTTTGTTGAGCGCTCAGTGTTGCCTTTGATAAGTTTTTCATTTTTTTTTAAAATTAATTATTTTCATTGGGAAAAAATAATAATCTCGTATCCATTAAATGATTACGTATATGTGTACGCAGTACGATAACAAATAATACCCTTCAGGATCGGACAGGGTTTTGTTACATGCTTTATAACGAAATTAAAAAGAAAAATATCACGGCTTTTTTTTTAAACTATCACGGCTAAGTTATCTCTGTTAGTTTTAGAGTAAGTAATAGTCGCTCAACTTATAAAATGTTTCTGCTTGTTAGATTTCGTACAAAATACAAAATCCTTGGAAAAAAAATACTTGACTGAAGTACGGTCTACGAAATCCTAACTTGTGCGTGGCCCAACACGCACTTGGCCTGTTTTTTTAACCGACTTCAAAAAAGGAGGAGGTTCTCAATTCGACTGTATTTTTTTTTATGTGTTTTACCTCATAACTTTTTACTACGTGAACCGATTTTGAAGATTTTTTTATTAGAAAGCAGTTGCTTCACATGTGGTCCCATTTTAATTTGGTGAAGATTTGATAAAGAACTTCGGAGATACACAATGGAACTCTTCAATAAATGATAGCAAACCTTCCAGAATTGCTGCAATCGCATGTCTGTATATTGTTTTCACCACTTCACAACATTACATCACGCTAGTGCGCTCTGAAGGGGTATACAGATTTGTACAGTTCACCCTGATACACCCTAATTTCACCAACTATGTTCAAATTCCCTATTTTTGGGGCTATCAATTCGGGCATAACTTTACTAAATTAATTTAGTTTCAGAATGGGGTACAACAACTAAAAAGTGAAAAATAAAAAACTTTTTACAAAAAAAATACAACCGACTTCCATAAATAATACTAAAAAATGCAAAATAACTTTAATTTCGGAAGTCGGTGTCAAATAACGAGGAAATCAAACTAGAAACACCGACTTCCGAAATTAAAGTTATTTTGCATTTTTTAGTATTATTTATGGAAGTTGGTTGTATTTTTTTTTGAAAAAAGTTTTTTATTATTAGTTAAAAATGTTGAGGGTCATGATATATTTTATTTCAGGACGATTTTACTTTGGCAGTTATCATCAGTTTATCAAAATTACAAAGGGAGGTCCAATAATTTTTCAGAATTAAGTATGAGTTTCTTGAAGAAAGTCGTTGAATGTTATGGGCAGAAGCAGTGCTTCCAATATTTCCGTTACACTCTCTATCTCGTACACTTTACTATAGGTAGGTACTATTCATACTCTACACAAAAAATAACCGACTTCCAAAAAAAAAATACACTAAAAATTAAAAAAATAACTTTAATTTCGGAACTCAGTGTTTGTATTTTACTTCTTCGTTATTTTTTTTTTTTTTTTTTTTATGTTTGATAGGCTCGCGTTTGACCACTATCTCACCTGATGGTAAGCGATGATGTGGTCGAAGATGGAGCACGCTTGCCTAGAAGTAACCTATTCACTCTTGACTTAAAGACTTTATTTGACACCGACTTCCGAAATTAAAGTTATTTTTTAATATTTAGTGTATTTTTTTTTGGAAGTCGGTTGTTTTTTTTGTAAAAAAGTTTTTATTTTTCACTTTTTAGTTGTAATAATTCCCCAAAACTAAAAACCCCAATAACGTGGAACGTGGAATTTAAACATTTGGAGAACACCAAAACGTTATCGAGGTATACGTATTTTTCGTTTTTGTTCAGTTTCTCAAAAAGCGCTAAAGCAATTTCGATAAAATTTATATGGGATCACCTCGAGAGTACATTCTTTCAGATAAAAAAGAATTTTGATAATCGGTCCACAACAGTCGCAGAAATCGGCGGACATATATAAAAAAAAAAACATACATACAGTCGAACATAGCACCTCCTCCTTTTTTGAAAGTCGGTTAAAAAATGCGAAGGTAACTCTGTCTGACTGTTAGCTCTTCACGTCTTAACGGCTGAACAAATTTGGATAAAACTTAGCACACGGGTAGACCATGTCCTGGAATAGGACATAGGATACTATTTATCCCGGAAATATTTTCCTTTAGTATAATTTTGAACTTTCCTGCGAGCGGAGCCGCTGGCAGAAACTAGTTAATATCTGAGAATTTATGCATTTCAATATATTAACACCAGTTCACTTAAATTGAAAGATTTCTATAAATAAGCAAAAAATTGCAAAAGCTTTAATAAACAACTCGAAGTGGGTAATAAAATAAAACGGGAAAACAAAACACGGCGCAACAGTGGTGGAAATCTGGCACTGACGTGTATTGTACATACGTGCACTGCAAGCCAGAATAATTGGTACCTACACAATGTACGACAATGTTATAAATTGTATTTTGTTGCAGTTTGTGTTTAATGTTTGTTTACTTTTTAGGGTTCGGAACATCCGAATGTAAAAACGGAACTCTTGTAGGATCACTAGTGCGTCTGTCTGTCTGTCCGTCTGTCACAGCCAATTTACTCCGAATCTACTGGCCTGATTAAGTTGAAATTTCCTACACAGGTGTATTTCTATGACCCCACTAAGGACAAGTAACGTAAATAAATTAATTTGAAACATGGGGGTAACTTTTGGGGGGAAAATCGGAAAATTTAAAAATTAAGTTTTTCAAACTGTACCGTGCGACATGTCAAAATAAAGGGCTGATTGTGAGAGTCTCAAATATTTTTTTCATAATTTTAAAGTAAATTGATATAAAGTTATTTAAGAAAATAAACGAAAATAGACCATTTATGATTTTATAGACAATGGTATCGATTCTTATGTTCAATAACTAAACTAAAATTCGCTATTTTTTACTAAAAGGCAGTGCGAGAAAAGGACGGCTATAGCAATGAACTAAGTTAGAGATGTCAAACTAGTTTACGCCTTGCGCTTTCCCGTGTTTTTAGTCGACATGTTTTTACGTGTACCTTTAATTTGTATGGAAATATTAGTTCAACTAAATTTGACAGCTCTCTTTTACGTCCGTCTCTTTCTTGTTTCATTAGAGAGAAAAAGATAGCAATAGCCTAAATTAAGTTTAGTTTGTGCACAACTGAATCGGCACCAATGTATCATTTTAGAGATAAGGGGCACTTATCTCTGAAACTACTGAGTCTAAAATTGTGAAAAATACTGGATATAGTTCTTTACATAAATTACAGGAAAACATATCAGAAGTCTATATTTTCACTAATTTTATATTAAAGTTTGTATTCGGTTACAAATTAGTAACCCATTTTTACAAACATTTTCTGGTCTTTGATTAAGCTAAACTTGCATTACTCGTAGAAATAAAATTAAGTACCCAGTACTATAATATAGTAGTATGAAGCTGGTCTGATGATGGAGCCGGAAGGTGGCCAAAGGATCTCCTCAACCAAATAAAATGGCACCATTGTGTTTGGTTTCATTGCATATGTTTTGACAAGTTACGTTCGACTAGGTGATGCCTAAGGTCTGATGATGGAGCCAAAAGGTGTCCATAAGATCTCCGCAATCAAAAAAGTTAGCACCATCATATTTGTACCAAATGAGTATTGAAATTTGATTTTACACTTGGTGGTACCCAGGGTCTGATGACAGATGGAGTCGGAATGTGGCCATCGGATCTCCGCAACCAAATAAGATAGCACCATCGTGTTTCAGCTTGTTGGCAAGCAATATTACATTTAGTGGTAGACCACCATGGTCTGATAATAAAACCGGAAGGTGACCATCCGGCCATCCAGTGGTAATGACGTCATGACGAAGGCTGCGCTCACGTTCATAATAGTAGAATTTCGTAGAAGTCGTTGGTACTAGCTGGCTATATGTCTCGTTGCTCAAGAGCTTGAAGGAAGTTATGACGATGACGTCACGCTGGAGTAGCTGCACGAAGGCTGCGCTGACGTTCATGGTCGAGAGGCACTAGTTTGGAGGTAGGCGGAAAGTCCCACAAACCTCTATTAAAAAGGAAGGATCCTCCGACCAAACAGGTGTTGTGTCTGGTCCGGGCAACTGCCCGATGGTTGATTTCGGACTGTTGTATAACTATGTTCAAATCGCGCGGAGAACTCTGCTTGCGCGATGTAGGACTTTGCTGTTTTAGTTCGTTTGTAGCGTCATAGATGTCGCGGACTCAATAGTTTTGTAGATAAGGGGTGAATGGTTAATTTTAGTTTATTTTCATAAGTAACTTTGAAACGGTTCAGTTTAAAATTATGAAAAAAAAAAATATTTGAGACTCTCACAAAGCGCTCTTCCATTTGATGTGGCGCACAGTTTCTAAAACATTATTTTTTAATTGCCCGATTTCCCCCCAAAAGTGAACCCCACATTTAAATTAATTTATTTATGTAGCTCACCCGTGTTTGGTTCATAGAAATACACCAGCAAATGTCAACTTATCGGGTCAGTAGATTCGGAGTGAATTGACTGTGACAGACGGACAGACAGACAAACAGATAATCCTATATGGGTTTAGTTTTTACATTTGGATGTCCGGAACCCTAAAAATACGTAAATCAGTCTTACAAATATAAGATGGTGCTGTTACCATGTCCTCAAGTGTATTCAAACTCACGTTGCGTTGCTGTGGCAAGACAATAAAAAGGTTTTTATTAGATGCTCGTCCATTGTTTATTATACTTGAGGATTGAATATTTTCCAATCAAAATGGCTGCCATCATTTCAGAAAAGTTTTAAGTTTGAATAGAAAGTTTATAATAGCTTTTAGGCTTAGTTGGGGATTCATTAAGGCTTTTATAAAGTATATAAAATATTCATCGTCACGTTTGTGGGTTCTAATAGGGTATCCCTTTTCTTTCTGATGTGGATTTTTAAATGCTTTTCTTTTGTAACCATTATATACGAGTTAATATAGGAATTACGTCACATAACATGAACAAATCAACCTTCATATCCAACTTGTTTCTGCCAACGGATTCGCCCGCGTCAAATTCCAAAATTATCCAAATGTTAAATAACATTCATTGTGCGTACAGCTAGAGAGTGGAATTCCCTACCGGAGTCTGTGTTTCCTGATAGCTATAACCTGGGAGTCTTTAAGTCAAGAGTGAATAGGTTGCTTCTAGGCAAGCGTGCTCCATCTTCGACCACATCATCGCTTGCTATCAGGTGAGATAGTGGTCAAACGCGAACCTATCAAACATAAAAAAAAGAAAAAAAAAAAAATGACCCATACTCCCGGGATAAACAGTATCCTATGTCGATGTCATATCATATGTCATTGATGACCGGGAGAGTGTCGCGAGAATCCAATGGATGAGAGACGCACAGACCTGGTCGTTATGGCGACACTTATTTATTTATTTATTTATTAAAACTTCATGCAACACAAATGTACAAAGGCGGACTTAATGCCTTAGGCATTCTCTACCAGTCAACCAAGGGTGGTGGAGAGATAACTTGGCAGGTGCATAAACTGAAAAAATAAAATAATTCTAAGACGAAAATAATTACAAAAGTATATATAAATACACAAACACTTGGGGGAGGCCTATGTCCAGCAGTCGACGACTTTTGGCTGAAAATTAAATGACGATGAGTGATGTCCTATTCCAGGACATAGTCTGAATATGTACCAAATTTCAGCTATTATGACGTAAAGAGGTAACAAATAGACAGACAGTTACTTCCGAATTTATAATATTGTTGGTAACGAAAAGTGAGGTGACATCTTAGAGATGTCAGGTGACCAACTGTCAACCGATGGCAGGCTATATAAGGAGAAACGCAGTGCAGCAACGGCCCTTTATTTTTGCTTGGACGGCGCTCGGAACAGACGTGTTACCTGAGTATAATAGTGTGCTCGGTTATTTTTAGATTATGTTTTATTCGTGTACCTACTTAATATTAATTTTGGCTTGTGTAATGCATAGTTGATTAATATTTACAGTGTTTTGACATTTTGTACAGAATAATCTAAAGGGATTAAAGATTGTTTATTAATTTTTATTTTATTTCACTTCTGATTCCTAACATCAGAAGTGGGATAAAGATTCATTTCGCCCACAAGTTAGAAGTAGTTAATAATGAATAGATCGAGTCGTTCACGTTCAAAAAGTAGTGCCCCGCGTCCTAACCGATCTCGTAGCCGCCATAAGCGGAGCAGAAGGTCACGTAGCAAGTCTCGGGGTTACGATCGCCGTTCTAAGCGCGAACTAGATCGTCGTGGGAGCCACGTGAGGACGCGAAGCCCTGTGTCACCGCTTCACCAACGATCGCTTTAGACGATTGTCTCGCGGTTAAAGGCTTTAGAAGATCGTTCACGGGTAATAGCTACGCCGGAAACTACAGGTATTGGTACTGATGTCTCGATTGCAACTACGGAGGAGGAAATAGTGGAGGCAATACAGTCGTTAAAGTCAGTAAGCACTCGTCATTTTTATATTTCTAATTTTGACCCAAATGTGAATGATGTTGATCAGTGGTTTGACGAGGTTGACAGGGCTCAGGTTTTGAATAAGTGCTCGCAAAATGAGTGCCTTTCCCGCGTTGGGAACTGTCTGAAGGGAGATGCTAAGACTTGGCTTAGTGAATGGGTTACAAATGACCGTTCGTGGAGCAATTTTAAAAAGGACTTTCGGTCATTTTGTGTAAAAAAAAATTGATGTGGCGGGTATTTTGTACGAAGTAATGAGCTCTGATTCGGACAGTTATCTAACATATCGACGGTTAAGAACCAATAGTGTCTATCTCAGTTTTTTACGTTTTTCACTTTTTAATGCAGGTAGATTTAAAGTTTAATTTGGCTTGGCCTACTGAGGCATTTATGTCAAAATTCACAAAACTGACGTAGTTATTCGCTATAGAAATACCATCTAAGTTAAGAGCGCGTTTATTTTGCTGCCAATACTGTTTATCTCTTCTCTATTGCGGCTGCACCTCGCCGCATCTAGCGTAAGACTGACAAATTGGCAAGTGGCAGAGCAGTGCGTGCGGTGAGGATGCTTTAAGAAAGAGACAGTTTATTGTATTCAAAAGTCGCAAGGGAGTAGTGTCAGTTGCTAGCTAGGATGTTCTGTGGTCAGTGTGTTTCTGTGCGAGTTTCGACAAGTTTGGCAAGTAATTTGGAAACTATAATACACAGTCAGATATCACAGTACTGGCCATAATGAAAGTAATATCGATGAGCATATTTAACAAGAGCATCTTATTAAAAAAAAATAGAGCCAGGGAGAGAAGGTAAAGTGGATGCAGCTAAGGGACATTGCATTTTATTAACGATGGCCTTAGAATCGGTTAAAGTTTCCCTTACTCCACAGCTAGCGCTTTATACTTTAAAACGAAATTGACATGCCATAATTTTACACTCTTCGATTTGACTTCACGCCATTGCACATATTACTGGTTTACAGAAACGGCGGCAGACCTTACTGCAAGTACTTTGATGTCATTTGTGATAGACTACTTAGAGTGCCATTGCTTGTCGAAGAAAATGCCAAAAATTATTTATTCCGATAGTTGCACGTACCAAAATCGGAACGTAATAATGGCAAATGCGCTTTTGAACTTAAGCATAAAGCACAAAATCACCATCACCCAAAAGTTCCCAGAACGTGGTCACACTCAAATGGAGTGTGATTTGGTTCATAGTGCAATTGAACGGAAGCTCTCAAATCGTTATTATTCATTGGCCATGTGATTATGTTTCGGTAACTAAAGAAAGTAAAGAAAAAGGTAAGTAATTCAGATTGACCATAGCTTAGTGAAAAATTATACCGTACATCTACTTGGCTTTACAAAACTATAAGGCCAGGACACAAAGCTGGTGACCCTACTGTAACAGACTTAAGAGCTATTCTTTACAACCAAGAAGACACAATTAAAGTAAAACTACATTTCGACCAGGATTGGTTTGCCTTGCCACAAAGACCAAAAAGATATAACCCCGACGTGTCTTATTTGACCTTACATGAAAATATAATTCCCATAACTACCTCGAAGGACCAGCAACTCCAAGAGCTCAAACAAATTCTACCAAACGAATGTCATATTTTTTATGATACACTGCCCCATTTGTAGAGTGTGAGTATGTGTGTCAGTTGCTTTTTGTTGTTTGATTCTGTTTCTACTAAATTTTAAGATTCATTTCAGTTATTTTGAAGATTTTTTTTGTTTTTAAAGTATTTTTAGTAATTTAAAAGTCTTTTTCAGTTATTTTAAAGTCTTTTTACTTATTTTGAACACAATCATTTCATCTTCTATTGTGAACATTATTAAAGGATATGATTTTTCATTGTGTTGTTTTAATTTAAAACCGGCTAACTACTACCTATTTTAAAAAAAATTTCACTAATAAAACCAATACCATCTAACTCACGTTAATTCTAAATAGGCCAATCTTAAGCTAATTCTAGGATATCTATCGTTTTTCAGCATATTTTTTCTATTTTTACATATATAAACATTTCAAGTATCTTCCTATTCAAAGCCGAGAAATGTTTTTTTTATCTCCTGAAAAGTTCACTTTATTGAGATAGACATTATTGGATCTTAACCGTCGATATGCTGAATATGCACGTAGATGTTTATTACGTTTACGGATTGTAAAAGGCCTATCAGACGAGTTGATAGTCGCGATTGTGATTACAGGGATTAAAGACCCTCAAATCAAAGCAGCTGCTATTAATGCGAATCTAACACCAGACAACCTCGTTAGTTATCTATCTACCTTCATAAAGCCAAATAGTAACAGTACGCAGTCAAAAAATAACAAGAGCTCACATAATGATAACCACGCGTTCTAAGCCGTTTTTGCCATCTAAATACCCAAGTGCTTGGTTATTTTATCCTGTCAAAGTGAACGTTAAAGTGAAGTGTTGTACTTGTAAAGTGCAGACTTCTCAACCGTAAGTAAGTTTTGTTTCCTTATAAAGTGTCGAGAGCGTGTCTCGGTTCAGAGGACGTAAGATCTCGTTGGAGTGACAATTTGCTAGTCTTAGTTCTTACGAATCGCGCCGCGATAGTTTTAATTACACGCCACTTTTTATCACGCACTACCCTCAAAATAGATTGATAGACCATAACGACAGATTTCATAAGCATCAGTGTTTTGCGTAGAACTCGTGGCAGTTCTCGTTCTTGTAGATCAGTGTTTTTCAAACTGTGGGTCACGAGTGTCACGACCCTAGGGAGTCCCAAAGTTTTGCTTGGGGGCCACGGTCGCAAGCCAGTGTGATTTGAAACATATTCGACTTAGACGTTTAGGTTTAAAAATAAATCGCAAGAGTGCATTACGCCCGCTCGCTCACCGCATTGTTACGGTCCTAGGGGGTAGCCACAATCTTTTTTTTTTACTTAATAATTGGTCGCGTGTTCAAAAAGGTTAAAAAACGCTGTTGTAGACATTGCGAAACCTCGCATGGCTGTCGCCAAGACTCTTGTAACTGTGCTTTTGATCGAATTCATACGAGATTACAAGTTATTGAACGTAGTTAAGTACCGATTATCAATTGGTGAAAGTCTGTTGCATTCAAATAACGAAAGCCAGTTATTTTCATACAATACGGTTGAACAAACCCCTGATTGCAAACAATGTTTAAGTTTTAAAGCGGCAACACTTTTAGTCGAAGCTACATAATTTCTATACACCGCCTTTGATCGAAGAGTTCATGATTTAAATATATGCCAAAGTGGAGTGTGTCCAACACATGGATAACCGGGATGATCGAAAATACCTTGGGCGTATAGATACTTGCTTGCGTGGCGATGCAAAGTCGTGGTTAAATGACTGGGTGATAAATGATAGTTCCTGGAGTAATTTCAAGCAAAAATTTAGATCTTTTTCCCCATAAAATTCATTTATGTATAAAGTGTGTGAGGGAGGATATGTGTACTAGCTTCAATAAAAAGCAGGCTCGTGCGAAATACGCCTTAAATTATTGCTACGTCTCGATTTACGAGTAGTTACGAGTAAATGACTATCTGAGAAATTGAAAACTACCTACCTGTTGAAGTTTTTACTCTGGCGGGTTTGACAATGCTTTTTCGGGTGGGTAAGTCAGTAGTTACCAGGGGCGATTGATTGTACATGGTCAGGTACGGCCGAGCCCAGGTAAAGTGAATACTCTCGTTCGATCACCGGAACCTACTAACGTTATGAGGTCCTGTAGTTTCTGGGGCTTGCAAGTTATTTTCGCTGTTACATTACAGGCCATGCCTCGTAAGACAGCAAGCATATCAAAGCTGCTGAGGAAGGGTAAACCTATTTTGTGTGGCGCTGAGCAGTATGCTGCTCGCGACTACCCACATACATAAACCGCTTGACTAACGAACCGGTTTTAGCAATATTTGTTACCAGTGTCCCATGGAACTTTATACATGTGCCAGTGCTATTGGAGTTGTGTGAGTTGGGTGACTTCAGCCGCACTGGTCAACTTTCAAGGTTGAGCAACCCTTGAAAGGGTTGGTCCGTGGATGGGTGACTGATTCATTGCATACCGAGACTCCCCCGTGCCTCGGATTGGACCTGTTTCAGGATTGTGCAGACCAGATGTGCAGTCGCTCCGTGTGAGGTGCTGGTGCTTGCCTGCATCCGCTGTGTCATGCGCAGTGGCCCGCGTCGTGGTGTGCGGTGGCGCCCTGCGTGATGCACATGGTGTGCGCTCCATGGTGCGTGCTGACGCGCTTCATGGTGCGCATGGAATGCGCTGTCATGCGCAGTGGCCACCGCCGTGGTGTGCGACGGCGCCCTGCTTGAAGCGCTATGGTGTGCGCTGCGTGATGCGCATGGCGTGCGCCGCGTGATGCGCATGGTGTGCGCTCCGTGGTGCGCGTTGGGGCAGTTCATGGTGCGCTGGGTGAGCGCTTCGTGGTGTGCTGTGCGCAGTAGCCGCGTCGTGGTGCGCAGTGGCGCCCTGCGTGATGCGCATGGTGTGCGCTCTGTGGCGCATGGCGACGCGCTGCATGGTACTCTGGTGCGGTGAGTGCCTCCTGAGACTTGTACTGAATTATTCGAAGGCAAGTATTGTTTTGAAGTCTGGGTGATATGCTAACAATGTGCCTATGTCAACAGCCACTGGGAGGTATGCAAACTGAGAGCCTATGCCTACAGTGTTTGAAGTCTGTGCGGTACGCTAACTAGGTGCCTATGCCGACAGCCGCTGTGGGACACGCTAACTAGGTGCCTCTGTCTACAGTGCGATCAAGTTACCTATTTGGTATGCGAGTCTTGGCTAAGACATTTGACGTGACTTGCTTTATACGTAATGCGCATTACCTCTTATGTATCTGAGATGTTTTGACATTTCTCTGTTCTCATCTATTGTCTTTTATGTAATGCGACTGTCTGATTACAGGGGACGGTGAAAACTCAAGCGTCTTATTGGAAGGCACCACTACCGATCAGAAGGGCCCATCTTCTAGACCTGACGAGGACGTCAGAGCGTCAGGAGAGGCCGTGTTGGTAACGAAAAGTGAGGTGACATCTTAGAGATGTCAGGTGACCAACTGTCAACCGATGGCAGGCTATATAAGGAGAAACGCAGTGCAGCAACGGCCCTTTATTTTTGCTTGGACGGCGCTCGGAACAGACGTGTTACCTGAGTATAATAGTGTGCTCGGTTATTTTTAGATTATGTTTTATTCGTGTACCTACTTAATATTAATTTTGGCTTGTGTAATGCATAGTTGATTAATATTTACAGTGTTTTGACATTTTGTACAGAATAATCTAAAGGGATTAAAGATTGTTTATTAATTTTTATTTTATTTCACTTCTGATTCCTAACAATATTAATAATTATAGTCGCTAATGATGATGAGGAGCTAGTGGCTAAAGTAATAACAGCCGCATGAGTCGATCCATTAGGTTAAGCTACGCTTACCGGGGTTGATCTCCTCCGTGCCTCGGAAAACACGTTAAACTGTCGGTCCCGGCTGTCAATCGTGGATATTTGACAGTCGTTACGTGTCGTCAGAAGCCCGAAAGTCCGACAACCAGTCTTACCAAGGGATATCTTATTATGTGGAGGTCAGATAGGCAGTTGTTCCACGTAAAATACTTAAACAAAAAAAAAACTGGTATTCAGCTGCATCCGGTTAGACTGGAAGCCGGTCCCAAGATAGTTGGGAAAAGGCTAGGCAGATTGATATTTGTAATCGTCAGAAGACTTCTTCCGCTCTGGGTGGAGCGGGAGGACCTGTCGGAGTCTTACTGACTAAAACCAACCCTTTTTTTACCCAGAGTGCTCGTGTGGGAGTGAGAGAAATCATCCAATGGCGGCACGTCATTAGATGATTTCCCACACCAACAAAAAAAAATGGCCGCGGTAAATCTTCCAAACACTCCTGTGTCTTTAGGTCACAGGAGTGTTTTAAAAATGCTTAAGTTTGAAATTAACAGGCACAAAATGAAATGAATTTCAGCACATTAGTGTTCAATTCATCGTCGTTCTACCTCCTTAATGAAACGTTACATAATTGCATGTTAGCGCACTAGTACAAAAACGTTGAAATTAATTTATTTTATGCTAATAGGACACATTCTACGTCGTTACTATGTGGTTCAACGTTATTTTTATTACATATGAAGAGGACCCCGTTTTTGTTGGGGCTTTGAAATCAGCGATTGTCATTGTGAAAAAAAAACCAGCCAAGTGCGAGTCAGTCGCACACGAAGGGGTCCGTACCATAAACTGAAAAAAGGAAAAAAAACACGTTTCTGGAATCGTGTTTTTTTGGGTCCCTTCTTTTAGGCTCTATCTCATGATCCGTAATAAGTAGACAGTTGAAATTTTCACACAGCGTGTATTTCTATAGCCGCTGTAACAACAAGTAATAAAAATATAAATAAATTAAAAATTAAATGGGGCTTCAGAATCGTGTTTTATTTACGGACAGCGGAGTTTTTTTTTGGGCTGTGTCTCATGATCCGTAATAGGTAGACAGTTGAAATTTTCACACGCCGTGTATTTCTTTTGCCGATAGAACAACAAATAATAATAATTAAAATAAATTAAATATAAAAGGGTGCTCCCTGGGGAGCCCCCTTTAACAACTGTGTATCTACGTATTAAGGATCGTGTCGGACAACGGAGTCTTAGTAATAGGGTCCCGTTGGTTACCTGTTTGGGTACGGAGCCCTATAAAGCTTGTAAAAATAAAGCTCTAACATAATATAATTATGTATGTTGGAATATATTTTTAAGCTTGTAAGAAGCTGCCCATTATTTAAGATTCTACCATAGAAAGTCTGTTCCAATTAAGATTTCACGAATTTTATTATTTTGACCAACTCTATCACAGGTTTTTGGGGTTCTGAAAGTCTGAATGTAAAAGGGAACCCTTATAGGATCACTCGTGTGTCTATCTGTCTGTCTGTCCGTCTGTCCGTCTGTCACAGCTAATTTGCTCCGAATCTACTTGACCGATAGAGTTGAAATTTGGTACACACATGAATATCTGTGACCCAAACACGGACGTGTGACGTAAATAAATTCATTTGGAATAAGGGGTCACTTTTGGGGTGAAAATAAGAAATTTAAAAATAAAAGTTTTTTTAACTGTATTGTGATAGCTTAGATAACAAATGATCAAAATTTTGGGCCTAAAAATACAGAATCCTTTGCGCGCGAGTCCAACTCGCTCTTGGCCGGTTTTTTAGGGTTCCGTATGCGAAGGTTCCTAACGGAGCCCTATCGCTGTCACTCACGTGTCCGTCTGTCTGTCTGTCTGTCCGTTGTTTGTCACATAATTTTGTTCCGATGAACTTTGTAACTTCCCATTGACCTATGAACTTGAAATTTGGTGATTATGTTTTTTTTATATTTTATTACGTATATTTTACTAACTCACGTGTCCGTCTGTCCGTCGTTTGTCACATAATTTTGTTCCGATGAACTTTATAACTTCCCATTGACCTATGAACTTGAAATTTGGTGATTATATTTTTTTTTTATATTTTATTACGTATATTTTACTAACAAATACCAAAATAATGATTTCCCTCATATGGTACGGAACCCTAACAAATGCGAAGGCCGACACGCACTTGGCTGTTTTTTGACTGGCCTGTTGGTCTAGTGGTTAGTGACCCTGACTGCTATGCCGGAGGTCGTGGGTTCGATTCCTACCCAGGACAAATGTTTGTGTGATGAGCACGATCATTTATTCTGTGTCTGGGTGTAATTTATCTATAATATGTATGTATTTAGAAATATATAAGTATGTTTATCAGTTGTCTAGTACCCATAACACAAGCTCTGCTTAGCTTGGGACTAGATGGCGTTGTGTGATAGTTGTGGAATATTATATTATTATTATATTGTGGAATATTATTTCATAACCAGTAAATAGCTACACCATTTGTAAAGAAAAAGTTAATTTAGATATTCGAATCACTACTTAACGTACTATTACTTACTTTTTTTAAATATCTGCCTATTTTGGTAAATTACCATAAGCTCATCGTCATCCATAACCCGAGTTTGTCCACTGCTGGAGTAGGCGTCTTTTCTTAACACAATCCCCACCCTTTTTTATTTTTGGTGTTCCCAATCATTAAGTAACTTCTCCCGCTCTGGGTGGAGTGGGAGGGGCGTATCAGACTTTTAATGACTAAAACCCACACCTGTTCCTTTAGTTGCGGGTCGCCGCTGTAACTCTCAAATTTATCCGCGACCAAATGTGTCAAGCGAAGGCAACGAAATCAAAATTCATTTATTCAAACTAGGCTGAGAGCCAGCACTTTTTGAACGTCAAGATATACATAAAGACAGTCTCCCAAAACACCTGCCCATCAACACTTTCTAGCTACAACCTCGTCTGCCCAGAAAATTGTCTTAAGGCCCTACTACCGGCCAAGTGGCGCCCTCATTGAATAAAAATACAGTCGAATTGAGAACCTCCTCATTTTTTTGAAGTCGGTTAAAAAATCGTAGTATAGCATAGAATATAAATATTATAGAGCGGGGCTCATTGAATACAAAATTGTAGCATAGCATAGAATATAAATATTAATAAATTAATTCTTTAATATTTATTTTCGATGATACGGCTACGATTTTTTATTCATTGGGGGCGCCACTTGGCCGGTAGTAGGGCCTTAAGTATGTTTTTTTAAGCTTCTTGATGTTCGCATAGAAAAACCTGCAGTACAATGGTACTTCATATTTTTTGCAGTATAATAATGAGATCAAACGGCAACGTCACGCTGTTGATTGGTACTGTAAAAACGTGCAGTGCAATGCCGTGAGACGTACAATGCGAGCATTATGCGGCAAAGAAGGTATGAAACTGTATGAATTTCGTTAATCATTTGCCTTTTATACACTTTCTCACACTAAAAAAATAATCTTTCTAGTCTTTTGTAAACTATGTGATTCCTACAGACTATACTTGGACCAACTGCCTATCTAACTTCTCGAACCCAGTAGATAAGGCAAGGCTAAGATGTTCTAAATTCTGACTAACCGTAACGACTATCAAAGATCTACAAATTACAGCCTACAGGGTAATAGGGTAGTTTCCTAAAAAAAATAAACGAATCTTGGTTCTTAGTCCGTCAGTTACTCGTCGATTACCAAAACATATTGGACATGTAATTCTTCTTCTGCCACATTAACAAAAAATAATGACGGAATAGTGTGTTAAAATTTTGCATGACGTCACACGATGCTTCACTTTTTACTTACCAGTGACATAACAAGCCCCCACTCTTGAAGTTTGATGCGCTGTAATTTTCTTATTTTTTATTGGTTTGAAAAAGCAAAAAATATTTGTATCCAAATTTTTTTGGTAATCTAACAGACAGACCATGTACCTAGAATTATTTTTTAAGTGTCTACTACCGGCCAAGTGACGCTTGAATAAAAAATCGAAGCATAGCATAGAAAATAAATATTAATCCAACGTCACGTTTGTTACAAAGAGGATATAGTATTTTTACGTTGTTAAAGCAGGTCTCAGAATGTTTTTTATCCAAAGTAGTAGGCAAAAATGTCAGAAACGGCCGTTTTTTGGTACTTTTGGCTTTGCTTTTGGCCGGTAGTAGGGCCTTAACCAGGAAACATTTTCCTATTTGTGGAATATGAAAATGCTTGCAACCAGTACTTTATTTTCTAAGCCCGCTAACTTTACCGCCCCACCATAATGCCATGTTTACGGAAATGAGAGGAAATGAATTTTAACATAATCTTTGTAAGAAGATGAAGAATTAATGAACGTTGAGACAGGCAAATTACTTTACTAATATTATTTTAAAGAATATCGCTCTCTCAAAATATCCTTAGGGGAATAAGTGGATTTTCTCTTGCTTGTATTTGGCTCGGATACTTTTTGATCAGAAGGATATTTTATTTGCTGAAAATTATCAGGGATTTTTTTGTCGTGGAGTGGTCTATTTTTAGCGTGTAGAGCAGTGACGATCGGAAATAAGAAAATTATGAAAAATTACTCGCTCTATTAAATTTTCGACACTTGGTCCCAACTTCCCAAGGCATATATATCCAACAGTGAGAAACGACTCCTGCAGTACCACATAAATGTATATTGCCCTTCGCAACCCAGTAACTGGGTGAACGATGACGAAGATGTATAAAATACTTCGAAAGGATACTTCGTCTAAGTAGCTCTTATGTTCTTGGTAAACTCTTTGTGTATCTTTCAGACCCAGTGCATCGAACGCAAGCGTTTTGTACGCCGTAGTTCGTGAATATAATACGGTATAATGAAGTGTCCGGCTCCTAGATAATCTATTGTCAATGAAGAGGAGGACTGGCAGATGTATAGGCTTAGGATATTGTGGTGTTAGAATAGCGGGCTTCTTTGAGAAAGCGGAGCTCACCCGCTCAGGGGCCGTACTACGAAATTCCAATGCAATCATAGTTCCGTTCTTCTAACACTGCGTCTTCCGGTACGCGGTTGCCGCTCCAGAACCCGACGGCCCCGTCGACTATCTGTTCTGCGAGCAAGTTTGATAATTCTTCGGGCTATGTCGGCAACTTTATTACTCCTATCTTCCTTCCAAATCCAATTACGCAAGTAAACGCTGAGTAGTACCCTATTGAGAGAGACGGAGCTATACGTGACAAATAGCTCTATCCCTTTCTCACACCGGAATTATGATGATTTTAAAGACCTTGGAACATCGAGCCGGCAGCGACTATAAACTATTACAGCGCAACTGCACTGAACACACATTTCGGCTATTATGGCCATAGTCAGAATAGTCGTGGGCCGTAAACTATGAGTAAGTGGTGACACGCACTGACACGTTTGATTTATTTATTTCATCATCATCATTTCAGTCTAAAGACGTCCACTGCTGGACATAGGCCTCCCCCAAGTGTCGCCACAATGACCGGTCCTGTGCGTCTCGCATCCATCGGCTACTCGCGACCCTCACCAGGTCATCGGTCCACCTTATTTATTTATAAACTTCTTATATCCTTTATTGTACACCAATATAAAAATATATAAAGAAAACCTTACAAAAAACATACAACTGGCGACCTTATCGCATATCGCAGTCTCTTCCAGGCAACTTGGAATTGATAGAGATAGCCTAGAAACGAAATGGTGTTGCAATTTGTGAAAATTTAAGTTACTTTGTATTCAATGTTTTGATAGCAGTCGCCGAAGCATTCCGGTGCTCTTTGGAGCAAGTACTGACGTTCTGATTACTGTCATCAAGCAGCTTTGCTGAATTTCGGTTTATAGAGTTTTTGTAGAGACAGCCTTCCACAATATTCCTAACCATTGCAACTACTGTAAGCAAGAATCAACCGTGGCGACCACAGAAAAACGCTTAATAACGATTCAATTGAAATTAATCGGAAAAGAACAGCGGAGGATTAAGAAAAACATAATTTGAACTTTAGTTCATTGAATATCAATTATTATTTTGGTCTCTCTGTGAAGTATCCGCCTCAGGCTAAGCAGATCAGCAGGATCTCATGGCGACATGGAGACAGCGACTGTCGCAACCCAGCGCTGGGCACGCCACCATTGCGGCGGTAGTGCCCCTCTTTGAGGAGTGGCTGGAGAGGCGTCACGGCGTCCTCACCTTCCGCCTGACGCAGGTCCTCACCGGACACGGTTGCTTCGGGAGGTGGGAGGAAACGCCCGGGTGTTACCACTGTGCGGATCGCCCAGAGGACACGGTGGAGGTCTGCCCCGCGAGGACACGGCGGAACACCGCCGTGTCCTCGTGGATGCGATAGGTGGTGGCGACCTCTCGCGCCCGGCCCTGGTTCAGGCCACGGTACGGAGCGAGAGGGAATGGGAGGCAGTCTCCGCCTTCTGCGAAGCAGTAATGCTCGTGAAGGCGGAGGCGGGACGCGTGAGGGAAGCTCAACGGAGCGGACCTCGCGGCCCCGGCCGCTACCACCGCAGAAGAGGTACTGGGCGTACCAGGCGTAGGACGTCGCGAGACGATTTCCGGCCACCGTAGACCCGGGCCTGTGGACGGCGAGCAGTGGGTAGCTCGCCGTTCGATCAGCACCAGGCCCGTGAGTCGACGACGCGTAGTGTTCCACGCGCGCCTCAAAGAGATGTAGTCAGCCACCACTGACGGGGCTCATCGTGGCCGGTGCCTGCATGCCTAGGGGTAGCGGATAAATTCTGAAAATGAGATAACCTTGAATAATCAGCACAGTGACGTTTCTTATATCATCTACATAAAAATAACACAAGTTATTGCTACGGCGCGGTGAAGACGACTGGCCGCTAAACTGTACATGCGCAGGGAACATTGCATTTAGCTTAGTTAGCATTATACCTGTAGTTCCTACAGCTATCTTCTATAAATTATCACTGTCTTAACATCGTCATTCTAATTTCAATAGAAATCCCTCCTAATCGCTGTCTCTTATGCACTAAAATCGCTACCTGTACGTTCACCGACCGGTGAAACAAGAGGCCCTATTGTCAAGTCTACTATCTACAGATACGGAAAAAACCACATTAAAAACTACACTTCAATCATTCAAAACTCAACCTTGTGTCTTTAAATTTAAAGTCTTCGCAACCGTGCAATTAAAATGGTCTTCAAGTATCGCGATACAAAGTTGCTAAGCGCATACAAGTCGTCTAAAATAGACTTTATATGTTTTATGTTAAGGTGCAGATGAAGTGTAAATGTAACATTGTCATAGCCAGGCACGATGGTTAAGCACTCAATGTACCCTTTATCTTAGATTAAAAATGGGGGGATCCCCCTTTTCCTACTCAGATAGGTAGGTGTTGATATTTATCGAAAATCGACGCTTCTCTTTAATACAATGGTGTCTGAAGGCATTCTTTGAGCTTTTGCACTTAAATCAAAGGGGACTATAGTTTGTTTTGTGAAAGGAAGTCCTTTAAATATACTCGTAGTTATTGGAAAGGCGTCACAATCAATTAATGTAAATTAATCCGATCATTCAGAGCTTGTAGAATTTGTGAAACATTGTATATTTTTTGCGACGTGATCATGTGGGGTATCAATATCGAGGAGGTGATTCCAAAAATACAACACACTAAAAGTTATAAAATAAAAAAAATTTAAATTTTCTAAAAGTCTGCAAAAAACAACTTTTATTATTATTTGTTTATTAATACTCAATACTTTATTGCATTCCATATTTTACTAAATCTTAATATACAATACTAAATCTTATCGGTGTCAGCGTGTCTTTGAGACAGAAAGGCTTCTTCCAACTTTTTCCACTCTTCCCTATTAGTAGCTGTTCACTGCCATAATGGACCTGCTATTTTTCTAATTTCATCTGACCAGCGTTTTCTTTCTCTTCCTCTCTTTCTTTTTGTCCATTTATTTTTGCTCTCTCTGAACATATGTCATACCCATCGCCACTTAAGATTCTGTATTTTCTTCACGACATCTTATACTTTTGTTGCAAAAAACAACTAAAAAGTTCCAAATAAAACGGAATCCTTATATGGTCACTCGCGTGTCTGTCTGTCTATCTATCTGTTTCTCTGTCGGTTCTTCTGTCCGTCTGTCAGAGCCAATTAACTCCGAATCTGCTGGACCGCTATAGTTGAAATTTTGTACACACATGAATAGCTGTGACCCAAACTCGAACGTGTACCCCAAATAAATTATGGGGTGAAAATTAAAAAACAATGTTTTTCAAAGTGCACTGTGCGACATCTTCTTTAGATATAAAACAAAGTCGGGTTAGTTACACGATTTATAACACAAGAACAGCTGGTTCGATTTGAATGATTTTTAAATTGTTGAATTTGTTTACGTCCCGAATAGCAGAAGTATTAAAACATCGGAAAATTTCACGAAAAAAAAATATTTTCCCATTTTGATATCTCGAGAATGGATACATTTATTGGATTTTCGCCGGGCCAGCTAGTAGTAGACTTTTTTCTCGTGACGGTGTCGAATATATTTTTTCATAATTTAAAAATAATTATACAGTTTGAAAGTTATTGAAGTTTAAGAAAATAGATGAATTACCATTAATCTAATACCAAAACCATTAATCCCCACCTCCCTCCCCCCCACCCGCCTTATCTCAAAAACCACTTGTCCTAAAATTATAAAAAAAAATACAGAAACTAGTTCTTTACTTCCATAATACAGGAAAGCCTATATGGAGGAGGTAGTTTAAAAAAAACTGAAATAAAATATGATTTGTTCGGCACCCTTTGCGCGCGAATCCGACTCGCTCTTGGCCGGTTTTTTTTTTTTCGGAGTGGTTTGGATTTTCATGAAAAAAGTTGTTCATTTCTAGGAGCAGTAACAGTATAATAAAATATGATCATCTATTTCTTATACCACCTATAAGATATTATTAAGTATTGATCTAAGTATGATATGTTATCAAAGTACTTTCTTCAAAGACAGACCTACTCTAGGCTATCTTTATAATCAATGCTAATAATATGCTAGATAACCACCTGATAACCATATGATTGGAGGTTTAAAAATACCGATGACACAATTGTAAACATATTTAGCTATAAGTAACCTACCACATTTGAAAATGTGTAAGTAGGTACATAATTGATAATATAAACGTTTTTCTCTTCACAAAGTTACATAACGCTAATGCTTAGAACTAACAAACCAGGGCAACTTTGTGAGAGACTGGTGCCTGAAATAGGTTCCTATAAGAATTATCTAATATTATCTATATAATGTAATTATCTCCGAAAGGGGGGCGAGTCCTAGTGTCCTGGTGTCCAGAAATACAGGCCTTACGTCTAGTTTAGGCACCACTCTTCCACAATATAGTTATTAAACTGTAGTTGTTATGTATTGTTCTTGATACCATGTTTATTGTACCATACATTGTGGTGAGAAATAAATCTTTATAGTTAATTAATTTAAGAATATTTCATCAAATACACCTCAGCATTAAATGATTTATAACGTATAGTGACTGAGGACAAGAGACTCCAGATAAAGTTATATTTTGTCAGCGATAACGTTTTGGGGTTCCGAAAGTCCGAATAAAAAATGGAACCCTTATTAGATCACTCATGTGTCTATCTGTCTGTCCGTCTGTTCAACCATTCCCTCCCCCGTATCTCCGAAAACACCGGACCAAATAATTTTGAAAAAACTACAGGAGGTAGTTCTTTACTTACAGATTATAGGAAAACCTATAGAAGTATATAAAAACCAATCTGCCTAGCCTTTTCCCAACTATCTTGGGGTCAGCTTCCCGTCTAACCGGATGTATCTGAATTCAGTATTTAACATGGAGCGACTACCTATCTGACCTCCACAACCCAGTTACAGTAGTATACAGTTTACAAAAATATCTGAAAAAAATATGTTTTGTTCGACACCCAATGCGTGTGTTAGAATTTTTCTGAATATGTATGTGTAGTTATGTAACCAGATGTATGTAAATATTTAATATTCGTTACTCATTTATTTATCTATTGATCATCTATTGAAAGTCTATTGAAAGTATATTGAAAGTCTATTAAAGGCCTATTAAAAGTCTATTGAAAGTCTATTGAAAGTCTATTGAAAGTCTATTGACCTTCTATTGAAAGTCTGTTGAAAGTCTATTGAAAGTCTATTAAAGGCCTATTAAAAGTCTATTGAAAGTCCATTGAAAGTCCATTGAAAGTCTATTGAAAGTCTATTGAAAGTCTATTGAAAGTCTATTGAAAGTCCATTGAAAGTCCATTGAAAGTCCATTGAAAGTCCATTGAAAGTCCATTGAAAGTCCATTGAAAGTCCATTGAAAGTCCATTGAAAGTTCATTGAAAGTCTATTGAAAGTCTATTGAAAGTCTATTGAAAGTCTATTGAAAGTCTATTGAAAATCTATTGAAAATCTATCTATCTATCTATCTACCTATCCATTTATTTACCCATTTATTTACCCATTTATTTACCCATTTATTTACCCATTTATTTACCCATTTATTTACTTATTTATTTGCTTATTTATTTGCTTATTTACTTACTGTGAATGTGGTGTTTTAAGGAAGGGATTTATTAAGAAAAGCACAAAGACAAGAGTATGTATTTATTTCCAATAGGCTTGTCATCAATCGAAATCTAATTGCCTGTTCGCAAAACTAGGTCTTCGTTGAGAAGAACGGCAAGAAACTCCACGGTAGCTCTCTTTTATTATTATATCGACACATCATAAATAATCGTTTATCGCAATAAATCTTATTAAAGGATGTATCACCTAAGCCATATTTACAACGATAAACATCTTGTGGTATATAACAACTACTATCGTAGTAGTGTACATAACACAACGTTAAGTAACAATATACATAACTTTACATCACATGGCTCATAAATATGATATAAATATACATCAACATCATTAATAAATCAACAATAGTCAGAATAATATCATACCTTAGATGTTAACGCCTTGAAAGCCGAACAGCAACTGAGCCGCTCCACTGAGGCTCCGCTCTTTTACACCCGTTAACAAACAAGTATGATTCACAAGTAACAGTTGAGTCATATCAGTCTTTGAACTATAGGAAAATAAGTTTGTTTCAAAAATCATTTAGTAAATTCATTAATTAATCTTGAAAATTCAATATAAACAGATAATAATTACATAATAATTGTATATATATTACGGCCAGACTGACAAGTACTTCGCTCTCGAAGTACATTATATACCCTTTTTCTACAATTGTAGTTAAAGTTATTTATATTAGACATGTTAGGGCTCCCACCTGCTGTACATGAGATCCAAACTAACAATAAGTCAGTGAACAACCAGCAGTAAATTATCAAAAGCCCCTGACCTTAAACATGCTAGGGCTCCCACCTGCTGTACATGAGATCCAAACTAACAATAGGTCAGTGAACAACCAGCAGTAAATTATCAAAAGCCCCTGACCTTAGACATGCTAGGGCTCCCACCTGCTGTACATGAGATCCAAACTAACAATAGGTCAGTGAACAACCAGCAGTAAATTATCAAAAGCCCCTGATCTTAGACATGCTAGGGCTCCCACCTGCTGTACATGAGATCCAAACTAACAATAGGTCAGTGACCAACTAGCAGTAAATTATCAAAAGCCCCTGACCTTAGACATGCTAGGGCTCTCACCTGCTGTACATGAGATCCAAACTAACAGTAGGTCAGTGACCAACCAGCAGTAAATTATCAAAAGCCCCTGACCTTAGACATGCTAGGGCTCCCACCTGCTGTACATGAGATCCAAACTAACAATAGGTCAGTGAACAACCAGCAGTAAATTATCAAAAGCCCCTGACCTTAGACATGCTAGGGCTCCCACCTGCTGTACATGAGATCCAAACTAACAATAGGTCAGTGACCAACTAGCAGTAAATTATCAAAAGCCCCTGACCTTAGACATGCTAGGGCTCTCACCTGCTGTACATGAGATCCAAACTAACAATAGGTCAGTGACCAACCAGCAGTAATAAATTCTTCATTTGTATTTTACTTTTGTTTTGCCAATTGCCTAGACGTGTCAAGCCCCCTCCACCCGCTGCTAGTGGGATAAACTTACACCAAGCGAATTACCGACCAACGGAAACAAATTTTACTTTCTTTTTCTTCCCCTTTTTTATACAAAGTTTTTATTGTAATATATCTCTACAATCAACAATCTAATATATATGTAATAATCTGATCCGATTATCCATCACAATATCCACACAATCAAATTATTAATTAAATATTTTTAATTAGAGATCACACAAAACCATTTCATAAATTATTTCGAAATTACACAAATTATAACATACAAAATTTAAAGTTATTTATTTTTATATATTAATCCTACTAATATTATAAATGCGAAAGTTTGTATGTTTGTTTGTATGTTTGGCTGAAGGTATCGCAAAAACGGCTGAAGGGATTTGAATGAAATTTCGCACACAGGTAGGTCATAGCCTGGATTAACACATAGGCTACTTTTTATCCCGGTAAATGACAAGACTTAGCGAAGACTGAGGTGGAAGTAGAAATCCAAAGTCAGGCTGAACGAGCGGTTACGCTCACAAAGTACCAGGAGGCCAGAAACATAAAAAGTATTTCCGGGGTTGGAATCATGAGCGGTAAAGTCTCGCAAAGTACCAGGGGACCAGAATCATGAAGAGGTATTTTCGGGGCTACAACTCTAGCGGTATAGCTTCGCAAACCACCAGGAGACCAGAATCAAGAAGAAGTATTGCCGGGGCTTGAATCCTGAGCGGTATAGATTCACAAGCTACCAGGAAATCAGAATCACAAAGTATATTCCGAGGCAGGTATTATGAGATGTAGAGATTCACAAATTACCAGGAGACCAGAAACATGAAAAGTATTTCAAGGACTGAAATTATGAGCGATAAAGACTCACAAAACTACGAAAAGATCAGGATTCACGAAAAAGTAGTTCCGGAACTGGAATAATGATAGGTGTAGATTCCAAAACTACCAGGAGACCATAGTCATGAACCAGTATTTTTGGGGCTTAAATCCTAAGCGGTATAGATTCCTACGACCTACTAGGAGATCAGAATCATAAAATATATTCTGTGGCTGGTATTATGAGAGGTACAGATTCACAAATTACCAGGAGGACAGAATCATGAATAAGTTTTCCGAGCAGTACAGATTCACGAACAACCAAGACATGGAAGAATTACAAATGTTACCAAAAGGCTGGGATTATGAGCGGTAGAGATTCATAAATTACCAGGAGACCAGAATTATGAAGAAGTGATTATGGGCTTGGACTCATGAGAGGTATAGATTCTAAAATTACCAGGAGACCAGAGTCGTGAATCAGTATTTTTGGGGCTAGAATCTTAAGCGGTATAGATTCATAACCTACCAGGAGATCAGAAGTACAAAACATATTCCGAAGCTGGTATTGGGAGAGATAGAGATTTACAAATTACCAGGAGACCAGAAATGTGAAGAAGTAAAATTTCAGAGCGGTATAGATTCACTCACTACCAGGAGATCAGAATCGCAAAAAAAAAACCCAAAAAAAAAAGGGTGTGATCAAAAGAGGTAAAAAAAAAATTGGTTGCCTGTAAAGTCGGTATACGGGCGAAAGTTTTACATGACAACGACTTTGAGTGGTAAAATAATTTTAATGTGAATTCGTATAGGTTGAGAAACGATTTATACTACTTTTTTGATTGAAAACTACCACAACATTGTGATTACTACAACATAACCTATTCACTTATGTCTTAGTCATTTATTTCATCATGTTATATTATCAGTCTGAAATTATTTACCTTTGCTGTTTGAATTGTTGCGATGGACGAAACTACCTTCACATTATCACTACACAATCGTTTTACAATTAACTGGCAACGTGTAAACTTGTATGCAGGCGCCTAAGCGAAATAGAAGCGCAAGACATGAACCGGTGTGTATGCCTATCTCTCTCACTCTCTCTCTCTCGCTCTGTCTCTCTCGCTCTTAGGCGGGCTAACTGTGCTCGAGTGGAAGGGACGCGTGCCTTTCATTTTTTATGTCTGTCTCTCTCGCTCTTAGGCGGGCTAACCATGCCCGAGTGGAAGGGACGCGTGCCTCTCACTCGCTCTCATTGTGAGCGCATAACGTGAGCGGAGCGTAACGCAGTTTCTTGAAGTGTCACCCGGCAAACCAATTTATAAGACGTTGTCACGTCAAAAAGCATCTTGAATAAGTATTTTCGGGATTGGAATCCTGAGTGGTATAGATCCTTAAACTACCAGGAAAACAGAATCATGAAGAAGAGAAATTTCAGACCTGCACGCGGATGAAGCCAAAGGTAAATTGGAAGTAAAAGGTGGTGAAAAAGTTAATTTCATATAAATGTCTACGCGGACGGAGCCACGGACAAGAAGCTAAGCACCAATTTAGGATATGTTCGGGACCCAATAAATGAAACAGTTAGATATGGTAAACTATTATATTTAACACGTAAGAGTAACAACATAGGTACCCCGACACACTGAGCGAGTGTGTGGCCCCTACAGTCTTTATGTAGAACTTTGACATTCAAAAAAATCTGGCTTTCAGCCTAATTTAAATAACTTTTGATTTTGATTTCTACAGGATTTATTTAACGTGCTCCTCTCTGAAAATACCACTCAGACTTATTACAATTACACTTTTTACGCGGGCGAAGCCGCGGGCGGAAGCTAGTTTAGATATAAAATGGTAATTCTGTGTATTTTTCTTTTGTATATTATTGGCACAGCCACAGTAAGAATCTCATGGTCTCAACACTAATTTTCGTCACAGTCAGAACCTCATAGCCTCATTGCTAATTTTGGTCACAGTCACAGTCAGAACCTCACAAAATTCTCAGCATTAAGACTCCCAAATTGGTAGCATTTATGAACTTGCTGAATTTTCCATAGTTCGTTCGGCCAATCTGACAATATTATTGCCACAGATTATACTTTAATTGACGGATCTTAAGAGGTTAACAAGTATTTATTATTGTACTTTTTATTTGTTATTTATATAAATTTCACCTACTATATTGTGTCTCTGCACCACCTTATGGTAGACTGGTAGAAAATGCCTGAGGCATACTCCACCTTTGTACAGTGTGTTTACTTGTATATAATTTTTTTAAATAAATAATACTAGCGAACAGATGCCTCATCTCATGCAAAGAATCGAGACCGCCGTAACAAAGGATTTCGGCTGGCTGTCAGGTATTTTTTTTTATTTTTCACTTCCTAACAGTGTTTCAATGTATCAAAATGTGTTAATATATAAATTTTATAGAGGCAAATGGAAAAACTGAAACTTCAAACAGCGCCATCTTTTGGTATCCTACTAATATTATAAATGCGAAAGTTTGTATGTTTGTTTGTTTGTATGTTTGTATGTTTGGCTGAAGGTATCGCAATAACGGCTGAAGGGATTACAATGAAATTTTGCACACATGTAGGTCATAACCTGGATTAACACATAGGCTACTTTTTATCCCGGTAAATGACAAGGCTTAGCGAAGGCTGAGGTGGAAGTAGAAATCCAAAGTCAGGCTGAACGAGCGCACACGCTCAAAAAGTACTAGGACACCAGAAACATGAGAATTATTTCCAGGGCTGAAATCATGAGAGATAAAGACTCACAAAGTACCAGGAGACCAGAATCATGAATAGGTGTTTTCGGGGATACAATCCTAAGCTGTATAGCTTCACAAACCACTAGGATACCAGAATCAAGAAGAAAGAAGTGTTTCCGGGGCTATAATCCTAAACGGTGTAGATTCACAAACTACCAGGAGATCAGAATCACAAAACATATTCCGAGGCTGGTATTAGGAGAGGTAGAGATTTACAAATTATCAGGAGACCAGAAAAATGAGAAGTATTTCCAGTGCTGAAATCATGACCGGTAAAAACTCACAAAGTACCAGGAGACCAGAAACATGAATACGTATTTTCGGGGCTACAATCCTAAGCTGTATAGCTTCACACACCCCACCAGGAGCCCAGAATCAAGAAGAAGAAGTGTTTCCGGGGCTTGAATCCTGAGCAGTATAGATTCACAACCTACCAGGAGATCAGAATCACAAAATATATTCTGAGGCTTAAAGATTTTTAATTTTTTTAATTATTTGGTTATAAATAGAAGGTAGAGATTCATAAATTACAAGTAGCGGCACGTAAGTCTAGCGCTGAACGATAATTGCTGCGCATGGGTGGGTGGCGCGGGTGGCGCGCGGGGAACAGAATGCGACTGGAGAGCCAATCGGCGCTACGCACGCTCGCCCTTTATCCCGCTAGCCCCCCTCAGGTACCTTAATTTTTACTTCTGCGCAATAACAGTCAGCGCTAAAGTTTCGTGCCGCTACTTGTACCAGGAGACCAGAGTCATGAATAAGTATTTTTGGGGCTGGAATCCTAAGCGGTATAGATTCACAAAATACCAGTAGACCAGAAATACTAAGAGTGTTCCAGGGCTGAAATCATATCATAGGATGATTTCCCGCTTTCTTCTTTCGGCTTTCGGCTTTCGGCTTTCCGGCTTTCGGCTTTCGGCTTTCGGCTTCCAGCTTCCGGCTTCCGGCTTCCAGCATCCGGCTTCCGGCTTCCGGCTTCCGGCTTCCGGCTTCCGGCTTCCGGCTTCCGGCTTCCGGCTTCCGGCTTCCGGCTTCCGGCTTCCGGCTTCCGGCTTCCGGCTTTCGGCTTCCGGCTTCCGACTTCCGGCTTCCGGCTTCCGGCTTCAGGCTTCCGGCTTCCGGCTTCCGGCTTCCGGCTTCTGGTTTCCGGCTTCCGGCTTCCGGCTTTCGGCTTTCGGCTTTCGGCTTTCGGCTTTCGGCTGGCTTTCGGCTTTCGGCTTTCGGCTTTCGGCAGGCTTTCGGCTTCCGGTTTCCGGCTTCCGGCTTCCGGCTTCCGGCTTCCGGCTTCCGGCTTCCGGCTTCCGGCTTTCGGCTTTCGGCTTCTGGCTTCCGGCTTCCGGCTTCCGGCTTTCGGCTTCCGGCTTTCGGCTTTCGGCTTTCGGCTTTCGGCTTCCGGCTTCCGGCTTTCGGCTTTCGGCTTCCGGCTTCCGGCTGGCTTTCGGCTTTCGGCTTTCGGCTTCCGGCTTTCGGCTTTCGGCTTTCGGCTTTCGGCTTTCGGCTTTCGGCTTTCGGCTTTCGGCTTTCGGCTTCCGGCTTTCGGCTTTCGGCTTCCGGCTTCCGGCTTTCGGCTTTCGGCTTTCGGCTTCCGGCTTCCGGCTTTCGGCTTTCGGCTTCCGGCTTCCGGCTTCCGGCTTCCGGCTTCCGCCTTCCGGCTTCCGGCTTCCGGCTTCCGGCTTCCGGCTTCCGGCTTCCGGCTTCCGGCTTCCGGCTTCCGGCTTCCAGCTTCCGGCTTCCGGCTTCCGGCTTTCGGCTTTCGGCTTTCGGCTTTCGGCTTTCGGCTTTCGGCTTTCGGCTTTCGGCTTCCGGCTTTTATGCTTTTTTGCTTTTATGCTTTTTTGCTTTTTTGCTTTTTTGCTTTTTGCTTTTTGCATTTTGCTTTTAGCTTTTTGCTTTTCCCTCTTCAGAACGACGCAAAAACCACCAAAAAAAAACCATCCCAAAAAAAAACAATAGAACCATGAAGACTAGTTCCAAAAACAAAAGCAAAAAAAGCAAAAAATCAAAAAGCGAAAAGCGAAAAGCAAAAATCAAAAAGCGAAAAGCGAAAAGCAAAAATCAAAAATCAAAAAGCAAAAAGCAAAAGCAGTGTTCAGAAGAACAACTACTCTGTGGTCTATGGTATGGTAACTCTATGGTCTCGCTCTTTTATAAATACACTAATCAACTTACAGAGAAAGAACCCAGAGCAATCGGACATAACTTATTTTCACACGGATGAAACCTGAAGTTTTCAGTAGCGTCTCGTGTGCCTTGAATACCTACGCGCTTTGTGGAACTTGCCGAGTGACACCTGGGCAGGTACCAGGTGAGAAAGGTAACTAAAAATAAGAATTATTTAACTTAAATTCACATGGCTGATTTTTATATATGTCATGTAGAATATTATTTTAAAGTAATATCATAAGTGTCAGACACTTTTGATGGACAAGAGCTTTTTTCAGACGCTTTTAAAGCTTCCCAAAAAATAAAAAAAGTGCAAAAACATTTTAAAACAGCGAATAATCCATAACCTCAAATTCAAAGATGTAGTTTTACCGGATGACTTGTATGACAGTGGATACCATCGAGAATGTTATAAAAATTTTACTGCTCTGCCAAAAAAATATTTTTCCGCCATACCAGAAAAACCAAAAAATGCTGAAAAAAATCATCGAGTATTGTTAAAAATTCATTAGTTGCATCGACATCAAGCCAACCTTGTAATCTTAGTACTAACGATGATCTATGTACAGCGTCTACCTCAAGTCAACAAAATAATTTGAACAGTTCCAGATTTAGATGTAGTGTCAAACTCAAGTCCAGCTAATTCAATGCCTGAACCAAGTGTTGAGCCAAATGTGAAGTCAAGTGTTGACTTAGAATCAGTTGAGTTATGGATTATTCGCTGTTTTAAAATGTTTTTGCACTTTTTCAATACTTCTTCGGAGAGTAATATTTTATTATGAGATTTTTTACAAAATGTACATTTCAATTTCTCTTCTTCCATGATTATCACTATTACAAACAACTTACACCCACCAAAAAAAAAAAAAAAAAGAAATCCAAAAAAAAAAAAACGGTATAGACTCTCAAACTACCAGTTCACAACCTACCTACTAATATTATAAATGCGAAAGTTTGTATGTTTGTTTGTTTGTATGTTTGGCTGAAGGTATCGCAAAAACGGCTGAAGGGAATACAATGAAATTTTGCACACACGTAGGTCATAACCTGGATTAACACATAGGCTACTTTTTATCCCGGTAAATGACAAGACTTAGCGAAGGCTGAGGTGGAAGTAAAAATCCAAAGTCAGGCTGAACGAGCGCACACGCTCAAAAAGTACTAGAACACCAGAAACATGAGAATTATTTCCAGGGCTGAAATCATGAGAGATAAAGACTCACAAAGGGCCAAAAGACCAGAATCATGAATAGGTGTTTTCGGGGATACAATCCTAAGCTGTATAGCTTCACAAACCACTAGGATACCAGAATCAAAAAGAAGTGTTTCCGGGGTTATAATCCTGAGCGGTGTAGATTCACAACCTACCAGGACATCAGAATTACAAATCATATTTCGAGACTGGTATAAAGAGAGGTAGAGATTTACAAATTGCCGGGAGACCAGAAACACAAAAGTCGCAAACTACCAGGAGATCAGAATCACAAAACATATTCCGAGGCTGGTATTAGGAGAGGTAGAGATTTACAAATTACCAGGAGACCAGAAAAATGAGAAGTATTTCCAGTGCTGAAATCAAGACCGGTAAAGACTCACAAAGTACCAGGAGAGCAGAATCATGAATACGTATTTTCGGGGCTACAATCCTAAGCTGTATAGCTTCACACACACCACCAGGAGCCCAGAATCAAGAAGAAGAAGTGTTTCCGGGGCTTGAATCCTGAGCCGTATAGATTCACAACCTACCAGGAGATCAGAATCACAAAATGTATTCTGAGGCTTAAAGTTTTTTTTTTTTTTTAAATTATTTGGTAATAAATAGAAGGTAGAGATTCATAAATTACCAGGAGAACAGAGTCATGAATAAGTATTTTTGGGGCTGGAATCCTAAGCGGTATAGATTCATAAAATACCAGGAGACCAGAAATACAAAGAGTGTTCCAGGGCTGAAATCATAAACGGTATATATACTCTCAAACCACCAGTTCACAACCTACTAGGATATCAGAATCACAAAACATATTCTGAGGTTGGTATTAGGAGAGGTAACATCTTGAATAAGTATTTTCGGGGCTGGAATCCTGAGCGGTATACATTCCCAGGCGTATAGACAACCAATAAACAGAATCATGAAGAAGAGAAATTTCAGACCTGCACGCGGATGCAACCACAGGTAAACTCTACCAGGGTGCCAAAATCGTCAAAAAGTTAATCCTACTAATATTATAAATGCGAAAGTTTGTATGTTTGGCTGAAGGTAACGCAAAAACGGCTGAAGGGGATTACAATGAAATTTTGCACACCCGTAGGTTATAACCTGGATTAACACATAGACTACTTTTTATCCCGGTAAATGACAAGACTTAGCGAAGGCTGAGGTGGAAGTAGAAATCCAAAGTCAAAAAAAAAAAAAAAAAAAAAACGAGCGCACACGCTCAAAAAGTACAGGACACCAGAAACATGAGAAGTATTTCCAGGGCTGAAATCATGAGAGATAAAGACTCACAAAGTACCAGGAGACCAGAATCATGAATAGGTGTTTCCGGGGCTATAATCCTGAGCGGTGTAGATTCACAACCTACCAGGATATCAGAATTACAAATCATATTTCGAGACTGGTATAAAGAGAGGTAGAGATTTACAAATTTCCGGGAGACCAGAAACACAAGAGTCGCAAACTACCAGGAGATCAGAATCACAAAACATATTCCGAGGCTGGTATTAGGAGAGGTAGAGATTTACAAATTACCAGGAGACCAGAAAAATGAGAAGTACTTCCGGTGCTGAAATCATGACCGGTAAAGACTCACAAAGTACCAGGAGACCAGAATCATGAATACGTATTTTCGGGGCTACAATCCTAAGCTGTATAGCTTCACACACCCCACCAGGAGCCCAGAATCAAGAAGAAGTGTATCCGGGGCTTGAATCCTGGGCGGTATAGATTCACAACCTACCAGGAGATCAGAATCACAAAATATATTCTGAGGGTTAAAGAATTTTTTTTTTTAATTATTTGGTTATAAATAGAAGGTAGAGATTGATAAATTACCAGGAGACCAGAGTCATGAAGAAGTGTTTCCGGGGCTGGAATCATAAGAGATATAGATTCTCAAACTTTTAACACGGTAAATGTCTACGCGGACGGAGCCACGGGCAAGAAGCTAAGCACCAATTTAGGATGTGTTCGAGACCCAATAAATGAAACAGTTTTGATATGTAAACTATTATATTTAACGCGGTAAGAGTAACGAGATAGGTACCCCGACACACTGAGCGAGTGTGTGGCCCCTACAATCTTTATGTAGAACTTTGACGTTAAAAAAATCTGGCTTTCAGCCTATTTTAAATAACTTTTGATTTTGATTTCTACAGGATTTATTTAACGTGCTACTTACTCTCTGGAAATACCACTCAAACTTATTATAATTACACTTTTTACGCGGGCGAAGCCGCGGGCGGAAGCTAGTAAGTAATATAAGAGTAAGAATTTGTTCCAATAATCATCTAAATTTAAACTAGGAACCAATTACTCAGAAAGTACAGCTTTTACAATCAATTTTTCAAAATATTAATATTACATAAGCTTCAATAAGAAATCGATGCCTAACACGCCATCTCAATAAATTTGTCAAATTACAATAAATTTATTTGAACTGAATTTTTATTGTTTGAGATGAGACCCCGCGCCAATTGCAATAGTTCTGAACATCAATTTTTTTTGTTAATATTTTAATAAAATGACTAGAATTTTCATGTGCTATTTGTGAAATCTGAACTGATATTGGGCTAATGATCAACTAACAATGACAAATATTACTTTTGATCATAATAAATATCACTAATACTCACTACCGAGAATATATTTTAATCAATCTATATCATGGCAATAAACCAAGTACCTATTCTGTTTTTTTTCCCATAATTATTTAGTTTTTCCTCAAAAGATATCGTAATAAAATGATTTCTGAAGTTTGTCTGTATTCTGTAACTGTTTTTGGTTATTTTTAATTGAGATACATTAAAAATCTGTTATGTCAGCCAGAGAACGATCCCACTTCTGATGTTAGAATTTTTCTGAATATGTGTGTGTAACCAGATGTATGTAAATATTTAATATTCGTTACTCATTTATTTATCTATTGATCATCTATTGATCATCTACTGATCATCTATTGATCGTCTATTGATCGTCTACTGATCGTCTATTGATCGTCTATTGATCGTCTATTGATCGTCTATTGAAAGTCTATTGATCGTCTATTGATCGTCTATTGATCGTCTATTGAAAGTCTATTGAAAGTCTATTGAAAGTCTATTGAAAGTCTATTGAAAGTCTATTGAAAGTCTATTGAAAGTCTATCGAAAGTCTATCGAAAGTCTATCGAAAGTCTATCGAAAGTCTATTGAAAGTCTATTGAAAGTCTATTGAAAGTCCATTGAAAGTCCATTGAAAGTCCATTGAAAGTCCATTGAAAGTCCATTGAAAGTCTATTGAAAGTCTATTGAAAGTCTATCGAAAGTCTATCGAAAGTCTATCGAAAGTCTATCGAAAGTCTATTGAAAGTCTATTGAAAGTCTATTGAAAGTCTATAGAAAGTCTATTGAAAGTCCATTGAAAGTCCATTGAAAGTCTATTGAAAATCTATTGAAAATCTATCTATCTATCTACCTATCTATTTATTTACCCATTTATTTACCCCTTTATTTACCTATTTATTTACCTATTTATTTACTTATTTATTTACTTGTTTATTTGATTATTTATTTGCTTATTTACTTACTGTGAATGTGGTGTTTTAAGGAAGGGATTTATTAAGAAAAGCACAAAGACAAGAGTATGTATTTATTTCCAATAGGCTTGTCATCAATCGAAATCTAATTGCCTGTTCGCAAAACTAGGTCTTCGTTGAGAAGAACGGCAAGAAACTCCACGGTAGCTCTCTTTTATTATTATATCGACACATCATAAATAATCGTTTATCGCAATAAATCTTATTAAAGGATGTATCACCTAAGCCATATTTACAACGATAAATATCTTGTCGTATATAACAACCACTATCGTAGTAGTGTATATAACACAACGTTAAGTAACAATATACATAACTTTACATCACATGGCTCATAAATATGATATAAATATACATTAACATCATTTAAATCAACAATAGTCAGAATAATATCATACCTTAGATGTTAACGCCTTGAAAGCCGAACAGCAACTGAGCCGCTCCACTGAGGCTCCGCTCTTTTACACCCGTTAACAAACAAGTATGATTCACAAGTGACAGTTGAGTCATATCAGTCTTTGAACTATAGGAAAATAAGTTTGTTTCTAAAATCATTTAGTAAATTCCTTAATTAATCTTAACAATTCAATATAAACAGACAATAATTACATAATAATTATATATCTATTACGTGCGATTCCAACTCGCTCATGGCCGGTTTTTTTATTTGTTTCAAAAAGTAACTTATCCAAAATCGATAACAGATATATTTTTTCAAATCCGGTCAAAATTAAGGAAGAGAAACCTTTCAAATCTAGAGGAAGGGGAACCTGTCAAGTAACAGAACATGGATACACACACTGACGTATGAAACCGTTAGGCTAGCCGCTGGCTTGCGATTTTTGTCACCGTGACTTTTTGTTACCCAGTCGAGTGCTATGAAGATACATGGGAGTGCGCTGATCATGGTGACGTGACAATACGATGACAAATAGTTCCTAGGTGACTGAAATTTGAAGGATACTGACGTAGTTTAGAATATAGAGTGTAAAATTTTCCTTGAAACAATCTTTCAGTGTATATGGGATGCACCCAGTAGCATTTTTAACCGACGAAAAAAAAGGAGGAGGTTCTCAAACCGACCGACCAACACAATTCCGACCGATACAATTGATTGATACGAGTAGATATTGATTATATATATATTTTTGTGTATGTTTAGCCCTCACTCCGTCATTTATGAACCGATTTTGATTATTTTGATTATTCTTTTTTTGTTAGATAGGGTATACCTCAAGGGTGGTCCCATGTCAAGGAAGTCAGGATCTGACAGTGGAATCCTGATAAAATTGAGAGAAAACCTCGAAAATTGTGGGCACGTTTAAAGTTTCTGTACGTATGTTCGGCCCTCACTCCGTTATTTATGATACGATTTTGATGATTCTTTTTTTCTTAGATAGGGTATATCTCAAGGGTGGCCCCATGTCAAGGAAATCAGGATCTCATCATGGGATCCTGAAAAAAATGAGAGAGAACCTCGAAAATTGGGCACGAATATTGTTTCTGTTTACTTTTCATAACTTAATCAGGTATTAGGCATTTAGGAACCATCACATCATGAAACTGAGCTGATGATGGAAACCATACCTATCCTAAACAATAGAAGTTAGATATAAAAACTGGTTTTAGTGACAAATACTACTTAATATGCTTTGAAGAAAAGACGTCTTTACAATATTGGAGGTAACCTCAACTGATCATCCTGGGAACTTCATGGAAGGATTGTTATATTATCAGCTCAGTGGCAAGAGGAGTGATGAAGAATTAGAAATTAGCCTCTAGAGTGTTAGAAGATGATGCGAGCCACAAAAAATCATAAAATAAAAAACTTTTTAACAAAAAAAATAACCGACGAAAAGGAACTAAAAAGCAAAAAATAAATAAACCTTTCAAGTCTTGAGTAATGAGCTTATTTACCTACATAAAATATCAAATTTTATTTATACTAATTTTGAGTCGGCGCCAATTAATAAAATGATTAATTACCTACTTACAGCCTTCTTCATTTGTAAGTACTTATAAAATTTAGATATTTAATAATCAGATTGTTGTTTGGCGCCGACTCTAAATTAGTTTAGGTTTATTAGGTTGTGAGTAAAAGTCTAAGGAATAAGTGAGGATAGGTAGGCCACCCTAGAACACTAATCCTATGGACATGTAGATCCCACAGTATATGTAGTGGAAGTGACGTAGCATTATTATAATAAATTTCGGCATTGGCTTAAGTAGAACATAAGTGGCACAATCATTACCTTGATAAAAAGAAGAGATAGCAGTGAAAAATTTTAATAAAAAAATATATACTACAAACATAGGTGCAAACCTATTATTGATCAAATCAAAGAACCTTACAAAGAATCACTAATTACGTTTGCTGTGAAGAAAAGTTAAAAGATACAGCAACACCATTAAGAATAAAAAGTATTTAATCGGTTGTACAGTACTGTTCACTCTATTCTCATGTTGCAATAAGGAGTGCCTCAGAATCATGGTCTCATCATCCTTTGCGTTGATTCGTCTTTCAAACTCATTGAATTTGTGATCCATATTTTCAGCCAGCGACGAAATCTTAGCGTTGATTTCTTGCAATTCTTCTCTAAGCATTCGGATTTCAAAAATAAGAGAAATGTCTGTGTCTTTATTTTTCGGTAATTGTATCATATCGTCTGTGTTTACGTTTGGTGGTTTAGTCTCGACTAATGTCATGTTAGTTTCGTCATCATTTTGTATTGCGGAATCGTCGAGCTTTGGCTGGCTAGTTGTTTGTTGGTCTAACTTCACTCGTGATCTTCCTGGAGTAAACTTGGCCCTGGAAATTTCAGGTTTTACTGGTTTTGTCCTGAATGTCATATTAGTTTCGTCATCATATTGGCTTGCAGGATCGTCGAGGCTCTGCTGGCTTGTTGTGTGTTGATTTAGCCTTACCGGTCTTACTGTATTGTATGTACCTCTGGTCGTCTCAGGTTTCCATTTTGTAAGCTTCGCCAAACAATGCATACAAGTCCACTCATTCTTTTCCTCTGGTGTGAACCTGTCAAAGGTCTCCTTATCAATATTAAGGCAGCTTATTTCAAATTGTGAAGTACAAATTGAGCATTCCAGGTAATTCCTAAAATTATCTTCTTCTTTTCTTCTAAGGTTTTCTTTGTTACGCCAGCTTGGCGGTCGGTAGGCCATATTTTGAATTAAGCCGTTCTGGATCGTTGAAAACTGTTGTAATATTGATTCACTAAATGTTTATTGGTCTACATACCGATTCTTTGACACTTAATTGCTTTTTAAAAATATTATCGAAAGGTGGGCCTTCACAAGATAAGCACGCAGCAGGCAGGAATCCACTGGATGTGAGAAGCATAGAACCGGTTGAAGTGTTGATGCTTGGGAGTGCTCTTAGTCTTGCTGTGGACGTCCTTAAGCTAAATGATGATAGGACTCAGCTGATGTGCACAGAAATTAGATAGTAAACACTTGAGCGATGTCCGGCCGGTGGTATCGATACACTCCGCTCACCAAGCGATCGACGACTGTTTATCGTTCGCCATTATTATTTTATTAAAATTATGATATGTTATCAAAAGATAATAAATGAATTACAATTGATGAGTAATCGCAGAGTATAACAAGTCTGTTGCTTTAGTACTTTCACTATCTCAAATATTGTCAGTAAAATTATAAGTTATCCTGTTTATTTATTATAAAGTTCGGGCGGCTGATTTTAGGCACTAAAGATTTTATTATATTTTAGTTAGCTTTGCTATTTGCCTTTTGCCAAAAAAAATAAATTTTTCTTTTATGTCTTGCTTGGATTAAAAAAAAAAGATGATACATGCAATCATAATAATTAAAAACTAAACTTAGTTAGATAGTCAGTAACACCAGAGCGCTGCTGACCTTCTTTGAGAGGAGCTTGGTGGAACGAATAATAACCTGTCCCACCTATACGAAAACAACGTGTTTTGGACGTGGAGTTGCGGGCACCAGCCTAACATACAGTACAATCGGCTCTTGCCAAAGATTAAAAAAACTAAGTAGGTCGGAGTTCTTATAGGTATACCCGTCAAAGCCTGCAATAAGTCAGTAATAATAATAATGCCCCCTTATTCTGAATTATTTTTGGTTTTTACTGTTTGTTATTTAAAGTAAGTCTCTCAATTCAGCATGCCTCTTGGGAAAGGCGTCCTCTAGCATTTTCCATTGTGATCTATCACGAGCCACTCTCCATTTTACACCATTTCTCTCGGTGTTCTCTCATCATGTGGCCTGTCCATCTCCACTTTTGCTGGTCAATTTTGGACAGGACATCGGTCACTTTTGTTCTGGCTCTCAACTCCTCGTTTCTAATTCGGTCTACCTTACTAGTACCTATCATGATTCGTTCCATGGATCTTTGGCAGTACTCGAGTTTGTTCCTATGTTGCTTTATAAGCGCCCATGTTTCGCATCCATAAGTAATACCAGGCAGTATGCAGGTGTTAAAAACTTTTCTTTTTGTAGCTATGCCTATATCCTTGGATTTCATTACTTCTTTTAGTGACCAATATCTTTTCCAGCCGTTAGCAATTCTTGTGTTTATTTCCTTGGTTGTTTGATCTTTATGAGAAATGATCTGCCGCAGGTATGTGTACTCTTCTACATATTCAAGTGGCTGGGTACCTACTTTTATTATTTCTCTGTTTGAGTTGGTTAATAGCTTTGTTTTTGTAGTGTTCATTGTTAACCCCACTTTGGCACTTTCATCACTTAGGGCTTGGATCATGACTGCCAAATTCTTTGGGTTTTCCTCAAACAGAACTATGTCATTCGCGAATCTAAGGTGGATCAACTTTTTTCAATCTATGTTAATACTCATACGAGACCATTCTAGTTTGCGAAATATGTTCTCAAGGACTGCATTAAATAACTTGGGGGACATTGGGTCACCTTGTCTGACGACTCTACTTACTTGGAACTCTGGGCCCATCGATTCCAGTTGTATTCTTTCTTTGCTATTTGTATATATGGTTTTGATTATGTTTATGTATGTTTCAAGTATTCCTTGGATCCCCAGACTTTCCCATTAGTTTCATGGCTTATGCTATCAAACGCTTTATTGTAATCTATGAAGGCCATGCATAAGATTTTGTTGTACTCGTTATATATCTCCATGATCTGTTTTACCGTGTGGATGTGCTATATGCTTTGCAAATAATAATCATTTATTATCTTTAGATAACATATTATTATCACCTCTTTAAACTTATAGACAAGTTGAAAACAATGATAGCATACAGTATACAATCATCGATAGCTTGGTGAGAGAAGCGCATTAGAAGGTATCGCCGCCCGAGCACCACTGCACTGCCTTCTATCTTCTTCATATAAATCTGACTATTGTCAATCTTCAGCTGAAAGACTTCCACTGCGGGACAAAGACCTACTCCAAGCATCACCACTTCAAACGGTCCTGAGCTTCTTGCATCCTTAATCACCAGGACTTCATTGGTTCTTCGTGTGGGACACCCATATTGCATCTTTCGGTACGTGGTCGCCACGCCAGTAATATGAATGCCATACTAGACAGCAGTGGTTGGGCCGTGGTGGAGATTCAAAAGTTTTTATTCATAAATTTTTGGTGACTCAGTATTATAACAGTTTTCGACGCTTCAGAACGGCTGAATTAATTCCTAAAGTAATTATTTCGTCCGTCAATTACCAAATGATTACCAAAAAATATTGAAAACAGTTTTTTTTCTTTTGTCACGAAAATATAAAATGAAAACGAAACAGAGCGTTATAGTTTTGCGTGCCGTGACGTAGAAGTGACGTAATATGTCACTCCTGAACGTTGACGCTTTTTAACTTTTACATTAAGCAAAAAATACGTGTTCAACGCTTAGAACATATTACTTCTGAGCCCATAACATAATATAATAAAAAATAAAAACTTTTTTCCAAAAAAATAGAACCGACTTCCAAAAAAAACAAAAAGTGCAAAATAACTTTAATTTCGGAAGTCGGTGTCAAAAAACGAAGAAACAAAATCAGAAACACCGACTTCCGAAATTAAAGTTATTTTGCACTTTTTGTTTTTTTTGGAAGTCGGTTCTATTTTTTTGGAAAAAGTTTTTATTTTTCAATTTTTAGTTGTGTTTCTCCATTAAAGTGTGTTAACAATGGACGTCTAGGCGATAGCAGCAATCGCGGTTGATTTGCTGTCATTTTTTGAAGAGTTCCGTTGTCTGTCTCCGAAACGCATCATCAGATCTTTATGATATTTAAATGGGACCATTTCGGAACAAACTCCTTTCGAAAAAAAAAATTTTGGAAATCCGTCCATAAATGACGGAGTTATGCCCGGACATACATAAAAAAAAAAATTCAATCATCCGAATTGATAACCTCCTCCTATTGGAAGACGGTTAAAAAAAAAAAGTACAAACATCCGAATTGATAACCTCCTCCTTTTCGAAGTCGGTTAAAAACAACGGTTATCGACAGTAGAATATAGATATATATTTATTAATTACTGTCCTATACACAACAGATGTTGCTAATATACTCGTAATGATTAGAAACACAATTTTTGATAAGTAATCTGGCTGACTTATAATATTTTTTTTGTACCCAGGAAACATACCTAATCAATAAATATCCACTTCAAGATTGCGAAAAACTATGGAGAAAAATCGAAAGAGAAGGGAAGAAAAAAACCCTCACCTGAGATGCTCAATTTGTACTTCAAAATTTGAATTGAGCCACCTGAATATTAATAAAGAGACCTATGAAAGGTTCACATCAGAGGAAAAGAAGGATTGGACCTGTATGCATTGTACGCAGTGGTTAGCAAAATGGGAACTCGTAAAGTCCAGGGGCACGTACTACACTTCATATGATCGTTTATCAGAAGCACGCCCAACCAGCCAGCCAAAGCTCGACGATCCTGCAACTCAATGTGATGTCGCAACTAACATGATATTGGTCAGAACAAAACCACTGCAAAAAATGGGCTCAGACCTCACGACACAACCACTGAATGATCTGGATATGGACACTACTCTTCTCTCGGTCAAGCTTACAAGATGGAAGCCTGAAGCGATCAACCGGCTAAGACCGTGTCACGATACGGAGGGCGATGTCACGTTGCAGAGGACCGGAGTGGTGGTGTGACACGTAGAGGAGGTCGTAGGGTAGGAGGACCGTAGATGAGGAGTTCAATAAATAATAACACGACGAGTTAACACATTTACAACAGTGGGCTTTAATATAATATTAAGAACACAAACACTGACTAGTAATTAAATTGTATTAATGCAAAATTCTAGGAAACTGGTAACTGACACTTGAAGAGTCAAAAAAATAACAATGAGGAGCTTCTACTAGCTCGGCTGCAGAATTAGAACTGATTTTTAATATAAAAAACAGAGACATGACAGAGAAAACTAAGTAATTTTTGAATTTGAAATTAAAAAAAGGTAGCAAAGAACGTAATTTTGGAATAGAGGTCAAAAAATAAACAAGGCTTTAACACTGCCTTGTTACAATACCCGGCTGCCCCGGAAAGAAAAATCGAGCAGCAGAGGTAAGCGATTTTTCGTTGACATTAAATTAATATAAAAAAAATATATATCTTAAATAGGATGGTTATGAGTGAGGTGAAAATTTAGAAGGCGAGGGTGTTATATACAACGAGTATTTACAAAAGGAACAATCTACCACATCCATATTACCTTTCGTAATACCTTCCATACTTAGTTCATTCATAGTTTTTCGCATATAGGTAAGTGCAAAACATAACACAAAGTCAAAAAGAGTTTATCCTATTATTAAGCATAACTCGTTAGATTGCCCTTCAATAGTGTAGGCTTATTTTATCAGTCACCCACCGCTGATGTTAAATTCTATGATGATAAGAAGCTATGATACAAGTTTAATTACCTGCTGTAACAAGTAGTAAATAAGGCGAAGAAGCCTTCGTGCTATGCACGTTAAGTAATTATTAAGGGGATAACCTTAATATAATATACCTATGGTATATATTTAACGGGCCTAAGGCTTATTTAAAGAGTAGCTAGCCGCTCTAAATAATGAAGTGGCAAAAATATTACCATAAGTAGTGTGATTATGGCTTATTTAAGGAGTAATCACCCGCTCCGAAAGATTCTCATGGTTTAAAGCCATAGAATAAATTAATGATCAAGGGGAAGACCATGATCGGTAATGATTTAGGCTTATTTAGGGAGTAATCACCCGCTCCATAGAATACTTGAACTAAAAAAAACACCGATGTAGCAATCGTGTGTAATGTAATTGAAAGGCGAAAATTATGAATGAATGAAGTATAAACCTAATAGATTTAGAAAAAATAACAATATCAAAAGAAATAATAATATAAAAGAGTTCCAATTCTGTATTGTGCGGAGGTTGCGTAGAGAAAATTAAAAAGAAAGATTTGTTATTTTGTCAAAAACTGTCTGACATTTGAAATATTTTTCGCAGACAGATTTGAATGAATTAAATAATTATTTAGTTAAATAATCAGTAGTATATTTAAATAAGTACGTATTTTACCCTTATGCATACTATTTAAGGTGCATAGTGAAATATGTGAAAACACCATAGTAATGCATACCTACGGAGTTCTTCAGAGGTTGAGGAGGAAAGAGAGAAATTAATACATCAAAGCTATAACTCTTCCATAAGCTTTGGTTTATAATAAATTGGGATTCAAAATGGATTTAAAATTTATTAACGGGTTGGTACGTTTGTAATAACTATGTAATATGATTAAATAAATTCGAAAGTGAAGAACGTTATTTATTAAAATTGTACTATGTGTTGTGCGTGTAAAGTAGCCAACTTTGACTATACAGTGACCCCTAGCATGTCGGCAGGATGCCCTAGAAGAGTCACCTTCTAATCAATAGTTGGTATGTAGGATACGCTGTGGGTATTCTCCAACAGCACTCCCGTTAGTCAGTACTGGTCACAAACACAAGTGTCTCCGAGGAGTTTAGCACAAGTGAATGCTACCAGCTTATGAGGGTTCAGATGTGAACCTTGGGTAATGTTACTGTCTGTAGGATGGGGTGGTTATGTTTTGTTTTGAGTATTGTAAGTAAGTATTGCACCATGTACTGATTGGATATGTGTGTTGTAAAATAATAATAAAATAGTATGTCGGGTAAAATCTTGATAAGTAGAATGGAAATTGGAACCTGTAAGAAATGTTAATAAATTAAAATGCTTTATTTTTATTGGAATGATGGAATTGATGTAGTCAAAAGGGGCCGCAAATTTTTTTGGGAAGACTAGTTCCTTTTAGAATTTTGAGAAATAAAATAAATAACAATATTTAAAACAATAATTAACACAAAACAACACTATTATAAAAATTGAAAAAAAAATCTTTTAGATGGGATGGGCTTCACTCGACAGACGGGGTCGAGACTAATCCAGAACAGCTTCACGACCAGAGCTTATCCTGCTGATGCTGATGGCTCCGGGATGATGAGCTGGGTTCACGATGAGTTGGCTGCTGGACTCTGGTATGGGAGGGGCTGGGTTCGATCACGTTGAGGCGGCTGCTGGGCTCTGAGATGGGATGGGCTGGGTTCGATCACGTTGAGGGCGGCTGCTGGGCTCTGGGATGGGATGGGCTGGGTTCGATCACGTTGAGGGCGCCAGTGTCACGATACGGAGGGCGATGTCACGTTGCAGAGGACCGGAGTGGTGGTGTGACACGTAGAGGAGGTCGTAGGGTAGGAGGACCGTAGATGAGGAGTTCAATAAATAATAACACGACGAGTTAACACATTTACAACAGTGGGCTTTAATATAATATTAAGAACACAAACACTGACTAGTAATTAAATTGTATTAATGCAAAATTCTAGGAAACTGGTAACTGACACTTGAAGAGTCAAAAAAATAACAATGAGGAGCTTCTACTAGCTCGGCTGCAGAATTAGAACTGATTTTTAATATAAAAAAAACAGAGACATGACAGAGAAAACTAAGTAATTTTTGAATTTGAAATTAAAAAAAGGTAGCAAAGAACGTAATTTTGGAATAGAGGTCAAAAAATAAACAAGGCTTTAACACTGCCTTGTTACAACCGGTAAACCTAGATCAACACACAACTAGCCAGCCAAAACTCGACGATTCCGCAATACAATGTGATGACGAAACTAACATGACATTATATATAATAATAATAATAATAAGCCTTTTATTTCCTTAACAAATATTTACATAGATTGCATTTTTATTGATTTGAATGTAGAATTTATATGATTTATCATTTAATTAACATCAATTGATTATCTTAATGTGAATGTCATCGTAGTCAAATATAAAAATCAAATAATCAAAGTCAAAGTTCATCTTAGTCAAATAATCATTAGAATAAAATTAAAAAAAAAAAATGAGTGCTTTAGTCCTGACTAATGTCATGTAATATTCTTTGGAATCTAACATGACATTAGTCAGGACTAAGAACTTAATGTAAGTACAGACGTTACGATACAACCACCGAAAAATGTAGACATAGACACTTCTCTTGTTTTCAAAATCCGAATGCTTAGAGGAGAATTGCAAGAAATCAACGCAAAAATTTCGTCACTATCTAAAAATATGGATCGCAAATTCAATAAGTTTGAAAGACGCATCAACGCAAAGGGTGATGAGACCTTGAGTCTGAGGCACTCCTTATTGCAACATGAGAATATAGTGAACAGTACAGTACAACCGATGAAATACTTTTTGTTCTTAATGGTGTGGCTGTATCTTGTTAATTTTCTTCACATCGAACGTAGTTAATTAATGATTCATTGTGAGATTAATTGATTTGTTCGCTTATTAATTTATAGTATATTAAGATTTTTTTCATTAAAATCCTTCACTGTTTTCCTTCTTTTATTAATTTCACGTTGGTCCTGCTTTAGATTTTATTTCACTAGCATAATTTTAATGCTAATAGTATTCTACGCTACTTCACTTACACTGCATATGCAGTTGCATGTCCATTGAGAAGGTGCCCTAGGGTGGTCTACGGATCCTCCTTTACTTCGTAGACTCTTGCGCACTCTTCCATCCATCTCACAATATTGCTATGGATGGTGCAGGAGCTGTTATGGAGCTATGCCAACCGCTTCGGAGCTGAAATTACGTATACATGTACAGAAACTTCTTTGACATCCCTGACGGCGATCGCTTCAACGATAATCCTAACTGCAGACTTCTTGGTTGTATTTAATACGGACATAGTAACATTTTATCAGCGTCAGCCATTGTAGAAAAGCCCAAAATGAATGGTCTTGACCAGCGCTACCGAAATGTCATGTGATTAATCCCTTAAATTTAGACTTTTTGAAAATTTCTATCCCTGATAGATTTATAAATTTGTCCAAAGCTTTGTGTCTTTTGGCCGATAACGCTTCACTGCGTTACAAATAATAACTAATGTAGGCGTTTGAGAAAATATGGTTGTTAAAAGTCCTATCAATATTTTCAAACGTCTAATTACGGAGGTACACGTTTATCTAGAGAATTATAAGTGTTTAGATTAAAAAGATAAATAAGAGTACTTCTACAGTACTTATACATGTAAAAAGTACTTTGATAACATATTTTGACGTTTCATGGGACATTTATTTTTGTTTTAGTTGCTTGAGCTTGAGCATAAGTCTGTGAGGCAAACTGTATGTGGTTTGCCCATCAGTCACTCTACCATAAGATCATTTTATCGATGAGCTGAGCTTGGAAAGTCGTTAGCTCAAGCACTTTACTTACTTCGTGTTATTGGTATTGATGATATATCATCATCATCTTGGCGATGCTCCTGCAGCAAATGTCATTTTAAGTGTCAAATACTATCAATTAGCAGTTTTCGGAAGTTTTCCTCCACCTGTGCTATGAGAAATTGTTTCTTGCCTAATTTCTTGATTCTAGTACCTATAATGGGAAGGAGCCGTTTGTTTTGAGGGTCGGAAACCATCAGATGACTTCTCACGTTCTGAGTGGAGCGGGAGGTCGTGTCAGACTCTTAATCAATAAAACCCACCCATGTTTCTACAATTCCCCTTTGCGTTCTAGGGCCGAGGTGACTCTTTTGATCACTCCCGGGACCCTGGATGGGAAGGAGCCTATAGGTTTTATTTTTTGCGAGTGGCATAACGTTGGCAGGACATGTACATTGTCTATTATACTACATTCATCATCAGCCTTATAATATCCCCTTTGCTGGGGCACAGGCCTCCTCTCTGTGAGAGGGTGTGGGCCGTAAACCACCACGCGGACATTGGGTCCGCGTTTTAGTGGATGTCACGTGTCTTCGAATTTTTGGTTCGAGGACATCGTTTCCTTAAGATATTTTTCTTCAACCACCGTTTTGAGAGCAGTGGTGATAAAATAATTTTATTTACACCGAATAAAGCGCTTGCCAGAGTTTGAACTTACGATCTATAACTTGGAAGTTGCGGCCGGGCCGTTACCACTGGGCTATCACTGCTCTTACTACATTGTGTATGATAATGATAAATTAGAGGAATTTCGCATCTTAGTGTTTTTAATATAAGAACTTAATTTCATATATTGCTATTTAAATAAAACGCCATGGGTTAGATACTTACACCAGAAAATGTTTTATTTTACTGTAAATGAATTTAATTCCTTCTACGAAAATATAAATCAAAATAATGTTGAAAGACTTCGGACAATTCAAACCGCGGTTTAGACGCAATTTCATATACATAGTAATAAAGTAACCCTATCACCACTAGCAATAATAAAAATGATTTGATCGATTGCATTACATTGTCCATCTTAATCTGATTTTCCAATAACGACTGTCTCAATATCGCAGCCTCATCATTTCTCGTATTGTAGCGACTTTCAAGTCTGTCAAATTTTCGGCTCATACTTTCTGACAACGCCGTGAGTTTTGCATCCATATTCCAGTTTTGCTGTCTGATGTCTCGCATTCCTTCTATGAGCAACTGCGTTTCAGAGATCATTGGAACTTCTGCGTCAAGAGCTGTCGGTGGTACTTCTCTAGCCATTGTTATTATAGTCGTTAGGACGTTTGAAATTGTAACACTGATTCACTTATTTATTTATTGTTCAACCAACAACTATACTGGCACTAGTACTGGTAAACGTGTATTTTAGCAAATTTCCGAGGTAACACTATTTTCTGTTGTCAAAGTCAAAAACATTCAGTGGGCGGGTTTGGGTAGATTCAACAACGGGGTGAACTGGTGTACTGGTGAATGACGGCTCGTGATCTTTGCGTGAGGTTTTTGTCCAACAGTGGACGGTTTTCAGGTTACTGATGATGAGTACCATTAAATAAGAATTCGCACGAAATTGCGGAACACGTGCTAATCAATTAATTAAGGTGGCTAAGCGCACCGTGGCGCGATCGAAACGAGACTATTTTTTAGTTTTAAGTTCTTTGTTTACCTATATACTTTGCGATTTATTGGTTGATATTTATTTGTTATCAAAAGACAATAAGCAGATTATGATAGATAAGTAATCACACTGTATCACAATTTATGTTCGATATAAAATCGGGTAATACCCGACTTTTAAAAAGGAGCTAGAAGGTTCTCAATTCGACTTAATGTTTTTTTTTTATAGGGTACCACTAATGTGCGTAAATCAGTTAGAGTGCAGAATATCTGGCTGAGTCCGTTAAATTGGAAAAAAATTCAGTTCTCAATTACAATGAATTCGAATGTTTTGTTCAAACAAAGAACTAGTTTAAGGCGCTATTAGCTGCCTACGACCTTGAGTGGTTAGCTTGCGTGTTCTGCACTGAGCTCACGTAATGCGTCGTATGTCCACCCAGTAATAGGACTCGCCCATCAAGGAGCGCTGTCCGAAATTAGTCGCATTATTAATTTATTACACATAAAACAACAAGTATTGAACTAAAAACATGAGACTAAATTATAAATAATGAAATTACCTTTAAAATGGTGAAGGTTTCATAAAACTACGCTTTATAGTTTTTGCGTGATTCTCAATTTTTTATCCGGGTTAGACATAAATTTACAAATTAATTACAATATGTTATAAAAATATAATTTCAAATATTCTTAGATCAAATTACGACAGAAATTATCTAGAGTAACATATTTTTTTTTTTTAATAAATGAGACTAGTCGTTTAGACGTGATGTTCAATTATATATCATTAAAAGTAGTATAACTGCGCCGTAATTAACTTTACCGTATAGAATAGAATAGAATAAAACTTTATTGTACACCAAAACAGTCACACAATTAAGCAAACAAGCAAGCAAGCATTAAGTATACTTGGTCGTTAGTCTGCAGATTTACCTAGGAAGCCTGTAGGTTAACGTTGATATGATAATGAAAACCAAAGTAATACCTACTACTCAAATTCAAATCATTTATTTCAAATAAACCATATTTTACAGGCACTTTTGAATTGTCAAGTCAGTCAGTCGGAAATATGAAGCTAATTGCACATTCCCAAGCGTAGATCTCTATGGAGAAGAACGTGCAAGAAACTCCATGGACACTCTTTTAAAACATGTTATCTATTACAAATCTTGCTAACATATTCCTTGTAACAAGTGAGAACAGTGATAAAAAAACCATAAAAAAAAGATTAAAATCAGTTCACGAACATGACACGTAGATCAGCACCACTCAGCTCAACCATTTTGAAGGGAACCGAATGACTCGACACCATGGAGGCTCGACACACACGCCACCATTATTGTCATGAGTGAGTATGACAAAATCTCAACTGTCATGCTCGTTCATGTCAAAAAAAACCGGCAAAGTGCGAGTCAGACTCGCATACCAATGGTTCCATACAAGCTTGCGGATATTTAACAGTTCGAGAATTGAGTTTCGAAAATGTTTGACAGAAAAACTTTTTTTTTTAATGTTTCGGCTATTAAACGTGGTTAAAATAATTTAAATCTGTGTTTCTTGTACTAATGAGGTCCTTTCATACGATGCCCACACATGATACAGTCGCCTCACTTTAAAATTTGGACCCGAATTCATTGCATGGAGACCCTATTTTTTTGTGATATGATTAAAAATTTACGGTAGTCAGACTTTTCCCTTATCTTGTGTTATAAGACTTTGCTTCTTGCTAAATTTCATGATTGTAGTACAGCGGGAAGTACCCCATAAATTTTGATTCCCTTGAGAGTGTCGAAATATCCGTTATTGCGGTTATACCGCTATAGGTCATATCTTTTTTTTAACGTTAACATAGAAGTTTGATTTTATCACAACTTCAAGGGACTGTAGACCTGAGAATATGGTTTTAATTTCAACTCGATAAGTCGATACCTCTACGCAATCCTGAGATAAAGGGTCTTGACAGACGGACCGACGGATGGACAACAAAGTGATTCTATAAGGGTTCCGTCTGTGAAGCCCTGCGACTCACTGGTGAGTCGGACAAAAATATTAAAGAGAAAAAAAAAATCGGTTGTCAACCCGGGTTGTCGTCGGGGTTCAATTTGACAACCCGGATTTGGCCGCGGGGGTTGAAGGGTACCTTTAAACCCTAAAAACAGTAACATAATAGAATTATGATGCCCCATGGTACTCACATTTACAAAATTAGAAAATGCTTTGAAATTAAACAAAACTCTTTTTAAAAAAAGGAATAATAATCATTAACTCAAAAAAAAAAACATTAACATGATAAAAAAATCCATGTCTAGAAAAACAAAATTGTGAGCATCTCTTCCAAATATATATAAAAGAACTAACTAGTGGACCCAAGTGGCTGTGGCTGTGGAGCAGGTCCAACATTTTAGTCAAGCATTTTTATCAAGGATATAATCTTCAAATTTATAATATGCTTGTCTACATGGCGTGCGTTTTATGCATGTTTTAAATTTTGTTTTTACAAGAGCCAGCAGTGGTGGCCCAGTAGTTGCGACTTGTAGGTCGTGGGTTCGAGACCCAGGAAGCCGCTTTACTATGTGTAATGTATTTCATCACCACTGCTTATAACAGTGGAAGAACACACCGTGAGAAAACTGGCTAGAACCAATTTGGACGTCTAGGTATAGATCTTCATTGGGCCCACGTGTTAGACGACAGCTCACTTCCTCTCACAGAGTATTAATTTATGCCTCATCATCATCTTCCTCTCTGCGAGAGGGTATGGGCCGTAATCCAAGCAATGCAGATTGGAGGATGTTACATGTCTTCCAATATGCCTATGCTAACTAAAACACTAAAACCTACTTAAACCAGCTCGACGAGAAACTACTTAAAATCCCAAGCACTACCTAAGTCTAAATGTGTTTAAAGACAATCTTGCACAGATCAAATATGTAACAACAAAGTAGAACAGTAAATAACGCATGTGTAATTCATACTCAGAGCCCTTACAATTAAGCTTAGCAAACGAACTGGCCTTGCGAGCACCAAACAAAGGAGGAGAACAATAAATTGTGGTCCTTTGTACCCCAGTATTATATCAATAGAGGGTAAGGACTAATATTGACACTGGAATGGTGAGGTGGCCTTAGAATGTGATCATATGCGTAAAGGTCAGGTGATGAAAAAAAAATTTTTGGCAAAGAACCTTGCTGTGATCCTTTTGCCCGATTTCTAAATTAAGAATTTGAAGTGAGAGAGTGAGAGAGAGAGAGTGATTTTAAAATTTTACCTTGAATATCTGTCAAACTTTGGCATTCAAGTTGTTTGACACGTTTTTAACTGCAAATGTGGAGTTATTGGCGAGATTTTTTCGAGTTCAGTGGCTGTTATAATTATTAGCAAATTGATTCCTAGTCGATATGGTAATGTTAAATTGGTGTAATTTTGTGTCTCAAGTGCCTACGCAACTGGAAAATATATCGGAATCATTGAAACTGAAGTAAAATGAAGTTGACAATTTTATTATTAATTATTTTTAATGTAGGAAAATAAAAGAACACAAATTCAAAAATAGCACGATATATGGGCATTCTTTTTAAATCCTAAGCCCGTAGGAACTACAAAAACAAATAAAGACCCCCAGAATCCGAGGCTCAAACAAATTAAATAGAACAAAAACCTTTTTCCTGAAAATCAAATAACTATCCCTCATAACATATACCTAACGACATAATCCTCCAAAAATATACCTCTGAAACATAGTTAGGGCTGATCCCAACCGAAAATCGTATAAAATCGGGGTACGGTTGACCAAAAAAGTTACTAACTACTCTAAGATTCAAAATAGTTTTCGAGTCTTATTGTAATGTATTTTGAAATACTTTTTTTTTTTTTTTTTTTTTTGGGGTGTGGGAAATCATCTCATGACTTCTTCCGCTCTAGGGTGGAGCGGAAGGGCATGTCAGACTCTTACTGACTAAAACCCACCCCTGTTCCTCCCTGCCCTACGTGCCCGGGGGCGAGGTAACTCTTTCGAATTTATCCTCCACCCCCGGGCAGGCATTGGCCGTGGCAGGCCCCGTCCCTTGCTGACAACTCTTTGAGGCGCGCGTGGAACACTACGCGCCGTCGACTCTCGGGCCTGGTGCTGATCGGACGGCGAATTACCCACTACTCGCCGTCCGCAGGCCCGGGTATTCTGAAATACTTACTAGGTAGATATCTTCTTCTCCATCTACGAGTATACTACAAGTACTAATATTATAAATGCGAAAGTTACAAATTTTCGCATTTAACTATACTAATATACTAGTCTATACTAATATTATAAAGAGGTAAAGTTTCTGAGGTTGTAGGGGGTAATCTCTGGATCTACTGAACCGATTTTGAAAATTCTTTTGTCAATAGGAAGCCACGTTATTTGTGTAAATTTTTGAAATCCACACGACGAAGTCAGGGGCGAAGTGCTAGTAATACAGGGTGTAACGGAAAGGTGTGGTCATATTTTAAGAACTGCATCTGCCCATCGATATGAACAACTTTCTTCAAGATAACCTGAGGAAATTCACAAAAAAAAATTTACCTCCCATACAAATACTGTATCAGCTGATGACAACTTTGTATGGAAAGTCCAATTTTTTTTTTGGGAATTATCATTTTATCTTATAGAAAGTTGTTCATATCCATGGGCAGAACTGGTTCCTAAAATATGACCACACCTTTCCGGTCCCCTCTGTATATGTTTGTATTTCAATCACGCAAAAACGGCAGAAGGTATTTGAATGAAATTTTGCACACAGACAGATTATAATCTGGATTAAAACATAGACTTCTTTTTACTATGCGGGCGAAGCCGCTGGCAAAAGCTAATATAAATCAAAGTCTCTTTCTGCGTCTGTCAGTTTTTTCTGCGTCTGTCAGTTTTTTCTGCGTCTGTCAGATTTTTCTGCGTCTGTCAGTTTTTTCTGCGTCTGTCAGTTTTTTCTGCGTCTGTCATTTTTTTCTGCGTCTGTCAGTTTATTCTGCGTCTGTCAGTTTTTTCTGCGTCTGTCAGTTTTCTCTGCGTCTGTCAGTTTTTTCTGCGTCTGTCAGTTTTTCAGCAGTTTTTTCTGCGTCTGTCAGTTTTTTCTGCGTCTGTCAGTTTTTCCTCAAACTCCTAAACCACGCAATGGATTTTAATGCAGTTTTCACTAATTGAAAGAGCTATAAACAAAGAAGGTTTGCGGGTGAATCCGTGCGGAGCCGGTTCGAGTCGCTAATTCTGTATAAATTGCATGCATTCCTAGTTGATTTAACGGGATGGACAACCTTAGTCGCTGAATACCAATCTAAGCAAAAAAGCGTACAGAATTTCATGTTAATTTCGCTCAAGACTAGTAGCTGGTTTGTGGAATAAGCAGTCATTCCATGTAAAATACTGGTTTTCAGTTGCATCCTGTTAGACTGGAAGACGACCCCAACATGGCTGGAAAGAGAAGCTGGTGATGAATTCTGCTCAAGTAATGATTTGTGCAGATAAAATGCACCCGTGCATTGCTGCCACAATCAATAGAGTTACAGGTGTACAAAATCATTGCATTTTTCCGCTCAATTTTTTATTGACTCTAACCTTAGCGTTAGCAGTCACTCTATGTAAAATACTGGTACTCTACTGCATCCACACACCATTCCATTGACCAAAATGGAAGCCGACCCCAATACAGCTGGGAAAAGGCTAGGCTGGCTGGGTTTTTTTTTTTTTAGGCTTAGCGATATTATCATAAGAATTATAGTCGAAACTCCTCTTGCACTTTCTTGTCTGACCGTACCCAATCAATGAAAACAATCCAAAGGAGAGATTTTATTCTGTTCATAGTTCATACATATTTCACCTGGTGCTGTATTCACGGTAATCACATTGGACTGGAGCCAATTGTATGAAAAATTGCAATTGGTTTCCGTGTCGCCATGTCGGTTTCATTATTACATTGTCTTTCACGTTTTAATGGTTTTTCTAACTTTTTTATTCTCGTTAAATCTTTTTAGGGTTCTAAATGTCCGATTGAAAAACGGAACCTTTGTAGGATCACTTGTGTCTATGTCTGTCTGTCCGTCTGTCACATCAATTTTCCTCCGATTCTACTGGAACAATTAAGTTAATATTAGGTACACACATGAATATCTGTGACCTAAACACGGACATGTAACGTAAATAAATGAATTTGGAATAAAGACGTCACTTTTGGGGTGCTAATAGGATAATTAAAAAATAAAGTTTTAGAAACTGCTGTACCGTGCGACATTAAATATTGTGGGGGTTTTAAATGTATTTTTTTAAATAGAATAAGAAACAGAATAAGAATAAAATATTTACAGCAACAGTACACGAAGAAGAAAATTGAAAAACGTCTAAATTAAAAAAAAAAAACAGACTATAGTGTATAATCTCTAGATTACAGGAAAACCTATAGGAAGTTAATGGTTAAAAAAAAAAAAACAATATAAATGTGATTCGTTCAGAACCGTGATTTTTTTTGGCTTCGTGCTCAATTTGTGGAATGTTTTTCGAACAGTTTCATGGATATGTAAGCACTATGTAATCGTCCCATATTGCATTTATCTTTTGTGTGTGTTTGAAAGCTTACCATTTCTATGACCTTACCAGCGGGCCTAAATCAATGTTGCAGTAGTTTCTTATCAGCAGCTACCAGAACTACAGAAGAAAATATTACTATATTAATTTCGAGCTTTGTCATAGAAAATATAACATTTCTTATATAAACTTGAAATCGGTTTGCATCAATGTTACTTTTCAGTGGGAAAGTTCGAAATTTTTAGACTTTTCGCGGACAATATTTTAGCTCATGCAGACCACTGGGAACTATTGGCCTGGACAAAAGGGTGTGTAATGTATGGTATAACACGGGTAAACTAACTATAACAATGAAAATCTCCTTGTGTTAGGTTTAAGGCCACACACACTAGGCAGCACACTAGTCGCTTAGATACTGTAGCATTCCAGCGGCCTACTAAGATGTCCCGCGACGTGGTGTGCATGCATTCCCGCTTGCACTGCCTCACCCCGCAGCATGTCACGGCGTCCTTCGGCGTACCGTTGCATACCGCAGTGCGCTGCGGGATCCCGCCGTGGGACCCCTTAGCGTGCTCTCCAATGCCGTGTCAAGAAATCCCTTTCGATGCCACGGAATCAATTTAAAACATTGGTATTTATGTCGTATTCCTACTAGAGAAGTTTTAATCATCATTATCATCATCATTTCAGCCGAAAGACGTCCACTGCTGGACATAGGCCTCCCCCAAGTGTCGCCATAATGATCGGTCCTGTGCGTCTCGCATCCATCGGCTACCCGCGTCCCTCACCAGATCATCGGTCCACCTTGTGGGAGGCCTTCCAACGCTGCGTCTTCCAGTACGCAGTCGCCATTCCAGAACTTTTCGGCCCCATCGACCATCTGTTCTGCGAGCAATGTGCCCTGCCCACTGCCACTTCACTTTGGCGATTCTTCGGGCTATGTCGGTAACCTTAGTTCTCTTGCGGATATCATCATTTCTGATTCTATCACGCAAGGAAACGCCGAGCATTGCCCTCTCCATTGCCCTTTGGGTGAATGTAAACCTTCTGATGAGGCACATTGTGAGCGACCACGTTTCGGTTCCATAAGTACAACACGCACTGGTCTGTTAGTTTTAATATCCTATGGCAAAAATTTCAATCCTCTGCCATTCCGTCTCGAAGTGCATAGGAGTTTAGAGATGAAAGTTTTACAGCTATTCCGCAAATCCGGACTCCTTAATAAAAATAATGTAATGCCAATGTCTCATTACGGTTTCATGATTTTGGGTTTCTTGGTGCTAGCGAATAAAATAGACACCATGAGGATCTTTTTTTTTGGAGTGATAAATCATACAATAACTTCTCCCACTCTGGGATGAGCACATTGTTTCTTGCTTAATTTTTTGATTCTAGTATAATTTGAAGGAGCCTTTTTTTGAGGTCCAGAAATCATCAGTTGACTTCTCCCGCTCTGGGTGGAGCGGGAGGGCGTGTCAGACTCCTACTGACTAAAACCCACCCCTGTTCCTTCAGTCGCCTGTGCCAGGGTCGCGGTGACTTTTTTGAACACTCTCACGAGCCTGGCAGAACATGAGGATCTGGGATGGCAATGCACATGCGATGCCTCTGGTATTGTAGATGATAATTAGAGACCGGATTTGCATATGCATATGCAAATATGCAAATGCATATTATCCGCGCTAATAGCATATTTTTCCTAAGATCTAATGATGATGCATATTATCGCAATAATTTACAGTATTTTTCGAGCGCAGCGCACTCAGCAGCCGCGCGTCTTTTGTTTTGTGTTAAATTGATAGCTTTGAATGGGCCGGCGGAAGTTTTGCCAGAAAATATAAGCGCTAACATAGCACCCAAGTTCAAATTCTGCCCGGTTACCTAAGTAGATGTGGAGCGATCATTTTCGACGTATAAAAATATTTTGAATGATCGAAGACATAATCTTACCACTTAACATTTAGAACAATACTTGATTGTTAATGTTTACAAAAATATTAAATAATGTAACATGTTACTGTATCGATTATCGTCTATCAATGGATAGTTTACTAAAACATGTATGCTGATTTTGTAATAAAAAATCTAAAACTTAATAGTTTTTTATTTTATTAAAAAACAATAAATTATAAAGATACAGACTTAATAGAGTAAAACTTCAAACAAGTATTTACAAACAATAAACTTAAATCTAAAGGAATAATATTTACAAAACAAAAAAAAAATAGTCATTTAATGTTGCTTATTCTGTCAGTTTTCGTGCATATTTCAAGCACTTTTCATGCATATTTGCATGCATATTTCAAGCATTTCATGTTGCATATAATCTAGTCTCTAATGATAATAGTGCGCAGATGGCTGAAGCAACAGTGACACCATAGGTGCTACAGATTAGCAGCCTGCTCAGTTGCCAACCATTTTTTTTTGGTAATGGGGGTAACCTTCAAAAGGCGCTTGCTCTTTTGGGGAAAAGAAATTTTACCCCAGTAAAACAACCCCGATGATCACATAGAAATAGTAAGAAGATCACCCCGGAACCAAACTTCCACTGGCCCGGCAAGCATCACAAGATGTATGGACGACTCATCAAGAACCATCGATCTCCGATCTCCAGAGGAGTGATGTAGCGACATCTATGACGCTACAAACGAACTAAAAACAGCAAATTCCTACATCGCGCAAGCAGAGTTCTCCGTGCGATTTGAACATATACAACAGCCCGAAATCAGCCATCGGGCAGTACCAGCAACACCAGTCTGGTCAGAGCCTTTAGACAAAATACTTTTCTGTTAACGTTACTGGGCGTGAGTCAGGTGACAGTTCTCTGTCTAACGCTTCGTGCAAAATGTCGTTGCCATACATTTTGCACGAAGCGTTAGCGTTAACGTTAACAGAAAAGTATTTTGTCTAACCCCTCTGGTCCGGAAATGTGAGCTAATAAACAAATTTTAACTTTTCTCATTTACAAACTGCAGTAAAAATAAAATGTGAACCAGAGCGAAAAGATTCGAAGTATATTCAAATGAAATAGCGAAAAAAGATTATAAAAAATCAAATGTATTAGCCTTATCGCGAATACGGCACACGAAGCACAAGTGAAAACAAAAAAAGTGAGAAATAAAAGAAAACAAGGTAAACACCGATTCGTATTTTATATCGGATTTATTGGACCGCCGATTCGTACTTCTGTTGTGTTGCCAAACCGAAAAAAATACAACACTTTTAAGGGAAAATGTTTAATTGGAATTTTTGGTGTTAAATCTGGAAAAGTTACATTTTTATTGCCTTCTATTATCGTGTTTCATGTTTTTATTTTAAAAGCTTTTTGCCGACAGATGTTTGTTTTGGACGAAACAGATTTTTTAGAAGCTTTGTGTCACATTTTTGGTATATGTTATAAAAAAAAACGAGCGAGCTTTAGTCGCATATTATTATGATGAACATTTGACTTCTCACCTTGGTAATAAGCAACATTATCATTCTATCCTGAAAAATTTTAATTAAAACATGTTCCGAGTTCGACCGCATGCAGACTTATCGTGCGCGCGCTCTACCATCTGACGGTCAACTCTACCACCACGCGCGCTCATTGGTCAAGTTAAATAGCGTGCGCTTCCCGGGCTTCCTGTTACACACTTCCGTCCCATTTCACGAAATCACTCCCACAGATTACAGGAAAGCGAGAGGAGGAGGAGCTCGTGGCTAAAGTAATAACATCCGCACGGGTCGATCCATCAGGTCAAGCTACGCTTGCCGGGGTTGTTCCATGGATGGATCTTTACATACCGAGACTCCTCCGTGCCTCGGCAAGTACGTCAAATCGTTGGTACTGGCTGTCAATCGTGGATCTTTGACAGTCGTTACGGGTCGTCAGAAGCCCGAAAGTCTGACACCCAGTCTTACCAAGGGGTATTCGGGTTGTAGAGATTAGATTAATGATTAAAAGGTAACAATTTAAACACAATAAGAACACCATAAAGTGAGTTCCGTGGTATCTACGATATTACACACAGATACCAACCAAGATTCTATCTTCACTAGTCAAAGCAACAATATCGTTTACATCCGACGCTTCCCTCGCGATCACGATACCTCAAGTATACGTAAGTACCTCTCAGAAAATCTGACGGGCCTCCTATGTATTAATGTACATAAGGTGATACGATGTGACGAGATGTTTGATAACCTTTATGGTTGTGATCTTAATTTGTGTTAATGATTCAACATAACATCATGCTTTGTTACATTTGAAGAGGGTCTACCTCTTCACTTCAGAAGTGTTAAGGCGCTGTTATACGACCATTAAAGGTTTTTAATTGAACATCACGTCTAAACGACTAGTCTTATTTCTTTGAAAAACAAATACATGTTACTCTAGACTATTTCCGTCGTGATTTGATCTGAGAATATTAGAAATAATATTTTTTTAACATAGTGTAATTAATTTGTAAACTTATATCTAACGCGGATAAAAAATTGAGAATCACGCAAAAATTATAAAGCGTGTTTTTATGAAACTTTAACCATTTTAAAGATTATTTAATTATTTTGAATTTAGTCTCAATAATTTATTTTATTACTTGTTGTTTTATGTGTAATAAATTAATAATGCGTCTAATTTCGGATAGCGCTCCTTGATGGGCCAGTCCTATTACTGGGTGGACATTCGACGCATTACGTGAGCTCAGCGCAGAACACGCAAGCTAAACACTCAAGGTCGTTGGCAGCTAGTAGCGCCTTAAGTAGGTCGATTGTCACAGCGAGGTTTAAAGGAACCATTTTAAAGTCTCCCCATGTACCTGAATAGGCGTTGCACAGATGAGGTTACGAGGTGGTCTTAAAGAGGTCATAGAGTTCCATGTACTGATGGTGATCAACGGGGTTGTTTTAGTGAGCCAAGGATCACACTTTTTGAAGATTTCCCCCGTCAAAAAAGAAAAAAGTACTCGTTTGTGATTATAATCATCATCATTTCAGCCGAAAGACGTCCACTATTGGACTTAGGCCTCCCCCAAGTGACGTCACATCAATTAGTCCTGTGCGTCTCACATCCAGCAGATTACTGGGGCCTTCATCAGGTCAGGTTATGCTTATACATGTAAGGCCGTACTTAGTGCTAGACCGACGGTCAGAGCTGACATCGGTCGAACGTAGCTATATCAATTAAAACCTAAGAACACGTACAGTGCAGCGCGGATCAAAAGCTACGCGCGTACAGCTGCACATGTTGCGCTGACGAGAACCGTCGGTCGAGCTCGTCGGTCGGCTGACGCGTTTTTTTTTTTTTTTTTTTGGGGGGTGGGAAATCATCTTATGACTTCTTCCGCTCTAGGGTGGAGCGGAAGGGCGTGTCAGACTCTTACTGACTAAAACCCACCCCTGTTCCTCCCTGCCCTACGCGCCCGGGGGCGAGGTAACTCTTTCGAATTGATCCTCCACCCCCGGGCAGGTTATGCTTATACATGTAAGGCCGTACTTAGTGCTAGACCGACGGTCAGAGCTGACATCGGTCGAACGTAGCTATATCAATTAAAACCTGAGAACACGTACAGTGCAGCGCGGATCAAAAGCTACGCGCGTACAGCTGCACATGTTGCGCTGACGAGAACCGTCGGTCGAGCTCGTCGGTCGGCTGACGCGTTATGGCGGTATGTAGGTGCGTTTAGTGCAACATCTTCTACACCTGATTGCGAATACGAATAATCCGCATATCATATCCCATGGGAGTGTACTCTTTCGCAAACTGAACGCAATATTATGTTGGATAGTATTCAGCCTACGTCTGGAGTTGTCTATTACACGGACCTTGTGGAAACTAGAACGAATTTCTGTGCGTTCAAGCGTTTTTGCCGTACCTACGAGTATTATTGGAATCAAATGTTACAGCTCACAATTTACATTACATTATTTTATTGTTACATTATATTAGTGTTTATAACCAGTGGTGGTTTGCAACTGGGCTCACCCCAGTTGTAAATACCAGGGGGTATTTACAACTGGGGTGAGCCCAGTTGTGCCTAATGGCCTAGCTTTGTTTTGTCTCCCGCTTGATTAGGAGGGAAGTGGAAAATTATGTTTTTCTTACTCCTCCGCTGTCTTTTCTGATTAATTTCGTTGCGGGACCCAAGACAGTTTCATCGTTTCTCTGGAACTCGTCGAGCTTCATAGGCTCGGCGTTTTTTCTGGTGGTCGCCACTGTTGATTCTGGCTTACAGAAATTACAGTGTTTTGGGAATAGTGTGGCCGGCTTACTTTTTAACTGTACACGTTAGCCTACGTTTGTCGTTAGTAAAGCAGTAAATGTATGTTTACGACCAACCATCGGATTACCGACCGTCGTCAGAGACTGACCATTAGATGATACCCGCTGACATAGTCTGAACAGGCTTCAAGTCTAACTGGATTCATACCTTTAAATATCTCTTGCATTTAATCAATGACTAGCACTTCGCTCGCGTGGATTTCAAAAATACAGTTCATAATAAATATACGAGTAATTTATAGCCTATGATACTCACAAATAACGTGGCTTTCTATTGGTAAAAGAATTTTCAAAATCGATTCAGAAAATCCAGAGATTACCCCCTACAGCTTCACAAACTCACAAACTTTACTTCTTTATAATGTTACTATAGATACACTTTAAAAATACAATAAAAAAGTATTTAAATCGTTTTCCCGATACCTGGTAACACTGTGCACACACACAGAGTACGGACAGTAAAAAAATCAGGAATGAATAAAAGATGAGATGAAGAGACCTGAGGCGTCCGATAGCGCCCGCGTTGGGGATTTGATACTATTCACCTAAAATGGATTGTTTCTTATAAAACAAGTTAGCCCTGAGATTTTCTCGGAAGGAATTTTGGGACGGTACTGTTAGATTTATGAGTGGAACGACGACAAATAAGATAGGTAGTAGCAAATATTAGGAACTGGCCTATACGAGATAACTCAATGATTTTTTTTTTAAACCCGTCTGATATAAAACAACCAAAAAGTTCCTTTATTTCGTAGGAAATAAAGGAACTTTTTGGTTGTTTATTAAAATGTATATGTGTATTTTTAAAATGTAGATTTTAGTTAGTTATATTTTGGCTCTTTAATTTGATACCCCACATGACGAGGTCACAAAAAATACGACTAACACCTAATGGCGGTCGCCATATTTTTTTTATCAAAATTCATATACCTAGCCCATGTCACTTCGGCGGATAAGACCAGTCTAGCAATTTTAGCTACAGCGCGTGCCAAAAAAATAGACTTACACACATATACACATACATACATACATACATACATACATACTCTCGAAAAACATTACCCTCCTTCTAGGGCAGTCGGGTAAAAATATGACTACATAAAATATCAAAAATACTAGTTTTTTATCAAAAAAACTCTAAAGAATATGAATGGATATAAGAGTTAGGGGAAGACCAAAATAAAATATAAGAAGATCAGTAAGATGATGATCTGTGAAGCCGATTCGTAGTTTAAACTTTTCTACGGAGAATTTTAATAATACCGCTTACTTTACAGCTGCTGTAGAGCAGCTGTAAAGTAAGCGGTATTATCAATCAATCTGCCTAGCTTTTTAACCGACGAAAAAAAGGAGGAGGTTCTCAATTCGACCGTATATATATATATTTTTTTTTTTTTGTGTATGTTCAGCCCTCACTCCGTCATTTATGAACCGATTTTGATTATTCTTTTTTTATTAAATAGGGTATACCTCAAGGGTGGTCCCATGTCAAGGAAGTCAGGATCTGACTGTGGAAACCTGATAAAATTGAGAGAAAACCTTGAAAATTGTGGGCACGTTTAGCGTTTCTGTATGTATGTTCGGCCTTCACTCCGTTATTTATGAACCGATTTTGATTATTCTTTTTTTGTTAGATAGGGTATACCTCAAGGATGGTCCCATAATAAGGAAGTCAGGATGTGACAGTGGAATCCTGATAAAATTGAAAGAAAACCTCGAAAATTGTGGATACGTTTAGCGTTTCTGTATGTATGTTCGGCCCTCACTCCGTTATTTATGAACCGATTTTTAATGATTCTTCTTTTCTTGGATAGGGTATACCTCAAGGGGGTCCCATGTCAAGGACATCAGGATCTGATCATGGGATCCTGAAAAAATTGAGAGAGAACCTCGAAAATTGGGCACGAATATTGTTTCTGTTTACTTTTCATAACTTAATCAGGTATTTGCATTTAGGAACCATCACATCATGAAACTGAGCTGATGATGGAAACCATAGCTTTCCTGAACAATAGTAGTTAGATATAAAACTAGTTTTAGTGACAAATACCACTTAATATGGTTTGAAGAAAAGACGTCTTTACAGTATTGGAGGTAACCTCAACTGGTCAATATCCTGGGAACTTCATGGAAGGATGGTTATTTCATCAGCTCAGTGGCAAGAGGAATGATGAAGAATTAGAAATTAGCCTCAGAGTGTTACAAGATGATGCGAGCCACAAAAAATCATAAAATAAAAAACTTTTTAACAAATAAATTAACCAACGAAAAAGAACTAAAAAGCAAAAAATAAATAAAACTTTTAAGTCTTGAGTAATGAGCATATTTACCTACATAAAATATCAAATTTTATATATACTAATTTTGAGTCGGCGCCAATTAATAAAATGATTAATTACCTACTTACAGCCTTCTTCATTTGTAAGTACTTATAAAATTTAGATATTTAATAATCAGATTGTTGTTTGGCGCCGACTCAAAATTAGTTTATATAAAATTTGATATTTTATGTAGGTAAATATGCTCATTACTCAAGACTTAAAAGTTTTATTTATTTTTTGCTTTTTAGTTCTTTTTCGTCGGTTAATTTTTTTGTTAAAAAGTTTTTCCCAACTATCTTGGGGTCGGCTTCCAGTGTAACCGGATGCAGCTGCATACTAGTATTTTACATGGAGCGACTGCCAAACTGACCTCCACAACCCAGTTACTGGGTAATACGTTACCCCTTGTTAAAACTGGTTTTCAGACTTTCGGGATTCTCACGACCTGTAACGACTGTTACAGATCCACGATTGACAGCCGGGACCAACGGCTTAACGTGTTTTTCGAGCCACGGAGGAGTCTGTACTGACCAACTCAGCAAGTGTACCTTAATCTGATAGATCGAGCCGTGCGGCTGTTATTACTTTAGCCACAAGCTCCTCCAAATCATTATCTCATACAGCTGCTCTACCTACCCTTTTAATTACGAATTTCTAGCATAATAAGTTTATCATTTATATGCACATCTACTCAGTGGAAATAAAATATGTTTCTTTCTTTCTATAAAAATTAAAATAGCACTTATACAGTTGCGTACTAAATACACAACCTCAACTCACGAAGTTCTCAAAGTAGACACAAGAAAAAAGTATTTAATACCTCTAAAACCACTTACATCTAACCCTTATCCACCTGACGTCGGTCTCAGAGACTCCGGTGATTCTTTTTTTCAAATTATTCCTTTTCTACTGTGAGTCCATGTATTTTTCCCCATCCCCACTGGTAGGTACCCACCATGAACTCAGCAACCAGACCTCACGTCTGTCCGTCACTGCATTTAAAACAATAGGTAATTATATTTTGTGTGCAATCCGTGTGACCGACGTCAGGTGGTTAGTTTTTTATTCTTCTTTTTCTTTATTCAGATATATGACAATGGCTTTAGGAAGATAAATCGGATCTAGATGACCTAAGTGTTACAGAGTTCCAAATACCCAGAATTTCAGCAACGGAAAATGTTGAAAACAAAAGTTTCTAACTTATCGTAAATAAGTAAAAGTGTAAAATTATTGCGGTATTTCCTACACGGATCCCAAATTTTCCAAGTAATTTGGTTTTTTTTCTAAAACTTAGTGTTCTTGTGAGAAGTGTTAATTTTTTTATAAGTCATTAAGTACATACTTTTGCTTAGTTTAAAAACTTTTCATAAATAAAAATAGAATGAAGGTAAAAACAATAATGTGACGGCCTACCTATTGTAAAAAATGAATACGTGATTATAAAACATGGAAAATACGCCAGGACCGACGCCAGGTGGTATTGTTACTGAAAAATAGGTCTGGTGGCTAAGGGTTAAAAATAGAAAAAAAAATGTCCGCACATTTTTACTCTAGGCCCTTCAATCTTCTCAAAAATAACAAGAGCTATTCAGAAACAGCCGAATCGCAAAATCCTTTTAGTGATATTGAAATTTTCAGACGCTTGAGAAACTTTTTCATCGTTTCAGAACGGGTATGATGCTCTCAACTCGACTTGAAAGCTTAAAACTTTAGATTATAGCAATAACTTAGTGGGTAGTTCGAAATTTTGGAACGAACTCGCAAGGTTTCAAGACAATACGAGTTTTGAATTTAGAGTTTATAGTTCTACTGGTTTTGAGTTCGAATTTCGAATAGGAATTACATATTTTGTTTACATTTTACATGTGAGAGGCAAACGTCATCATCTGCCTGCCTAGCCTTTTCCCAACTATCTTGGGGTCAGCTTCCAGTCTAACCGGACACAGCTGAATACCAGTATTTTACATGGAGCGACTGCCTATTTGACCTCCACAACCTAGTTACTGGGCAATACGATACCCCTTGGTAAGACTGGTTGTCAGACTTTCGGGCATCTGACGACCCGTAATGACTGTCAAAGATCCACGATTGACAGCCGGGACCAACGGCTTATCGTGCTTTCCAAGGCACTAAGGAGTCTCGGTATGAAAAGATGGTCACCCATTCATGGATCAACCCCTGGCAAGCGTAGCTTAACCTGATGGATCGACCCGTGCGGCTGTTATTACTTTAGCCACGAAGTCCTCAGTTAAGAGGCAAACGTATTCCATAAAATTCAACTTTTTATATAAACTGCCCAAATACGAGTCGCATTTAAACACAACAAATAGGGTTCCTCACCACCAAAGCTGTTATAGCGGCCGCTGAAAAAGTGAATTGGTGTATTCTGTGGAAAATACTAAATGTACTGAATTACAGATACGGTAACACAACGATATTAAAGATAGAGCTTTGTGACAGAAAGACGGACAGCCAGCCAGACGGCGGCGGCCTAGGCTTAATAGTTAGGGTCTGTTGTAAAATCTAGAATACACATTGTACACATGCTACCTAGTAACACAAGAGCAGGCTACTTTCGAGAAAATGCTACGTAGTAGCATACAATAAGCATGTGTATACGAAAAGAGCATGCTTATGAATAAGCACGCTACTGATCGCAAATTTGTCTATTTTTTCGGTTTCGGGTACGGTGTGAGGCGCGGGTGAGAGGGGGGTGACTCCAAAGCAAGGCCGACCCGACCCGACCCGCCCCCCGTTCTATGCGAGTATGCTACTTCAGTTACTTGAATTGTTTGCGTAGTCACGATGGCTCGATGGGGCGATGACAGAACTTTAAATTTTATATTTCACTATAGAAATTATGAATGTATTGAAAGTAAGAATAATACTGAATTTAATTCATTCCGCAAAGAAACGTCTATTTTAAATGCTAAATAATAAGCATGTGTATCTCAGATGTGCTACAAAAGAGTATGCTCTTATTAAGTATGCTACTGAGCTCTGTGCTTTCATGAGCAAATGTAGACACTCTGAGAGCATGCTACTAAAGAGCATACTATTTAGAAGCCAACAAGCGTGCTCTTTTAGTAGCATGTGTATTCCGGAGTTAAGGGTCTACTACCGGCCAAGTGGCGCCCTCATTGTCGTCGTTTTTGGTACTTTTGCCTACTACTTAGGACACGAAACATTCAAAGACCAGTTTTAACAACGTAAAAATACTTTATCCTCTTTGTAACACACGTGACGTTGGATTCTTTAATATTTATTTTCTATGCTATGCTACGATTTTTTATTCAATGAGGGCGCCACTTGGGCGGTAGTAGGGACTTAAACCTTTGGATAAGCAATCCTGAAAATCCGGTGAAGTGCGAGTTGGACTCGCACGAAAAGGATTTTTAACTTTTTAAGTTAATTTTTATTATTTAGAGAGGCAATAGAAATTCACACTGTGAACATTTCAAATGTCTATACCTATTACGGTTCATGAGATACAGCCCGCTGACAGACAGACGGACGGGCGCACAGCGGAAGCTTAGTAATAGAGTTCCGTTGGATACCCCTTCGGATACGCGACCCTAAAAACTAAGGTGCCAGAAGAGTCTTGAGAAAAGTGTCCATTTGCCTTGTTTTTAGTGCCACGATCACTTTCAACCTGCTATCCTCGACCTCGTATTTTAAAAATACATTACCTACTTCGCAAAGCTTCCAGCTAGGATATGGAATATTATTATACATGCACTCGGCCATTCAATCCATTACTTCGTTTAATGCACTAGCATCAGACATTCTACTTTCCTACGAATATTATTAGTAAGACTATTTTTTTCATCAATCCACAAAGGCATGATTGACGTGATTCGATTTGGAATACGACATAGGATAGGAGTACCAATTACCGAACGGGAACGTACCACTATGATAAAAAGATAATAATAACAAACAATAAGTAATTATAAATAATATAATAATTTATTTATGAAGTGGTGTAAACAATAACAGAAATGCGATTGCAGAAATTCCGGAAAGTTAGCTATCATTTATTCATAATCATAATCATAATCATTGAAGAGTTCCATTGTGTATCTCCAAAGTTCTTTATCAGATCTTCACCAAATTTAAATGAAACTACATGAGAAGCACCAGCAAATAAAAAAAATCATCAAAATCGGTTCACTTAGAAAAAAGATCTGAGGTAACAAACTTAAAAAAAAATATACAGTCGAATTGAGAACCTCCTCCTTTTTTAACCGACTTCAAAAATAGGAGGAGGTTCTCAATTCGACTGTATTTTTTTAATGTGTGTTACCTCAGATATTTTTTCAAACACATTTTTTCTTTACAAGCTTTTTTATTATTATGGATATTAAATTTATGCATAAAGATGATATTGACTTACAAAAATATGAGTTTTGAATGTATGCTTTAAGAGTGTTTGCCAAGCGATTTTCTGCGAAATGAAGTTTATGCTATTCGCTGTTATGCAAAATAATATAATGACATAAAAAGTTCTGCAATAAAAGGTTGACCCAGGGCGTGTCAGACTCTTACTGACTAAAACTCACCTGTGTTTCTTCAGTTACCTGCGCCAGAGCCGCGGCGATTCAAAAACAATTAAGCCTAATTTTTTTATAAATATACAGAATATAGATTTTCAGTGTCACGCGGGTGAAACTGCTAGCAAGAACTAGTATAGAAGATTCTCATACTGCTCCCGATCTTTCAATCCATTACTACGTTTAATGCACTAGCATCAGACGTAGCTAGTATTCGTAATAGCTTGAAACCTCACTCCAAAACTGTGCTCGCTTCAATTATTGTTAACCCGCGGCGCACAGAGAGGGGTGTTATAAGTTTGACCGCTATGTGTGTGTGTCTGTCTGTGGCGCTGTAGCTCTTAAACGGATGAACCGATTTGAATGCGGTTTCTTTTAATTGAAAGCAGGTTTTCTAACGATGGATTTTAGACATGTTTTATCAAAATTGGTTCAGCCGATTCGAGGTCATCAGCTCTGTTGTATTTTTTTAAATGTTCGCTTTTTTTAAGCGGTGGGGGGTTTTTAACAGACTTCTAAAAGAAGGAGTTTATATGTTTTTTTATTTATGTTCTCTGATGATGAGTTTCTGAGTTTCTTATAGATCTGATGATGAGTTTCGGAGACAACCACAGAACTCTTCAAAAATTGACAGCAAACCAACCGCGATTACTGCGATCGTATGTCTATGAATTGTTAACACAATTTAATGGGGAACCACAACTAAAAAGTGAAACTTAAAAACTTCTAAATAAATAGAAACGAAAAAGTGCTTCTTTTCTCTTCGTTCTTCGCAAAAAAGTGGTTATATTTTTTTGTAAAAAAGATAATTTTTAACTTTTAATTTAATTGGTAGGTATCTTGTTATCAAACGCAAATGGAAGATTAAAAGAAAATGATAGCTGAAAATAACGGGGCACTGATCGTTTGGTTTGATGAACGCTACACACGCTGCAATTAATATGGCCAGCTTCTGGGCCCAAAGTATTTAAAAGTTAGGAAACCATTGATTCGAAAGAAGAAGATTGAAGTGAAAACTTCTGTAGGCCTCGTTTATGAAGATGCTGGGCGTGACGCGGCGCGATATGTACAGAGACGGCGTAAATTCTAACTTGCAAGCACTATTTTACATGAAAACTTATAATTTATTTAAATTTTAATGAATATATTTACCGCTTGTAATAATTATATTAACTTGTCAAAATATAAAAGAACATAAAAGTTTGTGTCCTTGCAACATCATTTTTTTAGCGACCGATAGTTAGGACATAGCGATCGCTGTCAATGTCGAGACTACAGGGCCTGGAATAGCTGTTCGCAACCCAGCATGCGCCGCCGCGAGAAACGTCGCGTGCGACGAGGCGATGCCATCCGCGGGCTCCACCTGCTTTTCAAGCAAACGGTTGTAAAATCTCTTCTCCAACGCCATAATGTTTGAATTTAGTTCGACGCCCCGTGTCTCCGTAAACGAGGCCTTAGCCGCGTTGAGCTATTTTGGTAGGGGCAAAACTTCCCTGTTGCTACGTAGACTGAGACTGAGGCTGCGCGGGTGTTGGTAACACTTGCGCAGCGGTCTGTGTAACTGTATGAAAATGTATATAATTTTTGCTTGGAGTGCCAATAGGTGTAAAAACCAGACTTATTTTAATTTTATTCATATAATATTTATTTTTTTTAAAACGTTGCCCCAGACTAGGAATTAGTCCTGTATCGTGGGTGCGTTCACAAATATTTAAACTCACATAAACAAGACACATAGACCCGGAACAACTATCTGTAGGCCATACAAATATTTTTTCCGCGCGGGGATCAAACCCGCGACACGCAGCGCAGCAACCGAACGCTCAACCACTACGCCAACCGTGCCGTCAATTAATAATTCCTTTTTCCGCTTATCTAGGGGTCGGCTTCCAGTCTAACCGGATGCAGCTAAATACCAGTATTTTATATGGAGCGATTGCCTATCAGACCTCCACATCCCATTAATCATCCTTGTCAGACTTTCGGGCTTCTGACGACCCGTAACGACTGTCAGAGATCCACGATTGACAGCCGGGACCAACGGCTTAACGTGCTTTCCGAGGCATGGAGGAGTCTATGTAAAGATGGTCACCCTTTCATGGACCAACCCCGGCAAGTGTAGCTTAACCTGATGGACTGACCCGTGCGGCTGTTATTACTTTAGCCACAAGCTCCTAAAAAAACAGTTATTTCATATTTCTATGAAACATAGACGTTATATACAGGGTGGAAAATATCCATGGGCCCTGAAGGGAAACCACTTTAAATCTTTATTCTACATACAAAACATTCCATTATTATTAAAAAGAAACAAAACTGCATTCAAAGATTTCTCGACCACCTTCTCCTAAACCAGGAATTGAACCAGCTAAAATTTAAAAAAAAATAAACACTCGCTATTTTATTTCACTAGTCGCACACAATACAGATTCTTACAAAAAATATTTCACTTCAAAGTTTAATATTTTGCATGTAGAAAATAGAATCGTTTTGATACCGATACTCCACACGATGGGATAGACGAGGATCCCCACTTTACGTGTAGGCGATACCTACCAAAGTAATAAATTATAAAAAAAAAATTTAAAAACAAGCTTTTATCTGGGACAATGAACTAAAAAGTTAAAAATAAATTCTAGTAAGTATTTGGCGAGTTGGTACTTACCAATTTCTTAAAAGTTTGAGCACTACCCGTTACAGGTTAGGTACTTACTATACTTCTGTTCCCTGAGGCTTTTAAGAGTATAGGTAAGTATTTTAGAGTAGGCGTGATGTTTTAAAATTATTCTACGGATATATTTTAAAACATTTATGATGTGATGTAATGTGCTCCTCAAGACGAATCAATCGAGCCCAAACTCGATAGGTTTACCTGGGTCTGCGGACGGCGAGCAGTGGGTAGCTCGCCGTCCGATCAGCACCAGGCCCGTGAGTCGACGGGGGGTAGTGTTCCACACGCGCCTCAAAGAGATGATTGTCAGCCACCACTGACGGGGCCCATCGTGGCCGGTGCCTGCATGCCTAGGGGTGCGGATAAATTCTGAAAATGAGTTATCGCACCCCTGGGCACTCAGGCAGGGAAGGAACAGGGGTGGGTTTTAGTCAGGAAGAGTCTGACACGCCCTCCCGCTCTACCAAGAGCGGGAGAAGTCATTGGATGATTTCCAAACCCCCCCAAAAAAAAAAAACTCGATGGGTTTATCTTGTTTAGTTCGGACGTTCCTATGGCCATATTCCGTTTTCATCATTAGACCAGCTCCATGGTACCATATCATTGTATTGTCACCGAAGATATATACATAAGTACACCAAATTTGAGTACCTACAATCGGACATCGGGCACTGGGTTCAATTTAGCTTGCAAGATATGATTACAGATCGATAGACAACGGGACAGGTGAAACTAAATAAAAGCTAGTAAAAAGTTGAGATCAGCAAACATTTATGGGTAAACATTTTAGTGTTTAGTGTCAAAAATATATCCCAAAAGGTTTTATAAAAAGCCGTTCAGTGGACCCGGGTTCCAAGGTTTTTACATTTTTATGTCTTACAGCTAATAGCAAAGTAAGTGGTTTGTGAATTTTGCCCAGGGTGTGGTTCTATGTCTACTTTATAGAATATCACTTAAAGTGTAACATTTAGGTTTGATATCGGTGTTTCTCAGTAATAAAATTAATTAGTTCTTCAAAAGTTCCGCTTTAATTGATTATGTATCTGGAAATCCTTAATTTACGAAAGTTAAGCTACAACTACAACCTGGGAGTTTTTAAGTCAAGAGTGAATAGGTTACCTTAAGGCAAGCGTGCTCCATCTTCGACCAAATCATCGCTTACCATCAGGTGAGATAGTGGTCAAACGCGTGCCTATCAATAATAATAATATAAAAAAAAGTTAGTCAAAAACTAATAATTCGTACCCTTCATTAAGTTTTAATTTTTTTAACCACAGACCCGCCGCGAATGTTAACTATCTTAATAATTGAATAATAACAAGCTTAAGTTCGTCTGAATCCGCAATTCCTTTGTTTGTGGTCCAAGTTACACGAGTCGGCGTCTATTAAATATATATTACACGCCAATAAATCAAAGCATCGAGATTTTTTCATGCAACCATCACTCACTGTATTAGACGATTATCCATCAGTCACAATCTTGACTGTGGTTAAACTGACAAAACCTACCATGACGCCTTAGTCGTTGGCCACGCTAGAGCGACTTCGGGAAGCGAAGGCGACTTGCGGAGGCGAGAGGTGTGAAGACGCTGTGCCTTGCCGCTTAGGTAGGCCACGTTGGGGTGGTTGTGTGACACGTGGTTTCATCCTTTCCTACTATTATTTGCGCGGGCTAAAAAATTAGTTTTAATCAATTGGAACTTTCGTGTCTAGAAGGAAGTTTGCATTATATAGGTGATCATGATTTAAACAAAAACAGGCATCAGTTTGGTGAATACCGTAGACTGTATAATGAAATACGTCAATATCCACAAAAGTTTTGGGAATATTATTTTATTCTTATAATTTTCATGCTTACTGAGAACATATTGCAGGTCGAGACATTATTTCGCTAATAACTATCTCTGTAATTATGATTTGCATCGTGGAAAAATCAACACAATTTGATTAATAAGCAGGACGCGCGTACCCGTACTATTTCGTCCGCTGGCTGGTCGTGGTCGCCTGACGCTCACGCCGGGCGTGTCAACATGGCAGGCGCCATGTTGACACGCCGTCCCTTAGGCTGAAATCGCACTGCCAGACAGCTTGCTTAGTGCCTAGAGTACCCAGCAACTGATCTGTAGAGATCTGATTGACAGTCGTTTTATGTAATATATTGGTATTCAACTCCAAAGGTTAGACTGAGATCTGAACTCACCATGTTGCGACCCCATCTCGCTGTCTCACTAATCCTGTGTTACTTAGGTATGGTATAGTATAGATATATATGTCAAGCTCAGCCTCATTTAAGTTGGGCCGGGTTTAGTGTGTTTTACTTGTGCATAAAGTTTTAATGAAAAAATAATCGTCTTTGAACAAAGGAATATTTCTCATCATCGCTTATACCTTGCACCAAACCTTGCCATCTTGTTAAAAACAATCTGCTACAAGTCAGATTTATGCAGCTCTTAGAACGTGCGCCGAAACTAAGTAACTCAAGACTTGGCACATAACTTGTTATTCTTTGTAACTTTACAGTTTATTCTTAGTCTGGAAACAGAATTAGACTATGCGCAGGGGCATTAAGACAAAAATGGCGAAAAACATAGCGAAAAAATTCAATCCTATCTTTATTATATCGTTACGAAAGCTAAGCAAATATTTATAGTGATTTTAACACGCTTTTAATTAGCCTCACCAAAAAATCTTAGAAGTTTTAGACCCACTTTCTGGTTGCCGATTGAGCTAAGATTTTGAATACATATTTAGTTTGGATGACAATAGATGGTTGACTAAGTGACGTCATTCTAAATTCAATATGGCAGACTTCCAAAGATGAAAGACTAGTTTTTTTATGCGGAATACATGCAACAAGGGTATTAAATGAAAGGGTTTGCTGAGTAAATACGAAAAATAAAATGACATCACTCAAAACCGTTCTTTTTTAATTTTTTAAACTTTAATACTAAATATTTTAAATCTTTGTGTCTAGACACAAAGAAAGATGGAAGTCCTTGGAGGAGGCTTTTACCCGAAGGGGGTACATATAAGCCACGTCAAATAAAACAAACAGAATTAACTAATATAATCATGCATACTGCAATTGTAATTATTTATTAAGAATTTTATTTATCCTTTTTATTAATCAGCATGTATTGTAATGTAAGTAGGCAAATGGAATTTCAATAAAGCTTTGTTATTATTATTATTTAAAATCTTTATTTAAACTTCATGTACAATAGCGGTATACGAGTATTTGTGGCCCACAGATAGTTGTTTCGGGGTCTGGGTGTCATGTGTATGTGAGTTTAAATGTTTGTGAACGCACCCACGATACAGGAGTAATTTCTAGTAAAAAAAAATATCTTGGGGTCGGCTTCCAGTCTAAGCGGATGCAGCTGAATACCAGTATTTTACACGGAGTGACTGCCAATCTGACCTCCACAACCCAGTAAGACTATATACCCCTTGGTAAGACTGGTTGTCAGACTTTCGGGCTTCTGACGACCCCTAACGATTGTCAAAGATCCACTTGACAGCCGAGACTAACGGCTTAACGTGCTTTCCAAGGCACGGAGGAGTCTCGGTATGTAAAGATGGTCACCCATCTATGGACCAACCCCGGCAAGCGTAGCTTAACCTGATGGATCGACCCGTGCGGCTGTTATTACTTTAGCCACGAGCTCCATTTATGGGATTATATCGGTACGATTAAATACCATAGGGTATAATATCAGATAAGTAGGATGTAGAATAATAAGAGCAGCTATAAATATATTTTTCTTTTTATGTAACTTTAAAAGAAAACTTTCCTTATTTATACTTTTAGTAAAACTTCTTAGTCTCCGGCTGAAAGGAAGCAATAATCGTTCTTTTCTTGTTATCGAGTAAGTTTATAAAGTTGTACGAGAATGAAACAATTAGTGAGTTAAAACTTTTTGCTTGTAGAAAAGTAGTTTTGGTCTTAGTATGATGTAATTATGTTAAAATTATACTTTGTGAGAGAGGAAATTGAGGTGTTATTATTGATTGAAAGAATTCCATTAGTTTTTTGATAGATGGCTTGATTAACCCGTCAGGGCCCTGCGTCGACGAGGGGCGACAGCTATCAACACTGTCGCCCCGCACCGCCGGAGCACCGCCGGATCAGCACTGCCGGAGTAAAATCGTTCCTTATTAGTAACAATAGAGTTTTAAAGCGCGCGAAACTGCCGCCGCTTATGGCGAGGCGGGCCCGGCCAGGCGGGGGATTACTGTCGCCTCTCGTAAACGCAGGGTCCTGAGGTGTTAAGCAGTAATTATACAAAAAAATGGGATTTACAGTACTTGGGCACGCGCGCCTCAAAGAGATGTCAGCAAATACGACGGGGCCTGTCATACCCGATGCCTTGCGATGATATCCCACCCGCCAAAAAAAAGAAAAGGGGTTGTGGATAAATTCGAAAGTGAGCTATCGCGCCCTGGGCATTCAGGGCTGGGAAGGAACAGGGGTGGGTTTTAGTCAGTAAGAGTCTGACGCGCCCTTCCGCTCCATCCAGAGCGGGAGAAGTCAATGGATGTTGATTTCCCACCCAACAAAAAAAAAAAGTAGGTACTTACTATAATAAAGATTTTTTGATTGTAACCTTTCCCCTCGATTTTGTCTAATGAGCGTGTTAGATTTTAACTACGAGTATTAGCTACAAGATAATACTTTAAGAGTAAAGGATTCATCAAACTAACAGTCTATTCAAATGATCTCTAAGCAAGATAGTCACCTAAATAAAGTTATTTCAACTTACTAGCAGATTAAGTTATAGAGGGTAGTAACAAACAGACACAAGAAATAATGCATAATATATTTATTGGGCAGAAAAACCACAGTTTTAACACAATATTGAAAAAGCAGGTCATAGCGAAAATATTATAATCGTTATCGATCACGATAAGTCTGCGCGCGGTCGAAATCGGAACTAAACGTTTTAATTTTTAATTTTCAGGGTAGAATGTTATGTTGCTTATATTACCAAGGTGAGATGTCAAATATTGCACATCATATGCGACTACTGTAAGGCTCGCTCGTTTTATTTTTGTTTGTTTGTAGAAAATAGATAATCTCTGAAAGTACCGCAGCCCTACCATGACTTCTAAAACCATCATCTTTTCGGTGAGAGAAAGGGATAGTGCTATTCGTCCTGTATAACGGCGTCTCTCTCTCTAACCGAAAAGATGATGGTTTTAAGACGTCAAAAAAAAATGGTAGGGCTGCTGGTCCAAGAAAGCTACGCGGTTTCACTGTAACTTTTAACTAACGCGTTTTTATGGAGTTGAAAATCGTCAAATAACTTCTCCCGCTCTGGGTGGAGGGCAAGTCAGACTCTTACTGACTAAAACCCACCTGTGTTTCTTCAGTTGCATGTGCCAAGGCCGCGGTGACTTGTTCAAACACTTCCGCCGATCCTGGCACCCCGTGACCCTAAAGGTGAATGCCGTAGGATGTTTTTCCTGGGAAATCCACAGTTCCACGGAAGTGAAGCCGGAAGAAGCGGTATGGCATCTCGTTGCTTTAGTTCTAACACCAGTATGTCAAAATCAGGAATTTATCTGGAGAGCAAATAAACGGTTTAGCAGGACGCTGCTCAGTTATTTTGCAAAAAACTAGCTACGCGGTTTCGCTGCGACTTTTCTGTATGTTACACGGGTTTAGATATAAGTGGCCTGCCCTCCGTGCCTCAAAACATGCAGCCAACGAATGTGACCTATTTCCTGTACCCCGAGTGTGGGTTTTTTAATACGTACGTCAATTTTAACTGGTAACCTCTTTTTTAACTGACTTCGAAAAAGGAGGAGGTTCTATATTCGACTGTATGCATGTTTTTTTTTTTATGTATGTCCACCGACTTCTCGGTCAGTTGTGGACCGATCTTAAAATTCTTTTTTTATCCGAACGAATATAATACTCCCGAGGTGGTCTCATATAAATTTTATCAAAATTGCTTCATCGTTTTTTCAAAAATGAACAAAAACGAAAAATACGTATACATAGATGGCGTTTTGGTTTTCTTCAATTACGAGTATGTTTAAATTCCACGTTCCATTTTATTGGGATTTTTAGTTCTGGGGTATAACAACTAAAAAGTCAAAATTAAATAAAAAATACAAATAACAACAACCGACTTCCAAAAAAGAAAATAACAACACTAAAAATTAAAAAAAAACTTGTACCACACCGACTTCCGAAATTAAAGTTATTTTTTAATTTTTAGTGTCGATATTTTCGTTTTTGGAAGTCGGTTGCTTTTTTTGTAAAAAAAGTTTTTTTTCTAAATGATTTGACATATAAGCGAATGTTTACGTAAACGCGTTCGAACGCGTAAAAAAAACTCACACTAGGACCTCTGCTCCGAATAATGCATTTTTTTATACTATGTAGGTGACAAACAAGCTTACGGCGCGCCTTATGGAAAGCGGTCACCTCAGCCTATGGACGCTCGCAACACCAGAGGTATCGCCTGCGCGTTGCCGACCTTGCAGAAACATTTTCACGCCCTTTCTAAGAGCCCCATGTAGCTCATTGGGAAAACCTCGGCAGGGAATTCATTTCACAACACACACGGGATGTCAATCTGCCTAGCCTTCTCCCATCTTGGGGTCGGTTTCTAGTCTAACCAGATGCAGCTATTATCTAATATATATATTTTACATGGAGCGACTGGCTATCTGACCGTCACAACCCGGTTACTGGGTAATACGATACTCCTTGGTAAGACTGGTTGTCAGACTTTCGGGCTTCTGACGACCCGTAACGACTGTCAAAGATCCACGATTGACTGCCGGGACCAACAGCTTAATGTGCTTTCCGAGGCACGGAGGAGTCTAGGTATGTAAAGACGGTCACCCATCCATGGGCCAACCCCGGCAAGCATAGCTTAACCATTGAGGTGGCAAAGCTTAGGACCAAAATATTTGAATTACTGTCGTGCCATCAACACGAAGACTAGTGTCAGAGCCGGCCTCATCTAGCTTAAAGTGCCAAAAAATTATAGACGTGTAAAAGAGATATATAAAACCTATTTACAAAATGAAAATCATTTATCAAAGCTGACGCTGTAATAAGACGATTTTTTTTCTTCGGTTTTGCAGATTGCCAAGCCCTACTTACCTCTTAAACTGCATACAGTGAGACTCAACTCCCTTATCCTTTTCAAAACATTGATACAACCTATTTTTACCCAGAAATGGAAAAGATTTGTTTTCAAAATGTAACGTAGGATGTCCTAGATCGAGCGAGAGCTCAAAGCAAGTTTTTTTCAGATATCTTTTTGGAAAAACTTCAAAGGGTTACTAGCTTCGATGGATTCGTCGAATTTTTTGGCATACCAACCGAGGAATGCATTGAAATCGGCAAGGAGAAATATAAATATCAGTATTTGTTCTGAACTTGTAAATCAGCAGTACTATTCTGTAAAGTTTATGAAGATCTTTGTCACTCTTTACGGGTGTTCATCATCCATCATTCATCATAATCATTTCAGCCGAAAGACGTCCACTGCTGGACATAGACCTCCACCAAGTGTCGCCACAACAACTAATCCTGTGCGTCTCACTTCAATCGGATGCCCTCGACCCTCATCAGGTCATCGGTCCACCTTGTGGGAAGCCTTCCAACGCTGCGTCTTCAGTAAAATACTGATGTTTAGCTGCATTTGGATAAATTGGAGGCTAAACCCAGTATATACGGTAAAAGGTTCGACAGATGGTGCTCCATAGTCTTGAAACAAGAATAATAGCAATCGTGATTGGCTGCAGAAAAATATTTATTGGAATAACAACAACTGTTTTTGTTTCCCAAATAATTTGAAATAAAATAAAAATAAAAACTTACTTCTTGTAATTCCTTTCGGGATACGAGGAATTCCTGTTAAGACTGAAATGGTATTCAGTTTCATCAGAATAATAACATAATTATAATAATTATTTATTTATTCAGACAGAGAGTCATTTGTTACAATAAATACCATAAAAACTATGTTAGTTTAGACACATTACAAACTTCATGTCATGCGACCTCTTGCTCGAGCTCATGATAGTTAAATAAGCTATATGACCAAAACCCAAACAAAATCCCGTGAACGAAGAAATTAACGCGTCAAGCCCCTCATTAGCAGACACAATTAAAAACCTATTGTTGTGTTACCTTATGGTAACGTGAGGGGCCTGATTCGTACATCGCTATCGCCTAGAAGTATGTCCACAAAATTAGATTACAATAAAAAATCCTCAACGTGAATTCTACTCTTAACATTAGATCCTTCATCCTGTATGCCTCTTGTTAAGAAGGCCATAATTAAAACCTTTTATCTCAAGAATTGACAAGAAAATCCACCCGAATGTCTCTCAGATTTTCCAAATGAAACTCCCAAGTCTTTAGACATCTATTTGACTTAATATTAATACCAGCCTGCTACTGTATCTCATACAGTTCAAGGCTACACTTGATCAAGATAGGTTAGCAATTTTATACTTATATTAACTATAAATTCAGATCTTCGCACGGTGTTCTCCTTCATCGATGCCATTTATGACCAAGTTAAACTAAGAAAATACATGAATTGAAAAAGTTTATTAATGAGCACCATAATTACAAAATGAATATTCAAAAATTAATAAGACAACGCACCAAAGTGTTTCCCAGATTTTTTAAAAGAAAAATTGCAAGTCATTCAAACCAGGTAATTGTCTAAAAAACTTCTGTACAACCTCTATACGACCTCTATACGATTTAAAATTAAAATTTAAAAAAAATATATATATATTAGTCTCATCCAGAGAAGGCTACGCTTGATCAAGGTAGGTTAGCAATTTAGACTTATATTAACTATAAGTCCAGGGTTTCTCGCGATGTTGTGGTGAAGTAATCACCGATTTCCGTCAGTAATGTTCAACATAAACAAAGAAAGTACTCAATACTCAATACTTTATTGCATTCCATATGTGTTAAATAGGTGGTATAACATAATAAAATATCAATATGGACCCTGTCGGGCACAGCAAAGTAGAAGAGAGGAGAGGGCTAAGTAGTTATTCAATTAAGCAATATAAATTATTAGTTGTGGTTTATTGGGTGTATGTATAATATTATGTATATATATAAGGTTTGCGTATATAGATATAATTGCTATTAATTGTAAGTAATTATTATGAAGTTCTTATATTATTATTAAATTATTGTTCTTATTCTTATATTAGTATTAAATTATTCTTCTTATTCATAGATTATTTTAAGTACCTACAATGTAATGAAAAAGTCAAATTAGTCACTTGTTAACAAGCACCATAATTACAAAATTTATTTCCAAGAATTGACAAGACGACGCACCAAAATGTCTCTCTGATTTTTCAAGCGAAACTCCTAAGTCATTTGAAGCGGGTAATTGGCTAAAACACGTCTGTACAACCTCTATACGACTTAATGCTTGTACGTAATCTCTCGTAAGGAAATGACAGACACAGGTGGCTCCGTCGCCAACTGCTAATAGCTTTTAGACAGCTAGATGGCTTAGTGAGGCCCGAGTGTCGATAGTTTTAAAAGGTTTTTATTTAGTTCCACTTGATATGTGTGACAGATTTTTGCAAGTTTGTTTTGGATCTTTTTTAAGAAATGGCGAAAGCGTAAAATTGGGTAGTTGACTCAATATTTTTTAATATTTGTATAAAAAGTAAATATATCAAAAATCGCTAATAATAAAAAAATCAAAACTATTCATAATTAAGTAAGTTAGAAACCTTTCAAATCTGGTGGAAGAAGAAACTGTCAAGTAACAGAAAAAGAATGTACAAACTGACATGTGACGTCACCGCCATTAAATTACGTGCATACAAAAGCGATAGCGAGATGTCCTCAGAAGCAGGAAATGGCATTTCAAACATTAGGTTTGAAATGCTATTTCCTGCTTCATTTGTGGTTTAGTATAAAATATTTTACAAAAATAAACACAAGAAAATACCCAATTGGTAACGATGAAAATAATGGAAGAAGGCCTTGGCCCAGCAATGTGACATTACAGGCTAACTATATTAAAACAGTCGTATCCTAATTATTAATGTCTATAAAAAAAAAATCATGATAAAAACTTACCGAATACCTGAAAAGTCTTACTTCTGAACAGACTGAACTTCTTCTGTACATATCATATTTAAAAAAAACCTATGTAATACCATATAACATACATTTCTCATAACATACACACAAACGCGCGCACGATCACTCACACCACAACACACAGCAGAGCACTAGACAACACCACACACATCCTCTTACACATCAGAAACGTACATTCCCATCTCACACAAATAAGTGGACCTGCATGCAAATACTACACAAACTTTATTTTTCTTTGTTTTATATACTTTTTAGGGTTCCGTACCCGAAGGATAACCAACGGGACCCTATTACTATGCCTCCGCTGTCCGTTCGTCTGTCAGCGGGCTGTAATTCACGATCCGTAACAGCTACACAGTTGAAATTTTCACAGAATGTGTAGGAGGCCCCCTTAATTTTTAATTTGTTTTTATTATTTGTTGTTATAGCGGCTATAGAAATACACGCTGTGTGAAAATTTTAACTGTCTATCTATTACGTATCATGAGATACAGCCTAAAAAAAAACCAAAAAAACATGGTACGGAACCTTTCGTGTGTGAGTCCGACTCGCAAATTAAAAACTTACATTATAAATTATTATATAAAAGATACAAATAAAATCATGCCAATGGCTATATTATGCATGTATAATACTCGAGAGGTTTGGCGCTGATAACCGAAATACAGGCTTTGTCTAGTTCGGCTACAGCTGACTACACCACTTAATTTGACCTAAATTTTAACGTCTTAAAAGTTGTAGGACTTGAGTTCAAACCCAGGCAGGCGGTTTACTTTTTGTAAATTATTTCATCACCACTGCTCTCAAAACGGTGAAAGAAAACATCGTGAGGAAACCGGCATGTCCTAGAACCAAAAATTCGAAGACATATGTGACATCCACCAATCCGCATTTATTGGATTACGGCCCACACCCTCTCTCAAAAAGGAGGCCTATGCCCCAGCAGTGGGGACATTCAAAATGCTGACAATGAGCCTGTTAAATATGTTGTAATTTATGTCTAAGTTTCAATAAATAATAATGTTATTATTATTTCGTCTAGATGTTTGCTAGTCAATCGTGCCTCAACGGCTGAACGGTTTTAGTTGAAATTTAGACCTGGACTAGGGCCTAGGACACACATAGGACATACATTTTATCACCCAAAGGGTAATGGTGAGGGCTATGCTCGGAGTTTCCTTCAGAGTTTCAGAAATGAAGATATCCTCTGGAGTACCAACAAGCCTAAAGCCTGAAGAATCTCCAAACTTAAGTGGCAGTGGGCAGGGCACATTGCTCGCAGAACAGATGGTCGATAAGGCCGAAAAGTTAGACCGCGTACCGGAAGACGCAGCGTTGGAAGGTACCTTCTGCCTGACGCAGGTCCTCACCGGACACGGTTGTATCGGGAGGAAACGCCCGTGTGTTACCACTGCGCGGGTCGCCCAGAGGACACGGTGGAGCATACGGTGGAGGTCTGCCCCGCTTGGGCGGAACACCGCCGTGTCCTCGTGGATGCGATAGGTGGCGGTGACCTCTCGCACCCGGCCCTGGTTCAGGCCATGGTACGGAGCGAGAGGGAATGGGAGGCAGTCTCCGTCTTCTGCGAAGCAGTAATGCTCGTGAAAGCGGAGGCGGGACGCGTGAGGGAAGCTCAACGGAGTGGCCCTCGCGGCCCCGGCTTCTACCACCGCAGGAGAGGTACTGGGCGTACCAGGCGTAGGACGTCGCGAGACGACTTCCGGCCACCGTAGACCCGGGCCTGCGGACGGCGAGCAGTGGGTAGCTCGCCGTCCGATCAGCACCAGGCCCGTGAGTCGGCGGCGCGTAGTGTTCCACGCGCGCCTCAAAGAGATGTAGTCAGCCACCACTGACGGGGCCCATCGTCGCCGGTGCCTGCATGCCTAGGGGTAGCGGATAAATTCTGAAAATGAGTTACCGCACCCCTGGGCACTCGGCAGGGAAGGAACAGGGGTGGGTTTTAGTCAGTAAGAGTCTGACACGCCCTCCCGCTCCACCCAGAGCGGGAGAAGTCATTGCATGATTTCTCACCCCACAAAAAAAAAAAAAAAAGCGTTGAAAGGTGGCCCAATGACGTGGTGAGGCTCGCGGGAATTCAATGGATGCGAGATGCACGGTACCGGTCATTGTAGCGACACTTGGGAACGCTTATGTCTAATAGTGGACGTCTTCTGGCTGAAATGATGATGATGATAAATTTTATCCAGGTAATACGTTCCTTTAAGATAATCAAACTTTTTTCCCGCGAGAAAAGCCGCGGGTAAAAGCTAATATAATCATAATTTTGGACCCCATCATCTGAAAAATCTATGATCTATAAAGCGTAAAGAATTGAAAGCAGAGGTGTACCATAATTCTCCAAGTATGAGTTCCACTTTAATATGGGAGAGTCGAACCGTAGACGAACAAGCCGTCTAAATAAGCTTTAGTCACTTCTGCCCACCTCTTCATCCAAACAGGCGTTATGAATGTTTAGTGGAGGTATAAATAAGTTGAGTAGGAGTGGAAAGATTTCGCATTAATATGTTATGAACATTTTTGGTAACACGATCGACCGGTGATGTATTTATAGAGAGCATGAAGCTATTTAAAACTCATTATAATTAAAATTTCACTGGACTTTATATGGTATTAAATTGATGATGCTACGCTCGCGAAAAGCTCCATAGGCCCTAGCCAGGGTGAGAAGCTTGCGCGGGTGCGAAGTAACAAACACATCAAACCGCTGTGTGCATTCATACTGAAGTGACTAGCGGGGTCTAGTTCGACGTGGTCGAGCAGCCTTGCCGGCAAGCGATCGTCTTTTGTTCTGACCCTCTTTTTTTTGTCGGTGTAAAATCGTCAGATGACGGGAGGCCGTCTCAGACTCCTACTGACTTAAGCCCACCCGATAGGCCCTAGCCAGGGTGAGAAGCTTGCACGGGTGCTAAGGCGGGTGCGAAGTAACAAACATATCAAACCGCTGTGTGCATCCATATTGAAGTGACTGGTGGGCGTCCAGTTCGACGTGGCGGAACGGCCTTGCCGGCAAGCGATCGTCTTTTGTCCCCAACCTTTTTTTTTTGTCGGTGTGAAATAGTCAGATGAAGTCTACCGGTCTGGGTGGAGTGGGAGGCCGTGTCAGACTCTTACCGACTAAAACCCACCCGCACTTCTTCAGTTGTCCCTTGCGCTCCAGTGACTCTGCCGAACAATCTTGGACACTGGCAGACATCGGCACTAGCGAGCCCTGTCAATTATTGCTGACATCTCTTTGAGGCATGGGTGGAACAATACGCGCCACCGACCTCTACTGCCCGCTACAACTCGCGATGCACTGTGGCCCGCTAAAGCTTTGGTCTCTTGATCAGGACGCACAACGCGGCGATATTTGTGATAAGCGGTGCCGGACACATAAAAACTAGGCTGAGAACCTGCACTTCTTGAACGTCAAAGTTCTACATAGAGACAGTCGTCCAAAACGAAAGCCCGTGTGACCACTTCCTAGTGTTTTGTCTATGAAGAAGTGGCGCAACAAACTCCCCAGCAAAAATTAATCGCGCCCACAACCGTTTTAGTCACTGCGTGTTCACTTTGGATAAAGCTTTAGAAATACTGTCGTAGGCCTAAGCCCGTAGTCGATCTATGGAAATACGTAGCTCTCTGTAATGTGCTACGCCGTAGCTGACGTAGCGTGTCGTAGGCATTGCGTTTAAGAATACGTAGATGAAAGTTTAGACATGTTCCCTGAAAAATGAAATGTCCAAGAAGTGGAGTTTTATACATTTTTATTTGGTAGATTCTATCAAAACTGTATTAATTGTCTCAATAATTTAATTTAATACAACCTACAGGAGATCCTTCCATCCTTTCCTAATAATATTATGAATGTAAATAAACTATGTTTGGATGTTATTTAGTATCAAACTCAAACAACAAACATTTATTCCAATTAAAATATTAACAGGAAGTTTTCATTTCTCGTGGTCAATAAAAAAGCTAGTTTTACGTTGCAAAGCGTAGACACGCTTTTAAATTAATAAGCAGTAAAAAGTTATGATTGATTGAAGACATCAATAATGTTAATACAACTTGTGACTGCCTCGTTGGTCTAGTTGTTGCAAGCGCTACTGCAAAGCAAGGGTTCGATTCCCGGGTCATTACGTTACGGGTCGTCAGAAGCCCGAAAGTCTGACAACCAAGTCTTACCAAGGGGTATCGTATTACCCAGTAACTAGGTTGTGGAGGTCAGATAGGCAGTCGCTCCGTGTAAAATACTGGTATTCAGCTGCATCCAGTAAGACTGGAAGCCGAGCCCAAGATATGGGTAGCTCGCCGTCCTATCAGCACCAGGCCCGAGAGTCCACGGTGCGTAGTGTTCCACGCGCGCCTCAAAGAGTTGTCAGCAATCATGACGGGGCCCGTCGTGGCCGATGCCCGCCCAGGGGTTGTGGATAAATTCAAAACAGAGTAACCACGCCCCAAGGCACTCAGGGCAGGGAAGGAACAGGGGTGGGTTTAAAGATAGTTGGGATAAAGCTAGGCAGATTGAACTGCTGCTTCATTTTACAACCAATGAATATGAACTGTGCGCCAGAAAAATTGTTCTTCTTAAGCCGTATTTTTAGATCCCAAGAGAAGATACACTATCATACATAACCGTTTAAGTTATCGATAACTTTCAAACATATTCTACAAAATTTATCAACTCTTTCCCTTCCCTAACAGAGATGACATACAGTAATGGCCGACTGCAACATCTGCTACCAACATTACAACGTGGTTGTCTTTATAGCAGAATTGGTACATGTGATATTTTAATTAGATCACGCGATTATGACTCCTATTCCTTCACAAGTAAGGCGTGGGTTGGGGTAACGGTAATGCGCCTAAGTGCTGAACTTAAGTGGTGCAGGTGTACTATTTTTATAGTTTGTTGTGGGATGGATGCATTAGGTTTTTAGTAGGCAAGAAAGGCTATGTCAAAGCGTAGTTTCATAAATTATTCATATTTTCAGTAGGTCTTTTTGCGTGTTTGTTTTTAGGCCAAGTTTTTAACCGACTTCTTAAAAGAGGAGGTTCGCAAATCGTCTGTATGTTTTTTTTTTGTATGTATGTAATGCGATTTCTGCGCCACTTGTGAATAGATTTTGATGATTCTTTTTTATTTTGTAGGCCATGATACTTTAGAGGTGGTCCAATATAAATTTTATCAAAATTGATACAGCACTTTAAAAAAAAATAATATAAACTAAAAATATGTATACACAGATGACGTTTAGGTAGTCTCCAATTATGTTCATATTCCATGTCATTGGGGTTATCCATTCGAGCATAACTTTATTAACAAAAATTGCAAAATAACTTTAATTTGGGAAGTCGGTGTCAAATAACGAAGACACAAAATACAAACACCGACTGCCGAAATTAGAGTTATTTTGCAATTTTTAGAAGTCGTTTGTATTTTTTGTAAAAAAAGAAAATTATTAGGTTTTAGATCTTGCTGGTTTGTTCTATGCCCACAGCTTGTTTGATCAATCGTGTCCTTTTCGTGTCGTGGTACTTTTCCATTTATACTGTTTGGGCCAGTAAGTGGCCACGTTTATAGCACTATGCACGTTTATGCACGATGGCCTTATTCAGATCATCGAGGGTGCAGATGGAAGCATATTTGGGATACTCCAGCAGATGGGACATTCGATCTATGATTATCTGGCTTATACCTACTATAAGTATAACCTACTTATTATAGGAAACCGATTGGTATAAACGCCTTAACCTATTGCGTGTCTGGCGGACAGCGCATGGGCCGTAAACAATTAAGGCGTATATAGCCGCCAAGTGGCGCCCTCATTGAATAAAAAGTCGTAGCAAAGCGTAGAAAATAAAGATTAAAGAATCCTATGTTAAGTTTGTTACAAAGAGGATAAGTTATTTTTACGTTGTGGAAGCATGACTCAAAGTGTTTCGTATCCAAAGTAGTAAGCAAAAGTACTACTTTGGATACTTTTGACCTTCCTCTACTCTTATAACCATCCACATCCATACACAAGACTTTCCTCACGACATTTTCTTCATTCCTCCGCATCACATGCCCATGCTCTGAAGTATGCCCTACCAAACAAAAAAGAATTATCAAAATCTATTCATAAGTGGTGGAGAAATCGCGTAAAAAAGTACAGACGAATTGAGAACCCCTTCCTTTTGGCAGTCGGTTAAAAAGTTGCCAAAATGATTATTAACAACAATTCTTGTCTTGGAAATCCAATCAAAATCGAATAATGATCCGGAAAACAGGTATCATGTTTTGTAATTAGATAACTCAGTATTGTTGCCAAGGTAACAGTTTATCAAATAACCCCAAGCTTGTTAGAGTGAAGAACTTTACCCGTGCCTGCGGACGGCGAGTAGTGGGTAGTTCGCCGTCTGATCAGCACCAGGCCCGAGAGTCGACGGCTCGTAGTGTTCCATGCTCGCCTCAAAGAGTTGTCAGCAAACCGTGACGGGGCCCGTCATAGCCGATGCCTGTCCAGGGGTTGTAGATAAATTCGAAACAGAGTTACCGCGCCCCTGGGCACTCAGGGCAGGGAAGGAACAGGGTTGGGTTTTAGTCAGTAAGAGTCTGACACGTCCTCCCGCTCCTCCCAGAGCGGGAGATGGATGTCGTTGGATGGATTACCGCCCCACTAAAATAAAAAAAAAGGTTGTTAGAGTGAAGAGCTTTGTAGGATGACTTCATAGACGTAGAGAATCTAGACATAATTACCTGTCTGACTAAGTCTATTTTAGCCCACTGCTGGGCAAGGGCCTCCCCCTCCCCGTACCACTCAACTCTGTCCTTTGCTATTACGGGTCAGTCCCTACGGTAGAAGTCAAGCTCGTCCCGCCATCATCGCCTTAACTGATCTCTTTAAGATCAAGGAAGCCAAGCCTGCTCTATCGTCGGACTACAAGACGTACGGCGATGGGCCATCGGTAGATACTTGGTGGACATTCCACCGATACGCATAACGTTATAGGGATACTTTCATTGTACGTACAGTTATTGAAATTCCCTGCCGGAGTCTGTCTTTACTGAATGCTATAACCTGGGTGTCTTTAAGTCAAGAGCCAACAACGTGCCGCACGATACACATAATGTTTATATACAGGGTGTAACGGAAAGATGTGGTCATATTTAAGAACTAAGAACAACTTTATTCAAGAAAAACGGAGGAAGTTCTCAGAAAAAAAAAATTACTCCCCATACAAATATTGATCAGCTGATGAAAACTCTGTGTGGATAGTTAATTTTTTTTTAAATTTCTCTATTTTTTCTTAGAGAAAGTTGTTTCATATCCATGGGCTTCTGCCCGGTTCTTAAAATATGACCACACCTTTCCGTTACACCCTGTATCTAGCCTTAGGTTGTGGAGGTCAAGTAGCAAAGTAGTAGTGGCTTCATGTGAAGTACTGGCATTGCTGTTTGCTGTTAAAAAAAAAAATAGAATACTGGCAGCCGACACCAACGTAGTTGAGTTTTTGTGTACCTCGATTATGTACCTGTTCAACATTGTATCTTTAAATCGAATGAATAATACAGGCACGTTTTTTACCAAAATCTTCTGAGCATAAAAGGAATAGCAATAAAATATGATAATACCCACTTCGGGACAATCAGACTTAAGTAAAGACAATTGTTACTGAATATGGATCTACATTAGACGTAGGATAGGCAGAAGATTCACTTAAAACAAAGCTTACTTAGTTATGTGTGTACTGTAGAGCCTGCAGGAGTCCAGGGGCGCTGCTGTAGACTTGATTTGTTGAGTTTAATAAGTAAAAACAAGGTGGGCGCGTTAACTCTTATATTAAGGGGCTAGGTACTACCGGCCAAGTGCTCATTGAATAAAAAATCATAGCATAGCATAGAAAATAATTATTACAGAGTATAAGGTCTCAGAATGTTTCGTATCCAAAGTAGTAGGCAAAACTGCAAAAGTGTCAGAAACGGCCGTTTTTGGTACTTTTGCCTACTACTTTGGATACGAAACATTCTGAGACCTGTTTTAGTAACGTAAAAATACTTTATCCTCTTTGTAACAAACGTGACGTTGGAATCTTAAATATTTATTTTCTATGCTATGTTACGATTATTTATTCAATGAGGGCGCCACTTGGCCGGTAGTAGGGCCTTAATAATTGAGTGAATACATGCGCCCACTTCAACGGGCGCGCTAGGACTCCTTCGAAAACAATCGCTACTACTACTTTCTTCTAAAGTTAACATTCGAACCGCTCTTCAATATTATCGACTGCCAGCTGAAGGCCGGTGCTCACATGCCAGCTATAGGCTGTGTATACAATCGCCACATGAGCTATGCCCCTACGAATAGAAGCGCAAACGCTAGTAAGGCTTACTATTACAATAAATATTTGAAGAGTCGATCGCAACCTACCTAATCCTAACCAGAAGGCCCTACCTATGGGAGGTATCATGTGATAAAGCAGATATCCATCTGTTGATAGCCCTAAATGAACCCCGAGAGGTGTAATTTTATGTTTCTTATTATTAACTCGTGCCATTCGGCACACCACATATCATGGCGACGCACTGTTGCTTCAATGAGGCAAGAACCTCCCTAAAAAGCCACATTGCACTGCTAATTCTCTGAAACATTATTTACAAGAATAATCCGAAAGGACTGACCCGCTTCTATCTTTTCGTCCATGTAACTTATCTCCGCCTCGTCATCAACTTAGTTGCTCTCATCGCAGCTTTGGTCATAATTGAGAGCAACCAAGTTGATGATGAGGCGGAGATAAGTACCTACCTTTATCATAACAGCCTATGTCATTCACGCAGCAGACCTCGTCTCACCGAGGGGAAACGGACAGGAAATTCATGCGCACCAATACCTGGCCGGGGGAGAGTGACTAAAATATGGAAGCACTCCAGTGCCCCGGCCAAAGGTAACTGTAGAAAACCGTGTGGTTTTAGTCAGTAAGAGTCTGACAGATCCCATTTTTTTTTGGGGTGGGAAATCATCCCATCTCCCGCGCTCTCATCTTCTCCCGCTCTGTGTGGAGCGGGAGGGCTTGTCAGACTCTTACTGACTAAAACCCACCCCTGTTCCTTCCCTGCCTGAGTGCCCAGGGGTGCGGTAACTCATTTTCAGAATTTATCCGCTACCCCTAGGCATGCAGGCATGCATGCTGACAGACCCTTGCGCCCGCCCTGGGTAGAAGACACCCATTAGGATTTCCACATACAAAAATAAAAAGGAAATGGGCCATAATCTACGACGCGGACCCAGTGCGGATTGTTGGATGCCTCATGTCTTCGATTCGTCTCTTTTTACACGACTCACCAACATGTTTTTGGCAATTGGTTTTCTATTTTTAGGCACAGTGAGGTTCCCATTCAACATTTAATCACTTTTTTCATAATGGTTTAACTGTTTTGGTGTACAATAAGGTATTATTCTATTCTTAAAAAAAAAATGAATATTTTCAAAAAACCCGACTGTCGAAAACAAATAAAAAGTTTAAGACGTTTCTTTTGAAAATATTTTAATTTTTAATTTTCTACATTTTAGCGAGTTATATTTTTTGAATCGCCTCCTCGAACCCTTTAATTTGATACCCTACTTCCATTTTCCCTACTTTCATTTTTTTCACAATATGGCGTCTGGTTGTCGCCATATTGTATTTTGATTACTGTCATGTCTTTAGTAGCACTCGCAAGATTAAGACAAATCAATTAACGTAAGAATAGTCAAAATTGGCCCACGCGTTTGGTCTCTATAGTGCCACAAAGGAATGGAGGAACAAATATACGTACATACATACATAGGCCGATAAACACATTACCCTCTCTTGCGTCGCGCAGTCAGGTAAAAAGGGGAGGTGTAGAAACCACTGGGCTTCGAAAAAATCTTTCAAATCATTATCAATAGGAAAAGTGCCCATGACACTGGCAGCACTACCACATTGAATGGCAATGCTGATTCTATGACCGAAGAAAAAGCCAGCCCTGTGATCGCGTGAAGAGTCGACTAACTGCTTGCTGACAGTACGAAAAACTCGATGAGCACTCGGACCCAGTATTTCGACCCTAAATAGTTCAAAATAGAACTCCCAATAAGGTTGTTATACACCTACGTAATTGCGCCGTTTGAGATTTTTCGTCACACTAGTTCAAATAACAATAGAACTTCGGGAAATGGGCACATTTTATCAATACCCTTTACCTACAACTGAATACCAATATTTTAAATGGAGAAACTCCCAAACCTCCGTTACTGGGTAAAACAAAATTCATCCCATCATCATCATCATTTCAGCCGAATAAAGTCCACTGCTGGACATAGGCCTTCCCCAAGTGTTACCACAACGACCGGTCCTGCGCATCTCGCATCCATCGGCTATCCGCGACCCTCACCAGGTCATCGGTCCTCCTTGAGGCCATTCAACGCTGCGTCTTCCAGTACGCGGTCGCACTCCAGAATTTTTCAGCCCCATCGACCATCTGTTCTGTTGAGTTCTGCTGAACACCAATTTCAAGTCGTTCGTGGTGCACGTTCCGACTCACCATTTGATGACCTTCCTCAAGGAAGAGTTTTGACCGAAAGGTGTGCTGTATCGGCGTTTCAGCGGCCAGCTACGCGACACCTCGCAGCGTAATACGTCGCCGCCATCACTTCGTGTGCAGTAGTTTTTAAGTTTATGTTTTTTAATATGTATTAGTTTATTATTTTTTAAGATTATTTTGTGTATTTTATTTATGGGCCTTAGTTACCAGATAATAAATAATAATGATTATTTTTATTATAAGTTTGGCGGCCCATACAGCAATGCATCGCATATATTGTAAAAATATTCCATTGGACTTATTATATGTTAACCTTTTGTAATATTCCCACATTATGGCTGCTTTGAAGCAAGAGCCTCAAAGATGATCCCTCATTCTCCTTACCCAAGGGTGTATAAATATAGAATTGTTACAAGTACCCTCTAATACGGATTGTCGAAGTGAAACCGAGTGAAAAGCGATCCGATTCTCAAACGGAATCCATATGGGACTGATTGTGATTCTGATGTTCATTTGTTCAATGAATACAAGGATGAGAGAGCTTGTGATTATTAATTGCTTGAATTGATAGAACATCCAAAGCCTTCATTTGTTTTATTTGGGATTACGACAACTTTTTTGAAGTGAAAATTCTTAGGTGAAGATTCGATTTTCACATTGGACAAGAATTGAGAGTGAATTTTCATTGGCCTGTCACGTTTATTCACATTTTGTTACACGAGAGAGAGCAAAAATGAAATCAAAATCCCATTTTTATCGCAAAGAACAGTTTTCTGCTCTCACGCTAAATCCTTACATATTATAGAACAAACTCTCTCGCCGCGTCTGTCTGTCTGTTCGCTATAAACTCAAAAACTACTGAACGGATTTTCATGCGGTTTACACCAATGGAAGATTAATTCATGAGGAAGGTTTAAGTGTATAATTTATACCCGTGCGAAGCTGGGGTAGGTCGCTTGTATTCTATAAATGATTATGAAGTTTCACTTCTATTACGTGTAGGTACGGGGCAGTGCATTTTTTTGAGTTTAGGTCATTTTTTTATTGAAATTTATTATAACTCAAACCCACTTTCCACACTGACGGGCTGCCCATCGTGGCTGGTGCCTGCATGCCTAAGGGAGCAGATAAATTCTCAACATGAGTTACCGCACCCCTGGGCGCTCAGGCAGGGAAGGAACAGGGGTGGGTTTTAGTCAGTAAGAGTGACACGCCCTCCCGCTCCACCCAGAGCGGGAGAAGTCATTGGGTGATTTACCAGACCGCCAAAAAAAAAAAAACCTTTACATGAGTGCAGTAGGTATAAGTTTTCATTTCAGTTGTATACTGTTGTTTACTGTTGTTTACTGTTGTTTACTGTTGTTTACTGTTGTTTACTGTTGTTTACTGTTGTTTACTGTTGTTTAATGTTGTTTACTGGTATTTACCGTTTTTTACTGTTCAGTTGTTTATTGTTGTTTACTGTTGTCTACTGTTGTTTACTATTGTTTACTGTTGTTTCCTGTGGTTTCCTGTTGTTTACTGTTGCTTAGGAGTGGCAATCGCGTTCTGGAAGACGCAGCGATGGATGGCCTCCCAAAAAGTGAGCAGATGAAGGTGATGATGATGATTTTGGTGAAGGCCGCGGGAGTGCGCTGGATGAGAAAAGCACAGGATCGGTCGATGTGACGACATAAGAGGAGGCCTATTTGAGTACAGCAGTGAGCGTCTTTCGGCTGACATTTTTTTTTTTGACCATCCTGCTTTGTCCTATTGCTGGGTAAAGGCCACTCCCAAGTCCACCCAGGAACTCTTCATCCGTACTTCCTCAACGTAGCTCTCGCGGTACATGTCGTGTCAACGTCTGTGTTTCATACAATTATAATCATCCAAAATAGGGATAAATCCAGTGTTAAAAAATATAATTCTGTTTAGTTCGCAAGTTAGATTATCAAATATATTGGACCGTAGTTTTTGCTATAGTACGTCAATAAGTAGTGGGTCCTTGTTACGTCACTTTTGAGTAAAAAGTGCTACAATTTTAATTCAGGTGTGACGTCATGCGAAATTTCAACATTGTTTTATCTTTAATTTTTGTTTACGTGACGAAAGATAAAAAACTCCTCTCTGTGAAGTAGGCCGTAATCCACCACGCGAGCCCAATGCGGATTGGTAGATGTCACATGTCATAATCGTTTTTTGGTAATCTAACTGACGGGCTTGTAAGATTTTTTAGTCAAATACACTTTTTTTTTTGGGTGGGAAATCATCCAATGACTTCTCCCACTCTGGGTGAAACGGGAAGGCGTGTCAGACTCTTACTGACTAAAACCCACCCCTGTCCCTTCCCTGCCTGAGTGCCCAGGGGTGCGGTAACTCATTTTCAGAATTTTCCGCTACTCCTAGGCATGCAGGCACCCGGCCACGATGGGCCCCGTCAGTGGTGGCTGACACTCATCTATTTGAGGCGCGCGTGGAACACTACGCGCCGTCGACTCACGGGCCTGGTGCTGATCGGACGGCGAGCTACCCACTGCTCGCCGTCCGCAGGCCCGGGTCTACGGTGGTCGGAGATCGTCTTGCGACGTCCTACGCCCAGTACCTCTCCTGCGGTGGTAGCGGCCGGGGCCGTGAGAGCCACTCCGTTGAGCTTCCCTCACGCGTCCCGCCTCCGCCTTCGCGAGCATTACTGCTTCACAGAAGGCGAAGACTGCTTCCTATTCCCTCTCGCTCCGTACCGTGGCCTGAACTAGGGACGGGCGCGAGAGGTCGCTGCCACCCTGTTTTCATTAATTAGTTGGGCATATGGACCTAGTTATGCGCTTAGCATTTTCAATTTAAGTTAATTGTAACGAAATACATTTATTAGGGATTTCATTGATTAAATTTTCGCATTCATGACGAAGAATTCAATCTGTTTATTCGCGTGCCCATATTCATATATCAAACATTCATTACTACTCCATGATACGTATATTCGACCACAGAATTTCCCAAAGCATACTAAATTCAAAATTTGAAACCGTACTAAAACTATAGCTTCATCAAATTCTCAGAACGGGAGGGAAATACAAACGGGGTGAACAGATGTACACCCGTAGTACGAGGACCACCCTCTCTCAGTTTGCCGCGAATCGCGCCCGAGGGCAGACGTATAATCTCCCGAAAGCGAGAACCCGCGAACTAAACTACGCGACTTGAGAAAAAAAAAAACATTTTTCCCTTCCTTATCTGTGACAACTTATGTTTATGAAAAATGGAACAGTTTATTTTGTGTTCCGAACTTTTTTAATTTACGTTTTTTTTTAAGAAGTGTTTTTCGAAATGGATTTAAATTTTTGGAGAAGCCTTCTTTTATTTTTAATTGGTGAGTACAAATAATTCTTTTTACCTTCTTCGTTTTGATAAAGACATTTTTCCTTCTTTTCAATTTAAGATTGCTATTTTCCCAAGAGTTTTTCCTCACTCAATGTTACTCTGGAATTAAATTATTTCCTGTCAGGTTACCGGAGCGAAATAATTACAATGCTTTCATTGTTTCTAGCGAACATTACAAAAATAAAGCTTAACAATACGTGTTCAAAGCAGTAGGACAGATTAAATTGATTTTGCGTATATTTTTCCTGGAAAAATTGTTAGGTTTCGAAGCTTTGAAACAGCTTGGTTATTTGATGTTAAATTAATGTAACTTATTTATTTTTTAAATTATGGGACTATTTGTTTGTGGTGTTATTACAGTATTTCAAAACAATAATAACATAACATAATGACAAAATAGACTAAACTTGTTAAATAATAAATCAAACTACCTGTCAACTTAATGTACCTAGCACAAAAATGTAGGCAATTTCAGGAGATAAAATAAACATTTGTTTATATTTAAATAGTTAAAGCGGCCGTTAAGTTCAACAAACCCGAAAAACAAAGCAAACTATAGTAAATACATAACACAAAACTATTTTCCCCATAATCCAACCTATTACCAAAATAAATCCACAAAACCTTTTCCCGTAATCCGAAAATCGGCTCCATTCCCTTTCCTATCCAACAAAAAAAAAGTCCAGAAATAAAAACAAAATCCCATTTTTGTCGCATAAAACTCTTGAACAATCTTGACACTTTCCTATTTTCACAAACATTCGACGGACGTTGAAACGGAAAGTCCGATGAACCGTTTATTGGAAACTCGCTGAGGGTTCCGTACTTCAAAATACTTTTTTAAGTGCCCTTTTTCATTTTGGAGGAAGTTTACGGGTTTTGAAATTCGTTAGATTTGAATAAAATCAATGGGAAATAATAACATACATAATTTAGCACCACATATTTTGCCAAATATGTTTCTCTCATATAATAATAGAAATACTGTGAAAATAAATTGCGTCCTCTTCTTTCATGTTGGCATGAGCAATATAGAGAATAGCTCATTATTATAGCCAAAAACGTTCAATGTCAGACATAAAGACATATCCATGCTTTCGAAAACTTATTTAATCCTTTCTAAATAAGGTCTGTTTTACTTTAACATTATCGATCAAATTGTTTGAAATCCCATTAATTATTGTCTAACTAAGACGCAAGGTTAAACTAAATAGAGTTAGCTGAAAGTTCCTGTAAATTCGTCTGGGCCACAATTAACTTAGAATTGAATTTTCAATTGTCATATTACTTTTACCATAGGAATTTTGAGAAATTATGTCAAACAGTAACAGAGAAAAGTTATCTGGCAACTGATAAATCAGTCCTTAGGCGATTAATTTAAAAAACTCCAAATTATGATAGATAGCAACAAATATTATTATGAGATAATCATTAAATAAGGAGGAGCTCGTGGCTGAAGACGTAACAGTTGCACGAGTCGATCCATCAGGTTAAGCTACGCTTGCCGGGGTTGATCCATAGATGGGTGACCTGCATCTTTGACTCCTCCGTGCCTCGGCAGGAACGTTAAGCTGTTGGTCGTGGCTGTCAATCGTGGATTTTTGACAGTCGTTACGGGTCGTCAGAAGCCCGAAAGTCTGACAACCAGTCTTAACAAGGGGTATCGCATTACCTAGTAACTGGGTTGTGGAGGTCAGATAGGCAGTTTGCTCCTTGTAAAATATTGGTATTCAGCTGTATCCGGTTAGACTGGAAGCCGACTCCAAGATAGTTGGGCAAAGGCTACACAGATTGAATCATTAGTTATGTCTTAAGGTTTCCTTTCTTTCTGTTCCGTGACAGAACCCCAAAAAACTTATCTAGACCCTTCAAAACGCGAAAAAAATAACTATAAATGTTTATTGTTATTGTGTACAATTCTCTGGCCGCCAGTGTAAGCCGTGAATGATATTCATGGCCCGTGGGAGCGATTCAGCTAAACATTGCCTAAACGTCTGTGGTGCTATAAAATCTTTTGAAGCGCTGCAGGGCTGTATGGACAAAAATGTATGTAAATGTTCGTCATTTGTTTATGAAGTGTTTGTGTACAAAGATTTAAGCGCTGTTTTGCTATACGGGATAAAATGGCTGTCATTTGTTTCAAACTTGAATGAACGCTCGTCGCTATTTTTTTTCAAGATTGTCATTTTCTTTATTCAAATGATCGAATCTTTTATATCAAAGACTGAAAAAAGGTTTAATATTACTGAAAATTGGGTCGGGTTTCTCTCGGGTCCTATTATGTTTTATTGGATATTTGGCGCGGGAAATAATAAAATGGCTGCTTTGGTATATTGGTCACATTGGTCTCGAGTGCGTTTGTTGAGCGCGAAGTCCTGGCTTTTAATCCTGAGTTGAGTAAAAGTGTAACTGGGTTTCTGTCCCAGTGGTAAGATTTTTTACCCGACTAAGAATTTACTTAAAACTTGCAACTACTACTTTACTAATGATGCAGCCGATGTTACCAATGTTTCCTTATTTATAACTATGTTTAAAAAAAATCTTCCAAGTGCAAGTCGGACTTGCGCATGAAGGGTTTCGTACCATCGTACAATATTATACACGTCTACTTGTTGCCATTATTAAGATCGAGCATAAAAAAGCAAAACATCACGTTTCAAATAGACATTCTGTGAACATTTCAACTGTCTACCTATTACGGATCATGATAGATACAGCCCGCTGACAGACAGACGGACGGACGGACCGCGGAGGCTTAGTAACAGGGTCCCGTTTGTTTCTCTTGGCACAGTTGGCACAGTGGTTGAGCGTTCGGCTGCTGCGCTGCGTGTCGCGGGTTCGATCCCCGTACGGAACAAAAATATTTGTATGGCCTTCAGATAGTTGTTCCGGGTCTGGGTGTCTTGTGTGTGTGTGTTTACATGTTTTGTGAACGCACCCACTATACAGGAATAATTCCTAGTGTGGGGAAAAGTTAAAAAAAAAATCAATACAACATTTGACATCCAAATTTGATAATTTACAATGTAGGTAGCCTTATCGAAAATAAAAAAAATACTGGCTTTTTCATAAACTAATAGTGTTTTCAATTTAAATTTAAATCCTCGGGTACAGAACCCTAACAAAGCTGTTATAATTTTTAAAATCTACGGGTCTGCTAAAAAATTCTGCTCATCCTTTATTTGTTTATTCGTTGATCGCATCTCAAGGAAGCAATGAAGATTTTGCATTAGGGAGTAATAGGGTAAATTGAAGGCCATAGAAAAAAATTGGGGCAAAAAATTGAAATAAAGATTTTTTGAGACACGTCGGGGAAAAAACTGATAAGTATCTTTTGTTTTTGTAAACAAAATATTGCCTGTATTTTTTCAGTAAATATTTTAGAGTTACGTTCGATCACTTGTGTGTCTGTTTGTCTGGCTGTCTGTCCGCCTGTCACAGCCAATTTTCTCCGAATCTACTGGAACGATTCAGTTGACATTTAGTACACATAATTATGAACTTGACCCGTACACGCGTAACGTTAGTAAAAATTTTGTATATGGGAGACAAACTTTTGAGGGACAAACAGGAAAATTTAAAAATATTTTTTTTTCTAACTGTACCGTTCGACATATTTTCGACACTTTTTTTAATTTTAAAATAAATAATTTTGAAGTTATATAAGAAAACATTTTGCAGAAAAACCTATAAAAAGTATACCTGTGGTTTAAAAATATTTGTTCAGAACCCTTTGCGCGCGAGTCTTACTTGGTCGGACTTGGCCGGTTTTTGTGTAAAAAAAAATAATTTTACTAAATAACAACAGACTTCCAAAAAAGAAAATACACTAAAAATTAAAAAAAAATAACTTTAATTTCGGATGTCGGTGTTTGCATTTTATTTCTTCGTTTTTTGACACCGACTTCCGAAATTAAAGTCATTTTTTTTAATTTTTAGTGTATTTTCTTTTTTTTGAAAGTCGGTTGTTTTTTTTGTAAATAAGTTTTTTATTTTTAACTTTTTAATTGTTATACCCCATAACTAATAACCCCAATAAAATGGAACGTGGTATTTAAATATACTCGTAATTGGAGAAAACCAAAACGTCATCGAGGTATACGTTTTTTACGTTTTTGTTCAGTTTATCAAAAACCGCTGAAGCAATTTCGTTAAAATTTATTTAAGACCACCTCGGGAGTATATTCTTTTGGATAAAAAAGAATTTTGAAAATCAGTCCACAACTGACGGAGAAATCGGTGGAAAAAAAAAAATAATACATACAGCCGAACTTCCTGCTCCTTTTTCGAAGTTGGTTAAAAAACGTAGCACTTATTACTTAACAGTACAATATTATGTTTAATCGTCACCTGTTTTTGAAAACGTATTCTTCAATCATATAATTATTATTATGAAACAGATTTTTTTTTATGCGTAGTTGCGATCCAAATAAAAATGATTAGTACAATAGAAATCGATGAAAATTATAGGCGTATTTGCCCTAGTAAGTTTAGGGTTTATTGCTACAAAAGTTCACGTCAACAAACAACTTAACAACAGACAATACCAATAAACTTTTGCACTAACACACAACCCCGTTTAGACAAACCCCACACAACACACTTACATAAACAGTTCCTCCCTGTTGACCACTACCTACCTAATATTAATAATTGCAGTACTATCATCGGTATGAGTGATCAACTGTTTCTGTTCAAAAAACTGTATAACTCATTTAAAGTACACTGTTCTTCAAGTTACAGTATAATAGCCTGGTTTGGAGGACAGGGGTCATATTTATGACAAAAAAATCACTGTGATTTTTGAAGAAATAAATAAGAAATTAGTAATAAAAACAACAAATATTGATTTGATTTGATAAAGGCTTTTTGCGAAAGAAATGATTAGGTACTTACTTAAAACTTTCAAGGTACCAACCGACTTTCACATCAAAAAGGTTTACCAATAAAATCAAACTCATCCTGCATTTATTAATTTATTCTATAACAAGGCTTACCAAAAAACTTTCCTCACTCACTTCACAACCCCTTTGTATCCAAACTCCAGGTAGGTAGCAGCGCTTAGACTCAAAGGCCTCTATGAATGCCGTTATCTAGGTTACATCTCAACTCCTTCATTGAAAAGTGCTCTGAGAAGCACTAGTCTTAAAAGCGTCTCGCGTTTGAGGCCAAATAACGGAGCCTCTTTGAAGATTGAAGTTGGGTTCCCGAATCCGGCTATTTTGGAGTAAAAATTTATAGTTCGACTTGGTTTGATCTATCTAGTACCTACATAGCTTACTAGCGACCGGTTCGGCACGGGAGTAAAACGTTTTCGGAAGAGCATCATCCCATCTAGCGTCCTAAAGCAATTATGACCATCGAAATTTATTGTTCTTATCCTCGGGAAAAGTAGTTTTTTTTTTCTGGATGAAAGATACCCGTTGTCATTTTCTATACCCCTGAAAACGTAACTTAAGCAAAATTTCATGAATATCGGTTTAGTGGTTTAGGTGTGAAAACACAAACAAACAAACAATCTTACTTTCATCATCATCATCAGCCTTTTAACATCCCCACTGCTAGGGCACTGGCCTCCTCTCTGTGAGAGGGTGTGGGCCGTAATCCGCCACGCGAGCCCAATGTGGATTGGTGGATATCACATGTCTTCGAATTCTTGGTTCTAGGTCATGCCGGTTTCCTCACGATGTTTTCCTTCACCGTTTTGAGAGCAGTGGTGATGAAATAATTTACACAAAGTAAAGCACCTGCCTGGGTTTGAACTTACGACCTACAACTTGTAAATCGCGGCCAATACCGCTGGGCCATCACTGATTTTACTTTCGCATTTATAATATTATAGTTAGGAATAGTTAAATTTTGAAGCTGGGTTTGAGCACGGGGTCTCATCTCGAACAAAGAAAATTTAGTTCAAATAAATCTCAATAGATGGCGTAATAATCATCGATTTCCTATTGAAGTTTAGGTAATATTAATATTTTGAAAATAAATATGGTAAAAACTGTATTTTCTTATTTATTATACTGCCCTATGCATAAAATTGTGGAATAATTGGCTTGTAATTCAAATTTAGACGATTATTGGAACGAATCCTCAGACATCTATATTTTTTGTACCAATAGATGGCGCTGTTTGAAGTTTTAGAGTTCATCCATTCACCTCTTTAAAATTTGAATAGTGACAAATTTTGATACAGTAAAACTGCTATGAAGTGCCAAAAATACTATAAAATAATTCCTCAATGTGTGAGAAAATATTCGTAAGACTTTAAGTAAATTGATTCAGCTTGCAAGCCGTCGTTTTTAACACCATGTAGCGAGGTGTAGAGAAAGGGCCCGAACGTAGAACAAAAGTTACTTGTGCCAGACGAAAACCCGTAGTTACGGCGGCACCGTTTCTTTGTATGGGATGAGGCATCTGTACGCCAGTATTATATTATCTGTGGTTTGGGTAGCCCCATGTCCTTGTGTTTGCTGCAAACTTTTCAAAAAAGCATAGTTATTACAAATAGCTATAATAATAACGTTCCCACTGCCGGGACAAAGGCCTTCTCTCTGTGAGAGGGAATGGGCCTTAAACCACCACGCGAGCCCAATACTGGTTTGTAGATATCACTTTTCTTCGGATTTTTTTCTTCGTTCTATGACATCCCGGTTTCCTCACAATGATTTCCTTTAACGTTTTGTATGGGAAGTCATTGCTTGGTGGATTTATATCCCACTGGATATAAATCCACCAAGCGTGACCGTTAAGAGTGCCTCATGTCTTTCAATACTTGGTTACGGAAATCTCCTATCTTGTCGGTTTCTTCACGATGGTAAATGAAACCTTTACCGTGTTAACTGCAATGGCGATGAAATAAACAACAAAAATGAAGGTGACGCAAAGTAAAGTATAGGTCTGGGTTTGATCCTACTACCAACAATACGACTATCAGGGTTGTTACAACATCCACTAATGCTCCTAAGAGCCTACCTATATAAGTTTTCTAATTCAAGAAAAAACTCGTCCAATCAAAACAAGGTATTAAAATTCAATTCCCAACTGTGATATCTTGAGGCGTAGACTCAGTGGTGTGTACTTTTTATGTATGGTCTTACGTTTCCGTTGTGTAAGAAAAGAAACACTGGTCCTCCATAAATTTTTTATATTATAAAATCAAACTGTCTCGCTCGACGACTTACAACGACGGGGCCCATCGTGGCCGGTGCCAGCATGCCTAGGGGTAGTGGATAAATTCTCAACATGAGTTACCGCACCCCTGGATACTCAGGCAGGGCAGGAACAGGGGTGGGTTTTAATCAGTAAGAGTCTGACACGCCCTCCCGCTCCACCCAGAGCGGGAGATGTCATTGGATGATTTCCCACCCCACAAAAAAAAAGGTCGAAATTAGGTATAAAAGTTATTACCTACCTACGATACTTACCCACAAGTTACTAAGTTACTTACCTACGTTGTGGAAACTACTGTGGCAACTTCACGCGTGTGCGCTTGGAATTTTGCAACTTCGGACATCCGATGTTCTTGATGTAAATTTAGCAACGTCGCGCGTGCAGTGGTTTAAATTGTGTAAAAGTAAATAGCTTTTTTATTTAATAAATCACGGCATTTTTTTGCTCTTTAAAATTAATCTCGGGATTTGAGGCATATCCACTTTATTCTTTCGCTGTATGAAATCAGTGTAAGTATTATAAATAACTACATAATTCCGACCTCTGCTTACAACTGACCACCATAAAATTAAGTTAACATTTTTCATTCTAATTCTAGCATCACCTTTTATGCAGGTATATTTGACCAACCAGCCTGTCTGCTGACAACGTTCGTATTTCACGAAACCTCCTTAGATTTCACAATACTTAGACAGTATTAATGTGCCGTTAAAGAAAAACTGCTTTTATCTTAAAATTTAAAATAAATAGACATTCAATATTCTCATTATACCTTCAACCAATTAGTTGGACTAATTACTGAATTATTTACAAGCCGTCTGTGACGAAGCCTTTTAAATCCCAATTAATTTTCTTCTCCTTTTCCATAGAACAAGACAGTCTTTTATGTATAAAAATTCGGTGAAAATTATTTTTACAGTAGGCAAACAATTTTGGACAGTATTTTTTTTGTAAACAAGTGTGGACATCTGTTGTCATGATACTGGCACGTGATGCGAAGGAATGAGATTTAATTTCGTGAATAAAGTTTTGAGTATGAATGTGGATGGATATAGGTAAGAGTAGCAAAATAGATGGTCGATGGGGCCGAAAGGTTCTGAAGTGGCGACCGCGTAACGGAAGATGCAGCATTAGAAGGCTTTTCACAAGGTGGACCGAAGACCTGCAGGTGTATTCGCTAGCTCAGTTGACATCAATTTGATAGGCACTATGCAGTTTTTTTTCTGTGTGGTCGAAGATGGAGCACGCTTGCCTAGAAGCAACCTATTCATTCTTGACTTAAAGACTCCCAAGTTGCAGCAATCAGGAAACACAGACTCCGGTAGGGTATTCCACTCCCTAGCTGTACGCACAATGATTGTGTTCTCAAAACGTTTTGTGCGGGTGGATGGGATGTTAACCATGTTCAGTTACAGTACATTGCTCGGTGGACATCGATTATAATAGGCACTATGTAGTACATTTTTGTTTTCCTATACGTCAAAGCAGCAATGTACTGCGTAGTACTTAGAAAATTGATGTCAACTGAGTTAGCGAATACACCTGCTGGTAAGGGTCGCAGGGATTCGATGGATGCGAGACGCACAGGACTGCTTTTTGTGGCGACACTTGGGGGAGGCCTAATATCCAGCAGTGGACGTCTTTCGGCTGAAATGATGATGTTGAAGAGTAGTGGAAAACCAAAGAAATGATGGATGGACTATGTGAAAGTTGATGTATCTAGAAAGGGGATGACTACTGAGATGTTGATGAATAATGATTTAAGTATGGAAGAAGAATTTATTAATAAGTTGGGGCGTCCAATTGAATGGCGAATTCAACCAGATGGCTGTGACATATGCACAACACTGCGCCGCTTGAGTAGATTGCAAACAAACGAAATCATTCATCGACAACACAGAAACACTACTGTGGCGATTGTAGACACAGCCTAAACTCAGCGGCTCTGTACCGGCCTTCAGCTAGCTGTTGAGGTTATTGGAGAGTCGATGGAATAATTATTAAAGAATAGGCGTCACATTTGTTTTAGGTCAGACTTGAGTTTTGCCCACATGTAATTCTTATAAAAATCAATATAGAGTCTATCGCGTCCTATCTCTTTTCTTATCCACCTGTAGCCAGTTACCCTTTTAAACACCGCACCCTCGCAGTAAGCCAGTGAGTCTCCAAGCTACGAGACATCCCCCGAACTTCGAAGGACCCCTGAAGCCCTGCAGGCCTTACTGGAGCCTTGGGGTCCTATAGTACAGACTAACTAGCGACATCTAACATACGATGTGTGAAATACCAGAGACGTCATGGATGGTAACAAACACATACAACTAACAAGAACGAGAAAGTGAAGACACACAGCCATCGGTCAACCCGCCTGTATAACCCGCACCACGGAGGAGCTCGACACTCGCTACTTAGATGGCTCAGTGGTCGATAGCCCCGCAGTCACCACTATTGTCCGAAGCTTGACTTGAGAGGAGGCCCCTTCGCCCTCAGGAACAGCCTAGCTAGGAGGTGAAGGGATAGGATAGCCCCGCAATCCATCCCTAGAACCACTTACAGGTTTTGGCCTAAGTCTAAACATTGTTTGCTGTCTGTCATGTGTTGAAGAAAAGTAAACAAATTTGTAACTGTCATACAACGCTGGTTTTATTCCACTACCACCATTATATGACTTAATAAATTATTCCTGCTGCATAGACTGATATATGGAAAAGAAATCGTCAATAAAAATGAGACAGACGACCGCGATTCTAAACCGTTTGAGACCGACATCAGTCGTTTATTTTGCAAATCGAGCACAATCAGGATATCGAATTCACAGCGGAATGAATCGTTCAAACTATTTGTGTATAAAGTACTGTGTCTTAACTTTGTCTCTGTATTTTTAGGGTTTCGTATCCGAATGGTAACCAACTGGACCCGATTACTAAGCCTCCGCTGTCCGTCCGTCTGTCCATCCGTCTGTCAGCGGGCTGTATCTCATGATCTGTAATAGGTAGACAGTTGAAATTTTCACAGAATGTGTTTTTCTGTTGCCGCTATAATAACATAGAAATAAGTTAAAAAGTAAAGTGGAAAATTATTTTTTGCTCGATCTTATGTGGCAACAACCAGACACGTACATAAGCTTGTACGATAGTACGGAACCCTTCATGCACGAGCCCGACTCGCACTTGGCCGATTTTAATAACTCGTCTCTTTTTTTCACTCGTATATCTTTAAAGGATTTTGGTTATGGACGTCTTAATTTGACAAAGAGTGTTGTGATATATATATTTTTTAAATTTAAACCCCCAAGGATATGAAAACAGGAATAAGCATGAAAATTAAAATTATTAATAAATAGTCCAAACGAATGAAACGAGAAATTTAAAGAATAATATATAACAGTAATTAATGTTTACTTCAATTATTGAAATAAATATTGTTTCTATCGATTAAATTGTTTTAATTCCCGTGTTGTAATAACACTGTTCAAAATTGGTCGGAAGTTATGACCAAATTTTAGCAGCTTTTACAGTTTTGTTGTAATAGCATTAAACAGGAGAATCTACTATTCAGGTTATTCCGAAAATGAGATATGTCTAGAAAGGGGATGACTAACTGAGATGGCGATAAATAATGATTTAATTAGGGAAGAAGAATTTATTAATAAGTAGGGCTAAGGGCAAGACAATGTTGATTATGTTTTGCAAATACTCTATTTTTGTTCAGAGTGTAACTGAAATGAGTTATTCAGAGTAGTTCATTTCAGTTACACTCCACTAAAACCGGCCAAGTGCGAGTCGGGCTCGTGCATGAATGGTTCTGTACTATCTTTTTTTTTTTTTTTTTTTGTTGGTTTTTGCCACATAAGATCAAGCAAAAAATAATTTTCCCCTTTACTTTTTAACTTACGAGTATTTCTATGTTATTATAGCGGCAACAGAAAAACACATTCTGTGAAAATTTCAACTGTCTACCTATTACAGATCATGAGATACAGCCCACTGACAGACAGACGGACGAATGAACGGAGAACGTAGGCTTAGTAAAAGGGTCCCCTTGATTACCCTTCTTATCTTATCTAAAAATACAGAGATAAAGTAAAGAGACAGTGCTGTATACACAAATAGTTTGAACGATTCATTCCGCTATGAATTCGATATCCTGATGGTGCTCGATTTGCAAAATAAACGAGTGATGTCGCTCTCAAACGGTTTAGAGTCGCGGTCGTCTATCTCATTGTTATTGACGATTTCTTTTCCAAATATCTGTCTATGCAGCAGTAATAATTTATTAAGTCATATAATGGTGGTAGTGGAATAAAACCAGCGTTGGATGACAGTTACAAGTTTATTTACTTTTCTTCAACACATGACAGACAGCAAACAATGTTTAGACTTAGGAAAAAACCTGTAAGTGGTTAAGTTGTATGTGTTTGTTACCATCCATGACGTCTCTGGTATTTCACACACCGTATATTAGTTGTCGCTAGTTAGACTGTACAGGGGGCTTAGACAAAGTAACAATTTAAAAACGATAACGTAGTTAGAAAAGACTAAAATGTATGAGATTGACATAAACCGCGCTAAGACACGTGGTCAGTCGACTGTAGACATCGTTATCGCAAGTTGGTAGACAATGTTATAATTCGTAACGAAACCATAAAGAAACAAATTGCTATCGTGTTTATTCCACACAAATGCGTAGACAAGCAGCGCTTTCAGAGTTCGCCTTCGCCTCAATCGTGATCGCCAAAAAAGATAACGAAGGAACGCTAACGCTAGGAAATGTTTATCAAATTCAAGAACTAAGCATAAATAAATTTAAATCATTTATTAAACGTAAGCTATGCCAGAAAGCTTTTTACACAATTAATGACTTTCTTGAGGACAAAAAGGCGTGGGATTGAGCTGCTTCAATGATATACATGAGCCATTGTTTTCATATGTACTACTTACTGATGAAAAATTTTTTATATATATATTTTTTTTAATATTCGTTTTTGACATGAATACTTGTATAGTATTGCATTATATTTTTTATTTTATTTTTTTATTGACATTTTATTATTATTATTATTTTTTTTGACTTGAATACTTTGTTAAGTATTATATTTATTTTTATTTTTTGATTGACATATTATGATTACTATTTTGTTTGACACAAATATTTACTTTGTAAAGTATTATATTTTTATTTTTTTTTGATTACTTAATTATTGTAAATGTGAGGACTATGTGGGTTATTATTATTATTTTCTCCTCCTTTTTACAGTAATTTTCAACGTTGTCTGACAGTTTGAGTACTTTTGCGGCCTACCCAAATGTCTTTTCTTTGGTATTGTTCGTCATGTCATTGAGCTCCTTAGTGGTTTTTAAGTTGAGCTATTCGACTATTGACAAATGCTTGCACTGACTGGACAGGTCCACTCAAATATGTTTGGTTCTTTCTTCAAAAGACCACTACAGACACTAAGCTGCATGGTCCTCATATAGAATAATGTGAATGCGAGAACTATGTATGTCGTTATATTCATGTAGATTTTATGATTGTCTGGCAGTTTGAGTATTTTTTGCAGCCTACTCAAATGTCCTTACTTTGGTATTGTTCGTCGGTTCGTTGAGCACCTCAGAGTTCTGAGTTGAGCTTCGCGATGACTGACAAATGCTTGCACTGTCTGGACAGGTCCACTCAAATTCGTGTGTTGCTTTCTTCATAAAGCTCATCCCAGACATAAACGTACATGGTTCTCATAGGATCTAACCAGTCCACATTGTATGGATTTGAACACTAAAAGAGACTTTGACCTCTGAGTTTGTTTCGGTGTTTCTTCTCAGGGTAGTCAGCTAGGAAACACCGGCCTCATCTAGCTTAAACTGACAAAAAAACATTGACGTGTAAAAGTGTTCCTTGTAACCTATTTACTGAATAAACATCATTTATCATTTATCGATATCTCAGAGACGATGACGAATTTAGATATCGTTTCGCTACGAAGCGATGTTACTTTGTCTACAGGGCCTGTTTCTGTAGTATCGATGAATGATTTCGTTTGTTTGCGATCTACTCAAGCGGCGCAGTGTTGTGTATAAGTCGCAGCCATCTGGTTGGATTCGCAATTCAATTGGATGCCTAGGCCGTTCATTAAACGCCGTCATTCAATGAAATGGCTATGCCGATAGTTAATTCAACTAGAATCACTCAACATTTAACAACTTGGCGTGTTGAAAGTCAGCCTTTTGAAGATGACTTACCAAGACTCAGCCAAGTGATTCAAAACTTCAAGTTAAATGAAAAATTATGAAAGATGGGGTTTATCTATGGAGAGAGAGGCGTTATTAAGATATAAAAATCATAAATATCTCGAAAACGGAAAGTTCAATCGCAAAAATAACCAAAATTTGGGCTCCCTTTATAAAAACCCTGTAGAAAGATCCGTAAGATCTAAATTCATAAAAAAAAACAATCCGCTACGAGTGCTACGACGGTCGGTGACGGTGACGCACGAGTTCAATAGTTTTTTTTTCCCATCTCAAAAAAATATTATTTATAGAAAGAAAGAAACAATATTTATTTGTACCTCACAACAAGAACATGTTAACTCTACATACAAATAAAAATAAACTGTGCGAGGCCAAAAAAGCTCCTAACTAAATGGTTTAAAAAGAAATAACCACGGGGATGGCGGGGTCTGAGTTCGCCATCCCCTTCGAACCTCACCTATCCGAGTCGGGGTGCCCCATGTCCCGAGCTCGCTACGCTCTCTCTTGCATCATAATACTGCCTGTTGTACATACTCGTACATAATCATGATCAGTGGTATCACAAATTCATCAATATCCAATTTAACTAAATGACTACACGACATCCAGGCATCTGGTAAAACGTAGCGTTCAACGACTTGGCTAGATGTCCTTCAGTCATTTAATTGAATCCGGCCTAGGCGTCCAATTGAATGGCGAATTTAACCAGGTGGCTGCGACATATACCATCCGCTAGATGGCGTAAGGCGCGTGTTATAGTCATGATTTTTTTGAAGTGTTGAAAATGTATCGGGGCCATAATAAAATATGGGACCGGTCGTTGTGGCGAAATTTGGGGAAGGCTATGTTCAGCAGTGAACATTTTTCGGCTGAAATAATGATGCCAATATCTTAATCCTAAATTCGTCGTGCTTCATTGCATCCGTGTTTTTTGGTGGTCACCGCTGTAGATTATGTTTTTCAAGAGTTGCAGTGGTTCGAAATAGTGTGGTGGGCCAGTCCCAAAAAAAGAATCTAAATTGCTATAATACACCAGTCTTGCCAAGGAGTATATTTTTACCTAACCACATGATTACGACATAACCACAAGCTTACATTATAATAAAAAAACAGCATATAAATGTTCCCACTACTGGGACTCAGGCCTCTTCTCTGTGAGAGGCAATGGGCCGTAATCCACCACGCGGGCCCAATGTGGGTTGGTTCTAAGACATGCAGGTTGCCTCACGATGTTTTCCTTCGCCGTTTTGAATAGAATAGAATAGAATAGAATAGAATAGAATAGAATAGAATAGAATAGAATAGAATAGAATAGAATAGAATAGAATAGAATAGAATAGAATAGAATAGAATAGAATAGAATGCATTTATTTGTCAGAATATTGTATGTACAAGGCTGTTATGTGTATTAGATTGAGAGCAGTGGTGATGAAATAAATAAAAAACCGGCCAACAGCGAGTCGGATTCGCGCGCAAAGAGGTCCGAACGTATCACATTTTTTTAAATAGCATATAAAAAAAGTATAAATGTTTTTAAAGTCAAACTCAATCAAACACGATGGTTCTGGTTATGCCCCAGAACTAAAAACCCCAATATAATGGAACGTGGAATTTAAACATTTGGAGAACACTAAAACGTCATCGAGGTACACGTATTTTCCGTTTTTGTTCAGTTTCTCAAAAAGCGCTGAAGCAATTTCGATAAAATTTATATGGGACCATCTCGGGAGTATATTCTTTCAGATGAAAAAAGAATTTTGAAAATTGGTTCACAACTGACGGAGAAATCGAGTAACATACATACAAAAAAAAAAAAACATACAGACGAATTGAGAACCTCCTCTTTTTGGAAGTCGGTTAAAAAACAGACCATAAAGTGTTAGAAAATGGGTTACTAATTTGTAATCGGATACAAAACCAAAGCAAGTTAATATCAAGTTTGTAAAAATATAGACTGCTCATAGGTTTTCCTGTAATGTATTATGAAAAGTAAAATCTATATTTTCTGTCTTTTTTCAGAATTTTAGACTCAGTAGTTTTGGAGATAAGGTGGGGGCGAATGGTCAATTTTCGTTTATTTTCTTAAGTAACTTTAAAACGATTCACTTTAAAATTATAATTAAAATATATTTGAAACTCTCACAATGCGTCTTTCTAGTTGATATGTCGCATGGTACAGTTTAAAATTTTTCCAATTTGTCACCCAACAGTGAATCGATATTCCAAATTAATGTATTTACGTTACTCACCCGTGTTTTAATCATAGAAATACTCCTGTGTAGCAAATTGGCTGTGATAGACGAACTACCATACAGACAGACAGACGCACGAGTGATTCTATATGAATTCCGTTATTACATTCGGATGTTTGGAACCCTACTAAACTCGTTGTGATAATAATATGACGTAGGCCTAAACATATTCGTTTGAATGGAATACTACAACACACCCCAACACTGTGATGTGACCTGGCATTCGTTCCACAAACTCTCGTACATCCATCAACAAAAAACAATTCGCTCCAATATATTCACAATAGTTTCGTTTTTAAATTCGAACAGCTTCTATACGCCACGTACGTGATAAATGACGCGCTGACGACATAACTGAGCTCATATGTACCGGGTGCACGTGACGTCATTAAAATACCGTCAATTATCATGGAGAGTGAATATTGTTGTAACGCGTTTGAGTGTGCTTGTACAGGGGAATATTAAAAGGATATAAATCGTTAAATTAAAAATACTGTTGCTATTATCGCGTCGTAATAATCAGATGCTTTCGCATAAATATCAGATTAAAATGTTCCCACTGCTGGGACACATGCCTCCTTCCTGTGAGTTAGGTGAACAATAATCCATCTAGGGCGTCAATATGTCTTTGAATTATTGGTTTTATGACAAGCTGGTTTACTCACGATGTTTTCCTAAACCATTTTGATAGGTAAATCAAGGGCTTTTCTATGTATATTTTTTTCGACACCAATGCTCACAAAATGACAAAAGCGATTGTGGGAAAACCGTCATCTCCTAGAGCTAAAACTGCAAAGACTTGTAACACTACCAATCCTAGCTGAGCTTACGTGGTGGATTATGGTTATGGCCACCTCTATCTCACAGAGAGAAGGCAATTGCCTATAACCATCTCCATTATAGGATTTTTATCTAAAGTATGTAAGTCATCATCGTGATTCACTTTTTTGTTATTGATAGGCACGCGTTTGACCACCAACTTACCTGATGGTAAGCGACGATGTGGTTGACGATGAAGTTGGCTTGTCTAGAAGAAATAACCTATTCACTCTTGACTTAAATACCCCAAAGTAATACGCTGTCGAGTTTCGACTTGAGTAAAAGAACCTCACAACAAATGGGTAGACAGATATACTGTACTGTAAAACCAGAATATAATGACGGAGTGCTGCCGATAGTCACGAATCGTGGGCAATTCAATTTTAATACAATATTAGGTATTAAAGTACTCTAGTACAGGCAATAAATAATACCAGTGTACTTTAATTCTAGTGTTTTAAAGTTGAATTTCCCACGAGGTAAAAAAAAAAATTCTGAATTTCCTCAGGTTTTCTTGAAGAAAGTTATTCATATCTATGGGCACTGCCCGGGGGTTGAGGATAAATTCGAAACAGAGTTACCTCGCCCCTGGGCACTCAAAGGCAGGAAGGAACAGGGGTGGGTTTTAGTCAGTAAGAGTCTGACACGCCCTCCTGCTCCACCCAGAGCGGGAGAAGTCATAGGATGATTTCCCACCCCACAAAAAAAAAAAAAAAAAAAAAAATGGGCAGATGCAGTTCCTAATATATTTCAGTTACACCTTGTAAATAGCAATGCCCTTGCGAATTCACTCAAACCACATGTAAACACATCGACCTGGGTTTGAAGGTCGTTGATGGCTCGCTGTGAATGAACTGCTTGAGCGGTCCGTGTATGGCGATTGTCAATTTTGTATTAATAATAATAATAATTCATTTATTTCGGGTTGCCTATACCCATAGATAAATACCTTAACCTAAGTATACATATAACAGAAAATGTTAGTAAATAAAGCTTAAACCTATGTTAGTATTACATCACTAGCACTGCACTGAATTTTTGTGTCCTCGTGTGGAATTGGTCCGCGGAAGCGAAGGAACACCACGTTCTGCGGCCAAAAGCTTTCTTCCAACACCTGGCTGAGGAAGCACGTCGAAATGCGCTCTACAAACGCCTTGAAATTGACATTGCGGCGCGACTCCAACAGCTCCACTCTAGCCGTATAGTTCAGCTTTGGGCGCACGTAGTCTACGATGTCCTCTGTATCAGTTGAGTTATTATTGAAACTGCAGATCGCCTAACAGCGACCGCTTGAGGCTGTTGGCACTAACTGCTCCAAACAGTCCGTCTATGGCGGCACTTACAATCCCTTAACCTCAATTTTCGTAGAACTGGATTTTCAAATTAATCACCAGTCAGTCTCTTTAGACATTAACTGAGAAATATTAGTTTAAACTTGAAAGACACAGAATATTACAGTTTATCAACTAGTTACAATCTCTATTAGTAAAGGTACAAGTCTGTATTTAACTGGATCACAATATTATTAAAGTTTTAACGACTTGGGAGTTTGCATAACATGTCCCCAAAGACATGTGTATATGAAATACGAAGTTTGTACTGTCAACTACACAGGGTGTTAAGGAAAGAGGTCATCATCATCATCAACATTCCATCCGAAAAACGTCCACTGCTTGAGATAGGCCTCCCTCAAGTGTCGCCACAACGACCGGTCCTGTGCGTCTCGCAACCTTCGGCGACTTGCGACCCTCACCAGGTCATTGGAAAGGGGTCATATTTTATTTACTGTTATGGGGAGAAATATGGAAATGAACAACTTTCTTCAAAGAAGTCATATTCAATTCAAAAAAAAAAATTGTACCTACCTCCCGTACTAATTTTGATCAGCTGATTATAACTTTGTAGCGAAAGTCTAATTCTTTTTAGGGTTCCGTAGTTAACAAAAAACCCTTATAGTTTCGCCATGTTTGTCTGTCCGACCGACCGTCCGCAGTTTATCTTAGAGACTCTTAGTAGTAGTAGAAAGTTATAATTTGGCATGTAATGAATTGACAATGATTTCTCTGAAGAAAGTTGTTCATTTCCATGGACAGAAGCATTAGCGAAAATATCATCATCAGCCTTTTAATGTCCTACTGCTGGGGCACAGGCCTCCTCTCTGTGAGAGGGTGTGGGCCGTAATCCGCCACGCGAGCCCAATGTAGATTGGTGGATGTCACATGTCTTCGAATTTTTGGTTCTAGGACATGCCGGTTTCCTCACGATGTTTTCCTTCACCGGTTTGAGAGCAGTGGTGATGAAATAATTTACACAAAGTAAAGCTCCTGCCTGGGTTTGAACTCACGACCTGCAGCTTGTAAGTCGCGGCCAATACCACTGGGCTACCACTGCTCTAAAAGCTAAAAATTACTACCCATAAATAACAGAATAATACAGTTAAGCAACTAGTTACAATCTCTATTAGTAATGGTAAGAACAAGGTCTGTTTTCAATTTAATCACAACATTGTAAAAGTTGTTACGAATTGGAAGTCTGCTTGAAGATATGTGTAATAAAGTGTATACCAACTATGAAGTTTGTACTGTCTCCTTCTTAACGTGTCGATGGCAAATTTAGTTTTAGGGTTCCGTACCCAAAGGGTGAAACAGGACCCTATTACTAAGACTCCGCTGTCCATCCGTCTGTCACCAGGCTGTATCTCATGAACCGTGATAGTTAGACAGTTCAAATTTTCACAGATGATGTATTTCTGTTGCCGCTATAACAAAAAATACTAAAAAATAGAATAAAATAAATATTTAAAGGGGCTCCCATACATGATTTTTTTTGCTGTTTTATATAGATAATGGTACGGAACCCTTCGTGAGCGAATCCGACTCGCACTTGGCCGGCTTTTTTTTTTAAATATATTGTTTGCCACAGTATTCAATGACGGCAACAGTATTCGCTGACGCTGCCTAACATATGGTGCAAGATGAGAGGTGGGTCATGGTCTGCGGAGAGACACTTCATAAACACCGAAGATTGGAGCCATCCATTTGTACTGTAAACTGATTTATAAGGTAATTTTTTAATCGATCAAAACACTGAAAGGGGTGAAAGTACTCATGAATACGGGCCACTTTTACTATAGGGCCTACTTTGTAACTCGATTGAAAAAATCAGTTGTTCCTTACATTTTGGTTGAGTAGGGATTGGCAAGAAAGAAAGTAATGACCAGTTACAAAAAAAAAAAAAATCCAGCCAAGTGCGAGTCGGATTTCGCACATTTAGGGTTCCGTACCATATGAGGAAAATCAATATTTTGATATAAAATATACGTAATAATAAATATTATCACGTTTCAAGTTCATAGGTCAATGGGAAGTAAAAAAATCTTCGGAACAAAATTTTGTGACAAACAGATAGACAGACGGACACGTGGGTGACAGCAATAGGGCTCTGTTTGGACCCTTCGGGTAAGGAACCCTAAAAATTGGCCTCCCATACTGATTTTGATCAGCTCATGATAACTTTTTACGGAAACTCTAATTTATTTTTTAGGGTTTAAATGGAGCCCTATTGCTGTCACTCACGTGTCCGTCATTCCGTCTGTCTGTCTGTTCGTCGTCCGTCACACAGGTTTTACAGCCAAATGTCTGGAGCTACAGTCCTCAAATGTTCACAGTATAAGCATCCTGTTGACCCAAAGCCATACAAAGTCAAAAATACATTTGATACGGAACCCTAAATGTATGAAGTCCGACACGCACTTGGCTGGTTTTTTGGGAATTAATGATATCCCTGAAGAAGAAGAAGAAGCCAATGCTAGCGAAGCAAGGCTAGCAAAGCTAGTAGACGAAGGCCAAAGAAACGATGGTTGGACTGTGTAAAAGAGGATATGGGTAAAAAGGGGGTGACTACAGAGATGACGACTGATAGAGGAGTATGGAAGAAAAAGACATGTTGCGCCGACCCCAAATAAATTGGGATAAGGGCAGATGAATGATGATGATGATCCCTGAAGAAAGCTGTTCATTTCAATCACAGTATTGATTCAAATTTAAAATGTGGAATACGTATTTTGGACCTTAATAAATTCCTTGATGCTACAAAACATAAATAAGGCCACAAAACACAAAACAGAACAACCTTACAAAATCGTATTAAGACTCGTCCTAGTAAATGATTAAATTGTCTAGTTTAAAACCTCGTTAACCGGGACTTGCTTCAAAGCGGTTCTAGGAAACAAATATAGAACTTTCAAGTCTATGACTAGAGCCAAGGCACTGGGACGGGAAGTTTTAAATATCATATTAGCGTAACAAAGTTGCTATAAAGTTATTGGTTCTTGTATCATTTAGAATTAATATGCATGTTTAATTGGTCTAAAATGGTACCAGTTACTGAAAAGTTGAGTGGGAATCGGTTGATCATGGTGTGGCATGTTTAAGCGTAAACATAATGTGCCTTTTAATGTTTCCACTGTTGGGACACAGGCATCCTCTCTGCGAAAGGTGTGCGTGTAATTCGCCACGTGGGGTTTTTTTTAAGTGAAAACTTTTTTAGGCGCGTTGGTCATTGTTGAGACGGGGAAAAACAATTGAACTCGCCACCGACATTGACACCGACACCGACACCGACACCGACACCGACACCGACACCGACATCGATACCGATACCGATTCCAACACGCTGGCGACGCGTCGTAGCACTCGTAGCGGATTGAAGTGAAAACTTCTATAAGAGCGTTGGGCATTTTTGTTCAAATTTTCAGTTCTGTCGGCCGTCCCAGAACGCCACATTTTTTTTTGAAGTTAGCAAATCATCCAATGATTCCACGTGTCAGACTTTTACTGACTAAAACCCACCCTTGTTCGTTCAGTTGCCTATGCCAAGGGCTGCGGTAACTCTCTTTTGAATTTATCCGCAAACCAGCCCTTTATTTTTAACATCCATTGGTTGCAGGCGGCCACTTTCGCATTAACTTATTAATATTCCTTAGCTAAAATTATTCCAATTTCATTTGAAAATGTGGCCTAGTTTTACATCATAACCCACTTGAAGTACGAAGCTCAGTGAAACAAATCTAGAAGTTTTGAACGTTGGCAGATGACATGGGACCGTATTCCGTAACTACGGAGTTAATTGAGCAAGTTTCGACTATGTAGCGGTTACGACATTATTGCTGGCTTCTTGTAGGAATTGCTGAGGAAATGGGTCCATCCCACTAGTCGCATTGACCCAGTCCCATGATCGGACAAATGAGATTATATGTCCCACTAGTCCCATTGTGTAAATAAGTAGGTGCAGTTTCTGGCGTTTATGTCTGAGTTTGCAAAAAGTTGTGTGACTGACTATCTTTTTCTGTAACTCAATGGGTCGTGTTTAATGCCAGAGTAGGTTCCCTAGAGGCCAAAGGCAATCTACAAAAGTGCCTTCTTTGGTATATATCACCAAAATTTACACTTTGGTACATTTCCTTTGGCCAATACAGAGTTGTATAGAATAAATAATATAATAATAGAATTTCTTACAAAAATAATTTTAAAAGCATATGCAACTAGGTAACGTATGACGTCGCTCTGAGGCTTACTGACCCACTTAGGTACTGGGTCGCGGGTCCAAATATTTAAACACTAATGTAACTGTTTTTGTTCGTCAAAGTTAGTTTAAGGAGTCACAGACTTGACATAAAGAAAAATATGCTTACTGATGCGGAAAATTTGATTTAAAATTGAACGGCTTTGGTATTTGATTGTTAAAGTCTTATGTCACTAGAATACTGGGTTAAAAATGGGTAATATGAATGCTACTATTATTATTGACATGCAATAAATTCAAGTTACGATTATAATATCCTAATAAGCGTGGCTAAATAAAACAGCTGCTTGGGTCGAACCAACTCGGCTGGGGAGCATTCGGGAAGCTGCTCAGTATCCCACATGCCACAGTGTCTCAAGACGAAAGTCTTTGACCAGTGTGTCTTGCCAGTGATGACATATGGAACTGAAATGTGGTTGCTCATATTGGGCCTCATCAGAAGGCTTAAAGTCACCCAAAGAGCAATGGAGAGGGCTATGGAGCTATTCGGAGTACCCTTGTGTGATCGAATAAAAATGAAGATATCCACAGGAGAACCAAGGTTACCGACAGAGCCCGAAGAACCGCCACACTTAAGTGGCAGTGGGCAGGGCACATCGCTCGCAGGAAACATGTGACCCGTTAATACCTGTTGCCATTTTTAGTTTTGTAGTTGACAGCTTACGGGTCGGAAGAAACTCATCGTACCAATCAAAGTCTGAAAACCAATAATGCCAAATGGCAACTCAGTTTGAATTGAGATCTAGAGGCAGTTGCTACCTACATTTACAATTCTGGTATTAAACTGTACCCAGTCAGACTAGCAGTCGACCCCATCATCGCTGGTTTGTTCTTCAGCGTATCGATGATTCCAAAATTAAATGGGTTTTGACCAAAATTTTGCCTCGTAAAGGTCTTACAAAATGCAACAACACTTGTTGCACAAGAGGGCATGATAAGAGGTGAGACATTGTTTAGAACGTAGCGACGCAATCGCAATAAGGCACATGACGATTATAATGATCCAGAAAATAACCAAAACCTATCCACAATGCAATTACAAAGTTGCAAGCAGATTGTGAAAGTTCAAAGCACTAACAACCGCCATGCGATGTAACTGCAGACTTAATAGAGCAAGTTTGAACGAGGCTTGCTTGTGACGTCAGAGCCCGGGTTATTGCTCGAGACTTCGAGAAGATCTCGAAGTCTGCGTTAATTGTGGGGTTGTTCGAAGAAATTGTTGGGGTTTATAATGTGTACGGTAAATAGGATAAGATCAAGGGTCTGGAGAAAGTGATATTCTATCAGAGTAACGATTGTGGAAATGTACGTATTGATATCATTATCATCGTTTCTGCTGAAAGACGTCCACTGCACATATTTCTTTTTTAAGTGCTGGCTATGCCACTGGCTTGGTTGGCTTTGTCCCCATTAGAATGCAGATGTAACACGTTCTAATGTTTTTGCAGTATTTGGCAGCAAATGTATCGAGTCAGCCATCTTGGCAAGTTTCACTGAGGTAGTCAATACTACAATAAAATTCTCATCTTCATTTTACTGAGATCGCGCCTGTGTCAATGATTCTAACCATCAGGTGAGATAGTGGTCAAACGCTTGTCTATGCAAGCGTCTGATCACTATTTCACCTGATGGTAAGCGATGATGTGGTCGAAGATGGAACACGCTTGCCTAGAAGTAACCTATTCACTCTTGACTTAAAGACTCCCAGGTTGTTGGTATATTGTCCAGTGGCGTAGACACTTGAGCCATAAAACTACATGAATTTTACATCACAATATCCACAAGGAATCAATTTGTGAATAATAAAAACAGCCACTAAACTTCAGTCGAAGAAATCCCGCCAAAAACCTCCCCACTGCACATAGGTCTCCCTCAAGTGTTGCCACAACGACCAGCATTGGCATCATCGTGTTTGATATGCGTTACCAAAATAGCTTGTGGTCAATCTAACAAAATGTTAGTTTTGACAATAGTTATAATATTTTAGACTGTTACTTAATAAGTTTTGTCTTAATTCTTCTTTGTATGTTTTTATTTAAGTTCTTTGTTAAATATAATTAACATTGTTGTTTTATGGCGCAAGCTGTGTATACCTAAGAGGCATACATACCAGCATTCAAATTATATAATGTTTTCTTCTAATTGCTGTGTACGAGTATGTACTGCTGTTGGTGTATCTTTAAATTAATAAATTAACTACGTCTAAAGCTCAAAACTTTTTAATGGTTAGCTTGTGACGGTGCCAACACCGTCACAAGCTAACCATTAACACTTGTGTATGTATAATTTTCGGCTGCATTTTTCGAACAAGTAAGATAGCGGTCCAACTGTATCATATCAATCGAAGATTTTTGTTACGTCTACAGTTGCTGTCCAGTTTAAAATTCCTTTTCTTTTATTTTTTAAATTATTTATTCACACACTTGCTTTTCCAAGTTACTTTTGCCATTGGCAGAATAGTCGACATCGGCTCTACTTGACATCAACAAAAAAATAGAATAGAATAGAAGATAGTGGTCAAACACGAGCCTGCTAAATTTCTACAATTCTAATCTGATGCTGGTATGAAATCCAATAAATAATTAGGTTAATCCTGTGATCGAACCACGGCTCAGATAACTCCATTACGATACATGGTTCCATTGAGAACTAAACTGGGCCTTGGGTTTTATGTCATGATTTTACGAGCTTCTAGTTAATTTGCAATGTTTGTTTTTTCGGGTCAAATCTTGCAAGCTGATTATGGTATTTTTATATAAATATTTTTACTAAAAAAAAAACTAATTAGACAGTTAAATTAAGCAAAAATATTGAACAAGTATTTTTTGCTTTACCAAACCGATGAAGAATGACAAAGATAAAACGCATCAAAGTTCAGGAGTGGGGGCTCGTTACGTCACTTTGGTGGTAAAGTGTCGCGCAGCGTGACGTCGCGCGAAATTTCAACGCACTGTATCGCAATATTTTTTAGGGTTCCGTACCCGAAGGATCCAAACGGAGACCTATTGTTATCACTCACGTGTCCGTCCGCCGTCTGTCTGTCTGTCCGTCCGTCGTCTATCACAAAATTTTGTTAAAAAGAATTTTTTAACTTCCCAATGACATAAGAACTTGAAATTGATGATATATTTATTAGTAGTGACCCGCCCTAGCTTCGCTCGGGTACAAATTATACATACATAAACCTTACTCTTTAATCACTCTATCTATTAAAAAAAACCGCATCAAAATCCGTTGCGTAGTTTTAAAGATAAGCATACATAGGGATATAGGGACAGAGAAAGCGACTTTGCTTTGTACTATGTAGTGATTACGTATAACAACAAACAAATACCAATATTTGAAACGGAACCTTTAATGTGTGAAATCCGACTCGCACTTGACCCGTTTTTTGTTTACGTGACAAAAAAAAATACGTGACTAATATTTTTTGATTATGTAACTACTGTTAGATGACTTAGGACTAATTAGATTTTTTAGTAAATTACCATATTAGAACCACTTTCTCTTATCCCACGGAGTTGAATTTTTACAAGTTGGTTCAGTACCGATGACAATGCATTTTTATGGTAAGCATGACCTGAATCGACATTCAGGATTAGTTCCAGATAGAAGAACTCTTCAACGGTTAACAGCATCATCTCAAGCCCGGGACGCGTCACGTTTCAGCATCTGTCAGTCCCCGTTGACAGGCGGCCATCGTGTAACTACAGACTTTGTCAGGTTCCCGGTGGATGAACCTTGTCACAGGTCTAAAGACCTTGGCTAATAGTGATAATAACCTAGAGCGGGAGACGTCATTGGATGATTCCCCACCCAAAAAAAAAAGGTCAACGGCACAGACACGATGATTGTGTAAAATGTATTTTTACTATTTTAAATTCTATTACATTTTCTTACATAAGCAGCTTTTTTTAATCGTGCGGAAATTCTCATGGATGTCCTCTGGCTGGGGCCGCTGAGGTCTGTCAGACTCTTACTGAATAAAACCAAACGATGTTCAGCAGCTACTTTACGGCCGGGACGCTGGAGTGCTTGCGCATTTCAACACGCTGCGAGGCACACAATGAGGTGGACCTACACAGCCTTACGTATTTCCCTTTTCCCATGGGAGGCGGCACTCTACATACATAAACCCAAACTGTCACACCAGGAATGGCATATATTTCCTCTATTTACTTCCTACCATATTTGATTCCACAAAATCGTTTTTACATTCCTAGAAAATCATTTCTAACTGAGTCAATTTCCTTGTTTCAGCCGTTCTTCGAGCTACGGATGCTGTTCGATTTCCTGAAGTTGAAAGGGCCCGATCTAATGAACGGTAAGAAACAATTTTTGGTTGCAAATAGACTGGAGACAGGATTTATAAGTTTGGTGGGTGATTTATTTGAAAAGATGTTACGTGGTTAGGAAATGAGGAACATGCCGTGAGAAAAGTTACTGACGGTACACAGGCTGTATCGGAAAGGTGTGGTCATTTTTTTTGTTTTTTAGAAATGTCCCACCAAAAAAAAAGGAGCGAGTCTTACAGTAGTTGCATTTGATGTGTAACATTTGACATACACCTTGGTAATAAGCAACATTAACAATCTATCCTGAAAAATAAAATTAAAACGTTTAGTTCCGATTTCGACCGCACGTAGACATATCGTGTGCGCGCTCTACCATCTGACGGCCAACTCTACCGCCCGCGCTCATTGGTCGCTTCCCCGACTTCCTGTTACACACTTCCATCCCATTTCACGAAATCACTCCCACAGATTACAGGAAAGCGAGAGGAAAGATGTTACACGTCAATAATTGGCCTTTCTGTACAAAGTTATCATCAACTGATCAAAATTAGTATGGGAGGTAATTTTTTTTTTTAAATAAAGGAATGTTTCCTTTAAGTAAAATAGTCTATCTTAAGGATTTAAAGTAGTTTCCCTCCAGGGCCCCTTGAAATTTTCCACCCTGTTTAGATGAGCAGGAGTTTTAAAATATGACCACACCTTTCCATTACACCCTGTTTATAGTATTGTTTATGAATGTAGATGGTTATAAGGGTAGGGAAAAACAAAAGATAGGATGGATGGGTTGTGTGGTAGATGACATGACGAGAAAAGAGGTGACTACCGAGATGATGGCAAATATAGATTTATGGGAGATCTTTTTCCTTGACTCAAAATAAATTGGTATAAGGGCAAGAATATTTTCGATGGTTAATTCTATGGTCAGACCTGCTATCTTGTATGGTTCAGAATGTTGGGCCACAAAAGGGATGAATGAAAAGCAATTGCATGTAGCTGAGATGAGAATGCTAAGAGCGATGTGTGGTGGTACGTGCATGGATAGAATTAGGAATGAGTATATAAGAGGAAGTCTGATAGTGGCTCCGCTGACTGTAAAGTTGTGTGGAAATCGGTTGTCGTGGTATGGGCATGTGATGCGGAGGAATGAAGAAAATGTCGTGAGGAAAGTCTTGTGTATAGATGTGGATGGCTATAAGAGTAGCGGAAGGCCAAAGAAACGATGGTTGGACTGTGTGAAAGAGGATATGGATAAAAAGGGGGTGACTAGAGAGATGACGACTAATAGAGGAGTATGAAAGAAAAAGACATGTTGCGCCGACCCCAAATAAATTGGGATAAGGGCAGGAGAATGATGATGAATTCTATGATCAAAATAGAAATAAAAATAATTTTACTATTAGTTACAATTAACATTTATTTAAATGCTTACTTATTTCTTAGTTATTTACAAGATATATTTACAATTTTTATTCAGTGTGTAGATTGATTATATATTTTAAATACAAAGTAATACCTATTTGTGCAAAAAATTATGATAAGTACCTACACATTTTACAAAAGATGGAGTGAAATGGAGAGTTTTAAATCTAAAATCTATCTAAAAGTCATGTTCGATGCCCCCTTGAATGCCGACTTCAGGTCTGTGATGCCCAAACTGCTTCTGCAAGTTACCGCCAACAACAAACCTGGTGTTATGGTCGAGTTTCCATACTCCATCACCAGTTAGTCTCATCTGTAATGTCAGGACATTCACATTATTTACGACACGATTGGCACAGTGGTTGAGCATTCGGCTGTTGCTTTGCGTGTAGCTGGTTCGATCCCCACACAGAATAAATATTTGTATCACCTACAGATGGATGTTCCGGTTGTATATGTGAGTTTATATGTTTGTGAATGCACCCACGATACAGGAATAATTCTGGTGCAGGGAAAAGTTAAAAAAAAAAAACATAATTATGTAATTGGCAAAACCAAATAGACGAACAGTCGAATACAATGTCTAAAACACTCGAAAAATGTTGTGAATCATCAACATTTCAGTTGAACTACTTTTATATCTGGACATGGCTTTCCCAACACAACGAGAGTTACTACTTTTAGTGTTCCGAAGAAAAACAATAAGGAACCCTGATAGTCCCGCTATCCGCGAGTATTATAAATCAGAAAAACTTGCTACTAAAAAACTGGAATTTATACAACCACATCATTTCACCAGTTACGCAAATCTTTACAAAGTGTAACAAAAATGAGTGGTCATATTTAAGATACTGCTTTTGCTCATGAAATGCACCACTTTCTTGAAGGAAGCTATGGTAACTTTTAAAAAACTGGCCAAATATTGGTATTTGTTAGTAAACTATACATACGTAATAATAAACATTATCACCAAATTTCAAGATCTTAGGTCAATAGGAAGTTAAAAAATTCTTCGTAACAAAATTTGTGACAGACGACGGACGGACAGACAGACGGATACGTGACTGACAACAACAATAGGGCTCCATTTGGTCTCTTCGGATACGGAACCCTAAAAAATGGACTTTCCGTATAAAGTTATCATCAGCTGATCAAAATTAGTAGGCTTAGGCTGAGTATAAACAGTATTGCTTCCAAGAATATCTTAGGCAAAACTAATGACACTTTCTAACTCTGTGATTAAACTTTGGGACTTACTGGCGATCACAAGTAAACCCCACAAATCCTAAAAACTTTTAGCAATACTTACATTACTGTGTCCTCCAATCTCCTTTTGAATATCGAGGCCAGCTCTGACGTTGTCATTGGCATTATTCCAGTTCAGCTTGCCTCCTAGTATACTGCTGTCACCACCAGCACCGAGCACTCTAGCACCGTACCCTTCACCCTGAAGACGACCGCGGCGGTCGTTGAAAATGTCATGTCTGTAACCACCTCGACCCTGTAGAAAGATGGTTTTGCTAGTAAATGTAAATGCTGTCAGGGAGACCAGGAGTTTAGGTTTCAGTGCTAAAGCCAGAACTATTTTGATACGAAAAAGGAATGGTCTCGCATATATAATGTATAGAAGGTAGATGAAAAAAATATATGGTAGGCCCTAGGAATATTTTGACTGGACCCCAAGATATCTGTCATCTATTCGACGGCAATGAAACTCTAGAAGGCGTTTTTAGTGGCTTGGTGTACAGCTCATTGTAAGACTTGCTAGGCGTAATAAAATTTTAAGACATGGTATGAAATCTGCTAGATAATCCGCCAAAGAAAATAAAGTAGTAAAATCGCAAGAACAGTAAAAAATACTTACGAATATGGAATCATCCGTGCTGCCCAAAGTGCCGAAGACTTGGCCTCCACCAACATTACGGTGCCAGTTTGTATCCCTGGCATGACGACTGTGTTGAGGACTTGGGTAGTACATGACCGCATCTGGGTGACCTAATACATAACCCGGAGGTGGTGGTCTGTAGTAAACATTGGCGTGAACGCAAGCCACGAGAGCAGTGAAACAGAATAGAAGGAGGGACTGCATGGTGAACTGGAAAAGAAAGAATAAAAATATAAGTTCAATATCTTAAAAATGTACACACAAAGCTATAAACTCGACCAAGTGCGTGTTGGACTTCGCACATTTAGGGTTCCGTACCAAATGAAAATATCAAAGAACAATATGATTTATCAATTCTATGTTCGACTGTATGTATGTTTTTTTTTTATGTATGTCCGCGCATTTCTCCGTCAGTTGTGGACCGATTTTCAAAATTCTTTTTTTATCCAAAAGAATATACTCCCGAGGTGGTCCCATATAAATTTTATCGAAATTGCTTTAGCGCTTTTTGAGAAACTGAACAAAAACGAAAAATAGGCATATCTTGATGACGTTTTTGTGTTCTCCAAATGTTTAAATTCCACGTTCCATGTTATTGGGTATTTTAGTTCTGGGGTATAACAACTAAAAAGCGAAAAATAAAAAACTTTTTACAAAAAAAAAAAATAGCTACACTAAAAATTTAAAAATAACTTTAATTTCGGAAGTCGGTGTCAAATATCGAAGAAATAAAATACAAACACCGACTTCCGAAATTAAAGTTATTTTTAAATTTTTAGTGTACCTATTTTTTTTTGGAAGTCGGTTGTTTTTTTTTTGGAAAAAGTTTTTTTAGTAAGATATACGTATTAAATAAACATCGTTGTCAATGGGAAGTTAAAAAATTCTTCGGAATAAATTTTTGTGACAGATGACGGACAGACAGACAGATGGACACACAGACACGTGAGTGGCTCTGTTTGGACCCTTCGGGCACGGGATCATAGAAGGCATGGCTAACAGAAAGAGGGATGGAAGACTATGATGTTGGGATGCAGCGATTCCAAATTTGACTGGTATAGAATGATTTAGGTTCTTCATTGTTTATGATTTTTCGTTGATAATGTAATACAACTTTAAACAATTATAATGTTCTAGCATTTTCTTACGGCATGTGCCACGCGAACCATGCATTTTATGAGATAAATACTTCAAATATTGGAAAACGCAAACGGATCAGAGCCTTTAGACAAAATACATTTCTGTTAACGTTAACACTAACGCTTCGTGCAAAATGTATGGCAACGACATTACTGTGCGTGAATCACGTGACAGTTCTCTCCGCAGGTAATGTCGTTGCCATACATTTTGCATGAAGCGTTAGCGTTAACGTTAACAGATATGTATTTTGGCTAAGGGGGCAATACATCCAGAAGTTACCGTTTACAATACTTTTAAAATTATGGTTTACATTTTAAACATTATCCACCCTAAACATACAGCCGTATTGAAACATGCTCACCAAATACTTAGTGTAAACACTGAAAAATTTTATATGGACTTTTTTAATTTAGAATCCGCTAATGAGTACTCGTATTTAAACTAACTATTAAGCATATGACTAGCCAGTTTTATAAATAAGTATGTTAATGTCTATCAGTAATAAACAAAAATACTTACTATTAAAACTGATATGTACTTCTTCTCTCCACAAGGAACTGTTTGAAACTATGCCTTCTTCAATCCCGAGCTGATCATTTATACTAACTTCAATGTCTGAGGTGGATTCCCTGTGCCGAGATACAAGGGGACTTACTTGAGATGACCTGAGTCATTGTTATGTTTGTAAATAATATTATCTAACTTGAACGGACAATTAAATCATTTTGTAACAAGATAAAATAACGATATTTTGTAGATGCTTGGCAGAGCGGAGCCAAGTCCCGGTTTCTGATTTGCGTGGCTTATTATTAAAAGGCTGATGATGATGATGACAACCAAAAGCATAATTCAAACCAAGTTAGAGTATTTGTTCCATCACTTCGATTGAATATCGACTAAATATCAATATTTAGTAATTTTATTACTTTAATAATAAATCATAGATTCTTTCTGTAAATCAATCTGCCTAGCTTTTTCCCAACTATCTTGGGGTCGGTTTCCAGTCGAACTGGATGCAGCTGAATACCAGTATTTTACATGCAGCGACTGCCTATCTGACCTCCACAACCCAGTTACTGGGTAATACGATACCCCTTAGTAAGACTGGTTGTCAGACTTTCGGGCTTCTGACGACCAGTAACGACTGTCAGAGATCCACGATTGACAGCCGGGACCAACGGCTTAACGTGCTTTTCAAGGCACGGTGGAGTTCTTTCTATAAATCAATAACTCTATAAAAAAGACAAATTAATTATCCCGTCCAAAGTGTAGGTTTGGTTTTCATTTGTGTGTTCCAAGTTGTATTTAACTTAACTAACGTAACTTGGCCGTCACAGCCATTACTGTAGTTACATTTCTTATCTTTTAACTACATAATTATAATTTAACCTAAGATAAGCGGGAATTACTAAAACCTATCGTACAAAGAACTCTGTGGCGTATTGCCTACTTACCTAGATTTGATAACGGGTCAGGGTCAGTACAAAAGATGATATAGCTGGAATGGTGGTGAATACTGAGGTGATTGTTACTCGTAATAGAGTTTATATTCATTTATAATTAGAATTATATGTTTTAAATTTCATCTTTAAAATATATATTTTATTAACCATGTTGAATAATAATTAAAAAAAAAAAACAGGCCAAGTGCAAGTCGGACTCGCGCGCAAAGGGTTCCGAACGAATCACATATTTTTTTAAAAGGCTTATAAAAAATAGTAAAAATCTTTTTAAGACAAACTTTTACATGAACATAGAAATACCAATTAAAACTTAGTACAAGTCGTACAACTATAATATTTTAGGCTTATCCTTAAAACAGTGTAAAAGACATGCACACCTCTCTAGCTTTAGGTGTTGATTTGATTGAAGCTTGCTTTAAAAATATTTTAATTTATTTATACTTTATTTTATACTTTTGAACATTAGAATTTATTGAAATATATATCCTGACACGAGGAGCATACCAACTCTCAGGCCGAAAGAGTCAGTACTAGAAGCAGCAGTCACAGCACATTATTTTTCTATCCCTCTGCCCTGCAACTTTTTGTCAGTCAAAAGAAAATCAAATCTATACGACCAGTGTGCTATAACTTGTCAAGACAAATCTAACTAGCTACCTCATCAGGATACATTGTTAAGTTGAAGGTTTCCTCTAATAACCTTCCAGATCCAACATCTGAACATCTGACCCTAGATTATACCTTTTTTTTGGATGGTAGGAAATCATCCAATGACTTCTGGCTTGCTCTGGAGCAAGCTCTGAGCGGAGCGGGAGGGTGTGTCACACTTTTACTGATTAAAATCCACCCTTGCTCCTTCAGTTGCCTGTTCCAAGGGCCGCGGTAACTCTCTTTCGATTTTATCCGCGACCCCGCCTGATGCAGGTCCTCACCGGACACGGCTGTTTCAGGAGATTCCTGTGTCGAATGAGGCGGGAGGAAACGCCCGGGTGTCACCACTGTGTGGATCGCCCAGAGGACACGGTGGAGCATACGGTGCAGTTCTACCCCACTACGGCGGAGCACTGCTGTGTATTCGTTGAGGCGATCGGCGGCAGCGGCCTGTCGCGCCTGGACCTGTTCCAGGATATGGTACGGAGCCAGAGGGAATGAGAAGCAGTTGCCTCCTTCTGCGAAATAGTAATGCTCACGAAGGAGGAGGCGGAACGCGTGTGGGAGACTTAATAGAGACGCCCTCACGCCCCCAGCAGCCGCCGCAGGAGATGCCCTGGGCGTGGGGGGTCGCAAGCCTATCTCCGGCCACCGCAGGCGCGGGCTTGTGGACGGCGAGAACTGGGTAGCTCATCGTCCAATAAGAACCAGGCCCGAGAGTCGAAGGCGCATAGTGTTCCACGCGCGCCTCCAAGAGATGTCAGCAGTACCTGACGGGGCCTGTTAAGGTTTGGGTCATAGAAATACACCTGTGTAGCAAATTTCAACTTAATCGGTCCAGTAGATTCAGAGTTAATTGGCGGTGACAGACGGATGGACAGACAGACAGACAGACGCACGAGTGATCCTATCAGAGTTCCATTTTTATATTCCGAATGTTCGGTACCCTAAAGGTTTTTTTTTTAAATTTGTTAATATAATTGAACTAGAATGTTTTGATGATGACATCCGCAGACTTGATTTTTTTGTATTATAGAAAACGCATGCTTATTCAATTCAAGAAAATATTAAAAAAAATACCAAGTAAAAGGCAAATAAAATGTTAAAGCTTACTTACTTCTAAAGCAGCCGAAAAATTTTAAACGTCAAAAACCCAACTTTTGTTTATAAAATATAAAAAAGTCGGGCTTTTTGATGTATTTAACAGATATTTACGGAATTCAAAAACAAAAAATTACAAAATGTACGAAATACTCGTATCTTAGATACTGCAAAATATAATTTGTTACGTTTCCTTAAAGTATGTCAAAAATATTTCGTTTAATGTTAATTTTTCAGCGAGACTCAGAACGTACACCAAATTTTTCTCATTTAGAGATAAAAAATATATACGTTTTTACCTACATATGAAATTAGATCTTCATATTCTTCGTTAGAAAGTATTCGTCGTAGTAATCTTGCTATAATAAGAAACATCTATTTGTGTATAAAATTATAGACACCATCAAGTACTTCTTCTGTTCGTGTCGATTTTGACTTAATTTAACTAGATAGTTGGCTTCTTTTAAATTATTCAAGGTGCAGGTGGTTGTGCTGGGCAGGTAAGGAGGTGAAGCATGTTCTGGCTCCACACTAGCATTGAGTACTTAAGCGAGGTAGCTTAAGAGAAGTAGGTTAGTCTAGCTAAAGGAGAAAAGGTCGGGGTAAATTGGTATTATTATGGTCAATATGTTTATACTCGTACAATGAAGGAGAATGAGCAAAATGTCATGAGTTAAGTTTTTAGCATGAATGTTGTTGGCTTTATAGCCAACCACATTCATGCTAAAAACTTACTCTTATGAGTAGATAAAAAAAAACTGGCCAAGTGCCTGTCGGACTCCGCACATTTAAAGTTCCATAGAAGGGAAATATATATTTTGGTATCTGTTAGTCAAATATACGTAATAATAAACACTATCACCAAAGCGCTGAAGTAATTTCGATAAAATTTATATGGGAACCCCTCTGGAGGATATTTTCGAAAAAAAACTTTTGAAAATCGGTCTCCAATTGACAAAGAAATCGGTGAATATACATAAAAAAAAACATACATACAGTCGAACATAGAACCTCTTCCCCTTACGTAGTCGGTTTTCAAGTTCATAGGGCAATGGGAAGGTAAAAAATTCGTCGCAACAAAATATTGTGACAGACAACGGACAAACAGACGCCTAGAAAGAGGATGACTACTGAGACATCGAATAATAAAGAAGATTGAAAGAAGAACTGTTGCGCCGACCCCAAATAAATTGGGATAAAGGCCGGAGTGATGATTATTGAGTCGAATGTAGTCTTATGATTAATCTAAGTAAAGGATTTCACCCCATGTCCAATTTCTGTAGACACCCACAAAGAACTCAACCTTGTAGTGAATTCACTCACTCTTTACAATGACCTTCCGAAATCGTCCTTGCAAAATTGTGAAGCACCCGAAATCCTTTGTACTCCCTTTTTCCGTATTTGTGTACTTCCATCGTACCCCCTAAGGGTTCCCTCTCAGCCATAGAGTATATACCCACTAGAGAGCTTATAGGCCAATTTCTTCTAAGAACACGACTCACTACCGCGGGCCGGGGGACGAGGAAGCACGCGCGGCTGCAATTGGTCAGTTCAAGGTCAAGCTGCATAGGTATGGCATCGTTAGGGCTGTTCTACTTTATTAAGGGAAACTAATCGATATCGATAAAATGGATTTAAACATTAAAAAAAAACTCAATTAAAATCGTATATAATATTTATTCAAAATCAATCAATTACAAAAAAAAACAAAGTGCTTTATTTCCATTAGGCCATTCCAAATTGTAGTTTCGTTTTCGTTTATTTGTAGTATGAAAATTATGCCTATCACTGATTTTATCAAAAAGACATATTTTCTAAGAGATTCATAAAAAAAATCTTGTACCCTGTTGTTATTGATTTTTAAAATGAATTAATTTGGTATATGTTTTTCGAATTAAAGTTTTAGGGTCCTGATTATTCTTTGTAAAAAATGATAAACGAGCGTCTACATATTTCTGAATTATACATCTTGTCAAATCAATTAAATGATTTGTTGATTCTATTTCAAATTGATGAAAATTAATATCCGGGAATAAATTATACCCAATTAGGGATTTTAAAACCGATCTTATGAAATAATCGGTATTATATTTCGAAGACAGTACTTTAGAACCACACTCGTTGATAGCCCTTTTAATATAAATTTCACAACGACGACAAATTTCTATTACTGTGGTGGATCCGTACAATAACTTGTGTTTAGTGTCCTTTTGAAATTGTAAAGAGTTTTGATTTGGTACACCAATCAGCGCTCCAATGCAAGTTTGGCATTTTATTTGCTTTATCAGAGCATGAACAATGTAGCCGGCCATATATTCTACTACTTTTTTACTAAATTCAGAAGTAGGTAACAGGCTTTCAAGGTCTGAAAAATCCAGACTCTCAGTCTCAAGATCTATGTTTTGGTCTTTGTATCTTGTAGTAATATTGATGCGGTTAACTGCAGAAGTGCATTGCAAAATCGAAATTTGACCAAGAGCGCTGCAATTTCCACTACCACTGTTTTTTATTTGAGCATAGGTCAGGAGCTTCTTGTATATGCTTTCGAATACCCTAGCACTAGGGTTGTTGTTTGACCCACCGTGGCATCGTATACTTCCGAACAGGTGTTCCAAGTGGTCCTGGCTTATTTTATGTAGAGGAAGATATTTTAAACCGAACTCAGAGTTCAGGACTAAGTCTTGGATGAGAGTAATGGCACTATCTATACACACACAGAATCCTATGAATCCGGTATATCGAGGTGATTTAACGAGCTTAACTTCCTGTTTTGCTTTTCTTACAATTATCTCTGCGGACATATTTAGTATAGCTTCTCTTGCTGTCTTTAACTTAAATATAACATTCGCAGCATTTTCTGCATTGACAGCTCGTTTTAAATCATACCCATGGGTGTGCGAGTCCAGAATATCAAATAAGTCATTCATCATATCCAGAAACTGAGTTGTGGGTGTAACTTCTTGAAACCTTTGTAAATTAAGCTTTTCTTTGCAAAATGTGAGTGCATCTGATACACTTTTACTAAAAATTTGGGTTGCTAAGCTAACTTTCATAATTTTAGTTTTAAAAAATATATGAGCAGCCCTTAGTCGATTAGCTAGATGTAAATTTTCCGCTGCTTGTAGATTATGTAAGTTAACGAGATGTTGCCACGATATAATATTGCCCCGTTCGTCTTTCAATTCCCTATAAAACTCAAATGCATTTCGCACTAGCTTGATCATGTGTGCCGGATCTAAAAAGACCGCAATTTTTGAAGCATTACAGGGATTTTGAAAGGTGGAGTTTATTTGATCAACTTCAAACGAACAGCCTAACTTTTTAGCCATAGTAATATTTGCTGGGCAACCGTCAAATGTAATGGCTTTGACGTTTACACCAACCTCTTCTACCAAATGAATCGCCTCTGTTAGAAGAGTGGCTTTTTGTTCTGCATTGATGCCATTTATTAAAAAATATCCTATTGGAATTTTCCAGGATGCATTTATTGGCACCAACAAGAAAACAAGGGCTTCTTTAGCTTCGTCTTGACAATCCGTTTCTAAACTAGCGCCAAAATTCACGTGCCCATAGTACCTTCTACCTTGGGGATGATACTCAACACCGCTTCTGATTGCCATTTCGTCGAATATGATAGTGGCGTAAATTTTATTCTTGGATTCTCTGGCTTTCATTTTGATAGTGTCTATTGCCTCTTTTGTAAAACCTGGTTTACCGTCAATGGATTGATACCAACTTCTCAAAGTGCTTGTAGCAGGTAAACATGTACTGAAAGTTTGTCTAACGAAATTATATGCTTTCGGGGAATAAAAATGCAATGTTAAGGAGAATGCTCGTAACTCCGGTGAGTATTTGATTTTGGGTATATGTCCTTTTTTTGATTTCAGTATTTGGCGTTTAACTATTTCTTGATTTTGTACACCTATGCGACTTAAAAGGTCTTCATTTTCTTGAGTAATATAAGATTTTTTAGTCAAAGTTTTCAAAATTTCTTTTAGATTTGCATTTTTTTTAACCAATAATCTATTTTTATCTTGAAGCCTTTTAACTTCTTTCTTTTTTTTACCAAGAGAATGTATTAGATGATCTATGTGTCGCTTCATTTTGCGTTTACGTGGAGTCAGGTCTACAATTGCTGGATCTACTATTTCTTTACTACTTATTGTTGAACTCTGAAATAAGAATAATAAATAAGAAAAAAAGAGGTATGTTATAAAAATAAATAAGAAAAGAAAGAGGTATGTTATAAAAAATAAATAAGAAAAGAAAGAGGTATGTTATAAAAAATAAATAAGAAAAGAAAGAGATGTTATAAAAAATATTCAAATTAAATATTTCAGAATAATTTAGTTGAGAAGAATGTAAAAATGAAGCTTACGGATTTTTTAAAAATATTACTATCATCAAATGGAATAATCTGCAAATGAGTCTGGTCTTCAGTTAGTGTATTAGCTTCAACTTGCAGTTGTGTATTTGATAATAAACTCTGTAATTAAATATGACGGATATTAATAAACGAATTTACATACAATTTAACTCACGAACTTAAATATCATCGAAATAAATTAACTTACGAGATCGATATTGTGATGCGAAGGCCCAGGTACATTAGTATTATAGTCAGTCACACTATTTGGTGAAGCCTGTGAAGCATAAATGTTTCTTATAAGCACGATTTGACTTTTCGCAACATTATATCAACAAAAAAAAAACAAAACATACCAAAATAGGTAAAAACATCGTTGGTATCGCTGAACTAAATAAACGGCGGCGTTGTTTTAAATATTCAAAACAATCGGAGCTAAAGTGTCTCGAACAAACTGCGCTGTATTTTGATGGAAACCAATTTTCCCTATTAACCTTATCTATCCACTTTTGTTTTAGTTCCGGAATCCTCGGAAATCTAAAATGAAAACATGTAGGTATGTCAAACACAGATGAAAAAACGTTTTTACATCAAAAGCTACAAAGAGAAAAATAGCTGATTAAATAAAATAACAAATGGAACAATATCAAATTCATAGTGCATTATCAAATTCACTAAAGCGTATGATTCTGTGACTGTCTTCATCGAAATAGCAAATCCAAGTGACAGTTTTATTAATTTATTGGTATATGTGGCCTGGAAATATTATTGGGATTTTAAATATAACATTTCATAATAATTGGATATAAAATAGCCCGACCGCACTGGGACCTATCGAACCCAGCGATGCTTAGGACATCAAAATTATGGTGGACAAATTGGTCCCTGGTCTGGGACAGAAAAATAATTTTTCAAATAAGAACCTCCTCCTTTTTTTGAAGTCGGTTAAAAATAGATAGGTATTATAATACGGTATTTGAATTAAATATTTTTTAAATTATTTTAATCATATTATTAATTATCGATATCGATTTCATCTATTAAAGGTAGCAACAGCACAGATTTTTACGATAAACATACAACGGGAAAGAAAGGGATAGAAGCATTGGAATTGTCTAATGAAAGTACGAGACTTTTCCAAAAGACATCAACGCGAAATTTTACAGTGTGCTCTTCAACCCAGCCACCATTATAACGAGACCCCCGCGGTCGCTCATTATTTTATTAAATCAAAAATATTTCCCTTATTGTTTACTTACCGGTGAAAAGTTATGCCATCCTTTTTGTAACTAGATGTCTTGGAATGTTTCCCACACCATTTCACCGCGCATGAAGGCATCTTGATGCGTTATAATATTATAAAAAGTTTTTTTTTTAAAATAATTTTGCGTACACACAGGCCTAGCACTTGGACACAACTAAAATTGGTTACTATAGCATCGCCTATGCATAGGCGACAAAATACTAATAGTTTTCGAGCGTCGGGGCACTGTATGCGCAGTCAAGTGGTTATATAGTCTTTGCTCTCAGCAAATAAGCAAAAAATCTCCACATTCCATTACGTCACACATCAGAGGGGTAATAAAGCGGATTCCTATACATATAATGCTATACGGACATTATAACAAGTGTAGGTGAGAGTGGGGAGCACTCTAAACATCAGTTGAAGACACCCCCTACCACGAGCTTCGGGCAACTTCGTGAAAATGAAAATTCGGCTGTTAATTTTCGAGTGTATTATTTTCAAGTATCGTTGAAGAATGGGAGTATATTTGTTACCGGGAAATTTAATTTTAGAATGAAACAAAATTTTCGTATTGATGCTTGGCAGCACAGAATGATTTAACTCGCGTAGATTTTTTTTAAACATGCGTCCATCGTTAAGTTCGATCACACCTAATGTGAAGCAATCGACGAGGATTAAGATGGAGTGGCCGTTCCGAATTTATAGACTGATGGGTTATACATAAGTAGTAGAGAGCAGACGAGCCGATGGCATAGTAAAGTTACCTTCAGTTCTCTGCTTCAAAATACCCATCTTTTATAATTTATTTTTTCCATCTCCGACAATCGAAATTTAAGCCACTGCGATTCCTCCAATTAATTGCCCATATCCTAAAAATATTTAAAGTCTAAAATAGTTTTAAAATTGCTATAACACTTAAGCACCTTTAATTCAGTCAAACGCCTTCCACAAATCCAAATACAAAATTTCTCAAAATCTCTGTCAGCGTATTTCCCAAGGTAAGGGCCACAAGGACCCGAGTTTAACAACAACAATAAAACAAGTGACGTTGGCACTCGCTTACATCCACGAGATAAAACTTATGTTCACACTTAGTTGTTCTTGTGAGAGACTTTAAAAAGTAACGCTTTAACCGTGGTTTTAAACCATGATGTATTTGAAGCACTTTTATTTATCATTCGTGAACAACGACCGGCAGATGTGTGCACGAACTTAGTTGACATCAATTAGATAGGCACTTTGCAGTACATTGCTGCTTTGCTCGATGGACATCGATTATACTAGGCACTACGTAGTACATTTTTGTTTTCCTATACGTCAAAGCAGCAATGTACTGCACAGTGCCTATCAAATTGATGTCAACTGAGTTAGCGAATGTACCTGCTGAAGACACACGTAGATTATCTCAACGACTCAGCACAGAAAGTTTGTTAAAGGAAGTAGGAGAATTGGCTTTAATAAAAATAACAATGTGATTTGTTTAAACACTGATTAGCAAGTTCTTAAATCAAAATTTTCTTTGACTAATCATTTGAAAGAAGTTTTATCTTACAGACAGCTGAATTTGATAGAGCAGACGCATGTTTTATTGAATTTAGAATCCGCTAAGTAGCATTTTAATTAAGCATATAACAAGCGAGTTTTATATAAATACAGCTAAATGATATTAGGCGAGGCAAAGAGAGGGAGGGATTCATCAGAAAGACAGTTACTGAATGGACCCAAGATCTTCCCCAAGTATTGCCACAACGAATAGTCATCGGATTCCGGCGACCTTAACAAAATCGTTGGCCCACCTTGCCGGACGCCTATCTATGCTATACTTTCCGGTACGCGGTCACCACTCCAGAACTTTCCAGCCCCACTGGGTATCCGTTTGCCGAGTGATATGCCTCACAAATTGCCACTTAAGTTTGGCGATTCTTCTGGCTATGTATGTTGTTTTTGTTCTCGTGCGAACACTTAAATATTCACGGAAAAGTAACATGAAACCATAATTTTGGAAGATGAAAAGGCATTAAAATATAAAGGTGCTTGTCATAAAATATGAAAGACCAACCATAGTCCCTTGTGGCATTATTCTTGCAAAGTACACTTGTACTTAGTACACTTATCAAATAACCGAGCTTGGAATATCTTACAAATTAATAGAACGGCCCACCCAACCAACAGCAAAAATTATCGTATCGTTAATAAAATATTAATAATTGCATTGCATGGTGCAACACTTTTTATTACTTATCAATATTTAAATCATATAGATGTCCCTGGCGTGGGAGAAGACAGGAAACAATATATGTTACTGTATGAAATTATACTCAAAACTTTTATCAAAGTGTTCACCTGTTAGCAAAACATGCCATGTTAGCAAACTCACCACATAGAAATCTATGCAGGTATTTCAAGCAGAGTTTGATCGACTATAATAATGCAAGCTCAATATATCGGTTGAATGCGTTCCTGCAAGCCGTATCACACAAAAATATGGGTACGGAAGATCAACTCCGTACAAAGGCGAAACAGGTGGAAGCAGACAAAGACGCGTACGTACTTACGGTCCGCACTGAGACCTGTCCGTGCCTGGCTTGCCCGTATCAAGCCTATCATTTTCCAAAATATGGGTATGAAAAGAAAAATTATTAGCGTAACTTTCATTAAGTAATCGCATCACGTGAATGAATATTCAGTCGCTTATAAAGGTTTAAATTTATTAGCCGCTATCGTACGTGAATTTATGCGTGCAATAAAATTATTATTTTTTGTGTTTAACATTAAAGTAAATTGAATTGCAACATGTCAGTGATCAAACAAGGTTTTTAGAATGTTTCTAAACTTTTTACTATTTCATAAGTTAATCGGTTTCTGATATATGACTACTTATTTGAAGAAGTGCTATATTTTTTTAGTGATTTTGCTGATATTGCATACTCACATTTTGGAAAATTAGTTATGAGTATGCCCTTGTGTGGCCTATGTCCAGCAGTGGACTGCGATAGGCTGAGTTGATTGATTGATGTCCTTGTGTGGACAGCCCTGTGGCGATCTCAATCACATGCGAGTAGCGAGTACGTTTGCTGCAACTGTGTCTACGTGAGCGTGCGTTTTCGATCGTTGTATGGAGCTGACCTTCTATACTTATCTTCTTGTGGATGTAGCATCTGCAGCTTTAAAGTAAAATCGATCGAGCTGGTTTCATGTCAGTTATAAAGCTATTTCTTGTAAGATACTGATTGACTGAGAGAAGACTGGAAACAGTATGATGTTATGTGTTCAAAGTTATTGAGAATAGTTTACTGTTCATGCTACATTTTTTTTTATTGTCTTTATTGCTTACTTCGTCTACATTGTCGTCATTATCTCAGCTTTTATAATCGTAGTACTTTTTTTTAGGTATTTATAGGTTATCTTAAAGAGTTGATTGAAAAGGTACCAGAATCTTTTCTTTGAAGTTCTTTCAAGTTAGTAATTATCAAATTTTAAGAAAGACTTTCGTCACATGACCTTAATATGACAGACTACTTTCTATCTTAGGCCTCAGACAGGCTGAGGAGCTTGAGCGGGTGCTAAAGCTGTCACAAAGTATAAAACATATGAAACCGCCGATTGTTTCCATACTGAAATTACTGTGGCGTGACGGAGCGGTTTCACTAGCGAGCAATCGTCTTTTGTTTTACCTTGAGGAAACACCTACCCAACACGAGGTACGATGAACTGTGGCCAGCTTATCGCACCTGCTACTGCGCCCGCACCCGCCTTTGTTTTTGTGTACAAGGTTTTAGTTATATAATCAAAGGTTAGAGCAAAAACAACTGCCTAAACTAATAAGCTGAACAGTTATTCAATAAAGCTAGTAAATAAGGCTAAAACTGAGCACCAAGTGATTTAATAAGGGTAGCTAAAATATACAAATCTGTGTATCTACATTCCCCGGTCTAAGTTGAGCCCGTTTTAATCCATTTTCGTAGGCACTAGAAGCCAATAATTTCATTATATCCCTGTCCTATATAGTCTATGTTATAGCCTTTCTAACTAACACCTTTTTAATGGAATTTTGAAACGATGCTTTTAGAGATTAAAATGCAGTGACTGACAAAAAAGAGGAGCGTGAAATTCTCTGGCGTCCTAAATGTCTTTTTTCAAACTTTTCCAGGCGATGTAGGTTGGAAAAGTTGGGTTTAGTGTTCTGATTTTTGCCATGGAAAAATTATATTTACTTTGTACAATACTAGTGACCTGCCCCGGCTTTGCACGGATGCAAATTTTATATGAAAACCTTCCTCGTTTATCGCTCTTTATTTTTGAAAATCGCATCAAAACCCGTTGCGTTGTTTAGGATGAATTAGCAAAGAAACAAACAGACGCGGAAAGCGAATTTGTTTTATATTTTGTAGATATAATTGGTTTATGATCATTTTAATAACTGCTTAAGGGTCTATTACCGGCCAAGTGGCGCCCTCATTGAATAAAAAGTCGTAGCATAGCAAAGAAAATAAATATTAAAGAATCCAACGTCACGTTGGTGACAAAGAGGATAAAGTATTTTTACGTTGTTAAAACAGGTCTCAGAATGTTTCGTATCCAAAGTAGTAGACAAAAGTGTCAGAAACGGCCGTTTTTGGTTACACAAACTAAGACCTGTTTACATCGAATAAGCAACCAATCCACGCCGCGTGCCTGAAGACTCAGCGTTGGAACCCATAAGGTAGACCGATAACCCGGCAGTAGAACCGTACCCTTTTTTTTGGCGTGGGAAATCATCCAATGATATCTCCGGAGGGCGTATCAGACTCTTATTGACTAAAACCCACCCCTGTTCCTTCCCTGCCTGAGTGCCCAGGGGAGCTGTAACTCTGTTACGAATTTATCCGTTACCCCTAGGCATGCAGGCACCGGCCATGATGGGCGCCGTCAGTGATGGCTGACAAATTCTCTTTGAGGCGCGCGTGGAACACTACGCGCCGTCGACTCACGGCCCTGGTGCTGATTGGACGGCGAGCTACCCATTACTCGCCGTCCGCAGGCCCGAGTCTACGTTGGCCGGAGATCGTCTCGCGGCGCTGGAATCTCCAGGCGTCTCCTGCGGCGGCTGCTACTGAGGGCGTGAGGGCGACTCTGTTGTTGAGCCTCCCTCACCCGTTCCGTCTCCTCCTTCGCGAGCATTTCTGCTTCGCAGAAGGAAGAGACTGCTTCCCATTTGCTCTCGCTCCATGCCATGGCCTGGACCAGGGCCGGGTGCGAGAGGTCACTGCGACCGATTACCTCCACGAGGACACGGCGGGGCTCCGCCCAAGCGGGGCAGATCTCCACAGTATGCTCCACCGTGTCCTCTAACCGATCCTCACAGTGGGGACACCCGGGCGTTTCCCTCCGGCTTATCCGCCTACACAGGAACCTCCCGAAACTTCCGTGTCCGGTGCGAACCTGCGTCAGGCGGAAGGTGAGGATGCCATGACGCCTCTCCAGCCAATCCTCAAAGATCATGGCATTACCGCCGCAATGGTGGCGTGTCCAGTGCTGGGTTGTGACAGTCGCTGTCTCCATGTCGCCATGAGATCTTGCCGTAGCTCCATCCGCTGAGCCGTGAGGTGTCGCAGCAGCGGAGTTTCGCCCCCGCGTTTGGCCTCCTCGCGCCACTCCCATAGCAGCGCAAGGACCTTGGCCTCCAGATTCCATGGCGACATACCGGCACGGAGGCTCGCCGCCTCACCGGAGACCGTGCGGTATCTCCAGACCATCCGGATGGCCATGACCCTTTGGAACGAGCTCAACCGGCGAACTGGTCGCCGCTCCAAAGAGCGCGCCCACACCGGTGCCCCGTAAAGGGCCATGAACCGCACGACCCCCGCGTAGAGCCTATGGCAGGAGGCGTTTGTACCCCCCAGTTTGGGCAGGAGCCGCTTCAGAGCAGCCCCGGCCCGCTCTAGTCTGGGAGAAAAATCCCTGATAAGCGCATTCCTAATTCAAATTCACTATAGAACATTTTGAACTAAGAAACTGTTTATCAGTGTTTAATTTAATCACATGGTTATTTTTATAAGGGCCTTTTTCTTTCACCAAGTCCATTCATCATTTCTTTTGTCTTCTGCTAGTCATATAGCTATCCACGTTCACACTCAAAACTGCCGGTCGATTCTGTAAAAATCTCCCCGTGAAAATTTGAGCGAAGTGAGTGTCGAAGTGTGCTGTCAGTGTAACTAGGGATGGACGAAACATTAAATTTTCAATTTATCGATAATCGAGTTACCAAATTATTATTTAAATGCTGAATTTAATTAAATTTTTTCAAATTTATTAAAGAACTATGTGCATGCGTGTGTGTATGTGTCTAAACATTACCTATAACTATTAAAACATGAAAATAAACCATTTTACTTATTTGATTTTTTATTTATATTACTGGACTAGTGGTGGCCGTGGAAGGTCGTTGTCGCATTTTAGGTGGACGAAACGCAACCGTTTTTCCGACGACGAAAATGGTTGCAGAAAACGGTAGTCGTCGCAACTGGTTTGAAGACGGCTTAAAAGGCGAAACTATCGTCGGTCGAGTTAAATAGTTGCAGTTTCTTATAACTACTCACACTATCTCAGTTATAATAGATGCCGAATGTAAGTATTTCATCATGAAATCATGACATTTGGCATCAATTCTAACTGAGAGAGATGTTTTGATGATATAAATGAATATAATTGTATAAATACATACTTGCTACGGCCGCGAATCAAATTCTGACCAAGATACAAACTGACAGTGACCTGCATATTGCAAAAAAAGTTAGAAAATTGGAGCCTGGAGCTTCCTTCTTAACGCGAATGCTCCGCTTATACCTACTGTATAGTACATTATGTGGTCAACTCACAAAGAAAGCAAAGAGAATTCGGAACAAGAAAATATAAAAATACATTGTTTGTTATTAGATGGATTATTGCCAACTGATGATTTTTACTTTATACGATATTATAGGGCAAAAACATGTAGGTACCTACTTATGCCATTTTACTAAACATCTTGTAGAACAAACATCAATTTGTACATAATGCACTCGTAATTTAAAAATAAAATATTTTTAATTTAAACCGAAATGCAATCAATCCGTGACGCACGCAGCAATGTTTCTTGAAAAATCAATTGTCGTAAGTGCAACGTGCAACAGGTTCCAGAGTTGTTCATTCGCTACAATTTAAATATTGTAAACATTTTATCAATTCAATATGCTAGGGAGACTTAAGCGAGTGTGATCAACCTGATCGAGAGCGTCTGGCACACACAGATTAAAACTGAACCTCCCTACTTACTACATATTTTACGTCGTTAACCTAAAACCTAAAACCTGCGTAGTAACTTACGTAGTAGTTGCCAATAATCAATTAGTAGGTAGGTACCTACTCATCCTCACGATCATACTTATTTAGAACAAAAATCTTGTTGACACAGACCACAATACCACACCACTGCATATTCGGTTATAGAACATTTCGCGCAGCACGGGTGAGCGCTCGTCCAATGACTCGTAATGGCGTCATGGTGACAGGACAGCGGGATCTATCACCGCGGTGATCGTTCACCCGATTCTGGTGAAAGCGAAGCGCCGGTGAGCCTTCACCAGCGCGCCGGTATGCGGCTGACATCGGGATCTATCACGAGAATCGGGTGATAGGTGATAACTCACGCGAATTTGAGAGCAAAAGCGCGGGAAAACCGAGTTTTTTTTTTTAGTCTTGGAATCTTCCTTGTACCTACCTACATTCATAGATCATTTTCGTGTCTAAAAAAATAATGACATAACACATAACTCTAGCCCCCATTATTGTGTTGAAAAACACAAAAAGGTAGATTTTTGAAATATTTCAATATTTTAAAATTATTCTATTTTGTGCAATTTTAATAATACACTAAAATATATGAATTTATGGACAAACATTTCTATGTCAATTGTTTTGTTAGGGTAGCTATCATTTAGTTTTGTTGTGTTTTCCTACAAATAATAAATCAACAGACCATAGCATAAAAACCCAGACGTCTGGTAACTTTAGATATACATAAGACAGCTGGACTGCACCTTTTGGGGTGTCGCCATGGAAACGAGTGCCGTGTGGTAACTTTATATATGTACATAAGACAGCTGAACTGCACCTTCGGCGAGCAATCGCTTAAAGTGTAGGTATTTAGTGTCATTTTTGACAGTAAATACCTACACGAGTACACGGTGTTCTATCACGCGATTCAGGTCAGGGTTCCCAACTTAGGGATTTAGTCCCTAAATTTAGGGGCTAGAAGTGTTAAAAGAGACATTTTTAGAGACTGAAATTTTTTGGGGATCTTTTTATGGATTTCCAACAAAACTTGCAAAATCAAAAACAAAGCGTGTGTTTTCAGTTTTGTGCGGAACGCACGATATGAAACGAGTGAACTGCGCGGCGCATTCATTAATTCATGTCACTCAATCAGTGAGTTAAATTGGATAAATCAAAGAATGACGTCGAATCGGAATGGCATCAATTGCAAAATAAAACATGGACACATGTGTCAAATTCATCAGCTGCATTCTATGCAGAAGTTTAGAACGATTGCGATGCTGGTAACTGCAAACTATTTGAAAATATTTCTAAATTTGCTTTAGCATTAGGTATTGACGCAGAAAAAGAAAAGGCACGCTCGACAGAGGCATAATTGGAAACAGGCAGTTTCCAATTATGCCTCTGTCGAGCGTGCTTTTTCTTTATATGAGACAATCAAAAATAAACTGAGGAACAGATTATCCCATAAAATGGTACAGAGTATCATGACGATACGATTTTCCCTAAATCGGATTTATGGATCATGTGTAAAATTTGATCCCGCAGTGGTCATGATCAAGAACTTCAATGTACGTATGTTTGACTTCAAAAATGAGACGTCAAACAAAAACGAGGAACAGGATGATGATGCGGTTCTGGAAATAATTACCAACTTTGTATGATTGTATTTACCAATAAAATATTTTACTAACTTACTTGGTAACGTTTTATTTTATGAGCAGTAGGTAGGTACTTATAAAATTCTATTTTGGGATTTTTAGGGAAATTCAGAAAACAACTTGGGGAAAATATTTAGTAAAGGTTGGTAACACTGGTTCAGGTGAACGCAGCGCGGAAAAAGCTGGGAGCTTTTTTTTTGGTCAGCATTCAGAATTTGTTTATTTTTAGATAATTTCGTGTCTAAATCCTAAAGATAATGACATAACACCTAGCCCCAAACTCCCAACTATTAATACTAGTACGAGTACCTGGATGACCGATTTTTTTGGAAATGAAACCTAGCTACATCGGTTTATCGCCTTATGTATTAGATTATTATTATTATATACATAAAATTGGTGCAATTTTAATTAAATTTTTTGTTAGCTTATTGTAGGTTCTTATCTACATGTGTTTAGGTACTAACACGTGTAAGTAATAATAGTCGGCAATAATAGAATGATTGTAAAGAGCTTACTGACTGAGCTTGGAAATTTTTATTGTATTATGTAGATAATAATATTATGTGCCATTGATGTTCACTTTTTTTGTGTAGCTTCATAAAATAAGAAATTAGATAGCCTAAGTACAAACCTTATTAGTTATTACATACATATAGGCCTATCATCACCTTATCTACATATCGCACACCCAGTTAAAGACTAGCGCAACTCAAAATATCACTTTTTTCAGAAATCGAAAAAAACGTTTTACTCAATTTCTATTTAGTATATTAAAAACATTATTATAGGTTTTTTTATATAATTTTATGTAGATATTTACTGTCATAATTGTCTTCCGATAAATGACAGTAGCACTTTATTATTGCAGTTTTTTGAGTTAGGTTGGTATTCATGACAAAATTATTGTTTAATATTTTTACTAAATCGAATTAAGCTCATATTACTGGCATTATTTTAATTAGTGCACTATTAATCTGAGTTTATATAACTAGTATTAACCAAAAATAGAAGTGTATCTGCAATATTTAATTTATTTTCTGTAAAATTATCATAATAAAACAAATATCTTAGAGAAGAAATTAAATACCTTTATTTAGGTCACAAAAAATAAAGAAAATCACATAACAAAACTTTTAAAAATCTTATGAAAATCTTCTTAGATTTGTCTAAGATAACGTACATTTAACATTAATTGTATCAAAAGTACTACATGTACTTACTACTCTTCTTCATTAGTAAAAATTATTAATACAATATAATTGTTTAACACCCAAAAATTAAATATACGATACCTTAATTTGGCACGTCTATCAAAAATACCTAATAATAATCAGACTTTGTCTTTGGTACTACTCTTTAAACAGGTAATCAAGATTTACGATCTATAATCAGACTTTTATGTCAAACTTAATGAAATATCCTAAATTTCTAAACATTACGTCTTAAAAATTACAGAAACTCCTCATTTTGATACGTTAAGATTTCTTCAATTACTTTAGTGTTTGTTGAAGGGGTTGCTGTGTACTGTTTCGGCTCCGTTTCTACACTAGTGCCCTCTGATTCATTTGGCAAAATTTCCCTGGTGATCAAGGGGCTCGTGGAAGGAGTCGGTGTACTCAGTGTGGAGTCATGAAGCTTTAGCTCGTTATCATTACCCACTCGTTCATTTCCTACGGCTTTTTGTATCACTGTGGTGCTCGTTGAAGGTGATGGTGTGCACTCTTGAGAATCCGATTCTACATCATTACACTCTGATTCATTTGAACAAGCTGCAATGGCCTTTTTTAGCAATAGCAGACCACGACCCTTCATCTTCTGAAAAATAAATAATGAAATTGATTTAGCCACGAAGACCATACTAACTCAAAAAACACCCATAACTCGAAGTCAACACTTCTTAACATTTTTATTTAATCACTGGGACAAATACAAATGCAATAAAAAATATTCCTATATTAAAATAAACCGTAGCACTTATAGTTACTAAAATAAGGGCGATTTTTATTTAACCAGCAATACTCGACTAACTCAAATATTATGAAATAATTTCAACAACAATAAACTATTTTCAGTTGATAAAAAAAAAAATACTTACACTTGTAAACAAACACTGCACTAAGTCAAAATAGTTCAAAAGTCGGCCTTAGTTCATCACTAGTTCAACCACGAAGACCAGTCTAACTAGAAATAATTCACGAATTCAAACGCAGCTAATCACGAATACTCGCACAACTCGAAATAATCTGGCCTTTACGCGAACCAACAGCACGCATCCCTTCGGCTAACATCTCGCAACTGGTAATGCGTTAGTATTGCTGGCGGGGGGTATGGTCCTCGCGAGTCAGCAAAAGTAACGTATAGCGCCGTCTTTATTTTATTTATGGTACTATTTCTACAGGTGTCTTTGAATATAACGTAGTTTTGAACGCAGATTTTCGTAATGTTATTAAGTCATTTTTGAATTATTTTGAGTTGATTGAGTCTTTAACTAGGTGTGCGATATATCTAGGTAGTTTGGAGGAGCTTGTGTCCAAATAATAACTACCTATCGCAAAAGTTGATTTTCGAGGCTAAGCAACACTTGCCAAGGTCGGTATGTGGATGCATGACCATTTTCAAAGATTTACAACAATCTTTGAAAATGGTCATGGGTTATCAGAAGCCAGAAACCTAGTGGAAGTCGACCTCAATTTATAGTTGGGAAAAGGTTTGGCAGATTGATTGAACACTGATCTAGTTTGGTTTGGAAATATTCAGCTTGGTGAGGACAGAAATAATATCTCATAATATTAAAATTTTAATAATTTGTATCACATGATCAGAAAAGACTAAAGGTGTCTGCCGGGTTCCAACATCTTGGGACTTGCACTGGGACATCATGAACAAATGTCGAATAGATGCCTGGCTGGCAGATGATCAGCTGCTTCTAGCTGAAAACATTATGTAAATATTAATAAAATTAGCATTCATAATACTTATTTGATATATTTTTTCCTAGACTAACAGGTACTTAATAGGTAATAAATACAGCAAATCATTACATATTATAACTGTCTGAACTGAATACAATATTTTTTCCTAGACTAACAGGTACTTAATAGGTAATAAATACAGCAAATCATTACATATTATAACTGTCTGAACTGAATACATCAATTACAACATTATTCCTATATTCACAGTACAATCTTTCAGCAGCTCAGAAAGCACATTAAAGCCGTTGGTCGTGGCTGTTATTCGCAGATCAGTCTTACCAAGGGGTAACATAGTTGGACACGGCTAGGTTGATTGTAGAAGCAAGCAAGAGCACAGTCATGCACCATGCTTAAGGTTGGTTATATAGGTTTCAAAAATATTTAGCTTAACTTGGAGAACCATTAGGATTTATGTGATCAAATCACGGTGACTTTACTTGATAATAATTTTTTACAGTTTCTTCAACTATTGCTGGGCATTATTGAGCAGTGTTGTCTCATCTGTTGAGAGATAGAACACACAAGATTACTTATCAAAATAATACAATTAGATTAGATGTAAAATGTTATGCAGCTTGCGTGCGTACGTACGTACCTCCTAGGTATGTTATGCACTGATCGATAGTTACAATATTATTTCACTCAGTTTTCACAGGTTACATTACGAATTTAGGACAAAATCATCATCGCCAGCTTTAACAAAAAGATGTTTTAGTAATTACTGTCGACCCGACTAGGTTGGAATCACATTTACGATCGTTACACTTTTTATAATTATTACTTGTGTTCGTAATTCAGAAGACATTCAAAACTTTCATTTGTTTTTCAAAAGGTAAACGCAATACTAGAGCATTTGAAAATTGAAACATTCGAATTATTAGCGCAGCAAGCCAAAGAGAATATAATTTCCATCGAGCGACGCCCAAGGAGCCGAAGCATATTATTATTATACTCTGTCTCTTTGAGCCGAGGCGTGGCTGACTGCACAGATTACTAATATCAAAGAAAGAGTAATGTATGACTAATAATATGTACTGGTTAGTGGTTGGCGAGGGCGACGCCATAACGTCAGCGCGACACAGCACACACAGCACTGACAGTGACAGCACACACTTGCAATTTTTGAAATAAGTGACATTGGTACTGAGGCCTTTAAGTCACTAAAATTTCTAAATGAATAAAAAATAGAAGAGATTTAGATTAAGAATTAAAATTTCTTTATTGCTGCAAAACATTAACGCATTTTAATTTTTTTCTCGGCCTAGAACATTAATTAAATTGTAAATAATAATTATCCTTTTAGAACTAATACAAAATGTGCCCAGTAACTATGGTGAAAATTAGTTTTTTATCAAAATTAGCTAGTTAATAAAAAAAAACACTTTTATTGTACCTTATGATCAAAATTTCACCAACTTTTTTATTCAGCGTATTTTAAAAATGTCTCGATCATTCATCAAGTTAGCGGCAATGGTGGAGGCGCATAATGCCGATATCGAATCGAGCCGTCAACAAGCTCGATTCTTAAGAAACAATATTTCTGTAACGAGAGCCGACGAATTTATTTTATCCTATCGCCTATCAGAAGACCTCATAGGCCAACTGGAGGCTGACGTGAGTCCATTCATGAAAGACTCAGAAAGAGGTATTACAAGACTGGTTAAGGTAGGTAAATTAACCATAAGAACCGGGTTTATAAATATACTAATTATATGAAAATAATGTCGTACATATTACTTACCTACATTTTTTTTTAGATAATATCTAAAAAAAAATGTAGGTAAGTGAGCATAATATGCTCACTTTCGTTTTTGGCACACGGCACATACCAGAGGGCCGTGGGACAACAATCACACACGTGCCTCTCACAGGCGTCAGTGTCGCGTGCCTTACACGATTTTTTAAACGCGATAACGCAGCCGTGCATAGTCCAGAAATACATTCGATTCCCTCAAAATCGACATGAGAGGAATGTTCTGAAAATCCGGTGAGTACCTACCTGAGTTCGTCATATTTTTACCCAATTGCGCGACGCAAGGGAGGGCAATGTGTTTATCAAACTATGTATGTACCTATGTATGTTTGTTCCTTTGTGGCACTATAGAGACCAAACGCGTGGGCCGATTTTGATCATTCTTACGTCAATTGATTCGCCTTAATCTTGCCAGTTCTGCCAAAGACATGATACTTAGTAATCCAAATACAATATTGAGACAACCAGACGCCATATTGTGAAAAAGTCGTATAAAAAGAAAAAAATTAAAGTTGACGAACTTTAGGTGGGGTATCAAAATAAAGGCTTCAAAAAGGCAATTTCAAAAATATAACTCACTAACATGAAAATAAAAACATGAAAGAAAATAAAAATAAAAAATATTTTCAAAAAACCCACAAAATATTTTTTTTTGTGCTTACATTTACAGTTCCCAGATTATTCAACTTCAACACGAATATAAATAAGCGGTCTTGACGCTGGCTTCTATAATTAACTAATAATGCTAAAAAAAAATTTGCAGATTTCATGACAAATTTAAATTTCCGGACTGCATCGGCTGCATAGATGGTACCTTCGTGGCCATGATTCGGCCCAATGACCACGAGGAAAGGTATTTTTGCCGCAAGGGATACCACGCGCGAAACGTGCAGATAGTAAGTCTCATTTAATTCATATAGGTACACATCTATGGACCTACGAGAGCAGTGGTGGCCCATTGCAAAACGGTGAAAGTAGGGGCGTAGCGGACTAGGGGCAAGGGGGGCGGCAAAATACATAATATGTTATTAATAATAATTTAATTGTAATTATTATTAATATTATTTATAACTTGTGAAAATGTGGACCATTTCATTTCAGTGGGCAAGCACGAGCCAACAAAAGTAAAAAAAAAAAACCGCACCTGCGATTAGGATTTACAACAACACGACTTTAAAATTCCGACCGGTATGACTCGGCGCCCCTCCTAATAGGCAATTAGACATAGGTATATAAAATTGTAGAAATATTTAGTACATACATATGTTTTTCGATTACTAAAGATATGTCTAGGATAAGCTTTGGTATGTCAATATCCAGGGTAGTGTGCTACAATTTCTGAGATTGCTTCAGTCAGTACCACTCGTTGACGTTTTTACGGTCGACGAAACTATATAACAATAGATGGCGTTAATATGCATCGATTTCATAGTGAAGTCTATGTAACATGAATATTTTGAAAAAAAAGTATGGTAAAAACTGTATTTTCTTATTTAATAAACTACATAAAATTGTGGAATAATTGGCTCCTAATTAAAATTCAGATGTTTATTGAAATAAATCTTTAGGCAATTATATTTCTTGTACCAATAGATGGCGCTGTTTGAAGTTTTAGAGTTTATCCATTCGCCTCTTTAAAATTTGTATAGTGAAACATTTTGAAACAAAAAAAAAAATCCTCAATGTGTGAGAAAATATTGGTAAGACTTTAAGTAAATTCATTCGGCTTGCAAGCCGTCGCTGCTAACACCATCTAGCGAGGTGTAGAGGACGGGCCCGAACAAAGAACAAAAGTTGCATGAATGAATTTACTTAGTTTACATTAATGAATTTACTTACCAATATTTTCTCACACTTTGAGAAATTATTTTAAAGTACTTTTGACACTTCCTAGTAGTTTTACTATATCAAAATGTGTCACTATACAAATTTGAAAGAAGCGAACGGATGAACTCTAAAACTTCAAACAGCGCCATCTATTGGTACTAGAAATATAGATGTCTACAAATTCGTTCCAATAATCGTCTAAATTTGAATTACAAGCCTATTATTTCACAATTTTAGGCTTAGGGCAGTTTATTAAATAAGAAAATACAGTTTTTACAATAATATGTAGTTTCAAAATATTAATATTACTTAGACTTCAATAAGAAATCGATGCATATTACGCCATCTATTGAGATTTATTGAATTAAATTTTCTTTGTTCGAGATGAGATCCCGTGGCCCGTGGATAACTGGCTATAGCAAAGACTACTATAGGGCTATAGTGTAGTCTAGTTTATTGTGCGTTTCCCTTTTGAAAAACAAGTGAAAGTTTTCAATATCCTCTGAATTACGGACACAATTAATAAAAGTGTAACGATCGTAAATGTGATTCCAATCCAACCGAGTCAAGTCGACAGTAATTAAGACCGAAGACGTCATGTTTTTTTGTGTTAGGTTAAATGATGATTTTGTCCTAAGTTCGTAATCTAACCTCTAACCTGTGAAAACTGTGTGAAATAATATTGTTACTATCGATCAGTGCATAACTAAAACTTATACATACGTAGGTACGTACGTACGCACGCAAGGTGCATAACATTTTACATCTAATCTTACTGTATAATTTTGATAGGTAATCTTGTGTGTTCTATTTCTCAGCTGATGAGACAACACTGGTAATGGTCAATCAATAATGCTTATAATGCAATAGTTGAAGAAACTGTAAACAATTATTATCAAGCAAAGTTACCTTGATTTGATCACATAAATCCTAATAATGGTTCTCAGAGTTTAGCTAAGTATTTTTGAAACATAAATAACCAACCAAAAGCATGGTGCACATTTTGTGCTCTCTAAAATCCTTCTGACAGTTTCCAACTATGTTACCCCTTGGCAAGACTGATCTAAATGAGCAACATTGCATCTAATGTTTCTGGCGTTGTCGTTAGGGCTACTTAATCTACGTTCCTGTAACCTTGCTACAAGATTGCACCTTTGCATTTGTAACTTACACCCACCCAATTTATAGTTTCAGCAATGTTTATGTAACATATTCGTGCTCAGTGGGACGGTTAATGTGCTTTCTGTGGCGCTGAAAGATAGTACTGTAAAAATAGGAATAATGTTGTTACATGTGATTGATGTAATCAGTTGAGACAGTTATAATATGTAATGAATTGCTGTATTTATTGCCTACTAAAACACATGTAACCCCATAGCAATATTTTTTTTTTTAATGTTTACCAATTATTGTTTCCAGCTTGAAACAGCCGATCATCTTCCAGCCAGGCATCTATTCAACATATTTTGTCCATGACGTCCCAGTGCAAGTCCCAAGACATTGAACTCCTGAAGATACCTTTAGTTTTACCTTAGTCTTTTTGAAATGAGTAAAATTTTCATTTTGTGTAATATTAATTTATTTCTGTCCTCAGCTCACCAAGCTGAATATGTCCAAACCAAACTAGATCAGTGTTCAATCAATCTGCCTTACCTTTTTCCAACTATACATATATTGGGTTCGGCTTCCAGTTGGTGTCTGGTTTCTGACTACCCATAATCACTTTCAATGAGATTTACAACAAGCATCCACGGACTGAACTTGGCAAGTGTTTTCTTGTGTGTTGTGTCGAAAATCAACTTCGATAGGTAGTTATTATTTGGACACAAGCTCCTCCAAACTACATAATTATGTAGTTATGTGATGATAGGCCTTTTTTTTTTGTGGGGTGGGAAATCATCCAATGACTTCTAGTGTCAGACTCTTACTGACTAAAACTCACCCCCTGTTCCTTCCTGCCCTTAAAAATGATGTAATTATTAAAGTTTGTATGTTAACTATTTTCTAATTTTATGAAGCTACACAAAAAAATTGAACACTTGGAACATTGTACACTATGTAACGGAAAATCTCGCGCAAAAGCACAAAATCTCAGATACCCTAATTAGAATATTAAATTATATGTCTAAAAGAATCACTCTAATTACTTTAATATTAATAAACCTAACCTAGTAATTTTATATTTAATATATGTAGGTAACCACAAAACGTTTCAGCGACAGACGAGTTCTACGCACACACAGCTGATGTCAGTTCAATGACCTACTGCTAACTTTTGCTAATGCGTTTTTTAAGATTCTAAGTTTCAATCATGCCATCACACTTGCAAAAGCTTTTTACTTGCGGTTTTGAATAATTTTGTTTACTTTTACGCGGTCACCGGCGTGGCGGCGCCTCGCGCCGGCGCCAAATTATTTACCTACCTACTAATTAGGTATCTGAGGCAAGTTAATTTTTGAACTAAAAGGGCGGATTTAAAAGATTTGGATCTAAGTAATTAATAATAAAACCTTAGTAATGGATAGGCACTTACGAAACTCAACTATTTTCATTATTTAACAAATAAATAAACGCTGTACTTATTCGTTCACTTTGTCTGAATCATGTTCCAAGGCAATAAAAATTTACAGGCCCAGTCAGTGAGCCCTTATTAGCATTCTAATATTGCCGAATATAGTACCTACACCTGTTAGTAGGTACCTAAACTTATGTAGCTAAGAACATATGTTACTCTAACAAAAAATTAAAATTGCACCAAATATATATCTAATATTAAAATAATATGTACGCCGATAGACCGATCTATGTTTCATTTCCAAAAAAGTGATAAAATTTACCAAAAAATATCGGTCATCCAGGTACTAGTATATTAGTTGGGGGTTTGGGGCTAGGTGCTATGTCATTATTTTTAGGATTTAGACACGAAAATACCAAAAAAAAATTAACTATACAAATTCTGAATGCTGACCAAAAAAAAAAGCTCATAACTTTCCCGCGTTTTGCGCTCACGCGTGATAGATCCCTGTAGGTATTTACTGTCAAAAATGACAGTAAATACCTACTATTTTAAGCGATTGATCGCCGAAGGTGCAGTCCAGCTGTCTTATGTACTTATCTAAAGTTACCACACGGCACTCGTTTCCATGGCGACACCCCAAAAGGTGCAGTCCAGCTGTCTTATGTATATCTAAAGTTACCAGACGTCTGGGTTTTTATGCTATGGTCTGTTGATTAATTATTTGTAGGAAAACACAACAAAACTAAATGATAGCTACCCTAACAAAACAATTGACATAGAAATGTTTGTCCCTAAATTCATATATTTTAGTGTATTAGAATTGCACAAAATAGATTAATTTTAAAATATTGAAATATTTAAAAAAATCTACCTTTTTGTGTTTTTCAACACAATAATGGGGGCTAGAGTTATGTGCTAAGTCATTATTTTTTTAGACACGAAAATGGTTTATGAATGTAGGTAGGTACAAGGAAGATTCCAAGACTAAAAAAAAAAAACTCGGTTTTCCCGCGCTTTTGCTCTCAAATTCGCGTGAGTTATCACCTATCACCCGATTCTCGTGATAGATCCCGATGTCAGCCGCATACCGGCGCGCTGGTGAAGGCTCACCGGCGCTTCGCTTTCACCAGAATCGGGTGAACGATCACCGCGGTGATAGATCCCGCTGTCCTGTCACCATGACGCCATTACGAGTCAATGGACGAGCGCTCACCCGTGCTGCGCGAAATGTTCTATAACGGAATATGCGGTGGTGTGGTATTGTGGTCTGTGTCAACAAGATTTGTTCTAAATAAGTATGATCGTGAGGATGAGTAGGTACCTACCTACTAATTGATTATTGGCAATTACTACGTAAGTTACTACGCAGGTTTTAGGTTTTAGGTTAACGACGTAAAATATGTAGTAAGTAGGGAGGTTCAGTTTTAATCTGTGTGTGCCAGACGCTCTCGATCAGGTTGATCACACTCGCTTAAGTCTCCCTAGCATATTGAATTGATAAAATGTTTACAATATTTAAATTGTAGCGAATGAACAACTCTGGAACCTGTTGCACGTTGCACTTACGACAATTGATTTTTCAAGAAACATTGCTGCGTGCGTCACGGATTGATTGCATTTCGGTCTAAATTAAAAATATTTTATTTTTAAATCACGAGTGCATTAGGTACAAATTGATGTCTGTTCTACAAGATGTTTAGTAAAATGGCATAAGTAGGTACCTACATGTTTTGCCCTATAATATCGTATAAAGTAAAAATCATCAGTTGGCAATAATCCATCTAATAACAAACAATGTATTTTTATATTTTCTTGTTCCGAATTCTCTTTGCTTTCTTTGTGAGTTGACCACATAATGTACTATACAGTAGGTATAAGCGGAGCATTCGCGTTAAGAAGGAAGCTCCAGGCTCCAATTTTCTAACCTTTTTTGCAATTTGCAGGTCAGTGTCAGGTTGTATCTTGGTCAGAATTTGATTCGCGGCCGTAGCAAGTATGTATTTATACAATTATATTCATTTATATCATCAAAACATCTCTCTCAGTTAGAATTGATGCCAAATGTCATGATTTCATGATGAAATACTTACATTCGGCATCTATTATAACTGAGATAGTGTGAGTAGTTATAAGAAACTGCAACTATTTAACTCGACCGACGATAGTTTCGCCTTTTAAGCCGTCTTCAAACCAGTTGCGACGACTACCGTTTTCTGCAACCATTTTCGTCGTCGGAAAAACGGTTGCGTTTCGTCCACCTAAAATGCGACAACGACCTTCCACGGCCACCACTAGTCCAGTAATATAAATAAAAAATCAATTAAGTAAAATGGTTTATTTTCATGTTTTAATAGTTATAGGTAATGTTTAGACACATACACACACGCATACACATAGTTCTTTTATAAATTTGAAAATTTCTTTAAATTCAGCATTTAAATAATAATTTGGTAACTCGATTGTCGATAAATAGAAAATTTAATGTTTCGTCCATCCCTAGTAGCACTGACAGCTCACTTCACTTCAAGCTCACTCCACCTAAGTTTTCACGGTGAGATTTTACTGAATAGCACTGCTGTCCACATGACTTTTTCTTCATTCATCAATAGAGTTTATAATATCACCGACCTCATACCAAAAGTGTTGTTAAAACCTACTTACAAAAATAAAATCATTTGGCATTTATCACCACTAAACATACATAATATTGAAAAAATGTAAACGAAAAGTACCTACAGAAAAAACAAAATTTCAAAAACCGGCCGGGTGCGATTTGGACTCGTGCATGAAGGGTTCCGTATCATCGTGCAAGAATATGCTCGTCTAATTGTTGGCAATATTAAAATCGAACAAAAAAAGTAAAAAACTTTTTTACAAAAAAATAGAACCGACTTCCAAAAATGGTGCAAAATAACTTTAATTTCGGAAGTCGGTGTTCCTGTTTTGTGTCTTCGTTTTTTGACACCGACTTCCGAAATTAAAGTTATTTTGCACTGTTTTTGGAAGTCGGTTCTATTTTTTTGTAAAAAAGTTTTTATTTTTCACTTTTTAGTTGTGGTTCCCCATTAAACTGTTTTAACAATTCATAGACATACGATAGCAGCAATCGCGGTTGATTTGCTGTCAATTTTTGAAGAGTTCCGTTGTCTGTCTCCGAAACCCATCATCAGATCTTTTTTAAATTTAAATGGGACCATTTCGGAATAAACCCCTTTCGAACAAAAAAAGAATTTTGCAAATCCGTCAATATATGACGGAGTTATGCCCGAACATACATAAAAAAAAAAAAAAAAAAAAAAAAAAAAAAAAATACAAACATCCGAATTGATAACCTCCTCCTTTTTAGAAGTCGGTTAAAAAAATAGAGGTTTCTAGTAGGGGAAACCCCCTTTAATTTATTATTTATTTTTATTATTTGATGTTACAGCGGCAACATAAATACACATTCAGTGAAAATTTCAACTGTCATCCTATTACGGATAATACGGATCATAAGATACAGCCCGCTGACAGACAGACGGACGGACGGACGGACAGCGGAGGCTTAGTAATAGGGTCCCGTTGGTTACCCTTCGGGTGCGGAACCTTATAAATTAAGGGACTGGCGAGATATATCCATCCTGAAACTCTTTTCAACCCGTACCGTGCACTTCGAAATAAACTTAGTTAAGCAAACCAAGTTATTGGGAAAACGCCTGTGCTTCCCAACGTAGTTTATTTCAAGGACAAGGAAGGGCTTTGCTAATATTACTGGCTGGATGTTAGGCTTTTAGTTCTGGATAAAAAAGTGGCAGCCTGTTTTTAGATGGTTGAAAGTTTTCTATTCCATGTCATGTTGTTTATAAAAAATACATACTCAAAACTACAGTGAATTCTGCCAAGTTCCATTTTTTAGGGTTGCGTATCCGAAGGGTTCAAATGGAGCCCAAGAGCCCAAGTCTACCCGAACCTGCGGACGGCGAGTAATGGGTAGCTCGCCGACCGATCAGCACCAGGCCCGAGAGTCGACGGCGCGTAGTGTTCCACGCGCGCCTCAAAAAGTTGTCAGCAATAACGACGGGCCCCGTCATGGCTGATGCCTGCCCAGGGGTTTAGGATAAATTTGAAACAGAGTTACCTCGCCCTAGGGCACTCAGGGCAGGGAAGGAACAGCGGTGGGTTTTAGTCAGTAAGAGTCTGACATGTCCTCCCGCTCCACCCAGAGCGGGAGAAGTCATTGGATGATTTCCCATCCCACAAAAAAAAAGCCCAAGTCTGTGCGTCTGTCTGTCTGTCTATATCAAATTTTACATAAACTAATTTTGAGTCGGCGCCAATTAATAAAATGATTAATTACCTACTTACAGTCACTTATAAAATTTAGATATTTAATAATCAGATTGTTGTTTGGCGAGTGCTAAGGACATGATAGTAATAAAAATACAATATGGCGACAACCAGACGCAATATTGTGAAAAAGAAAAAAAAAAGTCGACGCACTATATTAAGTGGGGTATCAAAATAAAGGGTTTTTTGGAGGCGATTTCAAAAATATAACTCACTAAAATGTAGAAAATAAAATTAATATTTTCAAAAAACCCGACTGTAAAAATCAACTAAAAAGTTCCAAACAAGCCACTTCACAAGCAGTCTGATGCAGTTGGTGGCATGAAATCAATAATTGAACTAAAATAACTGGCACCAACTGCATCAGACTGCTTGAAAAGTGACTTGTTTGGAACTTTTCAGTTGTTTTTTACAGTCGGTTTTTTTATAGATCTAGAAACACAAATTGATGCTAATGTACCAGAGGACTAGTATTAGCGCATTTCACTATGGTATACTGGAATTGGCACTTCACCTTGTATAAATTATAGATTGTGTTCTGAGTTTCGTATTAAGCTCAAGTGGCTGCCAATCCGCCTTCGCCGGAATGTCCATGTTTTGTCATTACTCTACCGTGTTTTGTTTATTCCTACAACCCCCTCTTATCTCCAAAAACGTTTTAAGTTCCTTCATGACACACATTCTAGACACTTGAGATCATCGGAGAACTTGATACTTTTGATGCCCTCGCATTCCACCAAATTTTATGACAAATCATTTGCAGTTCAAGCTGTGCGATTGTGGAATGCGTTTTCGATGCCAGTTAGACACGCCCAGTCACTCGCTTCTTTTAAAAATCTAGTAAAAGACTATTTCCTTTCTCTCTAGTGCCTTGCTGTTTATATACATATATTCTCATCTCTTCCATGATTAGTTATCCTTTTATTCTCAGCTCCTACGAAATTATGTAACATTTGATATGTATGTATATATGTATGTATTTTTAAATGTAAAATTTCGACATCCATTTTTTATTAGCAGTAAACTTCAGACTCTAAAAGGGGTTTTAGATTTTAAGTTCTATCAGTCCATCCCAAGGTTGTCTGGTAGATATCGCTGTTCAGCGATAGGACCGCCGTTGTACCCATAGATTTAAGCTCGTGTAAAACAATGGTGTGACTGTTTTGGTATACAATAAAGTTTTATTCTATTCTATTCTTCTATAATCTATCTATGTGCCTTTCATCCAGATCCATTCTGGCGTGATTGAGTAACAAACATCCATGTTTCCATCCCAACTTTACCATTTATAATATTAGTATATTAGTGGGGATGTTTGTCCTAGTATCCAAATTATAATGTGATTATTTAAAATCTCTCACAGGCTCTGTCGGTTTTCTATCGGTTATGGGGAGTGTGTGACAGAATTGCACAATTTGATTCCGTATCCAAGTAGTAGGCAAAAGTGTCAAAAACGGCCGCTTTTGGTACTTTTGCCTACTACTTTGGATACGAAACATTTTGAGACCTGTTCTAACAACGTAAAAATACTTTGTCCTCTTTGTAACAAACGTGACGTTGGATTCTTTAGTATTTATTTTCTATGCTATGCCACGATTTTTTATTCAATGAGGGCGCCACTTGGCCCGTAGTAGACCCTTAAGAACACATTCATTGTGCGTACAGCTAGGGAGTGGAATTCCCTGCCGGAATCTGTGTTTCCTGATAGCTACAACCTGGGAATCTTTAAGTCAAGAGTGAACAGGTTACTTCTAGGTAAGCGTGCTTCATCTTCGACCACATCACCGCTTACCATCAGGTGAGATAGTGGTCAAACAAGTGCCTATCAACAGTAAAAAAAAGAAGACTCTCCCGTTATTATCTTGGTCAATATAAAAGTGTAGTTTTATTGATAACTATAAACACGCTCTAAAAATAAAACACTATCTTCAGTCCACCAACATATCCCAAATAAGAACTCTATCATCTTTTAGAATGTGCTTAATCGCTTTTAAAGATCATTGGACCCGTTAGGTCATCATTGCAAAATCATTCGGCCGTTATGGACAAGGTCATAGAACCCCTTTAAGTCCACATCAAAGACGATTAAAATTATGGAAAGGATAGTTCCTGATAGTACTACAGCAACATAATATTGAGGATACAAGCTTCTAAATACATCTTCAAAGAACCCTAAGTCACTTCAAAGTGTATTGGAGAGTAATCTAATAAGGTTTTTCGAGCCAGTGGGTTTCCAAATTATTTGCCTGATAATCTTCAAGGGATGTCCGGGTCTTATCGGGTGACTATAGATGTTTCTGTTACAGTTGGCCTTTCCAGTTTCTGTTCTGAGTTATGTTCGTTGAGTGACTTATGGCTGGCAGGTTTGGTTTTGATGTTGATTTCCGCAGTAATGGAATGTCTGCGCTACAGTTTTGAGTATTTAACTCCCTGTCAAGAATTTGGATATAACAATAGCCACGTCCCATGATCAAAGAAGGCAAGGTTATTCAAAGCATTGTGATTGTAATTTACAGTCATGGTTCTCTTCATTTAGGAGTAGTACCTACTCCGACAGCCACTAACATGGAGAACAGGGTTCTTCATGATATTCGAAGATCCTTATAATTCATTTTTAACCTACTGCAAAAAAGGAGGAGGTTATCAATTCGACTGCATGTTTTTTTAAATTTGATTTACTTCAGAACATTTTTCTGCGTTAACCGATTTTGATGATTCTTTTTTATTTGAAAGCTGGTGCTTCTCGTGGCCATGTGGTCTCATTTAAATTTGGTGAAGATCTGACGAACAACTTCGGAGATACGTAATTTAATCGAATTATTACTGTTTTTAAACTTCGCGCATTAGAAACAGAATAGAATTTAAAAAAATATATATAGATAAAAAACGATAGAGAGAAATAGATATAGATTGAATAGATTTTTTTTTGTACTGTTTTAGAAATGATGTGGTTATGGATCTTTTATGGTCTGCAATAAAGTTTTATTATTATTATGTCGTTTATTCATTTTCTATACATACATAAATTATAATTTTAAATATTTCATACAAATCATATAAAAAAAGAAAAAAAAACATTTAAAATTTAAAAAAAAATAGTAGTCCGCCGGTGTCGGGAGCAGGGTCCAGCTCCTAACCGGTGGTTAGGGCTCTAGAAACAGGAACCTCATCACAATGCGAGCCATATCGAGGAGTACTGCCTTCTATATCAGGCCCTCGATCCAACCAAGCAACGACAGCTTCGACAGGTGATCGTCGTTATTATTATTTAAAAATAAAATATTTAAATGGTTTGCTATCATTTTTCCGGTATTGCTGCATTCGCATATCTATTGTTTACACCACTTCATAAAATAACATTACACTGATATGCTCTTAACGGGTACACAGATTTGTACAGTTCACCCTGATCATCATCATCTGCCTAGCCTTTTCCCAACTATCTTGGGGTCGGCTTCCAGTCTAACCGGATTCAGCTGAATACCAGTATTTTACATGGAGCGGCTGCCTATCTGACCTCCACAACCCAGTTACTGGACTGAATTTAGAGATTGAGAGCCGGGACCAACGGCTTAACGTGCTTTCCGAGGCACGGAGGAGTCTCGGTATATAAAGATGGTCACCCATCCATGGACCAACCCCGGCAAGCGTAGCTTAACCTGATGGATCGACTCGTGCGGCTGTTATTACTTTATCCACGAGCTCCTTTCAAAGGTATTCATTGTATAGTGCGTCTACTTGATTAAATTATATTGTGTGTTTCCAATCAACAAAACATGATTGTCTACTATTTAGTTTACTGAACTTATCAATAATTCCAAGAGTTGCGTCATAATCAGTTAATAAACAAAAAGTGGCCAAGTGCGGGTCGAGTCACACTCAGTGTAGGGTTCCGTAGCCGCCCGTTATAACATGCGGACTTAAAAGGGTGCCTGCTTAGTGTTTATTGAGTTGACGGTTTTATGGACAGTAACATTTAAATTAAAAATTAAAAAAATGGTTTTATTTTAATACTTTACATTTTAAATTTAAAAAAAAATGGTAGTATTATATAACGAACTTTGAAGGGAAACTGTCACGGTTTTTTTTTTTTTTTTTTTTTTGTGGGGTGGGAAATCATCCAATGACTTCTCCCGCTCTGGGTGGAGCGCGAGGCCGTGTCATACTCTTACTGACTAAAACCCACCCCTGTTCCTTCCTGCCTCGAGTGCTGTTTCGAATTTATCCTGAACCCCCGGGCAGGCATCGGCCATAACGGGCCCCGTCTCTTTTGCTGACAACTCTTTGAGGCGCACGTGGAACACTACGCGCCGTCGACTCTCGGGCCTGGTGCTGATCGGACGGCGAGCTACCCATTACTCGCCGTCCGCAGGCCCGGGTCTACGGTGGCCGGAGATCGTCTCCGGCCACCGTAGACCCGGGCCTCCCTATCCTGAGGCGGCTGCTGCTGAGAGCGTGAGGGCGACTCCGTTGTTGATGCTCGCTCACGCGTCCCGCCTCCGCCTTCGCGAGCATTACTGCTTCGCAGAAGGAGGAGAAGGCTTCCCATTCCCTCTCGCTCCGTACCATGGCCTGAACCATGACAGAGCGCGAGAGGTCGCTGCCGCAATACGATACCCCTTGGTAAGACTGGTTGTCAGACTGTCGGGCTTCTGACTACCCGTAACGACTGTCAAAGATCCACGATTGACAGCCGGGACCAACGGCTTAACGTGCTTTCCGAGGCACGGAGGAGTCTCTGTGCTGCTATTATTACTTTAGCCACGAGCTATATACTATAATAATATACATTTGTACAGTTCACCCTGATATACCCTAATATATTTCTATACTAATATTAGATATAGGTAAAGTTTGTGAGGTTGTAGGAAGTAATCTCTGGATCTACTGAAACGATTTTGAAAATTCTTTTACCAATAGAAAGCCAAGTTATTTGTGTGGCTACAAATTTTTGAAATTGACGCGGTAGATGTCGCGGGCGAAGAGCTAGTTTTTGTATAAAATATTCAACTCGGTTGGTATATTAAATAAGAAACATTATGTAAGAGATAAAATAGATTTTTTAGGAGATAATCTCTGCTGATCCGATTACAACAAATTCTGGGGTTCTATAGACTAGTTAGTTATAATATGTAAAATAAACAGCTCGTCTTCGAATAAAATAAATACTGTAAAATACCTGTATTTTCTTTTTGGGTCATGCCCGCCACATTGTTATTGCCAATAATAATAATAATAAAGATAGATCGATTAGAGCGTCGCACAATGATTGTTGATTTAGCTGTCCCTCATGACGAGAACCTCGTGAAAGCTGAAAAAGATAAACAAACAAAGTATCTTGATCTGGCTCGCGAGGTTGTCGACATGTGAGAGGTAGATACAGCAGTCATTGTGCCGATAGTCGTGACGGCCAATGGTTTAATAGCCAAGAGCTTCGATGAACACCTAAGGAGGCTCTCGTTAGGCGGCTGGATCAAGGGCTTGATACAGAAGGCAGTACTCCTCGATACAGCTCGCATTGTGAGGAGGTTCCTGTCTCTGGAGCCATAACCACCGGTAGCTTAGACCCTGCTCCCAATACCGGCGGACTACTATTTTTTATATTTTTAAATGTTTTTTTTTTATGTTTTCTTTTAAAAATATTTAAAACTAAATTATATGTGAAAAATAAATAAACGAAATAATAATAATAAGACATTTATTTCAGACGTAGTCCATATACTGTTAGTAACACAAACAACCTTATAAGCTATTGTTAGTAGATACAATAAAAAAGACACAGAAATCACAAAGTGGCACCGCACAGGAATGTCAGTTTATGCCAAGCCCTGGACGCGACCACCCTCAGTGTGAAGTCTCATCCTGTGCCGCCACATCGGCGAGTCCCAGCGGTCCACGAACACACTCAGAAGGCTGTTCGAGCTGGCCCGCATGCGCCTCATAAGGGACACACAGCGCTTCCGCATGATAGCATGAAAACCATCCACGCTTTTCATCACAAACATTGTTGAAGCGCTGCAATGGCGCGGCAGCCCGAACAGCACCCTGAACGCGTTATTATATTGTACTCGCAGAGCACTGTATGTACGCTGCGTGTACTTAGTCCACAGGCTGCAGGTGTAAAACGATTGACAGAAGGCCTTAAATAATGTCACTTTGACTTGCTCGGTACACCGTGCAAACCTGCGGGCCAGCATGTTACAGCGCACAGACAGCGCCCTGCGCTCTCTCTCTCTCCAATGACTGCAACTCCTGAAAGCCAGAATCAACAGTGATGACCACTAGAAAACTAAGCTTGATCGATCTCGGCGAAACGATTAAACTGTTAGAGAACAACGGAGGAATAAGATTTAAGAAAAAAACATATTTTCCACTTCCCTCTTTATCAAGCAAGCAATTGGCCTAACTTGGTCCTGGTGTGCCTATTGACATAAATGGACTTTTACAACTAGGGTAAGCCCATTTGCCAAGCACCACGGATTACAAGATACCAATTAAATTAAAAATAAAAACCCCCGCTTAAAAGAATAGCGAATATTATATATACTAATACTTAAACGGCTGAACCGATTTTGCTAGAACATGTCTAGGAACTATCGCTAGAAAACCTGCTTTCAAATAAAAAAAAAACCGCATTCGAATCGGTTCACCCATTTAAGAGCTACGGTGCCACAGACAGGCAGACAGATACACACACATATAGCGGTCAAACTTATAACAACCCTCTTTTTGCGTCAAGGCTTAAAAACACGAATAGTTGAGCGGTTTGAAGTACTGCCATACAACTAATTTTCAACACAGATTTTCTTGCCATCTATTTAAATCATTATTCAAAAAATCTAGTCCACTCTCAATATGAACAAAACAACTAATAAACCACCTCGTATTCTGATAAAAGTCCTTCTCATTAAAGCTAAAGTTTCGTCTTTCACTTCATTAAAAATAATTGGTATCTTACAGTCATGTTTTTTTTTTCAGATCGCATTTCAGTATCGGAGATTATAAGCTTGGGATACAACGTGATGCTCTGTTGAAAGGTAAGCTGAACAGGGCTCGTTATTTCCATATTCAAATATAATTTGATTTTGTTGTTATTCGTAGTATCTCTCGTTTTGATTTGTAGAGCTTCTTTCATTGAAAACAAAATGCTTATTGGTGTTATTGATAGTGAATTATTGAAAACGCGACCAGCCTCAGCTTCTCACGGGCACAAATTGTACATTATTCCTCATGAATCACTCTGTCTATGGATGAACTACATGAAAATCCGTTCAGTAGTTTTTGAGTTTATCGCGAACAGACCGACAGACTTGCTTAGTTTTATAATATGTAGTGATTTTGTGACCGAAATTACTTCAAGGTTGAATTTGGTTTGGTACCCGTAAGCATAACAGAACGAATATTTTAAAAATAAACTGAAATTCAACTGTTTTCTAAAGCAAACTTGTTGCTTTGATCCAGTGAAATTACAAGAAAAATAAATTGCTTTGTTTTTCGTTATTGAACCTCACTTTGGTATACCTAGGCATCCACTTTAAATCATCTTTATTCTCGTGTCGTATCTCATTGTTTTTGTCTATTTTGGGTTTGTGCACTGTTGACAATAAATGTTTCTTTCTTTCGTTCTTTCTTACTTACTTACTTTTTTTCTTCCGTACCAAATGTTGTGGGTATATTGTTAAGTTTAATTTTAAGACAACACTGTTTATGTTTAGTATACTAACTGTTTGTTTTCCCAAATGTTATAAATTAAAAAAAAAGAGTGGCACTCCGGGAGTGCCGTCAGAAGTGAAAACTTGAACAAAAATGCCCAACGCGCCTAAAGAAGTTTTCACTTCAATCCGCTACGCGATCCGCTACAAGTGCTACGATGCTACGCGTTGCACTCGTAGCGGATCGCGTAGCGGTGTCGGATCGCGCGAGTTTAATAGTTATTTCCCATCTCAAAAATGCCCAACGCGCCTAAAGAAGTTTTCACTTCAAAAATACTTAAATATTAGTCGACATCTCACTAGTTACCCCCTTCCTAGCCATATAATTTTTCACAGTCCATCCATCGTTTCTGTGAGCTATCTATTGAGTTATTAAATTCATCAGAAACCTTTTACCCTGACAGGTTAGTGCTGTTCACTATTAATCTTAATTGAGCCGATAAGTGCGCAGTCATTCAAAAAAGACTGCACATTTTTAACGATTTGTCAAACTGTTTGTGTAATGAATTATGGGCCATGTAACTCAAAATTAATTATTTTGTCGTGATTTATGGATTCAGTAGTGTGATTTATTTTAATTTTCGACTGCCTCGTGGCCGCAAGTAGGCTGTTGATCGTGAGGCCCTTTTTTGTGGTGGTGGGAAATCATCCAATGATCGTCAACCAAATCCAATCGAATCGTCATCTAATGACAATCATCCAATGATCGTCATCCAATGATCGTCATCCTATGATCGTCATCCAATGATCGTCATCCAATGATCCTCATCCAATGATCGTCATCCAATGATAGTCATCCAATGATCGTGATCCAATGATCGTCATCCAATGATCGTCATCCAATGATCGTCATCCAATGATCGTCATCCAATGATCGTCATCCAATGATCCTCATCCAATGATCGTCATCCAATGATCGCCATCCAATGATCTTCATCCAATGATCGTGAGGTCCTGGGTTGATTTCCGGGTTCTGCAAACTATTGGGTTTTCCCAGTAGGAATTACTCTGTAGCAGTCCAGAGCTTGGAAGTTGGTACTGGGACTCCCACGAGCCACTGAAAGCACGTAAATACATTGGTCCGTTGTCTTTGCTTCTTTACTATATTTTTTTTTTAAATCTGTAAATAAGTATTGTCTGGCGGCTCTGGGATATTACTCTCTATCTATATTTTGCCCTGATACTGAAATCGTGTTTGCGTTTCTAAAAGAAACATTGGAGTGGGTGACTAATGTATCTACTTTTTGCAGATTCATTCGATGTCCACTACCGGTACAGAAGAAGCCTACAAATGATCATATCACAGCACTTCAGCGAGACAACCGTTATGCCTGGAGTAGATGTAAGTATGTATGTAGAGGAATTATAGTTTAGCGTAAGCATGAGCACAATCAGCCGGTCTCGTCAGTATGAGTGAGCATATATTAATCTACAACGCGGGCCCAGTGTTGCTTGGTAGATGTAACATGTCATAACACGCCTCCGAAGTTTTTGACATTAGATATATGCGCTTTGTCAAGATGTTTTCCTTTAGGGAGTTTCTCGGCAACCGTTGGCAGTACTCAAAAATAACGCCGTTGGGAATAGGCAGTTTTTTTTTTATTTGCTTTTTTTTAGTATTTAGTCCAAGAGCGAGCGAAGCGAGCTCGGGAACTTAGGAAAACCCTACACGGACCGATTGAGTTCGAAGGGGATGATGGGCGCTAGAGTGAGCGAGCAAAGCAAGCGTACGTTGCTTGCTTTGCTCGCTCTGCTTTCCTTACTTACGACCGTCGCACGTCGTCAGCACATTACCCTATTTCATCTGTTTCGTTAAATGTGAACTTAGGCGAGTGGTCGGATTAACTGATACGTACGCTTGTGATTGCAAAGTTCAAATCTAGCTAGCACACGTTTAGTTTTTGGTTTTTTTGTGACTTGTTTTGAAAGATTTTTATGCAAAGAACAGATTTTTTATTGTTTGTGGATTTTTGGAATATTTTAACTGCATATAAGATTTTTTTGCAAACTCCATTTCCCTCTTTTAAGTTTCCGATTATGCTGAACTTTTACGTACATGTGTAGTTTGGATGACAATGCATGGTTAGCTAATTGATGTCATTCTAAATCCAATATGGCGGACTAGTTATTTTGTATGTCCCATAATATGGGTATGAAATAAAAAGGTATGCTGAAAAGAACAAAATAAAGTGTATTTTTTAGGCTTTTTAAACAACAGAAAATTATTTACAGCAGGTAACTCCCCAAGGCTAAAAATAGTTGTTAAAAGGTGTGACTTTTACATGTCAGATTTACGTCAATATGCCACATTTACGTAAAAATCGGTAGTAATAATATAACTGTAAAAAATACTACCACATTTTGCCAATGCGAGGTTTCTGACAGTAAAATCCAATCACGCTTTCTCGGAACTTGGTTTCCATCCTTTTAGCTCACTGCAGTAGTGTTTTCCTTCGAATTCATGTGTGCATTTGAATTATTTGGGCACAGTACACATCTTCGGTGTTGTTATAATTATGAGAGTTGGTCCTAGGTATATTAAAATTAGCCTTTAATGATTTTTAACCGTCTTCAAAAAAGAGGAGGTTCTCAATTATTTTTTTTGTATGTTTTTTACGCGATTTTGTAATGATTTATTGTTTGGCAGGTCATACTTCTGAGGTGGTCCCATATAAATTTTATCGAAATTGATTGCACTTTTTGAAAAAATCAACATTAACAAAAATATCTATTCGCAAATGACGTTTTTGTTGTCTCCAATTATGTTCAAATTCCATGTTATTGCGGTTATCCATTCGAGCATAACTTTAATATTTAGTTTTAGTTCTGGGGCACAACTAAAATCTGAAAATGGCAGCTTATATAGGTTCAAGTTCTTCAAACTTAACAGACAGATGTGTTGCTGGGGAGTTTGTTGGCCACTCCTTCTTCACAGCTAAAACACTAGGAAGTGGTGACGGGCGGGCGTTTTTGGGGTACTTCTTTATGTAGAACTGAAATGAATTTCTAGCTTGAGTAAATGACTTTTGGTTTAGATTTTTGATTTTGTCTGTCCGTCGTCTGTCGCAAAATTTAGTTCCGAAGAATTTTCTAACTTCCCATTAACCTATGAACCTGAAATTTAGTGATAATGTTTGTTATTATTTATATTTTACCAACAAATATCAACATATTGATTTTCCTCCGTGTAAAATAATTTATCCCATACCCAGCTCGTAAAAGTATATAAATAGTTAAAATAAACATACATATATAATTAATATAAAATACCTACATATATATAAAAAATAATATATTTATATAAAGTTAGAGATAGGTGTTTTGAGCTTTTCGTTTAAATGCATACTGACTGGTGGCCGTCCTGATATTGAGGGGAAGCGCATTCCACAGAAGGATGGACACTATGTGAAAGAAAGAAAGAATGAATAAAATCAGAAGTATGAGAAGGACAAAGCATTAAGAGATTGTTATCAAAACGCAGATTCCTGGCGTGTGTAGAGCAAAGATATTGCAATATGAGATAAGAAGTAATAAGGAATAGAAAGTAATAGGAAACTATTGTGATTGACCGGAACTGCACAACACCTAGAACAGGCCCTGTTCGCCGCGTCCACGTCTCACTGTGTCAGGTCACCTACTCTGTACGGCTTTGGCCCACAGTTCGTTGAGCAGATGCGGCAGATATGTAATACCCTGTCCTATATTGCTGATATGAATCACCACTGTGATCGAAATTTTAAATTATATTAACTTTAAACTGGCCACGAATATTAAAATTAGGAAAAAACGTCGTCGTTTAGTTAAGAAACTATCTTGGGTAATGATTTCCAATCAACAAAAACTTCAAAACGTTACTTTTATGACTAAAACTAACAAAGTCAATAAAAGTTACTCCACTCCAATATACGTCAAATATTTGCCTAATCAATTTAAGTACCTATTACTTATTTTCTCCACCCACGGATTTTATCTTGTAAATAGGGCTGCCAGACGTCCGCACAAAAGCGCACTTGGGCTTTTTGAGCAGAGCTCGAAAACGTTATTTATAAAATAACTTCTAAAAGTTTTTTGTACCACATTTTTAACATTTTCAACAAGTTCGGAACGAAAACGAAGTGAGAACGTTTCCAAAAACCAGTTTATTCCGCAGGGCGCAGCCGTGCACAGCGTGCGGTGACAACTGAATTAAATTCGTAATAATCGTATAGTACCGAACAATAAAAAAAAAACCGTAAAGAGCATTTAATTTAATTAACCGTTACCGATAACGAAACCGTTTTTATAACGTTCCGTTCGAATGTAACCGAAACAAATCTTTCGTAGTTTCTTAGGTAAATAAGACGAAACCATTTAAAAAACCGATTAAATGCAAGTTTGACTCGCACATGAAGGGTTCCTTATGATTTTATTTGTTGTTATAGCGGCAACGGAAATACACATTCTGTGAAAATTTCAACTGTCTACCTATCATGGATCATGAAATACAGCCTGCTGACAGACGGACGAACGGACGGACTGACGGACGTACGAACGGACGAACAGACGGACGGACGGACGGACGGGCGGACGGACAGACGGACAGTAGAGGCTTAATAATAGGGTACCGTTGGTTACCCCTCGGGTACGAAACCCTAAAAATGACGACTTCGGTTAGAGGTTAACCTTCATTGTGTCCCACGGCTGGGCAGAGACCCCTTTCTCCTTCCAAACCTTGCCTTTGATGATCTCTGACCAAGTTTGCCCTTTCAGAAACTGGCAGCCCTATTTTTGTAGTAGGCCCAAGGGAGCTATGAGCTTGTCCGAGAAAAATTAGCATGTCTTCTCGTCCCTTACAAAATTTAATTATGTTGCTTTGAGTTCAGACGTGATTGGGCAATGTGCTACAGGGATTCAGGATTTTTGGGACCTTTTAATTGGAGCTCAAATTGTTTTATAAGTACTCATAAAAGGTATTTTTCATCTTAGATATTTATTTATTAAAATGGCTGGTCCGAATTTACAGATTGGTCAATGAATTCTTCATTCAAAGGTCATCTGCCTTGCCTTTTCCCAACTATCTTGGGGTCAGCTTCCAGTCTAACCGGATGCAGCTGAATACCAGTATTTTACATAGAGCGACTGCCTATCTGACCTCCACAACCCAATTACTGGGTAATACGATACCCCTTGGTAAGACTGGTTGTCAGACTTTCGGGCTTCTGACGACCCGTAACGACTGTCAAAGATCCACGATTGAGAGCTGGGACCAATGGCTTAACGTGCTTTCCGAGGCACGGAAGAGTCTCGGTATGTAAAGATGGTCACCCATCCATGGACCAACCCCGGCAAGCGTAGCTTAACCTGATGGATCGACTCGTGCGGCTGTTATTACTTTAGCCACGAGCTCCTTTCAAAGGTATTCATTGTATAGTGCGTCTACTTGATTAAATTATATTGTGTTTTTCCAATCAACAAAACATGATTGTCTACTATTTAGTTTACTGAACTTTTCAATAATTCCAAGAGTTGCGTCATAATCAGTTAATAAACAAAAAGTGGCCAAGTGCGGGTCGAGTCACACTCAGTGTAGGGTTCCGTAGCCGCCCGTTATAACATGCGGACTTAAAAGGGTGCCTGCTTAGTGTTTATTGAGTTGACGGTTTTATGGACAGTAACATTTAAATTAAAAATGAAAAAAAAGGTTTTATTTTACCAATACTTTACATTTTAAATTTAAAAAAAAATGGTAGTATTATATAACGAACTTTGAAGGGAAACTGTCACGGTTAAGTTAGCTCAGTTAGTTTAAGAGTAATAGTCGTCCTACTTATAAAATGTACCAACTTGGAAATATTTCGTACAAAACACAAAATCCTTAAAAAAATACTTTTTTTTTTATATCTCCATCCCGGTTCTGATCAATCCATCACGATTTTTTTCATGTTTCACAAGCCAATACTTTAGCTTTTAGTGGGGGAGGGGACGTTCGACTCGATATCACTTTAAAGTTTAATATTTCGAAAACGTATCACTGAATCTAAAAATAGTCTCCACAACCCAATAATTTTCAAAGACCTATCCAACGATATCCCGCACTATGGAATAGGCGAGAAAACAAAAGTCATCCCCACTTTATTCATTATGTAGGTACGAGAGCCATCATAAAAAAATCTTTTACAAAATTTTATTCATTCGTTTACTTGGTGTGAAAAGAACCCATGTACCCATGCATTCTTGCAGCTTTCTAGTACTGACAGTCTCTAGGTTATGCCTCGGATGGACAGACGGACAGACTGAAACAATAAGGGTTCCTTGTCCTTGTTAGGACTGCGGAACCCTAAAAAACATCGTTACTGCTTATCCTCTAGGCGTTACATTAAGTAGTGAAAATATTCTATTTCCCGACGCCAAGTCGGTCTTGGTAGTGTGTAGATTCACGTGCAGATTGTTTCTATGTGCGTATGATAAAGCTCACTTGTAAAATAAAAATTATGAAGTGGCTATTAGCTCAGGACTCAGGACTATGCACGGACTGAAGCTCTCCTGACTCACTTACTTTAAATCCTTTGGAAATACTCACCCAGGCATATGACATATCACATCCCTTTAACACACATAATATATACACATACATACAAACTACATTACATTACACTCTACACAAACCTAGTATTGTAATTTTGCAGGTTTCCTCTACATGTGTAAGTTAAGGTCCCCTGCGTCGCCACCAACAATAGGTTTATAATTGTGTCTGCTAATGAGTGCACTTGTAACTTGTCATTAACTTTAAAATAACTAGATCCCACGACACAGGGTATCCTAGTGTGAGATCTAGGGTTACTTTATTGCACTTTGTCTTTACTTATTTCTTTATTTTATTTTGTTATCTTTGTTGTGCTTAAGATATAAAAAAACGTGTCTTACTTTACTTTATATAATTCTGAACAAGTTAAAGCAAAGCAAACTATAATAATACAGAGAAATTATTCTAGCAAACAATATAAACCCAGGTCTTTCAATTGAAGTGCCATTTTAAATTCAACATTGTATTATATTCAGAACCGTTCTTTGTTTCCCGATTTCAATTTTATACTATAACCCTTGCCTTTGAACTCTCCACCTTGTGTCTGGAAAGCTAAAGTTTATTCGTGTTTGCAGGTCAGTCTACAATGTACTCTGAATGGACCACATCCTGGGAGGTTCGCGTGGGAAAGAGATGGCATTGTTATATCGTCTAATACTGATTCTAGGTGAGTTTATTTTAATGTGATTTTTAATACCACCTGTAATATAAGTAGGTTATTATCCCACTTTAAGTAAGTCCTGACTGACTGATATATCAACGCACAGCCTGAACCGCTGGTCCTAGAGAAAGAAAAGGAGATTGTTCTGCATCCATACATCTTTCGCCCCAGATCCAACAGCGAAGGAAATTTACTTTGCGTTTTCTAAATTACAAGTTTAAACCCATTAAGACAAAGTTTAATGACGGACACTTTCTAGAAAGTATTTATTCAAAGAGAAAACAAAGATTTTGAGGTTATTTTTAGTAAGAATTAATTCCTTCAATACTTAGAATCATGCTAGTAAATACCTGTCACTAAATTTATTTATTATCACAGCCAGGTAACACGTTAATAAAAGCAATCAGAGTCCGTAAAAATAGCAAGATCGTCGAATAAATTTCAAAAATAACAAAATGAAATCACTACATAGTGCAGTCACGAAGAAATGCGAGCGAGTGACAGGTGACAGTTGAGATGATTAACATTTGACATGACAAGGATTAGGGATATACGAGTACATTAAATCTGTATCAATATATTTTAAACAAAATCCATACCGTTCTGTACCCGTGCGTGCTATTCTATTTGAAATATTACAATGCATCTCACCTAAGGCGTGTTTGCCGTACCTCGTATTCGGTTCGTATTCGTGAAAATACGATTCGAAATAGCCTTCATAATAATTTTATGGTTGTTTGTGCACTGCTTCGTGTTTTTATATTCGAGAAATTCTCACATCGTGTAAAATCAGTATAATAAGAGACTGATTTCGATATCTTCATTGTTTTTTTTCCTCCTAGCGTTGGAAAAACTTTAGATTACAGTAACAAATACAAGCGTGATATTTTTGTTTGTTATCAAATAAATCCTTTTTTATATTCCTTTTAAGTCGAATAACAATTGCGAGTTATTCGACTATTTCTGTGGTGGTAGCCATAAGGAATGGTGATTAATCGGTATTCGACTATTCGCTATAACAACTATTCGCGGCATCTCTAATTAATAGAGGGTTCTGCCCATTGTCATGGTGTGTGGATCGATGGGCCTAAGTCTCTTTCAAACCAGGAAAGGAACAAACTTTGATCACCAAGGTAAAAAAATGAAACAGAAAACATATTTCATTCGATTCGGACACAATAGGCATTAGACAAAGTCACATTTGCGATCGCTTGAGATCTAAAACACGATCACGTGATTACATTCATTTGGATTTACATTGTTTTGTTATCGTTTCGCTATCGTTAATGTAAATGTGATTTTGTCTAGACCCCCAGAACAGCAATAAAATTCAAAATTCAAATTAAAAAAATCATCTAGTTTAATCCATTTCGTTTCGTTCATTTTCATATTTCAAATAAAATTAAAATTTTAATCACAATTACTAAATATGTAAAAATTATTAATTAAACAATAACAAAACAACATTTATTATTTAATAATCACAAAGATTTAGAAAATAATAGTAGTCTAAAGGATAAAATGAGGACTCGTCGTAGGTTTTTTGAAAATTTGAAAAAGAAATCTTGCATGGACTTCCGTGACCACAGGAACCGTGCATATCTTCGGCAAGAAAACTAGCATATGCTCACTCTAGCCAGACTCAGCGATTCAACGAAATCAGACTTCCGAAGATTACTAAGACAATCATAAACAAATAAATAATTTTACCTCTATATACTAGATCATAATACATAAACAAAAAAAAAAATTATAAAAGAATAAAAATAAAATAAATGATTTAATTTATTTCTGGCTATAGACAACCCATACAAGTTTATAGTTAGTTATAGTGTACAGTATTCTTAAGGCGCAGTTATACGACTTTTAATGGTTTTTAATTTAACATCACGTCTAAACGACTAGTTCTATTTCTTTGAAAAAAATATATGTTATTTTAGACAATTTTTGTCATAATTTGATCTGAGAATATTTGATGTTATGTTTTTATAACATAGTGTAATTAATTTGTAAAGTCATAACTTTACAAATTAATTACACTATGTTATTACAATATGCTCTAACGCGGATAAAAAATTGAGAATCACGCAAAAACTATAAAGCGTATTTTTATGAAACCTTCACCATTTTAATGATCATTTAATTATTTATAATTTAGTCACAGTGTTTTATTTTAATACCTGTTGTTTTGTGTGTAATAAATTAATAATGCGTCTAATTTCGGACAGCGCTCCTTGTTGAGTTAGTCCTATTACTGGGTGAACGTACGATGCGTTACATGAGCTCAGCACAGAACACGTAAGCTAACCACTCAAGGTCATTGGCAGTTAATAGTGCCTTAAATAAACAACGACTTGATGGCTCAGATTTACTAAGCGAAAGATCTCACATTAGCACAGTATAAAAGTAAAACCAATATTATGCAGCAAAATAGTAACTCTATTTCACTAGCACTATCGAATAGTCAAATCACTTCAGAAATAAACGTAAAATCGATATTCTCGAAGGTTCTTAAGTAAATCTGGAAGAGTCTAGCGCTCAGTAATGGATTCAATTCCAGGAATGTGCACTATAAAATGACAGCCATTTAAAAACTACGGTGCAGAGCTGAGGTGAATGACTGGCTACGTACGTTTATCTTATGGGAACGTTTTGTTTTGAATTAGGTTTATCCCGTCAAGCCCCTCATTGGCAGGCACAATTAAAAACCTACTGTGTGGCCTGACGGATTAAATACCTTAATCAGGCAGGCCCCTCGCGCTATTATTAAAATGTAAAAGTATTATGTTTTGTTAATTCTTTGTAGTTGGTTTATTTATTGACCTTACACATTACATAACATAGATCAGCTTTATGTACCCACTGCTCGGACTCAGGCTTTCTCTCTAGGAGAAGTAAAGGGCTCTAATCAACCACGCGGGCCCAGCGCGTCTATGGATTTTTTGGTATACGACATTTCGATTTCCTCACGATGTTTTCCTTCACTGTTATGAGAGCAATGGCCAATCAATCTGCCTAGCCTTTTCCAACTACCTTTTTTTTTTTTGGGGTTGGGAAATCATTCAATGACATCGCCCGCTCTGAGTGGAGTGGGAGGGTGTGTCAGACTCTTACTGACTAAAACCCACCCCTGTTCCTTCTCTGCCCTGAGTTCCCAGGGGCGCGGTAACTCTGATTCGAATTTATCCACAACCCCTTTTTTTGTGGGGTGGAATATCATCCAATGACATTGCCCGCTCTGGGTGGAGCGGGAGGGCGTGTCAGACTCTTACTGACTAAAACCCACCCCTGTTCCTTCCCTGCCTGAGTGACCAGGGGTGCGGTAACTCATGATAAGAATTTATCCGCTACCCATACATGCAGGCACCGGGCACGATGGGCCCCGTCAGTGGTGGCTGACAATCTGCACCTCTTTGAGGTGCGCGTGGAACACTACGCGCCGTCGACTCACGGGCCAGGTGATGATCGGACGGCGAGCTACCCACTACTCGCCGTACGCAGGCCCGAGTCTACGGTGACCGGAGATCGTCTCGCGACGTCCTACGCCCAGTGCCCTGTCCTGCGATGGTAGCGAACGGGGGCGTGAGGGCCACTCCGTTGAGCAACCACATTCCCTGGGCAGGTTCCCAACTATATTTGGGTCGGCTTCCAATCCAACCGGATGCAGCTGAACACCAATATTTTACATGGAGCGACTGCCTATCTAACCCTATCTAACCTCCACAACCCAGTTACTGTGTAACACGATACCTCTTGGTAAGACTGGTTGTCAGACTTTCGGTCTTCTGACGACCCGTAACAACTGACAAAGATCCACGATTGACAGCCGGGACCAACGGCTTAACGTGCTTTCTGAGGCACGGAGGAGTCTCGGTATGAAAAGATGGTCACCCATCCATGGACCACCCCTGGCAAGCGTAGCTTAATCTGATGGATCGACCCGTGCGGCTGTTATTACTTTAGCCACGAGTTTTGAGAGCAATGGTGATGACATAAACGACACAAAGTAAAGCGCCTGTCTGGGATTGAACCTAATGCCTAGAACTCGTAAGTCGGGGCCACTGCTCTCAAAACGGTGAAATGAAAAGGGAGGATCCTCCAACCAGACGAGTGTTGTGATGTGTCTGGCCCGCGCAACTGCCCAATGGTTGAATTCGGACTGTTGTATACCTATCAGAATTCAAAAGACCAAAGAGTATAATTGCTGACTCACGTACCTATATAAATACGTTCGGAAACATACACTTGTTAATTACTTCGCAAACATTATCTGCATCCGCAAATATGGATTAATTAAACATACTGGGACAATGAATATTTAATTTTATAAAAATCTACGTAAAAATATTTTCTTGAATAAAAGGTAGGTTTTTACGGGACTGATTTTAAAATCTGAAACGGTTAAATGGTTTTCAGTTACTATTTCGTATTAATTATTAATCAACTGGTTTTTCTGCTTCTCGGTTTCATTAACGGTGAATAAATAGGATCATAACAAGGTTTTTTATCCAAAAGTTAAAATAACCCGAAATCGTTTATGTAGTTCTGAAAATGACTCAATCTGCCATTCTGCCTAGCTTTTCCCAACTATCTTGGGGCGGCTTCTAGTCTAACCAGAGCGACTGCCTATCTGACCTCCACAACCCAGTAACTGGGTAACACGATACCACTTGGTAAGACTGGTTGTCAAACTTTCGGGCTTCTGACGACCCGTTTTTTTGGGGGTTGCTCAACTCTTTCGAATTTATCCTCAACCCCCGGGCAGGCATTGGCCGTGGCAGGCCCCGTCCTTTTGCTGACAACTCTTTGAGGCGCGCGTGGAACACTACGCGCCGTCGACTCTCGAGCCTGGTGCTGATCGGACGGCGAGTTACCCACTACTCGCCGTCCGCAGGCCCGGGTCTACGGTGGCCGGAGATCGTCTCGCATCCCCTGGCGTCTCCTGCGGCGGCTGCTGCTGAGGGCGCTAGGGCGACTCTGCCGTTGTTGAGTCTCCCTAACGTGTGCCCAGCGCTGGGTTGCGACAGTCGCTCTCTCCATGTCACCATGAGATCCTGCCGGAGCTCTGTCCGCCGAGCCGCGAGTTATCGCGGCAGCGGAGTTTCGCCCCGGCGTTTTGCCTCCTCGCGCCACTCATACAGGTGCGCGAGGATTTTTGCCTCCAGACCCCACGGTGACAGTCCAGCAAGGAGGCTCGCAGCCTCACGGGAGACCATGCGGTATCCCCGGATCATGCGGATCGCCATGACCCTCTGGGATCGCCATGACCCTCTGGTTCTGACGACCCGTAACGACTGTCAAAGATCCACGATTGACAGCTGGGACCAACGGCTCAACGTGCATACCGAGGCACGGAAGAGTCTCAGTATGTAAAGATGGTCACTCATCCATGGACCAACCCCAGCAAGCGTAGCTTAACCTAATGGATCGACCTGTAGGGCTGTTATTACTTTAGCCACGAGCGCCTCTGTCTCTCAGTCTTGAAAATTACTGATAGTCAACAGTTAGTTGGCATGGCATGCGTATTGATGGCAATCAAAGTATTTTGATCCTTCTCTCAATAAAAAAGGGACTTTACTCTGCAGTAATGACGTTTACAAAAATGTATTTTAACTGCCATAGGATCCTGATTTTAATGCGCAGGTTGGGCGGCATTAAGAACTGTATTTTCCAATATAATATAATATATTATGTATACCAGTTTCTGCCAGCGGTTTCGCCCGCGTGGATTTAGTACTTCCCCTGTTATAAACTTTCAACCCCTTTTTCACCCCCTTAAGAGTTGAATTTCGAAAAAACCCTTTCTTTGTGGATACCTACTCTTCACAAAGAACACACCCTCCACATTTCATATCTCAAGGACCAGCGGTTTAGGCTGTGCGTTGATATATCAGTCAGTCAGTCACGACTTAGAATTTTATATAGGAATACCTACAGATGTATTTCTCTTCTTCCGATGTTGCTCTATTAACAGCAAATGACCCTCCATAAAATTAAAATTTATAAAAATGACGAATTTGATGTACCATACCATAATCAGCCTTTTAATATTCCCACTGCTGGGACATTGGCCTCCTCTCTGTTAGAGGGTGTGGGCTGTAATCCACTACGCGGGCCCAACGCGGGTTGGTGGATGTCACATGCCTTCGATTTTTTTGATCTGTGACATCCCGGTTTCATAACGATTTTTTTTTATTGTTGATAGGCACGCGTTTGACCACTATCTCACCTGATGGTAAGCGATGATGTGGTCGAAGATGGAGCACGCTTGCCTAGAAGCAACCTATTCAATCTTGGCTTAAAGACTACCAGGTAGCTATCAGGAAACACAGACTCCGATAGGGAATTCCACTCCCTAGCTGTACGCACAATGAATGTTTTCTCAAAACGCTTTGTGCGTATGGATGGGATGTCCACCATGAACCGGTGGCACTTCGCCGTACGTCTTGTGGTCCGTTGATGAAACGGGCATGGTGGAATCAAATTATGGAATTCCGTCGCCCACTCCCCAAAATGTAACCGATATAAAACCGACAGGCTAGCAACTCGGCGTCTATGTTCAAGACTTTAGAGTTTCGACTCAACGAGCCTATCATTGCCGATGATCCTCTTGGCTCGTTTCTCAATTGACTCAAGGGCATCAAGCTGGTATCTGGCAGATTCGTCCCAAAGATGAGAGCAGTACTCCATACAAGATCGAACTTGCGCTTGATAGAGTTGGAGCAGCTGTTCCGGCGTGAAGTACCGTCTCACCTTTGCGAGGATCCCCATCTTTTTGACAGCCACTTGAGCCTTTGAATAATAATAATAATATTCGACAACTATCACACAACGCCATCTAGTCCCAAGTTAAGCAGAGCTTGTGTTATGGGTACTAGACAACTGATAAACATACTTATATATTTCTAAATACATACATATTATAGATAAATTATTGAATTATTATTATTAATTATTTATTTATTGAATCTATGAACGATGTTGTACTTCACCGTTTTGAGAGCAGTGGTGATGAAATAAATTACACAAAAAACCCAAGACCTACATACAACTCATAAGTCGGGGCTGGCTCAAATTCGCTGCTCTGTTATGTGTCATGTGACTTGCATATCCAACTTATAAACCTCTGTTTAATATACGCATGATGTTGATGTTTCTTTTCTAAAATATAGTTCTCTTTCAGATACACAATCGGTCAGACCATGGCTCCAGACAGCGGGGTGATCACTCAGCTCAACATATCACATTTGAGGGTGGACGATGGCGGTCTATTCTCATGTGTGGCCCACCACGGTGATAGCGTGGTTGTACACCATGATCGGCTTAATGTTTATGGTAAGTACAACAATAATTTATTCAGCATTCGCCTCAAGAGGTTCGCCACAATGAAAAAATAATAATACGTAGGGCAGATAAGCTAGCTCTAAAAGGAAATGATATTCCATAAATCATCTTATGACTTCTTCCGCTCTAGGGTGGAGCGGAAGGGCGTGCCAGACTCTTACTGACTAAAACCCACCCCTGTTCCTCCCTGCCCTACGTGTCTGGGCACGTAGGGCAGGGAGGAACAGGGGTGGGTCCCCTGGGTGGGTCCCCTGGGTGGGTCCCCTGGGGGCGAGGTAACTCTTTCGAATTTATCGCCGTCGACTCTCGTGTATGTACGGGTACGTTCAAAGTACTTTGAACGTACCCGTACCTGTTATTTTTGATCGACAAATCGGAACATATGTTATTTCTGGCGCCCCTCATTTTTTTATTTATTTATTACTTTACTCGCTGCGCCCCGCGGCTGCACCCGCATAGATCGGGATAAATAGCCTATGTATTAATCCAGTGTATAACCTATCCACGACGGGGGATGCAGTGGCCCCGGGTGGGGTCGTCTTGGCGGTGTCTCTATACATCGCCAATGCGTTCAACATCCTGCCCTGGAGTTGCATAGTGGAGGCACGCCGGTATCACCGGGTGCCGCCCTCCGTCATGTGGTCGAGGTCTATCTGATGGACAGGGCCGTCATCTACCCGTCTGTCCGTCCCCATCTGCTACGCTGACGATACGCTGTTCTGGGGCAGGGGAGGTCGCACCAGGTGGCGGCCGACTTAATGACTCGCGGGGTTGCGACAGTCGTGGAGAGAATCCGGTAACTGGGACTCGAGGTGGCGTTGCACAAGTCCGAGGCCATGTGTTTTAATGGTTCTCGGAACGCGCCACCGTCGGCAACGCTAGGAGGGGTTGACATCGGCGTCGAGGGACGATGATGTACCTGGGACTTGTCCTCGACAGCCGGTGGAACTATATGGAGCATTTCCGACGTTGGGCTTCCAGACTGGAGCGGGCCGGGGCTGCTTTGAAACGGCTCCTGCCCAATCTGAGGGGGCCAAACGCCTCCTGCCATAGGCTCTACGCGGAGGTCGTGCGGTGCATGGCCCTTTACGGGGCACCGGTGTGAGCGCGCTCCTTGAGGCGTCCGGCCATCCGGCTGATCCGGGGATACCGCACAGTCTCAGAGACTGCGCGCTGCGCATTGGAGGGCGCTATGGGATCTGGAGGCCAAGGCCTTCGCGCTCTTCTGGGAGTGGCACGAGGAGGCGAAACACTTGGGCGAAACTCCGCTACCGCAACACCTCGCGGTTCGGCGGACAAAGCTCCGGCAGGATCTCATGGCGACATGGAGACAGCGACTGTCGCAATCCAGCGCTAGGCACGCCACCATTGCGGTGGTAGTGCCCTTCTTTGAGGAGTGGCTGGAGAGGCATCACGGCGTCCTCACTTTCCGCCTGACGCAGGTCCTCACCGGATACGGTTGTTTCAGGAGGTTTCTGTGTCGGATAAGGCAGGAGGAAACGCCCGGGTGTCACCACTGCGTGGATCGCCCAGAGCACACGGCGGGGCATACGGTGGAGATCTGTTCGGCTTGGGCGGAGCATCACCGTGTCCTCAAGGAGGCGATCGGTGGCAGCGACCTCTCGAGCCCGGGCCTGGTCCAGGCCATGGTACGGAGCGCGAGGGAATGGAAAGCCGTCGCCTCCTTCTGCGAAGCAGTAATGGTCGCGAAGGAGTGGGCGGAACGGGTGAGGGAAGCTTAAGTGGCCCTCACGCCCCCAGCCACAGCCGCCACAGGAGACGCCCTGGGCGTAGGACGTCGCGAGACAATCTCCGGCCACCGTAGACCCGGGCCTGTGGCCGGCGAGTAGTGGGTAGCTCGCCGTCTGATCAGCACCAGGCCTGTGAGTCGACGGTGCGTGATGTTCCACGCGTGCCTCAAAGAGATGTTTGTCAGCCACCACTGACGGGGCCCATCATGGCCGGTGATTGCATGCCTAGGGGTGGCGGATAAATTCGTAACAGAGTTACCGCTCCCCTGGGCACTCGGCAATCCCTATCGGTCCAGCCGTTTGAGCGTGAAGAAGTAACCAACATACAATAACACACACATTCACAAACTTTCACTTTTATAATATTAGTGTTATTCTAGCGAAACTTGATACTATACCTTGTTTTTGGAATTCTTACCTCACTTTAAACCTCTCTGGTGATCACCATCTGCACATGAAAGTTTCTCGCTTTATGGGACGTACCTACTTCAGCAATAAAATGTATTCTAAGTCCTAATTCAGGTCAATTTCAAGATTCAACCAAAGCCTTTCAGCGCTTGTGGCAAGATTGATTAACAAACATAGTTAGTTGGAAATGTAGATGGTTAGTTTTCTTAGTACGAAATACGATGTTTAGCTCTGTTTCACCCCATGATATTATTATGTCTGGGGCGTGGGCTTCGAGTGTGTATTTCTTGTTTTTTAGTTGTAGGCGTGGGCTCCGAGTGTGTATGAAAAGAAACACTGGGTCGCAATACTTGATATTTTATATTACAATTTAATCTATTTAATAAGAATAATGATAATGAAATAATGAACAATAATGTGTATGTGTGTGTGTGTGTGTTTATGTAATAATGTTTGTAAGTTCTTATTTCCAATGACAACTCACAAACGATTTCTCCACTGCCTTTTGACCATACTATAATACTAATATAGACTCGAATGGGTCCGATTAGCTCTTGTTTTACTATTCTATTCTTTTGTTTCGCTCTCACACAATGCGAAAGCAAGTTAATTAGTATATTTAGCAATGAGAGTGGTGGTTTTGTTTCATTAGCAATGCTAATATTGTAATTACTATACATTCCAGCGTTTTTCCTCGGACTAACGAACTTACCAATGGGTAATGCTACATTTGTAAAAGATGGTTTGAATGACAATGTTAGTCAAATAATGTAGGTTTAGGTTACAGTAACAATTGAAATGTCTGAAGGGTAGTTAAAGAAGCAGTTATGTGCCAACGACCTTGGGTAGTTAGCTTGCGTATTCTGTGCTGAGCTCACGCAACGCGTCGTACGTCCACCCAGTAATAGGACTCGCCCATCAAGGAGCGCTTTCCCAAAATAGAAGCATTATTCATTTATTATACATAAAACAACAATTATTATACTAAAACACGTATACTAAAAGATAAATAATTAAATTATCTTTAAAATGGTGAAGTTTTCATGTAAATATGCTGTATATATTTTGCGTGATTCTCAATTTTTATCCGCTTTAGACATAACTTTACAAATTTATTGCACTATGTCATAAATTAATAATTTCATATATTCACATATAAAATTACGATAAAAAATATTTAGAGTAGCATATACACGTAGACTTTTTTGAAAGTCTGACAACCAGTATTACCAAGGGGTATCATATTACCCAGTAACTGGGTTGTCGAGGTCAGATAGGCAGTCTCTCCATGTAAAATACTGGTATTCAGCTGCATCCGGATAGACTGGAAGCCGACCCCAAGATAGTTTGGCAAAGGCTAGGCAGATTGATACGTCTTGACTCTCGTCTCATCCAACACATTCTGCTGTTTGTAGGACAAAATCTACTTCAAGTGATTATTTAGTACTTTACCACCCACATTTACGCTTCTTCCGGTGAGACAATTTTGAATTCAGAACCTGTTAATCAGTGTTTACACTAATCTCATGGTTATTTATAAATAAATCTCTAAATGTTAAAGGCAAAAAATTCAAACAGGTGTCGAGACATTTAGTTCCAAACATGACCTAGCGCCTATGTTTCTGGAAGGAATTATAAAGAGAGTTATCTAGGAGTATAGATCACCCACTTTTCGCCAGTTATGTTAAAGTCCCATGTAATAGGAGCGAGCGAATCGCCATCAAATCTGGGCACAAATCCAAACTCAGGACTGCCACTGACAAATTTTTGATGGATAAACCCTGTAACACTAAGTGTAAACCAGAAATTGGACCTAGAACCACGTGATTTGCCAGGATAGCGGGAGTTGCCGTAGTAGTTTGCAGTAGTGTTCTGAAAAGTCACCGCGGCCCTGGAACGCAAATAATCAACTGAAGGGAGACGGATGGTTTTAGTCAGTAAGAGTCTGACACACCGCTCCAGAGCGGGAGGAAAATCATCCGATGATTTAAAAAAATGAAAAAAAAAGGACCACATGGTCTATGGTAGCGCTGTCGTGCACTAGTAAAACCGGGCAGTTTTAAGTATTTTGTTATATAGCAATTAATTCTATCTTTTTCCATCAACAGTCATACAATAGAAACAGCAAAAAGTGTAGATACATGCACACAGAAACGAAGTCCCCCCCCTCCCCACACAAGGAATTACTCTTGAATCGTGGGCGCATTCACAAACATTTAAATTCACATACACAAACACCCAAAATCGAACCCGCTACTTGCAACGCAGCAGCTGATCGCTCAACAATTGCGCCAATCCAAACTAATAAACTTTCAAAACTTCTTTAACGCTTAAAACTAATGATAAAACCACTAATCCAATAGCCAAAATAAACATACCTAAACTAATATTATCTAGGAAACCGAACTGGCTACAGTTTACGCTCAAATTCCTAGGAAACCAAGCAAGTCCAAAGTTGTCTTCGCCGATTCGGGATTTCGTGCCCCAGTTGACAATTTCACGCTCCAACTGGTCTTGTACAGGCTTCTAGGAAATGTTGTTTCGAGAGAAACATGTTGGGATGATGGAGTGCAGTTTTGGTATCAAAGCCAGCACGTTCTGAGTATTTTGATCTGACTAGGGATAGTCAGTAAATTAAATGATACTACTTGTAAATTAATACATCCGTTCTAATAATGGAGTAGACGTGCGATGCGCTACCATAGTGGATATCCACACTCACGCACAAAACGTTTTGGGAACATATAGAAAAAAAAAAGAAAAGAAAAATAATTTATTCCCTGCCAGAGTCTGCGTTTCCTGAAAGCTATCACCTGGGGGTCTTTTTAAGTCAAGAGTGAATAGGTTACTTCTAGTCAAGCCTGCTCTATCGTCCGACCTCATCATCGCTTACCATCAGGTGAAATAGTGGCAGACACTAAGCGCGTGGGCCAATTTTGATAATTCTTACGTCAATTGATTCGTTTTAACCTTGTGAGTGCTATAGACATGACAGTAATCAAAATACAATATGGCGACAACCAGACACCATATTGTAAAAAAGAAATAACAAAAGACGACGAACTATACGTATTATGTGGGGTACCTAAATAAAGGGTTCAAGAAGGCGATTCCAAAAATATAACTCACTAAAATGTAGAAAATAAATAAAATCATTGAATATTTTCAAAAAAACTCGGCTGTAAAATATAAATAAAAAATGCCAAAAAAGTCACTTTTCAAGCAGTTAACTGCAGTTGGTGGCATGAAAAGTGCTTGAAAAGTGACTTGTTTGGAACCTTTTAGTTATTTTTTACAGTCGGGTTTTTTGAAAATATTCAATGTTTTTTATTTCGTGATGGACCAGCTCTTGACCTCGCCTGACGGAAAGCGATGGATGAGGTCTCCGACGTAACCAAGACTTTCTTTGAGAAACTAGCAGAGAATTCAATGCATTTTATGTTGAGCAACTGACTGTCTGACCTCCACAACCCAGTAACTGTCAAAGATCTTAAAATAACAGCCGGGATCAACGGCTTTCTGAGGCACGGAGGAATCTTTGTATGTTAAGATGATTACCCATCCACAGACCGTTGCTTAGCCTTGATGATTGGCCTGTGCGGCTGTTATGACTAAGCCACGAGTTCCAGTACAAAAGAACGTAAACATAAAAAACATTACCTCCCTTCTGGGACAATCGAGTAAAAATACACGACACTCTTTACAGAAAAGGTATATATCCAACTTTTACGAAGAAACTTGAAGCTAAAACTCTATTAAAATAAAAACATAATAACAAAGAGATAAGGGTAGTTCAGAAGTTTATCTTCTTCATAAAGTTTGTGTATTGTGGATGATATTATTCTTAAAGGTCAGCACACACTGAGACACGAAAAGATGCTGGGCACACTATTTAAAATAGCCATGCTGGTATAACTTTAGAACTAATCTAAGAGCAGCTCCTAGATTATGCATGAAGATGCTGATGCAAGCGATGATGACGTTGACGTTGGAGCACGCTTGCCTAAAGGTTTTGCCAAACAGAACGCGTATAAAGCATGCGTTAAAGCGCTAGTCTGACACCGCGCTGTAGTGCTGAATTGTATTGTACTATGACGGTAATAAACTGTCAAATAGAGCGCCGGCGCTAGCAGTACGCCGAAGATGGCAATAGGATAATAGGATTTATTGCTGGCATTTGGTTGGGCCAGCAATAAATGCATTCATTTTATTGTTGGCCCAACAATAAATGCTACTAGGGAAAGTACCAAAGAGTACAATAATATATAGGGTACATTACGCAACGCTTTGTCGCGGCGTTAAGACGCTTTGACGACGGGCGTTGTATTTTTTTATAATATTTTCTAGCGTCCGAATAATGGTGGTGCTGGTGGTGGTACTGGTGGTGGTGGTGATGGTGGTGGTGATGGTTGTTTGTAAATACGCCTGCTTATATCAAACGAAGGCATGCAACATGGAAGAACATGAAGATTACATCTTCTGCTACAAAGGAGTAACGCCAGGCTTGTATGGAGTGGGCTTCTTAGTCAAGAAAGAGCATAAAAACAAGATACTAAACTTCTCGGGTCTCTCCGAAAGAATTGCTATGTTACAAATGAAATATAACAATGATACATTGTCAATAATACAGGTATACGCCCCTACAGAGAAAGCACCAGAAGAGGACATCGTCTCATTCTACGAAATGTTAGAAACAGCACTAAACCAGGCAGACAAACAAGTTCTTCTTATCGGTGACTTTAACGCTCAGGTAGGCCACACAAATACGAACGAAAGCATAGTCATGGGAAAATTCGGATACGGAAAGCGAAGCGAGAGAGGTGAAAAGCTTATACAATACGCCTTGGAAAATAAACTATCGATAATGAATACCTTTTTCAAAACAAGAAAAAACCGTAAATGGACATGGTTATCTGCAGATGAAAAAACTAAAAATGAGGTAGATTACATCTTATCAAATGAACCCAAAAAGGTAAGGAAGGTAGAAGTCCTCCATGGCTTAGGATTTAGATCAGACCATCGCCTAGTCAGAGCTACATACATGCTTGAAAAAGAAAAGAAAAGCAGAACAACGTTTAAATCACAACCCAAGTCATTTAAAACAACAGAAGATATTAGCTGTTATTTGAAGAACCTAAAACAAAACATACAAGACTTGAATGCACAAAATGACGAACATGACGTTCAGACATTCTACAATGCACTGGAAAATATCATTAACAAGAGTATGCAATCAAAACAGAAAGAGCTAAAAGTAGATACTGTTGGGCAAAATTCTCAGTAAACATACACTAGATATGCTCAAAAAACGAACAGAACTAGTAACAACAAAACAAAAAACTAAAGAAATGAAAAAGGAACTAAGCGCTTTATACAAAACAACAAGCAAAGCTATCAAAAAAGATTACCAAAACTATAGGAACAAAATAATAGAGGACAACCTACAAAAATATAGAAGTCCCAAAAGAGCCTACAAGCAACTGACAACACACAAAAACTGGATCCAAAACTTAAAAAAAAACACTAAAGAAACCAAAACTAGAGATGATATAATAAATTGTGGTACAGAATTTTACAAAATATTATACGAAGAGAAAACTGATACGTCTTTGAGCTCGACTACTTCTTATTCTAGTAGGAATCACAAGCACTGCGAAACTACCACGGGGAAAATTGATGTAACACCAGTAGACATAATGGAAATTACCACACATATCCAAAAGTTGAAGAATGACAAAAGCCCAGGACCCGATGGTTTACAAAATGAGGCTATTAAAATTGGTTCTGCTCTGCTAGTGCAACCTCTTTCCTACTTATTCAACAAAGTCCTAGATACTGGTCAGGTGCCAGAACAGTGGAAGAGATCCGATATAATCTTATTGTACAAAAAAGGAGATCCAAAAGAAATAGGCAACTATAGGCCAATAAGCCTCCTTTCAAGTGTGTACAAGCTGTTTACATCAATTTTACTTGGCAGAATTACTCCAAAAATCGACGAACACCAGCCGATTGAACAAGCGGGATTCCGTTCTGGGTATTCCACAACAGACCATATACATGTTATGCAACAAGTCATTCAGAAATATAAGGAGTTCAATAGACCTCTGTATATAGCTTTCGTTGACTATGCTAAAGCTTTCGACACGATTTCACATAATTCCATATGGAAAGCCTTAGATAAATGCCACATCCATAATAAATACATAAAGGTATTAAAAAGCATCTATAATGGAAGTATCAGCAGGGTCAAATTAGAACAACGGGGAGTGAACATACCAATCTGCCGAGGAGTGAGACAGGGTGACCCTCTGTCGCCTAAACTTTTTATTGCAGTACTACAGCTTATCTTCGATAATCTACGTTGGTTGTCGAATGGAATCAATATAAATGGGAAGCGACTTACTCACCTGAGATTTGCCGACGACATCGTACTCTTCGCTGAAACAAGTGGTGAACTCGAAAAAATGATAAATTCTTTAGGTGTGGAAAGTGAAAAAGTTGGACTCAAAATGAACCAAGATAAAACCAAAGTAATGACAAACAGCAATACTAATATAGTCAGCTTGTATGGCAAACCGTTGGAGTATGTAAACAACTACATATATCTCGGCAAACAAATATCATTTAGAGACAACAACGAAGGAGAGGAAGTCGAACGCCGGGTAAATATGAGCTGGAAAAAATTCTGGAGCTTAAAAGAAATTTTAAAAGGGTTTCCCTCTTCACCTGAAAAAGACTGTTATGGACACCTGCATTCTACCAACTCTCACATACGGCTGCCAAACATGGACGTACAGCACCAAAATAAAAGCTAAACTAGCGACCTGTCAGAAAGCGATGGAAAGAAGTATAATGAAAATAAGAAAAGTTCAAAAGATAAGAAGCGAACAGATTAGAAAAAAGACAAAGTTAATAGATGCTCTCAAGTATGCTCTAACACAAAAGTGGCGTTTTTTTTTTTTTGGGGGGTGGGAAATCATCCTATGACTTCTTCCGCTCTAGGGTGGAGCGGAAGGGTGTGTCAGACTCTTACTGACTAAAACCCACCCCTGTTCCTCCCTGCCTCGAGTGCCCGGGGGCGAGGTAACTCTTTCGAATTTATCCTCCACCCCCGGGCAGGCACTGGCCGTGGCAGGCCCCGTCCTTTGCTGACAACTCTTTGAGGCGCGCGTGGAACACTACGCGCCGTCGACTCTCGGGCCTGGTGCTGATCGGACGGCGAGTTACCCGCTACTCGCCGTCCGCAGGCCCGGGTAAGAGATGGACACTTGAAACAACAACATGGGAAGGACCAGTGGGCAAAAGAAGAAGAGGCCGTCCAAGGAACAGATGGAGCGACGAAATAATAGCAACAGCAGGAAAAGAATGGAGAAGCAAAGCGAAAAATAAGGAAACATGGAGCAAGCTGGAGGAGGCCTATACCCAGAATGGGGTACCAATAACATTATTGACTGGCCTATTGGTCTAGTGGTTAGTGACCCTGACTGCTATGCCGTAGGTCGTGGGTTCGATTCCCACCCAGGACAAATGTTTGTGTAATGAGCACGATCATTTGTTCTGTGTCTGGGTGTAATTTATCTATAATATTTATGTATTTAGAAATATATAAGTATGTTTATCAGTTGTCTAGTACCCATAACACAAGCTCTGCTTAGCTTGGGACTAGATGGCGTTGTGTGATAGTTGTGGAGTATTATTATTATTATGTCGTTTATTAATTTTCTATACATATATAAATTATAATTTTAAATATTTCTTACAAATCATATAAAAAAGAAAAAAAAAACATTTAAAATTATAAAAAATAGTAGTCCGCCGGTGTCGGGAGCAGGGTCCAAGCTACCGGTGGTTAGGGCTCCAGAGACAGGAACCTCCTCATAATGCGAGCCGTATCGAGGAGTACTGCCTTCTGTATCAGGCCCTTGATCCAACCGTGCAACGACAGCTTCGACAGGTGGTCGTCGAGGCTTTTGGCTATCAGGCCGTTGGCGGTAACGACTATCGGCACAATGACAGCCGAGTCCACATTCCACATATCGACAACCTCGTGTGCTAAATCAAGATATTTCATTTGTTTCTCTTTCTCAGCTTTCACGAGGTTCTCGTCATGTGGGATGGTGACATCGATTATCATTGTGCGGCGCGCTAATCGGTCTATCACCACTATATCAGGCTTATTTGCAACAATAGTCCTGTCAGTGATGATAGACCTTATTATTATTATTATTATGAAATATATATATGTAGTTTTAAGAAAAACAGGTTATGTAAGTTGTTGGTAATAAAAAGGTTCTTTATATATTATTATATATTTATATCAAACGAAGAATATTTTTTTTAAAACGACAATAAAGAGAAAGTTGTGGGAACAAGTAGAAAAATAGTATTTCTCTTGTAAAAATAGGCGTCCTCCAATTTGTGGTACATTTGCTTATTTTTGGGATGAGCAGTCCATGTAACTCTTCGAATAAATCGTGAGATTTACGAAAGTATGTAAAAAAACGATCGTCATGTGATGCAAGCTCGCTACACAAACGATGATGTTCTCCTAATTCCTCTCTCTTTTAACCGACTTCAAAAAAAGGAGGAGGTTCTCAAATCGACTGTATATTTTTTTTTGAAGGGGATAATTTTATTATAAATTTAAAAGATATATACAAACTAATAATAATACCTAACATGTACAAATGCGTTTGAAAACAACTCATTGGGCATCAAAAAATTCATCCACATCGCTGTCAATGGAAAAAGTGCCCAGAACGCTAGTAGCATTGCCACGTTGAGTAGCAGTGCTGATTCGTTGGCCAAAGAAAAGCCCAGCCCTCTGGTCACGTGAAGAGTCGACTAACAGCTTGTTGATATGCCGAAAAACTCGATGAGCACTCGGACCCCATTGCCGGCCATTGGTGTTTCAACCCCAAACGGCTCAAACATGTAACTCCCAATAAGGTTGTTATATTTACGCCGTTTGAGGTTTTCTACACCTGCAGCAGCCACCCCAGCACAGCCCGCCGTGCTAAGAAGATGGGATGGCGCAAAGGTGTCGACACCACATATTGCATCCCACTCCAAAGACCTACCCAACTTCCAAGGCATTATGGTCATTCCGTCTGGCCTCTTCCCATCGTCACGTGCCAAGCCAAGCTGGTACTTTTCATGTGGTCCCATTTAAATTTGGTGAAGATCTGATGAACTTCGGAGATATACAAGGGAACTCTTCAATAAATGATAGCCAAACCTTCTAGAATTGCTGCAATCGCATATCTGTTTATTGTTTACACTTCACAACATAACATCACGCTGATACGCTCTGCAGGGTTACATAGATTTTTTTTAAAGTGTTACATACATGTGTACAGTTTATCTTGATGAACTCTAATTTCACCAATTATGTTCAAATTCCATGTTTTTGGGGCTATCAATTTGGGCATAACTTTAAAATCAGTTTAGTTTTAGCTATGGGGTACAACAACTAAAAAGTGAAAAAAAAACTTTAAAAAAAAAAAATACAACCGACTTCCATAAATAATACTAAAAAATGCAAAATAACTTAATTTTGGAAGTCGGTGTCAAATAACGAAGAAACAAAATACAAACATATTTTTAATTTTTTTCTTTATAATTGTTGCTCTAGCGGCTATAGAAATACACGATGTGTGAAAATTTCAACTGTCTACCTGTTACGGATCATGAAATACCCAACCGAAAAAAAGACGTTTTTAGAAACGTTTTTTTTTGTTTTTTTTTTCAGCTTATGGTACGGAACCCTTTGTGTGCGAGCCGGACTCGCACTTGACCGGATTTTTTTTCTAAGACCGTGATAAAGCGTATAAAAGTAATAAATTTTCCACATAAATCACTCAACATCTCAATAGCGAACAAACCAAAGACTGCTAGCGATCTGCACTACGATCTGGTGAATGGTACGTTACAAGGAGCGTTGCGCTAATTTAGTCAATTCCGGTGTGACATCAAAAGAGCGTGACGTTTAAAGTTTTTAACGCGACGTTTGGCAAAGCCTTTAAATAAATTAACTTATTCACTCCTGACTACAAGGCTCCAAGGTAGGTCTGGAAATGAAAGCAAACAAGACTAGAGTAATGACGAATAGCTATGAAAAACCAATATGGGTCAAGGGAAATTGCATAGAATATGTAAAAACTTGTACATACCTAGGAAAACAAGTGACATTCTGCAAGACAAATAACGAAGAGGAAATACAAAGGAGAGCAAACATCACATGGCAAAAATATAGGCAATTGAAAGAAATCCTAAAAGGCCACTACTCCCTGAATCTCAACAAAGTAGTAATGGACACCTGTATACTACCCTGCCTATTATACGGCTGGTAAACATGGGTTTACACTAACAGAACCAAACAAAAAATTACAACCACCCAGAGAGCAATGGAAAGGAGCATGATAGGAATAGGAAAAATTCACAAGGTGCGAAGTACAAAAATTAGGAAAAAGACAATGCTGACCGATGCTCTAACACAAGCATTAGCACTAAAGTGGCGATGGGCAGGACATATCGCAAGGCTCACTGACGACAGATGGACGATACGAACCACTAACTGGAAAGGACCACCAGGGAAAAGAAAGGTTGGGAGACCATACAAACGGTGGGCAGACGACATAGCCCAGACTACTGGCACAAACTGGTAGACCCCTGCCAAAGATCGGGAGCATTGGAAGTGGATGGAGGAGGCCTTTACCCGCTATGGGACTACATCTCCAACAGATACTCAAACAAATAACACTACAAACTAACACTAACACATAAAAGGCTTATTATTATTATTAGTATTCACTCCTGACTGAAAGAGGTTGCAGCTACCAGGAAACATGTACTCCGGCATGGTAACCACACTTTAGCTGTACGCATAATGAATGTGTTTCCAAAACCGTTTTCCGTGTGAGCGCTGGCCCTAAAGCGAGAACAGACTTAACAACAGCTTGAAGCTGCATCAGAATTTTAATGGCTTCAACCGTTCACTGGCCAGTTAACCCCGCTACTACCTCTTTGCTGAGGGTTCTACACAAAGAAACATTCTATCAGCGCTTGTCGAACTATCAAAATGGTTTGGATTGACTACGTAAAATTTCGAAAGTAATTGTCAAAACCATACGTTTTGGAAATTTTACCCGTCTGTCTAAGAAGAAGGGTAATATTTATGTACTAGCTGCCGCTAGCGGCTTCACCCGGGTGATAAATGATTTTATTTATGTAAGTAGGTTTTAACAACTCTTTTACACATCAACATTTTTTTTTGTCAGTTTCAGCTAGATGAGGCCGGTGTTTCCTAGCTGACAAACCTGAGAAGAAGCACCGAAACAAACTCAGAGGCCAAAGTCTCTTTTAAAGTGTTCAAATCCATACAATATGTACTGGTGAAATCATATGAGAACCATGTACATTAATGTCTGGGATGAGCTTTTGAGGAAAGCATCACGCAGATTTTAGTAGACCTATCCAGACAGTGCAAGCATTTGTCAGTTATCGTGAAGCTCAACTCAGAACTTTGAGGAGCTCAACGAACCGACGAACAATACCAAAGTAAGGACATTGGGTAGACCGCAAAAGTACTCAAACTGCCAGACAATCATAAAATGTACGTGAATATATATATATACGTGTACCTACATAGTTGTCGCATTTACATTATGCTATATGAAGTCCATGCAGCTTAGTGTCTGTAATGGTCTTTTAAAGACAGAACCTTTTGTTGAGTGGAACTGTCCAGTCAGTGCAAACTTTTGTCAATAGTCGTGTACGGGCTGTAGTAGTTAACTCCGTACACTGATTAGTCGTGAAGGTTTGAAAGTTCAGTAAAGTATAGAGAAACACTTTCCACTAAGATGCAATAGTTAAGTTTATTAAGTTATGAATTAGTTACAGTACTAGAGTGGAAGGCGATTATTTCTCTCAGTTGTTGATAGCTACACAGCTGTTATGAGTTCACTATATTTTACTTCATTAGTCATGTTATTTTATAATGTGAAATTATGACGCATATCATTAGGCTAGAGTAGGTTACAAAGTAAGCAGAAAAATGTACGGCGATGAGACCGTACATATTGGCAACCCCCTAAAGAAGCTAAGATGAGTAGAGAGAGAAAGAAACGCCTGTACAAAATCTATCTTAAAGTAAAGTAAAATGATTAATCAAAAGTAAAGGCAATGTTGTCTTGATGTCCTTGAGGTTGAACGTGGCCGATGTCTGTAGGCGACTGCTGGTTTTCTTCTCTGGCAGTCTGCTTTCGAGATCCCATTGGTTGAAGTTCGATGTCCTCATGCGTTGGCGTTTTATTTATCTTCCTCGAAAGCCGCTTTCTGAACAGTGCGTAGTATTTCTTAGTTACGATCCACAGGAAAGTGATGACAGCAATTGTTAGTAAAAGGTAACAAATTGCATATTGGTGAACGTCATGATCCGTGATAGTGGATGGTAGTTTTGGTTCGTTCTCTTCTTGGAAGCGCAGCTTCTTGTCAATTTCTTCAAAGTCGTTTTTCTTGAGAGTGAAGAGTTCGTGTGCCGCGGTATGAAGTGTGACGTTGACAATGTTGTTTATCGGCGAGTTCAGGTTCGGAACATGCATGTCATAGTTCACGTTGAGGTTGCTGTTGTACTGATTGTGCGAAGTGATGGTGAGTTCTTTTGACCGCAGCACGCATCCTTGACTCAAAGCAACTATAGCCGCCGATGTAATCGTTTGCGATATTACGTCGTTTTCACAAACCGTACGTAATTCGCACCTTTCGCAGCAAACAACCAGCCAGCTGTTTGATTCTTGCAACTTGATCCATGCCTCCTCGCACGTCACGCTATCTACGTCACACGGTGACGTAGTAATACGATGACCCAGTAGTTTTGCTTCGCAAGGTGCATTCTTGTTTTGTAAGTTGAACACAGGTATGTTTGCGTTACAAATGAAGTTATGTTCTTGTATTTTGATGCATAGCTTGAAATCTTTTTCGTTTAGTGAGATGTAAGAATTCTTCTCAAAGTTCACGGCAATGTATTCCGACGATAATTGCATCAATTTGTAATTTGACTCCGTCTTGAATGGTATGGCGATAGCCCGATAGTAAGTGAAGTCCTCATTTGAAATTAAGGGAATGTGAACTTCGAACATGAAGTAGTTTCTTGTTATTCGTGCTTTCACGTATAGCAACTTGTAAAGTTCCTTGATATCTTCTCTGATATTGTCTGTCGGCAATGACAAAGTTCTCGGCAGTCTGCCAGATATGTCTTCTAGTTGCTTTACAAGGCTGACTGGTGATATCAAGTGCACGTCCATATGCCCACTGTAAACATTAGTGAGGGTGTTCAGCAGCATAGTTTGAATTTCCTTAAGATTTCGTAGTAGTAGGGATGCTGTAAGCGAAGCGGAGTTGAAGTAGCTAGTGGCCATTATTGTTTGTATTTCTGTTTCAATGCTGTCCATGTTCTTCTTCGTTTCGTCCATAAATTGTTCTATCATTTTGCATTGAAGCTTGATATTTTCATCGTTTTTCTTCAGAACGTCATTTTGTAGTTGCATGATCGATGTTTGGTTTTTTGCGAGTTCACGCAAGTAGTTTTCGTTACGCTGTATGGCTTCAATATCTTTGTGGTATTTGTCAGCAAATTTCTGGTCTAAGACTCCGAATAAGCTGTTGGCTACCATGCCTACTCCGTCGATCAAGCCGCGCTTCTTGCGTGTAGATAAATGTTTTTGGGGAGCCAGCAGGATCGTGTTGTAAAAGTCGAGTAGTTCCATCTCGTGGGAAAGTTGATCCGTTGTAGCTTGACAATAACTTTGGTGGATCTTTTGGCAAAGGTCACTTACACCGTTAATGTTTTTTTCAATGTGTTGAACGCCTTGCCAGTAGTTTGTTAAGTTGTAGTATGTGAGCAAAGTCCATTCATCGTGTATTAGTTCAACCTTGCCGATGGTGTCATAGTAAATCGGTCGCTCGGGTTCCAAGTTGGTAATTTGAGTGCCCGACCTTAGTTGCGAACAATCTGAGTCATTCACAAGTATTAACAGTGTGAACAGATACATGAAAAGGTTTGTAAGACATTTTTTTTCAGAGTTTTTTCTTGTGGAAGTTTTTTCGGTTGCCTTGGTCTCCTGTAAATTTGTCTTGCATTCTTCATTATTTTTGATGTTAGTGTTGATGGGTAGAGCTGATAGTTTTATTATGGGTCGTTTAATGACGCCAGTTTGTGTTTTCAGCGTTGTCACTCTAACATATCCGTCCGCTCCAGGGTGAAGTTCTAGCACCCGTCCCATAGCCCATTTTCCTGGCGGCAAATTGTTTTCCCGGACTAGTACGATGTCTCCCTCGCTGAGATTTTTCTTGGGATTATTCCATTTGCTGCGTGTTTGTAGTTGTGCAAGATAGTCGCTTGACCAATTCTTCCAAAATTGTTGGTGCATATGTTCTGTTAATTGCCATCGTCGGCGTAGATCCATTTTGTTTTCAGTGTAGTCAGCTCGTGGTAAAGACATTGTTGGTCCCCCCGTTAGGAAGTGACCTGGTGTAAGATAGTTATAAAATTCTTCGGGGTCTTCAGTGAGTTGGCAAAGCGGCCTGGAGTTCATGCATGCTTCTATCTTCGCAAGCAGGGTAGTAAACTCCTCATACGTCAGTTTTTGGTCTCCTAGCACCCGACGAAGGTGATACTTCATTGACTTGACCGCTGCTTCCCATAGTCCGCCAGCAGTTGGCCAAGCGGGCGCATTAAAATGCCATTGTACCCCCATGTCTGCGATGTTCTTGAAGAAGTCAGGTGACAAGTATTGCTTGAAGTCTTCGAACTCTTTCTGAAGCAACCTTGATGCGCCGATGAAATTTGTACCACAGTCTGAGTAGACGTGACTTGGTGTTCCGCGCCTGGAACACATTCTCTGGAAGGCTGCTATGAAGGTTTCAGTGCTTAAGTCCGATGCAATTTCTATGTGTACAGCCTTTGTCACCATGCATACAAAAATGCATATGTAACCCTTTGAGGTTCGCACCCCTCTCCCTTTGTTGAGTCTGACTTCGACGTGCCCTGTGAAGTCAACCCCCGTGTGGGTGAACGGCCGCGAAGGTGTTACTCGTTGTGGTGGCAGTTCTCCCATAAGTTGATTCAACTGCGACGGGTTGTAGCGATGGCAGCGCACACAGCGCCGTAGTTCAGCTTTCACCGCTCTGTTGCCGCCAACGATCCAATACCGTTGCCGGATGTGCGCTAAAGTTAGTCTGGCTCCTCCATGTAAAGTCGTCTGATGAGCTTGTTGAATCACCAATTCAGTCAGTCGTCCACCCTTAGGTAGAATGATTGGATTCTTCATTTCAAAAGGTAAACTGGAGTGGTTCAGTCGACCCCCGACTCGGAGTATGCCGCTAGTATCTAAGTATGGTTTAAGTTTGAAAATGTTACTTTTCGTAGGAATCATTTCTTTCTTCATAAGTTGTTTATATTCTTGCGTAATTTCCGTTCGTTGCACATATTTTATTATTTGTTCATTTGCTTTGTTTAATTCGCATATAGTGAGGTATCCGGTGTCACGTTTTGTGTTGTTACGTGCGTTTCCGATAAATCGTTGTATCCATGCTACAATTCTGTTTACTTTGGTAAATGAACTGCAATTAGTTAATAAGTTATGAATACAATTATTGGTTTCATTGTTCATAGAGTTCGATTTCGCTTGGCAAACGTTGCCTATGCTAGTTGTAAATGTGCATGTTATATTTTCTTCACGACTTTTTTCTTGGAAGGTGGTCAGGAATGTAGGGCCTTCCCACCACAGATTGAATGTTTTAAGCTTCGTTGGTAGCAATCCTCTTGATGCACAGTCTGCAGGGTTATCTTGCGACTTCACATAATGCCATTGCGTGGCAGGCATTAAGTGTGATATTTTTGCAACTCGATTGGCGACGTATTTTCCCCTCTTAGATGTATCTCCCTGTATCCACGCCAGTACCACTTGGGAATCGCTCCAAGCGCTTGTAGTTATGTCGAATTCATTCAGCGCTACTCTGATTTTTTCGATGAGTTGCGCTAGTAAGAGTGCGCCGCAAAGTTCAAGTTTCGGTAATGTGATCGTTTGTGATAAGGGCGCTACTCTTGTTTTAGCAGCAAGTAATGTTATTGTTGGCTTGTTATGTTCATCTCTCACGCAGCTGTAAACCACGCACGAGTAAGCCTTTTCACTGGCGTCGCAGAATCCAAATAGTTCGATCTTCTGCTCTGTTAAACCGATCCAGCGCTTGATTTTTATGTTTTTTACGTTGGGCATGTCAGCTCTTAGTTTCAGCCACTTATCTGCTATAAAAGGGGGTAACTGATCATCCCAGTTAAGTTTGTTGACCCATACTTCTTGAAATATTATTTTTGCCGCAATAGTTATGGGTGACAGCCAACCCAGTGGATCATAAAGTTGTGATATTTCTGAAAGAAGCCGCCTTTTGGTTATTTCCGGACGACATTTTTCATCAAATTTCCAGTTAAACGCAAATGTGTCGGTCTGAGGATTCCAACCAAGTCCGAGTGTTTTCATGGATTCTTCTTGCTTGAAATCAAAAGTGTTTTTGCGTGAGATCTGATCATTATTTAAGTTCTTTAGCAATGCTGTATGATTGCTGGTCCACTTGCGTAAGTTCATCCCGGCTCCTTTTAACATATCGATAAGCGATTTCTGGAGTTCCTGGGCCGCTTCCAGTGAGTTGTGGCCACTTATGACATCATCGACGTATGCTTCGTTCAGTAGTACTTTGGCAGCCGTGGGGTATTTGTAGCCATCATCGTATGCAAGTTGTTTGATGGTTCTCATGGCTAGCCACGGTGCGCACTTAGTGCCATAAGTAACAGTGCAGAGTTGGTATTCTTGCAATTTCTCTGACGGCGTAGTTCGCCAAATAATTTTTTGCAATTGTTGTTGTTCCTCAGACAGCCAGATACATCGGTACATTTTCTCGACATCAGCAGTAAAGGCGTATTTGTACGTTCTCCATTTTATGATAAGCTCTTGAATATCTTTTTGTAGGTTGGGACCCTTTCCCTGTATGTCGTTCAGGCTGTATCCCGTTTTAGTTTTCTGAGATGCATTGAAGACAACTCTGAGCTTCGTGGTAGTAGATTCTTCACGAAGTACTCCGTGATGTGGTAAGAAGCATTCAGCAGTTGAAGATGTCATGGGTTTTGCTAGTTTCATATGACCCAACTCCAGGTATTCCCTAAGGAAATCTTTGTATAGCAGTTCAAGTCGGCCATTTCTTTGAAACCTTTTTTCTAATTGCAACAATTGTGAAACTGCAATCGTTTTCGATGTTCCGATCTTATTTTCATAATCTGGACATAAAGGCATCTTCACAATGTATTTTCCATCTGATCCACGGCGAGTAGTTTCTTTGTAGTAAGTTTCACACTGATCGTCTTCAGATCGGTCTGTGTTTGTTGTGGTGACGTCTTCACACTCCCAAAATTTTGTTATTTCAGCCAAGTCTAGTAGGGTGACGTTACAGTTAAAAGTGTCTAGTTTTCCACACAAAATCCATCCCAGCTGTGTTTGTTGCGCAACGGGGGACCTTGGGGTACCTTTAAGTATACCATCTTGGATTATTTCGGCGTATACGTCAGCTCCAAGCAATATGTCAACAGACCTTGAAATGTTAAAATCTGGGTCTGCCAATTTTATGTTCTTCAAATGCGACCACTCCGGCCGTTCAAATGTGTTATTCGGTAGTTTGTTGATCAGTTTTTTCATTATCAATGCTTCAGTGTTGAAGGTATATTCGGAGTGGATTGATTTGCAGGTTAGGTGTAAACGTCCTTTACAGTCGCCTGAAGCAGTTCCAACTCCAGATATTCTTGCAGTTAGTTTTTTTCTTGGCAGCCTCAGGAGTTGCGCTGCATTTTCAGTTATCAGGTTGACTTGTGAGCCCTGATCTACAAGCGCACGAAGAGTTAAGTAAGTCCCATCTATGGACTTGACCTTAACTTGGACGGTTGTAAGTAAGACTTCCATCTCGTTGGCTGATAGATGATTTGAACTCGACGTTTCAGGTTCCCTCGAGGGTCGTTGACCTGAGCGTTGGTTGTCATTGCTCGTTGAAGGTGTATTTTTGTTGGAATTGTTGTAATGTAAGAGTGTATGATGCTTCATCTTACATTCCTTACAAGTTTTTACAGAGTTGCAAGTTTGATTATCGTGTCTGAACAAACAGTTTTTGCATAGACGCAATTTTGCAACTGTGCTGTTTCGTTGCTTAGTATCCGAGTCAATAAATTGCTGACATCGCATCAAAACATGATCGTTTTTGCAAAGAGGGCACTGTTCGTATGAAGTGTGGTAAGTTTTTGGATGCCATTTCTTATGCTCGAAGGTTTTCCGAGATGCATTTTTTTCAGTTCCAGCATTCTCTGAGCTCTGTATGTCCTTCTTTGAAGTCTTCATGGTTTCAAATGCCATAAACTGGTTTTCCAAGAACATCAGAAATTCTTGCAGTGTTGGCACTTCTCTGTTATCGTGCAAGTTCTTTATGTATTCGTTGTAGGTCCCACTGCCTAGTTTTTGTGACATCAAATGAACAATCATAGGATCCCAACTGGTTATATCAAAACCGATATTTGTTAAGCCGTTTAGGCATTCAGTTGTTACGTCATGCAACTTCCTCAAGTTGTAAGCGTCTGGTTTCTGTATTACAGACAACTGCAACATAGTGTTCATGTAAGATGAGAATTGTAGTCGACGATTGTTGTAACGTTGGTTCAGTATTTCCCAACACGAAGTGTAATTGTCGGCGCTGATGGTCAAGTGCTGCACGAGTCTTTCTGCTTCACCTTTCAGCCTAGTTTTCAAATGCTGCATTTTTTGGGCCTTATTCAATGTCGGGTTTTTGTGTATCGTCTCCAGGAACAGGTCTTTGAAAGAAATCCATTTGTTATAGTGTCCTGAAAACTCTGGAATCTCGATTCTCGGAGCTGAGTGTTGGTGATGAGCGTTGGACCACATCTTGCTTTTTAGTCGTTTCCTTGCTCCGTCATATTTGGCTTCCATTTTGTTGAACATATCATAGTATGTATTTTCCGAGCCTTTTAGTAAGGCTTCCAGTTCCCAATGAGTATTGTCAATAGCTTCCCACTTCGACTTCAAGATTGACAGGTGATCTTCAAGTTCCCATTTTTCCGTAAGGACTTCAAACTCAATTTTTTCCATAGCCCGATCCATGGCTTTGAAGTTACATTCCTGTTTAGTCAGCAAAGTCTTAGTCTTGTCATCAGGTTCTCCCCGCGACAAGTCTGTCAGGTCGAATTTTACATTTTCTTCAGTGGTTTGTAACATTTTCAAAATGTCTGCTTTAGTTTCTTCGTACATGCTCTTTGTCTTACCATGGACATCTTCCGTGAAATAGTTTATGTTTTTATCTTCAATTTCTTGCAACAGCAATGTGTGCCGTGCATTGAAGTCTATCCATTGAGCTTCTAACGAGGACAGCCGCTTATTCAAGTATTCTTTTGTTTTTCTTGTTTTGATATCCTTGTTATAGTTGCTGCATAATGCTTTGATGTTTTCAAAACAGTTTGATTGTAGTGGTAGCTTATTCATCTTGATAGGCTGTTGCTCCCTTGTAGTTGAAGACTCTTCTAGTTATCGTTAAAGACTCTTCCAGTTTCCGAAGGCTCTTCCAGTAGTCGAAGGCTCTTCTGGTAGTAAAAGTTTGTTCCGGTATTCAATGTGGCCTTACTCTTGTTAGGTATTTGCACCTTCTCAATCCAACTGGGGCGACCCTCTTCCGGGATACCAGCTGAACCGATTCGCTACCGTAACAAGAGTCACAACCGCACTGATATATACGAAGGCTCGAAGGACCATAAATGTACGGGCTGTAGTAGTTAACTCCGTACACTGATTAGTCGTGAAGGTTTGAAAGTTCAGTAAAGTATAGAGAAACACTTTCCACTAAGATGCAATAGTTAAGTTTATTAAGTTATGAATTAGTTACAGTACTAGAGTGGAAGGCGATTATTTCTCTCAGTTGTTGATAGCTACACAGTTATGAGTTCACTATATTTTACTTCATTAGTCATGTTATTTTATAATGTGAAATTATGACGCATATCATTAGGCTAGAGTAGGTTACAAAGTAAGCAGAAAAATGTACGGCGATGAGACCGTACAAGTCGAATAGCTCAACTTAGGACCAGTAAGGAGCTCAATGACTTGACGAAAACTACCAAAGAAAGGACATTAGTAATTCCCCATATTATTCTGATGTATCAGCTATACTGTAAAGTTTCATCAAAATCGGTTCATTCGTTTTTGCATGGAAAAGTAACAAATGTACATAAGTCCTCGCAAACTTTCACATTTATATCATTAGTAAGATGTACGAGTATGTACTCGTACATAGAAATGGATGTATGTTTGTATGTCTAATTCTTTGACACGCTCTGTAGCCGCTGGATGGATTTCAACAAATAAGGTATCATTTGATTGGGAAATGGATGTATGTTTGTATGTCTAATTCTTGACACGCCCTGTAGCCGCTGAATGGATTTCAATAAATGAGGTATCATTTCATTGGGTTTGACTGCCGAAGTGACAATGTAGGCTTTACGAATTTTGATAAAAAAAAGATACTCGTAGCAGTCGCTATTCGGTTCGTGAGGTCGTATTTTTTTGGTGACATGAACATGTAGGGTATCAAAAACTTTTTTACAAAAAAAAACCGACTTCCAAAAAAAAAATACACTAAAAATTAAAAAAATAACTTTGATTTCGGAAGTCGGTGTTTGTAATTTACTTCTTCGTTATTTGACACCGACTTCCGAAATTAAAGTTATTTTTTTTAATTTTTAGTGTATTTTTTTTTTGGAAGTATTTTGTTTTTCTTGTAAAAAAGTTTTTTATTTTTCACTTTTTAGTTGTTATACCCCAGAACTAGAAACCTCAATAACATGGAACGTGGAATTTAAACATTTGGAGAACACCAAAACGTCATCGAGGTATACGTATTTTTCGTTTTTGTTCAATTTCTCAAAAACCGCTTTATCAATTTCGATAAAATTTCTATGGGACCACCTCTGATGTATGACCTACCAAACAAAATAAGAATTATCAAAATCTATTCACAAATGGCAGAGAAATCGCGTAACATACATACAAAAAAAAACACACACACAGACGAATTGAGAACATCCTCCTTTTGGAAGTCGGTTAAAAATAAACAGCTCGAAGAGGAGACTCCAAAACGCTAGCTCACTAAAATGTAGAAAATTAAAAAATATTTTCAAAAAACCCGTCTGCATCAAGTTCCAAATAAAATATTTTTCAAGCAGTCTGATGCTGTTGGTAGCATAAAATCTATGATTGAACTAAAATAACTGCTAGGCAATTTATCTGACTGTTTGTAAAGTGACTTGCTTGGAACGTTTTAGTAGATTTTTGCAGTAGTGGGATTTTTAAAAATATAAATTTTTTTTAGGGGACATTCGCATTCACACTTTTTTCGCAAACTGTAAAAATCCCTTAAATTTTGACATTGATTGTCGTCAAGATGAAATTGCAACTTGAATGTTAACGGTTTTTAAGAACGAGAATCGGTTTCCAAATACCTTCACCGATGTCAGTGACGTCCAAAATAAACTTAGAAACGCAATGTTTAATATTGCGCCCGGAAACAGTAGGTACTTAGGTACTTCTAGTGCACTTCGGACAGACTCCGCTTCCAACCTCGGACAGGCAGATATTGCAGGAATAGGAAAAGTAATAGTGGAATTACAACCTACGATTTCCAGTAAATTTCAGGCTATTCGGTCGATACTAACGAGATGGCAGATACAGATAGAACGAGTGTAGCTTGCGACGACATTATGTAAATGGCGTGATCAAATGACTATAATTGAACATAGAATTCGAGATCATTTCAAAATTTTAGAACAATAAACTTTGTGATACTCATTCGTAGTGTGCAACCCATACATTTTGGAGACTTTTTGAAAGGTCACTTGAAAATCAACTTAAAATACACAACGCTAAATTCTGTTCTTGTGTACGTGGCGATGGATTAAAATAATGGAGAATTACTAAACCAATTACAGTATTATAATGCCTTATTAAGTCACACTCTAAACTAGTAATCAGATTACAAACAAATCTTACGTACCTAAGTGCCTACATTAAATTGGTTTTGACACAACGTATCGCAACTGGCATCTTACATAATAGGATAGGATACATAGCAGTTATATTCCCCACAGGGTTAAAATTTCACATAACAATTTATGGAATTAATTTGATTTAAATAATAATAGTAATTTTATTAAATTATATTTTTAAAGCTAGGGATATAATGAAAATGTATAAAATTAAAATACAAAACATGCAAGCACGTTATCGAAGCCCTTCTGCTTCATTTCGAAGCCTAGCTGAAAAGAGGGGATCTCCTACAAGCTTACTCGGGTTTTGTCCAGGCACGGTTGCTTCGATGAGTACCAGTATAGGATTGGGCGTTAGACCAAGGCAAATTGCCACCATTGCGAAGGCGACCTAGATTCCGTACAGCACACGCTTGAGGAGAGCCCTGTGAGGAAATCTGAGCGGCAGATCTTGGTCGCCAGTGTTGGCCGATAACAAAAAAAAAGGTTTTGGTTCCCAGGATCGGGTGAGACCTGTCTCTGCCAGCAGTACTAACGAAAACAGAAAACTCGAGGGAAATTGCCTCCTTCTGTGAGACCGTGAGTGATGGTTAAGAAGGAGGCCACTGAGCGGGATCATAAGAAGGAGGAGGCGACCACCTCGTAGTCTAAAACACCGAAACCCCGTCTGCACCATATAAGGACGGTGGAACGCCACCCAGGGACCCTAAGAAAGACGGTGGCAAAGTGATCACGTGCTGCCGTGAATAGTGAGGCTCACGGGAGACCCCTTTACTGTCTCCCCAGTGATGTATCCCAGCAGGTAATGAACAGAGTTGTTCCGGAGTGGTCTTCTTCCATATACTAATAGTGATGCTGGGGTGGTTTTGTAAGGAAAAAACCAAAACTCCCTGGTCTTTTTCGCCAAAAGTCCAGGCGCTTTTTTTGCCAAAAGTGCAGGCGCTTTTTTTGCCAAAAGTCCAGGCGCCTTTTTTTGCCAAAAGTCTTGGCGCCTTTTTGCCAAAAGTCCAGGCGCCTTTTTTGCCAAAAGTCCAGGCGCCTTTTTTGCCAAAAGTCCAGGCCTCTTTTTCGCCAAAAGTCCAGGCGCCTTTTTTGCCAAAAGTCCAGGCGCCTTTTTTGCCAAAAGTTCAGGCGCCTTTTTTAGGTTTCACCTGATGGCAAAAAAAAAAGAAATGTAGATATGGTACTGCAACATTTTGCCAGTTAGGTACGTTTAAGTATCATAGAATGGTGAGCTACCCTATTGTCACTAAGCGGACACAAATCTAGACTCCTGGCTGCTAGGAACTTGAATTTGTAATAATTCAGTTTCACAAATAAACTTCAATTTATTTCGGTTGCACACGACCTAAATGTGTTTGAGTGATCAATACGGGAAGGAACGGACGTTGATCCCTATGCTTGTTCATTGCATGTTGGTAGTATTAGAAGCTTAACCTTTTTACTAGTGACAGGTGCTTATTAAGGGGCTAACCGTAATGACATTCTATCAGAGATAGCGAAAGTGAAAAAAAAAATTTAAAACACGACCTGACCGCCATTTTTTTTTTTCAAAATTCTTCAAGGTACTGTGTTCGTAATGATGAGTACAATGATACTCTTAAGAGGTATTGCGTTTATTTTGTTACGCGTTGGAGAATTCAAAGGCCTGACTGACTGATATATCAACGCACAGCCTAAACCGCTGGTCACAGAGACATGAAATTTGGAGGGTGGGTTCTTTGTGAAGAGTATCCACTTATAAAGGGGTTTTCGAAATTCAACCCCTAAGGGGTGAAAAAGGAGTTGAAAGTTTATAACGGGGGAAGTACTAATTCCACACGGGTGAAGTCGCTGGCTAAAGCTAGTGTCTAATAAAAAGAGGAATGTAAACTCTATAATGTTCTACTCTATAATAGTCAGAAAATTATTTCATTTTGTTAAATTTCACGTTTTTAACTGAACGATATTTTTAACCGACTTCAAAAAAAGGAGGAGGTTCTCAATTCAACTGTATATTTTTTTTATGTGTTACCTCATATCTTTTTATTAGGTGAACCGATTTTAAAGATTATTTGAAAGCTGTTGCTTTACGTGGTGTCATTTTAATTTGGTTAAGATCTGATAAAGAACTTCGGAGATACACAATGGAACTTTTCAATAGCTTCCTAACACAAGCAAACTGTTTGCTTAAAAGGATGCTCCATATTGTAAATAGAGATAAGAATTTTAGTTGATGCAATAAACATTTTTTTTTTTTAATAAGTACAAAAAAATACAAAATACAAATATTTTATTGGAACAAAAACATAACAATTTATTTTGTGTACGTTAATACTGCGTTAGTAAATGACAGCAAACCTTCCAGAATTGCTGCAATCGCATGTCTGTATATTGTTTTCACCGCTTCACAACATTACATTACGCTGATACGCTCTGAAGGGGTACACAGATTTGTACTTCACCCTGATACACCCTAATTTCACCAACTATGTTCAAATTCTCTATTTTTGGGGCTATCAATTCAGGCTCCGGATAACTCTATCCGGGCGGATAACTTTACTAATTTAGTTTTAGAATGAGGTGCAACAACTAAAAAGTGAAAAAAAAAAAATACAACCGACTTCCATAAATACTTAATATCTACTAAAAAATGCAAAATAACTTTAATTTCGGTAGTCGGTGTAAAATAACGAAAAAACTAAACTAGAAACACCGACTTCCGAAATAAAAGTTATTTTGCATGTTTTTGTATTATTTTTGGAAGTCGGTTGCATTTTTTTTGTTAAAAGTTTTTTTATGTCGTAAGTATTTATATTTATGCCCGAGTAACACGAGACTAGTGTTTTTGAAGCAAGCAAGTAATTCTTGCTTATTATCCTGGCTTCGCACATCCAGTAATAAAATAGTTCAGCAGGCACGAGGCCAGAGTGACTTACTTGCTACTAGCTCAAAATTTCTATCCTCGCTCAAAAAAATTCGCGTTGTTGTGTATTCCGGATATTCGTGATAATCTAGTAGCAAGTTACGCTTTTATATTAAGGGCCTACCTCCGCATAAGTGGCGCCCTCATTGAATAAAAAATCGTATCTTAGCATAGAAAGTAAATATTAAAGAATCCTATGTTGTGTTTACTACAAAGAGGATAAGGTATTTTACGTTGTTAAAACAGAACTCAAAATGTTTGGTATCCAAAGCAGTAGGCAAAAGTGTCAAAAACGTTTTTGATACTTTTGCTTACTACTTTGATTACTACGCTTTGCTACGATATTTTATTCAGTGAGGGCGCCACTTGGCGTATATATACGCCTTAAAAGTTCAAGCCAAAAACCGGCAAAACAGTTGCCACAGTTTTTCCTCTGCCTTTGAAACCTTAAATTAATATAAAATTCAAACTAATTTTACTAAAAGGCAAACTGCTCATATCAGTACTGAAGCAGAATGATATAACCAAATGATGCTAGCAGGCTAACGATCCCGAGCTAATTGGGCTAAATCTGTCCGCAAAATTAAGCAGAAATTCAATTGGAGAGATTCGTATTTAGTGAGACTAAAATTTTAGCTGTACTGTCTCATTAGATCCTTCTGTTTTGATTTTGAATGTATCAGCAATTTGGGCTTTTTTTGGGGTGGGTGAGAAGGAGGGGGGGGGGTTGGGAAATCATCCAATGACTTCTACCGCTCTAGGTGGAGCGGGAGGGCGTGTCAGACTCCTACTGACTAAAACCCACCCCTGTTCCTTCCCTGCCTGAGTTCCCAGGGGTGCGGTAAATCACGGTGAGAATTTATCCGCTATCTCTAGGCATGCAGGCACCGGCCACATCTCTTTGAGGCGCGCGTGGAACACTACACGCCGTCGACTCACGGGCCTGGTGCTGATCGGACGGCGAGCAGTGGGTACTGCTCGCCGTCCGCAGGTCCGGGTAGCAATGTGGGCTTAGGTGGTTATGTAAAGCATTGTAGAATTTAGAGTACAGAAACGTTCAACATTGTTGTCTACTCTTAGACTCTGTCACATTCAATTGGTTACTTCTGAAGTAATTTGTGGGAGTACGACTGTTGAGCACCGCAGTTCTGGGTTTGATTCCCGGGTCAAGCAAAGTGATATTTGGTTATTCCATCTGTAGTAGCCCGGAGTCTGGATTTGAGCCTAATTGATTGTCCCATATAATATGGTACGTTTCACGCACAGCCAATAATTTGCTAACGTCGCGACTTACTTTACGCGACTTACTTTACGCGACTCTGTTTTACATTATCATTCATAATTACAATATTCGGTTGACAAATAGCTGCCCTAGTGAATAAACCACGGATAAGCATCCAATAGAATAGAATGGAAAGGATAAGCCTGGAACTGGATCTCAAAATTAACCACTCCAAGACCAAAGTAAGGGTAACAGACCGAACCAACCAACTGCAGTTGTCAGGTGTACGACCTCTTGAAACGGTCGAGGAAATTATTTACCTGGGCTCTAATATCTGCATTGCCGGACCCAATAAAACGCGCTCAATCGTTGCTGATTTTTAAAAGACTTCTAAAAGAATACTATCTGTCGCTGTGATTTTCGTTAGCCGTTATTTCTTTTTACTTTCTGTTTATGTTTATATTTGTGTATATATTATATAGCATATGTATGTATATGTGTATCTGTTGTAATATTTTTTATTTAATATTGGTATTGTCACACCAATGACAGCCCCATAACTTGTCCTGGCAATTACTGTCCATTGTAGGTTGCCTGGAAGAGATCGCGGAATGCGATAAGGCCGCACTTGTATTTGTTTAGTTTTAAGTTTCTTTATTTAATGTATCATGGTGTACATTAAAGAATATAATAAATAAGCTTTGTGTTCAGCGTACAGCGGGTTTGGTCCGACCACCTGAGTGGACTGCGACCTCTCGGATGTTTGCCCTTGACTTTACCATTGACCATGAGTTGCTCGAGGTTATGTCTGTTCTTCCTGACTATGTGACCAAAAAACTTCAGATGGTGGAAAGCTTGAATTTGGTTGTGAGTTTACGTGGAACGGTTTGGTGGTGGTGGTGGTGGTGTTAGGTGGCGGTTGTTATCGTGTACAATAAAGCGTATATCTTTCTATCTATATAATGGACTCGTTGGTGCGGAATGCAGTCCAAGGAATCCGAAACATTTTCCCCAGCACCACATCTTTGAAGGCATCTTGCGGGACTTAAACATAACCGGTGTAAGGCAAGGCATGGCACCTTTGGTATCTTTTACCTTTGCCTATTCTTTCTGGCAAAATAGTCATGATGTTGATGTTTTGTCCATTTATATTCCACCAAGGTTTTCATATGGTAGAATTAGTTTAGATAGTATTTTCTCTTTTCTTGTAAGATTTACTCCGCTGGTTTTGGTTTCCCTGATCTAAATCCTAGCATGCAAATGTGATTTGGATTAAGGCCTGAAATAACCAACACAAAATCTTTGCTTTGAAGAACGATAAGCTGGTTTTATACACGGTTCGCTTTTATTTGGAAGGAACGACCAAATAAAATCGTTTAAGCATAAAAGAGCATCTATATATATAGGCGAATTTCAGTTACGGTGACCGTTTCTGTTTTGTATGACTTTAAGTTACAAGCATGTGATCATAAGTGGCTAATATAACCGATCTTGGTTTTAAAGCCACGAGCACGGTGAGGAAACGTCAGAATACCTTTGGAAGGAACAACCAAATAAAATCGTTTAAACATAAAAGAGCATCTACTCGTATCATAGACGATTTTCAGCTACGGTGACCGTTTCTATAGCGTAGCGATAATAGTTGATATAGTGGCAACAGAAATACACTTTCTGTGAAAATTTCATCTGTCTACCTATTACGGATCATGATATACACCCCGCTGACAGACAAACGGACGGACGGACGGACAAACGGACAGCGGAGGCTTAGTAATATTGTCCCGATGGTTACCCTTCGGGTACGGAACCCTAAAAATAAAAAAGATACTTGTTTTCAAAACCATTTTCAATAAAGTTTATTACCATGAACTCTTGATCGCTATAAGTTTTGAAGTGCACCAGACTTCAACCATTTTCGTCAGGAGCCATAATATTTTATATCCAATTGGAATATTTAATGCTTTGCTGCTATAAGAGATGGCTGTCCCGTTTATGAACTGTTTAAAACTGTTCGTGTAAAAAGAAATGAGTCTGAAAATAAATGGCTTGGAAGATGTTTGGATCAACTCAATGGAAAATGGTCTTGTCTACGGTATTTTAACATGAATGTTACGGCTGTGCATTGATGCTCATTTGTTTCTTGAAAACTTTCTCTGTTTATGGAATTTCGTTCCTTTTTAAGGTTCTGAAAGTCTGAATGAAAAATGGACCCTTATAGGATCACTCGTGTCTGTCCGTCAGTCACAGCCAATTTGATCCGAATCTGCCTTACCGATAGAGTTGAAATTTGATACACGAATGAATATCAGTGTCCCAAACACGGACGTATACCCTAAATAAGTTAATTTAGAATAAGGGGATCACTTTTGGGGTGAAAATCGGAAAATTAAAAATCAAAGTTTTTGAAACTGTGTCGTGCGATATATCAAATCAAAGGGCACACTGTGAGGGTCTCGAATATATTTATTCACAATTTTAAAATATATAATTTTGAAGTTATGTAAGAAATAAATGAAAAATTTATATTCCTCCCCCCCCCCCCGTTATTACCACTGGACCTAAAATTTTGAAAAAATACAGAAAGTAGTTCTTTACTTATAGTTTACAGGAAAACACTCTTGGCCGGCTTTTTATGGTAGGAAATCATTAAATAACTTCTCCTGCTCTGGGTGAAGCTGGTCTTACTGACTGGAACCCAGCCGTGTTCCTTCAAGGTCACGAGGACCCTTTCAAACACTGTCGCGGCTCTGCCAGGCATCAGCCTTCCTTTCCGAGCATTAAAGCTTCGCAGAAGCAGTTGAAAGCTTCCCATACCCTCTTGCTCCGTACCATGGACTGGACCAGGGTCGGACGCGAGAGGTCGCCACCGCCGATCGCCTCCATGGTTTTTGGTACCTTGGCTATTGCGTCAGGCTAAATGGGTCAAACTTCGGTTTGAACTTTTTTGGGCAGCTCAAAATACTGTCATGGGACTATACTTGTGATTTTTCACTAATTGGGCTCATTGGCAGTCTTTCAGTAGGTTAAAATAATGGTTAATAGGAACAACTATCATGGGATTCAGTACTTAAATAATGAGATCTAAAACCAGTTTTAGATCTCATTCGTTGGATCCCAGGATCCAACGAAAATAAATCACTTTTACTATGGGTCTACTTTCTTGAGTTTTACGAACAAATACAAGATGGTTTTAATTTACAATATATGACATTTACATAATACTCGTATATCTTAAGACAACGGCACAGATTGTTTTGCATTTGCATAAGCCTCAGGCCCCCAGGCTCTTCCAGTGATCACGGTCTTGAACTCGTGAAAAAATCTAGATACTCCACGGTACACCTTCGGTATCTTTCAAATCCTCGCTCCAACACGTAACGTACCTTAACGTAAAATTTGTAAGTGATGAATAAAAAAACTGATTAATTTACAAAAATATAATTATCGAACGGCGAGTTTAGGGTCATTGGAAACTACGTCTTTGAAGGTATCAAAGATAAGATTAGTTTTCAATGAACCAAAACTAACCCTGTATTTTGTACCTCCAGAGCAGCTGTTTTGTTTCTCATATTGAATTCTAAGAGTTGAACCTACTCGTATATAAATATTCTTCAAACCCCTTGATAGATGTCCAACGAAATATAGACCCTATGTATAGTGGCATTTTTCTAAGGTTATCTATAAATTCGATTCCATCCCCTCCCAATGCATGACAAACTTCAAAACCAATTTTATCCCCGCATATAAAATAGCTGAAACAAAATGTTTTGTTCTAGGACCGCCGTATATCCGGACGTTGCCGCCTTTCAAAGTCCAGAGCGGACAAAGTGTCACGTTAAAGTGCCCGTACTATGGGTACCCAGTGAGGTAAGGTTTAAAAATTATTTTTTAAAGTAGTGTGCCCCCATCGGGCAAAAAATTGCGTTCATTCACATACACTTTTATCCCGTAGACTGACTTTTATGATGAAGATGGCGGGACGAGCTTGTCTTCTACTGAAGGGACTGGCCTGTACTAGCAAAGGGCAGAGTTGTATGAAAGGGGAAGTGGGAGGACTTTGCCCAGTAGTGGGACGAAATAGGCTAGTTAACTAGTAGTTATCAACTGTAGATGTCAAACCTTGAAGGGGATAAATAGGGTATACAATTTTCAAAATTCTTACCAGTTCAGTGTGTAAAAACTATCGTGCAAAATTTCTTGCTCCTTCCGCGGTAGTTTAGCTTGTACGGTGTCTATCAGTGAATGCCATTGTCTATTTACTTTACCAGTACGGTGCACGGTTCACTTATCAACTAAACAAATACTTCATAATCACCAACCATTTCTGTCGGAGCCTTTTAACCAAGGTGGACCAATTTTTTTGGACTGTAATATTGCCAGTATGGAATAGGTTCCTAAATCCCGGGCCGGCGAGTAGGTTCTCCAAAAAATATTTAAGGCATCAAATCAGATTCGTGACTCAATTTACGGTAGTTTTGCTATTTCTCATAGTTCTAGATTCGGCCTGGATGGCCGATTCCAGAGAATTTTTCAACGAGAATGCAAAAATCTTTTCGTCTGAATTCTGTTGCCGAAATGCTATGATAAGTTAAATTCAAAAGATAAGGCTGTGTAGGAGTTACGCTATAAAGCACGCTTTATGTCCTAATGAAAAAATCCTGCGTTCAGTTAAATGTGTATCTGATCCTTCTTCTGAGCTCCTTTAGGTAACTTATTATCATTTACTGTAAGATGTTTATTTGATTCGTTTCCATTTATTTATTATTATAAAAAAAAAAACCTTTAGATTCATTATTTTCATTATAACAATTAGAAACAATCAATTGAATTTAATAAGAAATTAATAAGAATCAATTTCTTTTGTTGTGACCGTTATTCTTTTGTCTCTTTCCGTTCGCTTCTTTTCTACCTTAAAATAATATTTATAAACAATAATATTCGGTACATTTACGGAGAAGACTCAGCTTTGATGTCTTTTTTATGATCTTTTCCCCTGAACTCCATCAAATATTTTTATAGCAAATAAAGAACGAACGTGTACAATTTTTGTTGAAAAATTGTCCAATATGGTTTCTTTGTTTTTTTTGGTAGAGTATCGTTATACCGCTAATTGGGAAAAAGTATAAATGTTTGGCGTCGAATCTGTTTTTGCTAACTTTTTCACGTAATTTTGCGTTATCAGTAACCTGAATATATGTGCCTGTTTATCAAATTCTGTTGACATAGAAATTTTGGGAGCAACGTTTCAAAACAAAGCATATTTATTCAGACTTTAACAAGAAATTTACCTAAAATAGGTTAATAATTTGTCTTTTCATCACATTAAATCTGCCGATTATATCTTTGAATTATTTACGATGTGTCATTTCCCGAAAACAGTTTTATATGTGTCTGTATAACTCTCATTTCCACCAAAACATGAAACAAAATCAGTGCTGTTTTACCAAGTTGTAAAGTCCTTATCTTTAATGCTTTGCTCGCAGAACTACACAGCACAATTCCTTCAACTAAAGACGGTGTTATTTTATCAAGTATTTTAATCTTTACTTAAGCAGACAGTAACACAGAAGCTTATAATGCTTACATTTACAGGGAAATAACATGGGAATACAAAGGCAAAGAAATAAACACAGATATAGCTGCACAGAATAATCGGTATAAAAGATCTTCTAACAAAACAGGTAGCACAGAGATATTTGGACGAAAACCGAAGTTAAGAGAGAAGAGGGATACACCGATAATCGTAAACGATGGTACATTGAATATACCAAAAGTTTCAAAAACTGATAATGGAGCTTCATATTCTTGTATAGTCAGAAGTCCTTCAGGTGAGATGGCTAAAAGATCTTTCGAGTTACATGTGGTGGAGGCCCCGCAGTTGGAAGAGATATTGCTACCGACGGATTTGCAGGAAGGACAGATTGTTCAAATACATTGTAATCTTAAGAGCGGAGACTCGCCAGTTTATTACTCTTGGTTGAAAGATGGGAAGAAAATTCCAACTCATTTGAAGGTAAGGTTTATGGTTTGTAGTTTGAAATACTGTGTTTTGGGGAAAAAGTAGAACTTTACGATAAAGGTGATGTTGTTGATGATAGTAATAAAATTCTTGTTATGTGGATACTGAATTTGCTGATTTAATTAGCATTAGAAATAAAAATGTTGTTGGTTCGTATTACAGCCGCTGGTCGACTGCTAAAATAGGTTTCATAATAATAATTAATAATCAAAAGAATCTCGGTAATCTGTGTAGATTTGTCTCCAAAATTTAACACAAAGCTTTGGAATGTTTGTCAAAATTTGATTAAAATAAAGGTACCAAGCATTTCACTCCGTCAACCATCACAAGTCTTCATTTAGGTAGCTACCAATATTTTGAATGCTTCAATAAAATTCCTACAAATTCTCATCAATTTTCAGATCGTCGAAAGGAGTTTAGAAGTATTCAGCGTTCTGATTATAAAGAATGTCTCTTTGGATCATTGCGGTACCTACACTTGCGTTGCAGCCAACCACGTCGCCAAAGTGAATCGAACTGTGAACCTTTACATAAAAGGTAAGGTCACTGGATAGTACTATTACAGAAGGCCGGTTCCATGCAACGAGTGAACACACGCACACGTTTCACGTACTGCGAATGCAAGTGCACTCGCTACTGGCATTAATTTTGCGAATCTGTGTGTGCGCCTCTTTTGTATGTCGCCGACCTTCTGAACTTTTCCATGGTAAACAGAAGCACTAAACTCTTTTCTATCGAATAGCTGACACAGAATATACTGACGAAAGAAAACATGACGTATGTTGTGAAACTTAAGCTCGTATTTACAGTGTTTTGTGGCAAAAGGGTCTGTCCAGCGATATTATTTTCTTGGAAAACCATTTTCATATCATTTGTAGTGTTTCGCGCCGGCTGTTATGTTCTAATGTTGGATTTAGTTTTAGATGTGTTTTGGCTAGAGGTTTTTGTTTGTAATGTTATAAGGTCTTTTATGTGCAAAACCTAAATTTGATTTTGTATATATTCCAAGTTTTATATGATTGAGCTGATTCTCTAGACAGAACTTAAAGACAAGTCTTAAGTAGTAGTAGTACCTGTGACCTATGCGTGCATCGTCATGACATAACATCATCCCAAATTTCTAAAATTCTTATACAGGGTGTAACGAAAGGTGTGGTCATATTTTAAGAAACGGTTCTGCCCATTGAAATGAACTAGGTACTCTCCCTAAGACAAAATAGAAAATTCCCAAAAGAAAAATTGGACTTTCCATACAAAGTAATCAGCTGATCAATATTTGTATGGGAGGTAAAAAATTTTTTTTAGAATTTCCTCATGTTTTTTGAAGAAAGTTGTTCATATTGATAGGCAGATGCAGTTCTTAAAATATGACCACACCTTTCCGTTACACCCTGTATAGCACAGATCTTGAGAAAAATATCCTTACCAGACGGGGACAAAGTGATCTTATTAAGAATCCAATTGCCCCTAAAAAACTGTATATTATACCGTATTCTGTATTTTGCTCATTAATTTTAATACTAAGCTGTCAAAATCGACTCTTGACTTAGAAACATGGTTTTCACATTACAATTCTTGAATATGCTAAAAGTTTTGACGTTATACTAAATATTCTTCCGTATCTCAGCGCTGTTTATTCCCAAACACTGAGTAAAATGAGTTTTATCATGAATATTTAATATTAAACTCAAGTGCCTGATCAAAGGTGAATCGTGATTTTTATTTTCTGATATTATCTTTCCATCTTTCTTTATTGAAGAGGACGCATAAATGACTTTTTTACTCTCGATTGATATCTGATTGAAAGTCAAGATGGTTTTTCAGGGACTTTTAAAATAGAATGAAAATAATCTTCTTCGTATATTGATTTAATTTTAACTTTTTGCGAATTAGTTTTCTAAAGAAAAATGCTTTTTCTTTTTATAAAGATATTTTTTGTGTTTAAGTAGCAAATAAAATAATTTGTATTCAGCTTACTAAATCTAGTTTAAGACAGTAATAGCGATTAAAATTCATTATTTTTCCATCTAGAAACAAAATACAAGTGAAAATCAAACAAAGTAAATACAAATAAACGGAAAAACAACGCTTAATACACGAACAAAAAAACCAAAAAATATTTAACGAAGTCTACAGCGAAAATCTCGAAATAAAATTTTGCTTTATTCTCTCTACAACTACAATATGGATACAGAAGGTCGGCTCCATACAATGAGTGAAAACAGTCGCACGTACACGTAAATGCGTACGTGAGGCGACCGCAAACAAATCCCGGTCGAGTTTTTAACGGGATTTTTCCGAGTGAAGTTTTGTCTTTTTAAATTATTCGCTAATTGATTCCTGAAGTGAAGCTGAGAATTTTATTTTAGCATTGACTACCTCAGCGAAGCTTGCCAAAAAGGCTGACACGACACATTTTCAGCCAAATACTGCAAAAATATTAAAATATCTTACATCTGAATTCTAATGAAAAAGTGACAGTATCTAAAAACTAAATACTTTCTAAACTTGACACTGGCCAAACGCACAATCCATGCAAAGACAAAAAAAAAACCAGTCGGGAGTGCCCCCGGCACTCGCTGTACGTGAAGCGTGTCTATAAGTGCGCGCGTTTTTGCTCATTGAATATAGTCAACCTTCTGTAACCTCTAATTTATGTGTCTCACGATATTGAGTTTCATTATTCGCTAGCGACTAATTAAAGCGTTCGCTAGGTGTTTTTAATAATAAACCTGTTATATTATGTTTTTATTTGGTGATGTTATAAAGCTTCCCTGACTTAATGGTTTTCACAGTAAAGTGTATGTTACCGTTAAATTAATATTTTGTAGTCTTCCTTATAAAATTTCACTTATTACGAAAAATAGAGATAATTTTCTGGAAGGATATGATGTAATATTTTTCATTTTAGACATGGTATTATTTTTCACACGCCAATGAAAACTCTCAAAACGGTAAGGGAACCAACATGACCTAGACTCGAAAATTCGGAGACATCTGACATCCACCAAACCGCATTGGGCCCACGTTACTACGCGCTGAGAAACAAAATGAATACATAATTTTGAAAAATGAATAACATACCTTTAATATTTTTGGAACGAAGTTCCTTATCGCGCGTTGTGAAAGGGGGCTAGACGGAAAAAAATCTTACGAAAAGTTGTCACGACACTAATGAGGCTGACCATCCAAAAAGATTGTGTTGGAAAAACAATCTAATAAAAAAAATTCTTACGAAAAGTTGTCACGACACTAATGAGGCTGTCCATCCAAAAAGATTGTGTTGGAAAAACAATCTAATAAAAACTTCTTTTATTTTTGGTGGGTAGGTACAAAGTTTGCAAGCAGATCAAGCATTATTGGAACGAAGTTCCTTATCGCGCGTTGTGAAAGGGGGCTAGACGGAAAAAATTCTTACGAAAAGTTGTCACGACACTTTTTGCTATTTTAAAATTTTATTACAATTACTTTTGTTATAGTTGTTGTTATTGCTAAAGAGTTGAGTTGAGTTGAGTTGAGCAGAGCTGAGCTGAGCTGAGCTGAGCTGAGCTGAGCTGAGCTGAGCTGAGCTTAGCTGAGCTGAGCTGAGCTGAGCTGAGCTGAGCTGCGATGAGATGAGATGATGAAGTATCACTTCTTACGTGCGTGCGTGTGTGCGTAGTTAATAATTAAAAAATATTATAAATTAAAAAAAAATAAAATTATATTACAATTCCTTCACTAATTAATCGAAAGGAACTTCGTTCCATCCGGGTGTCCCTTGACACCTCTCAAGTTTTTTTTATTTAAGGTATGTTATTAATTTTTCAAAATGTTTGTTTTTATCTGATTTATCTGAACTTAAATTCCAAGTACTTAAATCCTAAGCTCAAGATGTGCAGTTTCATAAAACCGCTGTTATCGTTATCTACTAATTACGACCCTACTCCCCTCCACTGAGAGGAGGCCTATCCCAGCAGTGCAACATTATAGGTTGGCCATGTTATCAAACCATACTAATAACGTTGTATAGTCGGAGTGGGTTTTTTTTTTTTTGGGGGGTGGGAAATCATCCTATGACTTCTTCCGCTCTAGGGTGGAGCGGAAGGGCGTGTCAGACTCTTACTGACTAAAACCCACCCCTGTTCCTCCCTGCCCTGAATGCCCAGGGGCGAGGTAATTCTTTCGAATTTATCCTCAACCCCCGGGCAGGCATCGGCCATGACGGGCCCCTTCTCTTTGCTGACAACTCTTTGAGGCGCGCGTGGAACACTACGCGCCGTCAACTCTCGGGCCTGGTGCTGATCGGGCGGCGAGTTACCCACTACTCGCCGTCCACAGGCCCGGGTTAGTCGGAGTGGGTCAGATGTAATTAAAGGCTTCCCTAAAAGAGGTAAAACTTTTGTTTTTATTTTATTACCCGTCAAAGATTTAGTTACATCAAAAGTTCAGTAAAGTGTCTTCTTGACAGGCTGTCACACATTACTCTTCCAACTGTGGCTACGTACTGATCGGACAAAACTTAAGTCAAAATTGATGAGGAGTTTCTTTATCATGCGCTATAGCTGTTCAAAAAAACTGGCCAAGTATGTGTCGGATTTCGCACATTAAGGGTTCCGTACCAAATATTGCTATTTATTAGTAAAGTATATGTAATAATAAACATTATCACCAAATCTCAAGTTCATAGGTCAATGGGAAGTTAAAAAATTCTTCGTAAAAAACATTTGTGACAAATGACGGACGGACAGACGGACACGTGAGTGACAAAAATAGGGCTCCGTTTGGACCCTTTGGGTACAGAACCCTTATAATGAAATATCATTCGTGTTTCCCATTTATGAATCTCGTTATACGCGTGTTGTAAAAAAAAACAGAAAATGGATGAAGTAATAAAAGGTGCGAATTCTTGGTATCGCAGAAACTTTTCAATGCGAGGAAAAATATATTAAATGAAAGTGAGTGTAAATTCAGTATGCCTAGGGGTAGCGGATAAATTTTGAAAATGAGTTACCGCACCCCTGGGCACTCAGGCAGGGAAGGAACGGGGGTGGGTTTTAGTCAGTAAGAGTCTGACACGCCCTCCCGCTCCACCCTGAGCGGGAGAAGTCATTGGATGCTTTCCCACCCCCCAAAAAAAAAAAGTGTACATTCAATGAAATAAATAATGAATGGATTGTATTTTAATGAACTGAATCAGTTTCGAATATCGGATAAACGATATCATGGTGTAATTCAAGAAGAAGGAGAAATTGTAGAGGAATAGAACGAAGGGCAACTTGATTAGATTTACAACTTAATTAATGTTATACAAAGGTGTAACGGAAGTGGGCGTTTACCTATATTTTAGATATTGCTTCTGCCCAAGGAAATTAACAACTTTACTCAAGCAAATCATAATCAATTCCCAAAACACTGGCCAAGTGCGTGTCGGATTTCGTACATTAAGGGTTCCGTACCAAATATTTGTATTTGTTAGTAAAGTATACGTAATAATAATAAACATTATCACCAAATTTAAAGTTCATAGGTCAATAGGAAATAAAAAAATTCTTTGTAACAAAATTTTGTGACAGACGACGGACAGACGGACACATGAGTGACAACAATAGGGCTCCGTTTGAACCCTTCGGGTACGGAAGTCTAATAAAAGAACTTTCCGTACAAAGTTATCATCAACTGACCGAAATTAGTTTCTATCAACATCAAACACGAACATGGATATATTTAAATTAATAAGGGTGTGTTATGTGTGTATTTCAACGGTTTAAAGTAAGGATGTTACGGAGATTCGATTCCGATAAGTTGGAACTTCCAATTGAAATTACACTTCCGATTTCGACTTCGGTTCCGACACTTAAATCGGAGGCTGAAGCTCACGGGCGGCATCACGAATTTTGTGCGTTCGCACTTCAATTAATTTTATCCAAGTTCATAATGAGCGTTAATGAGTTTAATTTGACATGTGTGTGTATTTGAATTATTTTATTAGAATAGATTGTCTTATAACACATTCTCTATGCATCTGGCTCTGACTCCGTCTTCTATTCCGGTCTGATTCTGGTTCCAATTCAGATAAATTAAATTTAAAATGCCGATTCCAACTTCGGTTCCGGTAAACCCATCTCCGTTACATCCGTTTAAAGTATGGGAGGTTCAACATTTTTTTTAGTAATTGTTATTACAAACTTTCCTAAGGAACTTCTTTCATTTCTATGGGCAGTATTTAAAATGTGACCCGTTATATTCAGTATATAATATTAGAGCCTATTCCGCAGGAGCTCTACATTTTTACGACATACACAGTTAAGCACTAGCCAAATAGTGCACTCAATAATTGTGTAGCGTTCTGTAACTGATTACCTTTACAAATAAATAAACAAACAGGATATTACTCTAGCATAACAAAGGTTATTAAAATATACGTATGAGTTTATAAACTGGGCCGCAGGCGAAGTTTATGATGATATTACTTTAACTATGAAAGTACCGTTTTTTGAAACTGCACATTTTGAATTTGAGCTGTGATAACTAGAGGTCGAAATTAGGTAGAGTTCTTTATGTACTTGCATCGAAATGTTGATATTAATATGGATCTTCCCGGGATTTAATGGACAATCCCGTGTTGCCATCAATATTACAAATAAATAATAATAGAAACCTCTATTTTTTTCTTTTGTTCTCACAAGCTATGTTGTGTGAACTACAAATGTGGCAAAATTGCGTGTGTGCGCATTGGAATTTTGCAACTTCTGACATCCGATGTCGTTGATGTAAATTTGGCAACGTCTCGCGTGCAGTAGTTTAAATTGTGTAAAGATAAATAGCTTTTTTATTCAATAAATCACGGGATTTTATTTGCTCTTTAAAATTAATCTCGGGATTTGGGGCATATCCACTTTATTCTTTCGCTATATGAAATCAGTGTAAGTACATAAATAACTCTACCTAATTCCGAGGTGATAACTTCGGATTAACTTGGGATTCTAAGTTTAGACAAGAGCTAAGTTCATATTTAATGCATGTTATTCATTTTTCAAAATTAGTTATCGTTTGTTTCTTACCACGAATTATAAATAAAATATTTATTAGTTGTTACTACTATATCTAAGTCGAGCCTGTTTGAGCACTTTCTTTGCTCTTGATCGTTTCGTAGCCGAATCTCGAATAAGTATCAACGTTTAAACCGTAAAACGAAAGATATAATGAATATTTATGTCTCTAGCAGGGTCTTACATAAAAATAGCAATACTAATGGTTGTTTTGTCGATACAGTGGCCCCAAAATGGAGTGAAGAACCTCAGAACTCATCTCTCCTCCTTGGAAGAGGAGGTCACATATCATGCAGCGCCAATGGCTACCCACAACCACAAACACACTGGCTGAAGAAAGATAGTAAGTATCTCTTATAGGCTTATTTATAATAGTAAAATAACGAGAACATATTTTTATGTCCTATTTATTAAAATAACTATAAATATTCTATCTAAGTTTAAAGTTATATTACAAAGCATTCATCCATTCATTACATATGTAAGTTGGAAATGGACCTTCCATTTACCAACTGGCATTGGGCAAGCTTAGTGGATTACAACCCACGTCCTCTCACAGAAATGAAGTCCTGTGTCCCAGCAGTTGGTACATTACAGTCTTCTTCTTCTTTCGAATCAATGCCAGAGAGAGATGTTCCAGAAGCTGGCCAAATTAATTGCAGTGTCAGTAGCGTTCATGAGGTATATATGGGGGTAAAATGCAGGTGTATGGGTACTTGGAGCATTCCAGTATGTGGGTCATGTTCTAAACAGGTGCACCGCACTTATATTAGCCACCACGACCCAAACGAGTCGCTCTCGTCATAGGCTGATTTAATGATAAATTGCGAGGATTGAAGAACTAAAGCATAAAAATCATCAACTGCCTCGTTGATCTCTAGTGGATCTACTACGCTTAAGCTAAAGTGCCGTTAACTGACATTAGGTGGTTTTTTGTTTTTTGATGCCACGGTAATCAGCCAAAAATTCTCTATCGATCTGTCTAAGCAGTATTTTTCTACTATCAGTAGACTCTAAGACAAATAAATAAAATATCGTAATTTCTTATGATTTCTATGTAATTTATCGCTGCTTTTTTGTGCGTAACTCAAAATATGATTTTATCAGATAGCTTGTGGATGGCAGTACGTTGGTCGTTGCTATAGAGGTTACAAGTGCTATAATATCGTTCGAGCCTGTAAGCAAGGTGATAACTTTGAAAATTTAGGTCGAGTGCCCTTGAAGTAAACTGTCATTCTACCTTGATTGGATTCGTTTTGGGTTCGATACCAAGATTGAGATTAGAGTTATCCGGTTTTGTTCATACCTGAGTATTTAAGAGAAAAAAAAATATAGCTACTACTAGTGCATGTGGTGTTAGCTTATGATTAATGATTGCACTAACAAATTCAGGTATAACGAATGTTATTGTGCAAACAATTGTTGGTCAGTTAGTTGACAGAGTCATATCACTTTTGTCCACATTTGTAGGGAATCCTATATTCTACAAAAATGCGCTACGGTGCTATTTTTAGATAATATTAAAATGTTGTCAAACTCGTCAAATGTGTAATGAACGATCCCAAATTAAAAATGGTTGCTTTTACTGTCTCACTAAAAACACTGACATACAAGCGAAGTGAAACACTAAAACCTCACTGTCGTATTTTAGTACAGAAAAAAGTAAGTGAAATCTCAAACAGAATCTTGAAACTTTGCCAAAACTCTGTGAATTTCTTGTACGATGCTCTCTTTTGCGGAGAGTGTTTGTTAGTACAATGCTTTTAATATTTTTCTTTATTCTATTTCTTGTCATAATCTATTTAGAAACGTATCCCAGAGTACTTGTATAATGTTTTAGACTGCTTGCACTATATACTGTGTTTTAGTTAGAGAATAGCTCATAGTTTTGGAGCAAGATTGGTAGAGGTTGATAAGGAAGATGACATTTTAATTAATTCTGACATTGATATTCAATTAGTAAATATGTACGTATTGCTAATTATAATTGACATGCTATTATTTAAATAAAATCTTGACTTTGAATGATTTTACTGTCGCCCAGACAAAGTGATGTTGTGCGTGTTATGCATTGAAGGTCCTAATGGAGATGCAAAGAAAACTGAACTAAACTGATTAAACAAATACAACAGTACCACAATAATTTGGTTCAGGATATGACGTGGCCGAACGGTGGTATGTAAGCGACTGACGAGCCACCGCTTCGTGCTCCATCAAAATATAAAAAATGCAATTCAGCATATCGCATCGCTATGGTCGCTACAGTGATATTTTATCAGTGACAACAATTTTTAGAAAGCTCTCAATTATTAGTGTTAAATACATTTTTATTTTAGAAGCTCATGTAATATCCTTTACGTTTTGGACTTATTAACAATCGTTTTCGCCGATGCAGCTTTGTCATACACTTCTTATAACTTAATATTCACAATCCCTTTATCATTGTTGTAGTCGTATCAGAAACATGGCGGCCAGTACTGGAAGTGGCCGGGGGAGGCGTCCTGAGCCTGTCAAACGGCTCCCTTATATTCGACTCAGTGGCTCTATCAGACGCTGGACTATACACCTGTCATGTGGAGAATGGAGTCGGCGAAGCACTCAGTAAGACTGTGTGGATCTCCGTTAACAGTAAGTGTAAGGTTTTTTGTGAGTTTTTTTGCTGTAAGGGTTCGGAACGTCCGAATGCAAAAAGAGAACTCTAGTAGGATCACTCGTGTGTCTATCTGTCAGCCTGGCTGTCCGTCTGCCACAGCTAATTTTCTCCGAATCTTCTGAACCGATTAAGTTGAAATTTAGTACAACCATTAATCCGAACCCAATCACGAACGTTTAACATAAAGTATATATAAGTTTTATAAAAATGAGTTAAAACTCCATAAATTAGGTTAAAAAATCAAGTATAATAAATAAAATAAAATAAGACTTTATTGCTGTTTTACAATAAATACAATACCTTTGTTACTGACGATAGGTTTTTTAAACAAGAGCTTGTCCTCCAAAGACTTCCACCTATCTCTGTCTCTTCCAATTCTGATTTATTCTGGACCTCAATCAATAATAAGTTTACAAAAATAAAATTATAAAAAAAATAAGTTAAAAAATCTTATCATTAACGATTTAAATAACACAATATAAAATAACCGCGCAAAAACAAAGCACTAGCAGTTACTTCCACACTTCGTTTGTATATCTTCATAGCATACATAATTATCAAGCTTCTACTTTGATGTAAAATAAATCAATTCATAGAAATATTTACCTACTTAGTTTCAATTAGCATCTGGAATTCATATTAATCATTTACCTAGAACGCAGATATGAATCGGAATACATCCGAGCTAGCAGTATTCATACCAACAATATAAACACAGAAGGTTCATTTGCCTTCAAGGCAAGGTGCATTTTGTTACAAGTCAATTATTATAATTAGAATGCAAAATATCCTTTTTAAAAGAATATTATCGCTGATTTACATACTTAGTTTGGGCTCCTGTCTCCCATCTTTAAACTTTTTTAGGGTTCTGAAAGTCCGAACAAAAAACGGAACCCTTATACTCGTGTGTCTGTTTGTCTGTCCGTCTGTCACAGCCAACTTGCTCCGAATCTACTCGACCGATTGAGTTCAAATTCGGTACACACATGAATATATGTCAACAAAACACGGACATGTAACTTATATAACTGAATTTGGATTATGGGGTTCATTTTTGGAGTGTTAATTAGAAGAAAAAAAAAGTTTTTCAAACTGTACTGTGTAACATATCAAATGAAAAGCCTTATTGCAAGGATTTCAAATATCTTTTTTTTTCATGATTGAAAAACGTGGATTTTAAGTTATTTAAGAAAATGTATGAAAAATTAACATCCCCTTACCTCCGAAAGCTGAAGGCTTAAAACTTTGAAAAAAACGAATTACTTACGAATTAAAAACAACCGACTTTACAAAAAAAATACACTAAAAATTAAAAAATAACTTTAATTTCGGCAGTCGGTGTCAAATAACGAAGAAGTAAATTACAAACACCGACTTCCGAAATTAAAGTTATTTTTTAATTTTTAGTGTATTTTTTTTGTAAAGTCGGTTGTTTTTTTTTTGTAAAAAAGTTTTTTTTAAACTATATAAGTACTTCTTACAGGTTTCCCTGTAATTCGTAAGTAATTCGTTTTTTTCAAAGTTTTAAGCCTTCAGCTTTCGGAGGTAAGGGGATGTTAATTTTTCATTCGTCGAAAGATCGAAAGTCGATTGTTTTTTTTTTGTAAAAAAGTTTTTTATTTTTCACTTTTTAGTTGTTATACCCCACAACTAAAAACCCCAATAACATGGAACGTGGAATTTAAACATTTGGACACACTTAAAAAAATAAATAAAAAAAACATACATACAGTCGAACATAGAACCTCCTCTTCAAAAGTCGGTTAAAAAAAAATACATGTTCGGAACCCTTTGCGCGCGAGTCCGAAACGATCTTGGCCGGTTTTTCTTCATGCATACATAATTTGTGACTTGTGGGAAGAAAAAAATACATTTTATTGCTATATTCTTATCGTTATTTACTTTAAAGCCAACATATTGCCTTTGAAACCCTATAAAGCCTAGCCTTTTCCATTAAATCTAAAAGAATATGTACATCTCTTCTTGAAACAATAGTAATACCTCTCGCTGGACATTTCTGTAGCAGAATACATTAACAGAACATGTCAAGTGACACAAGACGGTGGACATTTTGTCCATAAATTTCGTTTATTATTTAACTAGCTACCCGCCCCAGCTTCGCACGGGTACAAATTATACACCTAAACCTTCATCATGAATCACTCTGTCTATTGGTGAAAACCGTATGAAAATCCCTTCAGTCGGTTTTGAGTTTGTCGCAAACATACAGACAGACAGACGCGGCGGGTGACTTTGTTTTATAATAAGTAGTGATTAATAGAATGCGAAAGACCAAATGTTTATTTAAAAAAAAAAATATTATTGTTATATTTTTCGACGAGTTTACCGCAATGATTGCAACATGACCTGACATACGTCATTAATGCCACTACACTAGTGTTTTGAGCCTTCTACCTCTCTTGAATCTAGTGGCAATATCCAGTAACAGAATATCTGAAGTCTAGCATAAATTTCAAAGCACAGCTGATCATAATCGTAGCGAAGTTTGTTCGATAAGTCAAGATCTTTGAGTGGTGCCAATGAATATTAAGTCTGTTTCTCAGTATTGTTGAGTTTGGTGTTTGATTGTTTCCGTGAATTTCGGGGTTGTTTTGAACTAAATTGCGTAACAGGTAAATGACGGTTTGGTATTTTAGAATTATTGATCTTCGGTATTAGGTAATGGTTTGTGTATGTAGCTAGGCAGGCTTAAGAGATATTACAATGTAGTATTTCTATACATCTGCAGATACTTTTGTGTACAAATTATAAATCTCAGTTCTTATTATCTAAAATGGTCATCCATACTCACTGGTTGTCACTTAGAGACTTTTTTTGTTTTTTTGTGGTGTTGGGAAATCATCCAATGACTTCAGGGCATGTCAGACTTTTACTGACTAAAACCCACCCCTGTTCCTTCAGTTGCCTGAGTGCCAAAGGCCGCGGCAACTCTATTTCGAATTTATCTACGACCCCAGACAGGTATAGGCCCTGATGAACCCCGTCAGGTATTGCTGGCATCCTTTGAGGCGCGCATGGAATACTACGCACCGTCGACTCTCGGGCCTGGTCCTGATCGGACGGCCGACGAGTAGTGTACCCACTACTCGTCGTCCGTCCGCAGGCCCGCGCCTACGGTGGCCGTAGATCGGCTTGCGACCCCTGACACCCAGGGCGTCTCTTGCGGCGGCTGCTGCTGGGGGCGTGAGGGCGACTCTGTTGAGTCTCCCTCACACGTTCTGCCTCCTCCTTCGCGAGCATTACTGCTTCACAGAAGGAGGCGACTACGTCCTATTTCCACTCGCTCCGTACCATGGCCTGGACCAGGGCCGGGCTCGAGAGGTCGCTGCCGCAGATCGCCTCCACGAAGACACGGCGGTGCTCCGCCCAAGCGGAGCAGATCTCCACCGTATGCTCCACCGTGTCCTCTGGGCGATCCGCACAGTGGTGACACCTGGGCGTTTCTTCCCGCCTTATCCGACACAGGAACCTCCCAAAACAGCCGTGTCCGGTGAGGGCCTGCATCAGGCGGAAGGTGAGGACGCCGTGGCGCCTCTCCAGCTAATCCTCAAAGAGGGCCGCCGCAATTGTGGCATGCCCAGCGCTGGGTTGTGATAGTCACTCCCTCCATGTCGCCATGAGATCCTGCCGGTGTATTTACTCACAATTTAAAGAAAATCTTAAGCACGTTACATGCCCGTGCGGAAGTTCATACCTATGTGTACAAAAATTTCAACTGAAGCGATCCTGTAGACTCGGAGCAAATGGACTGTAACAGACGGCCAAACTAGCCCGCCACACTGTTCCCAAACCACTGCAACTCCTGAAACAGACACACAGATGCACGAATGATTTTTTAAAGGTTTCGTTTTTACATTCGTAATATTTTCGGAATCCTATAAACGCAACTTAGTAGGACCTAGACCTATCGTCACGAGTCTAATAACAACACCTTTACTAAAACTTCGTTCGACAAAATACATAGTACAGTTGTTCTATCTCACGATGGCGGGTTGGTCTTGGTGTTGTGTGGATTCACGGGCACACATTGTTTTTGTGTGCTTTTTTGCAATTTGCAGGTCAGTATCAGGTTGTATGTTGGTCAAAATTTGATTTGCGGCCGCAGTAAGTATGTATTTATAGAATTATAATCATTAAAATCATCAATACAACTCTTTCAGTTAGAATTGATGTCAAATGTAAGTATTTCATGTAATCATGACATTTGGCATCAATGACCTTAAGCTGGGAGCACTCCGCGGTGTCACAGAAAATAGCTTATGCGAGACCGTTCCGCTTTCTCGAGAGAGAACAACTTTGCGACTTTTCTTTATATCTGAATATCAATTTTTACTCCACAACGTTGAATCTTTCCCACCTCATCTCCAAATCCAAATTAAGCTATTCATACCTAACAGAATCGTTTATTCAAAAGCCGAAGTTCTGATTTAAATTCATTGCTTACGTCATCCGAATCAACCTCAGATCTTAATTAATTCTAACAAGTTGCAAACGGAGTTCTTTCCGAAGTTTGTTTTTCTTTCTTCCTTTATTACTTGTTAGGGAATGTTGCTAAGCTCTTCCTTAACAACTTCAGACAAATATACTTTGTAAACATGCAAATGTAAACACTTTTGTTTCATGGGGAAAGAGAGAATTGCTGGAAAAAATTAAGATATAATGCTGTTATTATTTTTGTGTTCTTGTCTTTATTGTGGAGGTTTTTAGGGTTCCGAAAGTCCGAATGAAAAAGGCAACCCTTGTAGGATCACTCATGTTTCTGTCTGTCTGTCTGTCTAATTTTCTCAAAATCTACTGAACTGATTAAGTTGAAATTTTGTAAACACATGAATATCTGTGACCCAAATACGGAGGTAGATTTGGAATATGAGAGTCACTTTTGGGGTGCAAATCGGAATATTAAAAAAAAAGTTTTCCAAACTGTACATATTTAATGAAAGGGAAATGAAAACTTCAAACTACTCAATCTAAAATTTTAAAAAAATATAGGAGGTAGTTCTTTACTTACAGATTTCAGGAAAACCTATTTATGAAGTAAATAGTTCTACAAAAAATCTGGAAAAAAGATATGATCTATTCGGAACTCTTTGCGTGTGAGTCCGGCTCGCTCTTGGCTGGTTTTATATTTTGGTACTGTAAGTTATCAAGTATTAGGATATAACTATGTCTATTAACACACAACACTACACAACACAACCCACACACAAACACAAAACACTATCGATAAGGGTTAAGACTTAAGTTAGCAAAATCATATTGTTGTGTATGTCGTTAATTTGTGGCAAATAAATTCTTTTTCATTCTTTCTTTATTTAAATATATTTTTATACAGAAAAAAGTCCGGTTAGTTTATTTATTTATTTAATCATTTATGTAAACACAGAGACACAGTAACAATAGATATAATTATAAATATAGTACAAAGGAATTGCTTATTTCTTAAGACATTTCTACCAGCAGACCTGCGATAGGAGAAGTGAGAAAGAAATGTAGACAAAAGTGTGTAAGAAACAGAAAAAAGAATACGAAATGTCCAATACTAGGGTATCAAATAAACCCACACTTATATTGTAAAAAAATATATATATATACTTACATAAATATATACCTAATACTGTAAATAGATACTTGACATACATATATATAAACATTATTATAATAGAGAGGAAAGGTGCACTACCTTTATCACGATTTTAGTTAGTTATTCTTAGTTCACCAATTAAGATACTTAACTCAAGAACGGCAGGACCGATTTTGATAATTTTTGATTTGTTAGATTTTTCCCCACCCGGAATAGCACAATAACTATTAAAGCTTCGGAAAAAATCTCGAAAAAAAATTATGAAGAAAGAAGGGAGAAGAAAATTATTTTTTTCAAACATTTTGAAAGGAAAATAATTATAAAATATTTGAAACAGTTTCTATTGTGGACATGGAAAAATTTACTGCCTATTTATAGTGTCTATTTAATAGAGGACCTGAGTCTCGGTTCGTAAGTCGGGAAAAGTGTTATCGGGTTTTTCAATCCACCACCACCACCAGTCAGTATGCATTTAAGCGAAAGTTGCGGAATTATCTTCTTAACAAGTAAAGGAGTCGTCTCAAAATCCTTATCTCTAACTTTATATATTGTTATTATATAAGTAGGTATATTATAAATATATACGAGTATGTATGTTTATTTTAACTATACTTTTGTAATTATTTTCGTCTTAGTATTTTTTTTTTTTCAGTTTATGCACCTGCCATGTTATCTCTCCACCACCCTTGGTTGACTGGTAGAGAATGCCTAAGGCATTAAGTCGGCCTTTGTACATTTGTGTTGCATGAAGTTTTAATAAATAAATAAATAAATATCTCAGTGGTAGTCCAGAGTCTTCATCCGATTGATGGCAATAAGATCGACCTGTATTTATTTACGTTTATTTATTCTTCTTCGTGTCACTTTCACGGCGTTACTTTTAATTTTTGTTGGCCCAAAACATTGCCCATCCACAGCGAGGTTTCCTGACAGCCCCGTTAGGCAGCTTTTAGGAAACCGTTTATTTATTTATCAGTACACACACAGGCAATGGGCCCCAAACTAGGCACAGCCTGTATCTTGATGGCCAAGAATTATTAGAATAGGCAGATTGAATATTCTGTGTGACACAGCACAAATTTACAAATAAAAAGTACAAAAAGGAATTAAATTATAAAAGAAAAACATATAAAATTACGAACAAAACGAAAAATAAAATAAAAATTGAAACTAATTCTAAATCACAAAAAAACCGGTCGTTTTTTTGTAAAAAAGTTTTTTATTTTTAATTTTTTAGTTGTTATACCCCAGAACTCAAATCCCCAATAACATGGAACGTGGAATTTAAATATACTCGTAATTGGAGAAAACCAAAACTTCATCTAGGTGCGAAAAATATGTATACCTTATAGTTCTTAGACAGACAAAGAACTATAAGGTATACATATTTTTCGTTTTTGTTCAGTTTTTCAAAAACCACTGCAGAAATTTATATTCTTTAGGATTAAAAAAAAAATGAAAATCGCCCCACAAATGACAGAGAAATCAGTGGAGATACATAAAAAAAAAACATACATACAGTCGAACATAGAACCTCCTCCTTTTTCGAAGTCGATTATCATATCATGATTAACTGAAAATCAATTAACTGAAACTAACATAAATTAAAAAATAATCAGAATTAATAATTTTCAAAAATTAAAATTAAATAGCCAGAGTAGAAAAACTTAACTGGCGAAATGTTTATATCCTTTAGGTACACCTCAGTTCAACGTTTCGGAGAAAACAGCATTGTTAGGGTTCCGTATCCCTGTCAGCGGGCTGTATCTCATAATCCGTAATAGGTAGACAGTTGAATTTTCACAGAATGTGTATTTCTGTGGCCGCTTTAACAAAAAATCGTACGGAACCCTTCGTATGCGAGTCAAACTCGCAGTTAACCGGTTTTTTTTATATGTTATTTTATGATATACGACGCACACAGCCACAAACCAACATTATTCAGGCATTTTTTCCTTTTCCACCCAAACTTAATTTACTTAGTAACAATTTCATTTCAGAACCGGTGACTTTCGATGTTCTCTCAAGGAACATGACTGCAAAACTTGGTCAGCATGTCACTATTGAATGTCAAGCCAAAGGAGATGACCCAATTAGAATTATGTGGACGAGAAATGGGAAGCCCATTAATCCTTTGACACAGAGGTAAGTTTTTACCCGATTGCCCGAGATGGAGGAGAATGTTTTTCGAGAGTTTGGATACATAAAATATATATATCTATGTTTAATTTAACTATAAATATACTTTCGCATGCATTTTCCTTATAATATGTGCTTTCTTATCTCATGCACCTGTCATGATAATTATCTCTCCACCACCCTAGGTTGACTTATAGAGAATGCCTAAGGCATTAAGTTCGCCTTTGTTCATTTTTGTTGCTAAAAGTCCTAATAAGTAAATAATTAAACATACACACATCCCTAATAGCATTAATTGTTGACCCAACCAAATGCCCACACTAAATGCTATTAGGGATAAATGTGTAGGTCTATGTTTGTGTTGTCTATTTCTTTGGCACGCGCTATAGCCTAAACGGCTGTATGGATTTCAACAGATTGGGTTTCACTGCCGCAGTAACATAGGCTATAATCTCATCATCTTCCTGCCCTTATCCCATGTTACTTGGGGTCGGCGCAACACGTTTTTTTCTTCCATTCTGTCCTGTCAGCCGTCACGCTATCACTAACTCCCTTTTCTTTCATATCACTGCTCACAAAATCTATCCATCCTTTCTTTGGCCTCCCTCTCCCTCTCCATCCATCCACATTTATATTCATAAATATTTTAGTTACATGTGTTTCATCCTTCCTCTTCACATGACCATACCAAGATAAGCGGTTCCCTTCAACTTTTCTGTGACTGGCGCCACTTTTAAACTACCTCTAATGTACTCATTTCTCACTTTATCCATTCTCGATACTCCACAGATCCTTCTCAACATTCTCATCTCCGCCACATACAACCTTTTTTCATCCGTCTTTTTCACAGCCCAACATTCTGACCCATACAGTACGACAGGTCTAATCACGGACTTACAGATTTTCCCCTTTTACTTACATGTATTTTGCAAAAAAAAAACAGTATGACTCGTTCGCAACTCACACGGACTTACGCTTAGCTGGTTTTTTTTTAATGTTGTAAATATTGTGATCTATCAGATCGGTAGGTTGAACTAGCGTTGATATACAATAGCGTTATACAAAAGCCAAACCATTGCTAGCTAGCAGAGCTGTGGGTTCCAGGTTGGTATTTTAAGAGGTTACGGAACCCTCTTCATGTGCTGATGGTAATCAACGGGGTGGCTTTAGTGAAGTAAAAATCCCACACCATGGTCTTTTCCCCAAAAGTCCAGTCGCCTTTTGAAGGCTTCCTATCGACAAAAAAAAACTCAGTTTTTACCGCCTGTTTATTTATTTTGTATCAAAGAGGATAACATTATTATTCAAAGATAAATAATTAGCTCTTCTCATTGACACTGTTTGTTCTACCGTTCATCCGGCCTATATCTAGGTCAGCTTTGTTTGAAAGAACTGAACTAAATTTTCAAGGGATTAGCACACTTTAGATATACGAAGCTATTTTTTTTTTCTCTTTATGTACCTATAAACGATTGCGATTTTAGTAATGGCATTTCCATAGTTCAATTTACCATAGAGTATATAGAGTTTCTCAATTTATTCAAACTTCATAAATATTTCCAAGTCGTACCAGTAAAATGTGGATATTGTAAGTTACATGTGAATGTGACATGAAATCATGATAATAGTATCTTGTTATCCCTTATCAAGATTTTGGGACATTCAATGGCTCCTTACATTTCAAACGATCTTTCACTCATACGTCTTACTGAACATGAATTCAATAATTGTACTATTATTAGGTGTTATGCGTTATGCCACAAATCTTAAAAAAAGTTGATGTAAAAGAAGATTCGTCATACAACATACAAACATCATAATCATCTTCTTGACCTTGGTACATCACCAACATGGAAATACACCATCATCTTAAGATGAACACGGTGAATGAAAAGATACACAAAAGTACAGAGACATACCAAGGGAATCTAGAAAAAAAATGCCGACGAATTCACTGCTACACTAAAATACCAAACCTATAAAAAAACGGCGGAAGAGGAAAGATATTCTGCTCATATAAATAAGTACTGATTAGGAGATCTCTTCATTGGACGACACACTCGAACTGCCATACCTAACAACCCATCTGTTATAGCCAATGCTGATTGCAGACAAAGGGAGAAAAAAAATCTTCTTGACCTTATTCCTTGTCACTTGAGCGCAATACGTTTTCTTCTCCAATTATGTATACACAACGCTATCATAAACAAACACTATTTCAAAATGTAACCACACTAATACCAATTTTTCTTGCAGAGTAAAAATATCAGAAGCCAAATCGGAGGAGGGCATGACAAGCATACTGGAACTGCTACAAACAGAAACAAGTGACGGAGCACTGTATCAGTGCAGAGCCGGCAATCCTTTCGGAGCTGACGTATTTAGTGTGCATCTTACTATACTGGGTGAGTTTGTATGATTTGTTTTGGGCTGTGACCAATATAAAAATATAATAGAAAACATTCGACACAAACACAACAGCAACAATAACAATAGAAAAGAAAAAAATGGTATCACATATTGAAATTAGATTGCTGATCGTGCAGCTACTGCTATATTATTTGGCATATTAAGTGAATAGCTGTTTAGAAATGGTAAAAAAATATGAAATTGCAGCCATTTTATGTTGAGTTCAATGTTGAAATCGATTAATTCGACAAATTTAAACAACACAGATTTTTTTTCGACGCAAAGAAAAACAGACACGCTAGACCAAATAGAGCAAAAAATTAGGTTAAAAGGTTATGTCTTCTTACAATTGGCACAAAGCAACGGCGCAAAAGGCTCATTAGGATTAAGGCTGTTAGTAGGGATGATAATGCAAAAGCTCTCGCTAGACGGCTGAGTAAAATCCCTGATTCATATGAAACACCGATACGAAACATATTGGGAAGAGGTCTTTCTCTAATTTTCTTATATCTTGGACTCCGTTCCCAGCATTGGTGGATTCTTTCCTACTTAGTTAAAATATCATTATTATGTGAATTAAGATGATGCTCCACAGGGACCAACGGGTAAACTATGCCAGTGTTGGTACTTAACTTCGCTTCGTATGACATTGAATACTGCTTAAATGGGTTGACCTAGCACTGGACGGTGGGCCTACTATCTTTATAGGACAGTATGATAAGGACTTGAGGGAGGCCTCTGCCCAGGAGTGGGACAGCACTGGCAAGACAAAAAAATATTACAAGTATATTGACTTGGCTCGCGAGGTTGTCGACATGTGATATGTGGACTCAACGATCATTGTACCGGTAGTCGTGTCTGCCAATGGCTTAATAGCCAAAAGCTTCGACCAACACCACAGGAGACTTTCGTTAGGCGGCTGAATCAAGGGCTTTATTCAGAAAGCGATACTCCTGCACACGACTCATACTGTCAGGAGGTTCCTCTCTTTGGAGTGCTACTATTTTTTTTTTATCCGTTTTTAAAAGAAACATTTAAAAATGTAAATTGTGTATCAGAAAAAAAGGAATAAACTGAAGCAAGTTGCCTATTATCTTAATATGTGCCTATTCTAAAACTAATTTACAGTGAAACACCATATGAAATGTAAACAAACTCCCAGCGGAACATAATTTACGTAACATGATTAGCTAGCAACATCGCAACAGATTTATTGGCACAGTCGCCCGCAATCGGTTTGGGTTTAGCGGCAAACAGACTGCTCTCGGTATTACCTTAATGAGGTTATGGACTGGAACTGAAATTCATATGAACGCAAACGTTATGGGAATACCGAAATATAGGATCAACCTTTTTGTGGACAGAAGACCCGCTAGCTTTGCACCTATATGGCTACCATATCTAAGAAAAAGGCCCTTCTTCTGTGCTCTCTCTGTGTTATGGGAGGCCATAATCCACCAAGCAGGCCCAATGTGGGTTGGTGATTTTCATGTCTTAAATTTTTTAATTAAAAATCATATCGGTTTCCCGAACAACATGACAACGTTTTGCTTTACTGTTTGGAGAACAACTGACAGCTATATCTATACCCGTTATCTACCAGATTCGGTAATTTCTTTACATGAGATTATTTTTCTAATTCATTTACTATGCACACACAAGTACAGAGGCGGAATTAATGTCTCAGGCTATATGTAGCTATTCGTTAAATTGTAGTGGGAGCCAATACTAGATATACGCAACAGTTTGATTGAAGCACAAAGTTAGTTCTTTATGCTGCAATAATGTTGACTATCAAACCGATGAAACTAAAACAGTATAGAGAAAACAACGTGTTTCACGTAGTTTTCATTTATATTCAACTATCTGTGCACCTCAGCTCAACATGCGGGCAGAAGCGATCAAATGTTAACTTTGAAAAAAAAATATCGTCCAGCTACGGTCTCTATCAAAAATCTCCAATATGTATAATCTAGCCTGTGATCAGTATAATTGTTGGCAAAGCACAAGTTAACTATCATGATATGTCCAAATAATATTGAATGGCCTGTCATTAAACCACACAGCAAAACCATAACCACTTTTTGGAATAAACACCCAATGTAGCGTTTCAAAATATTCGCGCAAAATATAACAATCAATTAATCACTAGAAACCGATAAACTCAACCACAGGCCCCAGCTTCACCCAAAACCAATTAACGTCTGGATCGCAATTAACGACTCCCTATACTCTGCGTACTTAGCTTTAAATTAGTGGAAAAATTATGAGCTAGGAGCTTTTATAACAAGGCTGATTAGTGGAAAAAAACGTTTACATTATGGATTCACTAATCCACCATCAACTGTGTTTGCGTTCACTTAATGAAGAGTGTCAAAATTAAATTAGGGTCTCCATTGTGTACCTATATCAACAATACATTTGTACGAGAGCAACAAATACGAGGTCTGCTCATCCACAAGAATGGTTATTGAAAATATGTTTTCGCGGTATTGAAACAAGAACCAGTTTTGTTTAAAATTTTGAAGCCACAATAATATTGATAGCGTAGATTTCAGGTCCAAGCTTAAGCTACTCAGACATCAGAAAATTTTAACCACATTAAATTAAGGAGACACAGTAGAGCTTGTACAAAACTAAAACCATTAAATCACAACAACGTCTAATATTTTTTTGGGTCTTCTGTTATGACCATTACAATTTTTAGCATAGGATCGATAGTAACTATATTTCCTCTTTCAGAGCCACCAGCTCCACCAACAGACCTTTCAGTGGATTCAATTAAGAGCAGATCAGTGAAGTTATCCTGGAGAGACATGACCAGGTCCCTAGCACAGTTTTACAGCCTTCAGATCAGTAGCAGTCAAAGATTGTCCTGGAGTAATGCTAGAGTTATTAATATTACCAGGTATGAAATAAATGTGGAAGTTTACCCTTCAACGGTTGTTTTTTCTTTGGAAAACTTAACGACAACTTTTTTTGGTGTATATTTTGAGACTATGTAACTGGTTGAATCATTCAAGGCTTTTGATGGATTGCAATCCACATAAAGAAGCTTAATTTAAAAAAAAAACAGCTATAATTCTAATAAAATATGAATAGCCGACGAAATCTCACCTTAAAACAGGCAGTATTGTAATTGTAATGTAAAGTTATTTCGCTTGCTCCGATACCGGAAATGGCCACAATGGTAGCCCTCAAGGAACAATGTTAAGTCATCTTAAATTTTTGCAACTTTAAAACTTACTGCAACCTAAACTTACTTTGAGCTTTAAAAATTAATTTGACTGAAAAACTTATTTATTTTATCCACAAGGTTAGAGGAATTAAGACACAGCATTGAGGTAGAAGATCTTCTGCCAGCAACTAGTTATACTGCAAGAGTAGCAGGTGGAAACCAAGCTGACCTCAGTCATTATTCAACTCCAGTCAGATTTTCTACAACTGAAGAAGGTTAATAAAAAGTTTTTATTAAGTATATGGCAATATAATAGTCATTATCGCTGTCCTGTTGTTCTCATAATTTATTTTAAATTGGCGCAGCACGTGTTTTCTTCCATAAATCTCTATCAGCGTTATCTCAGTTATCTATCTCTTTCTACCTTCATCATCTTTTATTTAATCCATTCATGATTATTCATCGACATTGTTTCTCTTATTTGTAATGTTTTTATCGATACATGTTTTTCTATTATTTTCTCTACTATTTCTATCTTTTCATTTAACTATCAATTCGTTTTCTTGAGGTGAGCGACTGTCTTATTTAAATTTCTATATTTCTTCAATTGGCAGAGCGTATGCGGCCATCTAAGTATTCTGTCTCTTTCTACCCTCGTCATATTTCACATAATACATTTATGTTTATTCTATTAGCCATCCACATGAATTCTATCATTTATTATATTTTTTATAGACACATGTTTGTCTATTATATTCTTTTTCTCAAACTTTTCATTCGTCTTTCAATTCATTTTATCAAGATGAGCAAATGACATAACTTTACCTAAATTGATATTTTATCACCAGCCCCATCGTCACCACCTCTCGGAGTACAATTAGAACAAACAGAATCACCAGGAGAGCTCCGAGTAAAATGGCTACCTCCACCAGCTGATACACACAACGGACTTATAATAGGATATCGGCTGAAGGCAGTACCTCAGTTGACGGGAATCAAAGGTAAGTTTGAAGGAGATTCTTTAGATTTTTAGGCCAACAGTATCTATGTATCTACGTAAATTCAGTTCAACTTCATTGACAAGCTAATTGAACCTGCCTACTTCCCCATGCTTTTCTGACCTTCAGAATGTGAGGAACATGGTACACCTTAATAAGTCTGTCTGTAGAAACACTAAGGCCATGGGGTATGCTCATAGAGTTTTTCGGGATATCGGCAAACATGAGTTAGTCGACTCTTCACGTGACGTGGCTTTTCTTTGGCCAACGAATCTGCATTGCTGTTCAACTTGCCAATGCTGCCAGTGTTCTGGGTACTTTTGCTATTGACAACGATGTGGATGATTTTTTTTTATACCCACTGAGATTTTTTTTTTAATTGAAGTTTGTAGGTTTATATACCTTTTAAGTTATAAATTAGTTTAGTCCTATATAATTTATTTTAGTATGAACTATTAAAATGAATATTTAATATTTTTAGAAACGGAAGAAACGAGTGATAAGACAATTAAAACTGCATCGCTGTACGCTAAGCAAGAGACCGTTGTTTCCGGACTACTCAAGGGAGTGAGGTAAATAATTGTACAATTAAGTAACGTAGACTAATTGCAGTTCACAGAGATTAAAAAAATCCTTGAATACTTGAATTAAAAATGTCTTCTTTTTATTTCAAATGTAATGGAAAAATTTATTATGCTAAAATCAAATCAAAGAAACACAACTTCTAGCGGTAATAATAAAAAATGTACTTACCTACTTTTTATCATGAAAAAGACAAAAACAATGTGTTTGAAAGGAAATAGTCAAGTGAATGAAATTACATTTCGATACGGAGATATACAATATACTGAAATAGTTAGGTTCTTCTTTTCATAACGTGGTCCATTGGTTAGGTTTATACTGTTTGGGCCCAGTAAGTAGCCACGTTTATAGCGGCGTCTGAGGCTTTGTTCAGATCATCGAGGGTGCAAGAGAAAACACATTTGGGACACTCCAGTAGATGAGGCATAGTTTATTCAATAGTTAGGTTATCTGTTCCAAAATCTTTACTTTATTATGGAACTTATCTAAAAAATAACCATGATTAGTTTAAATACTAATATGCAGTTTCTTATTTCAACATTTTCTACATGGAAGAAGGGCAGATATGGGTGCTAAAGTCCTGGCCAATAATTCAAATGAGATTTTGTCTTATCATCATCAGCAGCCTTTTAATGTCCCCACTTCTGGGGCACAGGCCTCCTCTCTGTGAGAGGGTGTGGGCCATAATCCACCACGCGTGCCCAATGCGGATTGGTGGATGTCACATGTCTTCGAATTTTTTGTTCTAGTTTCCTTTTCCTCCATTTATGGGTAAAAATAAAAAGATTTCGCCAGCCGATGGAGTGTTGTCAACTTATGAGCCATATTTAATGTAAAATTTCGCTTTTTTTATAAAAATAAAAAATCAATAACTATTAGTTTTTATGAGTTACATTTTTTTTACTATTTGTTCTAGTACGTATGTTAAACCAGGAACACGCCTTTATTGGATTGGACAGGGTTTTTGTTACATGCTGTATACAGTTGAATTTGATGGATGAGATGTCTGTTATTTTGAATTTAGAATCCTGATTATACGGTTAGAGAGTTTTATTAATAACGCTGAATTTACCTTTTCTACATCTATTTTATATTCAATCAGGTATGCAGTATCGGTAGCCGCATTTAACAGCGCTGGGTCGGGACCGTTCTCAGTTCCGCTGTTTCAAGACACCAGAGAAGGGGGTAAGTGATATTGATGATACAAGCAAATGGCATTCTGATGAAGGTAGAAAAATAAAGATAAAATATACAGTGAGTGGGTAAGTAAACGACTATTTAGGACGTAAGTAATTGTATGAAGGCCGGTTTCTGTTATTCAATACTTAGATAAGAACAGGTTAAACTCTATTTTAATGCCACAGTTTGACAGGTTTTCAGACAGAATTAGAGTTTGACCAAATCAAATCAAAAGTCATTTATTAAAACTAGGCTAAGAGCCAGCAATTTTTGAACGCTAAAATTCTACATAAAGACAGTCCCCAAAAACGGGCCCCACCCGTCACCACTTCTTAGTATTTTAGGTGGTGACGGGAAAATTAACTTGAAATTGGGGGTAAGTATACGAATCGGATTGATAAACAAACATTGACGATTAACTAGAATTGCCCGTAAATTCAAATCATGAAGTTACTGGCATTTTTGTCAGACGTATGACATGACTATAAAAACCCAAAACAGTGCAGTGCAACAATCCACTTAACTATCAAGCTCCCTATCTGTCGTATCTTCTACATTGGAAATACTAGGTAAAATTTCGGAGACCATCAGTTTCATTTCGTTAGTGTTACATCTTATCCCGTTAGGATCAATTAGTCTTCATTAGCCCTTTGTCCCTTCCGGTTGGCTTCTCTTTGTTTTCTTTTTTAATGGAAACTTTCATTAAGATTCTCCGACAGCTTTGTGCCTGTGTATTTTACATGTGTTTTCTTTTAAAATCATCATTATAATAATTGTGATGCTTAAGCAAAGGCATCTTCATTACCGGCGGCCCTTTTTTAATTGCCTTCTGTCGAGTGCCAAGCTCCAGGTGTTTAGCTGGTGGTATTGACTAGTGAATAAAACTTCCTGACTTCTAGTAAAAACTGTATTTATAGATACTGAATATTATAATAAAAGATGGCCGTGTGGCACGCTAAAGGTGTCGGCGAGCAAGTGGCTAGACCACAATCACGGTGGGGCGTACGCAGCCGCGGCGGTGACCCGATGTGACGTCAGGAACACCTTCTCTATCATCTATAAAAATGTTCATTTTACTTAATTTCTAATTTATTTCATTTCGCATCTTTGTATTTTTTCTTTTCTCTTCTAAAGCCATTTGAATTTCTCTCAATCCTATATTTTTTACCTTCACACTCCATTAGAAAACTTTTTCACTTTCAACAGCCCGAAAAACATTACGTCCGCCAATTTAGAGGTCTAAATCTCCAAATTAGTCCGTATCAGATAAGCTACCGTCTCCAGGACCATTATCACACCGTTCATAGCGAGTTATGCGAGAATTTTATCTAACATCAACTATGTAAATTGCCTGAAGTTTGTCAGAACAAACTTCCACCGTAAACCTTTATCGTCTTCGTTAACATTCTAGTAACTTTTATGTTGTTGTTATAATTACTCCTTTACCTTTAATGCTTTTGTTTTAAGAAGTTTTTGGAGACATTGGTTTATTGTTTAGCTTCTTTTCTTTTGTCTGCATGGACTAAAAATATTATAAACTGGCTTTAGCCAGCGGCTTCACCTGCGTGGTTTAGTACTTCCACCCTTTATAAATTATAAGCTATATGTTATTTTTATGTACAAGCTATATTATTATTAAGTTATATCTAAATATTTCAGTAGTTCTTGCGTGAAAAAGTAACAAACATCGATATATAAGATCGATAAGGGTTAAGACTTAAGTTATCAAAATCATATTATTGTGTCGTTAATTTGTAGCAAATAAATTCTTTTTCTTTCTTTTCTTTCTTTATATTCTCACAAACTTTCACATTTAAGATATTAGAAGGATAGGCATTCAACAGGATGCAGGCAGAAGGTTGTCATCAACCTTCTGCCTTCATCCTATTTAATTTGTCCACTTCTTCTTCCATTCTTCTCAATTAGACATCTCTGTTGGTTATACATATAGTTCTAATAGAGTCTTCTGTATAAACAATCAATCTGCCTAGCCTTTGCCCCAACTATCTTGGGGTCGGCTTCCAGTCTAACCGGATGTAGCTGAATACCAATATTTTACATGGAGCGATTGCCTATCTGACCTCCACAACCCAGTTGCTGGGTAATACGATACGCCTTGGGAAGACTGGTTGTCAGACTTTCGGGCTTCTGACGACCCCTAACAACTGTCAAAGATCCACGATTCACAGCCGGGACCAACGGCTTAAGGCGCGGTATTACCTCAATAGTAAAAAAAAGTGGTTTCTTTGATAATCGAGTATGACGCAATGCAATGAAAATATCCTTTGCAAAAAATACAGTGGACAGAAAAGGGTTAAAGAAAAATTTTAACCGAATAAAATAGTTAAAAATAGTTTGATACGAGTATTCCCAATAAAAATTTGGAAATTGCTCCACTAAAATAAACTTTGGCGTCGAACATCTCTGTATTTTCAGCGATAACAACATTACTTTTTTTTAAGAATTGAATAGAATTTGCTAATTCTATTCAATTCTATATCTAATTCTATATTTCTATTAAAACTTTGACCGGACAATTATTTATTTTATTGTGTATATTCTGGATAATCTAAAGAAAACCCGTCAAATAAATGCCTATTCGCATCGTCAACATAACTTTTATGTTCAATTCTCAACCTTATTTGAAGCTATCTCAAGTCGTAGTCAGTCCGCGCCTTAACGTGCTTTCCGAGGTACGGAGGAGTCGTCTGTATAAACATCACCCATTTATTCTTTTGACAAGCTTATAGTTAACCTGCAATGTTTGTTTGTTGGGGTCAAATCTTGCAAGCTGAAAGATTTGACTTACATGCTGATTTACTTTCGATGACAATGTATTTTTATGGTAAGCATAACTTGAATAAACATTCAGGAATAACTCCAGATATAGAAACTCTTCAAAGGTCAACAGTATTATACACGTGTGTTTAAAAGAAAAATGTTTTTTTGCTATTAACTTATTTCAATTCATTTGGGAATACAAAAATTGTATTATGAAAACTAAAAGTGAAAGTCTTAGAAATTTCCTGTTCTTAAAATTAAGATATATTGCACTAAGCCTTTCATAATACAAACCAACATAACATAATTTAGTTCTCTATAGTATTTCCTATTTTCAAAGTTACTCCTCAAGAGACCTTCCCCCCCTAGCCAAATAACTTTTCTATTATCGTTTACCGTAACGCTTAGTACAAAATGTATGGCAATGACATTACCTGTGGAGATAATTGTCACGTGACTTATCGCAGGTAATGTCATTGCCGTACATTTTGTACTAAACGTTAGCGTAAACGATAACAGAAAAGCTATTTAGCTAGGGAGGCTTGTTTTAGAACAAAATAAGTAGCTCATAATGTCAACCCACAGTGCTTGACAGTAAAGTTTCTTCAGTAAAACTTGGGGTTTTTCTTCGCTCGTTTCCAGACAACCTACTTTGTATAAGGAGAAAAGTTTAAACAGTTTCAGTCTACGCTTGCTTCTTCATACTTTCAGGTCTTTGTTTGAAACTTTCGCTGTAAAATGTCAGCCAATTTGGACTTAATTTTAGATGTTTATTCTTGTTATCGATACGAAATAGGATGAAGTTTGAGGCGTGTTATTTGGTTGGTAATTAATTTACGTGGAATTTCAAGAACACACGAAAACTGCCTACGTGTTTGAAAAGGATAAAGTTTGTGATAAGATCTGCCTGTGAACAAGTTACAAGTAAGAAATTTCACCACATAATTGAATTAGGGTAATAGAATATACTAGGATTAGGGTTCACACATTGAATTTTATTTGACTTTGATAGTTTTTAGACAAAGAAAAATAACATGAAGTTAAAGTAAAATGCAAATTGTCTATTAACTTGTTAAATTTCCGTTAATTTATTTCATTCTTAAGGCACTATTAGCTGCCAACGACCTTGAGTGGTTAGCTTGCGTGTTCAGCGCTGAGCTCACGTAACGCGTCGTATGCCCACCCAGTAATAGAACTCGCTATCAAGGAGCGCTGTCATAACAAGTTTACTATGTACAAGTTTCTGGTGACATATACATATCCTTATAATTGACGTTGTGTGTCAATATTAGTGTCCAACCGAAGGTGCAATTCTGGCCGAAGCCGAAGCCGAAGCCGATTAATCGGTATTCACCAAAACCTTCGGCCGAAGCGAAGCCGAAGCCGAAGGTGTCATTGACCTTGAGAAATACGATAGTTACTTTGATCTCAGAATATACTAGATACATATTGTGAGAGCTTTAGAGATTTAGCCCAATAACGAGCCGAGTGACCAACATATACAAGTAGGTAATAAAATATTGTCTAAAATAGCCGAGCCGACCGCCCCGTACTCGCAGTAGGACTCTGCAACGCGGATGCGTCTATATCCTATCGGTTTAGGTAGTTAACTAAAAGTAAACAATCTTCACATGTCTTTTTATCTAAAAATTGCATAAAAAAACATACCAAACCAACATTGTTTCCATTTAGTTTCCTACCTAACGTTAGATAACATAAAATATTTTAAACCAGACAATACTTACGGTTTTTTGGTTCTTAGAGTGCCTCACAATAATGAACGTATCACCACAGGTACTCCTCACAGTAATAAATAAAATAATTTGTAATAACAAATATGAAATATTTAAAAACAAAACACTTATTAGAATTTTAAGACGCGCTCTCAAACTTGTTTTGACTCGTTTAGTTTACTAACTGCGATTCGTTTGGGCCGGTGCGGCGGCGCGGCGAAACTCTGCTGCTCTGCACACTCTCCGTCTCGCTCTAGCATCGTTCAGTAAATTTCAAATTTTGACAACTAGCAAACCTTCGCCTTCGGCCAAACCTTCGGCAAATTTTTGGCCGAAGCCGAAGATTTGGCCGAAGGTGCTTTTTTGGCCGAAGGTGGCCGAAGCCGAAGCCGAAGCTTCGGTCGGACACTAGTCAATATGCTAAACAATAGACTTCCCTGACTATACATTAGTAAAAGAAAACGGTATCTTACAAAGCAAATAAACTCCATTACAAAATTTAACAACTAGACAACATTTTAGAAAGCGCTACTGTTTTTACTAAGCAGAACTTTGTTAACAGTTTCCATACATTCGGTTCAAGAGCTATAATTTTACGGAATGTTTGACTTGAAACTCCTTGCTTATACGGAAAGTTTTCTCTAATTATCATTACACTGTTTTGTTTAACTGGTAACTTAAGACTGTTCCATTTATGTATGAGTTGGAAAACAAAACAAAATGGAAGACGGTTTGGTGCTCTGGTTTGTTTTGCTAGAGATTTGAGTTAACATTTCTATCGTGTTTTACATGTTTGGTTATTTTAATGAAGACGTAACTTTGATAGTTAGCTCTTCATTAGGTAGGTTTATGTTTATTTACTAAATAATTATAAATATTTATTTTGTGGGGTTGGGAAATCATCCAATGACTGTTCCCGGTCTGGGCGAGATGTTCCTTCAGTTGCCTGAGTGCCCAGGGGCACAGCAACTCTGTTTCGAATTTATCCGCGACCTCTGGGCAGGCATCGGCCATGACGGGCCCCGTCAGGTGTTGCTGAAATCTCTTTGAGGCGCGCGTGGAACACTACGCGCCGTCGCCCTTCGGGCCTGGTCCTGATTGGACGGCGAGCTACCCACTACTCGTTTTTTTTCAAAAAACCATTACAGACACTAAGCTGCATGGTCCTCATATAGCATAATGTGAATGCGAGAACTATGTATGTCGTTATATTCATGTAGATTTTTATGATTGTCTGGCAGTTTGAGAATTTTTGCGGCCTGACCAAATGTCCTTACTATGGTATTGTTAGTCGGTTGGTTGAGCTCCTCTGAAGATTTTAGTCAGTAAGACCTCCTCTGAAGATTTTAGCCAGTAAGAGTTTGACACGCTCTCCCGCTTCACGCATAGCGGGAGAAGTCATTTAATGATTTCCCACCGTCCAATAAAAAAGGTACATTTTCATTTCAAGATCCGCTTACTTGTCCTTTAACCGTGACAATTAATATCATATAAATGGGCCTTTACCCAATAGGTTATTAGGCTCTCAATTTAGTCAAGTGCAGTTCTTTTGAAGGCTTATTTATGTCTAGCTTTTTCGTGCGGCTTTGCTTCCAAAAACTAAACTCTTTTTAAAAACTTTTATTTAACTTGCAATGTTTGTATGTATGTTTGTTCGGGTCAAACCTTTCAAGCTGAATCAGAACCATCCTTTTTATCTTATGGAGTTGAATTTTTATGTGGTGATTCAGTTCCGATGAAAATGCATTTTTACTATAATTACTATTATAAATGCAAAACTGTCTGTCTGTGTATCTGTTTGTCTGTCGTTCAAATTCGTGCAGCCGTTAACGGCTGAACGGATTTGAACGAAACTTGGCACTCGGGCATACCATATCTTGGAACAGGTTATAGGATGTTATTTTCATTTATTTCAGGGGTATGTTCCTTTCGGATGATATACAAATTTCATGTGATTGGAGCCACTAGCAGAAGCTAGTTTTAAATAAAATATGTAAATTTTCTATCACCCCAGCTCCTGAAGAAGGACCATCGTCAGTAGAATGTGGCGGCGTGACGTCAACAGCACTCCGCGTCAGCTGGCAACCCATCCCACCGCACAAACAGGCTGGCGCGCTGATTGGATATACTGTGCTTTATGCTGCTCAGGGTAAGAAACAAATTGGCTTGTCAATTAATTTATATGCACACTCCTAGACACAACTTTGGCCATGTTTACGGAGACGCGGGGCGTTGCGCGTCGCGTGCGGTGTGGCGTTTCGCAGCGCGTCGGATGTTTTTTCAGTTTATAGACGGGCGGCGCGTGCAGCGGCACGCATTATCACATGCCTGCGGACGGCGAGTAATGGGTAGCTCGCCGTCCGATCAGCACCAGGCCCGAGAGTCGACGGCACGTAGTGTTCCACGCGCGCCTCAAAGAGTTGTCAGCATACATGACGGGGCCCGTCATGGCCGATACCTGCCTAGGGGTTGAGGATAAATTCGGAACAGAGTTACCTAACCCCTGGGCACTAAGGGCAGGGAAGGAATAGGGGTGGGTTTTAGTCAGTAAGAGTCTGACACGCCCTTCCGCTCCACCCAGAGCGGGAGGTCATTTGATAATTTCCCAACCCACAAAAAAAAAAGCATTATCACATGCGCAAACACAAACATATAGCAATGTACGATTTTGTTTATGAAGATGCGGGGCGTAACCCGGCGCGCGCGACGACGCTGGTGTCGCTACGTTTTACCGTGAACGGAGAATTGCAGGATGGCGATACCATCCGCTGGCTCCGCCTGCATTTCAAGCAAACGCGTGTAAAATCGCTTCTCCGAAAACGCTCTCATACAACGCCATGTTTGAATTCAGTGCGGGCCGCGTCACCGAACGATGCCGTATGTTTTTATCATGTCCAGAGTGAATATGTTACTTCTAGGCAAGCGTGCTCCATCTTCGACCACATCATCGCTTACCATCAGGTGAGATAGTTGTCAAACGTGTGCATAGCAACAAAAATAAAAAGAAAAAAAGGTAAATTTTGGTCTACCTTTTTGATTCTGGTTGTCGCAAGCGTTACGACTCTTGGGGCGGGCAGAGTGTTATTGGCTATTTTACATGTGCAAATTCTCAGTAACAGACCGGAGTCTGATGGCTCTTTTCTATAAGATGGTAAATCCCATGTAATATTTGGTTAACCACCAGTCAGCACTCATGATATATCCATACGACCATGGCAAATTTATTTTATAACTAATACTATAAAAATGCAAAAGTTTGATTTTGAATGTTTATCATGTTTTCACGCCTTAAACACTGGGGGATACTTAAGTAGTGAAATGCGAGAGTACTATAAGTAATATACATTAGTAATACATACACTGTTTATTTATTTATTTGGCTCTTCAACAATGAGTACAATGTAACATTTACGAGAAATCACTCCACACTTAAGGCGCTATTAGCTGCCAACGAACTTAAGTGGTTAGCTTCCGTGTTTTGCGCTGAGCTCATGTAACGCGTCCTATGTCCACCCAGTAATAGGACTCGCCCATCAAGGAGCGCTGTCCGAAATTAGACGCATTATTAATTTATTACACATAAAACAACAAGTATTAAACTAAAACACTGAGACTAAATTATAAATAATTAAATTATCTTTAAAATGGTGAAGGTTTCATAAAAATACGCTTTATAGTTTTTGCGTGATTCTCAATTTTTTAACAGATTTAGACATAACTTTACAAATTAATTACACTATGATAAAAAATATAATTTGAAATATTCTGAGATCAAATTATGACGGAAATTGTCTAGAGTAACATATATTTTTTTCAAAGAAATAGGACAAGTCGTTTAGATGTGATGTTCAATTAAAACCATTAAAAGTCGTATAACTGCGCCTTAACACAAGAAAACACAACACAACACAAAACACAACACAATACAATGAAATCGAACGATGATGTTATAATGTGAACAGTCACAGAAACAAAATATTACGGAGTTTTAATAAAACATCACTTTAGTGTCTGTAAAATTGACACTTAATTTAGCATTTAAGTGTTAATTTTACAGACACCTTTACATTCCGTTGCTGTACACTACTGTCAAACCCTCCCCGCCAAACATAGAGTCAAAACACCCAACATGATAAGAATTACATTCCGACCCGTTGACCACAAACAAACACAAGTTCTCTACCAAAATCTACACAAAGCAATCACAGTCTCTATCATTATGTAAATCTGTCCAACAGGTCGACAATGGCTGAACTCTACCTCGCTCGTGACGGAACTTCGGTTGCAGGGACTCTACAAATTCACTAACTATACTGTCAAAGTGGCCGGCTTCTCTAACTATGGGTTAGGGCCGTTCTCGTTCCCTATTGTTTGCTCTACGTTGCAAGATGGTGAGTTTTGGTAACTCTATGTAGAGATTATGTAGAACTTAAGTTTTTTTGTCTTTAAATTTTTTTTGTAATGTGTTTGTTAGGCCTGTATCCCTTCAGTAAAGATGTTATAGGCTGATTATTTTCATATAATAGTTTGTTGGATAATTACTGTCACTGTTACCTACGGTTAGCCTGAATCACCTACTGCTGGGTAAATGCAACTCCAAATGTATTATTTGAAAGTATTGTTTACATTAATCATAGTTTTAACATTAATGTATGGGTGTTTCTTAATCTAACCGAGTTATTTCTATTATAGATATTCTGTTTCACGAAAGCAGGTTGGTTTTGGATGTGTGTGTACATTTACATGCACACCTGTTATGTGTGCGTCAGCTATTTTCTATGACACCGAGCGCTCTAAGTTTACGCACACAGAAAAAGAAGTGCACATGAAGCTACGAGTACATATATTTAAGATTAACGCGTCAAGTCCCTCATTAGCAGACACAATTAAAAACCTATTGTTATGGCGACGCGAGGGGCCTGACGTGTTAACCCATTTTTTTTTAAATTATTGCTTTGGTAAGATTCCGAAGGGCCACCATTTTTTTTTTAACAGATGGTCTATAAAGTAGAACAAAATATTTCGAAACTATCTGCCAATTAGGAACGAAAAAGTGATCTTGTCTTGTTTTGATATTTTCAATATTTTTTTTGACAAATAACAAAATCTCACATTAATTATGCTTTTAGTCCCCGAAGCTCCAGCAGAAATAAAACTACTAGCACAATCTTCAACGACCCTCATGGTTAGTTGGAAAAGACCACGACAGCCGAATGGAAGACTCCTACATTATACTGTGTATTGTAAGCTTACTGCTAGGTAAGCATCTTTAAGTAATTAATAATAATAATAATAATGTATTTATTGTTTTACAAACTAGGTGATATACATGCTTAGTACAGACTGTTGTCAGCATTACCTGACCCACCCTAAAATCAAACGACTTTGGACCCTCTGCATGTAACATTAAGGTTTATTTAATTTATATGAGCTTATCAGACAAGTGCTCGAGCACTCGATGAACAAAAATACAATAATAACACAGACACGCAAATTTGATCTTTAACACGTAACGTTAAGGTAAACCCACCCAACAAAGTCGGAGCCACCGGCATTATAAATGTTTTTGTTAAGCTATTTTAATCATTATCTCGTTAACATTAAAGTTGAGAACCTTTTAAGTCACACTACATAATTACAACCCAATCTTTAATTTCGCGTATTCCCAACAAGTTCTTGTGGTTTAGCGGTTTCATGCTGGATTGACGACGAACAGCATGTGGGTTCGAAAACACAGTCCACCTATACATCAGTTTCTTTTTTAATTTGTTTTCATTTCTACAATATTGCTTGCAATATTAAAGAACGACCAATATGATTTTCGCCTAATAACTTATCTTGTAAACGGGTGGGTAATTTAAAAAACTTTAAGTTCACAGAATTTATATTTACCAAGACTGGTTGAATACGAAGTAAAACATATTTACTTCGTGAGGTAGATCATAAATTCATCTAAGTAATAAAATTTACACTACGCCTAATAGCAGTGACTGCGCACACACATTTGTAAATCGTTTAACTCGTTAAGTATTTTTAAGCAATTTGCTGTAATATAGCATCATGTCGCAACTTGACGACTATACCAAACATAAAATAATATTTTTACATGAGCAGAATGTTGGAATTAGAGAGATTGGTCGCCGACTTAATATAGCAGTAAGTGTTTTTTATACCTATTTTATTTTATTGATTGTGATGAATGAACGCGTAGTTGGCTATTTCACCATTACATTCACTCCTTGTAAGTTACATACACGGTTCCAAAAATGTTTATTTTTGTTTTAGAGAAATACGGTCAGGCTATGGCTTAGACGTTATGGAGACTATGGAATATATTCAGCGGATTCGTCCAGGAGCAAAAGCCATTAAGTATAGTCCCAAATTCGAACGCCACCGGGCTATTCTTTCAAGCCACGTTGAAAATCCATTTTTGCCCATTCGTGCAACCGCAATAAACCACAATATTTCAGTGGAAACAGTGAGAAGGCATTTACACGTTGCTGGCATAAAGAATTATAAACCGGTACAAAAAATTGCATTGACACCTGCTCATCGTGCAGAAAGGGTCCGTTTTGCCCAGGAATATTTAAATTTTAATTGGGAAGAAAATGTTGTGATCTTCACTGATGAAAAATCATTTCAATCGGACAAAGATGGACGTAAAATCTTATGGCGGAGGAAAGGAGAACGTTACAACGAGAAGTGCTTGCTACCTTGTAGAACCAGCGGTAGAATAACCCTGGGCTACTGGGGCTGGATGTCGTCCATGGGACCTGGTGAATTGGTGGAAGTTGGTGGTAGGTTTAACAGCAGTTTGTATTTGGAGATTCTGCGTGACGTCATGCTGCCGACTGTGCGAATTGCCTATCCAACGTCACATTTTTATTTCATGCACGATAACTGTTCCATTCATCGTGCAGGCATTGTACGGGAATGGTTAGCTGCTCAAGAAGGTGTGACAGTTATTAATTGGCCATCTAAAAGTCCTGATTTGAACCCTATAGAAAATCTATGGGGTCAAATGGTTTTAAATTGGGACACAACGGAAGTGCGAAACAAACACAACTTGGCTGAGGTCGTGACATCGACTTGGGAGCACATGAGAGGCAAAGATTTGTGTTGGAACATGGTGCGCGGTATGCGTAGACGCTTACAACAAGTTATAGCAGGGGACGGTGCGCCACTCCGCTACTAGTTCATCTAGTCGGTATATTTAAACACACCATGTAAGTAAATGCTCAATGGATTGATTGTTCTACCATTAAAATGTTGCAGATTATGTGGTGATGTTATTGTTATAAACAGATTTTTTCTGTTTAAATAACATGTTTATTCACTACATATAGGCAGCGATGAATTCATTTTCTCGATAACAAACTTTTAAGCATAAGCATGCCTTTTTTAATGTTTATATGGCATACTAATATAATATTAATTTGGAAATAAATGAGCATTTACTTACTTTATCTTACTTAAGTGTTATAATGAAATAATCAACATTTTAAACTTGCAATTTTTTAGTTTTATTTCTATACAAACTGCCCGTTTAAAAAGACAATACCCTAGGTCGTCTATTAAAGAAATGTAAAAAAGTGTAATAAAATATCTAAATTTAGATTAAACTTGGTTTCGAACGTAGACAACGATGAACATCACACTACCTTAGTGACCACAAGACCAAGACAACTCTCATAAGCCGCATTGAAATTTGATCTTAGTTGTAATGCGAGACGCAATATTCCAAAAAATTTGAACCATATAGTATACTATCATAAAGTTTATTCTTGCACAGCACGAGCAGCCATCTTCTCCTCGTGCAAATTATTTTGTATTTTATAAATAATCACTCCATAGTAGCATTTGAATACCAGCTTTATAATGAATACGAATATTTATTTTTCAACTACCCACTTATTACAAGTTATGTGAAAATATTACCATTTTAAAAAGTTTATGTATAGTCTGTAGTTCTTTACAACAATACAAGAAATAGTTTTGGAATATAAATTTTATATTGAAAGCAAAACAATATCTTTGTCGAAGGATTTGATCTCGAACCTCGTTTTTCTCAGTCTTACACACAGACCACGAGACCAGAATTACTTGAATTTAATCATTAAAATAAGCTATTACACTTATCATATTATAACAAATAGTTATAAAATATAACCTAATGCTAACGTTTTAAAGATCAAATTTGCGTGTCTATATTATTATTGTATTTGTTCATCAAATCCTCGAGCAGTTGTCTGATAAGCTCATATAAATTAAATAAACCTTAATGTTTCATACAGAGGGTCCAAAGTCGTTTGATTTTAGGGTGGGTCAGGTAATGCTGACAGCAGTCTGTACTTTATATGCAAGAATGGAAAGATGATGTACTGCGAAGTTGCCGTGACAATAATAATACATTTAATAATAGGTTGAGTCTAGAAATATCTCAACCACAAATAAATAATACCCTCGAAAACAGCGCATTTATTGCAATTCAGCCATTAATGAGCACTTTCAAATTGGCAAGAACTTAATCAGTCAAAAAAATTAAGGTGATTTCGTTCGTTCAAAAGCGTAGAATACTTTGGAGAAGAACATGCAAGAAACTCCATCCCGGATCATGTTATTTATTACAAAAGTCTTGGTTACATTACTCTTGCTACTTCTACATACGAGAATAATGTAAAGGAAATTCCAATCTCAATATAAACTAAAACTGAACTTTAAAAAAAAACAATATTCTCTCTTAATTTTAATTAAAAAGCTAAACAGGCTGATTTACTAAAACTGATTTTTGAAACTAACTTTACTTTTTAAACGATATGTTCACAGACTTTACGATCTAATTTTCTGTCTATATCTTTAATGCCCAATTCGTTTATAATAATCATCTAACGTCCTATAATTATGTAAAATCTTTCCCCACTAGCAACGATGGCCCCCAGGCAATAAGAGTGGAAGTCCAAAGCACGGCGGAGGCCTACGAGAAGTGCCAGACGCTGGAACTGAAAGGATTGATTGAAGGAAGACAGTACGATGTCTGGGTAACGTCCAGCACTGCTGTCGGAGAAGGACCTGAAAGCAGGAGGGTTACTAACACTCCTTCCCAAAGAGGTTTGTGCGTAAAATAATAAAATACTACATAGTTTCCAATTAACCACAATGTGACTATGGAGCCACATCATAAACGATGCCTCCCTCGTCTAGCATGTATCGGTCGGTGGTGCCGTACGACTAGTAGTAGGATGCTGGAACGGGCTGGGAGAAATTAAACTATGCGATTCCGATGCATACTCCTCAAAATGTAACCGATAAAAAACCGACAAGCTGCCAACTCGGCGTCAATGCTCAAAGGGGCGAAATTAAACTATGCGATTCCAAAGCACACTCCCCGAAATGTAACCGATAAAAACCGGCAGGCTAGCAACTCGGCGTTGATGCTCAAAGGGGCGACATTAATCTATGTGATTCCGAAGCACACTCCCCGAAATGTAACCGATAAAAAACCGACAAGCTACCAACTCGGCGTCAATGCTCAAAGGGGCGAAATTAAATTATGCGATTCCAAAGCACACTCCCCGAAATGTAACCGATAAAAAACCGACAAGCTACCAACTCGGCGTCAATGCTCAAAGGGGCGAAATTAAACTATGCGATTCGGAAGCACACTTCCCGAAATGTAACCGATAAAAAACCGACAGGCTAGCAACTCGGCATCCATGCTCAAAGGAGCGAAATTAAACTATGCGATTCCGAAGCACACTCCCTGAAATGTAACCGATAAAACCCGTCAAGCTACCAACTCGGTGTCGATGCTCAAAGGAGCGAAATTAAACTATGCGATTCCGAAGCACACTCCCCGAAATGTAACCGATAAAAACCGTCAAGCTACCAACTCGGTGTCGATGCTCAAAGGAGCGAAATTAAACTATGCGATTCCGAAGCACACTCCCCGAAATGTAACCGATAAATAACCGACAGGCTAGCAACTCGGTGTTGATTCTCAAAGAGGCGAAATTAAACTATGCGATTCCGAAGCACACTCCCCGAAATGTAACCGATAAAAACCTTCAAGCTACCAACTCGGTGTCGATGCTCAAAGGAGAGAAATTAAACTATGCGATTCCGAAGCACACTCCCCGAAATGTAACCGAAAAAAAACAGGCTAGTAACTCTGCATCGACGCTCAAAGCTTTGGACCTTCGACTCGAAGAATGCATCATTGCCGATGATCCTCTTCTTCTTGTTTAATAACATTATTTACTCTACAGTGGTATGCGTCAATTAACTTTTGTCTGTAGATACGTAATCATTTACACATTTTTGTTTTCGTTGGACGTCTTTCAAAAGGCGCCTGAATTTTTGGGAAAAACCAGGGAGTGTAGGATTCTTACCTCACAAAAACCACTCCGGTGATCACTATCAGCACATGGCCCCGTTACCTCTTAAAAGATCAGTCCGGAGGAGGTCCTCTGTGCAACACGTACACATGAATTATGTATGAACTTTTTATTATTTAAGTATGTGTCTGTGTATATGTATGAATATTGTGTAGGACGAACTATTTTTATTACGATCGGTTCGACAAATATTTGTCTACGACAAGTAGTGTCCCGAAGTCCCTTCCGGCTTCATATTTGCAAACGCACGTTGAATAAATATAGTTGAAATTCGGGACAGCATTTAAAAGTAAAAGAATAAAACGAATATTTTTTTGATTCTGTCTATTGGTTTGTATAAGTTTTATTTAAAAGCATTCCAGAGCAATTAATGACTAATATTTTTTACAAGACAGTGCCTTTACTGTGTTATTACAATAAACTTTGTTATACTGTTAAAACAATTCAAGCATATTAATAACATTATTTAATAAAACATGTCATACTCATACTTTTTCCTAAATATTTCAAAGGCAAGCTATACTTCTTTTGATAGACACAATGAGAGATAAAATGACTTAATTATAAGGAAGGAAGAACTCGTAAAAAACAGTACTAAGTTTAATTTAATAATTAGTGCAATGTTTTTAAGGTAGGTACCTTTTTGGAGAAGTCATTAAATGATATCCAACCACCGCAGAAAAAAAAAAACAAAAGAAAGGCTTACATTGCAATCTATTTTACGTGCATTACATCAGTTTTTCTGCGGTTAGCCGCCACCTAGTATGTTTTTTTTATACATTTATAAAATGGGCAGTCTCGGTTTCATAACGCATTCGTCTTTAGGTCGGGTGTCATTTTCGCCTCGGCTGCAATGGCAAACCTTGCATCAGATAGTACCATTGCACGTCGCGTAAACAACTAACATCTAAAGTACAAAAAGTTACCTACTACCATTGTAAAAGAAAACTAACATCAACTAACAAACTATGTATTTTACTTCCCAATGCCCACAGAACTTTCCACTAACTTATTCTAACACTAAAACTTTTCTATACAGTTGTGGCTGGAGTTGCATCCCTCGGAGGCGAAATAACAGTAGCTGTTAGGAACTCTCTGCTGCTGGAATGTAGGAGTGTTGGATCCCCGCCACCGAGGACTGTGTGGTATCATAATCAGAATATCATCACCCATCACCCGAGGTTTACGAGGAATCGGGATGATAGTTTGCTGATCAAGAGTAAGTGTCTAAACTTTTTGTTAAATATTTCTGAAGATCATGTTGATTTGAAATGACAACTTCTTTAGACTCGTTGAGCGATTTTTGATAAAGGTAAAACTTGTGAGTACGCGTCATCAATATGAAAGTGATGTGTTGCACCAGATTGACGACGCGCAGTTTTCACTGCAGTCAGCAGTCCCCATGAATGCCTATTTTTAACCGAATTCCAAAAGGAGGAGGTTCTCAATTCGTCTGTGTGTTTTTTTTTTTTTTTTTTGTATATGTTACGCAATTCCTCCGTCAGTTGTGAACCAATTTTCAAAATTCTTTTTTTATCTGAAAGAATATACTCCCGAGGTGGTCCCATATAAATTTTATCGAAATTGCTTCAGCGCTTTCTGAGAAACTGAACAAAAACGGAAAATACGTGTACTTCGATGACGTTTTGGTGTTCTCCAAATGTTTAAATTCCACGTTCCATTATATTGGGGTTTTTAGTTCTGGGGTATAACAACTAAAAAGTGAAAAATAAAAAACTTTTTTACAAAAAAACAACCGACTTCCAAAAAAAAAACACTAAAAATTCATAAATAACTTCAATTTCGGAAGTCGGTGTCAAATAACGAAGAAGTAAAATACAAACACCGACTTCCGAAATTAAAGTTATTTATGAATTTTTAGTGTTTTTTTTTTTGGAAGTCGGTTGTTTTTTTTGTAAAAAAGTTTTTTTTTATTATTATTGCTTGCAATTGACCACTTTGTCACCTGATGGTAAGCGATGATGTGGTCGACAATAGAGCATACTTAAATTATTATTATTATTATTACTAGCCCGTACTGTCCCACTGCTGGGCAAAGGCCTCCCTCCAATCCTTCCAATGGTCATGATTTTTTGCTTCTTCTTTCCAATTCTTAAGGAAGACGTCCAGGTCTTCCCGCCATTTCCTTCGTGGTCTGCCGCGGCCCCGAGTCACTGAGTCAGGAGACCAATCCTGTTTTACAGGCCCACAGCTCGTCAGACATGCGGCAGACATGTCCTGCCCAGTCCCATTTAGGTTGGGCAGCCTTTTGTGCCACATCTACGATTTGCGTTTTGGAGCGCACACTGAAAAATGGACCAGTAGCTATTACAGGCATTTTCTGTTCGGCGCGTTATTTCTTTATCTTGCCTAGCCTGGAAAGAGACTACTTGGCCCAAGTAGAGATACTCTTGGACATATTAAATACTATAAATAATAAAAAAGTAAGTTGTAAACATCTTTAAGTTAGCAAAATATGTATCTATTCAAACAGTATTTTTACAAGGGACTTGCGACGCGCTCCGGGTCCGCACGGGTTCAAATTATACACTTAAATCTTACTCGTTTATCGCTCTTTCCATTAGTGAAAATCGCATTTATATCCGTTGCGTTTTTAGGAGGATTTAGTGGAGAAACAGACAGACACGGAAAGCGACTTTGATTAATCATAAACAGGGTGTAACGGAAAGGTGTGGTCATATTTTAAGAACTACATTTGGCCATCGATATTAACAACTTTCTTCAAGAAAACCTGAGGAAATTCTCCAAAAATTTTTTTACCTCCCATACAAATATTGATTAGTTGATGATAACTTTGTATGAAAAGTCCTTTTTTTGTGATTTATTTTTATTTTTCTAAGATAAAGTTTGTCATTTTCATGGGTCGAACTGGTTCTTAAAATATGACCACACCTTTCCGTTACGCCCTGTACAGTGATAGTGATATGATAACACAACTTGCTTAATGTTCAACCTATTTTGCTATCACTACCGGGCCATACAGCTCTATGAGCAGTTCACAACTGTCTGTTATGAAAGATGATTTATTTGTCAAAACATGTGTTTTTGTGTTGTGTTTTGTTGTGTGTGTGTTGCGTGTGTTATGTGTTGTTGTGTGTGTGTTAGTTTAGGTTCTAGGATACGCCAGTTTTCGCACAATGTTTTCCAAACACAATTTATTATACCCATACTCATAAACTAGATAATCCTATGACTTTAGAGGCGACGTGTGTGTAGCTTTAAACTTTCGTAAAAGTTCGAGTATACATTTTAAAGTGAAATATGTTGCAAAGACCAAAAAGTGTGGTCCCAAACCTGGCTTTAATTATAAGAAGTACTCGACGACCCTATTTCATGCTAGACTTAGGGAATACAATAATTGTCTTTAACTTTCTGAGAGTCTGAATAGAAAATCAGTCCCTAATTTTACCCCATTTCATATTTCAACTTATAAATATTTGACTTAAGGATACTTTTGCAAAAAACTAATGTATCTAATTAAATTATTTAAAAAGATGAAATTAGATATTTATTTGCCTTTCGGCTCATAAAACAAAATATTTCTAACAAGCTTTTTAATATAGCTTCGCTCCCGGTTAAAAAACAGCCTGTCGTCGCTTAAGTTTAAATAAAAAATCAGTCCTTAATTTTACTCCATTTCATATTTCAGCTTCTAAATATTTGACTTAAAGCCCTTATAGCCGCCAAGTGCCTCATCATTGAATAAAAAATCATATTAAATAAAAATAAAATATTAAATAATTCTATGTTGCGTTTGTTACAAAGAGGATAAGATATTTTTACACACTTAAAATTTTTCACTTTCACTGCAGTATCAAAAAGTACCAAAAACGGCTGTCTACGAGGATAAGGTCTATATCGGCTTGTTTGGTGAAATAAAACTTTTTACTACGTCTTTACTCAAAGGGTATTTATTGCACACTGCCTTCTTTACAATTTATTTTTAGATGAGTGGACTGTATGAACGTAATTTGAGTGTGTGAAGTATGACTGTGTGCGTGAAAGGTTGCTACTAACGTAATGTGAACTTAATCTATTTAGACAACGGCCGTTATTGACACTTTTGGTCACTACATTGAATACGAAACATTTTGAGTCCTGTTTTAACAACGTAAAAATACTTTATCGTTTTTGTAACAAACACAACTTATGATTCCCTAATCTTTATTTCTGATATATTATACGATTTTTTATTAAATGAGGGCGCCACTTGGCGGCTATAAGGGCCTTAAGGATATTGTCGCAAAAACTAATGTATCTTAAATTAAATAAAAAGGCAGAATTACTTAGATATTTATTAGCCTTTCGACTCAAAGGAAATTATTTTTAATATGTCTTCAATCCCGGTTTAAAGGCTGCCTAAAGTCATTATTTTGACAAAATACGTAACTCAGTGGTATTCCTGCCTGGATCACGGGTTTTGAAAGAGTTACGGCGACCCTGGCAAAGGCAAGTGAAGGAACAAGGGTGGGGTTTAGTCAGTAAGAGTCTGCCCCCCTAGCCATATTACATTTCTATTATCGTTTACGCTAACGCTTAGAACAAAATGTATGGCAATGACATTACCTGCGATAAGTCACGTGACACTTATCTACGCATGTAATGTCATCGCCATACATTTTGTTCTAAGCGTTAGCGTAAACAATAATAGAAATGTATATGGCTAGGGGGGCTGACACGCCTTCCCGTTCCAGCCAGAGTGGGAGAAGTATTTGATGAATGACTGGTCAAATAATTGGTCAAACGCGTGCCTATCAGCAATAAAAAAAAAATTACCAACCCAAAAAAAATATAAGTCCTAGTAACAGTGCGTAACGAGTTTTTTGGCGGGATTTTCTCGAAGTTCAGTGGCTGTTTTAATTATTCGCTTATTGATTCCTAGTGGATATTGTGATGTAAAATTGGTGTAGTTTTGTGTCTCAAGTGTATACGCAACTGGACAATATGTGGCATCATTGAAACAGGCGCGATCTCGGTAAAATGGAGCTGAGAATTTTCTTGTAGTATTGACTACCTCAGCGAAGTTTGCTGGGAAGGCTAACTCGACACATTTATTGCCAAATACTGCAAAAAGCATTCTAATGGAAAAAAAGTATAAATACACTACGTAAGACTAGGCAATATGGTCAAAAGCCTTCCCTTCGGGGTAAATAAAAAAAAAAGTAGTAGTTCAGTTTTTTCAAAAAAACTGAGTTGCGTGCTACTAAATAGATTATTTGCTCTCCTGAATAGTTCTCGATTTTTATATACGTAGTGTTAGAACTGAAGCGGCGATATGGGATTCAACGATAGTGTCGATTTCTATTAGTGTGAATGAATTTTCGTAATCATTACTTACAGAGATTAAAGAAAAACGAAAAAAAATTATTCAACAATTTATTGTTAGAAACAAATAATTTTACCTTTTTTTTGTTTTAGACTAACCCCTTTCTTTTTCTTTTAGGCATAGACCAATCCCTAAGCGGCAACTACACTTGCTTAGCCAAGAACCTATACGGTTCTGACTCAGTGGTGTTCACTGTCAAAGTGTTACCGTTGCCAGATCCTCCAACATTGAGAGCTACGCCGTATAAGGACTATATTGTCGTGGAGTGGGATGAAATTAGGTCTTATGGAAACGATTCCATGGGATTTGGTATTAGTAAGTATTTTTGTTTATGTTTGAAGTTGTATTTGTTCTAGTCTACTGTATATAAAGGATAAATTAATAAGATCCTTTCGGAATGAGTCGCAAGTACAGAATTATTAGCTTATACGAGTGGTGATAGTGGCATTTACGGAGTTTTTTGAGTTTTACGTGGGCAAAGTCGCGGTCAAAAGCTAGTATCATAACAAAAAATTGCTACGAACAAGGAAAAGAAAATATTCAGGGTGTAAAACTTGAAAATGGACAAATTTTATAAAACATTTGTAAGTAATTCAAGTGCGCTATTCAGTTTTATGATTACGAAAACTATTCAATTTTAATTTCAATTATATTTGAACTTGAGGATGTAATTTATAAGACCTGGTATAAAATTCCGAATAGAATAGATATAATAATTTTAGGCAAAATGCTTTTAAGAATATCTTAGAACCTCGCAAAGTGATCCAGAAAAAAACTCTGTATATTGTGTTTGTGTGGGAAATTCCTTCAGAATACCAATTAGCAGTTACCGATTAACACTATTCTCGGTTAATTAACCAAAATAAAAGATTCCTATAGCAAAAACGTCTCTCATCCAGGTTACAACCTAACTTGGCGAGAAAACGACGGTCTCTGGCAAGAGGCATGGCCAGTAACAAGAGAAAATCGCCTGCCAGGAGTACAGACACACACACTGGCTGGTCTGAAGTGCGGCACCAAGTATTCTGTTCGAGTCACCGCTACAGACAGTGTCGGGACTTCTGCTCCGGCTCATATCGACGTTACTACGCTTGGTGGAGGTGAGTCCAGTTTTATTAGTTTTACTTTTGGACTCAACATTTCTCTTGGAGGTTTGATGTTGATGTAACTAGTCGAAACCATTGTGAAACATATTGTGAAACCTTTTATGGAAACCCATCATAAACCTAATATGGAACCCATTGTAGAACCCATTAATCCATTATTTATATTTGTTAATTAGATATAGATTATTTTGTTTGAAACGATTTGCTCCGTCACTCGTCACAAAAGGTTCATTGGAAGACCAGCGTCAGACAGCATCTGTCTGGCAACAATGCTGATATGAACCTTTTTGGAGCAGTCGTGAGGCACATGCAATGTTATTTTATTGTTTTCATGTTAATGATTGTCAATTTTTGTTTTATTTTTTATTTTGTGTGCCTGTATGACTGTCGTCAAATAAACGTTTTTCTTTCTTTTCTTTCATTAAGGAACCTATCGAGGAACCTTTTGTGGAACCCATTGTGGAACCCATTGTGGCACCCATTGTGGAACCAATTGTGGAACCCATTGTGGAACCCATTGTGGAACCCATGGTGGCTTATGAATGTTTCCAGATATTCAACTGGTGATTAGTTGAATCTAGATTACAAGTTAAATAACACTTCTACGTCTCCATAAGTATGCTAACTATGATGGCTAGATCTTGAGCAAATTTAAATTTCCCCAAATTTTGCACCACCCAAACGGTGTACCTACAGGTCACTACGTCACATACAATCTACTACCCACATAATATTAATTTTATTTCAGTTAAGAACAAATTTACATACTTTTAAAATACTTAACTAACTATTGAACCAAAAACATTAACCAAACTACGTACATATGTATATACAAAAACAAAATACGTTCAGGCGTCGAAGTATTCCTCCACTTCGCTTTAATCTGGAAACGTGCCCAGAAAACTGGCAGCATTGCCACGTTGAATGGCAATGCTAATTCTTAGGGCAAAAAACGAGCCAGCCTTCTACGGTCACGTAAAGTCGGCGAGAAATATCCTTAAAATGGAGACGCGCACTCTGACCCATGATCCGAACATTTCGACCCCAAATGACTCAGAACTGTAATTCCCAATAAGGTTACAGTATTTGCGCCACTTGAGGGCCTCAGCAGCTGCAGCAGCAGCGCCGGCATATAATATATGATTTAAAGATCGATTTATAAAAATATTTCCACAATATCATAATACAATCTTGACGCAAAGCCATTCGATAACTAAAGACCAGCTCAATCTTAATCTAGATTCAACTTCTATGTTCGTTTATTAATATCGTTGGTAACCAATCGTAATAGATATTTGACAGTAGAGCCGAATTGATGAGGCTTTCAGAATCCGAAGATAAGTGGTCTTTACCGAAAATAAGCTTCCAATTTTGGGACTACAAAAACGATTTAATACAAATAATTTCTGCATTAATATAGAAAACCAACGCACATTTATATATAGTTCACTAGTTTCTGCCAGCGGCGTCGCCCACATGAAAGTCGATAAATATCCCATGAGAACGTACAATTTGTATATGTCATCGGATTTTAATAAATTTTGCGGGAGTGTAAACTCTCGATATGTTATGAATAGATCATTTCAAACACACTAAATCTCATCTAAAATTCGATAATTTACTTGGTGACGATTCGCTGGTTCAATAACTAAACTAAAATTGGAGAATCGCTATCTTTTACTAAAAGGCAGTGCAAGAAAAGGACGGCTATAGCTAAGAACTATTTTAGAGATGTTAAACTAGTTTACGTCTTGCGCTTTAGCGTGTTTATATTCGACATGTTTTTACCTTTTTAACCTCCGAATCGACTATTTAGCTAGAGAAATAATGTGGTCATGGAAGGACTGACCTAATCGGTAATGTCAAAAAGGTCAGGTGCATAGTAAAGAGTATGTATAATATTAGTTCACCTAAATTTGACAGCTATAATGTACGTCCGTCTCTTTCTTGTTTTATTAAAGAGAATAAGATAGCAACAGCATAAAAATTAAGTTAAGTTTGTGCAAAACAGAATCGACACCAATGTTTCGGAAACTTTTTGAAAATGAAAAGTTTACAATTTAACGTGATTTTTCATAAAGTAACGGTGTTTACAATTTTACGGAGACATTTACAATGTATCGGTCCGAAATTTTAAAGAGATACACTGCGGCCCTTGGCAACTGAAGGATCAAGGGTGGGTTTTTCCGACTTCTGAAATTAAAGTTATTTTACAATTTTTAGAAGTCGCTTTCATTCTTTGTAAAAAAAAAAACAATTGCCAAGCAACTAAACATCTAAAGCATTGATTGGGTTGACGGAATTGTTAAAGTCACGAAAACGCCTGGATTAGAGACACAGGGAACTCAAAATTATTGCAGAAGAAAGATGATGTACCGATGATACCGGTCTGAAATGATGAAGACAAACATTTGAACGGCCAAACATACAGACTTCCACATTTACAATATCAGTAGGATTACTCTATTTACTATTGGAAGCATCTTCATATGAGTAATAATCCGTACGTGCTAATCGAGTGGTCAGAGAAATTAGGACGGACCCGTTTGTATACTCATACGGTCCTACATCAACACTAATACTGATACGTGAGTCCCTTCTGCGTAAATACCGACCATTATTTTATTTTTCTAGCCCTATTTGTAACAGTTTTTTCTGGTTGGTAAGAGGATTTATTAATCTGAAAAAAGTTATAGCTTTTTATAGACTGTTTCTGGTAATTCTGGGAACATTATTTCCTTTTAGGATAAATAATAAATGGTTTTCTATCTATTTTTTTAGGGTTCCGTACCTCAAAAGGGAAAAACGAAACCCTTATATATCACTTTATTGTCCATCCGTCCGTCTGTCCGTCTGGTAAGACCCTTTATCTCGGGATACCGTTGAGATATCGAATTGAAATAAAAACCATATACTTAAGCCTACAGTCACTTGAAGCTGTGGAAAAATCAAACTTCTAAGTTAACGTAAAAAAAAGATACGGCCGTTTATGCCACAAACAACGTATATTTCGACACTCTCAAGGGAATCAACATTTATAAACTAGTTCCCGTGGTCCTACAATCATGAAATTTGGCAAGAAGCAAGGTCTTCTAACACAAGTTAAGTGAAAAGTCTGACTGATTACATAACAAAAAATAGGGTCCCTCCATAAGGAATTCAGGTCCAAATTTGAAAGTGAGGCGACCGTATCATGTAGGGCATCGTATGAAAGGACCTCATTTCAAGCTCAAACATATTTTAAATTATTTTAACCACGTCTAATAAGCGAAGCTGAGGAGTAAGAAAAACATAATTTCCACTTCCCTCCTAATCAAACGGCAGACAGAACAAAGCTAGGCCATTAGGCACAAATACCCTCTGTATTTACAACTGGGGTAAGCCCAGTTGCCAGGCACCACGGATTAAAACACTAATATTAATGGGTCCTAAATTGTGAGCTGTTACATTTCATTCCAAACATAGGTATGGCAAAAACGCTTGAACGCACGGAAATTCGTTCTAGTTTCCACAAGGTCCGTGTAATAGACAATCCCAGAAGTAGGTTATCAATCTATTCTGTATTAAACTTGTTGCCATATCTTGTCTTTCCATACAGCCCCAGTATCACCACCATCAACCGACTGGCTCTGGAGCAACGCCACCCACATATACATCCAACTTAGCGGATGGGATGACAGCGGCTGTGACGTCACCAGGTGGGAGGTGGACTATAGACTCCTTGGATCCAGCCTCTGGCAACGAGCTGAGAATAAAGCGGTAAGTCAGGATGATGCTTTGTTTAATATTCAGAATCTCAGCAAATAATCATGTTAGGTAATCGAAACTCAATACTGTACAAGAGAAAATTCAAATTCGAATGCAACCGAAAATTTTGAACTTTTTATTACAATCGACCAATCAAATCATCGATGGACCGTTCGTAAGTAAAAAATAACTTGAATAAGTAGCAAAAGTTAAATGCTAAAGTAATAAGAGCCGCACGCGTCGACCCATCAGGTTAAGCTACGCTTGTCGGGATTGGTCCATGGATGGGTGACCATCTTTACATACCGAGACTCCTCCGTGCCTCGGAAAGTACGTTAAGCTGTTGGTCCTGGCTGTCAATCGTGGATCTTTGACAGTCGTTACGGGTCGTCAGAAGCCCGAAGTCTTACCAAGGGGTACCGTATTACCCAGTAACTGGGTTGTGGAGGTCAGATAGGCAGTCGCTCCTTGTCAAATACTGGTGTTCAGCTGCATCTGGTTAGACTGGAAGCCAACCCCAAGATAGTTGGGAAAAGGTTAGGCAGATTGAAGTAGCGAAAGTTAAATGTTGAATGATGAGCAATGGTAGATCAGTGGTAACGGCCCCCACTTACGACTTATACATCGTGGGTTTAAACCCAGGCAGGAGCTTTACGTTGAGTAAAAATCAAATTAGACCATTAGTTTAATAACTAAAAAATATTGGAGACGTATTATATTACTTTACCAAACCAATAAAAAATTACAAAGATAAAACGCATCAAATTTCAAGAGTGTGGGCTCGTCACGTCACTTTGGTGGTAAAAAGTGTCGCGCCGCGTGACGTTACGCGACATTTCAACGCACTGTATTGCCCTCATTTATTGTTTACGTGACAAAAGAAAAAATACCTATCAAATGTTTTTTGATTATTTAACTGACGGTCTCATTAGATTTTTTTTTTGTCAAATATCCCATTCACAGAACTCTCAAAACGGTGATGAAAAACATCACAAACAAAACAGTCGAAGACATGTGACATCCACCAACCCGCACTGGGCCTGCGTGTTGGATTACGGCCCATTCCCTCTTCTAGAGAGGAGGCTTCAGTCCCAGCTGCGGAAAGATTATACGACTAATTATGCTTATATGCACGGAATAAAAAAAACCAGTGGAAGTGCCACCGCCACCATCCGGCGCGAAAAAATAATTAATTGTTCATACAAAATAAAGACTTATTACGACTGACGAAGGTTGTTATTATTTGCATATTTTTCCGCATAATTGTGACACACGCTGGATAGTTGCGTGGGCACTTCCACTTGTTTTTTCTATTCCGTGCTTATATGCTTTAGATCAAGTATGGATAAAACTTTGTAATATATTCAGCTTTCCTTGTTTCACAAAGTTTTGATGTAACGGCAGAAGTTTTTAACAGGATAGTAAATTGTTATTAGGAAATTGGACTTTTACATAATGTGAGTTTTAACTTTGTTGCTTTCAAGATGCGTTCAGTATAGGGAGAAAAATAGATCTTATTATTTAAAAAAGAAGTTATGATCTTACAGACATTTACAGTCAGTTCATTGGAACCAAATAGAGTCAAGACTTAATTCTCAATTCTTTATTGCATACCATAATGTATATAGTTGGTATATAGCTGACAATCGTGGATCTTTGACAGTCGTTACGGGTCGTCAGAAGCCCGAAAGTCTGACAACCAGTCTTTCTAAAGGGTATCGTGTTACCCAGTTACTGGATTGTCAGATAGGCAGTCGCTCCATGTAAAATACTGGTATTCAGCTGCATCCGGTTATACTGAATGCCGACTCCAAGATAGTTGGGAAAAGGCGCGGGCAGATTGAATGTTTAGAGTTGGTAGTGAAATTATAATATTAGTCACAATTATTATGAAACCTGTCGGACACAGCATCAAGATCCAGTAGGAGAGAGGAGGAAGACAACTGGGTGGGTGCTTAATGGGACAAATCTAAACTGAAACTGTAGGTTAGATTTCATATTACTCACAATTATAGACCTTGTTGAGCACAGCACAGATCCATTAGGAGAAACGAGGAAGACAACTTCAACTTCAACTTCAACCGGGTGGGTGCTTAATGTGACAAATAGTATTAATAATTAAGTAGTTTTGTTAAGTTGTTACTTTTTTAACCGACTTCGAAAAAGGAGGAGGTTCTATGTTCAGCTGTATGTATGTTATTTTTTTTCATCCGATAGAATATACCTACTCCCGACGTGGTGGTCCCATATAAATTTTATCTTTTTGAAAAACTGAACAAAAACGAAAAATACGTATGCCTAGATGACGTTTTGGAGTTCTCCAATTACGACTATGTTTAAATTCCATGTCCCATGTTATTGGGGTTTTAGTTCTGAGGTAGAACAACTAAAAAGAGAAAAATAAAAAAAAAAAAATTACAAAAAAACAACCGACTTCCAAAAAGAAAATACACTAAAAATTAAAAAATAACTTTTTATTCGGAAGTCGGTGTCAAATAACGAAGAAATAAAATACAAACACAGACTTCCGAATTTCCAAACTGAAACTGTAGGTTAGATTCTACAAAACCTATAAAAATAATCTAATAAGCACTCTACCAGCGACTTCATTTTTAACATCATAATGGGAAGTTCTGTACAAAATTCTAGCTTTCCCTTGGGCCTACGGGTTTAGGCGTTAAAGAGTCAAGACTTTAATGAAAAGGCGGGCCAAGTGCGTGTCGGATTTTGCACATTTAGGGTTCCGTACCAAATATTGGTATTTGTTAGTAAAATATACGTATTATTAAACATTCTCACCATATTTCAAGTTCCTAAGTCAATGGAAAGTTGAAAAAAAATCTTTGGATCAAAATTTTGTGACAAACGACGGACAAACAGACAGATAGACGGACACGTCAATGACAGCAATAGAGCTCCGTTTAGATCCTTCGGGTACGGAACCCAAATATAATGACTCTTGCTGATCTCTGAATAAATTTACCACAAAAATCTTACACTATTTCTCGTTCCTCTTAGCCCATGGACCTAAACCTCGGCTGGAGTTATATAGAAGGCCACTACCAGGCCCCACCTCTCCGCTCCATCCCCACGTCGTACGCAGTCGGCTCTCTCGCTCCCGCCAACTGGTACCAGCTGAGAGTGACTGCGATAAACGATGCTGGGACCGCTTCAACTGTTTATACTTACTCTACCAAGACTCTGGATGGGGGTGAGTGTTTTATATTTTAATTTTTTTTTTGCGTCCTTTAATGCAATTGCAATAATTTGATGGGTGAAAGGACGCACAGAAATCAGTTGTTAAGTCTTAAATTGGTTAATGCTGACAAAGGGCCAAATGATTGACTTTGATCACATTGCTTCATCAATTCATTATTCATACAAACTTATAAAATACTTAAGTAACTGTAATTAAAACAAAAACTCTTAACTAAATAAAACTTAAAATCTGGCTTCAAAAAATTCCTCCGCATCGCTGTCTACTGGAACTGTGCCCAAAAGAATGGCGGCATTATCACGTTGTATGGCAATGCTTAACCTCTGACCGAGGAAAAAGCTAGCCCTTGGGTCACGCGAAGTGTCAACAAGGGGTTTAGATAGATCTTTAAATACTAAATGAGAACTTGGACCCCACGGCCAAAGGGTTTTAACCTCAAACGGCTCGAAAATGTAGCTACCGACGAGGTTGTTATATTTCCGCTGCTTGAGGTTCTCCGCAGCCGCATCGGCAGCACCGGCACAGCACGACGAACTTGTTGTTCAATACATTAATTAACCGACTTCAAAAATAGGAGGAGGTTATAAGTTCGACTGTGTGTATTTTTTATGTATGTTCACTGATTTGTCTGTCAATGGTGGACCGATTTTTTTTTCATTCGAAAGAGTGTACTCCCATAATTTTATTGAAATTGATTCAGCGCTTTTTGAAAAAAAAACAAAAAAAATGTATAGGTACACAGATTATGTTTTGGTTTTCTCCAATTATGTTCAAATTCCATGTTATTGAGGTTATTAATTCGGGGCAACAAGTAAGAAATAGTTGATTGTTTTTCGCAATTTCAGGTTTGGCCTTTTATAAAAGTTGTTCATAAGAATTGAATTGAATAGAACTGCTTGTTGATTTATTTGATTGGTGTTAGCTAGCTAGTAGGTACTATAATTACCATAGTATTTAGGTCATCATTCTCTAGCCTTTATCCCAATTTATTTGGGGTCGGTGCAACATGTCTTTATCTTCCACAGTCCTCTACCAGACGTCATTTCTGTAGTCGCCCGCTTTTTACCCATATCCTCTTTCACACAGTCCAACCATCGTTTCTTTGGCCATCCCCTACTCTTATAGCCATCTACATCCATACACAAGACTTTTCTCACGGCGTTTTCTTCATTCCTCCGCATCACATGCGCATACCACGACAACCGATTTCCACACAACTTTTCAGTCAGCGGTGCCACTTTCAGACTTTCTCTTATATACTGATTCCTAATTCTATCCATGCGCGTAACACCACACATCGCTCTTAGCATTCTCATCTCAGCTGCATGCAATTGCTTTACATTCATCCCTTTTGTGGCCCAACATTCTTAACCATACAAGACAGCAGGTAAATGATATATAAAATTAAAAGTAAATTATATTTACCTTTAGTTTTAATCCGTAGTGCTCGGCTTCTGGGCTTATCCCAGTTGTAAACGTTTCTATGAAACTTTTGACCAAGCTCTGTTCTGTCTCTTGAATAGAATAGAATAGTATAGACATGTATTTTGCAAATATGGGTAATACACAATAGTTGTTTAGATACATTAAAGCACAGCCATATTTCACCATTCGGCATGCAAACATTTATAATATCAAAATTATGTGTGTGTTATTGTGTGTGTGTATTGTGTGAGTGTGTGTGTGTGTGTTGTGTGTTGTGTGTTGTTGTGTGTTATTTTGTGGTAATTATTATTCTGAGTAAACGAACAGTAGGTTAATTTAGAGATAACGTTTTACAAACATAATAACGAACACTTTTATGTCTTTATCGCAAATGTTTAGATAAGCCAACAAAATAACAAATTCCAAATATAGTCTCCTAATGCCCTCCCACAAACAAACCAAGCTAAAAGCTCCCCCAACTTTACATCCTAAATAACCAGAGGAGAGTTCCACCTGCGACTTAGTACGAGCAAGTTCTCTAGCTCGACATTAAGGTACACAAACTTAGACAACGTTGCTAGTGACTGGAACTCTATTAATATTAATTTTCAGGAAACTGTGTTGCTTAAATGTTTACAGGTGATGCAGAAGTTCTGGGAAAGTGATTGAGTTCTATTCTTAGTATATACAAAAAAAACCGGTCAAAAGCGAGTTGGACTCACACACATTCTTTTTCTATTTTTCATAATTATGTTACGTAAATATATGTTAAGATTGTTGCATACAAATAAATGAATATGAATATATAGATTCAAATTCTTTAAACGTAACCGACAGATGTGATAAATGATATTATTTTTGTAAGTAGGTTATAACTATACTTTTACACGTCAACATTTTTTTTTTGTCAGTTTTAGCTAGATGAGGCCGGTTTTTTTTTTTTTTTTGGGGGGTGGGAAATCATCCAATGACTTCTTCCGCTCTAGGGTGGAGCGGAAGGGTGTGTCAGACTCTTACTGACTAAAACCCACCCCTGTTCCTCCCTGCCTCGAGTGCCCGGGGGCGAGGTAACTCTTTCGAATTTATCCTCCACCCCCGGGCAGGCACCGGCCGTGGCAGGCCCCTTCCTTTGGCTGACAACTCTTTGAGGCGCGCGTGGAACACTACGCGCCGTCGACTCTCGGGCCTGGTGCTGATCGGACGGCGAGTTACCCACTACTCGCCGTCCGCAGGCCCGGGTCTACGGTGGCCGGAGATCGTCTCGCGGCCCCTGGCGTCTCCTGCGGCGGTCGCGGCTGGGGGCGCTAGGGCGACTCGGCCGTTGCTGAGCCTCCCTAACGTGTGCCGCCTCCCTCTTCGCGAGCATTACTGCTTCGCAGAAGGAGGAGACGGCCTCCCATTCCCTCTCGCTCCGTACCATGGCCTGAACCAGGGCACGGCGCGAGAGGTCGCTGTCGCCTATCGCATCCACGAGGACACGGCGGTGCTCTGCCCAAGCGGGGCAAACCTCCACCGTATGCTCCACCGTGTCCTCTGGGCGATCCTCGCAGTGGAAACACTCAGGGGTCACCTCCGCCCTGATCCGACACAGGTACCTCCCGAAACAGCCGTGTCCGGTGAGCACCTGCGTCAGGCGGAAGGTGAGGGCGCCGTGACGCCTCTCCAGCCACTCCTCAAAGAGGGGCACTACCGCCTCGATGGTGGCGTGCCCAGCGCTGGGTTGCGACAGTCGCTCTCTCCATGTCACCATGAGATCCTGCCGGAGCTCGGTCCGCCGAGCCGCGAGTTGTCGCGGCAGCGGAGTTTCGCCCCGGCGTTTGGCCTCCTCGCGCCACTCGTACAGGTGCGCGAGGATTTTTGCCTCCAGATCCCACGGTGACAGTCCGGCAAGGAGGCTCGCCACCTCACGGGAGATCGTGCGGTATCCGCGGATGATACGGATCGCCATGACCCTCTGGGACGCGTTCATCAGGCGAGCTGATCGCTGCCTCAACGAACGCGCCCACACCGGTGCCCCGTAGAGGGCCATGGACCGCACGATCCCCGCGTAGAGCCTCCGGCAGGAGGCATTTGGCCCCCTCAGATTGGGTAGGAGCCGCTTCAAGGCGGCCCCGGAGATGAGGCCGGTATTTTCTAGCTGAGAGAAGAAACATCGAAACAAACTCAGAGGTCTGTTCTCCACAGCTAAAACACTAGGAAATGGTGACGGGGGGTCGTTTTTTGGGGAGCGTCTTTATGTAGAACTTTGATGTTCAAAAAGTGCTGGCTCTCAGCCTAGTTTGAATAAATGAATTTTGATTTTGATTTTGCACTGAGGGTTAGGTACGTATCATCATAATATATCGGGTATAATATTTTTTCCACTAGACCATACCTGGAAATCCACTGGTTCTGGAAACATTGAAGGTCAAATTCGACATTTTTTTTAAACTTTTTTACTAAAATTAATTCCAATTGTTAAAAAAAAATACTATACTTTTTTCCAAAAACATTACCTGAATTTTAGTATTCTGTTTTCAAATTTTCGAAATGACGCATTTGTAGTTACAGAAACGCAATGAATATCAAACGTATCTGACAAGTACCTAAGCGGCTTAGAGCGAAGGGGCGGGGCTTAAGGAGGGGGGGGGGAGGATTTTCAAATAGCTCTCTTTCATATGAAACCCCACATGATCTAGTAGCCCCAATTCGAATTTTTAAAACCACCTTCGTTCTTGTTGCAAAAAAAAAATGCAAAACAGTTGGGCAAATTTCATCTAAAACTATTCCAAATTTCAAGATGTTAACATTAGTAGTTCTTGAGATATCTAGCTGTGACAGACAGATAAACAGACTGAGTCCCACCATGAGGTAATTTTTCTCTCAGCTGTGGGCCGATTTTCAAATAATTTTTTACCGAAAGAATCCGAGGTGGTCCCATATAATTTTTTATCGAAATTGCTTCAGCGCTTTTTTTAAAAATGAACAAAAACGAAAAAGATGTATACTTACATAGATGACGTTTTGGTTTCCTCCAATTACGAGTATGTTTAACTCCACGTTCCATGTTATTAGGGTTTTTAGTTCTGGTTGTACAACTAAAAAGTGAAAAATAAAAAACTTTTTTACAAAGATAACAACCGACTTCCAAAAAAGGAAATACACTAAAAAAAAAATAACTTTAATTTCGGAAGTCGGTGTCAAATAACGCAGAAATAAAATACAAACACCGACTTCCTTTGCAATTATTTTAAGTGAGTTGCATTTAAGTAAAAATACCGGCCAAGTGCTTGTCGGACTTCGAATATTTAGGGTGTCATTCCAAATGAGGGAATTATCAATAAAAATCTGATTTATCAATATATTGGTATTTGTGAATAAAATATTTACGGAGCCGAAACGTGGACACTCACGGTACGACTGGTCCATAAATTCAAGGTCACTCAGCGAGCTATGGAACGGGCTATGCTTGGAGTCTCATTGAGGTATCGAATACGGAACGAGGTGATCCGGCTGAGAACCAAGGTTGTCGACATAGCTCACAGAATAAGCAAGCTGAAGTGGCAATGGGCCCGCCATATTAGGCGTAGAATCGATGACCGTTGGGGTAGACGTGTTCTCGAGTGGAGACCACGAATCGGCAAACGTAAGGTAGGACGCCCTCAGGCTAGGTGGAGCGATGATCTTCGCAGGGTGGCTGGTAGCAGCTGGATGAGAGTTGCCGAGAACCGAGCTGAATGGTGTGCTATTGGAGAGGCCTATGTCCAGCAGTGGACTGCTATAGGCTGATGATGATGATGATGATGAGTAAAATATACGTAACGTAACGTATGTACGTACGTGGTTTGCATTATCACCAAATTTCAAGTTCATGAGCTCAATGGGTAGTTGAAAAATTCTTTGCAACAAAATTTTGTGACAGACGATGGGCAGACGGAAACGTGAGTGACAGCAATAGGGGTCCGTTTGAACTCTTCCGGTACGGAACCCTAAAAATTGCCCGCAATTTCTCGGATACCCAAACCAGTCTCACCGAATCCAAGTATGGCTGGAGTGGCTGTAGAGATATTAGTAAGATTACCTAGTAAGAGCTCTTGATGAAGATGATTTGCCGAGGAAGTACGCAAGTCTTCTTCAAATCACTGTCGTTTTGGCATTGCCGGTTTTACAGCACCATACAACCTAGGGTGGTTGTATGGTGCTGTAAAACTGGCAATGCCGGGAGGACTTTTTGGAGTTAGCTACAAAAAGTCCTAGTGGCTTCCAGTTGGAGCGTCATCAGAAAGAGCTGTACCTACAACATACTTACTCACGTCCTACTAATGGGGCGGCCAAATCCGATGTATCTTCTCGCCTCAAATTCCACATTGTCTCAAGACGAAAGTCTCTAACCAGTGCATGTTGATCATAATGACATATGGCACTGATATGTGGGTGCTCATTACAAGTGTGTCTCTAACTACACCCTGTATTATTAACTTGAAAACAATAACAGCATCGCGTAAATAAATCATCTCGAAACTTGCGTCCTCTGAAACGCGGTCAGCTAGCGAACCATCTCACTTATTGCCTTAATGTAAATAGTTTGTAAGCCATGATCGATTACCTCGCTTATGTAACGACAGACCAGTCTTAGGGCTATTTCACAGAGCTAAAAGAGACGATTTTCTTGAAAACTCAAGCACTAAGACAAGAAAGTCAAAGTCAACGTTTTATTGCTGAACACAATAAAATAGGTACATACATGAAAAACAACAATAGCAACAACAACATGGATAAAAACAAAATTTTACATTTTTATGCCTAACAGTTATGGTCATCATCGCACGGTCGATGACAGGCGTCTGAGGAATCGAAGGCCACTCCACAACTCCAGGAAGCACTTTACAATTCCAACGATAAGCATCAAATGCCAGACGTAAAAAACAATACTTAGTGACAAGAAATTGGAGGAGGATCCTTGATAGACAGCGTTAGTAGCGAGGCGGGCTTGTCCATCATTAGTTATTCAGTAGATAAAGCTCTTTTATGGACCAATTAATCAGCAACATTCAACTCACTGCTGAACAAAGGGCTCAACCACACCTTCTGACAGCAACTTATTTCCGAATCCAGACTGGCCCAACCACCTTTTTAGTTTCATAGTCCTATTATAGTCGTCATGCTCTACGCTTTCCAATTTATTGCATTACCTCTGCTGTCCTTTTTTGCAAATATATATTATACAGAGTGTGAAAGACACGCTTTCGAAAACGGGGACAGATGATACGGCTAGTGATTATCGATACGATACCATCAAAAAATCTGGGGAAAAAAAATTACAATTTTACCTAATTTTTTTAGCAGTTTGCGTAAACTATGCTGTCAGAACAGTGAAATGAAACCGTTATTTGCGATTAAAGACACTTTTTTTTCTTTACAACTTAAGCATGCAATCTATTCGTAAAATATCAGCTGACGGTCGCGCATTACCTCGAGTTTAAAGAGCGCGCGCGCTTGACGGCAGCCGCGTCAGTCACAACCTCACGCCCACGCGACGCCGACGTAAAGCAAAAGGTTACTGGTATCCGTTTGCATTTAGGTTATATATAATCTACGTTCTGGTTTCGTAGGCGTTCCCCTTACACCTTGTATAGTTACCATTACCCAGTGTCTGATTTTACGTTGACTGTTAACTACCTTTTTTTTTGTTATCGTCGGAAACCTTCAAATGGCGCCTGGACTTTTAGGGAATAGACCAGAAAGTGTGGTATTCTTAACTCACTAAAACCACCCCGGTGATCACTATTCAGACCTCTCAGATCAAGACCACTCCGGAACCCCGTCTGTACAATGCCTGTTAGGGCACATCCCTGAGGAAACTGTAGATGGGTCTCACCTGGGCCTCGCTGTGCTGTGTATTCCCTGGAATCACTCGGTGAACAATCAGTGTCTACACTGTGATCAGCCGAAATTCCAAAGTCCCGTCTGCATTCAATAATGCAGGCAGGGTTTTGCGATTGCCTCCCAACTTCTACTCCGGGTGGCATCGCGATCGGCCCTCTCACGATCACGCTCGGCAGCCTTCTTCTGGACTATCCCAGTCTCAAAGAAGGAGGCTAGACTGTTAGCTACTCGTACCTCTTTGCGTACATTATATATTAAAAACTATAACATCAAAACGTTTTCAAAGCATGAACAGAAACAAACTTAAACATTAAAGTTCTTCTATTATTCTAAGTTTTAAAGCGAGCCGTCGCCACCGTGTATAACAGCCTTAATAGTTTGTCAAGAACATAATTGTTAACAAATGACACAACTTTGATCAAAACTTTGATGTTCAGTTCCAAAAGTTTCGTTATCTGCCGTGACAGGCTTGAGATGAAATTGTCATTGAAGAGAACAGAAGGATGACGGTTTTGTAATAAGTGGGAGCGGAATAAAGGTCGGATAGAGGGTCATTGAATTGATCGGATCAGGAATGATGATATCCACAGGAGAACCAAGATTACCGACATAGCACGAAGAATTGCCCGAAGTGGGAGTGGGCAGGGCACATTACTTGTGGAACAGAAGGGCGATTGGGCCGAAAGGTTCTGGAGTGGTGGTGGTGGTTGGTTCGTGGTGTGGTGAAGACGCAGAGTTGGAGGTGCACCGATGACCTGGTGAGGGTCGCAAAATCCGATGGATGCGAGACGCACAGGACCGGTCCTTTCGTTCATCGTTCTTCGGCTGGAATGATGATAATGAGGCGGTCATGGTACCAACCATAAAATCTGTTGCTCCATGCTCGCATAACTTGACCAAACTTGGGACCTGCTGCGTTTTGAATATGTTATTATAATCAGCCTATACTCATATGTCATATGTGGTGAGACTTTAAAAGTGGCCTAGGGCCTGACCTAGGCCACTTTTAAATTGCGGACTTCAATGTTTTTTCACAATAGGGTTTGATTAACTTGTTGTTGATAAGCGCACGACCATCTCACCTGATGGCAAATCATCGTCATCACGTTTGTGTTGTTACTTTTCAAATAAGTAATAGATTTAAACTTTTTGAAACTCGTTAAAAAAGTCAGATTATTTGGATTAGGTGTTCTAAGTAAAAAAAAAACGATCACCCCATTCAGCACACATTGGCAAACGCGATTATTATCCTTGACACCCTAAGTCTATAGATACAAGGTAGCAAAAAAGAATGTAACACTGACAAAGCCCATTCCTATATTACCGGAAAAAAATGGTCCTACTCAGACCCAATATTGAATGACAAATGTCACTTATAAATATCTCAACATCTTTGGGTTCCCGGAATGTCGTAGGAATTTTCCCTTTGATGCTGATCTAAGTTGAAAATAAAAGCAAATGGCATCATCTTCCTGTCCTTATGCCAATTTATTTATGGTAGGTGCTGCATGCCGTTTTCTGCAATACATCTTTTGGCGGTCTTCACAGTTCACATCCTTTTTAACTAGATTATAAATTCAAACAAGGTCTACTTGGTAATCGCTTCTTATATTTTTCCCGATAATTATACAAATAATTTTATTTCAACTAAAATTTTAATTTTTTTTTTAAAGAAATGTATTAATAAATCGGATAATTATTATCATTTAGATATTATCAATGCTCATAGAACGGTGAAGGAAAACATCGTGAGGAAACTACCGAACCTACTAACTTCTTAGGACCAAAAATTCAAAGACATATATGACATCCACATTCACCGCACTGGACCCGCGTGATGGATTGTTTCTCATTCTCTCTCATTAGATAGGAGGTCTGTATCCCAACAGTGGGCATTCTATGCTGAATCTGGAATCTGGATTTGTACGAGGCCCTACAATAGGATAATCTCTATTACATAGGGTTCACTAACTGACGAGTTTTTTTAACAATTCCACCAACCCCTTTTACCCTGAGATTATGTATACAGAGGAGATCTTTAACAAAAAGTTCGACTGCATGTGTTTTTGTTTGAAGGGCAGCGAAATTACAAACAAATGAGACAGTTGTATCTTTCTTTAAACACACAGGCAAAATCGTAATTGTTATGACACTTGTTTTTTGGCCGCAGCTTCGGTACCATGTCCTATCCCACAGGAATCCTGAATCCTTTTTTTCGGGTTGAAATTAGCCAAAGTAAGTAGTAAGGCACAGAATATGAGACTTACTATCAGTAAAAAGATTTTTTGGAATTGGAACATTACCTCCAGTGATTCTTTTTACAAAACAAACAAAAAATGTGTCAATCTAAAGAGGTAAAAATCTTTACAATATCAGTTTACATTACTTGTAACCTCTTCGAAAGACCAAAATTCATTGGCACTCAGATTTAACGTTACATAGCCAGAGCTTAATATAATTAGCAGTAGGACTTTCATCAAAGATCTTAACACAATCAAAAACTTTATTAAAGGCTAACTCTATTGAATACATCGTCTAACCTAGACGGATAAATTAATGAAAATTAATGAAGACTTGTATTTTACTTAGCGAGGTTTGCTAAAAGTTCACGAAGACCAATATTAAAGCCTGAAAATCAATGTTGAACCTTTATTCGGGGAAACCCAGGTTTTGTTTGATTTGGGCGATCTGCTGGTAAAGGTAAACAAGAGAAAAAATCTACAGAATCTACATGGGAATCTTGATCAGGTGTTAACCTACTAGTTTCATTATTTTCTGTTCTGTTGCCCTCAAAACTTTAACAATCCCTCTTTATCTTTCGTATGCACGATTCTGTGACAAATAAACCATTCCTCTTTCTGCCTATTTTTATTTTCGCAGGAATTAAACAAATGTAATAAAAATAATGTATATTTTCATAATCAAAACGTTTTAACGCAAGGATCAGAGTTATTCTTTTAAAAATCGAGATACCATAGGAGACCTCTAAATAGATAAATAAAAGTTTATACTTCTTTAGTTACGTACAAGTAATTCTTAAAACTAGTGATTGGACCCCCCTTTTAAACATAAGAAAGCCTGTGTTAGGGTACTCCGTTCTTCCAGATCTTATTAAATTTATGTGATGTTATGTGTGTTGTATGTATGTGTTGTGTATGAGTTAAAAATGATGAAGACTGGGTGATTGGATTTATTATTATTATAGTTTTTTTTTTCATTTATTTTTTTATTGCAACAGCACATAACTACCGTCATAGGTTAGTGATTTTATCCAGTTTGTAATGATTGTGTTACAGTCTTTATGTTTCTTATTGTACACGTAAATCTATTTGTTAACTCTACTTCTCTCTTTCATATCTTTTTATAAAAAAACTTGACAAGGTCTCTCTCGGTTCATTCGGTTTATTATGATTTAATCCAAACTTAGCATTGTCTCTATTTGTCTTTACTGTTTCAAACATTGCAATCACAACATAAATATCTACAACGCTATTCGAACGCACTATATCAAACCTTTACAACCAAAATCAAGCTATCCAGTTCACCAACTTCGAGAATGTTTTGACGCGTCAAACATAAATTATTTCATCAAAATTTTGTCGTAAAGCTGATTATGGTCGCCCTGCTTTAGACTCGTGGTGTCGATTCTTATTCGAGTATATTTTAGGATCGTTTTATAGAGCATCATTGTGTTTTTATGTAATGGCTTTGATGAAATTTTGTTGTGGTTTCTGAAGGCTTTGTAATTTAAGGAAGATTGTGTTGTCTACTTAAATGTATAATATTACTGCTTTTATTTTAACTATATTCATATCATTTGTTTTACCTTTGTCATTAATAACAACTGCTGAATTTATGACAATAATTCTTAGAGGATGTGGTTTATTTGTTTACTACATTTAAAAAGAAACTGCTTGACTTTTTTATTGTATAAGCTTCATTGATTGAATTTAAATGTGAGTCATGACTCAGTCGTTTGAAAGTATAAAACACTATTATTAAACATGTACTTACGAGTATATACTTATAGTATAGTTCCAATGTTATGAGATTACTACCCAGAATTTTGTAAAGGATAGCAGATGTTCGTATGAAAATTAGAAGATTTAAAGCCAACCATTATGTAACTTCTCTTCAAATCTTCAAAACACTACATATTGCCAGAATCCAAGCTCACGATACACTCGTAACACAAGAACCTTGAAGCATATTCAAACCTCAATATATGGTTCTTAACATCAACAATATACACTAACAATATTCCTATATATGTATATAAACATCAATGATATACACTAACAATCTCGGAGAGATATTATCGTTCTATGTTAGGGTCGGATTGATGTCTACCATATATTGTTACACAATGTTCAAGCTTCCCTATTCCCTTATTCAAGTGTATGGGATTATATACATAGTACTAGGAAACTGACTTGTTTTGAATGTAGAAACTCAAATTCGTAGAAATGTACAAAGCTCTCGAATGTAATCAACTTTTTCGATTATGGTTGTCTGAAATATGATTGTTTTACAGGGAAAACTGCTATATCTTGAAAAAATATTGGTTCCATTGATTCTGTTTATTTATTTTCTTTAATAGACTCGCTTTTGACCACTATCTCACCTAAGGGTATGCCATTATGGAGTACGCTTCTCCAGAAGTAAATTCACTCTGGAATTAAAGACCCATAGGCAAATACAATCCTCTAACAAAAATTGATTATAATTCAATGGCTATACGATAGGGTCTTTTTGAGCTTATGGTAAGCAAAAAAAAACTTTGTCTCCTCGTGTTTGAGTAGGTTTTCTGAAATAAGATCTGGCTAATAACTTTTTGGTTAATAATTTCCATAGCTAATTCGTCATAGATATTTTTACTAAACCTGGGATCTGACAACTCATTTTGGTTTTCACGGTATGAAGAATAATCTCTTCCGTGGCAAATAAAAAAAATGAGTGTACCTCTTGTGACCAGTTCCAGGTTCCAGTGTGTGTGAAAAGAAACACTGGACCGTAATATTTTATATCTTGTATTGTTAATTACCTTTTACATAACTATAAAATTCACACGCGTCTATCGGCCCCAATCTATCGGAAATGTATTTTAAAACTCAAATTAGTGTTTATTTATTTTATTCACAATTGTGCTGAATTCTAAACCCTCTACTGCAATCCACAGTATTGATAAAATTGATGTTAAGATATTTTTTTTTTGTTACAGAGGAAATTGGTCCCCCATCGGAGCTGTTTGACCTGAACATGCTGGTCATCATCTGCAGCTCTATACTTCTAGTCATTTGCCTTATGGCTTTCTTCTGTATACTGTTTAGAAGACACAGGTAAGTGATGTTCATTTTACTGGAAAACTGTTTGGTTTTAACGAAAAATTTAGTGGTCGTGACTGGTTCTGTAGTAGCTTCAAGGATCAAAATAAATAAAATGATAGCTTTCGACTGCGCTTTGCCAACTTGATAGTCAAAAATTTGTGATCGACTCAATAAAATTATTCTTATCCAGATCATGGTTTAACCGTGTGCCAAGTTTACCTACCAGTAAACCAAATCCAAAAAAATATCTAAACAACCAATCATACTGACTTTCACATTTATAATAGATATATGTAGGAAGACATATGTTACTTGTTAACCGTAACTGTATCTTGGTAACTGGAATTTCTTTGTGAATGACTCTTTTTTTGAAAATTATATCATGTTTCATTGGAGCCCATGAAAACATTCGGTTAAAAGGATTACCGTTTTTAAATTGAAAGTATTCCTATTTTCAATTAACAATAAACCAACGGGACAGTTATTATATTAAACAATAATTACTAACAAACAGTACAATTTGTGTTTACATGGCCGAAGTACTCACGAATAGTTATTAATTATGTGTATATTATATGAGCCGACATAATTACTCATTTTGTGTCATTCGGTTGCCTGTAAAATGAAATACTTAATGAAATGATGATAATTATTCAGTGGACGACCTGTCCAATGGAGCTGAGTATTGTTGTGATCAGTTTCATGTTTAAGAGTATCTCTACTGTTAAATAATACGCTGAAAGGATTAAATACAAAAGGAATAAACAGATCACAACATTCACGAGAAAGCGGTGAAAAAATTAACATTTATATCATAGCGTAATCAGCTTTTTAACGTTCCCATTGCTAGGCCATAGGCCTCCTCTCTATGAGAAGGAATGGACCTTAGAAGGAATTAGGAAGGACTGGACCTGACCTGATGGAGACTTGGTCATCAGAATTTATCCTGTTCCTGTTTTGTGTCTTTGTTTTTTGACACCGACTTCCGAAATTAAAGTTATTTTGCACTTTTTTTGGAAGTCGGTTCTATTTCTTTGTAAAAAAGTTTTTTATTTTTCACTTTTTAGTTGTGGTTCCCCATTAAACTGTGTTAACAATTCATAGACATACGATAGCAGCAATCGCGGTTGATATGCTGTCAATTTTTGAAGAGTTCCGTTGTCTGTCTCCGAAACCCATCATCAGATCTTTTTGAAATTTAATTGGGACCATTTCGGAATAAACCCCTTTCGAACAAAAAAAGAATTTTGCAAATCCGTCAACATATGACGGAGATATGCCCGAACATACATAAAAAAAAAAAAAAAAAAAATACAAACATCCTCCTTTTTCGAAGTCGGTTAAAAAATAAATTAAAGCCAACATGCTATGAAGAATCTTAGGGTTATCAGTGATAACGTTACCCTTTGTACATTTTGTGTTGCATGAAGTTTTAATAAATAAATAAATAAATAAATAAAAAAACGTTATCAAAATTCCAAAATGTTTGGGATCGACCACTTACCATTTCGGTAGCATATGCCAATTCCATAACTTTTGATGTGATTTAGTGATGATGAAATGTCACTGCCTAGTCCCTCTTCTGTAACTACCAACTAATAGCCTTTCAATGTCCTCAAAAAATATTGTGTTACAGCTAACCAAAATAAAGTGGATTTACGCCAACGTTATACAGCGAAACTTTGTTCCAATTTTTTAACAAGGTCGAATAACATAACTTTCCAGTCTGAGTGAACCGTTATGAATACTAAGCAGTGTTTATTCTCTTAACAGACAAAACTATACATCCCAGTACCGTCACTCTATCGCTGATGAAGTGAAATCTCGTAATGAAAGCGTAGCTTCCCAGTCAGAACATAAGGAGCGATATGCGCATGCACCAAGGATATACACTTCGCCTGTACATAATAGGAAGGCTAGTAAGAATGGTAAGATATTATTTTATTTTATAAATACTTATAGTATTGTGAGGTTCGTTCCAGTAGCCCCACAAACTTTTAAAAATATTTTTTTCTACTCTTCATCAGTGTGATTTTGTAGAACTGGAAAAAAGGTACTAAGTGTGATACTATGCAAGAACTATAGACAAGATAGCAAACTTCAATCATGGTGAAATCAATTTCTTTTCTGACTGGCTCATCCAGGTTCCTATTTTCCAGATCATCGGTATATGTCATACATAGGTGATATTTTCATTCATCAGACCAGAATAAAATAAAATATCAGTGGGTACCAATTAATATTTTATTTTCTGTTTTAAAGCGAATGCAACAGTTTCAAAATACCAAAATAACAGTTTCGACGAAGTACTCGTACATACTTAAATTTTTTATTTTTTGACAGAAATGTTCGAGATAAGTCCTTACGCGGAATTCGCATTGGGCTTTAGAACGTTTGATCACGTAGAGAACCAGGATCTGCCGAGCAGATTGCCCAGTAGACCGAGGTTTGATACTGGTAAGTAAACTTAGTATCTATTTAAATTTATATCACATCATTTCAGCCGAGTAAGCCTTTTGAAATAAAGGGTTATAGACCAATGTGGCTTGGTGTTCCTCAAGGAACAGTGTTCGGACCGGTGAAGATTTTTCTCAGAATAAAAGCAGAACTACTTACATTTATTTGTGCCATTATACTCTATGATTTAAAGAAATTTATGTGCCATCCACCTGATAGTAAGTGGTCACCACCAAGGACTCGTACAATACCACCCTACCCAACTTATTACCCTTGTTACCTTTTCCAAGGACTCCCTTCAAATTCGGATATGATAGTAGTTTTACTATTATTCTATTTAGCAACTCATAAAACTAACTCACCAAGAGAACGTCACTAACAGAATAGGTACCGAACAAACAGTAATAGCTTTCAAATAGATTATTAACGTACTCCCAAAACCAAAACACAAACGCGTACTATTCACTCATTACCAATTCATATATGTGCATAATTAGGCTTTTCAAATAATATGATTCCGTCCATCCCGTTAAACTAGTTACTATCGAAACTGCCTATGTTTACCAAATATACAGGCAAACGAGATAAAATGGAATTTGATAACGAATTTCGCAAATAATGCAGGAAATTGTATTTCGAAGTGGACGCTTTGAACATTTGTGAATTGGTTACTGGGCTTGATAATCATTATTATTAGTGTTGTTTTAATGTACTGGAGTGGGAAATTTGTACAGCGAGGCAGTAATCGTGTTGGCAGTATGTCTTTTAAACTAAAATTATCTACTTAATTGTTTTGCCAGCATTTTTATCTGCATGATCGTCGTGACACTAGACGTGAGGTGATGCGCCACCGGTATACAGTGGACATCTCAGACATACGCACAAAACTTTTTGGGAGTACGTTCATTGTGCGTACAGCTAAGGAGTGGAATTCCCTGGGGCCTGTGTTTCCTGATAGCAAGCATGCTCCAACGTCGACCACATCATCGCTAACCATAAGGCGAAAGTGGTCAAACGCGAGCCTATCAATAGAAAATCATTCAAAAATTACCGGATAATAGGCATGATTCCTGTGTACAAAAATAATATTCCTGTTTATTCCGTAAGTAAGACTATCAAAAAATATTGGTCGTTTTGATGTGAAACACTTTTTTTTTTTTGTGGGGTGGGAAATCATCCAATGACTTCTCCCGCTCTGGGCGGAGCGGTAGGGCGTGTCAGACTCTTACTGACTAAAACCCACTCCTGTTCCTTCCTGCCCTGAGTGCCTAGGGGTGAGGTAACTCTGTTTCGAATTTATCCTCAACCCCCAGGCAGGCATCGGCCATGACGGGCCCCGTCTCTTTTGCTGACAACTCTTTGAGGTGCGCGTGGAACACTACGCGCCGTCGACTCTCGGTCCTGGTGCTGATCGGACGGCGAGCTACCCATTACTCGCCGTCCGCAGGCCCGGGTCTACGGTGGCCGGAGGTCGTCTCGCGGCGCTGGAAGTCCCAGGCGTCTCCTGAGGCGGCTGCTGCTGAGAGCGTGAGGGCGACTCCCTACTTCACGCGTTCCGCCTCCTCCTTCGCGAGCATTACTGTTCCGCAGAAGGAGGAGGCGGCTTCCCATTCCCTCTCGCTCCGTGCCATGGCCCGAACCAGGGCAGGGCGCGAGAGGTCACTGCCACCTGTCGCATCCACGAGGACACGGCGGGGCTCCGCCCAAGCTGGGCACACCTCCACCGTATGCTCCACCGTGTTCTCAGGACGATCCGCTCAATGGAAACACCCGGGATGTGAAACACCTATTGGCGCGGCTTGGCAGTAAAATCGACTCGAATGCCGTAACGGCAAACGGCATAAAGCTGTCGTGTCGGTGTCACGATGCTCCCACTAGTCCCACTACGCCGCCGCTCTCGACTCCCTTCTCTCTAGAAAGATCTATGCGAAAAAAGTAACACAACACACAACAACAACAACCAACAACAACAACAACAGCAACAACAACCAACAACAACTAACAACAATTTTGAATTCTAATTTTAAAATAGATGTTTCACGGCGGGCGTCCCGTGACGGGCAACTTTTTTTTTTGTTTCTCCAAATTAATAAAAAATAACAAAGATAAAATGCTTTAAAGTTCAGGAGCGGAGCCTTTTTTTTTTGGGGGTTGGGAAATCATTTAGAATTTATTCACGACCCCTGGGCAGGCATCGGCCATGACGGGCCCCGTCATGCATTGCTGACAACTCTTTGAGGCGCGCGTGGAACACTACGCGCCGACAACTTTGGGCCTGATCCTGATTTGGACGGCAAGCTACCCACTACTCGCCGTACGCAGGCCCGCATTTACGGTGGCCGGAGATCGTCTCGTGACCTCCGACGCTCAGGGCGTCTCCTGCAACGGCTGCTGCTGGGGGCGTGAGGACGACTCTGTTGAGCCTCCCTCACCCGTTCCGCCTCCTCCTTCGCGAGCATTACTGCTTCACTGAAGGAGGTGACTGCTTCCCATTCTCTCTCGCTTCGTACCATGACCTGGACCAGGGCCGGGCGCGAGAGGTCGCTGCCGCCGATCGCCTCCACGAAGGAGTGGAGGCTTGATATCCCACTTGTAGGTTAAAATTGGTACACATTATTTTTACGTAGAAGTTAGACGTTACGCGCAATTTCAACGGTATCGCCCTCATTTTTTATGTACATGACGGACCAAATACATATTTTTAGTGATCTACCCTATTAGAAATCAAAGTAAAAACAAAATATTATATTATTTTCTTTTCACTTTGATCCTCACTCAGAAATCTATTCATAACAAGAAACTAGGCATAAATAAGCCGTCTATTTCATGCCCAGAATTCTTTGAAGCCTAAGCTTGGACAGAAATATTTACCTTATATCAACTACTCAATATCCGAAAGTAATTAAAATCGACGTTTGGGAGAAAATAACTCAAATTCTAAGTAGTCTCAAATATTTGTGAGTGATTCAACCATTAATTTATTCATCATTTGCTAAACTTTTCTCAGTTGATACAGCAGTTGGATAGTAGTATTTTACAAGGAAAAGAAAGCATTTACTAGATTTTAAAGCAGGCGGGACTTTGGAATCTCGGGTTCTCAGAGTGGGGACTCTGACTGTCCATCGAGTGATTCCAGGGAATACAGCGGCACTGTGATCAAGTGCTGCCGTTCACAGCAAGGCTCAGGGGAGATCTCTCAACAGTCTCCTCAGAGATGTGCCTTAACCGGCGTTCGAGTAGTCTTTTAAGAGGTAACGGGGCTCATGTGCTGATGGTGACCACGGGGAGGTTATAGTGAGATAAGAATCCCACACTCTCTGGTCTTTTCATCAAAAGTCCTTACGATTTTTGAAGGTTTTCCGCCAAAAACAAATAAAAACCAGCCAAGTGCGTGTCGGACTTCGCACATTTAAGGTTCCGTACCAAATGTATTTTTGACTATTTGTATGGCTTCGGGTCAACAAGATGCTTATACTGTAAAAAAATTGAAGACTGTAGTTCCAACCGTTCGGCTGTAAAACTTTGTGACAGACGACGGACAGACAGGCAGACGGACACGTGAGTGACAGCAATAGGGTTCCATTTAGACCTTTTGGGTACGGAACCCTAAAAAGGTAGGTAATACGATACCACCTGGCAAGACAGGTAGTCAAACTATCGGCCTTCTCATCTCCGAAAGATCTACGCATGACAGCCGGGACCAACGGCTCAAATGATTCCAAGACACGGAAGGGACTCAGCAAGTGGTGGTCCCCCATCCACGAACTGACGTCGACTTCTTATTATTCGTGTTCTTCATTACTAAAGCTCGTACCCGTCCTGGAAAACTTTCAAGGATTCACTAACGAGCTGCTGCCAGGCTACTGTGTCGGGTCGCGAGAGTGTTTGACAGAGATACCGCAGTCCTTGGACGCACGGGCAACTGAAGGAGCATGGTTGGGTAAACGGTGGAGTTCTGCCACGCTTGGGTGGAGCACCGTGTCCTCGTGGAGACGATCGGCGGCAACGACCTCTCGCGCGCGGCCCTGGTCCAGGTCATGGTACGGAGTGAGAGGGAATGGAAAGCAGTCGCCTCCTTCAACGAAGCAGTAATGCTCGCGAAGGAGGAGGCGGAACGCGTGAAGTAGACGCAACGAAGACCCCCCAGCAGCTTCCGCAGGAGATGCCCCTGGGCGTCGAGGTTTGCAAACTGATCTCTAGCCACCGTAGGCGCGAGATAAAGACCCGAGAGTCAACAGTACCTGACGGGGCCCGTTAAGGCCGATGCCTGCCTGGGATCGCGGATAAATTCGAAATAGAGTTACCTCGGCCCTTGGCACAGAGGCAACTGAAGGAACAGGGGTGGGTTTTAGTCAGTAAGAGTCTGACACGCCCTCCTGCTCCACCCAGAGGGGGAGAAGTCATAGGATGATTTCTCAACTCCAAAAAAAAAAATATGCGGGCTTACAGACGGCGAGTAACGGATATTTCACCGTCCGATAAAGACCAGGCCCGAGAGTCGACGGCGCGTAGTATTCCACGCGCGCCTCAAACAGATCTCAGCAGTACCTGACGAGGCCCGTTAAGGCCGATGCCTGCTTAGGGTCGTGGATAAATTCGAAATAGAGTAACCTCAGCCCTTGGCACAGAGGCAACTGAAGGAACAGGGGTGGGTTTTAGTCAGTAAAAGTTTGACACGCCCTCCCGCTACGCCCGGAGCGGGAGAAGATAATGGATGATTACCTACCCCCAAAAAAAACAAAAAAAAAGGGGGTTTGGTTTAGTCAGTAAGATTCTCCGAGACACGCTCTCCTGCTCCACACAGAGCAGGAGAAATTATTTAATGATTTCCAACCCTAAAATAAAAATTGCCACTCTTTTCGGCTCGACCCTCGACATGCGTTGCTCAACTTCGGAGATCGATCCATGTGGTTGTTATCATTTTGCCATGATCTCCTCAGACTTGAATAAAACATAAACAATTGGAATTGGACAGACAACATAAATCTGTTTAGTACGCTCTGTTCAATATTCAGGATTTGGTATGAGGCAATTTAACAATAAATTGTTACGTACCCTGCAATCGCTCGGGTACATTGTCATAGATGTAATATAATTTATATACTGGATAAGTCATTATTACCCGACTACCCTAGAGAGAGGATTATGTTTTTTTGACTGTATGTATTCATTGTGTGTGTCATCATTTCAACCGAAAGACGTCCACTGCTGGACATAGGCCTCCCCCAAGTGTCGCCACAATTATCGGTCCTGTGCGTCTCGCATCCATCGGCTACCTGCGACCCTCACCAGGTCATCGGTCCACCTTGTGGGAGGCCTTCCAACGCTGCGTCTTCCAGTACGCGGTCGCCATTACAGAAATTTTCAGCCCCATCGACCATCTGTTCTGCGAGCAATGCCCACTGCCAACTTCAGTTTGGCGATTCTTCGGGCTATGTCGGTAACCTTAGTTCTCTTGCGGATATCATCATTTCTGATTCTATCACGCAAGGAAAGTCCGAGCATTGCATTTGGGTGACTGTAAGCCTTCTGATGAGGCCCACGTTTCGGTTCCATAAGTCATCACTGGCAACAGGCACTGGTCATAGACTTTCGTCTTGAGACACTGTGGTATGTGAGACGAGAAGACACCACCATTGTGTGTGTGAATTGTGAATATGTTATCAAGGTCACAATGGCGCTGATTCGGTGTTTCAAACCGACTTCAAATAAAAGGAGGTTATCTATTTAGCGGTATGTAATGTTATTGAAATTGCACAATATACATATAAAGCATACTAGTTTCTGCCAGCGGGTTTGCCCGTATGGAATTAGTACTTCCCCCGTTATAGACTTTCAACCCCTTTTTCACCCCTTTAAGAGTTGAAATTTGAAAAACCCTTTCTTAGTGGGTAACAGAGTTACCGCTGCCCTGGGCACTGAGGCAAGGAAGGAACAGGGGTGGGTTTTAGTCAGTAAGAGTCTGACACACCCTCTCGCTCCACCCTGAGCTGGGCGATGTCATTGGATCATTTCCCAACCCCAAAAAAAAAAAATGTGGATACCTACTCTCTCTAAAAAAAAAACATCCTCCAAATTTCAAGTCTCTAGGATCAGCGGTTTAGGCTGTGCGTTGATATATCAGTCAGTCAGTCAGTCAGGACTTTGAATTTTATACATACAGATTTGCGTTTTTTTAAACTGGTGTACAAAATTTTTAGAATAAAAGTTTGTGTACGAGTATGTTGTTTTTCTGGTCAAATCTTGCAAGCTAAATTAGAACCACTCTCTCATATCCTACCGAGCTGAATTTTTACATGCTGGTTCAGTACTGATGACAATGTATTTTTCTCGTAAACATGGCCTGAAATGACATTCAGAATTAGCTTCAGACAGAGAAACTCTTCAACGGTAAACGGCACAGACACAAAAATTTTTGTATGACTTTGAAAGCTTGTTTACTATTATTTTTTGTTACTATAATTCATTTGTTATTTATTTTGTTTTTGTTAATCTATTCAAAGTTAGAGTGAACAGGCTTCTTTTGGGTAAGCTTGCTCCATCGTCGACTCTGTCTCTGTCACCTCTGAACTAGACTAAGGTCAAGAGCATACCATCTCAAATAAAAAATTTATATTTTTTTTTATTGTTGATGGACACGCGTTTGACCACTATCCCACCTGATGGTAAGCGATGATGTGGTCGAAGATGGAGCACGCTTGCCTAGAAGTAACCTATTCACTCTTGACTTAAAGACTCAGGTTGTAGCTATCAGGAAAATATTTAAATATTTTTTCCGTATGTTTACTTTCGATCCCCTTTTTTGGAAACATGTTTGTCTAGTTGAAAATAATAATAAATTCCTCCTTTTTTGAAGTCGGTAAAAATAGAATACTAGCCAAATGTTTGTTTGTGATGCAAACTCTACCATGGTCAGCTTTAAACTGACATAAAGTAGGAAAGTGCTCGTAAGTCTGTGGTTTGCTGACCATTCACTAAATCTCTCTTAGCATAAAGTTTGAAAACTAAGCGGTCTTTAAGATATCAATTTGTTATTGAGTTAGAGAGGTCAGATGGCAGACGTTTTATGTGAAATTATGATCTTTGGCCGCATCTTCTTTGACTGAAAGTCACCCCAAACTTCTGATAAAGCTAACGGATGAATCGTAGCGTTTATAATGTTATCGATCGTCTCTACAGGGGAAATGCGTGGTCATATTGTAAATACTGCTTTTGTCCATACAAATGAATAACTTTCATTAATAAAGTCAATTCCGAAAAAAAATGGGTCTCCTTATATTACGTTGGCTATTCCAAAAATTGTTAGTGAAATGAGAAATAGAACTTGAAAAAAGTTTATTTAAATCATTTCAAAATATTTTCCTCCAAACCCAATGCACTTAAACATTCGGGTGAACCAGATTTCGAAACATTTAAAAAGTGTATATTGCGGGAGGTAAACTTTTTTCACTATTATTCATTTCACTAACAATTTTTGGAACAGCCCACGTTTTTTAAATTATTTAAAAAATAAACTACACATAGGTGGCCAATCATTTTCACCAAAGAGTTTTGTGTTGAAGTTAGCCGTCAATTCAAAATAGGTTCAAGAAAAAAGAGATTGTATTTAGTCTGTGGCTAACAATTTTTGGAACAACCTAGTTTTGAGTTGATCAACTGAACTTTGTACGAAAAAATCCATTCTTTGATTAGCTCTATTCTGTACGAAAAATTCATATTTTTTTTGTGGGAATCAACTTTAACTTCTTTGAAGAAAGTTGTTCATTTCCATGGGCAGAAGCAGTATCTTAAATACAACAGCCTATTTCTTTACACCCTGTTTAATTAGGGTTCCGTGCACAAAGGGTAAAACGGGACCCTATTACTAAGACTCCGCTGTCCGTCCATCTGCCACCAGGCTGTATCTCATGAACCGTGATAGTTAGACAGTTGACATTTTCACAGATGATGTATTTCTGTTGCCGCTATAACAACAAATACTAAAAACAGAATAAAATAAATACTTAAGGTACTCCCATACAACAAACGTGATTTTTTGCCGTTTTGTATAGATAATGGAACGGAACCCTTCGTGCGCAAGTCCGACTCGCACTTGGCCGGTTTTAGTAATATCATCGGAGTTGTAGCAGTCGGAGATGCTAGAAACCGAAAGGCCTCTAGAATCGGCTCTGATCGGAAGGTACTCGTATCTACAGAATAGGTATTCCTCGATCTAACAACCTGAGAAGATCTTATTATATTTTTTTCTATTTATGTCAAAAATTCAATGTAATAAGAAATATAAAAAAATCTTATTGAAAAAAGTAACCATTGAATTTTTTGCCCACTTATCTAAATGGAAATCTACGCTTTGCAATGAGCAGTTTTTTAAATTGTCAAGTAGTCTGTGACTCAACATTGAATATATTAGTTCTTATTCTACTTCGTGTAGCTGGCACGACAGTGTATTAAATATTTTTGGGCCCAAATCTTTTACACTTACACGGCGTCGTCGCCGTCGGTGGCAGCGCAGAAGTCTTGTCGCAATGTTCTCATAATAAAAAATACTTCGTCTTTCAATAATAAAATGCAATTGCATGCCCAGTGTGGCATCCTTCCGTCCCTGCAAGGGAAGTCGACATACTCGTAGCACTAAACGATACCTATCGCATAGTTACTGGGTACTTAAAACCAACCTTCCTTGCAATGTTGTATCCACTGGCGGGTATAACTCCTCCGGATGTTCGTTACGAAAAAGCCAGCCGCAATGAGAAGGGAAAACAGGAGCGAGACGACAGTCACCCCCTGTATAGGCATCAACTCCCACCAGGTCACCTAAAAAGGCGTCAGAGCTTCATTAGATGTATGACCTCCTCGGAAGGTGGCGGGCCAGACGTGATCTGCGAACTGTGGAGGAACAGACAACTCACCCCTCCACACCTTCATCACTCCAGCAGAACATTTGCCCCGTGAATAGGAACTGCAGTGGCCAATCTGGAAATCTCTTAATTGATTGCGGACCCGGGTTGGGCGCTGTAGAAATAATCTGTCCAAATGAAGTATCCTTGAGCCATCCCAAACTCAGTGGCAGTGTGGAGCCCCTTCACAGGACATGCGTCAGCTCCTTTTCCGCCCAGTATGCACAACCACCTGCAATTTGAAGGATTTAAACGATGCTAATGATAAAGCTATCCAGGTTGCTATATTCTGATCAGACAAAATTTGAGTCAATATCGACACAAAAAGATGAAGAAGAATAATAAAATAGAAAATAAAAGTGCAGTCATAGTTATCCAAAGCTGAAGTGTCTATAGAAAAATTTCTAAGAACCACAACTGATTTGATCTATAGTATTAGAATTTAAAGTAAAAATTCAACAAGTGGACATTGAAGATTTTAATTATTATTTATTTACTTTTCTTCAATGTAATATTAGGCATTTTAACTTTAGGTGTTTGCGACCACACATTTGGCCCTTGACTGTATCTATAGATAATGGAAGATTCATTTTAGCCTATGTTAGAAATATGCCTTTCCCAAGCTGCACCTCAACGCCGCGCCGGTCCTCTGTCCACTACATCCAGTCCAAGCAAAAAATTATTTGTGAACACGTTCATTGTGGGTACAACAAAGCAGTGGAATTCCCTGCCAGAGTCTGTGTTTCCTGATAGCTGCAACCTTATTGTTTTTTTTTTGGGGATGGGAAATCATCCAATGATATCTCCCGCTCTGGGTGGAGCGGGAGGGCGTGTCAGACTCTTACTGACTAAAACCTACCGCTATTCCTTCCTTGCCTGAGTGTCCAGGGGAGCGGTAACTCTGTTACGAATTTTTCCGCTACCTGATAGCTGCAACCAGGGAATCTTTAAGTCAAGAGTGAATAGGTTACTTCTAGGCAAGCGTGCTTCATCTTCGACCACATCATCGCTTACCATCAGATGAGGGTCTGGTCAAACTTGAATCTATCAATGATAAAAAAGGTATTTGAAGAGGGGAGGAATTTGTGAATCAATATTCACAAATACCAAAGCCACATCCAGCAAATATAGAACGCTTCCAGTTATCACGTTTCGTTTGAGTTATGAGACAGTCCCTCCTCGTATATTTCACTCTGACATCTCAAATGAACGCTATTCAAATTCTAGACGCTGTTATCATTAATTGAATTCCCTTCAAAGCTTCGCTAAATTATTATTTAGTTATACCCGAGGCCGTTCAAGTTGATTTTTAGGATTATTCTGCTTTGACAGGTTAAATGTTTAGAGATAGACTGGTAAATAAGTCTTTAATTTTCTTGACTTTTAAACAGTTTTTGACAGTTTCATCACAAGGTTTTCAGAAGTCTTCTAAAAAAAATATGTTTTTGGCCGGAATAGACAAGTTTCAGCTGACATAATATTTATTTATTTATTCGCCTTACACAGATTTTTTTATCCCAGTGCGATAAATGCGCTTATCTTAACTTCTGTATACTAAACCTATAACTAATTTATAAATAATGCACTCCTTGTGAATTCACCCAGAGTACAACAAAAAGGTCAACCTCATTAGCAATCAAGTTGCAACATTAGATAGAAAATAACTATTCTGTACACGACGTCACACTATACAGGGTGTAACGGAAACGCTTCCGAAGCCAAAACGTAGATTATATACAACCTAAATGCAAACGGAGACCAGTAATTTTTCGCTTTAAGTCGGCGTTGCGCGGACGTGGTGTCGTTGGTCGTCGGCTGCCTTTGATCTCGAGGAATGCGCGAGCGTCAGCTGATATTTTACGAATATTACATTACATGCTAAAGTTGTAAAGAAAAAAAGTGTCTTTAACTGAAAATAATGGTTTCATTTAACTGTTCTCACAGCATAGTGTACCTACTCAAATTGCTATAAAAATTAGGTAAAATTTAGTTTTCGGAAGCATTTCCCTTGCACCCTGTATAAGTTACTGATGTAAATATAGAAATTTGTCACAAGCTGAAGCAATGTACATAAAAAAAACAGTCATGGGGACCGCCGACAGAAGTGAAAACTTTAGACAAATTAATGTCTAAAACAAAAGTTAAACAATGCACATCATACACAAATTAAACTTTTCACGTGGTCAATTTAAATTCACGTACTGCAGCATGGCGGTGACGCGAATTCACAAGATTTTCATATTATATTTTTTAAAAGGAGACTAACACACACAATGATAAACGTACACAGGCTGTTGTGCGTGATCAGTCTTGCGCAACACTTCACTAGCATATATGGGGACCGAACCCTTATGTTTTGCCCCTACCAACAATCGAACGTGTCTAAAGAAGTTTTAGAGAACAACCACTGGATAGATTTAAAAGGAAGAAGGCGAGTCAGAATAAGTCACTTTGAAGGTTCTCCTAAAACTGTCTCTATTGCCAGGATTATATGCAAATATAGTAATAGATTTAGAACTTATTATGTATACGGGAAGCGCTAAGTAAATCCGTGAAGGTTTGATTGAAATAAAAGTAAGAAAGAAACAGTGTTTATTCTACACAGACAAAATACACATTAGGCAGCTGGCCTGTCTACACCGGTGCCTTTTAGGTCTCGACATTAATAATTCATTAGCACTTATCCTTATTAAACCTTTCCCAAATTCTAGAGCTATGTAAGCAGATTTCCATGTCATATTTTCACCGCCCACATCAAATCCAATTTCACTGTCGCTCCCTATAACAACTTCGGAAAATTTCGTTAAACATTTTAGTTGAAGACAATTTTTTACGTTTATGCTAATCAATTTTCATTGTTCAACTTTAATAAATCTTTTTTTAATTACACTGAGGGCAAAGTTAGATTGCTTTCTGAGATTAATAATCTAAGTTTTGTCAAGTGTATTCTTTCTCTTGACTTTGTTCCTCGGTGCGAGGAATTAGGATCTCTTCAACTTTCAAGTGCAGGCCAAAAATCAAGTTTGTTTTACTGACAAGTCGTCAAATTAAGTTTATAATTAAATTACTTCTGCTTTACTTGGATTAAGTTTTCAAGGTTCGATTTTGATATCAATTGACGAAGTGAAAGAAAAGGGAGTGAATGATAGCGTGAGGGTTGACAGGGGAGAATGGAAGACGAAAACAAGTCCTAACGACGACTTACAAAAAAAAGGGATAAAGGCAGAAAGATAATGATGATCATACACCACTGATCAAAAAGTACGGTGAATAATTTAATTACGACAAAAACTCTTCTACAAAATTATTTTGTTTTTTGGTAGTCGGTTGTATTTTTTGTTAAAAAGTTTTGTATTGTTTACTGTTTAGTTGTACCCCAGAACTTAAACTAAATATTATAGTTATTTCCGAATGGATAACCCCAAATACATAGAATTTGAACATAATTTTGAAGACAGCCAAAACGTCATCTGCGTATACATATTTTTTATTTATGTTGATTTTTTCAAAAAGTGCTGATTCAAGTTCGATAAAAACTCTGAAATATGACCTACGAAACAAAAAAAAAGAATAATAAAAATCTATTCATAGGTGGCAAGAAATCGCGTAAGAAACATACAAAAAAAGAATAAACATACAGACGAATTGCGAACCTCCTTCCTTTTGAAGACGACTAAAAAATAATACGCCTTAATCAAAGGCCACAAATGCACTAATTCTAACGTTGATTCCATAATCGGAAGCACTTCTGGAAAGCTTTCTCTGAAGTACCTTCCGCTGATGTGTCGTGGCGATCCTTCTTCGCGACGCTTCTAATTTCTGAGTTTTTGGCAGAAAGAAAACGTTATTGTCTATCCACATCCACCTTAATCTTTAGTTTTAGCACCATTGCGACATCTGGCTCTTCCCACTTAACATTATTGTCTGTCCACATCCACCTTAATCTTTAGTTTTAGCACCATTGCGACATCTGGCTCTTCCCACTTAACATTATTGTCTGTCCACATCCACCTTAATCTTTAGTTTTAGCACCATTGCGACATCTGGCTCTTCCCACTTAACATTATTGTCTGTCCACATCCACCTTAATCTTTAGTTTTAGCACCATTGCGACATCTGGCTCTTCCCACTTAACATTATTGTCTGTCCACATCCACCTTAATCTTTAGTTTTAGCACCATTGCGACATCTGGCTCTTCCCACTTAACATTATTGTCTGTCCACATCCACCTTAATCTTTAGTTTTAGCACCATTGCGACTTCTGGCTCTTCCCACTTAACATTATTGTCTGTAGATATCCGCCTTAATCTTTAGTTTCATCACCATTGCGACTTCTGGCTCTTTCCACATATTGAAAACGTGTTGAAAGAAAAACGTTTCGATATCATTTCCGAAATCGAAAGGGTTACGACACAGCATCTGTAGGCCCTTCCGAAAAAAATCTCTTATAAATGCTTCCAATTACACAATCAAGGTTGGGATTAGTGCATTAGTACCCAAATAGAGTACTTTAAATGGAATGAATTCAAATTTAACTTTTCATCATCATCATCATCATTTCAGCCGAAAGACGTCCACTGCTGGACATAGGCCTCCCCCAAGTGTCGCCACAATGACCAGTCCTGTGCGTCTCGCATCCATCGGCTACCCGCGACCCTCACCAGGTCATCGGTCCACATTGTGGGAGGCTTTACATCGTTGCGTCTTCCAGTACGCGGTCGCCATTCCAGAACGTTTCGGCCCCATCGACCATCTGTTCTGCGAGCAATGTGCCCTGCCCACTGCCACTTTAGTTTGGCTATTCTTCGGGCTATGTCGGTAACCTTAGTTCTCTTGCGGAAATTTGACTTTTAAGTTAAAAAAATAGTTACCGTACTTTTTGATCAGTGGAACATGAACGCAGATCATCATTTGCCTGGCCTATTCCAAACTATGTTGTGTTCGGCTTCCAGTCTAACCGGAGTAGCTGATACCAATCTGCCTTCCGTAGCCTGGCTGGTTTCTAGTTGACGCGAGACACGGATTCAATTAACGAAGAAGTTTACCTATTACAAAAAGTCCCTCCATCAAAGTCCTAATAAAGGTCATCTAACCGTGCGCTAAATTTAATTGATTGATAAACAAATATAATGGGTAACGAGGATGTGCTTAGACCTGGACATAACTGTCCTAATCAAGATATTTTCTCTCTATTAAAGAAAATGTGTTTACACAGCAGAAAGCAAAACGGTTTAACTTTAGAAAAGTTATAAAAAACCCCACAAATGGACAGAGCTATTTTGAAACTGTCTAAAATTAAACATCACGTGTACGAAATTACAAATTATCTCGGCTACGGCGTAGGCAGTGCTACAGCGTAGGTGGTGCTACGGCGTAGGCAGTTGCTACATTTCTCGCTACGCAGTTTATTACTCAGTAAACGTCATCTGGGCATTCCTATGAATTGCTGTAAGTTACTGTAGCAGTCACTATTCTTTGCATCATCTAGGATGCTCATCGCTTACCATCAGGTGAGATAGTGGTCAAACGCAAGCCTTTAAATTATAAAAATAGTTTTTTGCTAGTTTTTTCCCCGGTAAATCTCAAATCTTCTCCACATAACTATGACAAAAAATGACACCTAGGCAGTTAAACTTTTCATAATGATAATTTCACATTTTGGCATCCCTTCGATTTAAGTAACGCAACATTATAAAGGATACCACATAAAGTAAGTTATAATTTTCACAAAACTAAGTTTCTTAAAAAAGAATCCTGATTATTGTTTAACTTATTCTTTTATTCATATTAAGCTAGATTCACATATTTATGAAGTACTTAACTAACTATTTCTACACTAAAACCAAAAAGTCTTATCTAACTACGTACATACATACAAAAACAAAATACGTTCAGTCGTCGAAGTACTCCTCCACATCGCTGTCATCTGGAAACGTGCCCAGAAGACTGGCAGCATTGCCACGTTGGATGGCAATGGTAATTCTTTGAGCAAAGAACGAGCCAGCCCTCTGGTCACGTAAAGTGCCGATCAGTTTAACTTATATTATTAAGAGTCACCCTATAGATACACTACCATACCGACCGTTTTATTGACACACATCATATTTTAAGTAGTTTATTATTATCTCACTGTATTTGTTTTACCTCAGTTTTTTTCTCTTTTCTTTTTTTTTTATCCTGACTTAAGTATTTAAAGGTTTTGGTTTCCGTACGTCACGTCATAGGCAACCACTGAAAATCAGCGCCGTGCTGTGGGTCCCCCACGGTATAGCATTATGCTGAGTGGAAGCCTTCTTGCCACAGCCACGACATGCATCTGTTTTTTATTTATTTCTACCTACCTATTTAACTTTTTTTTTTCTTTCCTTTTTTTTTGTTAAACTTGTTACTAACATAGAAATATAAGATCTACTAACACTATCGATAAGGGTTAAGACTTAAGTTAGCAAAATCATATTGTTGTGTATGTCGTTAATTTGTGGCAAATAAATACTTTTTCTTTCTTTCTTTCTTTCTACCAGGGTCAAGGGAGTGATAGACAGTCACTGCGGCCCTTGCACAGGCAACTAAAGGAACACGGCTGGGTTTTAGTCAGTAAGAGTCTGACACGCCCTCCCGCTCCACCCATAGTGGGAGACATGGAGAGAGCGACTGTCGCAACCCAGCGCTAGGCACGCCACCATTACGGCGGTAGTGCCCTCTTTGAGGAGTGGCTGGAGAGGCGCCACGGCGTCCTCACCTTCCGCCTGACGCAGGTCCTCACCGGACACGGTTGTTTCGAGAGGTTCCTGTTTCCACTGCGCGGATCGCCCAGAGGACTCGGTGGAGCATACGGTGGAGGTCTGCCCCGCTTGGGCGGAGGATCGCCGTGTTTTCGTGGATGCGATAGGCAGCTGCGACCTCTAGCGCCCGGCCCTGGTTCAGGCCATGGTACGGAGCGAGAGGGAATGGGAAGCCGTCTCCTCCTTCTGCGAAGCAGTAATGCTCGCGAAGAGGGAGGCGGCATGGGTGAAGGAGGCTCAACAACAGAGTCGCCCTCACGGCCTTAGCAGCAGCCGCAGCAGGATACGCCTGGGGCTTCCGACGCCGCGAGACGATCTCCGGCCATAGTAGACCCGGGCCTGCGGATGGCGAGTAATGGGTAGCTCGCCGTCCAATCAGCACCAGGCCCGAGAGTCGACGGCGCGTAGTGTTCCACGCGAGCCTCAAAGAATTGTAAGCAAATAATGACGGGGCCCGTCATGGCCGATGCCTGCCCAGGGGTTGTGGATAAATTCGAAACAGAGTTACCGCGCCCCTGGGCACTCAGGGCAGGGAAGGAACAGGGGTGGGTTTTAGTCAGTAAGAGTCTGAAACGCCCTCCCACTCCACCCATAGCGGGAGAAGTTGCTTGATCACCACCATCACCTTATAAAAAAAAATCCTGTATATATAATAACTTCGGTCTTTATAACTCCATATTCAAACGAAAGTAAACAAGCAAAGAATGTTGCTTACATTCAAAATTAAAACGAAAAATGTATACCTTTATTTATTACTCTGTTTCACTCACATTCCTCCCTTTGTTTGTCCGTAAACAATTTTATTAGGGAGCAGACGAAAACATCTATTTCTTAATTTAATTAGTTTATATATTACTCTTCCTGTCTGTGCTTTGTGCGGCCATGAAATTAACAGAATTCTTGTATGTTGCTACTTTTCTTTCAATTTTATTTTTCATTCCTTTCTTCATAAAAATTATATAACTGCTTCCTATAGCTCAGATATAAATAAATAGGTAATAAATAATATATATAAACAGAGTGTAACGGAAAGGTGTGGTCATATTTTAAGAACCGGGTCTGCCCATGGAAATTAACAACTTACTCTAAGAAAAAATAGAAAATTCCCAAAAAAAATTGGACTTTCCATACAAAGTTATCATCAGCTGATCAATATTTGTATGACAGGTAAATAATTTTTTTGAGAATATCCTCTGGTTTTCTTGATTAAAGTTGTTCATATCAATGGGCAGGTGCAGTTCGTTTTAAAATATGACCACACCTTTCCGTTACACCTTGTTTATTTTTATTACTAATTAGTAGACCGTTTCTAAGCATAGTGTTTAAAGAATATTTTTTATTTAAGCTAACCTAGCATTGACTTTATATATGATCTTCCAACAGGATGAAATAAAATAGGAATTAATAAGTTACTTCTGGGCAAGCGTGTTCCATCGTCGACAACATCATAGTTTACCATCAGGGAGATAGTGGTCAAGCGTAAGTGTAACAATGTTAAGAAAAATACAATGAAGTTCAAATTCAGATCAGTCTTGCAGCTATACTATGTTTCAGATAAATTTGCAATAAAGTACATTGACCTTTCCCTAATAACTCTTCGTAGGTACCTGAACAATTAAATATAAATCGTTTTTCATTATTAGACAATGTTAAGGATCACGAGAGATGTTGATTCGGGACAGCTTTGAGTCATTAATTCCGTTTTTCAAATTAAAAATGTCAATAAATGTAGGTGGGTCAATGACCGTTATTGCACGTTTATTTGGAACAACCTTTAATAACTGGTTATTACCAATCCGTAAATTTTCACGGCTAAACAAAGGTATTTTAGTAACTGCTCTTAGTTAACGATTGCAAAACCGATTCACTCTAAAATTTTGAATTAAGAAATTGAAGCTGAGATCTTCTCAAAATATTCTGCTAAAGTGGAATTTGACACTCTTAATTCTTAATTCAGAACCCGGGGGAAAATCACCACGCTTCTCAAAAGCTTTGATAATTACAGTGTGCATTGCCGTGGCCAAATTACTATTCAGGGATTTCATTAATAAAATATATTATTTATGCCATCGACACGCTAAGAAGAAGTGCAAAATTATTAGCTTAAACCACAACTGTCCATCTTTTTAAACCTACCCCTAAGTCCCAGTTTATGACACCCAAGAGTCCATCCCATAAAATGCTGCAGCCATTTTTGTTGAAAATCACTCTGTCTATAAACTCCCTAAGTCCTTATCGCTAACTTTGCAGCCCCGGAGCATCGTTTCCTTGACCATTAATCTCGATCTAATTTAATAAAATTGATGACTCTCTACTTCCGTTTAGTTTCAACATTTCGGGTGGAAATAAATAAGGGCGAAAATAGTAACGAGGCAAAGTGCAAAGTCGACATGTTCCAATTGTAAAGGAAGAGTGAATGATTGCCAAGCAAATAAACTATGGGTTGGTTTTAAGGGTTCCGTACTCGAAGGGTCCAAACGGAGTCCTATTGTTGTCACTCACGTGTCCGTCCGTCTGTCTGTCTGTCCGTCCGTCACAATTTTTTTTTACGAAGAATTTTTTAACTTGCCATTGACTTAAGAACTTATTATACTTTACTAACAAATACCAATATTTGGTACAGAACCTTTAATGTGCGTAATCCGACACACGGTCAGTTTTTGAAATATCAGGTACCTAGTTTTTTTTTTGACGAATCAACATTGCAGTTTGTCAACTTTTATATAGATATACTCGTAATGTTAAACTGCCAATTTTTTTTCAGATATAAGTTTTCCGACGGTTTAAAATATTGACAACGGTTCGGTTTATATATCCGCCTATAACTTTTGTAACTTTGAAAGTTTTATGAAACTGTGTGAACTATTTACATTTATTTCAATAAATAGAATTAAAACTCCTCATCGCCGCTTAATCTATGTCCAAATATTTTGGAGAGTGGGATATCATCCATTGACTTCTCCCGTTCCGGAGCGAGAGGGTATGTCAAACCCATCCCTGTTCCTTCAGTTACTTGTGCCAGGGCCACGGTAATCTCTTTCTAATTTATCCGCGACTTAGACAGGCAACGGCCCTGGCGTACCCCGTCTGTTGTTGCTGACATCTCTTTGAGGCGCACGTGGAACACTACGCGTCGTTGACTCGGGTGTGGACCTTATCGGATGGAAAAAGCTACCCATAATTCACCGTCCGCAAGCCCGCGCCTACGATGGCCGGGAGTCGGCTTGCGTCTCCTGACGCCTGAGGCGTCTCCTGCGGCAGCTTTCAGTCTGAGAAGAGATTCAGCTGATTACGAGTATTTTACATGGAGAGACTGCCTATCTGAGCTCCACATCTAGTAACTGGGTAAAACGATACCCTGTGGCAAAACCGGTTGCCAGACTTTCAGACTTCCTGTTACAACTATCAAAGATCTTCAAATGACAGCCAGGACTATCAGTTTCAACTACTCTCCGAGACAAGGAGGAGTCGCGGTATGTAACTGATGGTCACTCATCTACGAACCGACCTTGTCAGGGGTTTTTGAACCTTGAAGAACGATCCGTGCGGCTGTTATTACTTAGCCACAAACCCCTCAAAAAATAATCATCATCATCATCATTTCAGCCGAAAGACGTCCACTGCTGGATATAGGCCTCCCCCAAGTGTCGCCACAATGATCGGTCCTGTGCTTCTCGCATCCATCGGCTACCCGCGACCCTCACCAGGTCATCGGTCCACCTTGTGGAAGGCCTTCCAACGCTGCGTCTTCCGGTACGCGGTCGCCATTCCAGAACTTTTCGGCCCCATCGACCATCTGTTCTGCGAGCAATGATGCCCTGATGCCCACTGCCACTTCAGTTTGACGATTCTTCGGGCTATGTCGCTAACCTTAGTTCTCTGATGGACATCATCATTTCTGATTCTATCACGCACGGAAACTCCGAGCATTGCCCTCTCCATTGCCCTTTGGGTGACTTTAAGCCTTCTGATGAGGCCCATTGTGAGAAAATAATAGTTTAAAAAAACAGCCAATAATGTTCCAACTGCTTGGACATAGGTTTCCTCTCTGTGAGAGGGCATGGGTAATCCACGACGCAGACCCAATGCGGTTAGGGGGATGTCACATGTCTTTGATTTTTTTGGTTCTCGGACATGCCGATTTCCTCACGATATTTTCCATCACCGTTTTGAGAGCAGTGGTGATGAAATAAATTACACAAAGTAAGGCGCCTGCCCGGGATCCAAACCACGGCCTACAACGTGTAAGTCGGGATCGTTACTACTAGGTCACCATTGCTCTACCACTCTACCACCCAACAGCATGAACAATAAATGATGTTTATTTTGCAAAGTTGTAAATAACACTTTTACACGTCAATTATTCCATTTATTTAAATTAGATGAGGGCGGTGTTTCTTAGCTGACTACCCTGAGAATAAACACCGAAACAAACTCAGAGTTCTCTTTTAATCTGTCGGGCCCCACGCGTCTCCAATCGGAGTCGCGACCATAGTTTTTTAATTGTGTCTGCTATTCCGGGGCCTGACGGGTCCATACAATAAACATGTAATGGTCAAATCATATGAGAAGCAAAATATGTCTTTTTTTTTTCAGGGTTGGAAATCATCAGTGACTTCTCTCGCTATGGGTGGAGCGCGAGCGTGTTAGGGATGGTTTTTGTGGAGGTTTGCCCCGCCTGGGCAGAACACCGCCGTGTCCTCGTGGATGCGATAGGCGGCAGCGATCTCTCGCGCCGTGCCCTGGTTCAGGCCATGGTACGGAGTGAGAGGGAATGGGGGGCCGTCTCCTCCTTCTGCAAAGCAGTAATGCTCGCGAAGAGGGAGGTGGCACACGTTAGGGAGACTCAACAGAGTCAGAGTCGCCCTAGCGCCCTCAGCAGCAGCCGTCGCAGGAGACGCCAGGGGCTGCGAGACGATCTCCGGCCACCGTAGACCCGGGCCTGCGGACGGTGAGTAGTGGGTAACTCACCGTCCGATCAGCACCAGGCTCGAGAGTCGCAAACGAGCGTCAGCAAAGGACGGGGTTTGCCACGGCCAATGGCTGCCCGGGGGTGGAGGATAAATTCGAAAGAGTTACCTCGCCCCCGGGCGCGTAGGGCAGGGAGGAACAGGGGTGGGTTTTAGTCAGTAAGAGTCTGACACGCCCTTCCGCTCCACCCTAGAGCGGAAGAAGTCATGAGATGATTTCCCACCCCCCAAAAAAAAAAAAAAAAATGGGTGGAGTGCGAGCGTGTTAGGGGTGGTTTTTAGTCAGTATAAACTGACTAAAACCCACACGTGTTCTTTCAGTTGCCTGTGCGTTTCAGGGCCGCGGTGACTCTTTAACCAACTTTGAAAAATGAGGAGGTTCTATGTTCGACTGTAGGTATATTTTTATGTACCTATGTCCACCGAATTCTCTGTCAGTTATGGACCGATTTTCAAAATTATTTTTTATCCGAAACAATGTACTCCCGAGGTGGTCCTATATAAATTTATCGAAATTACTTCAGCGCTTTTTGAAAAACTAAACAAATACGAAAAATACGTATACATAGATGACGTTTTGGTTTTCTCCTATTACGAGTATATTTGAATTCCACATTCCATGTTATTGGGGTTTTTAGTTCTGGGGTATAACAACTAAAAAGTGAAAAATAAAAAACGTTTTTACAAAAAAAAAAAACCGACTTCCAAAATAGAAAATACACCAACAATTTAAAAATAACTTTCATTTCGAAAGTCGGTATCAAATAACGAAGAAATAAAATACAAAGACCTACTTCCGAAATGAGAGTGATTTTTAAATTTTTAGTGTACTTTCATTTATGGAAGTCGGGTTTTTGACATAGGTATGTCGAGAAGATTCAAGACTTACCAAGGAAAGACACCGACTTCCGAAATTAAAGTGTATTTTCTTTTTTATACACTCCCGAACTAAAGGTCCTTAAGTGAAGTGGTCTTTTGAGGAAAGGAATGCATAGATTTCGTCCTTATGTTTATAAAATATGATGTAAAATACATACACTGTTTTCAACAAAGATTATCACCACAGCTCCCTTCCTTCCCCACATTCCATTGTCAACGTCCGGTCCAACAATTATACCTCCCAGCTTCTATTTAATTGATCTGTCACGAGGTTGTAAATGTAAGAAAACGTCTATTTTATCTCGTCTTACGATTGTTTAACTTCTACATTATTGGATGGCCAAACGACTTTAGGAACACTAAAACGGATACTTATTGTTATACCCTTATCTTTTATGTAATTTTATAGTGATGGTGGAATTGGGAATTTGAATTTTAAATTGTTTCACTACACTGGTCTAGTACCAAGTTAGTAATTTCTTAGTAAATCCAGTTTATTTTATGAACTACTAAGCCTCGAAGGTCACAAAAACGTAAAACTATTTTTGTGTCACCACCACCACCAAAAAGAGTGATTTTTTTATTATTTTTTGTTTAATCTTGTTTTATCTTGTGTTATCTTGTGTTATCTTGTGTTATCTTGTGTTATCCTGTTTTATCTTGTTTTATCTTGTTTTATTTGGTTTCATCTGGTTTCATCTTGTTTTATCTTGTTTCATCTTGTTTTATCTTGTATTATCTGATTTTATCTTGTTTGCGCTAAATGACAGTTCATCATAACTTTACATAGAACATTATCTGGTGCAGTAATGCTACTCTGCTACTCTATATCTGCTAGGCAATATAATTGCAGCTTGTCTTGAGCTTAAAAAATACATTTTACGTTTATCTTGGACATCGCTGACATGGGTGAAGGAAAACATCGTGAGGCATTCGGACTTACAGTGAATACCTTTAGGTTCCTTCTTACCAAGCGTGCTTCTAAGTCGACCACATCATTGCTTATCATCAGGTGATATAATGATTAACCGCGAGCCTGTCAATAATAAAGCTACACCAAACGAATTTTACTTCAAATCGGGTTAAAAGTCAACACTCCTCAATTTTCCATAAACAATCCTCAATTTTCCAAATTACAATAGACAGCCGCATAATAACTACATCTTTCAAAGTTCTCTAGTTTATCAATGTTAGAATACTAACTGATGTTCTTTTGTTCACAGAGACAAGCTTCCAGACTCGTTCGGAGTCTGATGACAGTGACAGTACATCTAAAGCCACTGTAACTGCGGTGCCAAGACGTAAGTTACTTTGAGAATATTTTTATCTAAGGGAGGTCACCTACGATGACTGAATCAATCACCAAAATCAATTCTTAATCAATAATTAATGTAAATCAATGTGTATGTTCATCAATTCATAAGAGCGTTTTGTACACCGATACTTTTTGCCGTTTGTCGCATTTACAACGCACAACTGCATCAAACAGACGCGCGACTGCATTACTGTTGTCTACAAGCTATAATGCCGTCATCTGACACAATCAAATTTTGAGTTACACACAAAAATGCACCGTTTAAATTTCATATATCGGGTGTAAAAAGAGTTTCCAAAGCCGAAAGCCACATATTATATCCATTATTTGGATATTTTTTTTCCACTAATAGGCCATACCTATATAGAGCAGTGGTGGCCCAGTGGTATTGGCCGCGACTTATAAGTTGTAGGTCGTGAGTTCAAACCCAGGCAGGTGCTTTACTTTGCGTAAATTATTTCATCACCACTGCTCTCAAAACGGTGAAGGAAAACATCGTGAGGAAACCGGCATGTCCTAGAACCAAAAATTCGAAGACATGTGACATCCACCAATCCGCATTGGGCCCGCGTGGTGGATTACGGCCCACACCCTCTCCCAGAGAGGAGGCCTGTGCCCCAGCAGTGGGGACATTATAAGGCTGATGATGATAGGCCATACCTAGGCATCCACTGGTTCTGGAGATATTGAAGGTCAAAGTCACAATTTTTTTATACTTTTTTAGGAAAATGAATTCTAAACTTTTTTCCAAACAAACATTACCTGAATTTTATTTTATTTTTTTCGAAATTACGCATTTGCAGCTATAAAGACGCAATGAATATCAAACGTATCCGACAAGTGACGACCTAGGTGGCTTAGAGGGAAGGGGGGGGCTTGCCTGGGTTGGCGTTACATTGCGCGCAAATAAAAAAAAGTTTTTTTTTTTCATACCTAAAAATAAAAGTCGTTTCCCAACAATAATTTTTGCGCAAATCTACTTTGTTAGATGTACAGTATGCGTAGTTGATGGCTATGTGATGTGTCTTTTTACACCCTGTATAACAAATAAACTTAACAGTGATTTTATTTATTTATGTTGGCATCTATTGATATTAGAAAAATAGTGCTTAAACAGATCGATAGAGAATTTTTCGCTGATTATTAGCATTAAAAAACGAAAACCTGCCAAATGTCAGATAACGGCACTTTAGCTTAAAGATAGCAGATTGATGCTGCATCGCTACTAAAGACCGACTGCACTGATGCTGCATTGTTAGTAACGCTCGTTAGTCACTACAGCGGATGACTATCGATGCTGCATCACGTCTGTATCCATGCTGTATCGTAATGGATAGTAGCGATGAAGAATCGAGGTTACCTGAGCAAAATTATAAGACCAGCATCGCGATTGTATCTCGATTCTATTATTATAAAAAAATACCGTGGGCGACCTTCCTTTGAGTTCGTTTCTAGATTGAGTATTTAGAGATAGGAACGTGTCGAACCCTACTTTAGTGACAAAATTTGTCAGGTTTTTTTTTTTGGTGGGAAATCATCCAATGACTTATCTGGAGTGGCAGGGCGTGTCAGACTCTTACTGACTAAAACCCACCCCTGTTCCTTCCCAGCCTGAGTGCCCAGGGGTGTTGTAACTCATTTTCAGAATTTATCCGCTACCCCTAAGCATAGGTTTTCAGGCCAAAGTAGAGTTTGACAATTTTTTTTTTTTAAACTCAAACTTGAAATTCTTAATTCTGAAATCATGGGTAATCTATGTAATACCGTTTTCCCATAATTTTAAGTTCTATTCTCAGTTTTATTAGCCGTTACGTTTTGTACTTAGATCCAGACCAACAAGTCACTTTTCAAGCAGTCTGATGCAGTTGGTGGCATGAAATCAATAATTGAACTAAAATAACTGCCACCAACTGCATCAGTCAATTTAAAAATTGACTTTTTGGAACTTTTTAGTTGTTTTTACAGTCGGGTTTTTTGAAAATATTATTTTTTTTAGTCCCTGGATTTTTCATCCTTCTTAGTATTATGTTAAATCCTCGTAGTTTATTTTGTCTGAGCAGTATTTTTTTTAAACATTTACAAAACCTTTCTAAAATTAAATAAAAATACCCCGTCAAGCCCCTCATTAGCAGACACAATTAAAAACCTATTGTCGCGTCTCCTTGAGGAGACGCGAGGGGCCTGACGGATTAAGTAATCCTTACATACAAAGGATGTTATACATCAGAATCTGTATTTTTTTAATTAAGAAGCTCTTGAACTGTTTGAAAAAAAAACAAATATATCGATTTGAAAATGATATATTGATCATTTTAAACGACATATTTTACAAAAGAGTAACATTTACCAAAAGAGAAAAGAAGAACAAGAATCCAAAGGGTCCTATAACTGATAGAACCATCATCACAGATGAATGCTTCACAATTAGGTACACGTCATATTATTAAAACCCCATCATAACTGTCAAACTATGAAACTAACGGCACAAAACAGAAAAGCTCAGAAAATCAGCTCCATACAATGAGTGAAAACAGGCGCACGAACACTTAGGGCCTCCATAGACGGACTGCTTGGATCAGCCAGTGCCGACATCTTCAAGCGGTGGCTGTACGGTGATCTGCAGTTTCAAAACAATATTAACATTCGCAATACACGAACCGCTCAAGGAGTTCATTTGTAGTGCTGCTGGCAGCAAATTTTATTATGAAGAAATTTTATTTGATTATGAAGGCACTGTTCTATTTCAGCGTAATAGAATATCTAGATATATTGTTTTGTTAGATTTAGCTTCAATTGTATGGAAATTTTGTTATAATTGTGAAAGTAAACTCGTTGCGAATGGTTGTACTGTGAATGGTCTTAAAGAGTAAGATCCCAGAGCCATCAGACTTCAGTAATTTTCAGGTTAACAAAATGTGTGGTATTGAGTACTGTTAGTATGTACTTTGTACGTACGCATACCTGCTAGCTTGGGCCGACGGCCATTTTTTTTTTACTTAGGTACGTTTTTTTCATTTTTGAAAACCAAAGAGGATGTTTTGCACCCTCCAAATCATGGCTGAAAATAAGTTATGTCTGGTGGCTCTGGGATCATAGAATATATTGGTAGAGTTTATCAATTCAAGAAGGGTAAATGATGGTGGCTGACGACGACGCGCAGATTTTTTTTTAGTTTTTCAAAGAAATATTGAAATATTACTTTTATTTGTTTCAGGACACTGTCGGACCCCACATCATAGATAACAACAAAAATAGACATAAAAATATACATTTAAATCTAATATCAAAAAATATATAATTATAGTTAATTATAATTTTTAATTTAAGCATATCAAATTGTACCCATAAAATTATGAGAAAATGTAAAAATAATTAATTTATTAATTCGTATCATTTATTTTTAAATTGATGAAAAAATAAATTAAATAATATTTCAAAATAATTTGTGTCAAATGGTCTCGAAGACAATATCAACCTAGATTATTAAGGTGATAAAAACCGCTACAATTCTGAGATGAATATAAATTTTTGACTCTATTTTCTGCGCGACAAAGTATACTATCTCTCATCAAAACATTTTCCAACGTTTCCTCTGGTAACCTTTTGTGCTGACAGCTGAGTTGATTTAATAAGAAACTTGTTGCCTTCACATATCTTCCCACTGTTGCATATTTTTGTCAATAATACGTACGTTCGCCTTACGAAAACTTTAAGGCCTATTCTATATTTAGCGTCCTCCTTCACTCCAAACGACCAGTCGCCATTACAACGGTGAAAACCCTTCGACTAATATCAGTAAAATAACTTACAACTGTCAGTTTATACAGCATGTAACAAAAACCCTGTCAGATCCTGAAGGGTATTACTTGGTATCGTACTGCGTACACATATACGTAATCATTTAATGGATACGAGATAATTATTTTTCCTAGTGAAAATAATTAATTTAAAAAAAAAAAAAAAAACTTCTAAAAGGCAACACTGAGCGCTCGACAAAGTTCACCTACTGTTTCGTTTCAAAGATGCCACCTGAGTGAGACAGAGTGCCTACAGCGCGGCTAGTGCATGGCGGTATCGTTTGAAATAAAAATAGGTGAAAATGAAAAGGTGGAGTGTTGTCAACTTATGAAAATTTATCATACGAGTATTTAGTGTTAAATTTCGCATTTTTTATAAAACTAAAAAATCTATAAGTTTTGGTTTTTATGAGTTACATTTTTTTTACAACTTATGTTAAACCAGAAATATACGCCTTTATGGGATCGGACAGGGTTTTTGTTAATGCTGTATAGTTGAGTGGAGGAAATTAATTAAAGTCTAATCTAGTGAATAGGTTACTTCTTGACTAGCGTGCTTCATCGTAGACCACAAATCATCACTTACCATCAGGTGAGATAGTGTAAACGCGATGGCAAAAATATGACATTTTTGAGACGCTCGCCTAAGGCCGCGGACACGAAGTCAGCGAGCGCAGGGCGGCGGCAGCGGCAGCGCGGCAACGCACCGGGCTAGACTAGCTGCTACGCCGCTCCTCGCGCCGCTGCCTTCGAGGCCAATTCCATATAAATCTATGCATTGAAACGCGCCGCTCCCCGCGCCACCACCGCCGATGCCCCGCCGCCCGCTGACTTCGTGTCCGGGGCCTAATAGCGCCGGGCGTCCGTCGGCGGCAATGAACGAGAGACGTGGGTTGCGGTGCGCCGGCCGCCCGAGAGATCGACACTAGACGAGTCAGCTATTACCCGTCTCAACGCACGGCTGCGCCTACGCATTGTACTTAGTTTCACATTTTTGTTCTCTCGATCCATTTTCTTGTTCTTTTCATTCGCGCTTTATTTCAATTCCACAAGACCTATCGTCACGATCAAACAAACAATAAAAAAATGACAAGTAACTAGTTTTTTTATGATAATTTTCGTAACTTGATTGTACGAGTACTAACACAATTGTTTAATGTTAAATCTTGAACATGTGCCAAAGCACAAAAACAATCTCGTATACGAGCAAAAGTTGAAACAAGTGTAAGAAATGTACGACAAAAAGAAGTGGTATAACCACTTTCCTTGGCTTATGTGATGATGACTTATTCCGGGATCTTGTATTATCAATCATGCCAGGCAGGCGCGATGCGACAATACGACAGCGATGATACATCCATTTTTTTTTTAGGAATTGTTCTACTGATGTCCATAGAACTATTTCTATGAATTTAAATACTATTATAGTTTAAAAACACGCTTTTGAGTGACGTCATTTTATTTTTCGTTCTTCTAAGCAATCCCTTTCATTAGATACCGATATCACGGGAATGCATAAAAATAACTAGATGTCCATCTTTGGGAGTCCGCCATATTGAATTTAGAATGACGTCACTTAGCTAACCATGCACTGTCATTCAATATAAACATGTATGAAAAATTTCAGCTCAATCGGAAACCGGGAAGTGGGTCAAATTTATCTTCTAAGATTTTTTCACATATATGTATGCATGCATGTATAAAAGTGTGTTAAAATGGCTGTCGCATTTCCGTGTCACGCCTTTCTGCTCTGAGCCTTTAGGCAAAATACATTTCTGTTAACGTTAACGCTATCGCTTCGTGTAAAATGTATGGCAAGGACATTACTTGCGGAGAGAACTGTCACGTGACTCACGCCCAGTATTGTCGTTGCCATACATTTTGCACGAAGCGTTAGCGTTAGCGTTAACGTTAATAGAAATGTATTTTGTCTAAAGGCTCGGACCAGAACCAGTGGCCAACTTTAATACAATAAATGTTACATCTGTAAAGACTACTTTGCCTGTCTTACAAGAAAAAAATCTACAAATGCTTTGTAAATACAGGATGTAATGGAAAGGTGTATTCGTATTTTAAAAACTACTTCTGGCCTTCGAATTAAACAACTTTAATAAAGGAAATCATTGTAAATTCTCAAAAACATAAAATAGTGCCTCCCATAATAATTTTGATCAGCTGATGATAACTTGGTACGAAAAGTACAATTTTTATTTCTCTAAGTAATAGAGAAAGTTGTTCATTTCCATGAGCAGATCATCATTATTTGTCATCATCATTCTCCTGCCCTTATCCCAATTTATTTGGGGTCGGCGCAACATGGCTTCTTCTTCCATACTTCTCTATTAGCAGATGTAGTTTTAAAAATATGACCACAACTTTCCATTACACCCTGTATATGTTCAGAGAAGAATAAAAATAAATTAATGTTGTAAATTCCTCTTTGACTATTCTCTGAAAGTCATATAATGTACTTACATTGTGACCTATAATTTTACAAAATCATGATTTTTAACATAATCTGACTACAGCTTCTCCACCGCCTCTTTACTTCAATCAACGGTATATAACTAAGTACCGTATATTAAAAAAATACATAGTCATAAGAAATAAGAACATAAATATTCGTCTCGAAGTATCTTTATTAAAAGACTGATGTTTTTAAAGTATTAATAAGTTTAAAATGTTTGTGTCAAAACTAATTATAAATATGGCGACGTGCTTCAGTAAGTTGGAGATTTAAATCATGAACAAATTCATGAACTTGTAAATTCAATTTTATTTACATAATTAACTAAATGTAAATCTTTCGATGAAACATGTTTACGTTTCGTTAAATGCTACAATAATATGGATAATATGGAATTGATTATTTAAAAATTAAAATTATAAGTCTATACCTTTTTCATATCTGTGCCGCTTTAATGAATCTCGGCAGGCCCAACATATCTTCTGATAGCGCTACACTATTAATTATCCGTATGGCTTGCGACAAAGGAATTACGAAAACGCTATTACTGACCCTTTTTCGCCCACAAACGCCGTTGTGAATATAAAATTAATACTATGATCGTGCGGTTGACTGTACCTTATTGACAGAGAAATACAAGAAAAGTATTATTTGGTCGAGCAATTAAGATGTCCCCAGGAAAGTATTATTTGGTCGAGCAATTAAGATGCCCCCAGAAAAGTATTATTTGGTCGAGCAATTAAGATGCCCCCAGAAAAGTATTATTTGGTCGAGCAATTAAGGTGCCCCCAGAAAAGGCACGTTCCCGGGATTGTACGGAAGAGTCACTGGGGCCCTTTTTTTTCTTTTTTTGGAAGGCATAATACAACTGAAGTAACATGGGCAGGTTTTAGTCAGTATAAATCTGACACGCCCTAGCTCCACACAGAGCGGGCGAAGTCATCTGATCAAAATCAAAGAAATAATAATTCTATTTAGCGTTTAAATAATACGCGACAAATAATAATTTTATTTCCGTAAATTAGATTATCAAAAAATATTGGAAACGTATTTTTTGCTTTATCAAATTAATGAAAAATTACAAAGATACAACGTATCAAAGTTCAGGAGTAGGGGCTTGTTACGTCACTTTTAAGTAAAAAGTGGTACAATTTTAACCTAAGTGTGACGTCATCTGAAATTTCAACCCACTGCATCGTCTTAATTTTTTGTTATAGTGACAAAAGAAAATATACGTGTCCAATATTTTTTGGTAATCTAACTGACCGAGTAATTAGATTTTTTAGTCGTCAACCCGATTACCCAATTTAAATAAAAAAAATTGTCACGTCACGCTGTTTGTGTAAGACTTTATAATCCAAATTAATAATTTTGTAGCTACGTCAAATCAATACCAACGTAATTTCCCGAAGCCCGTCACCATAAGTAGTTCGTAACTGCCAAATTAATTTTAATAGGAGTTGTAGAAAACTATCTTTGACGTACGGATTGTTGTTAACGATCCGTAATTCGTAACTTTTACTGACAGTTAATTTGAATGTAAGTGAAGTCTTTTGTTGATTCTAGTCATTGAATTGTGAAATAAATGTTTGAAGTATCTGTTTTGGTGTTTTATTACTATCTATTTCAAGTACCTACTGATCCGTAGGTGCCATTTGTGGAATGAAATTTTAAATAATAAACTATTCCACTAATGGCACCTGCGAAAAATATAGATCAGTGCCGTGTGTGGAATACCTCAGGTGCCGTTAAGGCGCAGATACTCGTATACGACTTTTAATGGTTTTTAATTAAAGATCACATCTAAACGACTAGTCTTATTTCTTTGAAAAAAATATATGTTACTTTAGACAATTTGTGTCGTCATTTGATCTGAGAATATTTAATAATATTTTTTTTAACATAGTGCAATTAATTTGTAAAATCATGTCTAATGCGGATATAAAATTGAGAATCACGCAAAAACTATAAAGCATATTTTTATAAAACATTCACCATTTTAAAGATCTATTAGTTATTTATAATTTAGTCTCAGTGTTTTATTTTAATACCTGTTGTTCTATGTGTAATAAATTAATAATGCGTCTAATTTCGGACAGCGCTCCTTGATGCGCGAGTCCTATTACTGGGTGGACGTACGACGAGTCAACGAGTCAAGGTCATTGGCAGTTAATAGTGCCTTAAAGCGGGTACCCAATGTGGTATACCTCTTCATTTTGTTCTTTGATTTACTTATCTTGCCATGGTTATTATTGGTAGATACCTATTGCACACCTCTAGCAAATTAGTTTCCAAATCTCAGTGATTGACTTTTTATTCATTAGCAATGTTTCAGGGGTTTAATATGGGACCAACTCAGAAATATAAAGAATAATCCCTTGTTCAGTACATTCCTGTTGGTCAAACTAGACAAAATGTAGAGAACAACCGATTACTTTTTATCCAAAAGTCCCAGAAAAAGGGTTCTGTTTTTCGAGATTTTGTATATAAGTACCTATATTTGGTTGTTTTTAGGGTTCCGTACCCGAAGGGTCCAAACGGAGCCCTATTGTTGTCACTCACGTGTCCGTCTGTCTGTTTATTAGTCCCACTAGTCCGTCGTCTGTCACAAAATTTTGTTACAAAGAATTTTCTAACTTCCAATTTACTTAGGAACTTGAAATTTGGTGATAATGTTCATTATTACGTGTACTTTACTAACAAATACCAATATTTGGTACAGAACATAAATGTGCGAAATCCGACACGCACTTGGCTAGTTTTAGGGTCAATTCACACCAAAAGAGCGTCGAAGCGCAGCGCAGTTTCAGTGTCATATGAATTTTAGCTTTATTTTCATTACTGCAATACTTATTATCGCATGAGAAACTCGAGTCGCGCGGATGCCCGCGGCGTCTGAAACTGCGCTGCGCTTCGACGCTCTTTTGGTGTGAATTGACCCTTATAGGTGGGGTTCGACTGCCGAAGTAACATAGACCATATGCATTTCGAAAAAAAAATACATGATCATGTACATGTATACATACATTCAAAATAAAGAGCTCGAAAATAATATTAAATAATATAACTCAGTAGCAATTTTGTAGTTTAATTTAGTAAATGTTACAATAGTGCCGATTCTGTAGTGCACAAACTAAACCTTATGTAGGCTATTGCTATCTTTTTCTCTCTAATAAAACAAGAGAGAGAGAGACGGACGTAAATTAGAGCTGTCAAATTTAGTTGAACTAATGTTTCCATATAAATTAACAGTACACGTAAAAACATGTCGTCTTAAAACACGGTTAAGGCCCTTAACGACCAAGTGGCGCCCTCATTGAATGAAAAATCCTAACATAGTATAAAAAATAAATATTAAAGAATCCATCGTCACGTTTGTTACAAAGAGGATACAGCATTATTACGTTGTTAAAACAAGTCTCAAAATGTTTTGTATTCAAAGTAGTAGGCAAAAGTGTCAGAAACGGCCGCTTAAGCGTAAGGCGTAAACTAGTTTGACATCTCTTACTTAGTTCATAGCTATAGCCGTCCTTTTCTCGCACTGCCTTTTAGTAAAAGATAGCGATTCTCTAATTTTAGTTTAGTTATTAACAAGAGAATCGGCACCAATGTCTAATTTAATTATAACTATGTACAAATAAAAAGACAAGAGAATGGTGATGGTGTGTGCCTTAAAAATTAATTAATATCAAGACTCAGTTTCCACTCCACATTCAAGTTTGACCTAATTTCTAACTCAAACACACTTCCAATGATTTAGCAGACACTCATCGATTTTCACCAGCACATTTCGTTTGAAGCTGATCAGCACGAATTAATTTATTTGAATACATTCGGATGTACCATCAAACCGCAGAGTGAAATAGAGCTTGAAATCGTATAATTGTTTATTGAAATGAATAATAGATAACACTGATCCACGGATAAAACATCTTTAGTGTGTAACATGATAAATTTAAATTGATTTTGTTATCTTCTTTCCGAGGTGTGACCGTGCCGATAACCGACCAACTTGATCTTCTTGGTGTTACTTTAACATCTAACCTCAATTTTGACCCCTTCATAGAGGCAAAGGCTCAAGTGGCTGCCAAAAATTTGGGGTTCCTCGCAAAGGTGAGACGGTACTTCACACCAGAACAGCACCTCCAACTATAAAGCAAGTTCGATCGTGTATGGAGTACTGTTCTCATCTTTGGGATGGATCTGCCAGATACCAGCTTGATGCCCTTGAGTCAATTGAGAAACGAGCCAAGAGGATCATCGGCAATGGTAGGCTCGTTAAGTCGAAACTCCAAAGTCTAGAACATAGACGCCGAGTTGCTAGCCTGTCGGTTTTCTATCGCTAACATTTTGGGGAGTGTGCGATGGAATTGCATAATTTGATTCCACCAAGCCAGTTTAATCAACGGACCACAAGACGTACGGCGAAGTGCCACCGGTTCATGGTGGATATCCCATCCATACGCACAAAGCGTTTTGAGAAAACATTCATTGGGCGTACAGCTAGGGAGTGGAATTCCCTACAGGAGTCTGTGTTTCCTGATAGCTACAACCTGGGAGTCTTTAAGTCAAGAGTGAATAGGTTACTTCTAGGCAAGCGTGCTCCATCTTCGACCTCATCATCGCTTACCATCACGTAGTCATCACGTTTTTGGGGGCCGAGTCACCCGCGTCCGTAGGAGTATACCCATTGAGTCCCTACACGTGGTCCCCGGGTGGTGCTAATCAGGTGACAAACTGGTGGTAGGTTTCGACCGATGGCTTGCGACCACCCACTGGGCAAAGACGTACCGCCAAGCGGCCTGGCCGTGTTCCGGTACGATGCTCAGTGTAGCCAATCCAGAGGAGTTGGGTCGAAATAGTTGTTCCATTGCAGGCAGACCAACCGGGCTCGCGCTGATGTGAATGTATCGGGAGACTAGTCGCGGAGGGTAGCGGGATCCGAGGCACGGTGCGCCGCTGGCCGACCGCAGTTAGTTGGGGGCCCAAGTAGTGTACTAGCCACACACGAAAGGCTGCCCCGCCAACTGACGAAAAATCCCGGAATGCACCATCGTGCTGGTTGGCGACCAGACGAAAGGGCCCGATGGACATTCCCGGGGGGGTTCGGGCGTCCCCGCAGTCTCCAGACTAGTCCCCCAATGATACCGTCCTGTCAGTGCGTGCCTGAAGGTAGCCAGCATGGAACCTCATTTCACTTCCTTCTCCTCTCCTTCCTTCACTCTTTTATTCATGAAAAAAGGAACTAAAAAGAAAAAAGCTGTACAGCGGCAGCACTCCCTCTCACACAAAGTGCACCTTTCTAACATTCGAGGTCTGCACTCAAATCTCGCCGCAGTCCACCACCACCTAGAGACTGAGAAACCAGCTCTCTTATTCCTTTCGGAGACGCAGATCGGATGTCCGTCTGACGTGGCGTACCTATCTTACCCAGGGTTTACCCTGGAGCACAATTTTAAACCACGCGCTGGTATATGCATGTACGCCCGGGACGACATCTGCTATCGGCGTCTCCGTAACCTTGAGGACTCCAGGTTCTCTACTCTTTGGGTCCTAGTGGACACAGGCCTAGATAAAATTGTCTACGCCTGTGTCTACCGTTCGCACAGCGGTGATCTGGAGACAACTGGGCTCACACAACATCTGAGTAAAGCGGCGGATGTGGCTCAGCAACGGTACCCTTCTGCCCAATTAGTGTTACTGGGGGACTTCAACGCCCACCATCAGGAGTGGCTCTTCCCATACCGGTACACAGACCATGCTGGACAAGAGACGTATAAGCTAGCGCTGGCGTTAAATCTTACCCAGCTGGTCCAGGGGGCAACGAGGGTGCCGGATGTTGATTCGCACACAGCCAATTGCTTGGACCTTCTGCTGACAACAGATCCAGACCGTTACTCAGTGTCGATTTCTTCACCATTAGGTACTTCCGACCACTGTCTGGTGAAATCTGTATCCGTCTACTCCCCGCCCGATCCTAGCCCTAGAGGCACCAGGCGGGTTTGGCGATACAGGTCAGCAGATTGGGATGGCATGCGATCTTTCTTCGCATGTTATCCTTGGGGGCCCACTTGCTTTTCTTCGACTGATGTTTCGTCGTGCGCGGACGCCGTGACGGATGTGTTGCGGCGGGGAATGGAGTACTACATTCCATTCTCTGACGTAACAATGTCTGGCGGGGCTCGACCATGGTTTGGTGCCGAGTGCAATCGCGCTGATGCGCTTAAACACGCGGCCTACCTAGCATGGGTCGATGCTCGGACGCGTAAAGCGAGTGACGTGTGTCAGAAGAAGAGAGCCTTCAACAGGGCTGCCAAGTTCTGCAAGAAGGTGTTTCGGAAGGCTCGGTTTGACCACATTGGCCGAATTGGGAACAAACTTGCTTCTTACCCAGCTGGTAGTAAGGCGTTTTGGTCCCTGGCTAAGTCGGTTGAATCGAACTTCTGCCACCCCTCACTACCTCCACTGCTGAAACCCGACGGGTCGCTGGCCCACTCCGCTGAGGAGAAAGCAACCTTGTTTGCCTCTATGTTTGCGGAATCTTCGCGTCTAGATCCTGGTGGCGCGAGGCCCCCTGGTACTCTTGGTGGATGCGAGTCGATTATGTCAGACATTCGCATTCATCAGAAGGATGTCCGGAGGGTACTGCGTAACCTGGACGTGAACAAGGCTAGTGGTCCCGACGGGATACCGGCAATTGTACTGAGGACTTGTGCGCCTGAGTTGTCTCCGATCTTGACACGCCTATATCGCCTTTCGTTTGAGACTGGAAAAGTGCCGATGGCTTGGAAGCAAGCTAACGTGCAACCCGTACCCAAGAAGGGTAGTCGAGCTGACCCAGCAAATTACAGGCCCATCTCGGTAACTTCCGTTCTCTGTAAGAGTATGGAACGTATACTGAATGGTAAGCTCCTAGCATACCTAGAAGCTAACGATATCCTAAGTGACCGACAATACGGCTTCCGCCGAAATCGGTCAACAGGAGATCTCCTAGCGTATGCCATTCACATCTGGAGTGAGGCCATCGACAAACAAGGGGAAGCCCTTGCGGTCTCCCTTGATATCTCGAAGGCCTTCGACCGGGTCTGGCACGACAGCTTAATTGGCAAGCTTCCTTCCTTCGGTCTGCCCGCTGGATTGTGTGATTGGATAGCTGATTTCCTGAGGGATCGGTCTATCCGAGTAGTCATAGATGGCTGCTCGTCCGGACTGCTGGCTATGAATGCCGGTGTTCCTCAGGGGTCGGTGCTCTCGGCAACATTGTTTTTGCTGCATATTAACGATCTGCTAAAACCCGGTACCTTTGGGTATGCAGACGACAGCACTGTTGCCGAGAGATACGTGCCGGACGCACGAGTTAGTGGGTCTCAGGTCCGGTCTCTCCGAGAGGCTATGGTTGGGCGCTTGAACTTGTCCTTGCAGGCTGTCTCAGAATGGGGCGATGCCAATCTGGTTAAGTTCAATGCTGCTAAGACCCAGGCGTGTCTTTTTTCTGCTAAAAAGAGCCAATTTCACCCGGCTCCATCTTTCCGAGGTGTAACCGTGCCGATAACCGACCGACTTGATCTTCTTGGTGTTACTTTAACATCTACCCTCAATTTTGGTCCCTTCATAGAGGCTAAGGCTCAAGTGGCTGCCAAAAAGTTGGGGGTCCTCGCAAAGGTGAGACGATACTTCACGCCGGAACAGCTGCTCCAACTCTATCAAGCGCAGGTCCGATCGTCTATGGAGTACTGCTCTCATCTTTGGGACGGATCTGCAAGATACCAGCTTGATGCACTTGAGTCAATTGAGAAACGAGCCAAGAGGATCATCGGCAATGATAGACTCGTTGAGTCAAAACTCCAAAGTCTTGAACATAGACGCCGAGTTGCTAGCCTGTCGGTTTTCTATCGATTACATTTTGGGGAGTGTGCGACGGAATTGCATGATTTGATTTCGCCAAGCCCGTTTCATCTAAGGACCACAAGACGTACGGCGAAGTGCCACCGGTTCATGGTGGACATCCCATCCATACGCACAAAGCGTTTTGAGAAAACATTCATTGCACGTACAGCTGGAGAGTGGAATTCTCTACCGGAGTCTGTGTTTCCTGACAGCTACAACCTGGGAGTCTTTAAGTCAAGAGTGAATAGGTTACTTCTAGGCAAGCGTGCTCCATCTTCGACCACATCATCGCTTACCATCAGGTGAGATAGTGGTCAAACGCGTGCCTATCAAAATAAAAAAAAATCTTTTCTTCTTAGCGTGTCGATGGTATAAATAATGTATGTATTTCTTAGGGCGCAGATATACGACTTCTTATGATTTTAAACTGAAAATCACGTCTAAATGACTAGGTCTTATTTCTTTGAAAAACATATATATGCTACTCTAGACAATTTTATTCAAAATTTAATAAGTGAATATTTAAAATTATATCTTTTTAACAGAGTGTAATTAATTTGTAAAGTTTCATTTCATAATAAATTGAGAATCACGCAAAAACTATTACATACTCGAACTAACAAATAACGCCGCGGGCACGAAGTCAGCGGCCGGCGGGGCGGCGGCGACGGCGACGCGAAGAGCGGCACGGTGACGCAGACCCGGTCACGAAGCCAGTTGGGAGATCGCGCGGCGCTAGAACGGCGTAGTGTTGTGTTATCAGAAATTAGTGTCTTTGTTCGCGACAAAGAATCATTTAAATAATTTGATCCACCACGTCGGCGGGTATTTTTAAACATCGGTCGTTAAAAGCCAAACAATAAAATACACAATACTACGTCAATGCAAACGCGCGAGCACTGCTAGACTTCCGCACATCACTCGTACGCCGCTACCCGCACCATTGATTACCGATACCCACACATGATTTCACCAATTCTAAACGCCCAGTTTTCGATGTTTAAGCTCGCTTAAACGCGTTTAGCCGCTGTCATAAAGCTGAAGAGTTTGTTTGTTTATTTGGTTGAACGCGTATGTAGAATTGAATTGAAAAATATTTTTTTGGTTTAAATAGTCCGTTTATCGAGGAAGGAAGGCTATATAATATCAAGCTGCGACCAACAGGAGCGAAGCACCAATGAAAAAAGTGGCAGAAACGGAAAAAAAAAATCCTTTTGAGAGCTTCAGTTGCGTGCGCTGCGTAAACGGTTAAAATTACGCAAAAATTAGGTATGACGGAATTGTTCTCCTTTTAAAGTTCAAAAAAAAGTCCGCGGCTGCATATGTCTATTTTTTAAGGTTAACTTACTATAATCTTTTTATGGTTTTTATTTTTTACGCTAAGCTTGATTCAATAAAACTTAGTTTATAGAGCGAATGGTGAAATCGGCCCTAAGAAAAAAAAATGTTCGTTTAACTGGAAGATAAATTATCAGATTGTATTATGAAAATTATTTCACTGACAGTACTAAGCTACGCTACTTTATTATTTCACTGACAGTACGAAGTTCGAGATGACTTACCTGCGTGATGTTAGAACGACGATGTACCTCCTGCCGTTCTAGAAGTACAAAGAAAATCAGCGAGTATCTTCAACGGTTCTGCAGTAAACATCTGTAAATATAAAATTTATGGAAGACCCAAACTCAGCGATGCTATTTACGTCACCAATTTTCCAATTCACACGCAATACAGACATCTGAAATGAATTATTACTAAAACAACAGTTTCAGAAACAAACACCGTGTTTTACACCGAAAACTTTGAGCGGATCGAACCGTACTTCAACAAGGAATAGTACAAAAGGGCAGCTCTACACAGCGAGCGAAAACCGGCGCACGCACACATAGATCTGCTTGGGTCGGGAGTGTTTAAAAAAAGAGTCACCACGGCACTGGCCCTGGCACATGCAACTGAAGGAACACGGGTGCGTTTTAGTCAGTAAGAGTCTGAGCCCTGCCGCTCCAACCAGAGCTGCAGAATTTATTTGATAATTTACCAAAAATAAAATAATAAAATGCACACATAGACACGTTCGTGCGGCGATCTCAAACAAATGCCGGCCGCGAGTGCGCTTGCACTCGCTGTACGTGAAGCGTGTCTATGCGTGCGTGTATTTTCATTCGTTGTATGGAGCCGGCCTTTTGTACTATTTTGTGTATTAGCTTTGGTCGTACCCTTGGAAGTTAGTAAATAAATAAATTAAGGTGTGTGAGAATTTATGTTTACAGTTGAATTCCCCGAAGACACGGGGCGCACGTTTTCAATTTTAACCTCTATATCTGGGTTAGTATTCCTTTGGGGTGAGCAAACTATCGTAATTATAAAATCAATATCTAATTATGAACAACTTGTTTTCCCTGTTTTTAGTTTTAATATCGTTTTCCAGGTAAAAAGTGGATTGAAAACCAAATATTATATTCTAGTGATCCAAATTACTTTTCCTAGTTTTTTCAAACAGTTACGTGTTGTGAGGTACTTATAGATCTTTGGCAGTCATTAAGGCGCAGTTATACGACTTTTAATGGTTTTTAATTGAACATCACGTCTAAACGACTACTCTTATTTCTTTGAAAAAATACATATTACTCTAGACAATTTCCGTCGTATTTTGATCTTAGAATATTTGAAATTATACTTTTATAACATAGTGTAATTAATTTGTAAAGATACGTCTAACGCGGATAAAAAATTGAGAATCACGCAAAAACTATAAAGCGTGTTTTTATGAAACCTTCACCATTTTAAAGATCATTTAATTATTTATAATTTAGTCTCAGTGTTTAATTTTAATATTTGTTCTTTTATGTGTAATAAATTAATAATGCGTCTAATTTCGGACAGCGCTCCTTGATAGGCGAGTCCTATTACTGGGTGGACGTACGACGCGTTACGTGAGCTCAGCACAGAACACGCAAGCTAACCACTCAAGGTCATTGCCAGCTAATAGTGCCTCAATAGTAGTCAGAAGCACGAAAGTTAGACAACCAGTCTTACCAATGGGTATGGGATACCAGTATGATCTTCTTCTTCTTTCGAATCTATGGTTTCCTAACTTTCAATAATTTTGGCCACAATAGCTGGTCACATTAATTGCAGCGTCAGTAGCGTTCATCACCCGGGCCTGCGGACAGCGAGTAATGGGTAGCTCGCCGTCCGATCAGCACTAGGCCCGAGGTCGACGGCGCGTAGTGTTCCACGCGCGCCTCAAAGAGTTGTCAGCAATAGAGACGGGGCCCCTCATGGCCGATGCCTGCCCGGGGGTTGAGGATAAATTCGAAACAGCCTCGCCCCTGGGCACTCAGGGCAGGAAGGAACAGGGGCGGGTTTTAGTCAGTAAGAGTCTGACACGCCCTCCTGCTCCACCCAGAGTGGGAGAAGTCATTGAATGATTGCCCACCCCAAAACAAAAAAAAAAAATAATAATAAAAGTAGCGTTCATCAGGTAATCCATAGTGCAGGTGTATGAGGCACTGGGGTACCGCACTTACATTGGGTATCTGACGGGTCTGACCCGATTGAGTGATTGAACCCCAGGGCTCCAGTAAGGCCTGCAGGGTTCTAGTGGTTGCTCTATAGCTTGGGGAGCTGTCACTCCCGCTAGCTACGCGAGAGTCATCATTCTCCTGCCCTTATCCCAATTGATTTGGGGTTGACGCAACATGTCTTTTTCTTTCATACTCCTCTATTAGTCGTCATCTCTGTAGTCACCCCCTTTTTACCCATATCCTCTTTCACACAGTCCAACCATCGTTTCTTTGGCCTTCCTCTACTCTTATGGCCATCCACATTCATATACAAGACTTTCCTCACGACATTTTCTTCATTCCTCCGCATCTCATGCCCATACCACGACAACCGATTTCCACACAATTTTTCAGTCAGCGGTGCCACTTTCAGACTTCCTCTTACATACTCATTCCTAATTCTATCCATGCGCGTAACACCACACACCCGCATGCAATTGCTTTTCATTCATCCCTTTCGTGGCCCAACATTCTGAACCATACAAGACTAGCTACGCGAGAGTGTGGTGTGTTAGAGTGACTGGCTTATGTGTGGAGTGAGAGGAAAGAAAGAGGATAAAGCACTCAGAATTTTTGTATTGAATAACGTTATACATGTGACCACTTCCAACGGGCGAGCAGAACTAACTCATAATACAAACGTTATGCTTACTCATTTTATATTCGAACGACTCCTCAATATTCTCAACTGCCAGCTGAAGGCCGGTACCCACACGTGGACTTAGGCAGTGTATACAATCGCCATAGTACCGCACTCACATTGGGTATCTGACGGGTCTATAAATCCCCATTTTTAACCGACTCTCGAAAAAAGGAGGAGGTTCTATGTTCGACGTTTGTTTTTAATTTTTGTTTTTATTTATCTCCACCGATTTCCTTCAGCTTGATTGCTTGTTTGCTTATTGATTGCTTCAGCACTTTTTGAAAAACGGAACAAAAACAAAAAATATGTATACATAGACGTTTTGGTTTCCTCCAATTACGGGTATGTTTAAATTCCACGTTCCATGTTTTATACCTTTCCATAGAGTTGATAGTAGAGTAATGCATTTTAGCAAGCTTCCTTTTTAGATATAAGCGCCGACTAATTCCAGTATTTTCATACGCCTTTGGGGTTTTCAGTTTTGGGGTATAACAACTAAAATATTAATAATAAAAACTTTATTACAAAAAACAACCGACTTCCAAAAAAGAAAATTCTAATATTTTGTTTTCTGGAAGTCAGTTGTTTTTTTTTTTGAAAAAGTCTTTTATACCAAGTTGTATTTGCAACGGCCTGCCTGGGTGCCCTAAGTGGTGTGCCTGTGTGTGTGTAAGGTGTGTGGTGTGCATGGGTACCCAGATACGCATGGGTTTTAGTGGAGATAGGCAGTCGCTCCATGTGAAACGCTGGTATTTAGCTCCATCCGGTTAGACTGGAAGCTGATCCCAACAAAGATAGGAAGAGGCCAGGGCCTGCAGTCTCAACATAGGTTAACGATCGCGTATCGACGACGACAAATTCGTTCGCTAAGAAATTTATGTTGCGAGGAGGCAAACTATTATGTCCTTTAATATTTCGACAAATTAATTTAATTTTGAAAAGCGGTAAAAGTTATTCATTCAAATTTAAATAAATTATACCTTTTCATGAAAAATAGTGATTGCAAGTTAAAATTTACGTCATTTCTTTTTTCTGGTTATGATCTAAAAATTTTCCTCATAATGAGAGAGATTTTTAAAGGCTAGTAATTTAGCGATCGGTAACTAACGTAGGTTTCGCTATCAATGTCAAGACTGCAGGCCCAGGTAGATCATGATATTAGGTAAGTAATTGTGAGAATGACCACTGTCTCCAAAACATTTATTCTTTATATTGTGACTAGCTTTCGCCGGTAGCTTCGCCCGCGTGAAAGTCAGAAATCATTCCACGGGTACAAACTCTTGGTGTAAAAAGTATTCTATGTCCTAATCCAGGACATGGTCAACCCGTGTCCCAAGTTTCCTATGTCTTAATGCAGGACATGGTCAACCCGTGCGACAACTTTCCTATGTTCTATTCCAGGACATGGTCAACCCGTGTGCCAAGTTTCTAATGTCCTATTTCAGAACTTGGTCAACCCGTGTGGCAAGTTTCTAATGTCCTAATCCCGGACTTGGTCAACCCGTGTGACAAGTTTCTAATGTCCCAACCCAGGAATTGATCAACCAGTGTGAAAAGTTTTCTATGTCCTATTCCAGGGCATGATCAACCCGTGTGCCAAGTTTCTGATGTCCTAATCCAGGACTTGGTCAACCCGTGCGACAAGTTTCCTATGCCCTATTCCAGGACATGATCAACCCGTGTGCCAAGTTTCTGATGTCCTAATCCAGGACTTAGTCAACCCGTGCGACAAGTTTCCTATGTCCTATTCCAGGACATGATCAACCCGTGTGCCAAGTTTCTGATGTCCTAATCCAGGACTTGGTCAACCCATGCGACAAGTCTCCAATGTCCTAATACAGAACATGATCGACCCGTTTGCCAAGGTGCATAAGTTTTAATCCAGAACATGGTCAACCCATATACTAAGTTTTCTTTGTCCTAATTCAAGACATGGTCAAACCGTGTACCAAGTTTTGTTCGTTCAGCCATTAAGATGTGAAAAGATAACAAACAGACAAACATACTAGAGTTACTTTGGCATTTATTAAGTATGGATGTTTCTCAAGACACAGCCTTCATAAATCGTGATACAAAAACGTTTTTATGAAAAGGAAATTGATTTTTGAATACTCAATACGCACTCTTTTTCGAATATTACAATCTGCCTACCACTTACCGAACCCACATAACTATACCATTTTTATTCCCCTCTCAAATCCGTTACTTCGCACATGCAGCAAGTTTACCTTTAATCACATTAATTTTTAAAAGCCAGCTACATTGGAGAGCTCTTATTCGTCGGATTCTGTTGGTACAGCTCTCGCGGTGGCTGTATTTGTGTTACTGAAACTGTGCGTCTAGATTTTGAAGAGTTAGGAAAATAGCGGGGTAGTTTGTGGGAAAATAGTGTGGTAGTGGTTTTGGTCCAGGTTCTTTTGGTTGTATTGCTTATTTGGGTTTGTTGGTGGAAAGGCTGTTTTCGACAATAAGACCACAGTATGTTTTCTGGTTTGCTATTATTATTTTTTATTTTATTTTTTTATTGTTGATAGGCACGCGTTTGACCACTATCTCACCTGATGGTAAGCGACAATGTGGTCGAAGATGGAGCACGCTTGCCTAGAAGTAACCTATTCACTCTTGACTTAAAGACTCCCAAGTAGTAGCCATCAGGAAACACCGACTCTGGTAGGGAATTCCACTCCCTAGCTGTACGCACAATGGATGTGTTCACAAAACGCTTTGTGCGTAGAAATGGGATGTCCACCATGAACCGGTGGTCCTTTGATGAAACGGGCTTGGTGGGATCAAATTATGCAATTCAGTCGCACATTTCCCAAAATGTAATCGATAGAAAACCGACAGGCTAGCAACTCGGCGTCTATGCTCAAGACTTTGGAGCTTCGACTCAACGAGCTTATCATTGCCGATGATCCTCTTGATTCGTTTCTTATTAGAACTGACCAAATTAAATTACCCTTACAGAGACGAATTTTAAGCACTTTTTTAATGTTATTGATAGTTTCACCTCAAACACACACTCCATACTTCCTAGTGTTAGCAAAATGAACAAAAAAATTCGTAAAATAATAAATAACTCATGACAGAAGTTTAACAAATCCATTTCAAAGTTTTTTTAAATTATTTTTTTATCATTAATAGGTTCGCGCTTGACCACCAGGTGGTAAGCGATGGTGTGGTCGACCGTAGAGCATGCTTGCCTAGAACTAACCTTTGCACTCTTGACTTCAAGACCAGGTTGTGGCTATCAGGAAACACAGACTCCGGCAGGAGATTCGACTCCTTATCCGTACGCACACAAACGTTTTGTGAGTAAAAGTATATTTAAACAGGGTGTAACGGAAAGATGTGGTCATATTTTAAGAACTAAATCTGCCCATGGATATGAACAACTTTCCTAAAAAAAACTGAAGAAGTTCTCAAAAAGAAATTGCCTTCCATACAAATATTGATCAGGTGATGATAACTTAGTATGGAAAGACCAATTTTAATTTGGGAATTTCATATTTTTTCTTAGAGAAAGTTGTTCATATAAATGGGCAGAACCGGTCAAAATATGACCACATCTTTCGTTTACACCCTGCATAAATCGGCTAAAAACATTATGAACCAAATTATCCAACAGTGCTACATACAAACTATACCAATAAAGTTAAACACACCTAAAATATTTCAACATTCAAACATTAGAATATTGATAGACTTATACACCTTGCAAATATAAAATGTAACCTATTTCATTCATCTTCAGTACCCCATCAGAACTGACGCGGTCCCACCGAAAATATCGAAAGTTTTCCAATTTCCAAGTTTTAGCCACTAACCAAGTAACCATAGCTTTGTTGAAACCACTCATAAATCATTGTACAGCCTTTGTCAGGTGATTTTCTAGCCAATTTCTATACTTACAAAGAGATATCTTTGTAGGTATAGAAATTGGCGAAAGATTGATAAATCTTTGTAGACTTTTGATTAAGGAATCTTTTGGGGGCTGTCAAGATATTTATAAGTATGACTTAGTGAAAGTGATTTTGAAAATCGAGGAAACACTTGTCAACCGCCGCGAGACACTGACTAGATTAAGTTTCCTTAGTCCATTTTGTTTTAATTATTTATGATAAAGAAAGCTTTTTTTTATTAATCAGAATATTAAACCAAATTGGTATAGTCACCCATCGCCATTTCGAATTTCTTTTTTAACCGACGAAAAAAAAAGGAGGAGGTTCTCAATTCGACCGTATACATACATGTTTTTTTTTTGTGTATGTTCAGCCCTCACTCCGTCATTTATGAACCGACCTTGATGATTATTTTTTTGTTAGATAGGGTGTAACTCAAGGGTGGTCCCATGTCAAGAAAATCAGGATCTGATTATGGCACCCTGATAAAATTGAGAGAAAACCTCGAAAATTGTGCGCACGTTTAGCGTTTCTGTACGTATGTTCGGCCCTCACTCCGTTGTTTCATCATCATTCTCCTGCCCTTATCCCAATTTATTTGGGGTCGGCGCAACATGTCTTTTTCTTCCGTTGTTTATGAACCAATTTTGATGTTTTTTTTTTTTTGATAGCGTATACCTCAAGGGTGGTCCCTTGTCAAGGACATCAGGATCTGATAATGAAATCCTGATAAAATTGAGGGAAAACCTCAAAAATTGGGCACGAACATTGTTTCTGTTTACTTTTCATCATAACTTAATCAGGTATCATCATGAAACTGAGCTGATGATGGAAACCATACCTGTTCTAAACAATAGAACGTAGATATAAAAAACTGGTTTTAGTGACAGATACCACTTAATATGCTTTGAAGAAAAGACGTCTTTAGAATATTGGAGGTAACCTCAACTGTTCAATTTCCTGGGAACCTCATGGAAGGATGGTTACATCATCAGCTCAGTGCCAAGAGGAATTATGATGGCTTAGAAATTAGCCACAGAGTAATAAAAGATGAATCGTGTCACAAAAAAATTAAAATTAAAAAAACTTTTAAACAAAAAATTCATCCGACGAAAAAGAACTAAAAAGCAAAAAATAAATAAACCTTTTAAGTCTTGAGTATTGAGCTTATTTATCTACATTACATTTCAAATTTTATGTAAACTAATTTTGAGTCGGCGCTAAATAATAAAATCATTAATTACCTACATCTAGCCTTCTTCATTTCTACGTACTTATAAGATTTAGATATTTAATAATCAGATTGTCGTTTGGCGCCGACTCAAAATTAGTTAATAAAAAATTTGATATGTAATGTAGATAAATAAGCTCAATACTCAGGACTTAAAAGGTTTATTTATTTTTTGCTTTATAGTTCTTTTTCGTCGGTTGAATTTTTTGTTAAAAAGTTTTTTGGAAGTAAAGTTATTGATCTTTGCCTTCAAATATCTCACCAAAATGGCATTTTAGGGTGAATCTCATATATATATAGAAAATAATATTAATGGAGTGCTGCCGTCAGTGACGAATCGTGGGAAATTCAAATTTATTACACTAGTATTACAGTAGGTACACTACTAGTATTCATTGCCTAGTACAGACTGTTGTCAACATTACCTGACCCACCCTAAAATCAAACGACTTTGGACCCTCTGCCTGTAACATTAAGGTTTATTTAATTTATATGAGCTTATCACACAAGTGCACGAGGACTCGATGAACAAAAATACAATAATAACACAGACACTCAAATTTGATCTTTAACACGTAACTTTAAGGTAAACCCACCCAACATAGTCGGAGCCACCGGCATTATATTATATGTTTTTGTTAAGCTATTTTAATCATTGTCTCGTTAACATTAAAGTTGAAAAGCTTTTAAGTCACACTACATAATTACAACCGAATCTTTAATTTCGCGTATTCCCAACAAGTTCTTGTGGCTTAGCGGTTTGATGCTGGATTGACGACGAACAGCATGTGGGTTCGAAAACACAGTCCACCTATACATCAGTTTCTTTTTAAATTTGTTTTCATTTCTATAATATTGCTTGCAATATTAAAGAACGACCAATATGATTTTCGCCTAATAACTTATCTTGTAAACGGGTGGGTAATTTAAAAAACTTTAAGTTCACAGTTCTTTATAATGAATACGAATATTTATTTTTCAACTACCCACTTATTACAAGTCATGTGAAAATATTACCATTTTAAAAATTTTATGTTTAGTCTGTAGTTCTTTACAATAATACAAGAAATAGTTTTGGAATATAAATTCTATTTGAAAGCAAAACAATATCTTTGTCGCAGGATTTGATCTCGATCCTTGTTTTCCTCAGTCTTACACACAGACCACGAGACCAGAATTACTTGAACTCAATCATTAAAATAAGCTATTACACTTATCATATTATAACAAATAGTTATAAAATATAACCTAATGCTAACGTTTTAAAGATCAAATTTGCGTGTCTATATTATTATTGTATTTGTTCATCAAATCCTCGAGCAGTTGTCTGATAAGCTCATATAAATTAAATAAACCTTAATGTTACATGCAGAGGGTCCAAAGTCGTTTGATTTTAGGGTGGGTCAGGTAATGTTGACAACAGTCTGTACTATTAGTGTGCCTGACGTACGGTTGAAAAAACCTGGTCCCTAAAGAAAGAAGACGAAAGTATACTCGCCATCTGTCAAAGGAAAATGGAACGTAGCACGCTGGGGATAAAACAAAAAGAAAGACTCTACAGCAAAACTATAAGGCAGAAGACTAAAATTGTTTTTTTTTTTATTGTTGTTAGGCACGCGTTTGACCACTATCTCACCTGATGGTAAGCGATGATGTGGTCGAAGATGGAGCACGCTTGCCTAGAAGTAACCTATTCACTCTTGACTTAAAGACTCCCAGGTTGAAGCCATCAGGAAACACAGACTCCGGCATGGAATTCCACTCCCTAGCTGTACGAACAATGAATGTTTTCTCAAAACGCTTTGTGCGTATGAATGGGATGTCCACCATGAACCGGTGGCACTTTGCCGTACGTCTTGTGGTCCGTTGATGAAACGGGCTTGGCGGAATCAAATAATGCAATTCCGTCACACACTCCCCAAAATGTAACCGAAGAAAACCGACAGGCTAGCAACTCGGCGTCTATGTTCTAGACTTTGGAGTTTCGACTCAACGAGCCTATCATTGCCGATGATCTTCTTGGCTCGTTTCTCAATTGACTCAATGGCATCAAGCTGATATCTGGCAGATCCGTCCCAAAAATGAGAACAGTACTCCATACAAGATCGAACCAGTGCTTGATAGAGTTGGAGCAGCTGTTCCGGAGTGAAGTACCGTCTCACCTTTGCGAGGATCCCCAACTTTTTAGCAGCCACTTGAGCCTTTGCCTCTATGAAGGGACCAAAATTGAGGGTAGATATTAAAGTAACACCAAGAAGATCAAGTTGGTCGGTTATCGGCACGGTCACACCTCGGAAAGATGGAGCCGGATGAAATTGGCTCCTCTTTGCGGAAAAAAGACACGCCTGGGTCTTAGCAGCATTGAACTTGACCAGATTGGCATCGCCCCATTATCAGACAGCCTGTAAGGACAAGTTCATGCGCCCAACCATAGCCTCTCGGAGAGACCAAACCTGAGACTCACTAGCTCGTGCGTCAGGCACGTATCTCTCGGCAACAGTGCTGTCGTCTGGATACCCAAAGGTACCGGGTTTTAACAGATCGTTAATATGCAGCAAAAGCAATGTTGCCGAGAGCACCGACCCCTGAGGAACACCGGCATGAATAGCCAGCAGTCCGGACGAGCAGCCATCTATGACTACTCGGATAGACCGATCCCTCAGGAAATCTGCAATCCAATCCAGCGGGCAGACCAAAGGAAGTAAGCTTGCTAATTAGGCTGTCGTGCCAGACCCGCTCGAAGGCCTTCGAGATGTCAAGGGAGACGGCAAGGGCTTCCCCTTGTTTGTCGATGGTCTCACTCCAGATGTGAATGGCATACGCTAGAAGATCTCCAGTTGACCGATTTCGGCGGAAGCCGTATTGTCGGTCACTGAGGATATCGTTAGCTTCTAGGTGTGCCAGGAGCTTGCCATTCAGTATACGTTCCATACTCTTACAGAGTACGGATGTTACCGAGATGGGCCTATAATTTATGTTGTTAAGCGGTGATGTTATGAGGTGGTTGATGTTGTTAAGCGAATCAGGCTGCTTAAATGAAATTGGGCTGGCCATGTCTGCAGACTAGAAAACAGTCGATGGACTAAGAAAGTTACTGAGTGGATACCAGGAGATCAAAGCAGAAGTAGAGGTCGGCCTAGGAAAAGATGAGAAGAAATTTTTTGGTTGAAAGGTGGACCTGGTTGGATGACTACTACTAGGCTAGAGACAGAAATCAGTGGAAGGATTATTGTTATTTTTTATTTTTTTTGTATTTAGTTTAGAATAATTTAAAAGTAAAATATAAGTAAGTAACTGGCACTCCCGTCATCCACCATAGGCCTTTCAAACGATGCATTGGGGCCCGAGCAGGAAATTTGTACATCCGACCTCCGCCCGCTCGCTCGCGCCGCGCAAGCGTCCATCCCGTTAACAATTTAAAGCTTAATATCTCGTAAACTACTGGAGCTATATGCAAATAAAAAATATGTGTGCTCAAAGAATCAGCATTGCCATTCAACGTGGCAATGCTTCCAGTCTTCTGGGCACGTTTCCAGATGACAGCCATGTGGAGGAGAACTTCGACGCCTGAACATATTTTGTTTTTGTATATATTTACGTAGTTAAGTAACTAGATTTAAGAAATATTAAAAGTAGTAGAATAAAGGCTTTTTTATTTTTTTATTTAGTATTAGTGTAGGTACTTTAATACTAGTGTATGTATAATAGTAGTGTATCGTCTACTCATCACAATATCATAATTAATCAAGTAATACGCAGCCAATTCATAGTCGAGGTTATTGATACAAGTCGAACACAAAAAATATCGGCGGAAAAGCGAAATGAGCAAGAATATCTACTTGAAGCGTACTCCAAACAAGGGCCACACCACTAACAACATAACAAGCCATACAAAGGCAGAGGCTAGTAACCTTAACAATACTAGGGATGTACCGGGGGGCATCTTAGCGGAGGCGGAGGTAAAAAGATTAATTTTACTTCTTTTAAAGAAAAAAAATTGGCAGTCATGGGGACTACCGGCAAAAGTGACAATTTGAAGTATGGATTATAATTTTTAAATCAAATATTTTTAAATGTTAATAATTTGTAAATTAAAATAGTAAACATTGGTCTGGTTTTCATATTCATTGGCGCTCCGAGCAATAAATATTTACATTTTCATATAGTTTAGTTATTAATCAAAACATAATTATGATGAGTTGCGCAAGTCCAGTACAAAATATAAGTCTGGCGCAATACGGCACTATCGGTGATGCGAACCCATAAGTTTTGCCCCTATCGAAAATCGCTCATATATACTAATTTTTAAGCGTTTTGAGTGTCGTTCGTCGCGGTGGTCTCCGAGAAAGCGAGTGTCCGCCGGCTGGGCCAGCTCTCCGTGCCGGAACGCCGCTCGCTCGCTGATGTTGATGACGCGTTGGTTGGTCACGTCGCCTGCGCGTGTCGTCTGCGTGTTTGTTGGGTGCGATTCCCAAGAGCATTTCTGATTCTGAGGCGAAGTATAGTCACAATCACAACCCTAAATAAAACTAAACATCCGAATATAAATAATTCCACAGCCAAAGAGCAATCTAATAAAACCTCTTACTTGTTAGACTCACGTTATCTCGTCGAGCTCTTCCAATCTCGAATAATATTAATTTATCCGAAGAAAAGTAGCTCTTTATCTGGCAATGAAATGACTTAGCACTGATTACAGTGCGTGCCGTCGCCTCGTCACCACTTACAATGTTACTCTGAACGATTTTTAATTACAAGAAAAATCAAGAACAAAATTCTCTAATACCAGTCCATTGCTTGTTTTGTTTAAGGTTGGTTCAAATATTTTGGCAGTAAGCCACCAATGGATAGTAGGTGAGGTTAGTTGATCGTTTTTGTAGAGGTTTCATGGTACAAAGTCTAAGCGGATTAACTTAATAGCTCCTCACAGGTTCTTTCCATTGAATGGTGAAACAAATCGGCCTTCCTTTCCCCAACATTAAGGGTTTCGGAGTATTTCTTCTTGCGTTTAGTTTTTATTGAGCTGCGGAATCAATTAGTGAGCATTTTCGTTTAGTTTGGCTCCTTCATATATCGTTTTCGTGATTAAATGGTAATCAGGGTACGTCAACGATTAAGGAAATTCTTTTAGGGTTGTTTTTTGCTTTCTTGCGTTCTGTTTTTATTTTTTTGTTTCGTTAGCTGCTAGTAGACGATAGCTGGTTAGCAAATTATGTAATGTTGAGTTATTTGAGTGCAACCCGACGGATTCAACGGACCTTTGCGAGTAACTATTGACAGATTTTTCATCTGACGGGTTCAAGACTTCCATCGTAGAACTACATAATTATTCAGCTTGTCACTTTCATACACTCAACTGAAGTAGGAAGCGGTTGCCAGCGTATTTTGCGATATCTCTATTACTGAATCGCTGCTGACTATGACATTCATGTAATTCCATCAGCATCATACTTTTCAAATCAACCATGAGCCCTTTTTTGATAATTATTAGCTCCAAGCAATAATTACTTTCCCAAACGAAACAATGGTACGTTCTTCGTCTGTTTCCCTTATACCCTGAAAATATTCAAAATTGTCATCTCAAAACCATACGATTTCTCTCAAAACCAAAATCATCCCTTTCCGCTAAACTTAACAACCCCAAAAAGAAAATCCCGACTCCCCCTCACAAAAACATAAACACATCATCCAAACACGGAATACTTTTCTAAAAAGCGTATAAAAATGAATAAATGTTACTCTTCGTTTTATCGTCCGTAACAGCTTGGAGTAATGAAGACCATAACGATTTGTTGGTTTGTTGGTTTTGTTTGAAACCAAAACCAACGCTTCCACCAAACTTAACAACACCAAAAAAAAAATCTGACTCCCTCTCACAAAATCATAAACACATTATTCAAACACGGAATCCTCTTATAAAAAGCGTATAAAAATGAAAAAAAGCCGTCCAATGAATAAATGCTACCCTTCGATTTATTGTCCGTAGTAGCTTGGAGTAAGCAGTGGTGGCCCAGTGGTATTGGCCGCGACTTACAAGTTGTAGGTCGTGAGATCTAACCCAGGAAGGCGCTCTTTAAAAAAAAAAGAAAAAAAGACGCTTTAGTTTGTGTAAATTATTTCATCACCACTGCTCTCAAAACGGTGAAGGAAAACATCGTGAGGAAACCGGTATGTCCTAGAACCAAAAATAAGAAGACATGTGACATCCACCAACCCGCATTGGGCCCGCGTGGTGTATTTATGGCCCACACCCTCTCACAGAGAGGAGGATTGCGCCCCAGCAATGGGGACAATAAAAGGCTGTTGATGATGATGAGTAGCTTGGAGTAATGAAGACCATAAAAAATTGTTTCAAAGCTAAAATCACCCTCTCCACCAAACTGAACAACACCAAGAAAATCTCGACTCCCAAAACATAAACACATCATCCAAACACGGAATACTCTTCTAAAAAGCGTATAAAAATGAAAAAAAAAACCCGTCCAATGAATAAATGCTACCCTTCGATTTATTGTCTGTAGTAGCTTGGAGTAATGAAACTGAATAATGTATGTCAGGGAATATTGCGAGGTGATGCAGGGTTGCCGAGGGAGGGTTAGAGAACTTTATTGAATTTTTCGTAAAATTTGGGTTATTGGAAGTTCGATTGCTTTGAACGCGTATCGAAGTTGTAATCGGACAATTTCAATTTGAAAATGAGTGTTTCTGAAGGACTTGGTCCTGGGTAGTACTACCATCTTACTACCTCGGACCACTTTGGTTTCTTTGTTGTTAGCATAACAGACATTAAAAAAAATGTACCTATTGTTAATCAAAAAAAAAGTACATTACATGTAAAAACAAAACTTGTGGCACACCTGTTCTTTAATTTTCCTTTTTTCTTTTTGTGCAGCAGCTAAACGCTCAACCACTGCGCCAACTGTGCCGTCAAATATTCATTGGCATTGTGGCAGAAAACAAAATATTTCTAATAGAAACTTAAAATCAGTTTGCATCAATGTTACTTTCAATGGGAAAGTAATTTTAAACATTTGGCGGACCATATTTTAGCTCTTCGAACCGCGGTCTGTGGTCCGCAGACCACCGGTTGGGAACCACTGATATAGAGGTAAATCATGTTTTTCTAACTCTTTCGCAACCAGAAAAAACATTTTCTTGTTGACTTGAGACAGTTGAATCGATCGTTCGGGGCTCGTCGAACTGCATCACATCGGCGCTTTTCTGGTGGAAGAACACATGAGGCAATCTCATAATCATTAATTCTCTAGAACGGAAATGCACCTGCGCTGCCTTTTGAAATACAATCGTCTAGGCTGCTAATTACCATCACTGACAATCACATGATTGTTTGCAATTAAAAAAAAAAAAATCTGCAATGTTTCATCATCATCCTATATTACTTACTGCATAACCGTCATATTTCAATAGAACTCAATTTTGCATAGCCGTAATATTTCTATGTAACACTAATAACAAATAACAATATTGTAGATATTAAACTCAAGCCTACCAACCCTAGGTCCAACATAATTAGTACCAAACGACTATTTGCACGTGAACTATGAATACGAGCTCACGGACTATCTATTCCTGATATATCAGGCATATTGGTTGGGCGGCAATATACACTGAAATTGATCACATATTTGTTCTCTGATCGCATTGTGTCCAATTTATTTTGGGGTGGGCGCCTTACCATGATTTCAGCCGAAAGACGACCACTACTGGGCATAGGCTTCACCCAAGTGTCACCTCAATGACTGGTCCTGTGCGACTTACATCCATTAGATTTCCGCGACCCTCACCAGGTTATCAGTCCATCTTGTGGCAGGCCTCCCAACGCTGTATTCTAGTACGCGGTCGCCACTCCAGAACTTTGCGGCCCCATCGACCATCTGCTCATCGAACAATGTACCTGCTCTCTGCCACTTAAGTTTGGAGATTCATCGGACTATGTCAGTACCTTGGTTCTCCTGCGGATATCTTCATTTCGGATTTCTTTCATTTTTCATCTCATCATTATTAATTGTCATCTTCACAATAAACCCTTTCTTGCCATATTTTCTTTCACACAGTCCATCCATCGTTTTTTTTTTGTCTTCGCTTTTAAACACCAGATTCATCGCGACATTTTCCTTATTTCTCCCATAAAATTAAAGTTATAATCCGAAGAACCTATAGATACCTAGTTACTGAAGTTAGCTGCGGTGATCAGGGATCTTTGGAGCGGAACCTACTCAGATCATGTGAACCGAGTATGGTTATTTTTGACCCCATCGTAAAAAGAGGGGTGTTATAATATTATATAATATATAATTTTATTAAAATCGGTTCAGCCATTTCAAGGTCATCAGCGTATATGTTTGAGCCGTTTGGGGTTGCAACACTAGGGCCATGGGGTCCGAGTGCTCAACGAGTTTTCCGTGACATCAGAAAACATTTAGTCGACTCTTCACGTGACCAGAGGGGTGGTCTTTTTTTCGGCCAAAGAATCAGCACTGCCATTCAACGTGGCAATGCTGCCAGGTTTCTCTTTTCCCATTGACAGCGATGTAGATGAATTTTTTGATGCCCAATGAGCTGTACTCCTACCGGATATTTTATGCCGCTTGTACATATTTTATTTTTAAGTTTATTATTAGTTTAGTATATATGTACCTAAATTGTAATCAAATACAAGGGTATAGATATGGGTAGGGATATCAATAGGTCATCAGTTCTTTTGTGTTTTTTAAATGTCCGCTTTTCTTATAAGCGTTGGGGGTTTCTTTATTTTTAACAAGCATTTTTTAACATTTTTTATTTACTTTTCATCTCCGTACCATCCCTACCCACCATACCAAAGCCGTGATCACACAACGATTAGATTTTCATGAAGCTTTGACTGTGTAGATGCGCCAGCACCGTATCAATAGTAAAGATAGACTCCTTTCATATCGGCTTATAAGGAATCCTCTTAGGAGAGACGGGGTTCAGTGATTTTAGATTCGAGTTGAAGATGGAAGGAAGTAATTATTTTGTCAATAATGAAGTGGGGTTGAACCATCTGTGTAGCTTTGATATAAGCAAATATGAGATGTTTACTGGTGGCCTAGAGGAATATATTTCTCAAGTATCTGAAGATCAACCTATAGATTCTATTCAATTTTCAATTAATGAAATGCAAGAGTATTGGCAGCTAGATAGTGAGATTCCCTGCCGGAGTCTGTGTTTCCTGATATCTACAATTTTTTTTTTGCTGGCAGTCTTTAATTCAAGAGTGAATAGGTTACTTCTAGACAAGCGTGCTCCATCTTCGATCACATCATCGCTTACCATCAGGTGATATAGTGGTCAAACGCATGCCTACCAAAAGTTTAAAAAAAACCATATAGGTTTACAATAAATCTTGCGGCGTAGATTGATTCCCATTGAAAAATATAAAACATGCTTTTTTGTTTTTTTGTTGTTGCACCCGAAAAAAATATATTTTTGTCGCTAAACGCACTATGAAGTGAGCTGAACTTTTCATTAAAGAACAATGGGAAATGATCCGGAAAAGGACTGAAGTAATCAATATAACTTGCAGAGTTAGCAAGCTGAACTGGTAGAGGGCTTGCCATGTCTGTCAGAGGACCGATGATCGGTGGAGTAAACGAGTCCAGGCGTAGCATGGAACAACCCAGCTAGGTAGATGGACCGAAGCAGTAATGCTCGCGAAGAAGGAGGCGAAACAGGTGAGGGAGAATCAACGGAGTCGCCTTCACGCCCCCAGCCGCAGCCGCCGCAGGAGACGCCCTGGGCGTCGGGGGTCGCCAGACGACGTCGGGGGTCTCCGGTCACCACAGACGCGGGTCTGCGGACGGCGAGTAATGGGTAGCTTGCGTCCGATCAGCACCAAGCCCGAGAGTCAACGGCGCGTATTGTTCCACGCGCGCCTCAAAGAGATGTCAGGCACCACTGGTGGGGCCCGTCATGGCCGATGCATGCATGCCAAGGGGTCGCGGATAAATTCGAAACCGAGTTACCGAGCCGGTTTTAGTCAGTAAAAGTCTGAACTTCTACTCCAACCCCAGAAAAAAAAAGGTAGGTACATGGACGACTTTGAAAAGGTGGCTGAGACAGACTGGATACGGCAATTATGGCACAGATTCATCATCATCATCATTTCAGCAAAAAGACGTCCACTCTGCTGGACATAGACCTTCCCCAAGTATCGCCACAAAAACTAATCCTGTGCGTCTCCCATGCATCGGATTCCCGCGACCCTCATCAGGTCATCGGTCCACATTGTGGGAGACTCTTCCGGTATGTGGTCGCAACTCCAGATCCTTTCGGCCCCATCGACCATCTGTTCTGCGAGAATGTGCCACTTAAGTAAGACGATTCTTCGGGTAAGGTCGTTAAGCTTAATACTCAATACTTTATTGCATTCCACAATGTATATGCTTAGGTGGTAAATATTAACTTACAGAACAATCATGGAGATGGGGACTTATCGCTTATCTTTTTGAACTAGCTTATTCGAAAAATTATTAAAAATTATTTTATCTATTATTTATTTTATAACTTTTAGGAAATTATCATTAAAATATTAATTAAGACTGTAATAACATTTGCTTATTTTTTTATTTATTCTTGAATATGCGGAGTTTTTTTTTTTTAGCGATTCGGGTAACTTCTTGTTTGTATGTCTTCACGTTTTGTGTAAAAGTCTTGGTGTTTGTGAGCGAATTTACATATTTGAAGTATATATATACAAGGCAGAATTAAAATATTCAGGTCAATAAAATGGGGTTTGCAACTATCTATCTGTTGTATATTTACTAAGATACGGATAAATTTCTTTTGTACTGCAAACAGTGTTGGTGTATCTGTACTAAGCTTAGTAGCTTGGTGGCTTGGTTCTCCTGCAGATATCATTATTCCTGATTCGAACACGCAATGAAACTCCGAGCATAGTGCTCTTCATCGCCCTTTGGGTGATCGCATATTAAAAATAAAAATTCGTTTATTTTCCACCACAAATATAGGAACAATACACAGTATGTTGACAATTCAAGGGTGGACTGGAGCCTAAACTAGGGAGACCCTGTATTTCAGGACTCCAGGTCACTCGCCTACGGAAAAGGATTTGGACTACTGGATAAGCACAGAATCATGGGGTGGACAGGGATTGTATTTGTGAGAATAAGTATGAATGTGTGTGTGTATGTGTGTGTGTGTTTGTGTGTGTGTGTGTGAGAGTGTGTGTGTGTGGGGGGTGCATGTATCTGTGTATGTGTACGTGAGAGTATGAAAGTGCGTGTATAAGCGTTTTTGTTATACAGAGCTATATGTATATATATTGGGCCTATTTGGGCGGCCTATTTCCAGCAGTTGACTGCGATATAAGTTGATTGAATTGGATGTTTAAGCTTGCAAGACAAGGGCCTGTAAATCCAACGACAAAAAAAATCCTTTATTGCAGTAACGTTTTTCAATAAAGAATCTTTCAAAGCTATATTATATAATGTGCTACAGACTATCTCGAGTAATTTAACAACACTTTTTTCTCTTCTCGTTAATTTAACATCAGTTTACAGACCGTTCATCTCAAAGGGACTTAATATAAAACGTTCTTTCTAGTTTCCTCAAGAAATAATTAATACTTAGTTTTCTTTTTCAGAATTTTTATCTTACATTAACATAGAATTTTTCAGTGTTTAAGTTGTTTTATGAGCCCTGAAATGAGGTAATTACTTACGGGTCTACAGATAAAAAAAATGTTAAATGTTCAGACTAAAAGAATTTTTTAATAAATTGCTTGAAGTAACTCATAAAGAGCTACATTATATTTAAGACAAGTTGTCTTTTCGTCTTAAATTTTTAACTTGCCGTAATATTGAGGTCATGCCGTCTCCTTGTTGAAGGTATTATTCCATCAATTTTGCTACTTACCTAACATGGGCTTATCTTATCTCTCTCTCTTATCTTTTTAGTGTGCCGATGGCAAAAATAGAATATTTTCTTAATCTAATCCTTGCCTGTCCCAGTATTCGGCCACGGCAATGTCATCCGCTGACGCTGCCATTAGATCCTTACGTGAACAGGTAACAGGGTATGTGACTCAATATGGAAGGTGTAACATGGTCTGTGGAGAGACACCACACAAACACTGAAGTTTGGAACCATCCGGGAACGATCTGTGGAGATTGTCTTAAGGGTCTACTAACCGCCAAGTGGCGCCCTCATTGAATAAAAACGGACTTTCTACTTTGGATACGAAACATTTTGAGTCCTGTTTTAACAACGTAAAAATACTTTATCCTCTTTGTAACAAACGCAACGTAGGATTCCTTAATATTTATTTTTAACCGACGAAAAAAAAGGAGGAGGTTCTCAATTCGACCGTACATATGTTTTTTTTTTGTGTATGTTCAGCCCTCACTCCATCATTTATGATTATTTTTTTGTTAGATAGGGTATACCTCCAGGGTGTTCTCATGTCAAGGCAATCAGGATCTGATAATGGAATCCTGATAAAATTGATAGAAAACATTGTAACGGTTAAAAAAAATAATGAACTGATATCTATTGATTCGGGATTTGTGACGCCATCTGGCCGAGAACGGGTGTAGTACTGCAAATGTCGAATCGATAGATGCTACAAAGACACTAGATGGCGTTAGACACATTCACTTGAAATAGTAACAATGGAAATTGTGTAATTAAAATGTAATAAAATGAACACAATGGTTCCTGCTATATATTAGATCTAATTCAGAAATAAATAAGACCTAATTAAAATTTATATGTCACACTGTGTGAAACGAGACGTATGATTAGGCGTAACGAAACGTGATTTTAGGAAGATGGCGTTTATTTTTTCTTTTTTTGGCCTTGATACGTCGATGACACAAAATCTCTGTGTGAAGGAAAAACTAACGAAAATATTTAACTGATGTCTCGAAGGGCAGCAGGAACCAGAGTTGAGTTCAAATGTGTTAAGCATTGGGATGTAGGACGCTGGTTCCTAGGTTCCACTTAAGTTTTTATGAATAAACCTAATAAAATGGTCGGATCTTAACCTTACTTTATTTTTGGAAGAACAATGCGGTCTTAGCAAAAGGTTCAGAACACAGACGTCCACGTGTCCAAGGATGATCAGGATTGTATGACCACAGCTGCGGAATTGTTTGTGGAATCTCCTCTCTGGACCTTAGTCTTCGATCCTCGAACGATTGGGTAATAGTTTTTCATCATCAATTGTAAGTGCTACATACAATTTTCTGTCTGACTCATGAAACTTAGTCTAGTGTGATGCAGTGTTAATAATAAATGTGAGAAGTGAAGACCAAATCTAAGGACTCTTATTTTACAACAAACATTCCTCATGTAATGAACCTGAAGATAGGTAAATAGGGTCTCAAGTGCGGATCTTAGACGCTAGCCGGTGAGAAGAAAAATTTCTTTACAACCTCGAAAATTGTGAGCATGTTTAGCGTTTCTGTTCGTATGTTCGGCCTTCACTCCGTTGTTTATGAACCGATTTTGATGATTCTTTTTTTCTTAGATAGGGTATACCTCAAGGGTTGTCCCATGTCAAGGACGTCAGGATTTGATCATGGAATCCTGATAAAATCCTGAGAAAACCTCGAAAATTGGGCACGAATATTGTTTCTGTTTACTTTTCACAACTTAATCAGGAATTTGCATTTAGGAATCATCACATCATGAAACTGAGCTGATGATGGAAGCCATACCTTTCCTAAATAATAGAAGTTAGATATAAAAAACTGGTTTTAGTGACAGATACCACTTAATATGCTTTGAAGAAAAGACGTCTTTACAATATTGGAGGTAACCTCAACTAGTCAATATCCTGGGAACCTCATAGAAGGATGGTTATATCATCAGTTCAGTACCAAGAGGAAAGATAGATGAAGGATTAGAAATTAGCCTCAGAGTATTAAAAGGTGATGCGAGTCGCAAAAGATAATAAAATAAAAAACTATTTAACAAAAAATTCAACCGACGAAAATGAACTAAAAAACAAAAAAAAAAAAAACCTTTTAAGTCTTGAGTATTGAGCTTACGAGTATTTACCTACATAAAATATCAAATTTTATATAAACTAATCTATGTTATGCTACGATTTTTTATTCAATGAGGGCACCACTTGGCACTAGTAGAGCATTAAGCACTTATTACACTATCCAATTTCAAGGGAGCCAATTCAGGAAATCGGGAGATGTAATAGCAGTTAGAGTAGTTAGAGTCCGATTTAGGGAGATTGGAAGATCCCGATTTTTGACTTGTCTACGATTTAGGGTAGTGTAATCGCATCGCTATGATTTAGAGTAAAATGTTGCCAATTTAGCGACTTTGTCGCTAGAAATTACGAATTTTATTTAAGTCTTAGCTACAAAAAGTAAGATTTGACGACAAAAATGGTTTAGCGACTTATCTGACGACTTTTGGAGTACAAATCAAAACAATTTTAGAGCCAGTAATACATAACTTTTTTTTAACTCGACACTTTTTCTTCAAAAATGTATATTTCTGTCTAGCGGCTCGAATTTGTAGGAGCTGGCAACACTGGACTCGGATTTAGAATTCCGATTTAAGAGTCCAATTTCATGTAGAGTGATCGCTAGCTTCCAACTTCCTAGTTAGAGTGTTCCTAAATTGCCTCCTTTGAAATTGGGTAGTATAATTGAGCCTTTAGCTACAGTCCAACCTGAGTGCGGAGTCTGTTTAAAGTTTTCCAGGTTGGCCATGGCAACGCGTGTCCAGGCCGAGCTCTCCGACTCTCAAAAAAATACGGCTCGATAAAATCTTGTGTGTAGCTTCAGTAGTTTACTAGATATTAAGCTTTAATTTGGAACCGGCGCGGGGCGCTTGATCGGAAAACCTTCCCGTGCGCGCGCTGGACATTTCGTGCATATTTAAGGCTCCTGGATAAACGTTCCAGTGGGGACGTGGGGAGTTTATTGAACTCCATTATCCACATCCTGTAGCTACCCTATAACAATAACAATATGGATAATTTAAATAGTAGTCATTATTTTGAATTAAAAAAATATTAATAAGGCATGGAAGGTCTGGTAGGACTCCAGGCCAGGCCAGTAGCGTTTCAATTTTCGCACGGGTCGATCCATCAGGTTAAGCTAGGCTTGCTGGGGTTGGTCCATGGATGGGTCACCATCTTTACATACCAAGACTCCTCCGTGTCTCGGAAAGCACGTTAAGCCGTTGGTACCGGCTGTCGATCGTGGATCTTTGACAGTCGTTACGGGTCGTCAGAAGCCCGAAAGTCTGACAACCAGTCTTACCAAGGGGTATTCGTATTACCTAGTAACTGGTTTGTGGAGGTCAGATAGGTAGTCGCTCCATGTAAAATACTGGTATTCAGCCGCATCCGGATAGAATGGGAGCCGACCCTAAGGTAGTTGGGAAAAAGCTAGGCAGATTGATATTGAGGTAATAGGTGCAGTAAAGGAAATAAATCGATTTTCACCTTAATGTCAGGTTTGAGCAGTGACTTACAAGTTTCAGGCCGCGGGTCGGAACCCAGTTGAGCGCATAGCATAACATCAGTGATTTAATGTTCCAACTGCTGGAACACAGGCTTCGTCTCTGTGAGAGGGTGTGGGTCTTCATCCAACACGAGGGCCAAATGCATGATGGCGCTTAATTTAGTGTAAATTATTTCATCACCACTGCTCTCAAAACGGTGTAGGAAAACGTGGTCCTAGAACCAAAATATCGAAGGCAGTCATGCGACACACCACCAACCCGCGTTTGGCATTTTTAAAGATATTTTTAAAACAAATGGTCAGTTAAATACAAAAAAGGAATTTAACTAAGTTTAAATATAACTTACTGAAAATGTTACCACTCAGGTCCCGCGCACGTCAAACGTCAACATCTGTCAAGCCCCGTTGATAGTCGGCCATCGTGCAACTTCGACTGTATCATGTTCCGAGTGTGTGAACCTTGCCACAGGATAAAAAACCTTGCGTAGTGGTAATAATAGAGGTTTAAAACGCGTGAATCGGGTTTTTTGGTAATTTTTTTGGCAAGGCAAACGGCATTTTTGCACTGGCGTCCCGGGACGCCGCAGACCCTGGAAATTTTCCGAATTGGTATTTATTAATAAAATTATTCACATTACATGAGGGATATATGGCCAGTAAAAATATATATTTTGTAACCAGAATAATTGACATTCTCAATATTTAAAAAAAAATACATTTAAATAATATAGTGTTGTATGTTGTGTTGTTGTATATTTTAAATAAAAATGCTATTTATTGAAATATTTATGCTTTTTATTTAAATAAATATGCTATTTACAGTAATTAGTGTAATTGAAATAACACTAAAAGAATGCTTAATGAGCATGTTATGCTCTGCAAATGGAAAGCAATTAATTATTCACGCCGAAGCTTTCAGTTTTTATTTAAATATTTCATTTTGATGGAAAAGCAGAAAGTTTCTTAAGTAGTCGTGGGTTTTATGTTATAAATAATTATAGTTTTACTATTCATAGGTGGATCAATAGTAGTAGTGGTAGCCAAGAGGCTTTTGGCTCAATAAAAACACTCTCACGGGTCAATCAGAACTTAGTTCGCTTGACCAGTATCTCACCTGATGGTAAGCGATGATGTGGTCGAAGATGGAGCACGCTTGCCGAGAAGTTACCTATTCACTCTTGACTTAAAGACCCCAAGGTTGTAGCTATTAGGAAAAATAAACTCCGGCAGGGGCAATTCCACTCCTAAGTTGTATGCACAATGAATGTGTTAATAAAACGTTTTGAGAGTGTGACCCACCCACACACACAAAAAGTGTGTCCTTTGACGGTAAAAAAGTGTCCTACACTCCATCGACTAAGTCACCATGAGAACGGAAAAAACCCTCGATTAATGTCAATGTCGTAGAATTGGCAATTTCATGACGTGGTCAGTCATTTTACGTAAAGATTGGCCACTTCACGATTTAACTATGACATCATTATTATAACTGTCAATTTGACTGAAGCTAGTCGAGGAAATGACTAAGAATATATATATGGGCCTTATTTATAAAAAAACTTAACTATGTGATCAGTTCAAACACTGATTAGCAGGATCTTAATTCAAAATGTTCTATGGAGAATTTTAATTTAGAATCCACTAATCAGTTTAAACTAAGCATACGGGTGTAAAAAGACACATCACAAAGCCGTTAACTACGCATACTGTACCCCGGTCACCAGGGAGAATGGAACTGGCTAGAGATGTCGTGCGGTGTTCCACAGGGATCGGTTCTGGGGCTGCCTTTGTGGAACATCATACGACTGGTTGCTGCGCGCCAACCTCCCCATTGGCGTCAGCGTAGTCTGTCGCCAACGACACGCTGGTCCTGGCGCAGGGGTGGCCGCACGAGGCGGCGGCCGACTGTATGACACGCGGGGTTGCGATAGTCGTGGAGAGGATCCGGCAACTGGGACTCGAGGTGGCATTGCACAAGTTCGAGACCATGTGTTTTAATGGTCCTCGGAACGCACCACCGGCGGGTTCCCAGATTACGGTAGGAGGGGTTCACATCGGCGTCGAGGGGACGATGGAGTACCGGGGACTCGTCCTCGACAGCCGGTGGAACTTCGTCGAGCACTTCAGATGTTTGGCTTCCAGACTGGGACAGGGCCGGGGCCGCCTTGAAGCGGCTCCTGCCCAATCTTAGTGCGACTGTCGCAACCCAGCGCTGGGTACTCCACCATTGCGGCGGTAGTGCCCCTCTTTGAGGAGTGGCTGGAGAGGCACCTCAGCGTCCTCACCTTCCGCCTGACGCAGGTCCTCACCGGATACTGCTGTTTCGGGAGGTTCCTGTTTCAGATCAGTTGGGAGGAAACCCCGGGTGTTTCCACTGCGAGGATCGCCCAGAGGACAAGGTGGAGCATACGGTGGAGGTTTGCCCCGCTTGAGCAGAGCACCGCCGTGTCCTCGTGGATGCGATAGGTGGCAGCGACCTCTCGCGCCCGGCCCTGGTTCAGGCCATGGTACAGAGCAAGAGGCTATGGGAAGCCGTCTCCTCCTTCTGCGAAGCAGTTATGCTCGCAAAGAGGGAGGCGGCATAGGTGAGGGAGACTCAACAACGGAGTTGCCCTCACGCCCTCAGCAGCAGCCGCCGCAGGAGACGTCAGCGGCTTCCGGCGCTGCGAGACGATCTCCGGCCACCGTAGACCCGGGCCTGCGGACGGCGAGTAGTGGGTACCTCGCCGTCCGATCAGCACCAGGCCCGAGAGTCAACGGCGCGCAGTGTTCCACGCGCGCCTCAAAGAGTTGTCAGCAAACATGACGGGGCCCGTCATGGCCGATGCCTGCCCGGGGGTTGAGGATAAATTCGAAAGAGTTACTTCGCACCTGGGCATTCAGGGCAGGGAAGGAACAGCGGTGGGTTTTAGTAAGTATGAGTCTGACACGCCCTTCCGCTCTACCCTAGAGCGGGAGATGTCATTGGATGATTTCCCACAGCCCCCAAAAAAAAAGGGGCTAATTAGATTGTGTATTTGACAACCACATCAGCTTGAATGCGCAACTAACAAACAAAATAAAGAGACACAAACTATAAGTACCCCAAACAAAGTGAAAGATAATATACCTACCCATAATATAACAGCACCAAATGTAATATCGAAGCCTACGCAAAAGAATGAACTCCCGAGCAATAGCAAAATCAAGGGATCCACGCCTTTAACTGAGAAAGTTTCTTCCGAATTGAAACAACATTTTAAGAAGATTGCTAGAGAGGATACCAAAAATAGAAAACTCTGCGTACTCAGCAACCACACACAACGAGGCATGCTGCAAGCTATAGAAGAAAATTTTGCAAAGGTCTTTAATTATTGTAGTTACACTTCACCAAATTCAAACATTGAAATATTATTAGCGGGTATAAAATCAAAGATAGAAACTTTTACAATGAATGATTACTGTATAATTATATTGGGGGCGGCTGACATTAAAGCCAACGTCATCCTTATTGACTTAGTAAAATTAATAAGAGAATGCTTAATGAATATAACACACACTAACATAATAATATGCGCACCCACATATATCCGTGGGGCACTCATATATAACTATAAGGTTGAAATGTTTAATAATCTACTCTATATGGACATCCAACATAATAAGTATGCATATTTTTTTGACTCCAACTGTGGATTAACATTTGACATGTTTTCAAATATATCAGGCAAATTAAATAAAAATGGAATACAATGCATATTTAGGGACATTATGAATAGAATAAAAATTGACATGGAATTATTTCCTGATGACTTGACCAGCGATACAAATCGACAAACATTAACGAATGATGATTTTATTCGAAATACGGCTACTCTAGCCTTACCTTTAATAATGTCTATGAATGTCTGGACCCTGATGAAGCATTTTATGAGTTTAATCATTTATTTAAACTTTTCTATGATTTATGTTTCACCATAATTAAAATTAGAATACCTATTAGAAAGAAACTAAACTGGGTAACGAAAGGTATCAAATTGTGTTGTAAACGCAAGCGAGACATGCTATGGCAATTAAGAAGACATAAAACTCCGGAAAACAAAGAAAAACTAAAGACATACACTAATCGGCTCAAAAAAATCATCTCTCTCACACAAAAATCAAGAAATAACTTTTATATTAAAAACTCCAAAAATAAAATGAAAGCTACCTGGCAGATCATAAATAAAAATAAACTAAACTGTCCTAAAGAAAATATTTCTAAAATAACTATCAATAACAAAGAGATAACAGATCCACTAGAAATTGCAGAAGCGTTCAATAATTATTATATTGATTTAGTTCAACCCCTAAATAATAGTAAAAGTCCTGATTTATCATTTATTACCAACACAGCTAATTCAATGTTTATGCCTGCTACAATCCCCGTCGATATATACAAAATTATCAGATCCTTAAAAAACACCAATAGTGCAGGTTATGACGAGATTATTACTAAAATAATAAAAAGTGTAGCCGTTGAAATATCTCCTGTTCTTAGTTTCATTATAAATTTATGCATAGAAAATGGTGCATACCCGAAAGATTTAAAGATATCTGTAATAAAACCACTGTATAAGAAAGATGATAGACAAAATCCCAAGAATTATAGACCTATAGCGTTAATTCCAATTTTCTCAAAAATTATTGAAAAAGTCATTTATAACTGGAAAGGATAAGGAGTCTCGCTCGGGTAGCCGAACGGTTTGCGCGTGCGCCAAGTGTATCCCTACCGCTTAGTTTATAATCAGCTGGTCACGTACAGTAACTAATTAGAGTTGACGCGTATAATGTGATCGAATAAAGATGCCGTGCGAGTGCAACTTAGTTGTTAACGAAGTATTGGCCTTCATGGCCACGAAATGTGATGGAATGGACGAGTTGAGTATCATAAAAATATGCAGCTCCTGGTTCTCTGAAGAAGAGATTGAAGTTGCAAAGGTCCTTCTCTGCGAGGTGACTAATACTAAAAAGATCGTGCGTAAAGGCGAAAAGAAACATGTAAATAATATTTCCGACATACTAAAGATACTGTGCGAAACCAAAACCGAAAAACTACCGATCTTTGTCGCTAAAGATTTGAACAGAGTACCCCCCGTTACATTCGATCATTTGGATGTTTCCAGTATTTTAAAAACTATGGCCGTTATGAAGACTGAAATATTGACGTTGAAGCACACATTACATGAAGATGTTTCAAGACTAAATGACGAAGTAACTTTACTGAAAAATACCAGCAAGCATGACCAAATAGAAAGACGAGTATTATCCGTTAATCAAGAGCGACCGCATACACTTTTAAGCATACCCACAAGTCAGACGTTAGCAAATAATACAATGACGTGGGCTGTGCTGCCCGAAAAATCACCTGAACCAAGGAACGAGCTGGAAGGCCAAGTAGTAAGTTATGAAAGTCCAAATATCGCACCCACACATCTGACATCAGGGGAACCAAGTTTTTCTAAGATCACTAGAGGAGCGCAAAAACGTACACGCGATGATCGAGATGTACATGATGACAATGATGACGGTTTTCAAACAGTTAGCTACAAGCGTAAAAGGCCTCGGATTGCTGAAGAGCAGAATACGGATAATATACAGATTAATGGACAAAGGAAAAATATTGTGAAAAATAGAAGAGGAACAAAGATAAGTGAGAAGTTAAAGGCGGCTGACCATATAGTGTGGATCTATGCGTCACGCTTCCAGAGTGACTGCACCGAAACGGACATTGGAACGTATATGCGCGAGAATGGGCAATCAGTGTTTACTGTAGAAAAGTTGAAACCTAAGAATCCCACGAATTTTACATCGTTTAAGATTGCTGTTGAGAAGAAAAGCTTAGCAGTTATTCTGAAAGAGGATTTCTGGCCTTCCGATATAGTATTCAGAACGTTCAAATCCAAAACATAATGGACCAAAACAGTTGTATGAGAACTATAAAAATGACTACTTTTAATTGCAAAAGCATTAAAAGAAGTATGACTTATGTAAAGGAGTTATGTAATAAGTATGACATTGTATCGCTTCAAGAAACCTGGCTACTGCCAGACGACATAGACTTTCTTAGTCAAATGCACACGGACTTCTTGTACTATGGCGTTTCTGCGATGGATACCTCAGCGGGGCCTATACGAGGACGGCATTACGGAGGTGTGGCCATCTTATGGCGAAAGAGTTTATTCCAGAAGGTGATACCAATACGTTGTGAATCAAAGCGTATAGTTGCTGTGCGCCTGCAACTACCGGACCGGAGTGTCGTCCTTATGTCAGTGTATATGCCTACAGACTGTTTAGATAATTTACCGTTGTTTACTGAGTGTCTAGGCGCAATAAATTCGATAATCCAGGACTGCGAAGACGAGTGTGTGTTCATGTTGGGTGATTACAATGCGAATATTGGCAGCATGTTTGGAGGCGACTTGTTAAGGTACTGTAAAGACCAGAATTGGACCTGTGCTGACATTCATTATTTGGGTGAGTCCTCAGGCACTTATACATATCTCAGTGAAGCTCATGGTACAACAAGTTGGTTAGACCACTGTGTAGTTACGTCTGCCGCTTGGGACACTATTACTAATGTTTATGTTTTGAATGAAGTAAATTGGTCCGATCATTTTCCACTTGTAATCGAATGTGATTTTAATATTATAAGACGTAAGATTGTGACTCAACAGCCGATTGAGAGTAAAATTTCACTTAATAATAGAAAAAAGACACAACTTTATGATTACTGCCGTTTATGTGATGAATATTTGTGCCATGTTGATATTGAGACATGTCGTAAAAATTGTAAGGGGTCATCGTGTAGGGATCAGGAATGTTTTAATGTAATTGACAAATACTATCATGATTTAATAGATGCTATTACAACTGCAGCTAGCAATTCATATAAAAAGTTCTCAAAAAGCTGTAAAACTATTGTAGGATGGAATGACCATGTTAAATCACTACATTCAGTTGCTCGTGATGCTTTTCATACTTGGTCACTGCACGGTAGGCCAACTCAGGGACTTATATACGACGACATGTATAATAGCCGAAAAACATTTAAAAATAAATTACGATGGTGTCAACAACACCAAGACCAATTAAAGATGGATGTTATTGCGCGCCAAAGAGCCTCCCGTGATTTTAAGCAGTTTTGGAAATCAACTAATAAATTATCACACAAACCGAGTCGTGCGTTATGTGTGAATCAAATAGAGGAGCCAAAGCTGATAGCGGAGGCATTTGCCGCGCAATTTAAAACCGGTTTCGTTAGCGAGTCATGCGATCCGGAGGTCGGCTGGCGTGCGCCGGCGGTGAAGCAGCTGAGTGTCGTTATAACACCAGATATGGTGAGTGAATGTGTGCGAGAAATGAAGCGCGGTAAGTCGCCGGGCCACGATAGTCTGACTCTGGATCATATTTTTCTGGGAGGTCCTCAGTTGGCTGAAAAACTATCTGTACTGTATGACTTATTTTTAAGGCATAGTTACTTGCCGCCGGGTTTTATGAAAACTACGGTAATACCACTCGTCAAAGATAAAAAAGGTGACATATCGGATATTACTAACTATAGACCCATTTCATTGGCAACCGTGTTGTCTAAAATATTTGAAAGGATATTGCACCCACATCTATTAAAAAACATAAAGTTATATGATGCACAATTTGGTTTTCGTTCAAATCTTTCTACTGATACCGCCATCTTCTCGTTAAAGAAAACTGTTCAGTATTATTTAGACAGAAAGACAAATATTTATGCCTGTTTTCTTGATTTAAGTCGTGCTTTTGACGCAGTAAATTATAATGTCCTGTGGGACAAAATGTATAATACAGGTATACCTCCTGAAGTTATTAACATTATGAAGTATTGGTATGAAGGTCAAACAAATGTTGTAAAATGGGGAGAAAGTTTTTCTGGTGAATACACTCTAGATTCGGGTGTCAGACAGGGTGGTCTGACATCCCCTACATTGTTTAATTTGTATGTTAACGACTTGATAGGGGAGCTGAGCGGCGCAGGTGTCGGCTGTTCTATTGATAATGTCTCAGTTAATAACCTCAGTTACGCCGACGATATGGTGTTGCTCAGTCCTTCTGTCAAGGCGTTGCAAAAGCTACTGAATATATGTGAAGTGTACGCTAGTAAGCATGGTCTCAAATATAATGTAAAGAAAACGGAAATAATGGTATTTAGATATGATAACAGTCCCTTACCTACACCTGATATATCGTTGTGTAACACCAAACTTAAAGTTGTGAAAAGTTTTAAATATCTCGGACATATCGTAACGAATAAACTGCGAGACGATGACGACTTAGAGAGACAGAGGAGATTGTTGGCCGCGAAAAGTAACATGCTTGCTCGGCGTTTCGCTAAATGTACTGGCCAAGTTAAAGTCACTCTGTTTAATGCGTACTGTCGGTCGCTTTACACTGGCCACCTCTGGTACAAACACACTCAACGCACATATAACACCTTACGTGTGCAATACAACAATGCATTTAGGTGCATATTTGGGCTACCGTGGCGGTGTAGTGCGTCCGGCATGTTTGCGGAGAACAGGGTTGACGATTTCTTTGCTGTATTGCGTAAGGCTAGGGCCGCGTTTATGAGCCGTGTACATGTTTCTGACAATGGCATATTGAGAGCCATATATGAAGCTAACTATTTATTTGTATATGGCTGTCAATATTCCTGCTAACAATTTTATCTAATGATTTTGATTATATTTTTATTTTATATTGTTTGTAATAATGTTGTTGTATTAATATGGGAATTTCCTGAAATAAATGATAATTTAATTTAATTTTAATTTTAATTTTAATTTTAATTTTAATTTTAATTTTAATTTTAATTTTAATTTTAATTTTAATTTTAATTTTAATTTTAATTTTAATTTTAATTTTAATTTTAATTTTAATTTTAATTTTAATTTTAATTTTAATTTTAATTTTAATTTTAATTTTAATTTTAATTTTAATTTTAATTTTAATTTTAATTTTAATTTTAATTTTAATTTTAATTTTAATTTTAATTTTAATTTTAATTTTAATTTTAATTTTAATTTTAATTTTAATTTTAATTTTAATTTTAATTTTAATTTTAATTTTAATTTTAATTTTAATTTTAATTTTAATTTTAATTTTAATTTTAATTTTAATTTTAATTTTAATTTTAATTTTAATTTTAATTTTAATTTTAATTTTAATTTTAATTTTAATTTTAATTTTAATTTTAATTTTAATTTTAATTTTAATTTTAATTTTAATTTTAATTTTAATTTTAATTTTAATTTTAATTTTAATTTTAATTTTAATTTTAATTTTAATTTTAATTTTAATTTTAATTTTAATTTTAATTTTAATTTTAATTTTAATTTTAATTTTAATTTTAATTTTAATTTTAATAACAATCTGTATAATTTTCTTGAAAAAAATCACATATTTGCGGAAGAACAGTACGGCTTCAGAAAATGCAAAAATATAAATATGGCAATATATAACTTTGTAAAAGAAGTTATAACAAATATGGATAGACGGACACGCGCGACTGCCTTGTTCATGGATTTGACCAAGGCATTTGATTTTGTAGATTTTGGGATACTTTTGACTAAATTAGAAAAATATGGAGTAAGGGGCAATGTATTAAAATTAATTGAATCGTACCTCAAAAATAGGTATCAAATAACTAGCATAACAAAGATTTGCCAAAAAATAAAATTAGAACAAACGTACCTATCAAAACCAAGAAAAACGAACTATGGTGTACCCCAGGGTACCGTCCTTGGCCCGTTACTGTTCCTCGTATACATAAACGATATGCCTGGAGTTATTCAACATCCCATGACCTTGTTCGCAGATGATAGTACAGTTATCTTCACAGCACAAAATAGGGAATCACATAGCCATGAAATGGATATAAATCTAAATCTAAACAGGTTAATAAAATGGTTAAATAATAACAATCTTAATGTAAACTTAGATAAAAACCTATGTTATGTCATTCAAACAAAGAATCAATCAAGATAAACTTAATATTAAATACGCTGACAAAACTATAGAAGAAACAAAGCACACTAAGTTTCTGGGACTCTATATAGACGAGAATATGAAATGGAGTAAACATATTGAACATATTATAAAAAAATTAAATCAGTGCCAGTACGCTCTACATAATCTGAGTAAAACAGCAAGCCGCGAAAGCGTACTAACTGCATACCATGCATATGTATCTTCTACATTGCGCTATGGCATAATATTCTGGGGAAATTCATCAGATAGAGAGCTAGTGTTTAGGGCACAAAAAAAGTGTTTAAGAGCAGTGTGCCAAATAAAAACTATTGATAGCTGTAGACCACACTTTATTGAGCTAAAATAATGACTTTTCCATGTTTATACGCATTTGAGTGGCAATGTTTGTTAAAAAAAAACATCAATTTATTTAAAACCCTGACTGGTAAACGTCATCGGGACAAAATTCACGTTATGCTTCATAAAACACCATTTTTCGCAAAAAGCATTCTGGGTATGGCTCCAAAAATTTATAATAAGATACCCACGACTATTAGAGCAGAGAATGATGTTAACAAATTCAAAAGAATGCGAACAGACTTTATGGTAAAAAAAGCATACTATTCCATTGGTGAATTCTTAGCAGACAATTTAAATACACGTGAATAATAATTGGGTATGTCGTGTGAGACAAGTGTCCGATTTATTTGTAGTCAGTAGATGGCATGCAGTTTGACTAGAATACTAAATTAAGTAATGAAATGTATAAAAATATATATTTGAAATTTATATTTTATGTAATTATCCAATATTTGTATGCCTATGAGGTTGAACATAGCGATCCTGACATTAGAATAAGACCTTATAATATTGTACCTATGTTTTACAATTAGATAATTTGAATTTGAATTTGAACAATAATACCTGTACTTAAATATAATAATATGGTGAATAGTTGAGTCAGATTTATTTTACTAAATTTTTAAACTTATATTGTAATTATGTGTTGACTGTAGTAGACATTACTTAACTATTTTTGACATTATTGTACTCTGACGTTACTTACTTATTATTTTTTTTATTTTATTTTGTATTTATGACATGTTACAACGTATTAATTTGCATTTTTGAAATTTTATAATCTGCATTTCTGACATTGTATATGGTAATAATAATGTTTTTGCATTAAATAGGGCACTAATTGGAATTTATGACATTTTATTGAGTAACAATTGGAATTTAAGACATTGTATAAGGTATTAATTGTAACTTATGAAATTGTATAGCGTATTAATTGGAATCCATGACATAATTTTAATTTTAACAATAAATTTGCATGCCTGAATTGGTGCAACACAGTGAACTGCGCATTCACATGACATCTGGAAATGTATGATTATGTACTGTGTTGAGCAATAAACATTTGAATTTGAATTTGAATTGTTTTAATAGAGTGGCTAATAGGGTGGTTACCCTATTAGACACTCTTATCTTACTAATCTTAGATAAATTATTATTATTATTTATCTAAGCTACTAATATTATAAATGCGAAAGTTTCGATGGATGTATGTGTGTTTGTCACTCAACCATGCCAGAACGGCTAAACGGATCTGTATGAAATTTGGTATAGGTATGGATTATAGTCTGAAATATCACATAGGCTAATATTTATAGCAGGGGGAAGTAGTAATTCGACGCGGGCGAAGACGTTGGCAGAAGCTAGTTTTTCACAAAGCCGTGCCAACGTAATAAGCAAAGAACTTCAGTCTTCACGTAATTTTCATCTTTAAACCTAAGCGCTTTCTCCGAAGGCTGAAAGTATAAAGATTACGAATATAAAGGCAGAGCTTAGCGTATTTCAATTTCCTGCAGGAAATATTAGGGAGCAGAGACGCGTTACATGAGTTATTTCATTATTCATAAACACATTCTGGGGAGACAGTGTGTGGATGAGTTGGGAGTAGTTTCAAGAGATACTTGTATTGTACAAGTCATGTAACAGCTGCTGCATTATATTTTATAATACCTAAATCAAATTCCTAAATAAGTAACATTACGTTACGTGGTTTAGACAGAGGTGTAGATTGTAACATAATCATCTGTCTAGCCTTTTCCCTACTATCTTGGGGTCCGCTTCCAGTCTAACCGGATGCAGCTGGAATACCAGTATTTTACATGGAGTGACTGCCTATCTGTCCTCCACAAACCAGTTACTGGGTAATACGAATACCCCTTGGTAAGACTGGATGTCAGACTCGGGCTTCTGACCCGTAATGACTGTCAAAGATCCACGATTGACAGCCGGTGCCAACGGCTTAACGTGCTTTCCAAGGCACGGAGGAGTCTCGGTATGTAAAGATGGTCACCCATCCATGGACCAACCCCGACAAGCGTAGCTTAACCTGATGTATCGAACCGTGCGGCTGTTATTACTTTGGCTACGAGCTCCTCTCAGACCGTAACGTTAATGCGTGGTCATATTAACATGCTTTTCATAGCTTGGTATGTATCTATGTAACGAAATCTTTGAACGTGATCTTCACTCACTTCAAAACGTCGAATTGAGTTGAAACTTCGTACACTAATAAAGGACCGATGACAATACATAGTTAGTTTAGACGATGACGATGACGCTGACGATGACGATGACGATGACGACGACGATGACGATGACGATGACGATCACGATGACGATGACGATGACGATGATGATATTTATCTTGTTACGCCAAAGAAGTGTAACTTCTTACGTGCGTGTAAAAAGTGTAACTTGAATTAATATCAAAGAAAAAAAAACAAAGGAAAAAAAAAACTGCATAAATAAAATAATTATAATTGCATAACTTCATAAAAAATGCTATGCAATAGCTTTACCTCGGCAGTCTCCGAGTGGTGTGGCACTCGGAGACTGCCGAGGTAAAGCTATTGCATAGCATTTTTTATCTGTCTTTTTTTTTTTTTAGATACTTAGTGCTCTTGCCCACGGTAGTGAACAACTTTCATCAAGGAAGTTATTACCAGCAGAGCAAAATTAGTATGGGCACGCCATCATTGCGGCGGTAGTGCCCCTCTTTGAGGAATGGCTGCAGAGGCGCCACGGCGTCCTCACCTTCCACCTGACGCAGGTCACGGTTGTTTCGGGAGGTTCCTGTGTCGAATGGTGAAAGTGGTGACACCCGGGCGTTTTCTCGCGTCTTATCCGACACAAATAAAGCGTCTACCTGGGTTTGAACCACTGTCTGTGTTACCACTGTCACCACTGCTCACTGAAGAAAAGATATGGAAGAATAACTACTCCGTAGAGTCACCCAAGAAAGAATTGGCCAATTATTTGCCAAAGTACTCACCTGGGGTAAATGCAAACTAATATGCTGCCTAAACTTCGGAAAATATGTTGTCTCGTAAAGTATGACACTTCTGCTCCACATCTGTCCTACGTTATATCTTACGCAAATCACATTGTCTTCCGTGGAATAAATTACAGAACACGTGTCTTCAAATGAGGTTTTATTTACGTAAGATTCTGAAAACGAGCAAGCTGATCTTGTAAGTTTTGTTTATTGATCAATTGAGTTCATTGCAATGAGATTGAGCAGTTTTTGTTTCATTTGATCTACGAGTATAATCGTTTATCATCATCATTCTCCTGCCCTTATCCCAATTTATTTGGAGTCGGCGCAACATGTCTTTTTCTTCCATACTCCTCTATTAGTCGTCATCTCTGTAGTCACCCCCTTTTTACCCATATCCTCTTTCACACTGTTCAACCATCGTTTCCTTGGCCTTCCCCTACTCTTATAGCCATCCACATCCATACACAAGACTTTCCTCACGACATTTTCTTCATTCCTCCGCATCACATGCCCATACCACGACAGCCGATTTCCACACAAATTTTCAGTCAGCGGTGCCAAATCTGTTGTCGTTTATATTGAAAATTATTAGAATTGCCCAACATGATTTTTAGAAGACCATTTATATGGGTAATGAATGCATTGGGCCCTAGTCCAGTCCAGCCAAGTCTAAGATTTAGAAGATGACATTCACAACTCCAAAATTGCTGGTTTAAAGAAAAAAAATTGCCAAATTTATTTAGTTTGAATCTGCAGAATAAATACAATGTTAATTTTGACTATAATTCTGAGAACTTTGTTGCTGCCGGAAACCGTTTAAAAATAAAAGTTTTTTCCCGTATTGCTAGCCAACTCAGTGGTGGCCCAGTGGTATTGGCCGCGACTTACAAGTTGTAGGTTGCGAGTTCAAACCCAGGCAGGCGCTTTACTTTGTGTAAAATTATTTCATCACCACTGCTCTCAAAATGGTGAAGGAAAACATTGTGAGGAAACCAGCATGTCCTAGAACCAAAAATTCGAAGACATGTGACTTCCACCAATCGGCATTCGGCCCGCGAGGTGGATTACGGCCCACACCCTCTCACAGAGAGGAGGCCTGTGCCCCAGCAATGGGGACATTAAAAGGCTGTTGATGATAATAAATAAATAAATAAAATAAAAATAAAATTCCTTTATTTCAGATAACAAGATCCATATAGTGCAATTAGACTCGGTATTAAAAAAAAAAAATAAATTAACACAAAACATAATGATGACAAGCCAACGTACGTCGGTAAAATAACAAATAATGAATCGAATCTAACTGCAAAACTTTGTTGTTTTTTTTAATTTTAATAGCTTAATTTAGTTTTGCATAAATCGATAAAATTCTTCATAATTTGCAATAAATTGCAAGCATTGTGTCGTCGCGCATCTCTTTCTTTTCTATGCAGTCCGAGAGAAACCGCGCTTTAAGTCATAATTATCACACCCATAAAAGAAAATCCCAAAAAAAAAATCATTTGAGATACTTTTTTAAAGGTTAGGTTCGTGATCTCACGGCATACTCCCATCACATAATTAGGTTTTATAAATTTATTGATACTACTTCCCCTCACGAAATCTACCTCTTAAGTACATCGTAAGCTGAGCATTATGCTGTTTCTCGCATTTCATGCTCTGTGTAACTGAGAAAGACTATTGGCCTTCATAATAATATTATGACCACTAAATAACCCTAATCTTTCTGGGCCGGGGCTTTCCTGGTAACTACATATCTAGGATTTGTAGTTTTTTATAGCTTATATAATACCGAATGATATTATTTATTTTCTGATTATCAAGGGAACGTTTCCGAAGCCAGAACGTAGATTAGATACAACCTAAATGCAAACGGATACCTTTCGCTGTACGTCGGCGTCGCGTGGACGTGGGATCGATTTTTCCCGTATTACTAGCCAACGTACGTAAATCAAGTCATTTGATGATTACAAAGCCTCCTAATAAAAAAAAAAACTCCACAACCTAATTACTGGGTTATGGCATAAAATTTTACAAACCTTAGCTGTACTTATGAACTCAAAATATCAGCATTGACGACCAAGTAGGATACTTAATTTATCCTACAAATTCTTTTTATAAAATGACGGTCAAATTGTAAAATAAACCCGATCAAAATACATTTCACTGATGAAATTAAATTTAAATTTGCAAACAGTATCAAAGGGAATCCTCTGTAAACTGAGCTTAGATAAGTTTTAACAAACCTGTTCTGTTTACATAGAAAATGAAACCTTGAACTGAAGTGATAGGGTTAGATTTTCATTGGGGGGTTGTCATAAAAAATATGGAAGAAGGAATTCAATAAAGAGCGAAAGGAATTTGATCATGAAAGGCCGATGAAACAAAAAATGTATGATTTGAAACTTTTTTTACCTTAAAGCTTTTTATTTCGTTCTTATAAAGACGGTATGTTCATGAGATTTTTTAATCTAACATTTAAAAATCTCGTGGCACGGTGTTTGTGGTTGCTCCTCGGAAACGTCTCGACCAATTTTAATGTTTTTTTTTTTGTATATTTGATAGGTATGAAAATAAATCGTAAAGTATTTTTACCCTCCTACCCCACCCCCCATTTTTTCAATCGCAGAACAACTTTTGCTGGGTTTTTTTTTTTTGGGGGTGGGAAATCATCCTATGACTTCTTCCGCTCTAGGTGGAGCGGAAGGGCGTGTCAGACTCTTACTGACTAAAACCCACCCCTGTTCCTCCCTGCCCTGAATGCCCAGGGGCGAGGTAACTCTTTCGAATTTATCCTCAACCCCCGGGCAGGCATCGGCCACGACGGGCCTCGTCGTGTTTGCTGACAACTCTTTGAGGCGCGCGTGGAACACTACGCGCCGTCGACTCTCGGGCCTGGTGCTGATCAGACGGCGAGTTAGTTAATGGAATAAAATTATTCATGACTGCCTTTTTATTTAATTCTTGATAGGCACGCGTTTCACCACTATCTCACTTATTGTCTAGCCATGTGGACGCAAGTGCTGCTGAGCATGAGATCTGGGTTCAATTCCTGGTTCAAATAAAGTGTTATTCGGTTTGTCTTCCTAGAAGTAAGTACTCAGAAGCTCATGAATTTATGATGGATAGAAATATTCCCTACCTATTCCAGATAATAAAATCAACAGCCCGTCTATCCACTGCCCTTTTCACCGGAAAACACAATAAAATTGACATCTCAACTTCACAAAAAGCCATAAGCTTCCAACAGACTTCCAAAATAGCAATTGAAACTTTTCAACTTAACCTACATTACCTACCTACTGGCTACATAGCCAACTGGCTATTAACATGGCTACATGGCTGACTATTCTAGCGGAAAAGCCCTCGACGTTCGTAGCCAACAGTTCGTAATTATAAATGCAACAGATGGACTAGTTTTGATACTAATTAACAGTGATTCTGGGTACTTACTCTTGTTAAGGTTTGGTCATTTGGCACAATAAAAAAAAACCTTTATTACATTTTGGGTGACCGATACTTAAACACATGATTGTAATCATGAAAACAAACAACTTGCCCTAAGAAGATTTTTTTATTCGTCAACCCTATATATAGGTTAAATAGTATAGGTACAAAACAGATAGGTACTTAAGGTTTCAAATTATACAGGTTAAAAAATTTACAGGTTACAATAGTTACACAGTTTACAAATTATACAGGTTATAAATTATACACTAAAAATTATTTACCGTTTTGCAATACAAAGGAAAATGATTTGGTTTTGTTACTTTTTAAAAGAGACGGCACTCCTTGATGGGCGAGTTCTATTACTGGGTGGACGTACGACGCGTTTCGTGAACTTGCGTGAGCTCACACTGAACACGCAAGCTAACCACTCAAGGTCGGGATCGTGCGGTCCATGGCCCTCTACGGGGCACCGGTGTGGGCGCGTTCGTTGAGGCAGCGATCAGCTCGCCTGATGAACGCGTCCCAGAGGGTCATGGCGATCCGTATCATCCGCGGATACCGCACGATCTCCCGTGAGGCGGCGAGCCTCCTTGCCGGACTGTCACCGTGGGATCTGGAGGCAAAAATCCTCGCGCACCTGTACGAGTGGCGCGAGGAGGCCAAACGCCGGGGCGAAACTCCGCTGCCGCGACAACTCGCGGCTCGGCGGACCGAGCTCCGGCAGGATCTCATGGTGACATGGAGAGAGCGACTGTCGCTACCCAGCGCTGGGCACGCCACCATCGAGGCGGTAGTGCCCCTCTTTGAGGAGTGGCTGGAGAGACGTCACGGCGCCCTCACCTTCCGCCTGACGCAGGTGCTCACCGGACACGGCTGTTTCGGTAAGTACCTGTGTCGGATCAAGGCGGAGGTGACCCCCGGGTGTTTCCACTGCGAGGATCGCCCAGAGGACACGGTGGAGCATACGGTGGAGGTTTTCCCCGCTTGGGCAGAGCACCGCCGTGTCCTCGTGGATGCGATAGGCGGCAGCGACCTCTCGCGCCGTGCCCTGGATCAGGCCATGGTACGGAGCGAGAGGGAATGGGAAGCCGTCTCCTCCTTCTGCGAAGCAATAATGCTCGCGAAGAGGGAGGCGGCATACGTTAGGGAGACTCGACAACAGCCGAGTCACCCTAGCGCCCCCAGCCGCAGCCGCCGCATCAGATGCCAGGGGGTTCAGGCGCCGCGAGACGATCTCCGGCCACCGTAGACCCGGGCCTGCGGACGGCGAGTAGTGGGTAACTCGCCGTCCGATCAGCACCAGGCCCGAGAGTCGACGGCGAGTAGTGTTCCACGCGCGCCTCAAAGAGTTGTCAGCAAAGGACGGGGCCTGCCACGGCCGATGCCTGCCCGGGGGTGGAGGATAAATTCGAAAGAGTTACCTCGCCCCCGGGCACTCAAGGCAGGGAGGAACAGGGGTGGGTTTTATTCAGTAAGAGTCTGACACGCCCTTCCGCTCCACCCTAGAGCGGAAGAAGTCATAGGATGATTTACCACCCCCCAAAAAAAAAAAAAAAAAAACCACTCAAGGTCGTTGGCATGTAGTTGCACTTTATAACAACACAACAACACGGTAACATCCTCACGATTGGAATTTGGGACGTCGAAAAAAAGAAATTGCACACGTACGAAGCCGGGACGAGTCGCTAGTATTATTATGAAGTGGAAACGTAGTATGTTGGTTTATATGTTTGTAAAAGGTGATACCCGAAACTACTTGTCCGATTTGAAAAATACTTTCTCTAATAGATAACTACTCTGCTAATTGCTGCTGAGCTGCTTTTTATCCCAAAAAAAATAACTGAAAATTTTCAAAAAACCTAATTGACAAAAACAACTAAAAGTTCGAAACAATTCAGTCTGATGCAGTTGATGGAATTTATCTCCGTTCAATCACAGATTTGATGCCACTCACTGCATTAGACTGCTGAAAAAGACTATTTGGAACTTTTAAATGTTTTTTCACAGTCGGGTTTTTCGGCAATTTTCAATTTTTCATTTCCTACATAATATGTAGGGAATGAAAATTCCGAAAGTGAGTTATATTTCTGGACTCATCTTTTTGTGTTCTTATTGTTGAAAGCAAATAAAACCATGCAATAAACATACAAACTTAAATACTCTCGAAAAAAAAATACCTAATAGTTCATATAATATTATATAGATATAATATATATGAACTAATATATAACATAAAATATAATATTATAATAGCAAAGCCGCGGTTGAAGTACTGTAATAAATAACTTAATAGGATAAACAAGCTAAAATAAAATAAATAAAATACCTAATGTACAAGCGGCATAAAATAGGAAGGAGTATATCTCATTGGGCATCGAAAAATTCATCACATCGCTGTCAATGGGAAAAGTGCCCACAATGCTGGCAGCATTACCACGTTGAATGTCAATTCTGATTCTTTAACCGAAAAAAAGCCCAGTCCTTTGGTCGAGAAGAGTCGACTCGCTTGCTGATGTCACGGAAAACTGGAAACGTTTAGTGCAACATTTAAGATTTTTTATTAAACTTTTTGTAGTTGTAATATCTATTTATTTATATTGCTAGCTGTCACAAATTTCATGACAATACTTGACTAGACGACGACGCTGGGATGTCTACTATATAATTTGTTTGCAACTAGGTAAACAAAGCTAGTACTCGGGTGCAAAAAAGTCATAATTTCATAATAAAAATACCATAACATTTTAAACGGAAAACACTTCAATATGTTAACGATCGAAACGCTAATTCCCGGAAAACAAGCATTGTTTAACAATAAAACAACAAAATGTTGGCTTTTAAAATAAATGTACGTAAAATAAAACACTTAAAAAATGTATGATAAATATCCGTGATAGGAATCGCACATCACTGTTTATAGGAAAACACTTTAAATAAAAAACGGTCAAGTGCGTGTCAGACCACAGAGAAGGGTTCCGTAGTCCAGATGATGATTGAAGTAAGTAACACATGCACAATATTGATTACCAGATGGAGCAGATGGTCGATGGTTCCAAAAAGTTCTGGAGTGTTGGAAGGCCTCCCTCAAGGTGGACCAATAACCTGGTGAGTGTCGTGGGTAAACCGACGGATGCGAGACGCATAGGACCAGTCGTCGTTGTTGCGACACTTAGGGGAGGCTTATGCCTCAGTATAAATATGGACAGTACGTAAACTACGTACAAACGATCGAAACGGCACACTCACCCAGACGCGAGCATCTACGCTAGCCCTAAGCGATAGCCGCGGTGCACGCGGTTGCGGCTGCCGTGTCGAGACGAGTGGTCGTGCACTTTAACACCCTCGAAAACCATGAAAATTTTTGCGTGACGTGAAAAAAAAAAGGGTACGAGCCTTTGTGGGATATCTTAATGTTTTTCAAATTGCGTGGCAACTTTGAAGCATCTTCCATAGAATTTTTTTCCAAACATTAACAGTGACAACCCTAGCTCTCTAATGGAGCGTAGGTAATTATCTCAACAAATAGGCTTAGTTTCCATGCTGTCCATATTTATACTGTGCTTATGCCGCCTATGTCCAGCAGTACACGTCTTCCAGCTGAAATGATGATGATGATTATGAATATTGATAATACTGACAGCAAATATGAGTTGCTATATCATAGTATTTTGCAAGGAAACTATAAAAAAAAATGTCATTGATGTGGTAGTAACTTTAGAAGCGCATATCTCACCGAATATTGTCTTATACGAAAAAGTCATTTCAGAAACTCTTCCTAACTCTTCGACTTCAAGTCTAACTGGATGGACCTAAATACCTGTATTGTACATGGCTACTGCTAATCTGGTCTCCACAACCCAGTACCTGGAGACACCATTGTAAAAAAGTTTGTCAGACCTTCGGGTGACTAGCTTTTGCCTACGGAATCCTAAAAAGGTATCGAGATTTTAGCAATGCAAACAATTGTAAAATGTATAGCTAGGAGCTTTTCCGTTGAAACAAAGGTCATTTTAGAGCAATTAAACAAGGTTTTTACAAAAAAAGACGGTAAATTTGCTCCCGGGGGCGTACGGTAAGCAAAGCACTTTAGGAATATTCGCGGTACGCACGGTTGGATGAGAGTGTAAGATTTTCCTCATAAAAGAAATAAAATGTTGGTTTCCCTGTATTTAAACGACGTTCAAGTTATCCCGGGCAACCGGTTACCGCTACCAGTTTCTCAGACTACTTTTGTTTTAAACCATGTCATGAGCCACCATGTCACCATGTGATGGTGTAATATGTTGACCCGCAGGTTTGCACATAGCAGTAATTGAGTGAAAATTACGCTTTTTAGGTCTTACTGCCAAACAATTTACACGTGCAGCCTGTGGGTTAACTACACACTGGTGGCAAACTATGCATTGCGTGTCCAATACAACAACGCGTTTAGGATGCTGCTGGGGCTACCGCGATTCTGCAGTGCTTTTTCATGTTGTATGTAACACTATGGACAATGGTCTGAAATAAACGAATTTTATTTTATTTTATTTTATTTATTATTGTTCAACTACCAACCGTGTATCGATAACTTTGTGAGCAGAGTTCGCAAGTCCTTTTAACATTTCAGTGTCTAGCGACACACATGTGCGCCACCGAGGAAATTCCGTTTGCCTCGCCAAAAAAATTGCCAAAAACCCGACTCACGCGTTTTAAACTGCTATTATTACTATTACCCAAGGTCTTTAGACCTGTGGCAAGGTTCACACACCCGGAACCTGATAAAGTCTGTAGTTACACGATGGCCGTCTGTCGACGGGGCTTGACAGATGTTGACGTTTGACGCGCGCGAATTATCATCGGTAAAATCTCATTGTCTGTGTATTATACCTGAGTAAACAATCCAATTGATGCTTTCAGTTTGCCGTTACTTAGGGTGTGGTTATGGAAATTTTACATTTACCCCGAACAAGATTTAGACCACGGAAAAAAGAAGACAGCATCAATAAATGGGTTCAATTGATTTTGTTATCTTCTTTTCATGGTCTAATTTAGTGACACAGTTATAGGCTGCATAAAATTTTTCAAAAAGGCCAATGTGTCATCTTCTTACTAGAAAATTTATTTATTTAATAGGTACTTTAGGAACACACAACTACAGAGGTGGACTTGATGCCTAAGGCATTTACAATACACAAATGGTAGTAGGTGCAATATAGAAAATCAAACGTCATCATCTGCCCAGCCTTTTCCCAATTATCTTGGGGTCGGCTTCTAGTCTAACTGGATGCAGCTGAATACCAGTATTTTACATGGAGAGACTGCCTATCTGACCTCCACAATCCAGTTACTGGGTAATACGATACCCCTTGGTAAGACTGGTTGTCAGACTTTCGGGCTTCTTACGACCCGCAATGACTGTCAAAGATCCACGATTGACAGCCGGGACCAACGGCTTATAGAAAATCAAACGCGATTAATATTTATTCAAATACAAATATAATTTAAATACAAACTTGTACTCACCTTGTACCTACCTTAAACTGTCAAAAAACATTGGGCGCTCAAAAAACAGCGTCAAATGCACTCTCATAAACCCGAAGCACTCTCTACTGCAGACTAATGACCGAATTCACTGAGTGTCGTTTCCATATTCATGTGGTCGCATGACTAGCGGTAATTGATAGCGAGAGACCACTGTGGCACTGTGTGCCTCATCCGATATCATTTTGGGGTAGGCACAATTTGAGGTACACATAGGGAGACAAAAATATGCCATTATGATTCAATCAAAAATAGACAACAAGGTTTTTCTTTTGACATGAAATGCACGACTGCATTCATGGCGGTACCAGGGTAATAGAAGTACCTTGGAGACATTGCTCATCGCCGCATGCGGCACACATCACAAAAGTGTGAATTCCTCTTTTTAATTTCAAAACGTTCTGCTTTTGCAAATCTTTTTAAAGCGCAATTATACGACATCACGTCTAAACGACTGGTCCTATTTCTTTGAAAAAAATATATGTTACTCTAGACAATATTCGGTGTAATTTTATTTCAGAATATTTGAAATTATATTTTTATAACATAGTGTAATTAATTTGTAAAGTTATGTCTAACGTGGATAAAAAATTGAGAATCACGCAAAAACTATAAAGCGTCATTTTATGAAACCTTCACCATTTTAAAGATCACTTAATTATTTATAATTTTGTCTCAGTGTTTTATTTTAATACCAGGTTGTTTTATGTGTAATAAATTAATAATGCGTCTAATTTCGGACAGCGCTCTCGATGGGTGAGTCCTATTACTGGGTGTACGTCGCGTTACGTGAGCTCAGCACAGAACACGCAAGCTAACCACTCAAGGTCTTTGGCAGCTAATAGCGCCTTAAGAAGGAGAGAGAGGCGGTGGTATATGTTGCGGCCAAGGACCAGAATAGTATAAAATGCAGTTAATGTCGCTTCCATATTCATGTGGTTGCATGACTAGCGGTAATCGATAGCGAGAGACCGCTGTGGCACTGTGTGCTTCATCTGATATCATTTTGGGTTAGCACAATTTGAGGTAACGACAGCAGTCAGTGGTCGATGGAGCCGAAAGGTTCTGAAGTGGCGATGGTAAGGTCTATCGATGACCTGGTGAGGGTCGCGGGAAACCGATGGATGCGAGACACACAGGACCGGTCGGCAGTTCAGCACGTTCAGCAGTAGACGTCTTAGGCTTGTTTTTTTTTTTTTATTGGCTGAAATGATGATGTGACAAACATTCTAGAATGAGGAGGGGTTTTTCCATTGGTATGAAACAAAGGACTGCAATCATGACGGGTACCAGGGTAATAGAAGTATTTTTTTTTTTGGGGGGGTGGGAAATCATCCTATGACTTCTTCCGCTCTAGGGTGGAGCGGAAGGGCGTGTCAGACTCTTACTGAGTAAAACCCACCCCTGTTCCTCCCTGCCTCGAGTGCCCAGGGGCGAGGTAACTCTTTCGAATTTATCCTCCACCCCCGGGCAGTAATAGAAGTATTTTGAAGATATTGCTTATCGCAACGGGACATGGCTCATGCCATGAAAGTGGGAATCGCTCTTTTCAAAGCGCTCCGATTTCTAATTTTTTTTTAAGAAGGGCGGTAATAGATAGTGAGTGACCACTGTGCGCTATCTAGTGTAATTTCGGAGTGAGTGGTAATTTATTATAGAGGTATGCGTAACAGGGTGGAAAAATTCAACCGACGAAAAAGAACTCAAAAGCAAAAAATAAATTAATCTTTTAAGTCTTGAATATTGAGCTTATTTACCTACATAAAATATCAAATTTTATATAAACTAATTTTGAGTCGGCGCCAAATGACAATCTGATTATTAAATATCTAAATTTTATATGTACTTAGAAATGAAGAAGGCTAGATGTATTATAATTTATTATTTGGCGCCGACTCAAAATTAGTATATATAAAATTTGATATTTTATGTAGGTAAATAAGCTCAATACTCAAGACTTAAAAGATTAATTTATTTTTTGCTTTTTAGATCTTTTTCGTCGGTTGAATTTTTTGTTAAAAAGTTTTTTATTTTATGTTTTTTTGTGACTCGCATCATAGAAATTAGCCTCAGAGTATAAAAAGATTTAATACTCTGAGACTAATTTCTAATCCTTCATCATTCCTCTTGGCACTGAGCTGATGATGTAACCATCCATCTATGAGGTTCCCAGGATATTGACCAGTTGAGGTTATCTCCATTACTCCAAAGACGTCTTTTCTTCAAAGTATATTAAGTGGTATCTGTCACTAAAACCAGTTTTTTACATCTAATTTCTATTTTTAAGGAAAGATATGGTTTCCATCATCAGCTCAGTTTCATGATGTGATGATTCCTAAATGCAAATACCTGATAAAGTTATGAAAAGTAAACAGAAACAATATTCATGCCCAATTTTCGAGGTTTTCTCTTAATTTTATCAGGATTCCATGACTAGATCCTAATGTCCTTGATATGGGACCACCCTTGAGGTGTACCCTATCTATAAAAAAAAGAATCATCAAAATCGGTTCATAAACATCGGAGTGAGGGCCGAACATACGTACAGAAACGCTGAACGTGCCCACAATTTCCGAGGTTTTCTCTCAATTATACCAGGATTCCATTATCAGATACTGATTTCCTTGACATGGAACAACCCTTGAGGTATACCCTATCTAACAAAAAAATAATCATCAAGATCGGTTTATGTTTACTTATTGTCAGCTGTGAAGCTACCTTCTATAAATAAATAAATAAACAAATAAATAAATGACGGAGTGAGGGCTGAACATACACAAAAAAAAAACACATACGGTCGAACTGAGAACCTACTCCTTTTTTTTCGTCGGTTAAAAAAGAAAGAAAATACTTTACGGAGGCTCTCCATCCATGCGGGGTATTGTATCTGTTGGATAAGTAGTTGTTATACAAGTCACGGATACTTACGCAATGTAGGATTTGTGAGATGTCTGGTCTTTTTAGGGTTCCGTACCCGAAGGGTCCAAACGAGAACGTCCAACGCCAAAGTTGACTGTTATTAATATTACATGAACCATTTGGAGTCAGTTTTGACCCCTTAATATAAAAAAGAAACATAAAATAAACAATAAAACAAATGACGCAACTGCAGTACATAGTTATGTGTGGTATAAGATAATTTAATTGTTTTATTGTCATATAATAAAAATAGGATGTAAGTAATTTAATACTACATTAATGTGGGATCGAGGGCAAAGTAAACAGCCAATTTGGGTGGTTTGACTGCGTTTTAATTATCAATAAAAAAACAAGTTGCACTTTATAAAAATCTTTCGAGCTCAAAAAAACACACCGCGCGCACTATCGTCCATTCGTCGTTCTCCCACTCCCTCGTCTAATGTTGTCCTCCGTCATCCAGTGTTACCATTCCATTCACCTTACATTCCCACATTCGGCCATTCTGACTTTCATGACTGTCCCCAGTCATACACTCGTTCCTTTCATGCTGTAGCCTGACATATTATCCTCTTATCTTGCACATCCTATCTTTAATTTCAGTAACATGCCAAATTTCTTAACGTTTATAATCTCTAAACATCCTTACATGTCATAGGAAAGTTAAAATTAATGATTAGTTTACAGAGACACTCTACTCTATTATTTTTACAATTACATCATGTTTTTAGTTATGGTTACATAAATAAAACAGATAATAGCATAACCGAGATGGTAATAACATCATGAATTTATTTAGTTCCTAAATAAAACTGATTATTCCTCTTCTGAATTATGGTTTACAAAGAAAAAGTGCTTTTAAATATGGGAAAAAAATATTGTATGCCACTTTGAAATCTTAATATTAACATGTTTACAAACTTATACTGTGTGAATCTTATTATTAAAATGTTGCTTTCATTCATCACCTTTCATACTTCCATGTGTATTCTTAAATCTTACCAGTAATTAATCCTTGTATTATGTAGGCCACAATTTCATACTATCTGCTGCTGTAGATATTTTATTTGGTCCTTCACTACCAGAATCACATTTTTCTACATCATAGCTATCATTGCCTTTTGCTTTTGTTACTTTATAGGGCCCAAAATACTTTGGTTTAATTTTTAATCCCACCCCAAATTGTGTCCTTCTTATTGCTACCAAATCACCCTCTTTATACTGATTTGCTTCCTTTCTTTTCTTATTGAAATTCTTAATATTCTCTTCTTGCACCTGTAGTATTTGTTCCTTAGCTTTCTGCCTAAGTTGTTCCCTTTCTATCATGAAGTTATCTCTTTCGTGTCGACGTAGTAGATCATAGATCTCAATGTCCTCTTTTGATTTCATTCTCACTCCAACTAACAGTTCAAATGGTGTTGTACCTGTACTTCTTTGGTATGTGCTATTTAGCGCTCGCTGTACCCGACTCACATGCCGGTACCATAATGTGGGGTTTTCTATACACAGTTTGGTAAGGATTGAAATGATGATTCTATGAATGCGCTCCACTTGACCGTTAGCTCTTGGCATTCCCGTTGTTATTTTCACATGCTGTATCCCCTCTTCACTGCAATATTCCTTGAACTTGGAACTCGTGTATGAGGTACCTCTGTCTGTTATAAATCTACTCGGTTTTCCATATTGTTGTTGGTGTATACGTAATTTATCTATAGTCTCTTTACTCGTCGTACTCTTCACTGGAAAAAGCCAAACAAACTTTGTAAAGGCGTCTACTATTGTCAAGATATGATTATATTGCTTCTTCGTATCCGTCATTGGGCCAATATGATCCAGATGCAAAGTGTGCAAAGGTATAGCTTCTTTTTCAATTACATGTAGTAATCCCTCTTGCTTTTCCTCCTTACTAGTTGCCAATAAGCATGGAATACATGTTACTAAGAAGTCATTTATTTTTTTACTCACATTTTTTATGTAATAATCTTTATTTAGTAGTTCCAGCATCTTCTTTTTGCCGAAGTGACCATTTTGGTGGATTGTTCTTATAATTTCATCTTCCATAATCTTTGGGATCACCAGCTTCTTGTCAATTCCTTTATAAATCAGTCCATTGTCCAACAAATAGTCTTCATACTGTGAATTCTGTAAAATAATGGTTATGGCCTTTAAACCTTCATCTGCCTGTTGAGCTTTCTTAATGTTTTCATGTAGTTCATTTATAACAGCTACATACGGGTTTCGGCTGAGGGCATCAGAGTGTCTCATTCGTGAACCTTCTCGATGTTCAATGCTGAAATCAAAGTCCTGCAGGAACAATATCCACCGGGCTACCCGTGTAGACATTGCTAGGTCTTTTTTATTTAATGTCATCTGAAATGCTCTACAGTCTGTTATGATTTTAAAGTGTCTGCCAAAAAGGTAATGTCTAAATTTTTTAACTCCCTCGATTATTGCTAATGCTTCCAGTTCATAACTGGTATATCTACTTTCAGTGTCTGTTGTTTTGCGGCTCATGTAGTAAACAGGGTGAAATTGTCCGTCGTCAACACTACGCTGCATCAGAATGGCAGCATAGCCAGTGCTGGCTGCATCGGTGTGAAGTTCTGTCTGGAGCTTAGGGTTGAATATTTTTAACACTGGATCACTTGATAACTTTTCCTTGATCAAATTGAAGGCATCTCGTTCTTTTTGATTGAATTTAAAATTTATGTTCTTCTTTAGTAGGTTGGTTAAAGGGCTAACAATTAATGCAAATTCTGGAATGTACTTTCTAAAGTATGACGCTAAACCTACGAAACTATGCAACTGTTTTACCGTCTTAGGCTCCGGAAATTTCATAACTGCATCAGTCCTATCAGTGGAAGGTCTCACTCCGCCAGCTTGAATCACATGTCCTAGATAAGTAATACTGTGACATACCAGGTTTGCCTTTTTCCAATTGAATTGTAGTCCATACTGGGACGCTACTGCCAGAACTTCCTTTAGTCTTTCTACTGCTTGCTGTTCATTTTCCGCTGGTATCAAAATATCGTCCATGAAGATCATCACTTTTCCTTCTGCTATGAAATCCCTAAAAGCAATTGTAATGAAACGCATGAAATATTTGGGACATACTGACAAACCAAACGGAGCTCTTAAAAACTCATATTGTCCGTTGTGCGTCACAAACGAAGTATATTTTACACTTTCCTCGCTGACTTTCAAGTGGAAAAATCCATTTTTCAAATCTAGTACACTGAAGACTTTAGCACTCGCCAGTCTGTCTATGTAATCTTCGATTAGGGGTAGTGGAAATTCATCTTTGACTATCTTCTTGTTTAATTGTCTATAGTCCACACAAATACGGGTAGAACCATCCTTTTTACGAACCAAGACTAGAGGACTTGCATAATCAGAAAAACTTACCCTTATAATTTCATTTGCCAACCACTCTGCTATTTGTTTATTTACCTCTTCTTGTTCCCTTAATGCTATACGTCGTGGTCGCTGAGCTACCGGTGTATCATCTTTAAGTATAATCTTGAGTTGGATTGGGACATCTTTAATTTGTTTAGGTTGATAATTCTTGACACATAAGATGATCTGGTCTTTTAAATGTTCACTGCCGATGTAACCTATAACATCAGAAACACATGGAAAACAGTTGATCCTACTCAACCAAACTTCATTGACAGGCATCATTCGCACAAAACTTCCATTCAATACACAAATTACATTTTTTAAGAAATCTTGTCCTATTAACAATTTAAAAGGCATACACGCTTGTGGAACTACATAACACCCAACATTTTGATATTTGTAACCATCGATTTCAATAGTAGTGTTCAAATGTCCTATGGTACGCACTTCGGAAAATCCTAATCCGGTCATCTTAATGTTTTTATTTGTATTCAACTGTGGCGAACCTATTTGTTTGTAGCACTCACTAGAGATTAAATTGATGTCACTGCCGCTGTCTATTAACGCTGTTACTGTTATTAAATCGTGTATTTTCACATCCTTGAATGGTTTTTCGTATGTCGATATTGTTCGTTTCTCATTGCAAATACAAACTGCACGTTCGCGTAAGTCATTGTCGATCGAACTGTCATCTCGTCGGTATGTGTCACTGTCAATGTCAACCAATTGCGGGCTGCCAACATTGCAAAGCGTATTTTTCTCGGACTCCACATACACCGTGCTGCCACCTGTCTGCGAATACTGCGCCTGAGACGAATTGAAGAAACTTCCTCTGGATGTTGACGGTTGGCTAACCTGCTGTCTTGATTGTGTTTTTGACGTCACGTCGGACTTCACGTTCATTATATTATCTGTCTCTTTCTTGCACTCCGCAGCAACATGGCCGAACTCATTGCACCGAAAGCATTTCTTGCCTTTCGTTTTATTTGGACATGCCGACGACACATGATTTTCTTCTCCACAGTTATAACATCGTGATGTATTTGACGATTTTGAACCTGATCTTCCTTGCTGCTTTTGATTCGCACTCACACTGTCCTTCTTCATGTTTTCTTTCAAGTTTTCATAAATTTTTAGTTTTTCTTTTAGATCTGGATATGTTTTAACACCGTATAGCATCATTTTGTTTACCTCTATGTCGATGATTCCGTCTATAATATATTTTATGGCAACGTAGTCAGGCATTTTGCCCCTTTTTCCCATTTCTTTCATTATCAATAGATAATCTAAGCAGCTTTCTGTCTTCTTTTTTTTCCGCGAACTCATCATCTCGTGAATGGTCTTAGAATCAGTAGTGTCCGCGAACTCCTTCAATAAATCTTCCTTTAGAGCATCCCACGTTTTAAATGGCCGCTCCGACTTCAGCCATAGCGCCGCGGTGCCAACCAAAGCGCGTCGGGCAACGAGGAGCTGTTGAACTGGGGTCCACTCAAAAATTAATGCGTGATCTTCCACATCCTGAACCCATCGCGAAGCTGGATAGGTTTTATCTTGCCCACTAAATTTTGGTATTAACTCCGCACTCATGTGAAGCGTCGAGGTCGGATGAGAATCCTGCTGACCTTGTATGACCTGAGCCGTTTTTGCAGCGTCGTCTTGTCGTTTCGCCATCTGCCTGGTTAAAATATTTTTTTTTTCTGTATCGTCGTAGCGTGCGTCTTCGTCGTCTTCCGTCGTTCGTCTTTACTCACAAGGAGAAAAAAAATATATTTCACCGATACGGCTAACCTCGTCGAGCACGCGGTCGCGTCGTATACTTGAGTTTTTATTTTAATATTACTCGATCCCGGACGAGCCCCCAATTTGTGGGATCGAGGGCAAAGTAAACAGCCAATTTGGGTGGTTTGACTGCGTTTTAATTATCAATAAAAAAACAAGTTGCACTTTATAAAAATCTTTCGAGCTCAAAAAAACACACCGCGCGCACTATCGTCCATTCGTCGTTCTCCCACTCCCTCGTCTAATGTTGTCCTCCGTCATCCAGTGTTACCATTCCATTCACCTTACATTCCCACATTAATAAGTAGCTATTGGCTTTTTTAAAGTTAGGACTAACTTTTTTTTTATTATTAAGTTATTTGTGTTGTAAGCAAAGTTTAAATTCTCTAGGGCAAGTAGCCGGCCCTAATCCCTCAGTAAAGACACAGTAGTAGTAGTAATATCGCTTGTATTAAGACGCTATTAGCTGCCAATGACCTTGAATGGTTAGCTTGCGTGTTCTGCGCTGAGTTCACGTAACGCGTTGTATGTCCACCCAGTAATAGGACTCGCCCATCAAGGAGCGTTGTCCGAAATTAGACGCATTATTAATTTATTACACATAAAACAACAGGTATTAAACTAAAACACTAAGACTTAATTAAAAATAATTAAATGATCTTTAAAATGGTAAAGGTTTCATAAAAATACGCTTCATATTTTTTTGAGTGATTCTTAATGTTTTTTCTACGTTAGACATAAATTTACAAATTAATTACACTATGTTATAAAAATATAATTTCAAATATTCTGAAATCAAATTACGACGAAAATTGTCTAGAATAACATATATATTTTTTTAAAGAAATAAGACTAGTCGTTTAGACGTAATGTTCAATTAAAAACCATTAAAAGTCGTATAATTGCGCCTTAAGATGGACAGCGAATCCTCTGAAAGGTCTGTAGTTAAAAGAGTTATAGGTTTATCGTCGTGTCGGTGAAACATTCAGTAGCTGGAAAGGCCAGTCGTCAAAAGTGACGTAGATGAAAAGATTTATCTGCGATATGTCCGTAGTAGTGTTGCCCAAAATCGGTCTTGGTCTTGCAGTCTTGGTCTTGTTCTTGCATTTTCGCAAGACCAAGACCAAGACCAAGACCGCCTTATTGTAGCAAGACCAAGACCAAGACTGAACCCTGCAAGACTTGAGCAAGACAAGACTTAAGCCTGCAAGACTCTTGCGTCTTGCAGTTAAGACAAACTGAGATTTGGGCGTTATTAAGTAGGTATTTGGTTTCAATCCCGATTTTGAGAGACGTTCCCCAGTATCAAAACCGTAGGTATCGTCATAACACTAAACTAAGGGCTGCAGTTGTATCTGCAGTTGGCAACGTGCCGCTCGTCTGAAAGAACCCTAAAAGGTATTGTATTGATTAGGTAGGTAAGTACTTATTATATTTCAACTATTTATTAAGTAGGTAGCGTGTTAATAATCACAAATCTGTTCCCATCATCCCATGTGATAAAATGTACCTAGAATAACTTTCTAGCAAAGTTCATACCTTGTAGGTATCTACCTATATTAATATATTATGCTTGTTTATGTCTAATGTGCCGATCTAACGTTAGTACTCGTAGGTTGGTATGTGCTTAAAATTATAGCCAACAAAATTATATAAACATTATGTAGGTACCTGCTTATGTTTCAAAGTTTATATTATTCTTCTATTCAACAAAATTTAAAACTAACAGCGAGTCGAGACGACAAATTGCCTAAAAAATGTACCTACGCACACTGTAATGAAATCTGCTAATCTCAACACACACGCACTTCCTTATTTTGGCCGCATAGGTATGCTTTGCCTGTAGTCTTCTTTTATTGGTTGATTAACATTGTACATTGGTGAATGCTCCAGGATAGCCCGTGAAATTCAAATTTTCTTATTTTTTTTTGCAAAGTGCAGGCCAGTGCTCGATTGTTTGTTGATTAAAATATTATTCGCGCTGTAAGACGTATGTAGTTACAGAATCATAATCATCAAAATCATCAATACAACTCTCCAAGTTCAAAGGTCGAGGAATGAGTTTGGCCTTGAAAAAGTCATTATTTTTTTTAATTAATTCCTCGACCTTTATGAACTTGGAGGGTTGTATTGATGATTTTGATGATTATAATTCTGTAACTACATACGTCTTACAGCGCGAATCAAAATCTAAACTAACGTGTTCAATAAATAGCAATAGGCTAATAGGTATTTGCAAGACTTGCAAGACTTGCGAGACTCTTGCTGCAAGACCAAGACCAAGACCAAGACTGAGAGCGCAATACCAAGACCAAGACCAAGACCAGGTGTATTGACGCAAGACCAAGACCAAGACTGGCCTAAGTCTCGTCTTGGTCTTGCATTTGGGCAACACTAGTCCGTAGGTGAAAGACTCTGTCGGAGTCATGGAAATAAATGAATAGTCCTGTCGATGAACAGTCCCAGTGGTGAATCGTTCGTAGGAGAACGGTTGCGGAATCGCGAACTTCTCATCTCATAAGTGTACGAAAAAAAGGTGTAAGGAAATCTCCCATAAAAAAAAAACAAAACAACATCACCAAAGATTCTAATTAACCAGCTATTGAATAAGCTCCATTCTAGCCCTAATTAAGAACAAAACAAACAAAAAACTACCCACCTTTTGTTACTACGGCTAGGAAGCCAATGAAAAGCGTCCATTCAAAAATCCGCCTTAGGGCTCGACCCAGCAATTATTACTGTAGCGAACTCAACAATGAAGAATGGTGAATTAAAAGCTTTAGAATTAGCGAACTCAAAAACTAAATTTAAGCCGAATATGAGTTAATGTTTTCAGATTGGATTGTTAAGGTGCAGTTTGATTTACGCGAAACGCAAAATAGAAAAAAGAAATTGTTATAGGTACATGGTGTAACATAATCGCGTGGTCATATTTTTAAATACCACTTCTGCATCATGAAAACCGGCCAAGTGCAAGTCGGACTCCCACACGAAGGGTTCCGTACCATAAACTGAAAAAAAAACGAAAATAACACGTTTCTAGAAACGTGTTTTTTTGGGCTGTATCTCATGATCCATAGGCAGATAGTTGAAATTTTAACAGAAATACTCATTCACTGAAAAATTCAATTGTATTACGGATCAAGAGATATCCCACTGTCAGACAGACGGACAGCGGAGTCTTAGTAATATCTGGTCTCGTTAGTTACCCTATGAATACCGAACCCTTAAAATTAACAACTTTCTACAAGAAAGTACCTAATAACAAATTCCGAGAAGAAAATTTGACCTCACATATTAATTTTGATCAGCTGACGATAACTTTGTACGGTACTCGTAAATCTAATTTTGGCTATGGCTTCCTAGAAGAAAGCAAGAAACAGTGGCTAACATATTATGACCACCCATTCTCGTCACAACCTGAATACATCTAAACGACATTTACAAAACACATTCTCTTCTGAAAATAAAATATAATACCTGGTCTTGAAGAGCTGCAGGTTAATCGCATAACACACAATCGATGGCAATGCCTTTCATTTCGTCAATTCAAGTAAGTTAGATTTTTTTTTTTTATTCGTTAGTAACGGAACCCGCTCTTATAAACATAAAATTACATTCATATTTCCACATTCAACTCAATTAAACACATTACAAAAGCAATATTTACTCTAAATACGTAATAACGCTACGAACTGACCACCCCATAACTCGTTGCGGGCATGTTATCATTGCCAAAACGCATCCCGGGCAGTTAGCAAAAGAACCGCAACACAAATACTGCACATCGAATGCTACAAAACTCGTATAAATAACAGAATGGACATTTCGCACTGTTATTACAATGCTTTTTTTGTGTTTGAAAATACAGGGTGTAACAGAATAACCGCGCCCTTGGGCACTTTACTGCGCCGCTACTGGGCACTCAGGCAACTGAAGGAACAGGGGTAGGTTTTAGTCAGTAAAAGTCTGACACGCCCTCGCGCTCCACCCAGAGCGGGAGAAGTTATTGGATGATTTCCACACAAAAAAAAAGAAAATGTGTCACAGAAAGGTGTGGTCATATTTCAAAAACTGTTACTGACCATCATAATGAACAACTGTCACTAAGGAAGTAATGGTAAATTCCCAAAAAAAAGGATGCTGTTAGAGCTGCCCCGCACGAGGCGGTTCTATTGCGCATGATGGCTTCCAAGCCATCAAAAAAAAAAAAAAGGCCATCAATAGAATACTACTTTTAATCGGCTGATAATAACTTAGTGCGGGTAGTGCAATGTTTTTTAGTAATAGGGATGACCGGTATTGCACTCAACAATTGCAATAGGCACTCGAGGTGGGTTTTAGTCAGTAAGAGTCTGACACGCCCTCCCGCTCCACCCTAGAGCGGGAAAAGGCATCGGATGATTTCCCAACCCCCCCAAAAAAAAATATATATAATAATTCTATTTAGTCCGTAAGTTCAATTATAATTAAATATTGGACGCATATTTATTGCTTTATCAAATTATTGAAAAATTACAAAGATACGAGTACAACGCATCAAAGTTCAGGAGTGGGGGCTTGTTACGTCACTTTTGAGTAAAAAGTAGTACAATTTTAACTTATAAAAAAGGCCCTACTACCGGCCAAGTGGCGCCCTCATTCAATAAAAAATCGTAGCGTAGCATAGAAAATAAAGTTTAAAGAATCCAACGTCACATAATTATGTTACAAAGAGGATTTGCGAGAAGAGCGTTCAAGTAACAAACGCAACGTAGGATTGTTTAATCTTTATTTTCTACGCTACGCTACTTCACGACGGGGGAGGCAGTTGCCCGGGGCAGGGTCGTCTTGGCGGTGTCTTTGGACATCTCCAACGCCTTCAACACCCTGCCCTGGAGTTGCATAGTGGAGGCACTCCGGTATCACCGGGTGCCGCCCTACCTCCGTCGCGTAGTCGAGGCGTATTTGACGGACAGAGCCGTCATCTACCCCGGTCATCAGGGAGAATGGAACCGGCGAGAGATGTCGTGCGGTGTTCCACAGGGATCGGTCCTGGGGCCGCCTTTGTGGAACATCGGATACGACTGGGTGCTGCGCTGCGACCTCCCCATTGGCGTCAGCGTAGTGTGCTACGCTGACGACACGCTAGTCTTAGCGCAGGGGTGGTCGCACGTGGCGGCGGCCGACCGTATGACACGCGGGGTTGCGACAGTCATAGGGAGGATCCGGCAACTGGGACTCGAGGTGGCTTTGCACAAGTCCGAGGCCATGTGCTTTCATGGCTATCGGAACGAGCCACCGGAGGGTTCCCAGATCACGGTAGGAGGGGTTCGCATCGGCGTCGAGGGTACGATGAAGTACCTGGGACTCGTCCTCGACAGCCGGTGGAACTTCGTCGAGCATTTTCGACGTTTGGCTCCCAGATTGGACAGGGCCGGGGCCGCCTTGAAGCGGCTCCTACCCAATCTGAAGGGGCCAAACGCCTCCTGCCGGAGGCTCTACGCGGGGATCGTGCGGTCCATGGCTCTCTACGGGGCACCGGTGTGGGCGCGTTCATTGACGCAGCGTTCAACGCGCCAGATGAACGCGGCCCAGAGGGTCATGGCCATCCGCATCATCCGCGGATACTGCACGATCTCCCGTGAGGCGGCGAGCCTCCTTGCCGGACTGTCACCGTGGGATCTGGAGGCAAAAATTCTCGCGCACCTGTACGAGTGGCGCGAGGAGGCTAAACGCCGGGGCGAAACTCCGCTGCCGCGACAACTCGCGGCTCGGCGGACAGAGCTCCGGCAGGATCTCATGGTGACATGGAGAGAGCGACTGTCGCAACCCAGCGCTGGGCACGCCACCATCGAGGCGGTAGTGCCCCTCTTTGAGGAGTGGCTGGAGAGGCGCCATGGCGCCCTCACCTTCCGCCTGACGCAGGTGCTCACCGGACATGGCTGTTTCGGGAGGTACCTGTGTCGGATCAAGGCGGAGGTGACCCCTGCGTGTTTCCACTGCGAGGATCGCCCCGTGGACACGGTGGAGCATACGGTGGAGGTCTGCCCCGCCTGGGCAGAACACCGCCGTGTCCTCGTGGATGCGATAGGCGGCAGCGACCTCTCGCGCCGTGCCCTGGTTCAGGCCATGGTACGGAGTGAGAGGGAATGGGGGGCCGTCTCCAACTTCTGCGAAGCAGTAATGCTCGCGAAGAGGGAGGCGGCACACGTTAGGGAGATTCAACAGAGACCGAATCGCCCTAGCGCCCCCAGCAGCAGCCGTCGCAGGAGACGCCGGGGGCTGCGAGACGATCTCCGGTCACCGTAGACCCGGGCCTGCGGACGGCGAGTAGCGGGTAACTCGCCGTCCGATCAGCACCAGGCCCGAGAGTCGACGGCGCGTAGTGTTCCACGCGCGCCTCAAAGAGTTGTCAGCAAAGGACGGGGCCTGCCACGGCCAGTGCCTGCCCGGGGGTGGAGGATAAATTCGAAAGAGTTACCTCGCCCCCGGGTGCGTAGGGCAGGGAGGAACAGGGGTGGGTTTTAGTCAGTAAGAGTCTGACACGCCCTTCTGCTCCACCCCAGAGCGGAAAGAGTCATTAGATGATTTCCCACCCCCCAAAAAAAAAAAAAAAAAAAAAAAACGCTACGCTACTATTTTTTATTCAATGAGGGTGCCACTTGGCGGGTAGTAGAGCCTTAAGCCAACCTCAACTCAGCCCATCGCAGTCCACTGCTGGACATAGGCCTCTCCCAGGCTGCGCCACAACACCCTGTCCTCCGCCTTCCGCATCCAGTCTATCCCAGCAACCTTCCTTTAAGCCAACCTAGAGTATTCAAATACATTTAATGTTTTCCACAAAAAGAAGTTTGCTCTCTTGTTTTGAGCTTGCTTGTTTTCTTTTGGATCATAATTTTACGAAAACAGGGACAATAAAGGCTTTTTAAAACCAAGTTTTTATGGTATATTTATAGTACTGATAGGCTCGTGTTTACCACTACCTCACCGGATGGTAAGCGATGATGTGGTGCACGATGGAGCATGCTTGCCTAGAAATACTTTATTCACTCTTGCCTTAATGACCCCCAGGTGGTAGTAATACGTGTTACTTTTCGTTAAATCCATCAAGCCATTACACATTCGCTAAACCTGGCCCTCATTCCAGATCAGTCTAGGGTAGAAGTCAGCACACTAGTGGCCAGATAGCAATCACTCAAAGTATAATGACATCATACTGCGGCCTCCGAATTGCTTGCCAGCCCTGTTAATTATGCCAATATCGGGCGTAGATAAATTGTTGAACCAAACTGGATCTACCCAATATGGGACGATGTGTAGGCTAATTTGGGTTTAATACTAAGTTTGGGTTGTGAAACTCACTTGTAACTCATTTGCTAGGTGTTTGGTTAGAAACTTGTTTGCTGATTCAGGATAATAGCCTAATCTATGATACTAGTTCGTGGCTGGTATTCGTAAATATTTAATGCCACTCATGATAGAACAAGAAAGAATGCCTGAACTGCTCAAAGGCAAAAGCCTCTTATACAGAGAAAGGACGAGCATTAACCAGCACGCTTTCTTTACCATGTAAATAAACCTTTAGAAAACTGAATGGCCAACACTCAGCGACGAAGAGCATCAAGGAAGAGGAGAGGCCAGTCAGTGACGTAATTAGGATTTATAAATTTGAATGAAAAATGCTAATGTCAGAATCATAATCTCAAAAAAAATAACAATTTTTTTTTTTACAATAAATAGTTTCGTGTTTTACCACTATCTCACCAAATGATAAGCGATGATGTTGTCAACGATGGAGCACGCTTGCCTTGAAATATTTGTTTTGTACTGTACTAATATATGTTTTTATGTAAATAAAATATTCTCATAGTAACCTATTCACTAGAACGAATTACCATGCGTTCAGGCGTTTTTGCCATACCTATTATTGGAATCAAATGTAACAGCTCACAATTTAGGGCCCATTAATATTAGTGTTTTAATCCGCGGTGCTTGGCAACTGGGCTGTGGCCAGTTGCAAATATCCCTTTACGCCTAATGGCCTAGCTTTGTTCTGTCTCCTGTGAAGCCCTGCGACTCACTGGTGAGTCGGACAAAAAAAAAAAATATTAAAGAGAAAAAAAAAATCGGCTGTCAACCCGGGTTGTCGTCGGGGTTCAATTTGACAACCCGGATTTGGCCGCGGGGGTTGAAGGGTTGATTGAAGTGGAAATTATGTTTTTCTTACTCCTCCGCTGTTCTTTTCTGAATTATTTCGTTGCGGGACCCAAGACAGTTTAATCGTTTCTCTGGGACTCGTCGAGCTTCATTGTCTCGGCGTTTCTTCTGGTGGTCGCTACTGTTAATTCTGGCTTACAGGAGTTACAGTGGTTTTTGAATAGTGTGCCGGGGCTTGTCCCAAAAAAAATAGTAACCTATTCACTCTTGACTTAAAGACCCCCAGATTGAAGGATCACGGGTAAATTTTTAGTCAGTAAGAGTCTGACACGCCCTCCCGCTCCACCCAGAGAGGGAGAAGTTATTTGATTATATTCCACCCAATAAAAAAATAAATAAATAAAGTTTTAGCTATTGGGAAACAGAGCAGTGGTGGCCCAGCGGTATTGGCCGCGACTTACAAGTTGTAGGTCGTGAGTTCAAACCCAGGCAGGCGCTTTACTTTGTGTAAATTATATCATCACCACTGCTCTCAAAACGGTGAAGCAAAACATCGTGAGGAAACCGACATGTCCGAGAACCAAAAATTCGAAGACATGTGACATCCACCAATCCGCATTGGGCCCACGTGGTGGATTACGGCCCACACCCTCTCCCAGAGAGGAGGCCTGTGCCCCAGCAGTGGGGACATTAAAAGGCGAATGATGTGAAACAGAGACTTCGGCAGGGCATTCAACGCCTTAGCCGAAAGTGTTCATAGATCGTTTTGTGCGTATGAGTGGGACAATAACTCTTTCACTTTTATAAGCTACGCCATTTCTGCAGGGCTATTGCGTATCTCTGTTGACAGCTATTATTACGATCACTAGTCCAAAGTGATCAATGATTAACTGTCAAAAAGCTAGTTTCGTATCGGCTATCATCAGTGATTAACTATGATGACGTCATGAGCACTGGTTATCGCTGTTAGCCACCGTAACACATTTTGACACATGTAATTGTATCGATACTTGTAAGATTGCGATTGCGTAAGCTTTTATAGCTTGGAGTGGACAACAAATCGTTTATCACTCAACTTGTCATAATTTTTGCGAAATACACTACTCATAAGTAGTGTTTTATAAGAATTCTAGTAAGCCAGTGCTTAACGCAGGGTATTTATGTTCTGTGGTGCTTCTTAAAAAAGCGTCCTCCTTTGGTGCTTGTTACATTTTTTCATTTGATTGACAAGTTTAGTGTTATTATAAAATAATGGCACGTCTCATACTGTTGGGAATCGCTGATGAACATAGAAAACAAAGCCTTTTGCGAATTGAGAGGCGCCGCCTGCGTGACGCTAGTAATCCATTGCTGTTACCAGACAGAGAGTTTATAGCGAATTTTCGTTTGAGTAAAGCTGGATTCCAACAGGTATTGGAAGAACTCCGTCCATACCTACCACAAGTTCGACGAAAAACAGCTGTTCGTAATGAATTAAAAGTAAGTACCGTTTAGTTTATTATTATCCTTTTTGTTTTGAGAATTTAAATGATGTTTCTTTAAAAGTGCTTACCTACAATTTTAGTCTTGTTAAATCTTGACCTTTTATCAAATAACATGGGCATGTTATCTAAAAGAGCCGAGTGATCTATAATTCAGAAGACTTTCTCTATTTAAGATGGTTCATTTTACTATCCAGTGCCTGTACCTACTATGTTAGGTTATAAAGATTATGATTATGATGATGATTATAATAGTATTATTAAGTACCAATTTGTTTGCCTGAGAAACTAATGTATTTCAATTTTCTATTTCAGGTTTTGAGTGCCTTAAATTTTTTTGCCAATGGGTCATACCAACGCAATGTAGGAGCATCATTTTTATGCAACATGTCCCAGCCCACTTTTAGTAAGTATCTACATGAAGTGACTGAGGCACTCAATGTCCGGGAAATACTCACTAACTACATAAAGTTCCCTTTATCTCAGCAAGAGAGGGAAATTATTATGAAAGGGTATGTCCTGAATGTGTTTAAATTATCACAGTATTCATGTTGGTATATATTTAAAAAAAATACCTATTGTTTTGTTTTCAGGTTCATGGAAAAATTTGATTTTCCGGGCATTATTGGGTGCATTGATGGTACCCATGTGGCCCTAATCCGGCCAATAGATCATGAGGAGGCATATTTTAATAGGAAAAATTATCATTCTTTGAATGTTCTAATAGTAAGTAATAAGTAGTATTAAGATAGTAGCAATTTTCAAAGTACATAACCAACTTTACTATTGAGAATCTAAAATAAAACTCTTTTTTCAGATTTGTGATTCCAATTTAAATATATTGCATGTTGATGCATCATTTGGTGGTGCTTCACATGATTCATATGTCTGGAATCAATGTCCTTTAAAATCTCATATGGAAACACTGGACAGCAGTAGAGAGTGTTGTTGGCTATTAGGTAAGACATTATTTTGGAAGGCAGTGTATTTGGAATGGAAACATAACCAAATGGATTTTTTAAACTATTATTTATATTTTAGGTGATTCTGGATACGCTCAGCGCCCTTGGATGATGACACCTATCTTAGGAGCGGCTCCGGGTTCACCACAAGAACACTACACAGAACTTCATTGTAAAGTTAGAAATACTGTTGAACGTTGCATTGGAGTTCTAAAAGCACGTTGGCGGTGTTTGTTAGCACACCGGGTACTTCACTATGATCCAATTACAGCAGCCAAAATAGTGAATGCCTGTGTAGTTCTGCATAACATAGCCAATGCACGGAATGTTCCAATTCCTGAGCCTGAAAGTGACGATATTGACAACGACCAACAGAGCCAAGTTTCTGAAGAGGTGGCAAGAAGTGAGACTATTGCCTCGTTGACAGACAACTCTAGGGATAGACTAGTACAAAGATTATGGAATGCTAGAGCTATCTCTATCATTCCATAATCTTTGAAGTAATTTAAATTGATTGTTATAATATTTTCTTGGAGTAATTGTAAAATTCAAATCTCAATTATGAAACGAAGCTCTCAATGTAATTGATTCATATTTATGTAATAGGTTCAAAAGTGTAGATGTTAATACTTTTAAGTCTTCCGGGCTACAAGTTCATTAAGGTGTGCCTGAAGGCATATTTGGACCAGACAAGTTAAGAGAAAGGAATAGACAAGATTTTGTTTTTGTTTTTCAAACTACATGCCTTCCCTCCGTCTTCGTAAGGTTCATGGCTCGTTCTCGGTATCCACTTTTATAATAAGCTACCCCTGTCTTTTCTTGTCCTGCCTTTTAATGCATTTTAAACTAAAGTTAAATCTAATCTTTGTTCGGCATAAGCATACTATTCTATCCAGCATACTATTCTATGTATTTCTTTCCTCATAATTAGCTATTTGACAGGATATATAATAATTGTAAAAGTGCATGTAATAATAGTTTACTGATTTTCATGTGATGACCCTAGTATATCACTCGTGGCTTCGAATCTCAGCCCTATCGATAGATATTACCATTGCATGTGTAAGCGGGCACTTCAGTTATGTATGGAGGCTTCTTTTATTTGGTTTTGGTGTACCTAATGTTTATGCTTGAGTTTTTCTGTTTTTGATGGCATAATGGAGTGTGCTAGCCAACAAGTTGCAGATAATTATTTAATTTTATGATTGTATTTTGGACGATAGGTCTATATTTTTCTGTTTTACATACCTATATAGTATGTATATGTTAAAATTGTTGCTGGGGAGTTTATTGCGCCACTTCTTCACGGCTATAACAGAAGTGGTGATGAGGGGTCGTTTTTGGGGGACTGTCTTTATTAGAACTTTGACGTTCTAAAGGTGCTGGCTCTCAGCTTAATAAACTTTTGATTTTGCTAGTGCTATATGTAAATAAGAATCATGGATGGCCTTTTTCTATTTATATTTTCACAGGGTCCATAACTGCACCTTTTTTAGTTGCAATAACAATAATTAAATTTAATTACTTACTTACTTTTAATTTACGTTTATGTGCCATGTGTCTGTTTTAATTTTACAAGTTTGCAATCATTCTGCCAGCGGCTTCGCCCGCGTGGTATTAGTACTTTCCTCCATTATAAATTATAACTTAAGTGTTATTCTGATGTATAAGCAATATTACTGTAGAGTTTTATTAAAATCCGTTCAATAGTTTTTTCGTGAAAGAGTAACAAACATCTTTCACATCCTACTAATATTCTAAATGTGAAAGTTTGTTACTCTTTCACGCAAAAACTACTGAACGAATTTCGATGAAACTTTATAATAATATAGCTTATACATCAGAATAACATATAGGCACGCACTTCCATATAATGGGGGAAGTACTAATTCCACACGGGCGTAGCCGCTGGCAGAAGCTAGTCACACTAATATTCTAAAGGTAAAAGTTTGTGAGTTTGTGTTTGTATGTCTGTTACTTCTTGACGCTCAAACGGCTGGACCGATTTGGATGAAATATGGTATGTAGATAACGTACACCCTGGATTAGCACAGGCTACTTTTCATCCCGGTCTACGCGGGAGAAACCGCGGGGCGCAACGAAATAAATGACTTTATTTGATTGAAGCCTTTTTTGTAACATATCTCATACGAAATAAATGAATTGAATATTATTATCAGTCTTTTATTGATTTGAATTGAATATGCTTTTTATATAGTAATAGGTACTTAATGTAGGAAACTGTATTAAGGTTTGTGAAACATATTGAAATAAAACAAGAAAATAATACTGTACTTAAGTATAATCTAGTAAATATGTAAATTAAAAAAATTAGTCACGATTTAAATAAATATTTAAATCGTTTCTCATATGTGTCAGTTCATTACTAATGTGCGACATTATTCCCACGAGCGCTTCCATTGCTGTTGCATGACGCTCTTCAGCAGCAATGCGTCGAGACTCCATTTCATAGGCCCAGCGTGGCGTCCTTAGATCTCTATGAACTGTAATTTATAAAATTGTACATGATTTCAGTTTTTTTTTTAAATAAAGTATGTACAAAACTAATATGATATACTTACATTGTCTATGTGACCTCGATCTTCGGGCTGGTGGAGAGGAAAGCTGAACATGCCCTATAAATAAAATTAGATATTAATTTGGCTCTTCTACTTAACTCACATTAAAACAGTTATATCATAGACATTATGATATACTTACTATCTTCTCTTGAATTTCCTTGGGGTTGCTGCGTGACAGGCCGTGTTTCTATGGAAGGTGGCAATGTGAGTTGTGTTTCAGTGGAGGGTGGCAATGTAGGCAGTGGTGCAGGCTGTGTCGAAGGGGAGGGTAGAAGGTCAAAGGTCTGTGATGCAGGTTCCAGACTTAATGGAGATGCAATATCTTCAAGCCATTCCTCATCCATTAAGGAGGAATTAGGAGCTGCGGACTGAGGGATGATTGTTGAGGTATTGGGAGAGGATGAGGATGTAATGGGATTGGGTGCTGCAATTCCAGAATCAACGGCTGGGGCCACAGTTTCTACTGATGGTATCTGTAAAATATAACAAAAAAAAAACATATAACTCCACATTACACTGAACGTAAGTCTTAGTATTTAGTAATAATTAATTAGACACTTAAACATTAAATAATGTAAAAAATGCATAAAACTAACATTAATAGGCAGGCGAACTCCAGGTAATCCCTCCACTGCTACTGGACCTATTAGTGCAAGCACTCTCTTCTCCAACTCATTCAGAGGAACAAGTTTGTTAGGCCCTCCACCGGTTGCTGTCGCATTCCTTTTTGAGTTTGCAGCTTTGCCTTTAGTTTTGGCCTTAAACTCTATCCAGTACTATACAGAAAAAACAAAAACAATTTTATGTCTTTAACTATTACAGAAAAATAATTTCATCCAATGTCTAAATAATAGATTAAATACTACCCTCCAAGTTAAACTACTTAAATTATAGAACACATCAAAGTGCAATTTGATTTTATAGAGAATCTGTATAAAGGAACTAGAGTTCCCAAAGGCACGAGCTGTATACCTAATGATTCGAATGGAATGTATCAAATAAGAAATATTTGAGTTGATAGGAAGTGTATTTTCAGAAAACATTAAGAAAATGAAATGTAAACTTACTCTTCGCCATTGGTCTGGTGATTTTGTAACTCCCTCTGCCACTGAGTTTAGTTGGACTGCCACGGAGTTCCACAGTTCTCGGCATACTCGAACCGCCTGTGGCCCTCCCGGAAAGCGACCCAATGCAACAGAGGGATTGGACTCCGCAAACTCCACAAGTAACTCCATTTGCCTTACGGAAACTCTTCGAGGTGCAGGCATTCTTAAATTAAATATTTTACATCAATAAAATATACGAGTAGTTAGAGGTACCTCATATAAAAACACCTTTTCCTATTTTTGTGTTATTTTATTACTTTGAGTACAAAAATACCTGAGGTAACAAATTTTCACATTATAAACTTACTCTATACGTAGAGTACGTATGTATTTTGTGGTATAACTTACCTTTAATTCAAAAATATTTTTAACAAGACGTTTAAATAAAATTCAGCTCGCGAAAGAATGAATTTACCGCCAGTTTATTTCGTTCGAATTTGACACATAAAATGTCAAGAGCATTTATAACCCGCTTAAATTAAATGTTCTCTAAATTGTAGTATTGTAACACTCACAGGACATTACTCAACTTAGCAGTATAATAGTCGATAAAAAATAGAGGTGTCAAGTGACGTGACGAAGAGCACCGTAAATCACCGTAAGCCCCTGCAATTTGATTACCACTGACATATGATACGTAATACCAATCTAATGAAATCCACTGTTGACATCAAAGTTCGGTGGACAATAGAAGCCAGTTAGTCATCGGCACTGGTAAAAGATACGCAATAGCCCTGCTGAACGCTTTTATGCTACATTTCATCTCGGTAAAATACACAATTCCTGTGAGCTAGGCCACGAAATTGGAGCCGCAGGGAAAAACCTAGTTTAAATAAAATATCGCGTACAACAAACGGAGCCTTTACAAAACGTTTTAACCTAAAACAGAAATTTAAATTGAGAAACTTCGAAAGCTTTTGATTCCGAAAATAATTAGTAAGATTACGGTTCCGAAGGTTTTACTCCGAACTCATAATAATGATGAATGCGAATTTTCTCAATAATATTAAATTTTAATGAATTTCTCGAAGCTGCGGTGAGTGAAAGTTTTATTTTAATTAAGTAAGTGATTATTCACTTTACAATTTATACGAGGTTATGCTCCGCACTCATAGACGTTGAAATCATTTTATAACAGATTTTAAATATTCAGCAGTGTTTATAAAACTAGCCAGCCTCATGCTTCGTTTAAGGCGCTATTTACTGCCAATGACCTTGAGTGGTCAGCTTGTGTGTTCTGTGCTGAGCTCACGTAACGCGTCGTACGTCCACCCAGTAATAGGACTCGCCCATCAAGACGACTTGCCTTACCTCATAAAGGATAAACATGATATAGTGCTGTTTGCAGATGACACTTCACTTTTATTTAAACTCAAACGTCAGCAGGTGGTTGTTGATAATGTAAATAATGCTCTTTCAACTGTAGTTAACTGGTTCAACATCAATAATCTTCTCCTTAACGAGAAAAAAACATAATGCATAAAGTTCACATTCCCCAATGTAATACAAGTGAACACTAGAGTGTCAATAAAGGGTGAAGAGTTGAAACCCGAGGATTCCACAGTGTTCTTAGGTTTAACTTTGGATGCGCAGCTTCAGTGGAGCCCCCATATAGATAAACTGTCCAAAAAACTTAGCTCTGCAGCATACGCCGCCGTAAGGAAAATTCGTGGTTTAACTGATTTAGAGACAGCTCGTTTAGTATACTTTAGTTATTTTCATAGTGTGATGTCGTACGGCATTCTGTTGTGGGGAAATGTCGAACCGACACACACATGAGTGACAGCAATAGGGCTACGTTTGGACCACACTCTTGCACACACACTCATGCACACACTGAGGTATGACGTCACAGTCATTAGGTTACACACGTTCAAAAGAGATAGCGAGATGTTCCCACAAAGCGTCCACTCTTCGATAGACCAGTATTTGAAATACCAATTGCTGCTTCTTTTAGGCCGTACTACCGGCCAAGTGGCGCCCTCATTAAATAAAAAATCGTAGCATAGCATAGAAAATAAATATTAAAGAATCCTACGTTGCGTTTGTTACAAAGAGGATAAAGTATTTTTACGTTGTGAAAACAGGTTTCAGAATGTTTCGTATCCAAAGTAGTAGGCAAAAGTACCAAAAACGGCCGTTTGTGACACTTTTGCCTACTACTTTGTATACGAAACATTCGGAGACCTGTTTTAACAACCTATTTGTACAAACGTGACGTTGGATTCTTTTCATTTTCTAGGCCATGCTACGATTTTTTATTCAATGAGGGCGCTATTTTGCCGGTAGTAGACCCTTAATAACCAATTTTGATGCTGGTTTAGAAAACAGTTTATTTTTAATGGTATTCATTGCTTCTTATGGAATAATAAACAAAATTAAACAGAGAAAAATTCCCGATAGAAAAAAATATGAGGAAGGATAAAGTGCATCTGACTACAAGAGTGATTGATAGAGAAGGAGAAGAACATCAAAGAAAAGACGGATAGATTGTGTGAAGGATGACTTGAATAAAAAATAGAAATGAATATTATAATAAGAGTAACAAGGTCAGGAAAGCAAAATATCACAAAAAATAATTACAAAAAGATTCTCTCCGGCGGGGAATCGAACCCCGGTCTCCCGCGTGACAGGCGGGGATACTTACCACTATACTACCGAAGACTTGTAGGTGATGTCGAAATTTTCGAACCTATCCAGTTTTGTCAGTTAAATTTGTACTTGTATTTTCGTTTGTGTTCCAATATCTTAAACAAATAGCCGTTAAAGCAGGCAGCTGTTCCAACTTCAAATATTTGAACAGTTTGTAGGTACCAACCTCTATAGGGAACGTGCACGACGAAGACTCTGCCACCTGGTGCCGCAAATCCGAATCATATAAGGAAACAATTAGAACATAATCCAGTGAAAAATAACATTTAACTAAGTAAAAATGTATTGTTGCATTTCGGAATGCTTATATACTTCAAAGAAAAATAAAAATAAGTCAAATGTTGCAAAATTTTATTACTTTCCTACGACTATTCGTAGGAAAGTAATAGAATTTTGCACCATACCACACCTACTCACTTTCCATGGTTATGTGATAAACGACAAAAGTGGATAAATGCAATAAAAAAAAACTATGTATGTGTTTCAAAAACATCTAGAAATTAGGTATTAATAATGTTGTTTGTAAAAATAGCTAAGTTTTAGTAGTGGTACTATTCAATACAAATAAATCTGTAAGTAACCATTACCTTCTACTTCTAAGACATGCCCGGATTCGAACACTTTTTGGCCTTTTGACATGTTCTTACCACGCGGACGATCATTATGAATCGGCCGGTACCCAAATTTTATCATTTAAATCATAATAAAAACTATATAATATAATGTAAACAAATTTGACGGCAACACGATAACAGCTCTGAATAGTTAATTTTCTTACCACACTGTGGCGCTCGTGTCGATTTGTGCTGTCACCTACAGTTCGTGCACGTTCCCTATAGAAGCAAACGGTTAGGTACCTATTATTTTAATTATCTACTTAATAACTTACAATAATTTAAATTATTTTACCGGAAAAGTGCTGAAACTTAAACAAGATGTCTTGTATTAAAAAAAAAATAATGTTGATATTACAAAGCTTCTCAAAACGGTGAAGGAAAACATCGTGAGGAAACCGTCATGTCCTGGAACCAAAAATTCGAAGACATGTGACATCCACCAATCCGCATTGGGTCCGCGTGGTGGTTTACGGCCCACATCCTCTCGCAGAGAGGAGGCCTGTGTCCCAGCAGCAGAAGCAACATTAAAAGGTTGATGATGATGATAACGATAACAAAGCTTAATCAGCCTTATACCTATAGCATAGCATAATCAGTCTTTGACGTTCCCACTACTGGGAAATAGGCCTCGTGTCTGTGAAAGGGACTCTTGCCCAGTGCGGGTTGGTGGATGTCACACATTTTTTTTTTGTGTTGAGGGAAATCATCCCATGTTTTCTTCCCACTCTGGGTGGAGCGGGAAGGTGTGTCAGACTCTTACTGACTAAAATCCACCCCTGTTCCTTCCCTGTCTGAGTGCCCAGGGGTGCGGTAACTCATTTTCAGAATTTATCCGCTACCTCTAGGCATTCAGGCACCGGCCACGATGGGCCCCGTCAGTGGTGGCTGACACTCATCTGTTTGAGGCGCGCGTGGAACTCTACGCGCCGTCGACTCACGGGCCTGGTGCTGATCGGACGGCAAGCTACCCACTGCTCGCCATCCGCAGGTCCGGGTCCACGGTGGCCGGAGATCGTCTCGCGACGTCCTACGCCCAGTACCTCTCTTGCTTGGTAGCGGCCGGGGCCGTGAGGGCCACTCCGTTGAGCTTCCCTCACGCGTCCCGCCTACGCCTTTGCGAGCATTACTGCTTAGCAGAAGGCGGAGACTGCCTTTCATTCCCTCTCGCTCCGTACCATGGTCTGAACCAGGGCCGGGCGCGAGAGGTCGCCGCCACCTATCGCATCCACGAGGACAAGGCGGTGCTTCACACATGTCTTCATATTCATGTCCTCTTATTGTATGTGTTATAAAAGTGACGACAGATAATAATAATGACGACCTCATTCACTTCATGTTCGTTTATTAACTCGGTCTATATAAAACGTATAGGTACTTACATACCTACAAAATATCGCAATTTCTAATCCATTTTTCCCTTGCCAAACCAATCCACTTAGGATTATATCAACAGAATGAGAGGAAAAAGATAAAAATAGTAAAAATACGTCAAAAGTCAATAGATTAAAAGGGGAACCAGAACACGGGCTAATTAATGTGAAACATTTGGATTAATTACTATTGGAACTCAGTTTTGGTGTAAAACTCACGAAAATCTCATTGCTGGATTAATGTTAAATACATTAATTTATCACTGTCCTATCTGACCATCCCTTCCTCCAATAGGGATGATTCTTGGGTAGAAAAATAATAATTCTATTAAGTCCGTAAGATAAATTATCAAAAAATATTGGACACATACCTTTTGCTTTACCATTCCAAAAAAAAAATGACAAAAATTAAACGTATCAGAGTTCAGAAGTAGGGGTTTGTTACTTCACTTCTATGTAAAAAGTGCATTTTTGTTGTAGGTGTGACGTTACGCAAAATTTCAATGCACTGTATCGTCCTCATTTTTAGGGTTCCGTACCCGAAGGGTCCAAACGGAGCCCTATTGTTGTCACTCACGTGTCCGTCTATCCGTCTGTCCGTAGTCTGTCACAAAACTTTGCAACGGAATTGCATAATTAGATTCCGCCAAGCCCGTTTCATCAACGGACCACAAAACGTACGTCGAAGTGCCACTGGTTCATGGTGGACATCCCATCCATACGCACAAAGCGTTTTGAGAAAACATTCATTGTGCGTACAGCTAAGGAGTGGAATTCCCTACCGGAGTCTGTGTTTCCTGATAGCTACAACCTGGGAGTCTTTAAGTAAAGAGTGAATAGGTTACTTCTAGACAAGCGTGCTCCATCTTCGACCACATCATTGCTTACCATCAGGTGAGATGGTGGTCGAACGCGTGCCTATCAACAATAAAAAAAAAAACTTTGTTCCGAAGAATTTTTAAACATCCCATTGACCTATGAAGTTGAAATTTGGTAATAATGTTTATTACTACGTATATTTTATTAACAAATAATAATATATTGAAATTCCCTCATTTGTTACGGAACCCTAAATGTGCGAAGCTTGTTGTTTACGTGACAAAAGAAAAAAAAGGGTCCAATATTTGACTAAATAGATTTTTTACTCATTAATTTTGGGTCTTGGACTCGTAGCAGCATTCTCTTTTGATCCCAACCCTACGCTTCTATCTGAGCCGCAACCCTATATTCACCTGCCATCGTCTTTTGGGCTCCGAATACAAAGGATATCAATAGGACCCTACTATTAAGGTCCAAACGTCATCTGCCTGTCTATATGTCACAAAGAAACCGTAATAACAAGAGGCAGCCACTTAATATAGAATAGTAATGTGAAACTATGTTCGCTATTTGTAGTGGCAAAGAAAAAAACTATTCAAAACTTCTTTAAAACAAGCCGTTTCACAGAAATGCTGCAAAACTTTTAGTGTTAGAGTCCTATTGCTGGGGCTTGAGACAAATTACTTTTCTGTTAGCGTGCACAGTAACATTTAGTAAAAAATGTTTGGCAATGACATTACCTGCGGAGAGAACAGTCACGTCACTCAATTCCAGTAATGTCTTTGCCATACATTTAGCACTAAGCGTTAGCGTGAACGCTAAAAGAAAAGTAATTTGTCTCAAGCAACTGGACATAGTCCTCCCCCAAGTGTCACCTCAACGATCGATCCTGTGCGTCTCGCATCCATTGGATTCCCGTGACCCTCACCAGGACATTGGCCCACCTTGCGGGAGGCCTTGCAACACTGCGTCTTCGAGTACACGGTCGCCACAACAGATCCTATCAGCCCTATCGACCATCTGTTCTGCGAGCAATATGCCCTGCCCACTGTTACTTCAGTTTGGTGATTCTTCGGGCTATGTGGCCTGCTGATGCCTCTATTCCTGATTCGAATGCAAGAAAACTCCGAGCATAGCGATAGCTCCATAGCGATTTGAATGATTTTAAATATCGTAGCCTTTCTTATTTGATAACTCTCAATTCTGGCATTCAGAGTGATCAGGGGTTTAAAAATAACATACAAACTCTTCTCGCATCTTTATCACTCCACCGTCACACACATAGTAGTACCCACGATACCCTCATTCAATTTATTAAGGCGAAAGTATCCAAGGATGCTTACTTTGCGATTCGTAGGGCTTAACCTGAAGGCACGGCGTTTTAAGAAAATGAACTTAACATAACGGTGTAGGGTCCTAGGCGTTCTACTTAATTACTTACACTCTTAAGAGATTGCTTTGGGTAGAATTTTTTCCAGTATTGTGTAGGCTTGTCTAAGACCGTTTCAAGCCATCCCATCCTAACACACTGTATCTACTAATATTATATACAGGGTGTAAAAAGACACATCACAAAGCCATCAATTACGCATACTGTACATCTAACAAAGTAGCTTTGCGCAAAAATTATTGCTGGGGAACGGCTTTTATTTTTAGGAAAAAAAAACATTATTTTATTACGCGCAATCTAACGCGAACCCAGGCAAACCCCGATAGATAAACCCCGCCCCTTCGCTCAAAGCCACGTAGGTACTTGTCGGATATGTTTGATATTCATTGCGTTTTTGTAACTTCAAATGCGTTATTTTGAAAAATCGAAAATTTTGGTAATGTTTGTTTGGAGAAAAGTTTAGTAATAACATTTGGAATTAATTTTAATAAAGAAAAAAAAATCGAACTTTGACCTTCAATATCTCCAGAACCATTGGCTTCCCAGGTCTAGTAGAAAAAAAAAATCCAAATAATGGGCAGAATATGTGGCTTTCGGCTTCGGAAACTGTCTTTTTACACCCGATGTGCAAAAGTTTGGATAGATGTTTGTTACTCAATCACGCCGGAACGGCTAAACGGATCTGGTTGAAAGTTGGCACAGAGATAGATTATAGTCTGGAATAACAAATACGCTTTATTTTATAATGAGGGATGTACTAATTCCACGCGGGCAAAGCCACTGACTGAAGCTAGTAGTATAAATGTGAAAGTTTGTGAGTACGGAACTATAGCGATATATCCTCTCACAGAGAGGAGGCCTGTGTCCCAGCAATGGAGACATTAAAAGGCTGATGATGATAGTGATATAGCTGGGAAAATCGAACTTCAACACTAAATCTAGGATATTTAGGAATAACTAAAAGGACATGGCCGGAATTTGTAAGGAGCTGTGCCCTAACAAAAAATATTCATGTGTATTGCGCATTTGATTGATGCATTGTGTGTGTGTGGTGTGTGTGTGTGTGTGTGTGTGTGTGTGTGTGTGTGTATGTGTGTGTGTGTGTGTGTAAGTTTTATGATCTTAGAAGAAGCGAGATACATTATTAATTGAAAAAAAAACATTTTTACAAAAAAAAATAAAACCGACTTCAAAAAAAAACAAAAAGTGCAAAATAACTTTAATTTCGCAAGTCGGTGTTTCTGGTTTTATTTCTTCGTTTTTTGACACCGACTTCCGAAATTAAAGTTATTTTGTACTTTTTGTTTTTTTTTTGAAGTCGGTTTTATTTTTTTTTGTAAAAAGGTTTTTATTTTTCACTTTTTAGTGGTGTTTCCGCATGAAATTGTGTTAAAAATGCATATTTATGCGATAGCAGCAATCGCGGTTGATTTGCTGTAATTTTTTGAAGAGATCCGTTGTCTGTCTCCGAAAATCATAGTCAGATCTACATGAAATTTAAATGGGACCATTTCAGAACAAACACCTTTCGAACAAAAAAGAATTTTGGAAATCCGTCGATAAATGACGAAGTTATGCCCGAACATACATAAAAAAAAAAAAAAAAATACAAACATCCGAATTGATAACCTCCTCTTTTTTGAAGTCGGTTAAAAAATACGCCTAATTACGTTGAATAGCAATGTTGAAAAATTACGAGTTTTAATGTTTCAAAAGTAGAAAAAATAATACGAGAACACAAATGAAGTAAGAGTTTCTTCACTTGGCGACACGACATTGAATTAATGTGTAACTCCCGAATTCTCGACACTTAACTTTAAGGCGCAGCTATACAACTTTTAACTTATGGTTTTTAATTGAACATCACGTCTAAACGACTAGTTTTATATCTTTGTAAAAAAAAAAATGTTACTCTAGACAATATCCGTCGTAATTTGATCTCAGAAAATTTGAAATTATATTTCTATAACACAGTGTAATTAATTTATAAAATTATGTTATGTAAAAATTTAATTGAATCTAAAATTTTTATGAATTAATCCTTCACCATTTCAAAGATCATTTAATTATTTATAATTTAGTCTCAGTGTTTTACTTTAATAGCTGTTGTTTTATATTAAAAATGCGTCTAATTTCGGACAGCGCTCCTTGATGGGCAAGTCCTATTACTGGGTGGACGTACAACGCGTTACGTGAGCTCAGCACAGAACACGCAAGCTAACCACTCAAGGTCATTGGCAGTTAATAGCGCCTTAAGACGGAGCTCGTGACTCGTGGCTAAGTAATAAATGCCGCATGGGTCGATCCATCAGCTACGTTACGCTTGCCAGGGTTGGTCCATGAACGGGTGGCCATCTTTACATACCGAGTTTCCTCCGTGCCTCGGAAAGCACGTTAAGGGTCTACTACCGGCCAAGTGGCGCCCTCATTGAATAAAAAATCGTAGCATAGCCTATGCTATGCTACGATTTTTTATTATTTTTATTTATTATTTTAAAATATTATTATTATTTTTTATTTTTTTTATTATTTTTTTTTTTTTTGTTTTTTTTTTTTTTTTTTTTATTTTTTTTTTTTATAAATATAAAAGAATCCAACGTCACGTTTGTTACAAAGAGGATAAAGTATTTTTACGTTGTTAAAAGAGTCTGCGCGTGCGCGTCTTACGTGCGGTCGTGTCATTGACCTTCGCTCTAGAGAAATGGCGACTCAAGTAATTAAGTGCAATAATTGCAACATAGTGATATGTGAAGTACTAGCATTAATCCAATATAAAATGCAAGTGATGGACGTGGAGAGTTTAGTGCGGTTTTGTACTACAGCTTTCTCCGTCGAAGACATCGAAGCCGCGAAGAATTTACTTTTCGATTCGATTTCTACGTCGAAGCGCAAAATCTCACGTAGAAAGAATGGGCAATCGTAGAGAGATCTTTATGATGTTATAGCGTTGCTTAAGGAGATTAACCCTGAAGAAGTGCCAACTTTTGTTGCACGGGAACTTCATAAATTACCGCCGGTTACTTTTGACCATGTATACGATGCTTTTCGCGATAGGCGCGAGGGTTGAAGGATTTGTGTGTGACTGGCGTATTGTAGTCTTGCGACACGCACGTGTGATGAATGGAGCAAGTGGGTCAATAAATTTGAGACACAGATTGAATAAAAATGGTATATTGGTACATAAAAAACAAGGTAAAATGGTAAAAAGTCACATGAAGCACAGGTTTATACACAGAATTACGGTTGAAACACAATTAGAATTACTGCCCCAATAGTGGAGAGTAATAACAGTCTGTTCAAGGTGTGGAACTAGACACACAGTCTGTACAAGGTATGGTACAAGACAATAAACCGCCGTACAAGGTATGGTACTAGACGATAGGAGCGAAGCCAGAGGCTTTCGAGCTCACTTGAGTCACTGACGCTGAGAGACTAATTTTGACTGCCAGGGGTGCCTATATATATCACCCAAATTCTATGGGGCACGTAGTGTAGCAAATGCAGACCCGGACAGCCAATACAATTTGATAATTCTACAAATTATCTTGGACATTGACATTCGACCAATCACAGGCATTCCAACATTCTGCCGATAACCAATCAGAAAGGTTTCACTTATCTCTTATGTAATGAACACCTGCATATTTACTTTTACATATTTACTGGTCTTACTAACAACAAAACTGACATATATACATACTACAAAGTATGTATTCCAAGGACAAACTGAATCTACGTTATATTTTACTATTAGATTCTAATTTTACATTCTCACAAATCTATAAACTACAATAAAAACAAAGCAACTTTACATATATATTTCAATATGTACATAATTTTACATGGTGGACTTCGAAAACTTTCCACTGTCTGTAGCCAATCCATGAGAAGCATGAATATGAACAACCAATCGCTGACTAGCCAAAATTCCTAACTCCGGGCTTTAATACAATTGGTCAATTTTAGCGCTGTGACATACACTACTTGCGCTATACAAAAAAGTTACCTCAGTAAACTTTAACATTAAACATACTTTTACCTTTATTTTTAAGATATTACTGAACATAATAAGACATAATTAAAACATAATAAGGCATACTTAAACATTACAAAACAAACTAAACTAGCTGTATTTTGCTATGGCCCAGAGTGATGGCGCTTTTTCAACACCGGAGTGATGGTGGATCCTCTACATACCACCCCCCGTGAAAGGCTTCAACCGATCACGCTACCGTCGGTAGGAAGCACAATCACCCTGACCGCAGGTCTACGTAAGACCCCCGAAGTCGTTTCTATGTCGACTACTCTCACTATAGAGTCCATCCCGGGACTTACACTTCTGACTATTCCTTTTACCCACTGGTTACGTGGCCTACTCTAGTCTGTCACCAGCACGACGTCGCCGACCTTGACGTTAGGCACGTCGCTCGTCCACTTCTGTCGCCGCTGCAGAGCCGGAAGAAACTCACGCAGCCACCGACGCCAGAAGAGGTCAGCCAACGCGTTGACACGACGCCACATGCGTCGCGAGTCGATGTCGCCCGGATCAGGGCGCACGTACGGAGCATCTCCCGCGGCTGAGCCCAGCAGGAGATGATTGGGCGTCAATACGACGGGATGGCTCACGTCGTCAGAGACGTAACATAAAGGCCGGCTGTTGACGATCAGCTCGGCCTCGGTGAGGAGGGTGTAAAGGACCTCCTCACGTGGGGCGCGCTCTCGCAGCGTCGCCTTGAGGGCGTTCTTCACTGAACGCACTAGACGCTCCCAGCAGCCACCCATGTGTGGGGCCGCGGGAGGGTTGAAGTGCCAGGCAATACCCCGGCCGACGGCTTCTTCTTGGACCCGGGTGTGGTCCAGGTCCCGCAGCGCAGCACGAAGCTCGGAGTTGGCCCCGACAAAGTTAGTACCCTTGTCGGAGTACATGTGGGCGGGCCGGCCCCGGCGCGCCACTAGGCGCCGCAGGGCGAGGATGGCTGAGTCGGCGCTCAGCGAGGCCGCCAACTCCACGTGGACAGCGCGAGTGGCGAGGCGCGTGCACAACACGCCCCACCTGGTCTCCCGGCGCCTTCCCATGCTGACCTCCATGGGGCCGACACGGTCGACCCCGCAACGCACGAAAGCGCGTCGCGTCACCTGCGGCCTTGCGGCCGGCAGGTCTCACATAATTTGGCGCCGCCGGCTTATTTCGAGCCGGCCGGCACACTTGACATGTTGACATTACCGGTTTCACTCTGTGCGGCAGCTGCTTGCCCTTTGCAAGTGCTGCTACCCCGACTGCGTAACTGTCCTTTGCGGAGTGTGTGGCATCCCGACGCCGCTTGCGTCGTCTGCCGAACCGGGCTAGCACTTTCGCTAGCAAGCGCTGCTTGTATCTCACTGTCGACTTTCTGTCGCGGTCGACTACTGGCTCTCCACATAATGCCAGTCTGTGGGTACACTGTACCCGCTCAGCGTCGGCACCTCCTGACCCCAAGTCGGAACATGCCTGCCACCGCTCCTGTGGATAACAAAGAAAGGCGGGACCCGATAGCCACGCATTACTGCTTATCGGCCATGACAACTTGGTTGCCACGTCAGCTGGGTTCTCCGCCGAAGAAACCCAGCGCCAGTCCCCTCTCCCACTCCGCGAGTACGTATCACCCAAATGGTGAGACACAAACCTATTGTTTACATACTTATTTTTAACATACGTACCATTAATAGGTACGGCAGCATGGTGAGACAGGCACCATCCTGGATGGCCTACTTTGCCTCCTACCTTGGAGGCATACCCCTCCTCGAGTGACCTATCTCTCTGCTTATAATGTGCAGCTGCGACATCAACATCACGATGCAGCTTGCACTCTACTCGACATACTTCACCTGGCTTGCCATCTGTCGACTCACTCGGTGTCGATCCGAAGATGGCAGAGGCCGGCATGCGTTCGCCTGACGCACCGTCTGTCGACCCCCTAAGTGTCGACCCTAAGATGGCAGCGGCTCGCATGACTTTACATTGCTTGCCATCTGTCGACCCCCTAGGTGTCGACCCCAAGATGGCAGCAGTTTGCCCACTAACCCTATGTTTAACCGGAGCCAACCCTATTGGCTCCAGGTCAAACTGTTGCTCGACCCTATCAGGCAACATGGGTAATGAGCTGGACATACAATTAACATATTGAACATTGTTGGCGGTGCACACCCTCCTTAGAGGGCCATGAACCACCCACCCTAACTTCGTGAGAGAGGCAACCGGCTTACCAGATTTTCCTCGGCGTGTCCCCTCACTGGCGAGTAGCTCCCAGTTGTCCTGCCCGATCAGCAGCAGCGGCTTGGCTCCCAACATCTCTTTGCAGCCCAAGTCACGGAGGTGGCGATGCTCCTCCATGATGCCAGCAGGCACCGACTGCGCCGGCAGGTCCAGGTCCTGTAACGTGCGACACATAATTTGAAAAGTTTTATTGTTAGCTCCGCTTACTGATAGTCTTACTTCCTTCGAACTGGAATCATGTAATTCTATGCCACGTGCACTTTGGATTCTTATCGGTTTTTGGACGCCTTTTACATTTCCAATAAGATTCTTGTCCACCAAAGACACAGTGGCCCCGTCGTCCAATAGAGCGTAACAACTCTTAATCTTGTCGCCAACTTTTACCGTTACTGGCATAATTTTTAGAAGAGCACTGCCTACATTTACTCTCATGTTAGTTACAGACTCATGTTTTTTTTTATCTTGATGTAACATCACATGATGTGCCGCGTTGCACTTTTCACATCTTTTGCCCCGACAGTGGATACGCGGGTGATCTTTACTTAAACACTTGAAACAAACACGCGTATTTCTAACATGTCCCCACCTTTCTTCACTATTTAATTTAGCGAATCTCTCGCATTGCAGCAATGTGTGCGTTTTCTCACATAAGGAACATTTATTTTTCTCATCAGCTGTTTGTTTTTCAATATCAGCTGTTTTTCCAGTGTCAGCTTCAGCTTGTACGAACAACTTTTGCTTATTGTAATTTTGCTGACCCTTATTAGGTACAACCGTTCTGGATTTTAAATTAACAGCTGGGCCAGGGCTAGGCAAGTCTAATTGTACATAAAATGAAGTAGCCCTGGCTAGGTGCACTAGGAACTCGGACAGCAACTCTAGGCTAGGCGACACCCTGACATCGATGCCTTGCGACGATGCCACACCCATTGCGAAATCCCCGTACTGAGCACGTTGTATAGGCGTAAGTTTGGAAAGCAATTCACTTACCAGCTGTGGGTTGTTGAGATATCCGTTGGCATTAATGTTCCTTAGCAACGACACACAATTACGTACCGTGGTGGAGAATGTACGTAACTCACGTCCACTGTCGGTGACTCTTGGTAATGCACGCACTTTTTTTATGGCACATTCTAACAACAGGTTCGGATGGCCGAACTCCTCGTCGAGCGCCCTCATGATGTCGGCTGGATTGATGCATGTGCGCAGCAGGTCTTCCACTGCCCGCCGTGCGTCGCCTTGCAACGACGTTCGCAGCCGAGCCAGGTTCTCGTACGATTTAAAATTATATTGGGCCGTCGTCTCCCAAAACATATTTTTATATGCAAGCCAGTCTGCCGGGTTGCCACCAAACATGGGCAGCTCGTAAGCTTGCCTTGGCACCGGGCGTGGCCGAGCTATGCTTGCTATAGCGTCGGCCAACTGGTCAAAGCGGTTGTCCCTCGGCTTGCGCTCCGTGTCCTCGTGCTCGTGCCCCCAGTTCACTCCCCCCCTTGCTGATGTCTGCGGACCAGCAACCTCACGAGTTGGCGCCGCCAACACTGGATCCGCAAACTGCACTGACATTGTGGGTGGTCGTCTCTCCTCACTGGGTTCACGCGCGAACCTTAGCACTGGCGCTTTCGGAGCGCAGGAACTAACAGTCGCCATCGCGGCACTTGGCGTCGCGTCGCGCGTAACGTACGTCGCGGGCGCACCGGTGTATGTAACGGGCGCGGTCGCGGACGCTCCGCTGTACGAAGCGGGCGCTGACACGGTCACTTCTACGCGCGCGTTACTAGGAGTAGGTACGGCGAGTGTGGACGGTACACGGCACTCCGATGATTCTCGATGTCCATCTTCTTGTGGAGTCGTGTCCATCCACTGTTCAACACGTCGGGTTGTAGTCCCCTCCTCGTCCGTACCTGATGAGTTCTCAGCGTCTATTTCTGCAAGATCGACCTCCAACTTCTTCCTTACCAGCCCCTCTCTGAGGCGCACCAACTCCCTTTGTGCCTCGTACTCCGCCTTCCTCCTTAGGTACGTGGAGTGGCTCTGCCCGCTCCTGGATGAGGCGGCGACACTGGGCTCTTTCGACTCTCCCCTTCCACGGCCTCTTCGTGGCGTTACCTCTGGTGCTTTCACATTACGGTGATCTACTATTCGACCACCCACCAGAGGTATTGCCGGCGTGGGGAATGACGACGTCGTTGGTGCCATTGACGGTGAAGCGGGCGCCCTCTCACTGGGCACGCCCGAGTCTGACTCTGGGTGTCTTGTACTGGCCATCTTTCTCGACATACTTCTTGTCGTGACCGCACTATGCTCACTCATAATACCCAGTCACAACACACAATCCGGCGGACGAAGGACCAAATTGTTGACGATGATACACAATCCGGCTAACGAAGGACCAAATTGTATATCGATGCTTTTCGCGATAGGCGCGAGGGTTGAAGGATTTGTGTGTGACTGGCGTATTGTAGTCTTGCGACACGCACGTGTGATGAATGGAGCAAGTGGGTCAATAACTTTGAGACACAGATTGAATAAAAATGGTATATTGGTACATAAAAAACAAGGTAAAATGGTAAAAAGTCACATGAAGCACAGGTTTATACACAGAATTACGGTTGAAACACAATTAGAATTACTGCCCCAATAGTGGACAGTAATAACAGTCTGTTCAAGGTGTGGAACTAGACACACAGTCTGTACAAGGTGTGGTACAAGACAATAAACCGCCGTACAAGGTATGGTACTAGACGATAGGAGCGAAGCCAGAGGCTTTCGAGCTCACTTGAGTCACTGACGCTGAGAGACTAATTTTGACTGCCAGGGGTGCCTATATATATCACCCAAATTCTATGGGGCACGTAGTGTAGCAAATGCAGACCCGGACAGCCAATACAATTTGATAATTCTACAAATTATCTTGGACATTGACATTCGACCAATCACAGGCATTCCAACATTCTGCCGATAACCAATCAGAAAGGTTTCACTTATCTCTTATGTAATGAACACCTGCATATTTACTTTTACATATTTACTGGTCTTACTAACAACAAAACTGACATATATACATACTACAAAGTATGTATTCCAAGGACAAACTGAATCTACGTTATATTTTACTATTAGATTCTAATTTTACATTCTCACAAATCTATAAACTACAATAAAAACAAAGCAACTTTACATATGTATTTCAATATGTACATAATTTTACATGGTGGACTTCGAAAACTTTCCACTGTCTGTAGCCAATCCATGAGAAGCATGAATATGAACAACCAATCGCTGACTAGCCAAAATTCCTAACTACGGGCTTTAATACAATTGGTCAATTTTAGCGCTGTGACATACACTACTTGCGCTATACAAAAAAGTTACCTCAGTAAACTTTAACATTAAACATACTTTTACCTTTATTTTTAAGATATTACTGAACATAATAAGACATAATTAAAACATAATAAGGCATACTTAAACATTACAAAACAAACTAAACTAGCTGTATTTTGCTATGGCCCAGAGTGATGGCGCTTTTTCAACACCGGGGTGATGGTGGATCCTCTACAGACCACATAGATGTCACAAGACTCTTAAAAGATCTTCTAGTGTTGCAAAGCGAACTCCGAACAGTAAAGGAATCTTATGTGACAAACGAAAAGTTTCAGGAATTCCAAAAAGAGCTACAAAAAATAGAATATTCATTACCGAACCTCTCGCAAAATATTATTCATAAAAGAGGAGATGGAAATAAAACTAGTTTCTGTCTGGACAGCGGGCCTATGGATCTACCTTACTTTTTATATAAATCGTACTGTGAGACGCCAGCTGTTAGCAAATTGACTAATGAACAGGACGTGTCGCCAGTTAGCGGTATCTCGAAACCTAACACAAGCGCACAGCAGTTACCTTCAAACATCGAAACTCCCACTGCGATATCAACGTCTACCGTCAATATGCAATCTAGTGAGTGTAGCACCGAAGCGCGGTCTTTGTCATGCTCTTTATTACAAATGTTGATAAACAGGCATCAGAAAACGATATAAGTGAATATTATATTGTATCAAAGACACATACATCTGTAACACTAAAGAAAATTAAAATGAAAAGGCAGAATAATTATAACCTAAAATACTTGTACCACAAAATAAACTCGCGTTATTTTTGGACGACAGCTTATGGCCTGAAGGAGTGTCTTTTCGTCATTTTATTTATTTTAATAAAACAACGAGGGATGATAATATGAATAGTATACAGTACGGTGTAACTGTAATAAAATAATAAAATGGGTGTACATACACAAGGAAATGCCAAATCAGTGTTTGTTAGTTTTAACTGTAAGTCAGTTAAAAGATCAATAGACTGTGTCGGAGGCTTATGTAGTACGGCGGACATAGTAACACTGCAAGAAACTTGGTTGCTGCCGCATGATGTCCCACTGCTTGGCACTATTGACTCTGACTTTGCTTACACCGGTACGTCGGCGGTCGACACTTCTGCTGGCATCCTCAGAGGACGTCCGTATGGCGGAGTGGCGATATTGTGGCGAAAAGATAGGTTTAGCGAAGTGTCAGTTATTGAGTGCAATAATCCGCGAATCAGTGCGATAAAGGTGAAGACTGGTGACCGTGTTTTTCTTGTGTTTAGTGTATACGTGCCCACGAATGAAGTGGATAATTTACCCGAATTCACGGTGTGTTTTAGCCAGGTATGTGCCATACTCGAGAGTAACTGTGTAGAAGCTATCTATATGTTAGGAGACTTTAACGCGCATCCCGGAGAACTATTCGGTAAGGAGTTAGACAATCTATGTGCGGACCAACAGTGGGTATGCGCCGATATAGACATACTAGGCAGGAACTCAAATAACTATACTTTCGTAAGTGACGTGCATGGGTGTACGCGGTGGCTCGACCACTGTGTAATGAGTCACTCCGCGCGGCGAACAGTAAACAGTGTTACTATCAAATACGACACGTATTGGTCGGACCATCTGCTACTTGTTATCGAGTGCGACTTAAACTTAGTTATAAGTAAAATGAGCTTAAAAAAAGAGAACAATGTGCACAATAAGGTAATTTGGGGTAATAGGAGTAAAGAACAAATTGATATATACTGGGAGCATTGTAATAGTAAACTAAAGTTATTAGATTTTCCGGAACAATTTAGTCAATGTACGAGTAGTTTTAATGTTTGTAGCAACTTATTGCTACAAACAACGTTCCTTAGAACACAGGAACATATTGGATGTACTGTTTAAAAATATAATTACGATCCTAACTGAAGCTTCCATTTATAGCAGTAATTATTTAAATAAAGGAAGGCGGAATCGTACTATAATAGGATGGAACAAACATGTACGTGATGCGCACAGGGATGCCAGACTTAAGTTTTGACGTGACAACGTCTTATAAATTGGTTTGCCGGGTGACACTTCAAGAAACTGCGTTACGCTCCGCTCACGTTATGCGCTCACAATGAGAGCGAGTGAGAGGCACGCGTCCCTTCCACTCGGGCATGGTTAGCCCGCCTAAGAGCGAGAGAGACAGACATAAAAAGTGAAAGGCACGCGTCCCTTCCACTCGAGCACAGTTAGCCCGCCTAAGAGCGAGAGAGACAGAGCGAGAGAGAGAGAGTGAGAGAGATAGGCATGCACAGCGGTTCATGTCTTGCGCTTCTATTTCGCTTAGGCGCCTGCATACAATTGTTACTATTATTTCATCCTTCTTCCTACTATACGAATGAATATTCACATTAAAATTATTTTACCACTCAAAGTCGTTGTCACGTAAAACTTTCGCCCGTATACCGACTTTACAGGCAACCAATTTTTTTAAATTGGGATTGGCATTATAGACCAAGGGAGGGTTACTTATATAAGGAAATGTGTGAAAGTAGAAAAATATTTAAAAGACAATTGAAATGGTGTCAAGATAACAGTGAACAAATTAAAATGGATATTATTGCTAACCATCGTTGTTCAAAGAACTTCGGTGATTTTTGGAAGGCAACAAACAAGTTGAATCCTAAGCCTTGCATCCCTGTGAGCGTGGCAGGTGTGAGTGACAGTGAGGGCATTGCTGAAATGTTTAGAAAGCATTTTGCGGTGAGTTCACCGCTTGGCCCTTCAAATGTGAAGCCGGATGCTGGAACTGTCGTGACCGGTGACTTATTCAATGTGTCACCTAAACAAGTATCTGATATTATAAGGAAAATGTCCAGAGGTAAGTCACCTGGTCACTATGTGCTGAGCATCGAGCACTTGAAGTATGCGGGGGTCCGTTTACCGCGAGTGCTTGCAATGTTTTACACGTTGTGTATAAATCACACATACTTGCCCTTTGACCTTATGAGAACTATAGTTGTGACGATTGTGAAAAATAAAACAGGAGATTTGTCAGATAAATGCAATTATAGGCCAATTTCATTGGCGACAGTGGTGGGTAAGGTGCTGGACGCTGTGCTTGACTCGGAACTTGAAAAACACCTGAATATACATGATGCCCAGTTCGGGTTCCGACCCGGACTTTCCACTGAAACCGCCATTCTGAGCCTAAAGCACACTGTACAGTACTATATCGAGAGACGTACACCTGTGTATGCATGTTTCCTTGACCTGTCGAAATCTTTTGACCTTGTGTCATATGACTTGCTGTGGGAAAAGCTAAAGAGAACGGGCGTGCATGCGCAGGTGCAACGGCTCTTTCACTACTGGTATGCCAATCAGACCAATAATGTAAGATGGGCCGGCAGCCTCTCGGATGTGTACAGGTTGGAGTGCGGGACGAGACAGGGCGGCCTGACCTCTCCTAAGCTCTTCAACCTGTACATGAACGAGCTAATGGTTGGGCTCGGCAGCACACGTGTCGGTGTTCGGTTGATAATGTTTGTATGAATAATATTAGCTACGTTGACGACATGGTGCTGCTGAGCCCGGCCGTTGGTGCGCTGAGGCAATTGCTGGCGGTGTGTGTGAGTTATGCCTTAAAACATGGTCTCTTGTATAATTGTAAAAAGAGTGAGTATTTGATCTGTGGCAGCGCGCACGACCTGCGCGCGCGCCGCACAACATCACACTGGAGGTACCACTGCGCGCCACCCATATTTATAGCCTGGGCGCTAAATGTATCGTAACGTCTTCAATGTCCGCGCGCCCCGCATATGGCCGCGCGCCCCGCATTATTTGAACTTCACCACTATTGGTGGATTAATTCTATTGGTATTGTAGACCTGACGCTAATTCCACCATGTTAAATAGTATGTAAGTAGGGATAATATTCAATAAATTATGATCATTATATCGTACAATTCCTGTGTTTTACTTGTCGCTAACCCAATCTCCAAAGTGGTGACCCCGAACGAAGAAACCGCAACCAAGCTATGCCAATTGACACTGAACAACCCGGTATGGAGTCAGCAAGAGCAAGCTCAGCGCAACCCCAGGATGTTTCGCTATCATCGCAGCACATTGACGGCATCTCACTATCCCTGCGAGTACCACCTTTCTGGCGCGACAAACCGAGACTATGGTTCATCACTTTTGACGCAGCTACTCGCGATCTCAAGAAAAGCGAATCACAAAAGGCACAGATGGTCATCGCTCAGCTACAAAAGGAAGAAATTGAGCAAATATGTGACCTGTTGTACAACCAATCTCCCGATCGTCAGTACACCGTCATAAAGGAACGTCTTATTTCCGTCTACGAGGAATCTGATGGCAAGCAGCTACAGAAGCTACTCTCCGACATGGAACTAGGAGACCAGAAGCCCAGTCAATTACTCCGTCGCATGCGCAATCTCGCACACAACAAGGTTCCAGACAATACTCTACGGCTTATGTGGATGAACTTACTACCCGCACACGTTCGCTCAGTACTTGTAGTAAGTGACACTATAAGTAAAGAAACGACACTCGAAGAACTAGCCAAGCTCGCCGATAAGATGCTTGAACAAACATCGGAAGCATCATCAGTGTCCGTCGCATCGGTATCAACATCCCAGCAATCACAAAACCAACCTGTAAGCATCCAGAATCTCGTTGAAGAGATAAAAAAATTACATTTGGAGATCGCCGAACTCAAGACATCATACCGCCACGACCGCTCGCGATCGTCGACACGGCGACACTACGGCAGCGCGAGCGGGCGCAACTCACACCGAGCGCGTTCAACGTCACGAACTCGTTCTCGCTCAACTACGCCAGCGGGACATTGTTATTATCATCGGTGATTTGGGCAAAATGCGAAGCGATGTACGACACCGTGCACTTTTAACAATGTTGCGAAGACGGAAAACTGAAAGAGGCGTTGGCAGTGGCGGATCCAAACGTCGATAGCAAGTCTTACCGCCTATTCATCACCGACAAGACGACATCTATGAGTTTTTTGGTAGATACAGGTGCCAATATATCCGTCATACCGAAAAGAAAAGGAACAAAATCAACGCCACTACCATATCAACTTTACGCCGCGAATAACACGATAATACCCACATATGGTGAGAAAACACTGGAGTTCGACCTCAATCTACGCCGACATTATAAGTGGAAGTTCGTGGTCACCGCAGTTTCGAAGCCAATAATAGGAGCAGACTTTCTCGGCTACCACAACTTACTAGTCGACTTACGAAGCCAGCGACTCATCGACAACGTCACGAAGCTCTCATCCAAAGCAACTGGCCGCTATACAAGTATGCCTACCGTCACCAGCATCAACCTACAGCAAACATTTCATGACATTCTCGCCGAATTTCCTGGAACTACCCGCCTATCTTCGATGAAACTTAACCCGAAGCATAAAGTGGAACATTTCATTGAAACAACTGGCCCACCTATTCACTCCAGAGCAAGACCAATACCACCGCACCTGTACGAACGAGCTAAGAAGGAATTCGAGAACATGATAAGTCAAGGCCTGTGCAGACCCAGCAAAAGCCCTTGGTCCAGCCCATTACACATCGTGCCAAAGAAAAACGGAGACTTGCGAGCATGTGGGGACTATCGACGTCTCAATGCCGTGCCGTAACAAAACCAGATCGCTATCCAGTTCCAAGAATAAAGGACTTCACGTATCAGCTCGCCGGCAAACAAATATTCACCACGCTTGATCTGAACCGAGCTTACCAAAAATTGCCCGTACGTGCCGAAGACGTGGAAAAAACTGCAATCATCACACCATTTGGCCTATTTGAATTCCCGAGAATGTGTCCAGGATTGAAGAACGCAGGACAAACCTTCCAGCGATTCATTCATGAAGTACTGCGTGAACTTGACTTCGTGTACCCGTTCATCGACGATCTGCTAATTGCTTCGGAAAATGAACAAACGCACAGACAGCACTTACGAACAGTTTTAGGAAGATTGGACGAGTATGGCATAACAATAAACCCAGCAAAGTGTGTATTTGGCCAACGTGAAGTTATATTTCTCGGCTACAAAGTCTCAGCAGAAGTTCTAAAACCGCCTGAAGATAAGATCAAGGTAATCAGTGAATATCCCAAACCAAAGAACATCGAGGAGCTACGAAGATTCCTAGGAATGCTCAACTTCTACCGAGATAGCATACCTAACGCAACCGCCATTCAAGCACCATTACATACGTACTTGCACAACACAAAGAAGCGAGACAAGACAATAATTCAGTGGAATGAGGGTACATCACAAGCATTTGAAAACTGCAAGAAATGTATCACAGAAACAATTTGTTTGTCACACCCACATCACTCAGCCCCACTAGGACTGATGTGCGATGCGTCCCAAAGATGTGCAGGCGGCGTTCTCCAACAGCAAGTCAATGGAAAATGGCAACCACTAGGCTATTTCTCAAAGAAGTTCACACCGGCTCAGCAAAATTACTCAACGTACGACAGAGAACTTCAAGCAATTTACATGGCTATCAAGCACTTCAGGAAAATATTTGAAGGACGTGAACTCATTATATTCACAGACCACAAGCCACTCCAATACGCCATGCAAAAAATCTCGTCAGATTCAGAGATTCCGCGCCAACGCAGACAACTATTATTCATCAGTGAATTTACCAACGATATACGTCACATAAGCGGGCGAGACAACGTAGTCGCCGACGCATTATCTCGCGTCGACGCAATCAGCTGTCCGAACCCGATCGATTACGCAGCACTCGCTCAAGCGCAAGAAAAGGACGAGAATATAAACGAAATGATGAAACAAACAAACATCCAAATGAAGAGAATAATATTACCAGGCACATCTCAACATATTTACTGTGAAACTTCAACACACGACGTTCGCCCATACCTACCTCTGCAGTTCCGTATTAACGCTTTCAACGCTATCCACGGACTCAGTCATCCCGGTATACGAACAACGAGAAAGCTCATACAGAGAAGATACTTCTGGCCATCCATGAACACAGACGTGAAAACATGGGTTCAAACATGCGTCGCGTGTCAACGATCCAAGATCCAACGTCATACGTCAAGTGCCACAGCTACTTTCGAACAGTCGCACCGCTTCGAACACTTGCACGCTGACATTGTCGGACCCCTAACAACATCGCCGACTGGTCATCGCTACGTCATCACCATGATCGACCGTGCTACACGCTGGCCCTAAGCACACGCCGTGTGCAACTGTCGCCAAAGTCATTTATGAAGGATGGATTGCAAGATTCGGCTGCCCAGCAAGAATAACAACGGATCAAGGTCGCCAGTTTGAAAGTCACCTATTCACCGCACTCACCAGATTGTTTGGGATACAGAAGATAAGAACTACGCCATATCATCCCCAAAGCAATGGCATTATAGAACGCTGGCATCGCTGCATGAAAACCGCACTCACAGCACGTTTCAGTAACAACAGCTGGATAGAAGAATTACCCACCGTATTGTTGGGACTGCGTGCCGCAATCAGAACCGACACGGATGTAAGCGCAGCAGAGTTAACTTACGGTCAAAATCTACGCCTACCAGGTGATTTCTTCGTGACGTCACAATCAGAGATAATGGACAGTAACTACGTCGAGAAACTGCGATCATCAATCAGCAACATACGCCCGGTACATGCACAGTCGCATAACACTAATCGCCCTGTGTTTGTACACCGTGACCTATTAACATGTAAACAAGTGTTCGTGCGAGTCGACGCCGTGAAGAAACCACTACAGCCACCTTACGACGGTCCATACGCAGTATTACGCAGAGATAGCAAAACATTCACACTACAACTTCCCGGAAGAGTGGCAGTAATCTCCATCGACCGTCTGAAGCCTGCTTTTACCGTGTGTGACGCCGGAGCAAACCCCGCCGCCGCTGCCACCATCGCCGCAGCGAAAAAACCTACAACAAATGTAAACAAAACATCGCGTTTCGGCCGAGTCATTAAACCACCGGTACGCTTCGCTTGAGGGGGAGCACTGTGGCAGCGCGCACAACCTGCGCGCGCGCCGCACAACATCACACTGGAGGTACCACTGCGCGCCACCCATATTTATAGCCTGGGCGCTAAATGTATCGTAACGTCTTCAATGTCCGCGCGCCCCGCATATGGCCGCGCGCCCCGCATTATTTGAACTTCACCACTATTGGTGGATTAATTCTATTGGTATTGTAGACCTCACGCTAATTCCACCATGTTAAATAGTATGTAAGTAGGGATAATATTCAATAAATTATGATCATTATATCGTACAATTCCTGTGTTTTACTTGTCGCTAACCCAATCTCCAAAGATCTTTAAGGGCTCTGGTAAATGTCCATCTAGTGTACCCATAATAAAGCTGAATGGCATAGAACTTAAGCGGGTTAACCAGTTTAAATACTTAGGTCATTACGTTACCGAGGACCTTGATGATCGAATGGACATTGAGAGGGAGCGCAGGGCATTGGCAATCAAAGGATAACACTTTTTAAAGCATATTGCCAAACGTTTTATACGAGTAGCCTGTGGGTCAGTTATACACAGAGATCGTTCAGTGCCTTGCGAGTCCAATATAATAACGGATTCAGGATGTTACTGGGGCTGCCCCGTTTCTGTAGTGCCTCTAGCATGTTTCGACAACCTCGCGAGCCAGATCAAGATACTTTGTTTTTTATCTTTCTCAGCCTTCACGAAGTTCTCGTCATGAGGGACAGCTATATCAACAATCATTGTGCAACGCTCTTGTCGATCTATCAACACTATGTCAGGCTTATTGGCAACAATAGTCCTATCAGTGATGATAGATCGATCCCAATACAACGTGATATTGCCATTTTCGAGAACTGGGTCGGGCTCATACCTATAGTGCGGTACTTCAGATTCCACAAGATTGTATTTAAGAGTAAGTTGCTGGTGGATAATCCTGGCTACAAGGTTGTGTCTGTGCAAATAGTCTCCGTTAGCTAGACGAGAACAACTAGAAATAATGTGTCGCATTGATTCCCCGGGCCGGTGGCATGCCCGACAGATGTCAACCGTACCGTCCTTCACAATATATTTCCGGTAGTTATTCGTCATCATAACTTCGTCCATAATCGAACAGACAAAACCTTCGGTTGCCCCGAATAGGTCACCAAAGCGCAGCCAGGATACGGACGCTAAGAGATCTACAACGGGTCCATGTAGGACCCGGTAAAAGCGTCCGTGAAGCTCCTTGCTCTGCCATACTTCCCTGCGGTCATTAGTATCCAGTACTTTAAGTTTGCGCCAGTTCTCGTTTGCCAAGGAAAGCGGGGTGAGGCCCTTGTCCACATCGACCACATCTCGATGCATACCCACGGTTTCTAGGAAATATCCCTAAGGCTGCATACCTCGCGGTTGTGTAGGGTCTTAGCATTTAAGAAGCCACGACCCCCACATTTCCGCGGGATATACAGCCTCATCACCGATGATCGTGGGTGATGCATCCGATTTGCGGTCAGCAATGTGCGGACCCTCCTATCCAGGGCGTCAAGTTCCGTCTGAGTCCATTTGAGTATGCCGAAGGAGTACATCAATACCGGCATGATCCAACCGTTGAAGGCGCGAACCTTGTTCCCGCCTGATAGAAGGCTATTCAGTACTTTATTCAGGCGGCCAAAGAAGCGCTGACCTCAACGACTGTTTAACGTCAGCAGTATTGATACCTAACGCTTCCGACATACCCAAATACTTGTAGGTTTCGGTTGAGCAGAGGGATCTAAGGTGTATGGAATCCGAGAGTTGAGTGCCCACGGATTCCATAATCTCGCCTCGCTTTACATGCATGACTGCAGATTTGTCCACACCAAATTCCATCCTGATGTAGCTACTGAAGAGTAGCTTCATCAGTTGCAAGTTGTTGGGTACAAAGAGTTTCAGATCATCCATGTAAAGGAGGTGTGATATGACCTGACCACCTCTTCTCAACCGATAGCCTTGTCCCGAACCCTTCAGTACTGAGAGGGTTGAGGGCCAGACAAAACCACAGTGGACTCAGACTGTCGCCCTGGAATATGCCACGCTCGATCCTTATCGGTTCGCTGTTCTCCTGTATCTGCCGACATCCTGGATAGTGAAGGACTGTACTCCACTGCCCCATACACGACATCAGGAAGGTGCGCAGAGTTGCATCAACTTTATACAACTCCAGCACCCTCATGAGCCATGTATGTGGCACCGAGTCATAGGCCTTCTTGTAATTTATCGAACATGTCGACAGATCTCTTCGAGAACGACGAACCTGTTGGCTAATAGCAATATCGATGAGAAGCAGCTCCTTAGTACCACGGGACCCATTCCTACATTCATTCTGGAAGGCTGACATGATACGATTTTTATCAATATGGATGTTAATTTTAGCTCTCAGAATGGATGTAAGAACTTTATAGACCGTCGGTAAACACGTGATCGGTTTATAATTCTTAGGTTCCGCAGTACTACCTGATTTATGGAGCAGGTGGGTTATTCCGGTCGTAAGAAACTGGGGCAGCGATCCTGACTCTAAGGCAGACTGGAACTGAGCTGCCAAGCGAGTGTGAAACCTTTGGAACCATTTAATCCAAAAATTGTGCAGCCCGTCCGGCTCTGGAGATTTCCAGTTAGGCAACGGATGGACTGCACGAGCTACATCTTGGGGGCTGATGGTAATTGCCCCCATTTCTGGTATAAGGTCACACGCACGCTCAACCTCTCGAGTCTTAGCATTTCGTTGTTAGGTCCATTATATTCTCACCATGTTGTTGTTTATATCTTGGTTTTTCGGCATTGGTTATTGTTGTGACGATTTCTTATTTTTTTCTGGTTCGTATTTTTGGTTTGGACATTATTTTTGGTTTATTTTACGAACTGTAGATGACAATTTACCTTCTGATGGCACAAGGAATCCTCGCAGACAGACTATGTTCAGTTTGGATGATGAGGAGGATTCTGAGAGTGCGGATAGTTTTCCGATGTAACTTACATTCCAGAAAGGTCGAGCCTTGACTCTGAGGACAGTGAGCAGTCATTGTATCAAAATGCTCCTGAAGCAGAGTATCGGCATACTCTGACAGAAATAATGATAGAGGAGCTGCCGACTACGCTGGAGGAGGCACTGAGTGGCAGTGAGGCTAAAAACTGGAGAGACTGGGTATTTTTATATATAGAGTACTGGCTTGTGCCAGTAAAATGCAAGTGGGTCAAATGGACAAAGAGAGGGTTAAATGGAGAGTTACTCAAGTATTACTCGCTTGGTGGCAAAAGGATACACGCAGAAGTATGGAGTAGATTATCACGAAACATTTTCTCCAGTTGTGAGGGGTTCAACTATTAGAATACTACTGGCCCTGGCTGCTCAGTATGACATGATGGTGGAGCACCTTGATGTAAAAACCGCATTTCTCAATGGCGACCTAGAAGAGTCTGTCTACATGGAACAACCTGTAGGTTATGTGGTGAAAGTTTTATAAGCAATTTATGGCTTAAAACAGTCGGCGACACAATGGTATAAGAAGATTAATGATGTTTTCACCATGTGTTTAATCACGATGGTGAAATCATGATTATTGGCCTGTATGTCGACGTTTTAATGTTATTTACATTAAAAACATTACAACAAAGGAATGTTATAAAGAAGAGACTGATGGATGAATTTGATATAAAAGATTTAGGTACAGCCCATCATATTTTAGGCATGAAAATAGAAAAAAAATACAGCTGATGGGAGCTTCAAGGTGAGGTGAAAATATTAGATAAGTTCAATATGTCAGATTGCAAACCAATGAAAACTCCTATGGAGGTTGGAATAAAGTTACAGATGGAAAATAGCTCAAAATGTAACTTTGATTATAGAAGCCTTATTGTTACTTAATGTATTTATCTGTGTGTTCCAGGCCTGATATCTCTCACAGTTTCAGTTACCTTAGCCAGTTCAACAACTGTTATTGCTGAAAGTCACTGCAAAGCAGCAAAAAGGTTAAGGTATTTGAAAGGAACAATAGATTATAGTTTAATTTTTCAGAAAGGTGAACTGGATATTGTGGGTTTCACTGATGCAGACTGGGGGGGCAATCAGGTAGATCGTCGATCTTACATTGGTTACATATTTTGTATTGGAAAGTCTGTAGTTTCATGGGAAAGTCGAAAGCAACGTACAGTGGCACTCTCTTACTAGAGAGTCTAGAGAGTCTAGGGACTCTCTAGTAAGAGAGTACAGAGTACTAGAGAGTGAGTAGTGAGTGAGTACATGGCAATTTCAGATTATTGTAAAGAAGCTATGTTTTTGAAAACATTTATTTCTGAATGTATTGGCATTGTTGTAAAGTATTGTTGTTAAATGACAACCAGTCAGCACAAACTTTGTAAATTATTACAAACACACACACAGAACACACAGAAAACACAAACAACAACAAACAAACAGAATTATCTGTATTTCATGCGAGGTCAAAGCATATCTATATAAGACATTACTTTGTTAAGGATTTGGTAACAAAGAAACAGGTGAATTTAGAATTTCTTTGTACTGATGAAATGTTGTTGATGTTGTTGTGTATGTTGTTATGCTTTTCTCTTGAGGCCTAAATAGTAATTGTTGCTTAATATTATTATTATAGTCTCTCTCTCTATCGTCTCTCGGCGGCGCACGCTCTCGACGGCGTACTACCGGCCGCGTACTCTCCCGGCCGGGTACTCTCCCGGCCGCGTACTCTCTCGGCGGCGTAATCTCTCGGCGGCGTACTCTCTCGGCGGCGTATTCTCTCGGCGGCGTACTCACTCGGCGGCGTACTCACTCGGCGGCGTACTCTCTCGGCGGCGTACTCTCTCGGCGGCGTGGTCTCTCGGCGGCGTACTCTCTCGGCGGCGTACTCTCTCGACGGCGTACTCTCTCGACGGCGTACTCTCTCGACGGCGTACTCTATCGGCGGCGTACTCTCTCGGCGGCGTACTCTCTCGGCGGCGTACTCTCTCGGCGGCGTACTCTCTCGACCGCGTACTCTCTCGGCGGCGTACTCTCTCGGCGGCGTACTCTCTCGGCGGCGTACTTTCTCGGCGGCGTACTCTCTCGGCGGCGTACTCTCTCGGCGGCGTACTCTCTCGGCGGCGTACTCTCTCTGCGGCGTACTCTCTCGGCGGCGTACTCTCTCGGCGGCGTACTCTCTCGGCGGCGTACTCTCTCGGCGGCGTACTCTCTTTGCGGCGTACTCTCTCGGCGGCGTACTCTCTCGGCGGCGTACTCTCTCGGCGGCGTACTCTCTCGACGGCGTACTCTCTCGACGGCGTACTCTCTCGACGGCGTACTCTCTCGACGGCGTACTCTATCGACGGCGTACTCTCCCGACGGCGTACTCTCCCGACGGCGTACTCTCCCGACGGCGTACTCTCCCGACGGCGTACTCTCCCGACGGCGTACTCTCTCGACGGCGTACTCTCTCGACGGCGTACTCTCTCGACGGCGTACTCTCTCGACGGCGTACTCTCTCGACGGCGTACTCTCTCGACGGCGTACTCTCTCGATGGCGTACTCTCTCGCCGCGTAATCTCTCGCCGCGTACTCTCTCGCCGCGTACTCTCTCGCTACGTACTCTCTCGTCGCGTACTCTCTCGCCGCGTACTCTCTCGCCGCGTACTCTCTCGACGGCGTACTCTCTCGGCGGCGTACTCTCTCGGCGGCGTACTCTCTCGGCGGCGTACTCTCTCGGCGGCGTACTCTCTCGGCGGCGTACTCTCTCGGCGGCGTACTCTCTCGGCGGCGTACTCTCTCGGCGGCGTACTCTCTCTGCGGCGTACTCTCTCGGCGGCGTACTCTCTCGGCGGCGTACTCTCTCGGCGGCGTACTCTCTCGGCGGCGTACTCTCTTTGCGGCGTACTCTCTCGGCGGCGTACTCTCTCGGCGGCGTACTCTCTCGGCGGCGTACTCTCTCGACGGCGTACTCTCTCGACGGCGTACTCTCTCGACGGCGTACTCTCTCGACGGCGTACTCTATCGACGGCGTACTCTCCCGACGGCGTACTCTCCCGACGGCGTACTCTCCCGACGGCGTACTCTCCCGACGGCGTACTCTCTCGACGGCGTACTCTCTCGACGGCGTACTCTCTCGACGGCGTACTCTCTCGACGGCGTACTCTCTCGACGGCGTACTCTCTCGACGGCGTACTCTCTCGATGGCGTACTCTCTCGCCGCGTAATCTCTCGCCGCGTACTCTCTCGCCGCGTACTCTCTCGCTACGTACTCTCTCGTCGCGTACTCTCTCGCCGCGTACTCTCTCGCCGCGTACTCTCTCGACGGCGTACTCTCTCGCCATGTACTCTCTCGCCGCGTACTCTCTCGCCGCGTACTCTCTCGCCGCGTACTCTCTCGCCGCGTACTCTCTCGCCGCGTACTCTCTCGCCGCGTACTCTCTCGCCACGTACTCTCTCGCCGCGTACTCTCTCGACGGCGTACTCTCTCGGTCGCACACTCTCTCGACGGCGTACTCTCTCGCCGCGTACTCTCTCGCTACGTACTCTCTCGCCGCGTACTCTCTCGCCACGTACTCTCTCGACGGCGTACTCTCTCGCCACGTACTCTCTCGCCGCGTACTCTCTCGCCGCGTACTCTCTCGCCGCGTACTCTCTCGCCGCGTACTCTCTCGCCGCGTACTCTCTCGCCGCGTACTCTCTCGCCGCGTACTCTCTCGCCGCGTACTCTCTCGGCGGCGTACTCTCTCGGTGGCGTACTCTCTCGGCGGCGTACTCTCTCGACGGCGTACTCTCTCGACGGCGTACTCTCTCGACGGCGTACTCTCTCGACGGCGTACTCTATCGACGGCGTACTCTATCGACGGCGTACTCTCCCGACGGCGTACTCTCTCGACGGCGTACTCTCTCGACGGCGTACTCTCTCGACGGCGTACTCTCTCGACGTCGTACTCTCTCGACGGCGTACTCTCTCGACGGCGTACTCTCTCGACGGCGTACTCTCTCGACGGCGTACTCTCTCGACCTCGTACTCTCTCGACCGCGTACTCTGTCGACCGCTTACTCTCTCGCCGCGTACTCTCTCGACCGCGTACTCTCTCGACCGCGTACTCTCTCGCCGCGTTCTCTCTCGACCGCGTACTCTCTCGCCGCGTAATCTCTCGCCGCGTACTCTCTCGCCGCGTACTCTCTCGCTACGTACTCTCTCGCCGCGTACTCTATCGCCGCGTACTCTCTCGACGGCGTACTCTCTCGCCACGTACTCTCTCGCCGCGTACTCTCTCGCCGCATACTCTCTCGCCGCGTACTCTCTCGCCGCGTACTCTCTCGCCGCGTACTCTCTCGCCGCGTACTCTCTCGCCGCGTACTCTCTCGCCGCGTACTCTCTCGACGGCGTACTCTCTCGGCCGCACACTCTCTCGACGGCGTACTCTCTTGGCCGCGTACTCTCTCGCCGCGTACTCTCTCGACGGCGTACTCTCTCGGCCGCACTCTCTCGACGGCGTACTCTCTCGCCGCGTACTCTCTCGCTACGTACTCTCTCGCCGCGTACTCTCTCGCCACGTACTCTCTCGACGGCGTACTCTCTCGCCACGTACTCTCTCGCCGCGTACTCTCTCGCCGCGTACTCTCTCGCCGCGTACTCTCTCGCCGCGTACTCTCTCGCCGCGTACTCTCTCGCCGCGTACTCTCTCGCCGCGTACTCTCTCGCCGCGTACTCTCTCGCCGCGTACTCTCTCGCCGCGTACTCTCTCGACGGCGTACTCTCTCGGCCGCACACTCTCTCGACGGTTTACTCTCTTGGCCGCGTACTCTCTCACCGCGTACTCTCTCGACGGCGTACTCTCTCGGCCGCACTCTCTCGACGGCGTACACTCTCGGCGGCGTACTCTCTCGGCGGCGTACTCTCTCGACGGCGTACTCTCTCGGCGGCGTACTCTCTCGGCGGCGTACTCTCTCGGCGGCGTACTCTCTCGACGGCGTACTCTCTCGACGGCGTACTCTCTCGGCGGCGTACTCTCTCGACGGCGTACTCTCTCGACGGAAGTGGTGATTTGTGAAGTGGTGATTTGCGAAGGGGTGGTTTGCGAAGTGGTGATTTGCGAAGTGGTGAAGTGCTGATTTATGAAGTGGAGTTTTGTGAAGTGATGAAGTGGTGATTTGCGAAGTGGTGATTTGCGAAGTGGTGATTTGTGAAGTGGTGATTTTCGAAGTGATGAATTGCGAAGTGGTGATTTGTGAAGTGGTGATTTGTGAAGTGGTGATTTGCGAAGGGGTGGTTTGCGAAGTGGTGATTTGCGAAGTGGTGATTTATGAAGTGGTGATTTTCGAAGTGATGAATTGCGAAGTGGTGATTTGTGAAGTGGTGATTTGTGAAGTGGTGATTTGCGAAGGGGTGGTTTGCGAAGTGGTGATTTGCGAAGTGGTGATTAGTGAAGTGGTGTTTTGTGAAGTGATGATTTGTGAAGTGGTGATTTGCGAAGTGGTGGTTTGCGAAGTGGTGATTTGCGAAGTGGTGATTTGTGAAGTAGTTATTTGTGAAGTGGTAAAGTGGTGATTTCTGAAGTGGTGATTTACGAAGTGGTGATTTGTGAAGTGGTGATTTGCGAAACGGTGATTTGTGACGTGGTGATTTACGAAGTGGTGATTCGCGAAGTGGTGATTTGTGAAGTGGTGATTTGTGAAGTGGTGATTTACGAAGTGGTGATTTGTGAAGTGGTGATTTTGCACGGCAATGGCACCGCTATGGCACGGCAATGGCACCGCAATGGCACCACAGTGGCACCGCAATGGCACCGCTATGGCACCGCAGTGGCACCACAATGGCACCGCAATGGTTCGGCAATGGCACCGCAATGGCACCGCAATGGCACCGCAATGGCGACGCAGTGAAACCGCAATTGCTCGGCAATGGCACCGCAATGGCACTGCAATTTCACCGCTATGGCACAGCAATGGCACCGCAATGGCACCGCAATGGCACCGCAATGGCACCGCAATGGCACCGCAATGGGTTATTCCTGTCGTAAGAAACTGGGGCAGCGATCCTGACTCTAATTGGGGGCTGATGGTAAATGCCCTCATTTCTGGTATAAGGTCGCAAATACGCTCGACCTCTCGAGTCTTAGCATTTCGTTGTTAGGTCCATTATATTCTCGCCATGTTGTTGTCTGACAACTGACAACGCAATGGCACCGCAATGGAACTGCAATGGCACTGCAATGGCTTGGCAATAGCACCGCAATGTCTCGGCAATGGCACCGCAATGGAACCGCAATGACTCGGCAATGGCACCGCAATGGAACTGTAATGGCACCGCAATGGCTCGGCAGTGGCACCGCAATGGAACTGTAATGGCACCGCAATGGCTCGGCAATGGCACCGCAATGTCTCGGCAATGGCACCGCAAGGGAACTGTAATGGCACCGCAATGGCTTGGCAATGGCACCGCAATGTCTCGGCAATGGCACCGCAATGGCACCGCAATGGCACCGCCGGCCACCATTGCTCTGCACTGTTATTACGCACCACCTTTAAACTGGTTTTCTCCATCAGGAAATTAGCCAAATTGTTTGGATGGATTTTCAGTCTTTCCCTGAACGTTCTTGTATGAGGGTAAGGATAGTAACCGATGCTACTTGGTTTGTCATAAATGGACAACTCCATCACGACCTACACATGACTACAATTAAACAGGGAAATTGTGACGAAATAACTATGTTGGTAGTAGGTAAAATAATCCGCACGTCAGTGGTTACAAAACCTGAATAAGATGGCCTAATATCCTATTGAATCTCTTAAACTACGCAAGGCCAGTTCAGTTCAGTTTCAAAGTTAAGTTATCATTCCTTCACGAAAGAGTTCTTCTACTAAAAATTTTAAAAATTCGACCCTGGGCCAACAGTCCTCAATACTTCTAGAAGGATTAAAACTTAATTGGCCCAATCAGCCAGCAAATTGAGTTTGACTTCTCGCCTCCTTATTCCCAAAGGACTTAACCTGACCTGCCTTTACCCGGCTAACCTTAAGCCTTTTGCTCCGAACAGATTACGTATACTCGTATATTATAACTAGCTGACCCGACAAACGTCGTTGTACTTACTACAGCTAGGAACAGTTAGTACTAAGTAAAAATGTGGTTTTTACGGATTTCCGAGCAATTTTTCTATTTTTTCTCATCACAAGAACCTTCCTGAGACTTGAGCGAATAGTTTTTAAAAAGGTTCATCCAATTGGTCCAGCCGTTGTCAAGTTTTGCGCTAAATAAAAATATAAATAGTGCAAAATGTGTTAGCAACACATTTTGCACTTACATTTTTATTTATATAAATTGATGTAAAAATTTGGATGTTTGGATAGTTGTAGATTGGTCAAACACGCCTTAAAAGCTGAACTGATTTAAACGGACCTTGGCACACGCAGACTTATATTAGGACGTGTCACGTGAGATACTTTTATTTATTTATTTATTTCATTTATTGAACTTAATGCACAAGTAAAAAATACTGTATAAAAACGGACTTAATGCCTTAGGCATTGCCCGGGGGTTGAGGATAAATTCGAAAGAGTTACCTCGCCCCTGGGCACTCAAGGCAGGGAGGAACAAGGGTGGGTTTTAGTCAGTAAGAGTCTGACACGCCCTTCCGCTCCACCCTAGAGCGGAAGAAGTCATAGGATGATTTCCCAAAAATGCCTTAGGCATTAAGTCCGTTTTTATACAGTAATTTTTACAATGCCTTAGGCATACCCGGGCCTGCGGACGGCGAGTAGTGGGTAACTCGCCGTCCGATCAGCACCAGGCCCGAGAGTCGACGGCGCGTAGTGTTCCACGCGCGCCTTAAAGAGTTGTCAGCAAACACGACGGGGCCCGTCATGGCCGATGCCTGCCCGGGGGTTGAGGATAAATTCTAAATAGTTACCTCGCCCCTGGGCATTCAGGGCAGGGAGGAACAGGCGTGGGTTTTAGTCAGTAAGAGTCTGACACACCCTTCCGCTCCACCCTAGAGCGGGAGATGTCATTGGACAATTTCCCATTCCACGAAAAAAAAAAATCCTTAGGTATTTTCTACCAGTCGACCGTGTGTGGTCCGTGGTTGTGTTGTGGCAGGCCCGGGTCTACGGTGGCCGGAGATCGTCTCGCGGCGCCCGAACCCCCTGGCGTCTGATGCGGCGGCTGCGGCTGGGGGCGCTAGGGCGACTCGGCTGTTGTCGAGTCTCCCAAACGTATGCCGCCTCCCACTTCGCGAGCATTACTGCTTCACAGAAGGAGGAGACGGCTTCCCATTCCCTCTCGCTCCGTACCATAGCCTGAACCAGGGCACGGCGCGAGAGGTCGCTGCCGCCTATCGCATCCACGAGGACACGGCGGTGCTCTGCCCAAGCGGGGCAAACCTCCACCGTATGCTCCACCGTGTCCTCTGGGCGATCCTCGCAGTGGAAACACCCGGGGGTCACCTCCGCCTTGATCCGACACAGGTACCTACCGAAACAGCCGTGTCCGGTGAGCACCTGCGTCAGGCGGAAGGTGAGGGCGCCGTGACGCCTCTCCAGCCACTCCTCAAAGAGGGGCACTACCGCCTCGATGGTGGCGTGCCCAGCGCTGGGTTGCGACAGTCGCTCTCTCCATGTCACCATGAGAACGAATCAGCGTTGAGATGATTTTTCCAACTCCTAGCGAATGTGTTCACGCGCCTTCAACTTAAAAGAGAACCGACTGGTTGCCGTCCTGATGTTCGGAGGGAGCGCATTTCATAGGGAGAGATTTTATCCCGAGTACCTTTTCTCGTAGGATAGCAAAACTGGCAAAGTCGCACACAGAAGCGAGTGAAGTGATATATTAAAAACTGGCCAAGTGCATGTCGGGCAACGCGCAGTGTAGGGTTCTGTAGTCGCTGGTTATAACATGTGGACTTAAAAGGGGTCTTTATGTTTATTACTATGAACATATTAATTGAGTTCATGGTTTTACGGAAAATGCTGCCGATTCTTTTGTGCACAAACTAAACTAAATTTAGGGTATTGCTATCTTTTCTCTCTAATAAATCAAGAAAGAGACGGGCGTAAATTAGAGCTGTCAAATTTAGATGAACTAATATTTCCCTACAAATTAAGATATATAAGGGTTCCTTGTCCTTGTAAGGACTACATAACCCTAAAAAAACCTGTCGAGTGCCTGACAGACTTTGCATATTTAGGATTCCGTACCAAATGTATTTTTGACCATTTGTATGGTTTTGGGTCAACAAGATGCTTAAATTGTGAAATTTAAAGACTGTAGCTCCACCCGTTTGGCTGTGCCCAGAGGACACGGTGGAGCATACGGTGGAGGTTTGCCCCGCTTGGGCAGAGCACCGCCGTGTCCTCGTGGATGCGATAGGCGGCAGCGACCTCTCTCGCCGTGCCCTGGTTCAGGCCATGGTACGGAGCGAGAGGGAATGGGGAGCCGTCTCCTCCTTCTGCGAAGCAGTAATGCTCGCGAAGAGGGAGGCGGCACACATTAGGGAGACTCAACAACGGCAGAGTCGCCCTAGCGCCCTCAGCCGCAGCCGCCGCTGGAGATGCCAGGGGCTGCGGGACGATCTCCGGCCACCGTAAACCCGGGTCTGCGGACGGCGATTAGCGGGTAACTCACCGTCCGATCAGCACCAGTCCCGAGAGTCGACGGTGCGTAATGTTCCACGCGCGCCTCAAAGAGTGGTCAGCAAAAGGACGGGGCCTGCCACGGCCAATGCCTGCCCGGGGGTTGAGGATAAATTCGAAAGAGTTACCTCGCCCCTGGGCATGTAGGGCAGGGAGGAACAGGGGTGGGTTTTTGTCAGTAAGAGTCTGACACGCCCTTCCGCTCCACCCTAGAGCGGAAGAAGTCATAAAATGATTCCCCACCCCCCAAAAAAATAAATAAATAAATTAAAAAAAAACCCGTTTGGCTGTAAAACCTGTGTGACAGACGACGGACAGACGGACACGTGTGAGACAGCAATAGGACTCCGTTTGGGCCCTTGGGGTACGGAACCCTAAAAACTGATATTTTCCTTAGACCTTCGACATATTATTATGCTTATTTTTTAAACACACATACTGTGTTTCACATCAGAAACAGTTATAGAACTGATTTCAGTAGTTTCCACACTACGTTTGAGAAACATTTTCATCAGAAACACAAATGCTGAGGAATTGTATAAATCCGCTTTACCTTATATTTACATACAACCTAGTAGGTACGAGGAATGCAAACACGCTGCTAGCGCTTACGTTCTGCATCGCTTCACGATGCAAATATCTGAGCTTGTTTAATTACATGACAATTTAATGTACGTATTTCGTGTTCCTAGAGTACTTTTCGTTCTTTTCGTTAGTAGGCGAACATAAATGTATTGAACAGCAGATTTTTTTTGCGATTTCAGGTTTGGTCCTATAGTAAAAGTTGTTTGTTATCATGAGTACAATCACGTGTTTAAGTATCGGTCACTAATTATGAGTCACCCTATATATAGGTACTTACTTACAGACAGACCGTCAGACAGACACACGAGTGATCCAATAAGCGTTTCGTTTTTCATTCGGACTTTAGGAACCCTAATAAACAAGTTTCTCAAGAAAGTAACAGTTAATTCCCAAACAAAACCGGCCGACCGATTCCATACCATCATACAAGATTACACGCGTCTATCGAGCAAAAAAAGCAAAAAAAAAAACACGTTTCTAGTAGGGGAGCCTCCTTTAATTTTTAATTTATTTTTATTATTTGTTGTTATGGCGGCAACAGAAACACACATTCTGTGAAAATTTCAACAGTCTACGTATTACGGATCACATATAACCCGCTGACAGACAGACGGACGGACGGACGTATAGAATAGAATAGAATGGAATACTCTTTATTATGTACACCGTATAAATTACAAAAAAAATATGAAGAAAACATTACATAAGGTGACACAATGGGCGGCCTTATCGCTAAAAGCGATCTTTTCAAGACCACCTTTGGATGGATTTTAAAGAGAAAAGGAAATACAGTACTGTAGGTAGTCTTAGGTGTACTATTTATAATAATATATACAATAAATACATTATAGATAAAAATATACATTAATAATTATGAAACAAAAAGCATAGAACCCTAGTAAAAACGATTAGAAAGAGAGAGGTAGTGGTTGGGGTTGGTTATGAGCAGCGGAGGCTTATTAATAGGGTCCCGTTGGTTACCCTTCGGGTATGGAACCCTAAAAAATATCAGATAATAGCTTTTTAGCAACGGCAGGATAAAAATCATTTAAAAAAATCCTTTTAAACTGAACTAATACCAATATTTGAAACTGTAGTTGCAACGATGTTCGTTGAAAGTGATGACCTAACAAACTAGTGTTTGTTACACACAAACATACTATGCTACTATACGAGTATATATTTACACATTCGAGCCGTATACCCCGTTGCTGGTAAAACAAACCCTGTAATATAAGTACGTCAGGACGATGCAAATAATAACTGCTCTGTTTAATTGTATTGAAAGGCTTTATTTTATTATGTGTTTACTACTTCGATGGCAGCAAAGTAGAAACGGACAGTAAGTCAAAAATATAGATAATTAGATGCCAATAACTTATATTGTTCGCAATATTTCTTTAAAATTAACACTTACGGACCTTCTTTTTATTATATCTACAATATTTTGAAAAAATATGAAAATTGGGTTATGTCCCTACTACCGGCCAAGTGGCGCCCTCATTGAATATATTAATAAAAATCGTAGCATAGCATAGAAAATAAATATTAAAGACGAAAGTACGTAAAGTAGTAAGAAAGGCAAAAAGTACCAAAAACATCCGTTTCTGACACTTTTGCCTAGTACTTTAAATACAAAACTTTCTGAGACCTGTTTTAACTACGTAAAAATACTTTATGCTCTTTGTAACAAACGTGACGTTGGATTCTTTAATATTTATTTTCTATGCTATGCTAGGATTTTTTATTCAATGAGGGCGCCATTTGGCCGGTAGTAAACCTTAAGTAACACCTCAAGAACGATATAGTCTTCTTTGCAGAACTACAGTGTCAAATAAATAGTGACGAATGATTTAAAACATAGTTATGACTGTCGATAGTGAAGTCACAACAGAAACGTTACTCTCACGCAAATTAATGAATGATTTGAACGAAGCCAATGACAAAAGTTAGCTTTTTTTTTTTTTTTTTTTTATTTCCAAAACACTTAATTCTAATTTTACAATGGTATTGCCATACACGCAAACCTCTCAGGGCTTATCCGTGTGCTGGCGAGTCAGTCCTATATCCTCAAATACAAACTACTTTAGTGAGTTACTTTCAAAGAATATTGTTAGACAAAAACTAAAACACCTTATGACTATAAAAACGCTTAAATTTGAACTTGCAACTTTTCGAACCTGTTTTATATAAATTTTGTAAATCATCTGGAAGCTTGTTAAGGAGGTAAGGTACTAAATATGCAGCAACCCTCGTCCCATACACATTGTTAAATTTAGGCAGAATGTATTTCTCTTTAAATGCTATAGTTCTCAAGAAGTCAGGTCTTCTTGTCTCTGTAAGCAGCTCAGGCCTATTTATTTCCACTAGGGTGGAAAATTCCACCTTATTAAACACATTCATAACCTAGCTAGGTGGCTGCATACTGGTCGGACAAAATTTGAAGTAGAATTTTGACAGAAAGAATGCTAACCCAAATTAAGCTCTAGCGAGCTTAATTTGGGTTAGCATTCTTTCTTAATTTCGGGTCGCGGATAAATTTGAAACAGAGTTACCGCGCCTCGCGTACACTCAGGCAACTGAAGGAACAGGGGTGGGTTTTAGTCAGTAAAAGTCTGGCACGCCCTCCCGATCCACCCAGAGCGGGAGAAGTCATTGGATGGTTCACAAACCCAAAAAAAAAAAATTGCTCGCTAGACCGACTTACCCGTTGGTATGCCATTTGCCACCATACTTAGATCGTTCACATTATATCAGTTCAGTAGCAGACCAACAGACTTATAGAAGGAAGATGTGGGTGACGTGGCTCGCAGGCTTGCTTGCATGTCGATCTCGCTCGGAGAATGCGTCGAGAAGGCAACCGTCTTTACACCTAAAACGCCAAAACCCCGCCTGCACCATTTAAGGCAGATGGAACTCCAGGATCGCGGGCTCTCGTAACAGATTTACCGCTCCCCTGGGCACTCAGGCAAGGATGGAACAGGGGTGGGTTTTAGTCAGTAAGACTCTTTTTTTTTATTGTTGATAGGCACGCGTTTGACCATTATCTCAACTGATGGTAAGCAATGATGTGGTCGAAGATGGAGCACGCTTGCCTAGAAGTAACCTATTCACTCTTGACTTAAAGACTCCCAGGTTGTAGCTATCAGGAAACACAGACTCCGTTAAGGAATTCTACGCACAATGAATGTTTTCTCAAAACGCTTTGTGCGTATGGATGGGATGTCCACCATGAACCGGTAGCACTTCGCCGTACGTCTTGTGGTTCGTTGATGAAACGGGCTTGGCAGAATCAAATTATGCAATTCACTCTGATACGCCATCCCGTTCCACCACGAGCGGGAGAAGTCATAAAAAAAGGGTCGTGGGCTCTCAGAGTGGGGACTCTGTGCACCAACCGAGGACCCTAGGAAAGACCATGACACAGTAATCACGTGCGTGGTTCAGGGCAGACCCCTCTACAGTCTTACCTAACAGGCGTTGCATAGAGGAGATGCCGGGGTGGTAGTTTAAGAGGTTACGGAGCCCCTTTCCATGTGCTGATGGTGATTAACAGAGTACTTTGCACAAGTTTCTGGTAGAACAAACCTGCGTCTCCCGACGATGCAAATATCTGGTCGCTTTAATTACGCCGCGGTGGGATGTAAGGTAATTATCACGTGATTTAGTAAGGTCGTATCTACGAGGTAGGTTGTGTTTCGGGTACGGGTAGACCGCAGAAACTAGCGCTCTGGGAAGCGGGTAAGGTATTGTGATAGGTGGTACCACTATTGTGTGAATCCAGTGGAAATTCAGACGGTTGGAAAGTTAAATGCTTTCTAATCTTGAAGAAAATAAAAAAAAAACTGTGGCACTCTGGGAGTACCGATAGAAGCGAACACTTGAACAGAAATGCCCAACGCGCCTAAAGAAGTTTTCACTTCAATCCGCTACGATTGGCTATGAGTGCTACGACGGGTAGCACTAAAGACTAAAGAATCCTATGTTGCGTTTGTTACAAAGAGGATAAGGTATTTTTACGTTGTGGAAGCATGACTCAAAGTGTTTCGTATCCAAAGTAGTAAGCAAAAGTACTAAAATCGGCCGTTTTTGACACTTTTGCTTACTACTTTGGATACGAAACACTATGAGTTCTGTTTTAACAACGTAAAAATACCTTATCTTATGTGTAACAAACGCAACATAGGATTCTTTAATCTTTATTTTTTTAACCGACGAAAAAAAGGAGGAGGTTCTCAATTCGACCGTATATATGTTTTTTTTTTTTGTGTATGTTCAGCCCTCACTCCGTCATTTATGAACCGATCTTAATGATTATTTTTTAACCGACTTCGAAAAAGGAGGAGGTTATCAATTCGGATGTTTGTATTTTTTTTTTTTTTTTTTTGTATGTTCGGGCATAACTCCGTCATATATTGACGGATTTGCAAAATTCTTTTTTTGTTCGAAAGGGGTTTATTCCGAAATGGTCCCATTTAAATTTAAAAAAGATCTGATTATGGGTTTCGGAGACAGACAACGGAACTCTTCAAAAATTGACAGCAAATCAACCGCGATTGCTGCTATCGTATGTCTATGAATTGTTAACACAGTTTAATGGGGAAAATAAAAACTAAAAAGTGAAAAATAAAAACTTTTTTACAAAAAAATAGAACCGACTTCCAAAAAAAGTGCAAAATAACTTTTATTTCGGAAGTCGGTGTCAAAAAACACAGACACAAAACAGGAACACCGACTTCCGAAATAAAAGTTATTTTGCACTTTTTTTGGAAGTCGGTTCTATTTTTTTTATTAGATAGATTATACCTCAAGGGTGGTCCCATGTCAAGGAAATCAGGATCTGATAGTGGAATCCTGATAAAATTGAGAGAAAACCTCGAAAATTGTTGGCACGTTTAGCGTTTCTGTACGTATGTTCGGCCTTCACTCCGTTGTTTATGATCCGATTTCGATGATTCTTTTTTTTATAAATAGGGTATACCTTAAGGGTGGTCCCATGTCAAGGACATTAGGATCTGATCATGAAATCTTGATAAAATTGAGAGAAAACCTCGAAAATTGTGCACGAATATTGTTTCTGTTTACTTTTCATAACTTTATCAGGTATTTGCATTTAGGAATCATCACATCATGAAACTGAGCTGATGATGGAAACCATACCTTTCCTTAACAATAGAAGTTAGTTATAAAAAACCGGTTTTAGTGACAGATACCACTTAATATACTTTGAAGAAAAGACGTCTTTGGAATATTGGAGGTAACCTCAACTGGTCAATATCCTGGGAACCTTATGAAATAATGGTTACATCATCAGCTCAGTGCCAAGAGGAATGATGAAGGATTAGAAATTAGCTTCAGAGTATTTAAAGATGATGCGAGTCACAAAAAATCATAAAATAAAAACTTTTTAACAAAAAATTCAACCGACTCAAAATTAGTTTATATAAAATTTGATATTTTATGTAGCTAAATAAGCTCAATACTCAAGACTAAGATACTCAAGACTAGGTTAATTTATTTTTTGCTTTTTAGTTCTTTTTCGTCGGTTGAATTTTTTGTTAAAAAGTTTTTCTATGCTAAGATACGAATTTTTATTCACTGAGGGCGCCACTTATTGGGAGGTAGGCCCTTAACATAATCATTACTGTAAAGCCTGTTATACCTGCCTACAACCTTACTTACCTGGTAGGTAGAAGTTATATAGTTTTTCCAAGAAAGCTGTGTTTTGTATTTGTAACCCAAAACTTACAGCATCGTTGAAAAGCCACCTAAAACTCACCGGCAACTCTTAGAACTCCACCACCTCTTCCACGAACCCTTATAATTCAATAGCACTTCCCATACATTCAAACACCTTCCCATGAAATCAACACGAAAAAACTTTTACACACTACAAACCTACAGAGATTTAAAGGTAATCCAATCACAGGATACGCCCTCGGACGGCCAGGATACTCAAATAGAAACGTACATTGCAATCAGCTTTGTGAATGGACCGGTTCATAAAACGGCTTTCCACCTAACCCGATCTAGGTCAGACGGTTTCGGATCGTAGTTCCTCGTTGCAGGTCTGTTTTTGAATGAATACTTTTTGGCTAGTTATAAATTTTTTTTGGGTTCTACATTGATGGGTTAGTTTTTATTTTGGTTGTGTTTTGGTGAGCATGTAACAGCTTCATCATCTAACGACCTTGAGTGGTTAGCTTGCGTGTTCTGTGCTGAGCTCACGTAATGCGCCGTAGTCCACCCAGTAATAGGGCTCGCCCATCAAGGAGATCTGTCCGAAATTAGACGCATTATTAATTTATTATAAATAGAACAACAAGTATTATACTAAAACACGCATACAAAAATATTAATAATTAAATGGTCTTTAAAATGGTGAAGGTTTCATAAAAATTTGCTTTCTAGTTTTTGCGTGAATCTCAATTTTTTACCTTTAAATTAATTACACTATGTTATAAAAATAAAATTTCAAATATTCACGTAACAAATTACGACGGAAATTGTTTAGAGTAACATTATATTTTTTTCAAAGAAATAAGGCTAGTCGTGTAGACGTGATGTTCAATAAAAAACATTAGAAGTTGTATCACAGTATTCAAATTCATCAATGCAGTGTTTATATTTCCCTTGATATCATTTTTGACCTTCAATCCAGTTTCTGAAAAAGGAATTGTCACAGAAGTTTAAATTATTTTATTAAAAGCCTGTCACATCACTGACTTCACGCGACGGAACGAATTTTGTTCGAAAAACCGGCTGTTAATCTGTACCAAAGAGGAATGCAAAAAAAATGCCTGAAACGAACAGAAACTACTAATAGTCCTTAATTCTATTTAGAATAAAATAGGTATAATGAAATAATTCTTAAGTTTGTATAACTAGGGTAAAAATATAACGATCACTAAATATATTTCACATGATATCCGCTTATATTTATATGGAACTCGTGTTTATTTGACATGAGCAGTAATGTCAAACTGTCACTAAATCAAAGGACATGTGGTTCATACAGCCTAGATACGTTTTCTATTTAAGAAATAATTTATTTGAATTAATATTGACAAGCATATTTTATTTTAATTAGATTTACGGTACCTACATATAGATCATATAATACTAAATTAAATAAATAATAATAATAAATAGTTCCTTATGGATTATTTGATGATTCCTCTTTGGCTGAACGTAACTTACTCATGTCAAATAAACACAACTTACGTAAAAAAATAAGCGGATATCAAGTTAAATATATTTAGTGATCGTTATATTTTTATCCTAGTTAAACAAACTCAAGAATAATTTCACTATACGTGTTTTATTCTTAATAGAATTAAGGACTATTAATAGTTTCTGTCCATTCCAGGCATTTTTTTGTATGGCAGATTGGCATTTCTCTTTAACAATACTAAATAGGTCGGTATCTAAGTTTTGTCTTAACAAAATAACGCTACGCTAGCACACAAACACGTTGGCGGAGTATTGACACACAGGCGAGTTGTAACGTGCTACGTGCAGCGTGTTTGTTCTGCCTACGACTCTTGACGATGCAAATATCTGGTTTGTTTAGTCAGAACCGTATTTGGCGTCTGCTGGTAGTTGAATTTACTGTTTAGGAAATACGGAAAGGTTTTATTAGAGAATCCTTTTTTAATTTTTTTATCCATTAAAAGTCGTATAACTGCGCATTAAAGGTTCGGTCTCTTGATAAGAACGCACTACGCTGCGGTTTGCGGTGTTGTACACACAATCGTATGAAAAACATCAAGAATGGTATTTTGTTCCGTCGCAGTGGTGTGGAAGATTTCGTGTCCGCAACTGCAGCGCTATGCGTTCCGATCGAGAGAGAGAAAGAGACTTCAAGCTTTAGGTTTAGATAGTAAATAGGTCTACTTAGATTTCCTTCTATTTTGAAGCTTTGTCTCAAAGCTTAAGGCCGGGACTCCACCAAAGCGGAGACGAGACGAGCGGAGAGATGTTTTTTTAAACAACCAATAGAATTGTGTTATTAACACATCTCCTCTCCGCTCAGCTTCCGTGGAGATCGCTGTGCGGAGATGTGTAATATTTGTATGGCGCGATGGAAGCGGAGATGTGAGCTGTGCGCGGACGACGCGCAGTGGAGACGTGAGATGTGAGCGGCGTGCAGTGAGCGATGTCACCCTCCCCCCTCTCACCCGCTATATATCGTCTACCTTTCGTGTCAGAATGCGTACTGAGCACTCAAAACCTCGCACCCGAGCTGAAAAACATCTCTTCTCGCACAGCACACAGCACACCGCACACATCTCCGCTTTGGTGGAGTCCCGGCCTATGTCACTTTTAACACGTGCCGGTTGCCGTGTAGCCGGTGCCGACTGGCCGGTAAAAATTAAAAGTTAAAAAAAACAACTTTTTTACAAAAAAATATAACCGACTTCCAAAAAAAGTGCAAAATAACTTTAATTTGTAAGTCGGTGTTCCTGGTTTGGTTTTCGTTTTTTGTAAAAAGCAATGTACAGCATAGTGCCTATCAAATTGATGTCAACTGGTTTAGCGAATACACCTGCTGGTAAAGACCGCGGGAGTTCGCTGGATGCACGAAGCACAGGTTTGGTTGATGAGGCGACACTTCAGGCAGGTCTATGTCTAGTAGGAGAACACCTTTCGGCTGATAATGATGACTTTTATTAACCGACTTTCGAAAAAGGAGGAGGTTCTATGTTCGACTGTATGTTTTTTTTATGTATGTCCGCCGATTTCTCCGTCAGTTGTGGACCGATTTTCAAAATTGAACAAAAAAGAAAAATACACGTACCTCGGTGACGTTTTGGAGTTCTCCAAATGTTAAAATGCCACGTTCCATGTTATTGGGGTTTTTAGTTCTGGGGTGTAACAACTAAAAAGTGAAAAATAAAAAACTTTTTTACAAAAAAAATAACTGACTTCCAAAAAAAAATTACTCCAAAAAATAAAAAATTACTTTAATTTCGGAAGTCGGTGTCAAATAACGAAGACGTAAAATACAAACACCGACTTCCGAAATTAAAGTTATTTTTAAATTTTTAGAGTAATTTTTTTTTGGAAGTCGGTTGTTTTTTTTTGTAAAAAAGTTTTTTTTTCTAATCTGTATCAATTTAAAACAAAGTTGCTGTCTGCCTCTCTCTGTTTCTCCGCTTCCTTCTTCTTCTAAACTACGCAACGAGTTTTTATACAGTTTTCACTAATAGAATGAGCGATAAACGAGGATGGTTTGTGTATATAGGGTGACTGGTAATTAGTGACCGATACATAAACACACATGTACTCATGATAACAAACAAATTTCCAAAAGAAACATTTTTTGAATACTCATCCATTTTATCACAATAAATCAACTCCCTTATGAAATTCTCGCAAGAGCGGGCATTTGTGAGCCGCGCGGGTTCTCTGCCTACCCACCGCTGCACGTTACGATAGTAATGAGACAGAACAGCGTCACGCGGCTAACAGCTGATAGGTGACAGGCGCGCGCGCGTGAATTACATACGACTGTTGTGTCATAAAGTGAATGAGTATAAAAAAAAGTTTTCTTTGGGAAATTTGTTAGTTACCATGGGTACAATCACGTGTTTTAGTATCGGTCACTAATTACCAGTCACTCTATATAATTTGCACCCGTGCGAAGCCGGGCTAGTTGCTAGTTGATAATTAACTGGTAATCTGGCTTCGTATTCTGTTGAAACTCCGTAATAAGCTAGGCCAGCTCAAAGTAAAAATGTTACTTAGCAGAGTTCTACAGAAGTTTTCCCTAAGGCCGTTCATAGACAGACTGCTAAGAGCAGTCGAGACCATCTGCACGAGATCAGTTATGTTGCGGTTGGGGCCTCCATAGACGGACTGCTTCGAGCAGTCAATACATTTTTTAACCGACTTCCAAAAGGAGGTTATCAATTCGGATGTTTGTATTTTTTTTTTAAATCTTTTTTTGTTCGAAAGGGGTCTGTTCGAAAATAGTCCCGTTTAAATTTCATATAAACCTGATGATGGGTTTCGGAGACAGACAACGGAACTCTTCAAAAATTTACAGCAAATCAATCGCGATTACTGCTATCGTGTCTATGAATTGATAACACATTTTAATGACGAATACAAAAGTGAAAAATAAAAAAACTTTTTTCTTCGGTGTCAAAAAACGAAGACACAAAACCAGGAACACCGACTTCCGAAATTAAAGTTATTTTGCACTTTTTTTGGAAGTCGGTTCTACTTTTTTTGGTAAAAAAGTTGCGAAAACAAATGAACTGCTTGAGCGGTTCGTGTATGGCGGCACTAACTCGTGGATATTGGTTTGAGAAGTCAGCAAAATAACGGAATATACATTGGTACATTATTTCGAAAATCTGTGAATTATATGGGCTCTTTTAACAATCACGCCATGTTAGTCGCAAACAATAACAAAGTTTCAAAAAGGTCGATTACAAACAACAAAAGAATCTTTTCTTCTCATAAGATCGTGATACAGTTCACTTACATGATTTAAATCTTTTCTTTGTTTTTTGGAGGAGGTTCTCAAATCGACTGTATTTTTTTTTTTTTTTTTTTTTTTTTATGTGTGTTACCTCATAACTTCTTACTACGTGAACCGATTTTGAATTATTTTTTTTATTTGAAAGCTGTTGCTTCACATTTGGTCCCATTTTAATTTGGTGAAGATCTGATGAAGGACTTCGGAGATAGACAATGGAACTCTTCAATAAATGATAGCAAACCTTCCAGAATTGCTGCAATCGCATGTCTGTATATTGTTTTCACCACTTCACAACATTACATCACGCTGGTGCGCTCTGAAGGGGTATACAGATTTGTACAGTTCATCCTGATACACCCTAATTTCACCAACTACGTTCAAATTCCCTATTTTTGGGGCTATCAATTCCGGCATAACTTTATTATTAATTTAGTTTTACAATGGGGTAAAACAACTAAAAAGTGAAAAATAAAAAACTTTTTACAAAAAAAAAATACAACCGACTTCCATAAATAATACTATAAAAAATGCAAAATAACTTTAATTTCGGAAGTCGGTGTCAAATAACGAAGAAACCAAACTAGAAACACCGACTTCCGAAATTAAAGTTATTTTGCATTTTTTAGTATTATTTATGGCAGTCGGTTGTATTTTTTTTTGTAAAAATTTTTTTTAAAGTGTTCTAATCCATATAATATGTACTGCTCAAATGACTGAATATTTGGTACGAAACATTAAATGTGCGAAGTCCGACACTTAGCCGGTTTTCTTTAAATTCTATGACACCGTACGCGCCGAGCTTACGCACGAGGTATAAAAAAGTGTACTTGAACCTCCACACAGAATGGAGCGATGCCAATCTGGTCAGGTTCAATGCTGCTAAGACCCAGGCGTGTCTTTTTTCTGCTAAAAGGAGCCAATTTCACCCGGCTCCATCTTGCCGAGGTGTAACTATAGTTGCAAAACTTCTGAAATATTCTGAATAATTCCGGAATACTTCTGGGAAAAATTCTTTAAATCCGAATTATTCAAAATGAATTTAACTAAGATTTTTTTTTTTGCTGAAAAATCGTATTTTCCATCGATCGTCGATCGCCGCCGCCGCTGCTCCTCTGTGCGCCGGCCGCTGCCGCCGCGCTGGCGCCACGCCGCGCGCGCCCGACTGCCACGAGTCGTGCGTGCAGGCGATGGCGGTGCGAGGTACGGTAAGAGCGGAGATGCTCCCCGGAGAAGTTTTCACCCGCGCGAGAAAGATTCGTACCCCGCAATCGAATGTTTCCGCGGAATATTTCGCCCGAATAATTCAATGGGAATTATATGTTGATATTTTTTTAGGTAGATCTATGTTAGCCTGCGATTTATTCTTTTGTTTTTAGGTAGGTACCTACTTATTTCGAAATCGAATGCTATTTTTATAAATGTCAGTTGTGGAATAAAAAACCAGGCCTAGCATATTTGATTTGTTTTTTGAAAAAGGGTTACTTATGTTTTTGGTTAGTTTGTATGTACCTCTGTACGCATCGCGAGTATTCGCGAGTCGCATAGGTAGGTATTAATCATTACCTACCTACTTAACGCGTATAATAGCCCAGTCAATAAAAACAAACAAAGGCAAACCTTGCAAGCAAACACGTTTTGATGCGGTTTTCAGAAAAGTGTTATACTTAGGAGCAGGTTTTGGTATTTTAACCGATTTAAAAAAAGGAGGTTATGAGTTTGAACCGTATTTATGTATGTTTGTCCGCGATCATCTCGCGTTTGGCTGAACCGATTTTGATGCAGTTTTCAGAACAGTATTATTAGTCACTATATGTATAGGTGACATAAAAAAATGTTGAAAAATAGGTAGTAAGGTCAATTTGCCTGGTTTTTTTTGACAGTTGAAATATTCCCAAAGTTTCGGAATATTTCGGAATACTTCAGAAGTATTCGTCGGGAATGATTCGGAATTTTTCCCGCCAGCATCTATAGGTGTAACCGTGCCGATAACCGACCAACTTGATCTTCTTGGTGTTACTTTAACATCTACCCTCAATGTTGGTCCCTTCATAGAGGCAAAGGCTCAAGTGGCTGCCAAAAAGTTTTGGATCCTCGCAAAGGTGAGTCGGTACTGCTCTCATCTTAAGGACGGATCTGCCAGATACCAGCTAGATGCCCTTGAGTCAATTGAGAAACGAGCCAAGAGAATCATCGGCAATAATAGGCTCGTTGAGTCGAAACTCCAAAGTCTTGAACATAGACGCAGAGTTGCTAGCCGGTCGGTTTTCTATCGATTACATTTTGGGGAGTCTGCGACGGAATTGCATAATTTGATTTCGCCAAGCCCGTTTCATCAAAGGACCACAAGACGTAAGGCGAAGTGCCACCGGTTCATGGTGGACATCCCGTCCATACGCACATAGCGTTTTGAGAAAACTTTCATTGCGCGTACAGCTAGGGAGTGGAATTCCCTACCGGAGTCTGTGTTTCCTGTTAGCTACAACCTGGAAGTCTTTAAGTCAAGAGTGAATAGGTTACTTCTAGGCAAGCGTGCTCCATCTTCGACCACATCATCACTTACCATCAGGTGAGATAGCGTGCCTATCGTGTATGGAGTACTGCTCTCATCTTTGGGACGGATCTGCCAAATACCAGCTTGATGCCCTTGAGTCAATTGAGAAACGAGCCAAGAGGATCATCGGCAATGATAGACTCGTTGAGTCGAAACTCCAAAGTCTTGAACATAGACGCCGAGTTGCTAGCCTGTCGGTTTTCTATCGATTACATTTTGGGGAGTGTGCTACGGAATTGCATGATTTGATTCCGCCAAGCCCGTTTCATCAAAGGACCACAAGACGTACGGCGAAGTGCCACCGGTTCATGGTAGACATCCCATCCATACGCACAAAGCGTTTTGAGAAAACATTCATTGTGCGTACAGCTAGAGAGTGGAATTCCCTACCGGAGTCTATGTTTCCTGTTAGCTACAACCTGGAAGTCTTTAAGTCAAGAGTGAATAGGTTACTTCTAGGCAAGCGTGCTCCATCTTCGACCACATCATCACTTACCATCAGGTGAGATAGCGTGCCTATCAACCATAAAAAAAAACACACATCGAAGGCCAATCCGCTTTGGTGAGATAAAACAACAATACCAGTACTTTACATGGAGCGAATATTTCACATTGAAAAAGTCATAGCCGTTTCTCTGATCGTTTATTAAAATACACACATCAACACCGTCTAGGGATATTTTGTATAAAGTTCTTAAACTCAAAAAATACTGGCCACTTTTAAATTCTTTTGAAGAAAGTGTATTTTGTAAGTCTTTTTGAACGATTCTAAATTTGAATTTGAAAAAATACATTAAAAACAAAAGATTTACGCGGCATAATGGTAGCGAAGTCCGAAGGTTTCATTTACCTACAGTAGTTTGTGGCTATTTTTTGTGTCCAATTTAAGTTTTATAGCAAGTTATCGGTTAATTCCGAATTAATGTTATTGTGTGCATCATGCAGCGGCGCCATTTAACTAGAGAAGAAATGTTAAGGGCAGTAGGCATGCTCCAAGCTGGGGCTACTCAACGGAGTATTGCTGAGGAGTTTGGAACAAGACAAAACGTGATATCAAGGTTATGTTCACGTTATCGTGCTACTGGTGAAGTGGCTGAAAGACACCCAGGCGGGAAGCGCATAACCACTCAACGACAAGACCGATTTTTGCAAGTTGCCGCGAGAAGACAACCAAATGTTACGGCCATGCAGTTGGTTCAGAGGCTCCAGTCAGAGCACCAGTTGCCTGTGAGTGACCAAACTGTGAGGAGAAGGCTGCATGAAGCTAACCTTCATGCTCGCAGACCGCTTCGTACTCCAGCACTACGCCGAGGAAATCGTGGACGACGATTAGAGTGGGCTCGTGAACATTTGCTCTGGGAAGAAAACCAGTGGTCTGTAGTGCTGTTTACCGATGAGTCCCGGTTCGGTTTCCATCCCGATACACGTAGAGTGCGTGTTTTGCGAGTTCCTGGTCGTTTGGGCGGGCATTCGTGTTGGTGGAAGAACAGACCTCGTTTGGATCAGAAACACCATGACGGCTGAAAAATACCGTAACGAGGTGCTAGTACCAATAATCTACCCCCATCGACTACAAATGGGCCAAGAATTCACGCACATGCACGATAATGCCCGTCCGCACACAGCGAGAGTGGTGACGAGCTGGTTGCAGGAGCACGACGTATCGGTCTTAGGCTGGCCCGCTCAATCGCCTGACCTAAACCCCATAGAACACGCGTGGGACATGCTCCAAAGAAGGGCTTTGAGGAATTTCCCTGCAAACGTTGCGACGGAAGAGCAACTTTTTTTGCATCTTAGCCGGACCTGGGACAATATACCGCAGCAAGACTTGGATAACTTAATCCAAAGCATGAAAAACCATTGCAGGACCGTTATTAACGTCATGGGTGGTTTTACTGACTACTGATTTTTCACAGAACTGTTAAAAACAAATTATTTTTTGACCACATAAGCCGAATTGGGAACAAACTAGCTTATTACCCAGCTGGTAGTAAGGCGTTTTGGTCCCTGGCTAAGTCGGTTGAATCGAACTTCTGCCGCCCCTCACTACCTCCACTGCTGAAACCCGACGGGTCACTGGCCCACTCCGCTGAGGAGAAAGCAAGCTTGTTTGCCTCTCTGTTTGCGGAATCTTCGCGTCTAGATCCTGGTGGCGCGAGGCCCCCTGGTACTCTTGGTGGATGCGAGTCGATTATGTCAGACATTCGCATTCATCAGAAGGATGTCCAAAGGGTACTGCGTAACCTGGACGTGAACAAGGCTAGTGGCCCCGACGGGATACCGGCAATTGTATTGAGGACTTGTGCGCCTGAGTTGTCTCTGATCTTGACGCGCCTATATCGCCTTTCGTTGGAGACTGGAAAAGTGCCGATGGCTTGGAAGCAAGCTAACGTGCAGCCCGTACCCAAGAAGGGTAGTCGAGCTGACCCAGCAAATTATAGGCCCATCTCGGTAACTTCCGTACTCTGTAAGAGTATGGAACGTATACTGAATGGTAAGCTCCTGGCATACCTAGAAGCTAACGATATCCTAAGTGACCGACAATATGGCTTCCGTCGAAATCGGTCAACGGGAGATCTTCTAGCGTATGCCATTCACATCTGGAGTGAGGCCATCGACAAACAAGGGGAAGCCCTTGCGGTCTCCCTTGATATCTCGAAGGCCTTCGACCGGGTCTGGCACGACAGCCTAATTGGCAAGCTTCCTTCCTTCGGTCTGCCCGCTGGTTTGTGTGATTGGATTGCAGATTTCCTGAGGGATCGGTCTATCCGAGTAGTGATAGATGGCTGCTCGTCCGGACTGCTGGCTATTAATGCCGGTGTTCCTCAGGGGTCGGTGCTCTCGGCAACATTGTTTTTGCTGCATATTAACGATCTGCTAAAACCCGGTACCTTTGGGTATGCAGACGACAGCACTGTTGCCGAGAGATACGTGCCTGACGCACGAGTTAGTGGGTCTCAAGTCCGGTCTCTCCGCGAGGCTATGGTTGGGCGCTTGAACTTGTCCTTGCAGGCTGTCTCAGAATGGGGCGATGCCAATCTGGTTAAGTTCAATGCTTCTAAAACCCAGGCGTGTCTTTTTTCTGCTAAAAGGAGCCAATTTCACCCGGCTCCAACTTTCCGAGGTGTGACCGTGCCGATAACCGATCAACTTGATCTTCTTGGTGTTACTTTAACATCTACCCTCAATTTTGGTCCCTTCATAGAGGCAAAGGCTCAAGTGGCTGCCAAAAAGTTGGGGATCCTCGCAAAGGTGAGACGATACTTCACGCCGGAACAGCTGCTCCAACTCTATCAAGCGCAAGTCCGATCGTGTATGGAGTACTGCTCTCATCTTTGGGACGGATCTGCCAAATACCAGCTTGATGCCCTTGAGTCAATTGAGAAACGAGCCAAGAGGATCATCGGCAATGATAGACTCGTTGAGTCGAAACTCCAAAGTCTTGAACATAGACGCCGAGTTGCTAGCCTGTCGGTTTTCTATCGATTACATTTTGGGGAGTGTGCTACGGAATTGCATGATTTGATTCCGCCAAGCCCGTTTCATCAAAGGACCACAAGACGTACGGCGAAGTGCCACCGGTTCATGGTAGACATCCCATCCATACGCACAAAGCGTTTTGAGAAAACATTCATTGTGCGTACAGCTAGAGAGTGGAATTCCCTACCGGAGTCTGTGTTTCCTGATAGCTATAACCTGGGAGTCTTTAAGTCAAGAGTGAATAGGTTACTTCTAGGTAAGCGTGCTCCATCTTCGACCACATCATCGCTTGCCATCAGGTGAGATAGTGGTCAAACGCGAACCTATCAAACATAAAAAAAAAAAAAAAAAAAAAGCTGACCCTAAGATAGTTGAGAAAAGGCTAGGCAGATTGACTATGAAAGTGTTCGGTTTGCTCATTCCAGTCTAGACGCTGTATTATTGTTCCACGAAATAATTGATCATGAATGTCTGGACTCGTTTATACAGTATCCATTCGCCGAATAGTCCTAGGGTCGCGGGCGTGTTTGCGGACGGCGAGTAATGGGTAGCTCGCCGTCCGATCAGCACCAAGCCCGAGAATCGACGCGCGCGATAGTTTCACGCGCGCCTCAAAGAAATGTCAGCCACCACAGACGGAGCCCATCATGGCCGATGCCTGCATGCCAAGGGGTAGTGGATAAATTCGTAACAGAGTTACCGCTCCCCTGGGCACTCAGGCAGGGAAGGAACAGGGGTGCGCGAGTCCGACTCGCACTTGGCCGATTGTTTTTAATGTGTGTCATTTTATGAAGACTTAGTTAGTATCTCAAGACAGGTTCATAATCATGAACGTAACAGTCCAGTGTCTCGTCCAGTAGGAACAAAGAACGGCCCTCCATCCAAAACCCATCAGATGACGTAGGATAGAAAATGAGGAGTGTGCAAGTATGTTTAAGAGTTAAGTGGTAGATAAAATTATAGAAATGAAGGATATGGAAGGAAAATCTGTAAATGAATGTTGGAAAGAGATGGCGGATTGTATAAGGCGAGTAGCAAAAGATGTATTTGGAGAAACGCAAGGGAAAGGCGTAATAGAAAAGGATTAATGGTGGTGGAATGAAGATGTGCAAAAGATGCTGAAAGAAAAGAAAATTACGTTTAAAGCATGGCAGAATGAAGAAACCGGAAATGATAATTTGAAAGAAGATAAGAAGAATTTTTTTAAAGAATGGATGAGAAAGGCAAAAAAGGCGGTTTCAGTTCCCAAGGCTAAGGCGCAGGAAAACTTTGACGGCACGGTTGGCGTAGTGGTTGAGCGTTCGGTTGCTGCGCTGCGTGTTGCGGGTTCGATCCCCGCACGGAACAAATATTTGTATGGCATACAGATAGTTGTTCCGGGTCTGGGTGTCTTGTGTATGTGAATTTAAATGTTTGTGAACGCACCCACGATACAGGAGTAATTCCTAGTGTGGGGCAACGTTTTTTTTTTAAAAATAAATGAAAAATGAAATCGGTAGTAAAGTCTTGTCGAAAGATGATGAAATAAAAGAGCGATGGAAGGTTTATTTTGAAAAGTTGATGAACGAAGAGAATGAATGGAATGGTGTGCTGTGTGGTTTGGTAAGGAATATTGGCATGGATGAAGTAAGAAAGGCAGTTCAATGTATGAAAAATGGAAAGGCCATGGGCCCTGATGACATACCAGTAGAAATATGGAAGTGTTTAAAAGAGGATGGATGTATGTGGCTGACTTTATTCTTCAATAAGTTGTTGTATGAAGAAGTGATCCCACAAGAGTGGTGCAATAGTTCGCTAGAGCCCATCTTCAAGAATAAAGGGGATTTACAGGACTGCAACAACTATCAAGGGATAAAGCTCATGGAACATAGTATGCAAGTATGGGAGAAAGCGATAGAGAAAAGATTGCGAGAGGAGAGTGAGATTAACCCAAACCAGTTTGGGCTTATGCCAGGTCGAGGGACAATGGACGCCACAAGAACTTGCACATGGTGTTCATTGATCTTGAGAAAGCGTATGACAGGAAACCTCGGGATGTGTTGTGATGGGCCTTGAAAGAGAAAGGTTTGCCTGGGCAGTATGTTGAAGTGATTCGTGCTATGTACAGACAATCCAGTACTTACGTCCGGTCGGCTGCTGGCAACACCGAAGAGTTCAGTGTGGCTGTAGGCTTGCATCAAGGGTTGGCTTTAAGTCCTTACCTCTTCCTGTTGATTATGGACGCTCTCACGTCGGAAATACAGGAGGAGGCACCCTGGTGCATGCTGTTTACCGACGACATTGTTCTGGTCGGTGAAGATGGACCTGAGATCCAGAGCAGATTGGAGAAATGGCAACAGAAGCTGGAGAAAGTTGGTTTGAAAATCAGCAGAACCAAAACTGAACACATGTTCTGCGATTTCGGCGGTCTCTCCAGTTCTGAAGCTATAGTGCTAGATGGCGCGGTTCTCTCAGTCTGCTCCGATTTTCGGTATCTCTGTTCACTCGTGCAAAGCGATGGCGAAATAGATCGGACTGTTAAGCACAGAATTAACACTGGATGGATGAAATGGTGGCAGGTCACCGGGACTATCTGCGACTCCCGCATTTCCCTTAAACATAAGGGGAAGATTTATAAAACAATGGTCGGACCTGCTGTCTTGTATGGTTCAGAATGTTGGCCCACAAAAGGGATGAATGAAAAGGAATTGCATGCAGCTGAGATGAGAATGCTAAGAGCGATTTTTGGTGTTACGCGCATGTATAGAATTAGGGATGAGTATATAAGAGGAAGTCTGAAAGTGGCACCGCTGACTGAAAAGTTGTGTGGAAATCGGTTGTCATGGTATGGACATGTCAACCGATTCGTGAGGAAAATGTCGTGAGAAAAGTTTTGTGTATGGATGTCGATGGCTATAAGAGTAGAGGAAGACCAAAGAAACGATGGTTAGATTGTGTGAGGATAGAGTGAGGTTATGGGTAAAAAGGGGGTGACTACAGAGATGACGACTAATAGAGGAGTATGGAAGAAAAAGACATGTTGCGCCGACGCCAAATAAATTGGGATATAGGCAGGAGAATGATGTGTGTCACTTTTTAGGGTTCCGAGGCCGAAGGGTCCAAACGGAGCCCTATTGTTGTCACTCACGTGTCCGTCTGTCTGTCCGTCCGTCGTCTGTCACAAAATTTTGTCACGAAGAATTTTTTAACTTCTCATTGACCTAGTGGGTTTAGTCAGTAAAGGTCTTACACGCCCTCCCGCTCAACCCAGAGTGGGAGAAGTTATAGGCAATTGAAGGAACACGGATGGAGTTTAGTGCATAAGAGTCTGACCCATAGGTTTGCCTGTAATCTCCAACTAAAAAAGTATTCCCTCTATTATTTTTTTCAAAAATTCAGATGGAATGGTCAATTTTCGTTTATTTTTTTAAATAACTTTAAAAAAATTATGAAAAAAAAATATTTGAGACCTTCACAAGGCGCCCTTTCATTTGATATGTCGCACGGTACAGTTTGAAATACTTTATTTTTAAGTTTTCTGATTTTTACCCCAGAAGTGGGCCCCAAAATTCCATTCCAATTAATTTATTTACGTTACTTGCCCGTGTTTGGGTAAAAAAATACACCTATGTAGCAAATTTCAACTTAATCGGGCCAGTAAAAATCGGAATAAATTGTATGTGACAGACGGACAGACAGACGCATGAGTGATTCTATAAGGGTTTCGTTTTTACATTCAGATGTTCGAAACCCTAATTAAAACAAACACAAAAAAATTAGTAAGATGTTAGTAACAAAAACAAAACACACTTAATTAAAGACACAGAAAAATGGTTTGGTAGTTTGTCAGTATTTAAAAGTATAATATATAAATTAATAAAAAATATATATGTAAATGTTTCATAATTTTTCACATCAAGTTATTGACATTAATAACTTCAAGTCTACATTCCGACATCTTTCGTAAATGGCAGAGTTGTCTCCGCGCTCGATAGATGGCGTTGGGATCGAGTTAGATCGCGCTATGGTTACGTTACAACGGCTCGTATAGGTAACCTGTCAAACATTTCCATGTCCATCCCACCTTCCGACTAAAAATGTCGTAATTTTTGAAATGATCGAACCATTAAACATGGTTACGATCTTGTAAACAGGTAAAGTGATGTAGGCTCCTTATTTTTAAGTTAGATGTGTGCCTAAGTTATAATTTTAAAAATATCATAAAAAGGCGTTTTTTATTATAAATACAAAAATAATTAACAGTTCAATAAACGATTTATTGTTTACAACTGAGTGTCGATTTTTATAAGGTGCGGTTGTTAATATATTTTTAACCGACTTTAAAAAGAAGGAGGTTATCAATTCGGATGTTTCACTTTTTTTTATATATGTTCGGGTATTACTCCGTCATATACTGACGGATTTACAAAATTCTTTTTTTATTCGAAATGGGTTTGTTCCGAAATGGACCATTTAAATTTCATAGAGATCTGATGATGGGTTTCCAAGACAGACAATGGAACTCTTCAAAAATTGACAGGAAATCAACCGCGATTGCTTCGATCAGTCTATGTATTGTTAACACAATTTACGCAACCACAACTAAAAAGTGAAAAATATTTTTTTTTACAAAAAATAGAATAGACTTCCTAAAAAAGTGCAAAATAACTTTAATTTCGGAAGTCGGTTGCAAAAAACGAAGACACAAAACCAGAAACAAGGACTTCTGAAATTAAAGTTATTTTGCAGTTTTTTGGAAGTCGGTTCTATTTTTTTGTGAAAAAGTTTTTTCTTCAACTTAAACTTAATATTTACAAACTTATACTTATAACTTGCTATGTTCGTAAGTAAGTGGTCCACTTCAAATTTTGGTAACCATTTTTCGCCCACTTGTTGGTGGATAGGGGTAAAAGCCATACTTTTGTAAGTCCGGTGACAATGCAATATTATGATACCATCGAACTGATCTGATGATAGCCTCTGAAGGTCGGGGCTGGAACTCCCGGATGGCTAATGGTAAGACAATTGAATTTAGGCTAGTATGTTTTGTTTCGGAGGAGCTCGTGGCTAAAGTAATAATAGCCGCACCGGTCGATCCATAAGGTTAAGTTACGCTTGCCGGGGTTGGTCCATAGATGGGTGACCATCTTTACATACCGAGACTCCTCCGTGCCTCGGAAAGCACGTTAAGCCGTTGGTCCCGGCTGTCAATCGTGGATCTTTGACAGTCGTTACGGGTCGTCAGAAGCCCGAAAGTCTGACATCCAGTCTTACCAAGGGGTATCGTATTACCCAGTAACTGGGTTGTGGAGGTCAGATAGGCAGTCGCTCCATGTAAAATATTGGTATTCAGCTGCATCCGGTTAGACTGGAAGCCGACCCAAGATAGTTGGGAAAAGGCTAGGCAGATGAGGCAGATGATGATGTTTTGTTTTCATGACTTTCCATTACACTATGAGAAAACAAAAGCTTGTTTTATAATGTTTTTTTTTTACTTTTACTGCTTTTTCACACGCCCCGAATGTACGTTCGAACATAACTCCGTCATATATTGACGGATGTGCAAAATTCTCCCATTTAATTTTCATATAGATCTGATGATGAGTTTCGGAGACAGACAACGAAACTCTTCAAAAATTGAGAGTAAATCAACCGCTATTGCCTCGATCGTATGTCTATGTATTTTTAACACAATGGGAATGGGAAACCACAACTAAAAAGTGAAAAATAAAAACTTTTTTACAAAAAACAAAAACAAAACCAGGAACACCGACTTCCGAAATTAGTTATTTTGACCTTTTTTTGGAAGTCGGTTCTATTTTTTGTAAAAAAGATTTTTTTAACCGACTTTCGAAAAAGGAGGAGGTTTTATGTTCGACTGTTTGTAAGTTTTTTTTTTTTTTTCATATCTTGATGATGTTTTTGTGTTCTCCAAATGTTAAATTCCACGTTCCATGTTATTGGGGTTTTTAGTTCTGGGGTATAACAACTAAAAAGCGAAAAATAAAGAACTATTTTACAAAAAAAACAACCGACTTCCAAAAAAAAAATACACTAAAAATTTAAAAAATAACTTTAATTTCGGAAGTCGGTGTCAAATCACGCAGAAGTAAAATACAAACACCGACTTCCGAAATTAAAGTTATTTTTTAAATTTTTAGTGTATTTTTTTTTAAGTCGGTTGTTTTTTTTTTTACTTTTAATTTTTACCGGCCAGTTGGCACCGGCTAGCCGGCAACCAGCACGTGTGAAAATGCACTTAAGCTTTGAGACAAAACTTCAAAATAAAAGGAAATCTAAGTAGACCTATTTACTGTCTTAACCTAAAGCTTGAAGTCTCTTGATCGGAACGCATAGCGCTGCGGTTGCGGACACGAAATCTTCCACACCACTGCGACGGAACAAAATATCATTCTAGATGGTTTTCATACGATTGTATGTTCAACACCGCAAACCGCAGCGTTGCGTATCAAGAACTGTTCTAATCAAGAGACCGAAGCTTAAGGCACAGAAAGGCGGTCTACTACTAGACATAGACCTGCCTGAAGTGTCGCCACATCAACCAGACCTGTGCTTCGTGCGTCCAGCGAACTCCCACGGTCTTTACCAGCAGGTGATAAATAAATGATAAATGATAAATGATAAATGATGTTTATTCAGTAAATAGGTTACAAGGAACACTTTTACACGTCAATGTTTTTTTGTCAGTTTAAGCTAGATGAGGCCGGTGTTTCCTAGCTGACTACCCTGAGAAGAAACACCGAAACAAACTCAGAGGTCAAAGTCTCTTTTAGTGTTCAAATCCATACAATGTGGACTGGTTAGATCCTATGAGAACCATGTACGTTTATGTCTGGGATGAGCTTTATGAAGAAAGCAACACACGAATTCGAGTGGACCTGTCCAGACAGTGCAAGCATTTGTCAGTCATCGCGAAGCTCAACTCAGAACTCTGAGGTGCTCAACGAACCGACGAACAATACCAAAGTAAGGACATTTGAGTAGGCCGCAAAAAATACTCAAACTGCCAGACAATCATAAAATCTACATGAATATAACGACATACATAGTTCTCGCATTCACATTATTCTATATGAGGACCATGCAGCTTAGTGTCTGTAGTGGTCTTTTGAAGAAAGAACCAAACATATTTGAGTGGACCTGTCCAGTCAGTGCAAGCATTTGTCAATAGTCGAATAGCTCAACTTAAAAACCACTAAGGAGCTCAATGACATGACGAACAATACCAAAGAAAAGACATTTGGGTAGGCCGCAAAAGTACTCAAACTGTCAGACAACGTTGAAAATTACTGTAAAAAGGAGGAGAAAATAATAATAATAACCCACATAGTCCTCACATTTACAATAATTAAGTAATCAAAAAAAAAAAAAAAATATAATACTTTACAAAGTAAATATTTGTGTCGAACAAAATAGTAATCATAATATGTCAATCAAAAAATAAAAATAAATATAATACTTAACAAAGTATTCAAGTCAAAAAAAAATAATAATAATAATAAAATGTCAATAAAAAAATAAAATAAAAAATATAATGCAATACTATACAAGTATTCATGTCAAAAACGAATATTAAAAAAAAAAATATATATATAAAAAATTTTTCATCAGTAAGTAGTACATATGAAAACAATGGCTCATGTATATCATTGAAGCAGCTCAATCCCACGCCTTTTTGTCCTCAAGAAAGTCATTAATTGTGTAAAAAGCTTTCTGGCATAGCTTACGTTTAATAAATGATTTAAATTTATTTATGCTTAGTTCTTGAATTTGGCTAGGAAGTTTATTATAGAAACGTATACATTGACATCTAAACGAACCACCTATTTTTTTCTTGAGCCTGGTTTTTGGTACAATAAATTTGTGTTTGTTCCTAGTATTTATGCTATGGATATCACTGTATCTTTTAAACAGATTAATATTTTTATGTGCATACATGAGATTCTCATAAATATATTGAGAGGGAACAGTCATAATATTAATCTCTTTAAATTTGTCTCTGAGGGAGTGTCTGGGACTTAATTTATAAATTGCACGAATAGCCCTTTTCTGTAAAACAAAAATTGTCTGAATATCGGCGGCATTTCCCCACAACAGAATGCCGTACGACATCACACTATGAAAATAACCAAAGTATACCAAACGAGCCGTCTCTAAATCAGTTAAACCACGAATTTTCCTTACGGCGTATGCTGCAGAGCTAAGTTTTTTGGACAGTTTATCTATATGGGGGCTCCACTGAAGCTGCGCATCCAAAGTTAAACCTAAGAACACTGTGGAATCCTCGGGTTTCAACTCTTCACCCTTTATTGACACACTAGTGTTCACTTGTATTACATTGGGTAATGTGAACTTTATGCATTTTGTTTTTTTCTCGTTAAGGAGAAGATTATTGACATTAAACCAGTTAACTACAGTTGAAAGAGCATTATTTACATTATCAACAACCACCTGCTGACGTTTGAGTTTAAATAAAAGTGAAGTGTCATCTGCAAACAGCACTATATCATGTTTATCCTTTATGAGGTAAGGCAAGTCGTTGATATAGATTAGAAACAAAAAAGGACCCAGAATTGAGCCTTGAGGAACCCCCATTCTGACTACAGACCCGGAAGACCTTTTGCCGTTCACATCAACTCTCTGAATCCTATTACCCAAGTATGAAGTAAGAAGATCCAGAGAGGCGCCCCGGACTCCGTAGTAGTGCAGCTTCCTGATCAATGTATCATGGAGAACGCAATCGAAAGCCTTAGACAAATCGCAAAAAATGCCCAACGCATCGCATTTATCTTCCCATGCATTATAAATGTGTCCCCAAAAGTTCAACACCAGCATCAGTTGTTGAACGACCCTTTGTGAAACCAAACTGTTTGTTGTGTAATAATTTGTGTTTATTAAAATATCTTTGAATTTGATCTAAAATAATTTTCTCAAAAATTTTACTAAAAGTAGGTAGCACTGATATAGGTCTATAATTAGTAGGGTCTGATGTACTACCCGATTTAAACAATGGTATAATTTTACTATATTTCATTAGATCAGGAAACTCACCACAATCTATACAATTATTAAAGATTACTGCTAAAGTAGGTGCTACAATGTCTATAATAGACCTAGCAACGTCAACAGAATTACCCCATAGATCTGCAGTCTTTTTAACATTTAAAGTATTAAAAGTTTTGATTACATCATTACAAGTGACATATTGGAAATAAAATTGGGATTCACAAACTGGAACGTTTTCTTTAAGTAAAATTTCTGCAGCAGTTGGTGATGAATTTAGAGATTTTGTAGTCGATACGGGAATCTCTGCAAAGAAAGGTGTATTCGCTAACTCAGTTGACATCAATTTGATAGGCACTTTGGAGTACATTGCTGCTTTGCTCGGTGGACATCGATCATAATAGGCACTACGTAGTACGTTATGTTATGCTATACGTATAGTACCCATCAAATTGATGTCAACTGGTTCAGCGAATACAACTGCAGGTCAACGGTTCAACTTGAAGGCCTTCCAATATTTCTAACGCTGCGTCTTACAGTACGCGGTCGCCACTTCAGAAGCATTCCGCTCCATCGATCTATTCTTCAAGCAATGTGCCCTGCCTACTACTTACTACTTAATCTTAAATCAAACAAGAAGTATCGGCAAACTTAAGTACTTTCTTTCTTGGTAAATACTAGATAATTATATTCCCCAAAGATAATTCTGTCGTGTACTCAAGTCCCCCTAGTCTGAATTTCAGCGCGTGTAAGATTTTTATCAGTAAACATACTCGCGAAACAGAATAAAAATATTTCAGGGAGGAAAACCGACCAAAATATTACAAAATAAATCTTTCCGTTACTATCTCAATCATCAAAACTTTCCTTCTCACTGGCCGTTCATTCCCGTAAAACTAGAATCACATCACAACCACGAAGTGTGCAATAAATAAAATAAATTGAACACGGACTCCATACATAAACATCTATGTATATAAAATTATTCATTGCTGGTCAGGTGGACTCTACTAGGATCTCATGTTTTATTCGCAAGTCTTGTTATTCTGCGGACTGGTATCGGGTTTGGCGATAAATCCGATATACTTGGGGTAATGCTTGAGAATTCAGACTGTACCGTAACTTGGGTATATTGATATTTGTGTTTGATGCTCTTTGTAATGTATTGTTAACGACTTGTGTTTTTATTTTCTTTTTCTACAAACCTGACATGTAATTTTTAATAATTATTAATAAATAAACTAAACTATTGTCTATAGCTTCGGTTCTAAATAAAGAGAGTTTTCTATCAGCGGTAACGATTTTTAAAACTTTAATTACCTGATTTCTCTCTATGCCATGCTGTCATGTTTGCATAGCATGGAGAGAAGTATATTAATAAATGTCAAACGAAGAGATAAATAAATCTAAAATTTATCCAACAAAAACTAAACTTACAGAAGTATTTAAGACAATTAAGAAAGTAAAATGGAAATGGGCAGCTCATCTTATCAGAAGCAGAAGAGACAAATGGGCTAAATCGGTAGCCGAATGGTACCCTGTGTTTTGTCAGTAAGAGTCTGACACACCTTCCCGCTCCACCCAGAGCGGGAGATGTCATTGGATGATTTCCCACCCTGCCAAAAAAAAGGTAGGGCAAAAGAAAAAGAGAGGACGATGACCTGAAAGCGGCTGCAGGTGCAATATGGAGAAGAATAACTCACGATTTGGATCTGTGGAAGGAATTGACGGAGGCCTATGCTAAGGCAAAACAATCATAACCGATATCAAAAAAAAAATTAAACTTTGTAAAATATTTTATAGATTGTTGATAAAGCTTTTATTATTTTATTATTATTATTAATTACCTGACAGGGTTTTTTTTGGCGGGATTTTGCCGATTGAGTTCAGTGTTGGTTTTAATAATTCGCAAAATTATTCATAGTAAATATTTCCACATTTTGTACCTACCCGGAAGAAGGGGAGTCGTGGCGGGTAAAGTGCTGACTAACCATTTAAAGGAAGTTTTGTCCTATATACAGTATTTGATGGGTGAGTTATCTGTTACGAGTATCTTGAGTTTACGGTATCTTGGGTTTGCCGCCAGCCGCAGCCGCCGCAGGAGACGCCATGGGCGTAGCACGTCGCGAAACGATCGCCGGCCACCGTAGACCCAGGCCTGCGGACGGCGGACAGTGGGTAGCTCACCATCCGATCAGCACCAGGCCCGAGAGTCGACCGCGCGTAGTGTTCCACGCGCACCTCAAAGATAAAATGTCAGCCACCACTGACGGGGCCCATCATGGCCGGTGCCTGCATGCCAAGGGGTAGCGGATAAATTCGTAACAGAGTAACCGCTCCCCTGGGCACTCAGGCAAAGAAGGAACAGGGGTGGGTTTTAGTCAGTATGAGTCTGACGCGCCCTCCCGCTCCAGAGCGGGAGATGTCATTAGATGATTTCCCACGCTAAAAAAAAAGTGTATCTTGTGTTTAGTTTAGGATTGGTAAGTTTTATAAATAAGGCTGTTAGTTCCAACTCACAGTTCACCAAATAGATCACAACTTTAGAAAATAAATTCGTTTCTGTCTGCAAATGACAATACTCATCCATCTATTTATAGCCTTGCCGATACATGAATCCATACGTCATAATAACTGCCATTTCAAAAGTATTTCAGCCTCAAGGGAATAACATCAAGACACAAATATCTTGAGAGGCGAAATACCTTTTACGTCTAATAATAGATACATCTTTTCTCGTATAAGACGACTAATGGTTGGTGTCCTTTGTTGGGTATAGTGACTGTCTGAAATGTTTAGGGTCAATCAAGATAGGAAGGACATTTTATTTGGGATTCGATAAGTGAATGAAACGTTAAGTTGCGATAGGACATCCGGAAATGTCGAACGAAACGTCATGACTCCTGACTATTTTACAGGATGTCAGAAGACAGGTATGTTTGAAAGGAAATAAATTATTTTATTTTTTAACTACTACGGATTCCGATACTTTAAATGCTATTTAGTAAAGTCTAGCTTCTGCTAGCGGCTTCACTTGAAAGTCAAAAGTCTAAGGACGAATTCAAAAACTCAAGGGCCTGTTAGCCTATGTGCTATTCCAGACTATAATCTATCTCTGTGCCAAATTTCATCCAACTCCGTTCAGCTCTTCCGGCGTGATTTAGTAACAAACATTCATTCATCCAAACTTTCGCATTTATAATATGGAGTAGGAATGTCAACTATGTACCTACTACGAATTCTGATGGTTTACAGAGCTTTAGTTTACAGAGCGAACCCCTGAACGTCCGACGGCATACCCGTATGCCGTTCCAGATTACGCGGCTTAAACCTCTATTATTAAATAACTAAAGATCTTATATCCTGTGGCATGGATCACATGCATTCTTAGATAGTTATTACATAGTGTTAGAAAAAAAACGCAACACAAAACGCAACGCAAACGCAGAAACGCAATTTTAAAAAGCCGTTATGTTGTTTTGATTTCGTAATTTGAAGTTTGAGTGTGAATAATAGGAAAATATGATATCGGACTCTACAACTCCAACACAACAACTCTATTACTTGTCTATTCATAGTGCAACATGCAAAATTTCATGTAAATTGATACAGTGGTTTTAACAACTACCCACACACACACACACACACACACACACACTATTCCCGACAAATCGTTGATAACAGAATTTGAATAAAATTCAACTCTTGAATTAAAAGTATTGTTTACATGTTATTCTAAGGTCTGTTTATTCAACAACCCAAAAAAGTTTACTTTAAGTGCCTCGCTCCAATAGAAACCTCAGCAAGTTGTTTTTTATGAGCCCGGTCGTAAATATGTCAAACTGCGATAAGAGGCGCGGCAGTTGAGGAGTGGTTTACAGAGCTTTAGTTTACGGAGAAGAGATAATCATAGAGCTATTCAGTACAGATGAAGCATATCCCTTGGGTTTGTACATAGGCAGAGACACTTCTGCCTTACATAGACATGAATCTAAAGGTGCCTACAGGCCTATTTAAGCGTTAACACTATCTCTTTTTAATTAACCGACTTCAAAAAGAAGGAGGTTATCAATTTGGATGTTTGTATTTTTATTTTCCTTTTTTTTTGTATGTTTGGGCTTAACTCCGTCAAATATTGACGGATTTGCAAAATTATTTTTGTGTTCGAAAGGGGTTTGTTTCGAAATGGTCCTATTTAAATTTCATATAGATCTGATAATGGATTGCGGAGACAGACAACGGAACTCTTCAAAAATTTACAGCAAATCAACCGCGATTGCTGCGATCGTATGTCTATGAATTGTTAACACAGTTTAATGCGGAACCACAACTAAAAAGTTAAAATAAAAAAAAATATTACAAAAAAATACAACCGACTTCCAAAAAAGTGCAAAATAACTTTAATTTCGGAAGTGGGTGTTTTTTGACTCCCACTTCCGATCCAGTGGGTGTCAAAAATCACCAACCTGCACCAGCTGCATCTGCTGGATTATAAGGACATCACATGGCTTCAAATTTTTGGTTCTAGGACATGTCGGTTTGTTCACAATTTATTCCTTCTTCTGCTCCAAGCAGTCCGTCTATGGCGGCACTTAGACGAACGAGACAGTTTAAGGATCACAACCTTCAGTTCAAAGAATGGTGGAGCCGAATTTTCGGCCAAAAAGTGGCCCGAAAACGAAATTCCAGCATAAACCACATTTTTTGGACGGGACAGAAACCGAACCTGGAACACTAATTATCAACAGTAAAACAACATTATATTAACAACGAATAGCCAAAAACAGTTCGGTGTAACAGGCAGCTCATTTGACTTGTAGAAAAATCTCCACCGAGATCCCCAAGTTCGAAGGACGTCGCCTGGGAATAGAGGCAATCTCGCTATTAATTAGATTGTGCGGACATCCAATAACATTTTGTATTGAAACAATAATTAATTTCAGTGTTTGTCCACAACAATTATTATTTCTGTTAGTCAAATAGAGATGAAATGTAGTTCGTAATTAATTCCTGTTGTTTGTGGAGTGCATACGGTTTCATACGGAGATGGGACGTACTTTGATCACCGCACTTGCTGGCGTTTTGACGTGGCGACTTTACACCGTTTAGGCTACCTTATTTTTTCGAAGTCATTGTAATAATGTTCGAATTGAAAACTTCTTTGGGCACGTTGAGCACTTCTGGGATGGGGAAAAAGCACTGAACTCGCGTGTCCATCATGCTCAGATACATGTATACAGATGTATGTGTATACCACACATCTCTGTATAAGTTTTCACTTCTGTGCAGTCCTACGACAGACAGTTTGTTTTTTTTTTGCGAAAATCCCGCCATACTTTTTCCAGCCCCTGCAACTCCTGAAAGCCAGAATCAACTGTGGCGACCACCAGAATAACGCCGAGGCAATGAAGCTCGATTATTTTCAGAGAAACGATTTCACTCTCTTGGGTCCCAACGAAATTAGGAAAGAACAGCGGAGAAGTAGGTACAAAAAATATATATTTTCCACTTCCCTTCAGGCTTCCTTATTATCATTTCCTTTGAAAGGGGCTCCTGGCTAAGTACCAGCTCCGAGGGTCGATCTTCCAAGTTAAGCAATGCTGGCCAAGGTCAGTCCCTGAACGGGTGCTCATCCATATCGTTAAAAGATCCCTCCCTTGAAAGCATGTACGCCGTTGGGTCCTGCTGTCATTTGTAGATCTTTGACATTTGTTACGGGTATTCATTAATTAAGCCGAAAGGCGTCCACTGTTGGACAGAGGCCTCCGCCAAGTCTCGCCACAACGACCGGTTCTATGCGTCTCGTATCCATCGTCATCGGTCCACTTTGTGGGAAGCCTTCCAACGCTGCGTCTTCCGGAACCCAGTCACCACTCCAGAACTTTTTGGCCCCATCGAGCGTCTGTTCTGGTAGCAATGTGCCCTGCCCCCTTAGCCAAATAACTTTTATAATAGTGCTAACGCTAACGCTTCGTGCAAAATGTATGGCAAGGAAATTACCCCGGAGAGAACTGTCACGTGACTCACTCTCAGTAATGTCGCTGCCATACATTTTGCACGAAGTGTTAGCGTTAACGTTAACAGAAAAGTATTTTGTCTAAAGGCTCTGCCCCGATTCAGTCAGAAGCCCAAAATGCAGGCGACCAGTCTTACCCATAGGTGTTGTGTTACCGTGTTACTAGGTTGTGGAAGATAGACAAAAAGTCACTCCATGTAAAACGATAATAATCATCTAGCTTAGACTGGAAGCAAAAAATATAGTTAGGAAAAATCTTGACGGATTTATTTGCCTGTGTCAGTTTTAATCCTGTGTTAAAACACAGGATGAAACTGACACACACTGTCACTGACAGTGATTTCCAAGAAGAACTTGGAATGATAGGATGTGTAACTAGGTATGCAATTAAATCCGCTGCTTGGGGTCGCGGATAAATTCGAAAGAGAGTTACCGCGGCCCTTGACACAGGCAACTGAAGGAACAAGGGTGGGTTTTAGTCACTAAGAGTCTGACACGCCCTTCCGCTCCACTCATGATTTTTTTTGGGCGGTGGGAACTCATCTTATGACTTCTTCCGCTCTAGGGTGGAGCGGAAGGGCGTGTCAGACTCTTACTGACTAAAACCCACCCCTGTTCCTCCCTGCCCTACATGCCCAGGGGCGAGGTAACTCTTTCGAATTTATCCTCAACCCCCGGGCAGGCATTGGCCGTGGCAGGCCCCGTCCTTTTGCTGACAACTCTTTGAGGCGCGCGTGGAACACTACGCGCCGTCGACTCTCAGGCCTGGTGCTGATCGGACGGCGAGTTACCCACTACTCGCCGTCCGCAGGCCCGGGTCTACGGTGGCAGGAGATCGTCTCGTGGCCCCTGGCGTCTCGTGCGGCGGCTGCGGCTGAGGGCGCTAGGGCGACTCTGCTGTTGTTGAGTCTCCCTAACGTATGCCGCCTCCCTCTTCGCGAGCATTACTGCTTCGCAGAAGGAGGAGACGGCTCCCCACTCCCTCTCGCTCCGTACCATGGCCTGAACCAGGGCACGGCGCGAGAGGTCGCTGCCGCCTATCGCATCCACGAGGACACGGCGGTGCTCTGCCCAAGCGGGGCAAACCTCCACCGTATGATCCACTCATGATTGATGATTGCCCACCCACAAAAAAGAGTACGAAATTAAAAAAAAGAGAACGAAATTAAAAAAAAAGAGTACGAAATGAATAAAAAAAGAGTACGAAATCAATAAAAACTATTTTACAAAAAAAAATAGATAGAGAGAGGTGTTTTTAGTTTTGTCTTCGTTTTTAACCGACTTCAAAAAAAGGAGGAGGTTCTCAATTCGACTGTATTTTTTTTTTTTTTTTTTTTTTTTTTTTTTTTTTTTTTTTTATGTGTGTTACCTCATAACTCTTTACTGCGTGAACCGATTTTGAAGATTTTTTTTTTATTTGAAAACTGTTGCTTTACATGTGGTCCCATTTTAATTTGATGAAGATCTGATGAAGAACTTTGGAGATACACAATGAAACTCTTCAAAAAATGATAGCAAACCTTCCAGAATTGCTGCAATCGCATGTCTGTATATTGTTTTCACCTCTTCACTACATTACATCACGCTGATACGCTCTGAAGGGGTATACAGATTTGTACAGTTCACCCTGATACACCCTAATTTCACCAACTATGTTCAAATTCCCAATTTTTGGGTCTAGCAATTCGGGCATAACTTTACTATTAATTTAGTTTTAGAATGGGGTACAACAACTAAAAAGTGAAAAATAAAAAACTTTTTACAAAAAAAATACAACCGACTTCCATAAATAATACTAAAAAATGCAAAATAACTTTAATTTCGTAAGTCGGTGTTTCTAGTTTGGTTTCTTCGTTATTTGACACCGACTTCCGAAATTAAAGTTATTTTGCATTTTTTAGTATTATTTATGGAAGTCGGTTGTATTTTTTTTGTAAAAAGTTTTTTATTTGACACCACTTTTTTTGAAAGTCAGGTCAATTTTTTTTTGTAAAAAAGTTTTTTTTTATTTTTCACTTTTTAGTTGTGGATCCCCATTAAACTGTGTTAACAATTCAGAGACCATAACATAAAATAATATAAATCCAAAAAACGTGCAAAGTAACTTCAATTTTGGAAGTTGGTGTTCCTGGTTTTGTGTCTTCGTTATTTGACCCCAACTTCCGAAACTGAAGTTATTTTGCACTTTTTTTGGAAGTCGGTTCTATGTCTTTGTAAAAAGTTTTTGATTTTTCACTTTTTAGTTGTGGTTCCCCATTAAACTGTGTTAACAATTCATAGACATACGATCGCAGCAATCGCGATTGATTTGCTGTCCACTTTTGAAGAGTTCTGTTGTCTGTCTCCAAAACCCATCATCAGATCTATATGAAATTTAAATGGAACCATTTCGGAACAAACCCCTTTCGAACAAAAGAGAATTTTGTAAATCCGTCAATATATGACGGAGTTATGCCCGAACATACATAAAAAAAATTATATATATATAGACTCAGGATGGCCTATATCAGAATCTTCCATGTTTCACGTGGGTCAGAAACTCGAACAAAGTCACAAATTGATTCTCCAATGATTTATTTCTCCTTAACTTCACAGATTAACAAAATATAACGCTAACACTCTTTAATTAGGCATAGATAACGATACTAAATTAAATCAACTTAGAAACTGTTAAAGATGGCGTCGGAAGTAAGCGATTCGTCGAGCGCGTGGTGCGTTGGCGGTTCTCGATTCCGAAGTGAACAAGATGGCCGCCCCGCTCCCACCGGTGTGACGTTCCGCAAGAATGGCAGCTGACAGACAGCTGACATATGTCATGCTGCCATTCTGTTCCGACGTCGTCGACAGCAAACGTCAAATGTCATGTGTCGCGCCGTCATATACAAACGTCCGCGTTGATAACCTCCTCCTTTTAGAAGTCGGTTAAAAAGGTCATTCATACTTCCTGGATTTGGAAATTTTGAGGACGGCCCATTACCCATTAGCCTGATTACATCTTGTTAATATCCAAGAGTGGGACATGGGTCGTTATGTTACTAACTTAATGAAAATTCTTGAAAACCTTTTCTTATAGTTTGTTTATACATAAAATACATAACATAATCAGCTTTATAATGTCCCCACTCCTGGGGCTCAGGCCACATATTACCTCAGGCCTCCTCTCTGTGAGAGGGTGTGGGCTGTAATCTATGTGAAATATATAAATAATACTATCATATATAAAAATTTGTGGGTTGGTGAATGTCACACAATGTCACACGTCTTCGAATTTTTTGTTCAAGGACATTATGTTTGTTCATCGTTGTCAAGTAATACTACTAACATAAAAATAGATTCTGCCCGCGGCTTAGCCCGCGTGAAAACTATTTTACTATAACTAGGTACCGGGATGAAAAGTATCCTATGTCCTAATTCGCTTAAGCAGTACCAATGTATGTAAGTTCTCTAGAGTCAATTCTCGACAGTCACTCGGGTGACGTCGCTGGCACGAGCTAGTGTGCAATTGCTTTAACCCAACTGCTTCAGAATGAGGATAATTTTATTCGAGAGTTTGTATGTCTACTTCTTTGTCACGCTCTGTAGCCTAAGCGGCTGGATGGATTTCAAAAAAACAAATGGACGGCCGCAAAATTAAGGGCTCGATGACTAAAATTTTGAAAACCTCAAAAATGTCCTTGTCACCTGAAAAGCACCACAAGTTTTGCTCCCTTCTAATGTAGTAAGCAGATATCAGATTAACACAAGTTGAGGTAACATGATAGTTAAGTAGGTCAAAAATAATTGCTTGTCATCAGCGAGTCCCAAATTAGACCATTATTTTGTATCTTGGGTAGTATTAAAAGTTACACAACTTTAGACACGAACTTAAAATAATGGATACAATGGTGGTATTATCGCTGACAGCGATATCTAAACAACCTTTGGATGGACTTAAAAATCAAAAAGAAAACTTTTTTACAAAAAACAGAACAGACTTCCAAAAAAAAAAACAATAAAAGTGGACAATAACTTTATTCGGAGATAAACAGTGGAACTCTTCAATAAAAGTGGACAATAACTTTATTCGGAGATAGACAGTGGAACTCTTTAATATCTAACAGCAAATGAGTCGCGATCGCTGCGATCGTATGTATATGAGTTATAAGAAGTGAAAAATAAAAATCAGTGTTAAAAAACGAAGACACAATAACAGAAACACCGACTTCCGAAATTAAAGTTATTTTTTAATTTTTAGTGTATTTTCTTTTTTGGAATTCGGTTGTTTTTTTATTTGTAAAAAAGTTTTTTATTTTTCAATTTTTTAACCGACTTCAAAAAAAGGAGGAGGTTCTCAATTCGACTGTATTTTTTCTTTTTTTTTATGTGTGTTACCTCATAACTTTTTACTAGGTGAACCGATTTTGAAGATTTTTTTTTTATTTGAAAGCTGTTGCTTTACATGTGGTCCCATTTTAATTTGGTGAAGATCTGATAAAGAACTTCGGAGATACACAATGGAACTCTTCAATAAATGATAGCAGACCTTCCAGAATTGCTGCAATCTCATGTCTGTATATTGTTTTCACCATTTCACAACATTACATCACGCTGATACACTCTGAAGGGGTATACAGATTTGTACAGTTCAGCCTGATAAACCCTAATTTCACCAACTATGTTTAAATTCCCTATTTTTGGGGCTATCAATTCGGGCATAACTTTATTAATTTAGTTTTAGAATAGGGTACAACAACTAAAAAGTGAAAAATAAAAAACTTTTTACAAAAAAAAAATACAACCGACTTCCTTAAATAATACAAAAAAAATGCAAAATAACTTTAATTTCGGAAGTCGGTGTCAAATAACGAAGAAACTAAACTAGAATCACCGACTTCCGAAACTAAAGTTATTTTGCATTTTTTAGTATTACTTATTTAAGGAAGTCGGTTGTATTTTTTTTTGTAAAAAGTTTTAGTTGTTATACCCCAGAACTGAAAACCCCAATAACATGGAACGTGGAGTTTAAATACACTCGTAATTGGAGAAAACAAAAACGTTATCCAGGTATACGTATTTTTCGTTTTTGTTCAGTTTCTCAAAAAGCGCTAAAGCAATTTCGATAAAGAAAAAGTTATATGGGACCACCTCGGGAGTATATTCTTTCGGATAAAAAAAGAATTTTGAAATTCGGTCCACAACTGACGGATAAATCGGCGGACGTGCATAAATAAAAAAAAATTAAAAATATATATATACACATACAGTCGAACATAGAACCTCCTCCTTTTTCGAAAGTCGCTTAAAAAGACACATCACAGAGCCGTTAACTACGCATACTGTACGTCTAACAAAGTGTTTTGCTTAAAATTTATTGTTGGGAAACGACTTTTATTTTTAGGTACGAAAAATAAAACTATTTTTTATTCCGCGCAGTGTAACGCGAACACAGGCAAGTGTAGCTAAACCCTGCCCCTTCGCTCTAAGCCACGTAGGTACTTGTCGGATACGTTTGATATTCATATTCATTGCGTTTTCGTAACTGCAAATTCGTAATTTCGAAAAAAAAAGTCGAAAATTCAGGTAATGTTTGTTTGGAAAAAAGTTTAGTAATAGCACTTGGAATTCATTTTCGTAAAAAAGTAAAAAAAAAAATTGCGACTTTGACCTTTAATATTTCCAGAACCAGTGGGTATGGTCTAGTGGAAAAAAATTATCCAAATAATGGGTAGAATATGTGGCTTTCGACTTCGGAAACTGTCTTTTTACACTCGATATAATCATAGAACGAATCTCAACAGTGGGTTTAAAAAGCAAAGGGAAGTAAATTCCCTCTCTACAGCGGTAAGTTACCGAGCACCAGCACACCAGCGCGAAGCACTGGACAGCTCTAAATGTAGCTTGCTCGGCGTCTATAAATCTTGCGCGCTCTGATTCTCTGCACATTGTGCTTAATACACTCTGGATGTTGTTAGGGGTACGTATACAGGGTGTAACGGAAAGGTGTAGTCATATTTTAAGACCTACATCTGCCCATCGATATGAACAACTGTTTTCAAGAAAATTCGAGGAAATTCAAAATTTTTTTTTTTACTTCCTATACAAATATTGATCAGCTGATGATAACTTTGTATGGAAAGTCCAATTTTTTTTTTGGGAATTTTCTATTTTTTCTTAGAGAAAGTTGTTAATTTTCATGGGCAAAACCAGCTCCTAAAATATGACCACACTTTTCCGTTACAGCCTGTATAGGTATATGTATAAGGAAGGTGAGGTTCTTATTTTGTGATGGAATTACAGGTTTTCAGGTTTTCAACTGACATTGAATTGAGAACCTCCTCCGTTCTCAATTCGACTGTATGTTTTTAGGATTCCGTATCCGAAGGGTCTAAACGGAGCCCTATTGAAAGAAAGAAGAAAGAAAAAGTTTATTTTGTGCACAGAATAACATTTTTTTTTTTGCCGTTTTTTGCCGTCGTTGCCCCACACTAGGGATTACTCCTGTATCGTGGATGCGTTCACTTAAATGAAAATAATAATACTCGTAACATAATAAAAAACATAGCAAAGACCTATTGCTGTCACTCACGTGTCCGTCTGTCCGTCTGTCTGTCTGTCCGTCGTCTATCATAAAATTTTGTTCCGAAGAATTTGTAACTTCCCATTGACCTATGAACTTGACATTTGGTGATAATGTTTATTATTAGTTATATTTTACTAACAAATATTTCACTCATTTGGTACGGAACCTTAAATGTGCGAAGTCCGACACGCTCTTGGCCGGTTTTTTTTTGTATGTTTGTTACACGATGATTTGATTCACGAATTGATTTTGATGATTCTATTTTGTTTGGTAGTTCACACTTCGGAGGTGGTCCCTTATTATTTATTTGGCAAATAATAGATTTTTTTTTTGGAAATCGGTAGTATTTTTTTGTAAAAAAGTATTTGGTTAGAAAGGTGGTAAGTAAAAGGTTGGAAAAAGTTTCTTGTCTTTTTCAAGTTTTAGACTACTAACGGATGTTTGTACATTTTGATTATGTAATACAGGCCTGGTTGTGAGTGTTCGTTCATTATCTGTAGGGGAAGATGCTTTAGCCCTAAAATAGCAATAGCTTATTAGAGACCAACTTTAGATGCGTTGAATAATCTTTTGAAAAAACCCGACTGCAAAAAACAACTAAAAAGGTCCAAACAAGTCATTTTTGAAGCAGCTTGATGCAGTTGGTGGTAATTATTTTAGTTCAATCATGGATTTCATGCCACCAACTGCATCAGACTGCTGAAAAGTCTGCTTGAAAAGTGTTTTATTTTCTATATTTTAGTGAGTTAAGTATAGTTATTTATAAAACGGCCTTCTTAAATCCCCTGGTCATCTACGGAACCGGTTGTAAATAGTACGTACACACCTGTCCTTTTTGCAGAAAACAATTTTAAAACACAAATCACATTATAAAAGTATTATTACCACAAGAATTACGATTTTTTTAATGACAAACGTTAAAATAAATGTTTAGAAAACGCAAAAAGATTCTCTCCGGCGGGGAATCGAACCCCGGTCTCCCGCGTGACAGGCGGGGATACTTACCACTATACTACCGAAGACTTGTAAATGCTGTTGAAATTACGGTTTTGTAACTCCGTACAACACCATCGCGATAACGTCGTCACACAGATAAAAACAGCTGTGGGTAATATGTGACTGTGGTTTCCGCATAGTCAAAATGTAATAAGCGTCATTCAAGGTTACGTATCTTATGTGTAGGTAGTTGCGTCGTTTTGTCCCCAACAATGTTTGTTTATCAATGGTTTTCATATGAAAAAAAAACAATGTGACGTTGTAGGTAAGTACCTACCTTTTGTTATTTTAATACATTGAAATATTTTGTAATGATGTGTGACATCTTCATATATTATTGCATATTTGCATTATATGTAAGTACCTTGCCTTCTTTTCAAAACACGTACGCAATAGTAACAAGAATTTAAAGAAAATAATAAGAAGGAACACCCATTAAAACCATGAAGCATTAAACTACATCCAACTAAAATGTTCGTCAAAAACAAGAACTAAGACAAGAAAACTCCTTGCTTAACTAAGTTACTAACTGCGGCTCGTCATTATAACTTAAAGCATCGGTCATTATGGTACAAACAAAGTTCTTAGTCCTTCTTCAAAGTTGTAGACTTTCTTACTGCTAACGATGTCCCGGGCATTGGATATTTTAATTCTCTTTTTGGTACGAAGCATTTAAGGCCACTGGACTTTGGCACGCGGCGAACAATGTAACTAAATTTTTTCATACTGCATTTGACAGTATGCTTAACAAGTAGCGCCGCCGCGAGAGGGTAAGTTATTTTGTGAGTTGAATAGTTTATGCTATGAGTCGATAGATGGCGCTCCAGTAAATTTTAGTAAAAAAGTTTTTAAATGCTATTAGTTTTTTATCTTGTGTGTCAGTATTTTTTTTACCTAACACTATCAATTTAAAGTTTATCTGATAATAGCTTATTAGGTATTTACACAAACCTGGTCATGTGAAGAGGAGGAATGAAACACATGTAAGATAGAGTTATGAATATAAATGTGAATGAATGGAGAGGGAGAGGATAAATGGATTGTGTGAGGAGTGATATGATAGAAAAGGGAGTTAGTGATAGCGTGACGGCTGACAGGACAGAATGGAAGAAAAAAACGTATTGCGCTAACCCCAAGTAACATGGGATAAGGGCAGAAAGATGATGAGGTATTTACACAAACTCATTCTAATAATTATATGCAAACACGATTGAAAACAACTCATTGGGCGTGAAACAATTTTTTCAAATTATCCACATCGCTGTCAATGAGAAAAGTGCCCAGAACGCTGCTGGCAGCCAGCACTGCCACATTATGTGGTGTTTGAATGAAAATAACGGGTTATTTAACAGCAGTTAAATGTCTTTGTGAAACTGTGAAAACATAAACCGTCTTCATATATTAAACAAACTAAGCAAAGTGCTTAAACAACATCATCATTCTCCTGCCCTTATCCCAGTTTATTTGGGGTCGGCGCAACATGTCTTTTTCTTCCATACTCCTCTATTAGTCGCCATATCTGTAGTCTTTTTACTCATATCTTCTTTCACACATACACATCGTTTCTTTAGCCTTCCCCTGCTCTTATAAGAGTAGAGGATGTGGATGGCTATAAATAGCCATACACAAGACTTACAACATTCAATTGAATTATTGCAATGGCAAGCTTGAATGCTATGAATTGCTATTGTAATTGTTGTAGGCGCATTAGTATAGATCTTTCTTAGACCTCTTTCTTTCGTTGAAAGAAAAAAAGAAAGAATGACAAAATATTTATTTGTGCCTTACACGAGAACTTCACACAACAACAATAAACACAGATTAAAATTAAAATAAACTGTGCAAGGCCAAAAAGGCGCCTAACTCAGCCTAAGCTGCGTTATTTAAAAACAATAAATATAGCAGCGCTTGTATTCTGTTAGGGCCCGTTGTAAAACCATAGACACACTCACGGAACGTGGTATCCATAGACTAAAATAAAATAAAAATAGATAAAACGAAACAAAAGGGTGTGAATTTTTTGTATGGATCTATCTTTTCTCTAACGATATCATCCTTCCGCTATATAATTATATACCTTGACTTTCCCCTATCCGTCTTTATTTACCCATCAAACGATGATTGAACAGACGAACCGTAGTTCATCTTAACGTTTTATTCTATACTCATCCATGGCGACTATGTATCATTTTTATAGTGTGCACTCGACGTTAAAAGGGTGCTATTTGATGGACGACCTTACAGCCATCTTTCACAATTAACACAACGTTCAAAACACGGTAAAACAAACCTTATGTTAAAGAAGATAAGGTTTAACTGAAGACTAAACATAATTTTGCAGAAAAAAGGGGGAAGTAGACACAAAACGATAACCGATTGGCTGTCAATGTCAGTCATAGTACATTTCTTTGTCGCATGGTTGGTTCCAATTTGGGTCAAATCTCGTTGTAACAAGGTCATTCGGTGTGACAAGTTGGGCCAAGTTTGGGGCCAATATGTGGCAATGACGTTACTGTGAGATGGAAGTGTCAGATAGAGAAAATGAAACGCGTTGGTATTGTGAGAAGAAATTCTGATAAAATATGTGATTGATAAAATATCAGCCTGTATATTTATTTAGAGAAGGGACAAGTATTGTTTTCGCAGCATTTACTCCTCACGATATTTCATACAAACTTCCAAGTCCTTCTACACTCTCATTCCCAAGGTCTTGAAAATGAAAGTGTAGGGACAATGTAAGTATGAATGTTATGCATCTGCGGTTTTGTAGTGTGAAAGAAATGTGTGGTGGTGTGATCGCCAGTTACTGCTCGCTGGCCGATTTGTGTGCTTGTGTTAGAACTTGGGATTTCGGGAATAAATAAGTATTTTACAGTAATCAACCAGAGTATCTATCTAATATATTAGTGTCGCAGTAATTCCCTTTGCAATCCAATGTAGGCACTTGAGCCTATGTCTCGTGGTTTGCAACGGAAATTACTGCAACACTGACCGCTGACGCATAACATTTATTCTTACATTGTCCATATAAGGAACGATTTTAAATAGTTTTTTTTTTTTTTAACTTTGCCCCACACTAGGAATTACTTCTGCATCGTGGGTGCGTTAACAAACATATAAACTCACATAAAAAAGACACCCAGACCCGGAACAACTATCTGTAGCCAAAACAAATATTTGCTCCGTGCGACACGCAGCGCAGCAGTCGAACGCTCAACTACTACGCCAACTGTGTCGTCGAAGATTTTCAAGAACTTTTCTAAAAGAGTTCAGAGACACAGAGAGAGCAACTTTAAGGCCCTACTACCGGCCAAGTGGCGCCCTCATTTAATAAAAAATCGTAGCATAGCATAGAAAATAAATATTATAGAATCCAACGTCACGTTTGTTACAAAGAGGATAAAGTATTTTTACGTTGTTAAAACAGGTCTCAGAATGTTTCGTATCCAAAGTAGTAGGCAAAAGTACCAAGAACGGCCGTTTCTGACACTTTTGCCTACTACTTTGGATACGAATCATTCTGAGACCTGTTTTAGTAACGTAAAAATACTTTATCCTCTTTGTGTTGTTGTTTTTAACAAACGTGACGTTGGATTATTTAATATTTATTTTTTATGCTATGCTACGATTTTTTATTCAATGAGGGCGCCACTTGTTTTAAAATCACTCAATCTGTCTCTAGCTCTTTTTAGAAAAAAAGTTCTCTTTTTAATCATTTTTTTAAAGTTTGTATGAAACATACGTGAGGAGTAAACGCTCTGCCCAGGGGTTGAGGATAAATTCGAAAGAGTTACCTCGCCCCTGTGCATTCAGGGCAGGGAAGTAACAGGGGTAGGTTTTAGTCAGTAAGAGTCTGACACGCCCTTCCGCTCCACCCTAGAGCGGGGGATGTCATTGGATGATTTCCCATCCCACAAAAAAATGCTCTTAACACAACACTTTGCTCTTTACATACTAACGACTTCAAACTCCATACAATGTTTTTTTTATATTATTTAATGGCTCACGTTTGGCCACTATCTCACCTGATGGTAAGCAATGATGTGGTCGACGACGGAGCACGTTTGCCTAGAAGTAACCTATTAACTCTTGATTTAAAGACCCCCAGGTTGTAGCTATCAGTCCCCCTAGCCATATTACTTTTCTATTATCGTTTACGCACAAAATGTATGGCAATGACATTACCTGCGTATATAAGTGTCACGTGACTTATGGGAAATAGACTGCGAGAATTCCACTCCGTAGCTGTTCACACAATCTGCCCGGGGGTGGAGGATAAATTCGAAAGAGTTACCTCGCCCCCGGGCACTCGAGGCAGGGAGGAACAGGGGTGGGTTTTAGTCAGTAAGAGTCTGACACACCCTTCCGCTCCACCCTAGAGCGGAAGAAGTCATAGGATGATTTACCAACCCCCAAAAAAAAAAAAAAAAGCTGTACACACAATGAATGTGTTCTCAAAACGTTTTGTGCGTGTGGGTGGGATGTCCACCATAAGTGTTTTCTTAAGGCGCAGTTATACGACTTCTAATGGTTTTAATTGAACATCACGTCTAAACGACTAGTTCTATTTTTCTGAAAAAAATATATGTTACTCTAGACAATTTTCGTGGTAATTTGATATGTGAATATTTGAAATTATATTTTATAACATAGTGTAATTAATTTGTAAAGTTATGTCTAACGCGGTTGATGATCACGTAAAAACTATAAAGTGTATTTTTATGAAATATTCACCATTTTAAAGATCATTTAATTATTTATATTTTAGTATGCGAGTTTTAGTATAATACCGTTGTATGTATAATATATTAATAATACGTCTAATTTCGGACAGCGCTCCTTGATGGGCGAGTCCTATTACTGGGTGGACGTACTGGGAGCTCAGTACAGAACACGCAAGCTCATTGGCAGTTCATAGTGCCTCCCCTTAATAGTGAAGCGAGTGAACGGAGTGATGCTAGGTAGCTGTGCAAAGCTGTGTAGCGAACGTCCACTGAAGCGTGAATGACATGGATTTAGTGGAATACGGCTACATCAGCCAACAATTCCGTAAATCTACATATTCTCAGCTCTTCTTCACTCTAACAGAATGCCAGCCTTAAGCAATGGTGGCTCAGTACTAACGGACTAGCTATATTTAGGGTTGCCATACGTCCCGAATATACGGAACTGTCATCGTATTTAATTATCACGACCCTTATGGTTATTTGTCCCGTTTTTGTGCCATTTATCAATATACACGTACTCAAGGTTGAACGCCGATACAGATAAACATTTACATCAGAAGTCATGTCTATTAAGACTATGTTTTTTTTTATTTCGTGGAGGTGACAAACAAGCTTACGGCCTGCCTGATGGTAAGCGGTCACCGCAGCCTATTATGGACACCCGCATCACCAAAGGTATCGCCTGCGCGTTGCCGACCTTGCAGAACCTTTTTCACGCCCTTTTTGAAGAGCCCCAGGTTGTAGCTCTTTGGGGAAACCTCGGAATATGTATTTGTGATTCCTGCCCACAAAGCAAATGTTGAGAGAATATCTTTTTCTTATGACAGCCCAATGGACTGACGAAAGAAATGGATTGTTGACTGATATAGATGAAGCAATTCTGATTTGCCAGTGTAATTTTAAAATGCGCCCATTTTACGAATGTGTCATAAAACCAAAAGACGTAATCAATCAAGTAAAATCTACGTCAAAATATGTCTGGGTGAAGAAACAGGATCCTCTTCCTTGTGGTTCTTTTTCTGTTTTTCAATGATTTTTTACTAATAATAATAAACCGTTATTAGCCTCATTTTCAGTTTTTATAATTTACACTTATAAGGCCCGTATCAGTTCCCAACAATTATGGCAACCCTTGCTATGTTTGAAATTAGAATTCGAGATAGTTTTCATAGGAAACTGCCACTCACTCACTGCCGCTGCTGCTGCTGGGGTCACTGCCTTTAAAATTTTCACCTGGTACATAATAAGTCACCGCGAATAGTTGCCAACACCGTAAATTTATAAAAAATATTGCGAGATCATTTCAATTAAGTAATATAAATCTGATCCAGCTAAAAACCACACCTTTTCCAACACTAAAGCACCATAGATAATTATCATCCTCGCATCCTCCCGGTATTGGCTTCGTAAATTATCGGGACCCGAGAACAGATGTACCGAATTGCCCCGAATAGCCCCGAGGTCGTTTTTACGACTGCAAATTGACTTTAAGATTAAAACGCTCGCATTTTCGAATCATATGTGGTTATAATAAAGTTTTATTGAAGAGATATTGGATGAAAGCTCGGGTTTAATCGGAGGTTATTTAGGGTTCCGTAGTAAAAATAATCGAGGTAGTGGCTAAATAATAACAGCTGCACAAGTCGATCTTCAGGGTTAAACAATGCTTGCCGAGGTCGGTCCGTGGATGGGTGACCACAACCCATAAATGGGTGACCATCCATTGCATACCGAGACTCCTCCACGCTCGGAAATCACGTCCTGGCTATAATTTGTAGATCTTTGACAGTCGTTACAGGTAGTCAGACGCTCGGCAGACTGACACCAGTCAAACCATATGCAGCTGGGTACCTAAAGCTGTACTGTACCCAGTACAGTTGCTGGATTGTGCAGGTTAGATAGATCAGGGGCAATTGAATTGCTAAGTTAGTCAATTCGAATGGTTGCCAGTAGCGAGCATATTCGAATCCAAATTGAATGAAAAAAAATTGAGAGCAGTGGTGGCCCAGTGGTAACAGCCGCAACTTACAAGTTTGTAGGTCGTGAGTTTAAACTCAGGCAAGTGCTTAACTTTGTGAAAATTATTTCATCACCACTGCTCTCAAAACGGTGAAAGAAAACATCGTGAGGAAACCGGCATGTGTGAGAACCAAAAGTTCGAAGACATGTGACATCAACCAATTCGCATTGGGCCCACGACCCACACCTTCTCACAGAGAGGAGCCTGTGCCCCAGCCATGGGTGACGAAAAGTCTTAAAAGAGGTATGAGTATGCATATATACATAGATTTAAATAGTGAAGATAGGTTCGTCCGATCATTAGTTTATACGGGTTGAATGAAGGCCTTTATTTATAATAAAATTGAATATTTTCAAAAAACCCGACTGTAAAAAACAACTAACAGTCGGGTTTTTTGGAAGTATTGATTTTTTATTCTACATTCTGGTGAGTTATATTTTTAGAATCGCCTCCTTGAACCCTTTTGATGCCCCACTTAATAAAATAGTTCGTTGACTTTCATTTTTTTTATTTTTACAATAATATGGCATCTGGTTGTCACCGTATTGTATTTTGATTACTGTCATGTCTTTAGTAGCACTCGCAAGATTAAGACGAATCAATTGTCGGCCCACGCGTTTGGTCTCTAAAGCGCCACAAAGGAACAAACATACATACATACATAGGCTGATAAACACATAACCCTACCTTGCGTCGTGTAGTCGTGTAATAATGCTATTTCAACATTTTCTACCAGGAAGAAGACGTAGGTGATAAATTTCTGATCAATAATTGAAAGGAAGTTTTGTCCTAAACGTACAGTTGAATTTAAAGGAAGATTTTGTCTTATAGATATAGTTGAATTGAAAGGAAGTTTTGTCCTATATATAGGTACAGTTGAATTTAAATGAAGTTTTGTCCTATACGTACAGTTGAATTTAAAGGAAGTTTTGTCCTATAGGTACAGTTGAATTTAATGCAAATTTTGTCCTTTAAGTACGGTTGAATTTAAAGGAAGTTTTATTTTATAGGTACAGTTGAATTTAAAGGCAGTTTTGTTCTATAGGTACAGTTGAAATTAAAGGAAGTTTTTTTTCTATAGGTACAGTTGAATTTAAAGGAAGTTTTGTTCTATAGGTACAGTTGAATTTAATGCAAGTTTTGTCCTATAGGTACAGTTAAATTTAAAGGAAGTTTTGTTCTATAGGTACAGTTGAATTTAAAGGAAGTTTTGTTCTATAGATACAGTTGAATTTAAAGGAAGTTTTGTTCTATAGGTACAGTAGAATTTAAAGGAAGTTTTGTTCTATAGATACAGTTGAATTTACAGGAAGTTTTGTTCTATAGGTACAGTAGAATTTAAAGGAAGTTTTGTGCTATTAGTACAGTTGAATTTAATGGAAGTTTTGTCCTATAGGTACTGTTTAATTTAATGGAAATTTTGTCTGATAGGTACAGTTAGTAGGTAGTATTTTACGTCTACCTACTAGATGTAAAAATGAATGTAAGCGAAATTTTCGAGGATGAGGAGAGTGATAATGCTGATGCCGAAGTGTTAGACCTGGATAACGTAGCTGAGGTTGAAATGACGAATATAGAAGCAGAGATTATTAGCAGTGCGATGGAGGGAAAATCGGAGAAAAGACCAAGAGAAATCAGTGAAGAAAGTGAGGATTGCGAGTGTAATAAAACCGCTCACTCCAGTATAGAATATTATATTTACAGCTTTATCAATAATACAATATTATAGAGCTATTACTTCTATTAGCTTTAATATAAAATTATGCTAACTGTACACCAATAAGGCAATAGACCAATTGTGTGACCGATCTCGACGAGCGCCAACGGAACAAGGCAGTTCTTCAAGCCGTTGCCCGCGCCATAACGCTACACCGACAACTTCCACAGACAATCACAAATTCAACGTTTCGGTGCTGCCAGCACAATTAGTCGATTGCAATAAATAGTCAAATATAAACAATTAATATTCAGATTAAATAACAAAACCTAACACTCGTCCATCCTGACAACGTGTATGTCCTCATATACGGTATCAAGTAAAGACTAAAACCTAATACTCGGCCCAATACACATATTTCAAAATGTATACACTAGTGTAAATACAAATAGTGAAGTCAATTACAAATCAATCAATTATAAATGCTTAATACATCTCTTTTTTTATAATTTAAAGTCCCCAACTTTTGGAGTTACCCATTATCTCCTGAAGTTACTGAAGTTGTACCATTTTTGGAGCTACCCAAACTACTCTGATGTTTCCATACGTCTCCAACTTTTGGAGTCCTCCAACATTTACATAGAGTTCCCTATGCTTCAGTCACCCATAAGTCTCCAACTTTTGGAGTCCTCCAACATTTACATGGAGTTCCCTATGCTTCAGTCACCCATAAGTCTCCAACTTTTGGAGTCCTCCAACATTTGCATGGAGTTCCCTAAGCTTCAGTCATCCCATAAGTCTCCAACTTTTGGAGTTCTCCAACATTTGCATGGAGTTCCCTAAGCGCCAGTCACCCCATAAGTCTCCAACTTTTGGAGTCCTCCAACATTTGCATGGAGTTCCCTAAGCGCCAGTCACCCCATAAGTCTCCAACTTTTGGAGTTCTCCAACATTTGCATGGAGTTCCCTAAGCACCAGTCACCCCATAAGTCTCCAACTTTTGGAGTCCTCCAACATTTGCATGGAGTTCCCTAAGCACCAGTCACCCCATATGTCTCCAACTTTTGGAGTCCTCCAACATTTGCATGGAGTTCCCTAAGCGCCAGTCACCCCATAAGTCTCCAACTTTTGGAGTTCTCCAACATTTGCATGGAGTTCCCTAAGCACCAGTCACCCCATAAGTCTCCAACTTTTGGAGTCCTCCAACATTTGCATGGAGTTCCCTAAGCACCAGTCACCCCATATGTCTCCAACTTTTGGAGTCCTCCAACATTTGCATGGAGTTCCCTAAGCACCAGTCACCCCATATGTCTCCAACTTTTGGAGTCCTCCAACATTTGCATGGAGTTCCCTAAGCGCCAGTCACCCCATATGTCTCCAACTTTTGGAGTTCTCCAACATTTGCATGGAGTTCCCTAAGCGCCAGTCACCCCATAAGTCTCCAGCCCACAAGTCATTCCCACAAGTCATGCCCACAAGTCATTGCCACAAGTCATTCCCACAAGTCATTCCCACAAGTCATTCCCACAAGTCATTCCCGCAAGTCATTCCCACAAGTCATTCCCACAAGTCATTCCCACCAGTCAACTCATTATCACTCAAAACAACAACAAATAACTTAACAGTTTACAATCTCTTCTCCATTTTCTTTTTATAACAAACTCAGAAATCACGCAACCTTAATAAACTTCAAACAATTAATTCAATAAACAGGAAGTTGACATTATACAACCAATAACTTGAATATTTTATCTACTTATTTGTTTTAATTTTCTTTACAATCATCAATTTTATCATCAGTACATTCACAATTACTACTACTCTCATTAAAATCTAAAGCAGCTACATGAACCCATGGTAACATTCTTTTGTTTTTCGAGCTCCTTAATCCGGGAATCGCGGCTAACTTCTATCTATCATTTCCGAGCGACGCAACTACCCGCTAAGACCCTACATAGGCCCATAGTTTTTTCTTTTTTAAATGTAGTTTTTGTAATCTTTACTAATTTTCCTACTTACGAGCTGGATGTCTATTACTATCATAACTATCCTTTTATCTGCTCGCGAATGGTAACAAGATTAGTCGCGTCTCTATAGTAGCTTTTCATATGTCATTCAAACGTGGATCATTTTTACTATTCATGTGAGTACCGAACGTTACCTCCGCTGGGGTTTCGCGTCATCTTCTGGACGGTATAGTTTAAACCTTATTGAATTTTGCCAACTTTGGTATCCCCAACCCTTTGTCGTCCCCGAGATTCTGAGCTATCTAAGAACTTAGAATAGTCCGGTTGTACCGTTCTACTTACTCTTTCGATTGTGGGCTAGCGACAGCATTCAACGCATGCTTGATGCCCTTTTCGGTACCATATTTAAGAAAATACAAAATTCTGACACTACAAGCTTTGTATATATGTATTTGAAACTTATTTGTAAGATTAAATCCAAAGTTGCCTTATCATCTGATACTGTTTAACGTAACAGGAGAAACAACAAGCTACGCTGATGCAAAGCAAGTACAGCTCTCATGTGAAAAAGCATAATTATTATGCCGATCCCCGCAAATATATAAATAAAAATAAATCGCCGAAATGTATGTACGCGCATAACTTCCGAACGACTGCACCAAATTTGATCATTCTTTTTCTTTGTTCGTGTTTGTCAGGACAAGGTTTGTATCAAAGAAAATTATGGAAAATCAAATAAACAAAATTGCAACCGTGCGAAGCCGGGGCGGGTCGCTAGTTTATAATAAAATTTTAAAAATATACGATTAGATTGAAAAAGAAATGAAAAAATGTAATGTTGCTATAATTTAAATTACTACTTAAATGGCTCTTTGACATCTTAATTTATTCAATTATTATTTACAAAATACCTATCACACTAATATTATAAAGGCGAAAGTTTGTGAGTGTGTGTGTTTGTTACTTCTTCACGCGCAAACGGCTAGACCGATTTGAATGAAATATGGTAAGTAGATAGCTTATACCCCGGATTAACACATAGGCAACTTTTATCACGGTCTACGCGAGTGACACCGCGGGACGCAGCTAGTATGATTATATATCTTACTGACATCCCTTATTTGAACTATAATTAATAATCGCTGTTTATCACCAATGTAAAAGACTTAACATTTCTACGTCCATGATTGTAATAGAAAGTAGATTAAGACCATGTATCTATTCAACTTGGAATCACCTATACTTGAGTGTAAGCCACCAATTAGCACTACCTACTTAACAGCATAACCATTGAATATTGTGCTTCACTAAACTGAATATCAGTTATGGAATTAGTCCTAAACCTAATTTTTTTATTGAAGTAGAAAAACATTCTTCAGCACTATGACCAACTTTAAATACACTTTGTACACGTTATGAGGGGCTTTGGGTATCTAGAGAAAGTATGTTCCTTTTCCTTACATTTAGGTAGTTGATTCTAATTTATTTTATTAGGTATTTGTATCAAAAGAAACAAACTGAAATCGCAAACAGAAAGAACTTTTGAAATGCATTAAAAATAAGTAAGTTAGAAACCTTTCAAATCTAGTGCAAGGGGAAACTATCAGTAACAGAAAATACCCAATGGAAGCAGTTAAAAACTGAGGAATCATTGATTTTAGTTGTTGGCACATTTGTTTTATCTGAATCATTCCTGGATTTAAACCGAGAATCAGCTATGCTTTCGCCTACATTGAAACTAAAATACTAAAAGATAAATAATTAAATTATGTTCAATATGGTGAAAGTTTCATAAACATACGCTTAATGTTTTTTTTTTTTTGCGTGATTCTATTTTTTTTTTTTATCCGCGTTAGACATAACTTTACAAATTAATTACACTATGATAAAACACTACAATTTCAAATATTCACATATCAAATTACGAATAAAATTGTCTAGAGTAACATATTTTTTCAAAGAAATAAAACTAGTCGTTTAGACGTGATGTTCAATTTTACAATCATTAGAAGTCGTAGGCGCCTAAACGTGACGACTTAATTTCGTAAAGTTTTCACGATGTACAGACGATTCACGAGAATGTGGACAAAAACGGCGCTTTGACGATAAACGACTAAGTGCACTGCTCACCCCGCTTTCCATGACTCTGAGACGCTCTCATTCTCGTCCCAACTCCTTCTCCTTCTCGCATAGACTCAACGACGTAGGGTGCCGGCGAAGACTGCAACTTTGACTTCGGAGACGCCTGAGACCGCTTTGCCTCGCATTGCCTCCGCTACGGGCTCTTGATCTGGCTTGAGCTGTATGCCGACTTCGAATCCGAGGGCGCCTGTTACTGCTTGGCCTCGCACTGCCGTCGTTGGTTGCTATCGATCTGGCTTCAGTTGTATGGTGCGATTGACCCCTCGTCGGCGTCGATAAGCGCCACGAGCTAGTCCCTTCATCGCGTGGCATGGTGCGAAGTTCATGAAACAGAAATAATAAAAAGGGTTTAAAACAAAACACACACACAATAAAAGTCACGAAAAGTTTTGCAGGGTATTTTGACAATATCTCTGAAACGGTGCGTCTGAGCTCAAATGTAACCAAAATTTTCACCCCCTTTAATAAACGCTGTAGAAGGATCCATCCATTTTTTTTTGTCGGTTAAAAACCTAAATTTTTAAAAGATCATTTCGTTCTACCCTCACGATTTCTTTGTAAAAAAAACAAGCAATAAACGTAGCGAAAAGTTTTGCAGGGTATTTTGACAATATCTTTGAAACCATCAGCTCTAAAATAACCAAAATCTTCACCCATAAACCCCGTAGAAAGAACCATAAAACCTAAATTCATATGAAACGTAGTTATAACACAACATTTTGTTAGTGTAATCTAATAGAATCGTAACCATGATTCTAAAGCGAAATTCAAGCACTTATAAATAGGCGTGTACTTACCACTTCTGAACTGTAATAAAACCGCTCACTCCAGTATAGAATATTATATTTACAGCTTTATCAATAATACAATATTATAGAGCTATTACTTCTATTAGCTTTAATATAAAATTATGCTAACTGTACACCAATAAGGCAATAGACCAATTGTGTGACCGATCTCGACGAGCGCCAACGGAACAAGGCAGTTCTTCAAGCCGTTGCCCGCGCCATAACGCTACACCGACAACTTCCACAGACAATCACAAATTCAACGTTTCGGTGCTGCCAGCACAATTAGTCGATTGCAATAAATAGTCAAATATAAACAATTAATATTCAGATTAAATAACAAAACCTAACACGAGGAAGGATATAAAATGGTTACAAAAAAAAGGCCAAAGAAATTATTAAGAAATGATTTAAGAACTGAGGAGGGTACATTTGAAATTTGTATAACGTCATTAAACGTTTTACCAAAACAAATGGCCATGGCAAAATTATTGAGGGATTTAAACATACAGAATATAACTAATATAAAGTATCGTAGTCCATACAAAGTCTTGATTAAGTTTGATAAAAGAGAACAAGCGGAGAAGTTAATAGTAAGCAAGAATTTTATGGAATTAAATGCGAGATGTCAATTTGTAGATGAAATAAACATATGTTATGGAACTATTAGAGGTATAGAATTAGATTATAGTGAAAAAGATATTCAAGATACCCTCAAAAGCTCATGTGAAATAATATCTGTAAGAAGACTTAAACGTTCCGTTTCTGGGGGTAAGTGGGAGGACAGCGAAACCGTTCGAGTGGGTTTCAAGACACAGTCTATCCCTACACATGTATATGCATACGGTTGTAGGCTTGCAGTAGAAAAATACGTATTTCCAGTTACCCAGTGCTCTGCTTGCTGGAAGTTTGGTCATATCAAAAAGTTCTGCCCATTAAATAAAATTATATGCCCTAAATGTGGATTAAACCATGAAAATTGTGACGTAGAAACATATAAATGTCATAACTGCAAAGGTCTTCATATGGCCTTGGACAAAAAATGCCCCATGTTTATTAAAGAAAAACAAATCCGGAATTTAATGACCGAGGAAAGTGTTACTTATCGCAAGGCCTTACAAATATATTTAGCAAAAAATGCTAAGATTTTCAATACAAGTATCAACTCAGGCGCAAACACAAACACAAAAAGCAATAATGTCGAGGCAATAAACACCGTAGCAGCTATTCATCGAGAAGAATCTTCAGACGATATATTTTCGGAGAAGGAACAAGAAGTAAAGACTAAGACAATTTTAACCCCAACCCAATTAACAAGTAATAAAAAGAAGAAATATAAAAAGTCAAACACAGGAAATATTTCAAATAAACAGGTAGAAGGAGAAATAAATCTTACAAATATTAGTCACAATGCAAACGAAGAGTCTATAGATGAGGAGAAGAGTTACGAGAGGAAGAAAAGTTTTGAGTTTAGAAGATTATGGTTAAAACTGAAGCAAGTAATTATGTCTGCGGGTAAATTTGAAGATAAAATAGAATTATTATTCGAAATTATTTTAGAAGAATGTAAGTTGTTTATGGCAAACATGTTTAATGATTAGCGTGTTTTGAAAAAAATGGCTGTTTTTTTCAATGGATAGCAGATCTAACAACCTGCAGATTAAATTAGTACAGTGGAATTCACGTAGTTTAAAGCCAAAATTGGTAAGTTTTGAAACCTTACTAAATTTAGAAAAGATACATATCACTATTATAAGTGAAACCTGGCTGGATAGGTAGGTAGAAATAAATAAAAAAACAGATGCATGTCGTGGCTGTGGCAAGAAGGCTTCCACTCAGCATAATGCTAAACCGTGGGGGACCCACAGCACGGCGCTGATTTTCAGTGGCTACCTATGACGTGACGTACGGAAACCAAAACCTTTAAATACTACATACTATATTATCTTGAGTTTAGAATCCGCTGACTAGATTAAACGAAGTATAATATGGTTAGCGTGTTTTATAAATAAAGCTGAATCTCGAAGATAGCCGACCGCGTGGCGAATTCGCTTCAGTCTAGTCGATCCTATATCGGGCCAAGTTTACAAAAAGATAAAAAAATACCACATTTTTGGTTTTTTAAATACTATACTACTTTATGTCTTTTTAGGGTTCAGTACCCAAAGGGCAACCAACGGGACCCTATTACTAAGACTCCGCTGTTCGTTTGTCTGTCAGCGGGCTGTATCTCACGATCCGTAATAGCTACACAGTTGAATTTTTTACAGAATGTGAAAATTAAAGGGAGCTCTCTAGGGAGCCTCCTTTAATTTTTAATTTATTTTTATCATTTGTTGTTATAGCAGCAACAGAAATACACGCTGTGTGAAAATTTCAACTGTCTACCTGTTAAGAATCTGAGATAAAGCCCAAAAAAACCATTTTTTTTTCTGTGTATGGTACGGAACCCTTCGTGTATGAGTTCGACTCGCACTTGGCAGGTTTTTTTTTTTTAATTTAAATAGATCTTAAATTTAAGTCCTAAAAGCTGCAAACAATATTTCAATATCACGGAAATCCCCTTCAAAACTTGGTTTCTATTCACTCCTTTTCAGTTCAACTCGTTTTACGGTACTGTAGGAACCCAAGTCACCCTTGTGGTCTGTGGATGCGATAGGCGGTAGCGACCTCTCGCGCCGTGCCCTGGTTCAGGCCATGGTAAGGAGCGAGAGGGAATGGGAGGCCGTCTCCTCCTTCTGCGAAGCAGTAATGCTTGCGAAGAGGGAGGCGGCATACGCTAGAGAGACTCGACAACAGCCGAGTCGCCCTAGCGCCCCCAGCCGCAACCGCCGCCTGAGACGCCAGGGCAAAGAGTATAATAATAATACGGGACCGCCAGGGGGTTCGGACGCCGCGAGACGATCTCCGGCCACCGTAGACCCGGGCCCGCGGACGGCGAGTAGTGGGTAACTCGCCGTCCGATCAGCACCAGGCCCGAGAGTCGACGGCGCGTAGTGTTCCACGCGCGCCTCAAAGAGTTGTCAGCAAAGGGACGGGGCCTGCCACGGCCGATGCCTGCCCGGGGGTGGAGGATAAATTCGAAAGAGTTACCTCGCCCCTGGGCACTCGAGGCAGGGAGGAACAGGGGTGGGTTTTAGTCAGTAAGAGTCTGACACACCCTTCCGCTCCACCCTAGAGCGGAAGAAGTCATAGGATGATTTCCCACCCCCAAAAAAAAAAACCCTTGCGGTCTGCAGGGATCCTAGGCTCCTCGCAGCTCCGGTTATGTCCCGTAGTTTGGGGACTCGCTTGCCTGGCGCGAGAGGACTATTCGAAGGGATCTGACTACGGGCGAATAAGATAAAGAGCTGAGGGCGATTTCAATTGTACTATATTGAAATAACGAAATTACATCTGTGCCCACTTGATGGGGCTCCATGGGGTTCTATCTGACACATACGTCAAGCCTACCGTTCTATATTCAAACGGCTCTCCAATCTTTCTCGAATATTCTAATCAACCAGTTAAAGCTGGTGTACACCCGCTAATATTAGGCTGTGTCTACAATCATCACAGTACCTATCATAGTGCCAAAGTATTTAGAGGAATTATATCGTTTTCCTAAATTAAAGAACGAAACAACAAGGAGTTTTAATTACTTCCTCAATTATTAGATTATTTCGGAAGAAATTCCAACGCTTACGTAAGCCTGTTTTATGCCCAAAATGAAACTGGACTACCCGAAGGTGATATTTATTTTCTCGAAAATAGAATGAAAATTACGCATCAAAGTTCAGGAGTGGGGGCTCGTAACGTCACTTTGTGGTAAAAAAGTGTCGCATAGCGTGACGTCACACGAAATTTCAACGCACTGTTTTAAGTAAAAAAAAGTAAAGTAAAAATTCATTTATTTTCCACACTAATGAAACACAGTACAGAGATTAAAATAAATGGAGTGTACTGGAGCCTAAACTAAGGCAGCCCTGTATTTCAGGACTTCAGGTCTTCCTCCCGCGGCGAGTGAGTTGGTCACTATTTATTAGTAAATTTAAACTAGAGATATAATCAATTTAATTATATTGTGTGTTTGTGTGAGTGCGTGTGTGTGTTGTGTGTGTACGTGTGTGTGTGTGAGGAGTGAGAGTAAGAGTAGAGCTGCGCGCATCCGCGACCGCGGCATATATATAATATATGTATATACATACCACAATCACAGATGCACGCAACCGTACTGTTCTTCCTCATTTTTCATTTACGTGACAAAAAAATAAATGCGTGTTTAATATTTTTTGGTTATCTAACTGACGCGGACGGACTAATTTTATGAAAATACTCTATTGCTTTTTATTTCATTTTTTATTGAATTTTATTTTAATCTTATTCTATCATAGGCTTGATTTGAAAAGGTATTACCTAGTTAACAACATATATTTTTTTATAAATACTTCTTCTTTGTCTCTTATTCACACTATTTACAATGTCTTTTTATAACGTTAACACAACTTCGGCCCCCAAGATACAGTACAGGCGCTGCCTAGTTTGAACACCATTGTGTGTCTTATTTTGTAAAAACAAAACATGTTACCTATATTCATGTTAAAAAAAAATATGGTTAGGTAAAACAATAGTCAGACCTGCTGTCTTGTATGGTTCAGAACGTTGGGCCACAAAAGGGATGAATGAAAAGCAATTACATGCAGCTGAGATTAGAATGCTAAGAGCGAGGTGTGGTGTTACGCGCATGGATAGAATTAGGAATGAGTATGTAAGAGGAAGTCTGAAAGTGGCACCACTGACTGAAAAGTTGTGTGGAAATCGGTTGTCGTGGTATGGGCATGTGATGCGGAGGAATAATAATAATAATCTATATTTTGGAACAGATACAGAATATACAGTTTAGTTGTGTACATTAATAGCCACATTAGTTAGGAACTGTGTCGTAGCTATTAGCGCCCACCTCCAGGAGGAAGAAGACGTCAGCATTCCAGATAAGGTAGAAACAAAAGAAAAATAAAAAGAAAAACTACTTAACTAAAGTAGTTATGTGTATTCCTTAAGTTATTTGTAAGTTGAGTAGGTAGTAGGAATGAAGAAAATGGCTATAAGAGTAGAGGAAGGCCAAAGAAACGATGGTTGGACTGTGTGAAAGATGATATGGGTAAAAAGATGACGAATGATGACTACAGAGATGACGACTAATAGAGGAGTTTGGAAGAAAAAGACATGTTGCGCCGACCCCAAATAAATTGGGATAAGGGCAAGAGAATGATGAAAATGCTTGTAAGAAAGGATTTAATAAATTATATTCTTAGTCTATCTCCACGTCTATTAAACAGCGTAACTAAACGAACGAACTTTAGAGGCGTGTTACCGCGTCAGTTTCCACTGCGAACTATTAATTCACTCACATCTTGTGCCGGATTAATTCATCAGCGGCCCAATCCAGTGAGTGACACTAACGTGGGTTTAGATAACTAGATACGTCGCGCAAGTGTCTCTTATATCCATTTTGTAGGAGAGAGTCGAGCATTGAGCCGGCTTTTTCCGATTTTTCGGGCAGTTTGATAAGATATATATGATGGATCGTGAGGATAGATCGAGCTACAATCAGCTATCAGGAGATTCTATGTAGGTATATCGTGCAACAAACTACAACGGCTAGGCAATTATTCACTTCAAACTTGGTAAAATAAAATGCTAGTAGCAAAAAAACGTAGGACAGTTCCGATACGACTTCACTCCGTGACTCCCCGGTTAAGACGGCTTGACTAGGCGGGTCCTCTCCAACCCCAAAGCCAAATGGAAACGCTCCGACTCTGTCAAAGCGCGCCAACTGTAGTGTTTATAGTTGCCGCTAGGTGGCGTGCTTCATTTTGTTATCAATTAACTGCCCGGATGCGACATATATGTAAATGTGTAACATATCGATTCCCAGTAGAAAGAAGGCAGGTATCAAAGAAAAAATATGTACTTGTATTTCTAATCATCATCATCACTTTAACCGATAGACGTCCACTGCTGGACATAGGCCTCAACCAGTGTCGCTACAACGACCGGTCCTATGCGTATTGCATCCAACGGATTCCCACAACCTTCGCCAGGTTATCGGTCTACCTTGTGGGCGGCCTTAAGTGTATTTTAATATAAGTATTTATTCGTTGATGCATGTTCAACTTAAATAGCATTGGCTTGGATATGTCTACCGCAAACTGGACAAACTGAGCCAGAGAAGCACACAAAGCTGGTCTCCAGATATAGTGAAACGGAGTCACGGTAGACCACGAAAGAAAAGTGAAGGGTAGATGCAGGCACGTGAAATGTAGAATGAGTTGCCCCTACCAAAAATAGCTCAACGTGGCCTAAAGAAGTTTTGCACTTCAAACACTTGTACGGTGCGGTACAGTGTTTGTATTTTATTTCTTCGTTATTTGACACCGACTTCCGAAACTGAAGTTATTTTTTAATTTTTAGTGTATTTTTTTTTTGGAAGTTGTATGTTTTTTTTTTGGAGAGAATGTTTTTTGTTTTTCACTTTTTAGTTGTCATACCCCAGAACTAAAAACCTCAATAACATGGAACGTGGAATTTATACATAGTCGCAATTGGAGAACACCAAAACGTTATCTAGGTATACGTATATTTCGTTTTTGTTCAGTTTTCCAAAAAGCGCTGAAGCAATTTCGATAAAATTTATATGGGACCACCTCGGGAATATATTCTTTCGGATAAAAAAGAATTTTGAAAATCGGTCCTCAATTGACAGAGAAATCGGTGGACATACAAAAAAAAAAAAAACATACATACAGTCGAACATAGAATCTCCTCCTTTTTCGAAGTTGGTTAATAATGCACATTGTCAGAAATATTTGAGTGCCTAAACACTTCTTATCTACGTAAGCGAATAAAGCAACAATGAAGTGGTAACTGGTACGGCCGAAAAGTAAAATTGGTTCTGTAGGTAGGTTTTATCATCGTTATAAAATCTAAGCTCCCAAATTGTATTGTTTCAGCACGTTTTTATGAGTTTTGGTTATCTAGCAGAGTATATGACTGTCTGAATTTTGTTTGTTTTTTTTTTTTTTTTTTAATATACGTTGCCCCACACTAGGAATTACTCCTGTATCGTGGGTGCGTTCACAAACATTTAAACTCACATACACAAGACACCCAGACCCGAAACAACTATCTGTAGGCCATACAAATATTTGTTCTGTGCGGGGATCGAACCCGCGACACGCAGCGCAGCAGCCAAACGCTCAACCACTACGCCAACCGTGCCGTCATAATTGTAATTGTATTTGATTAGTATTTTTTTTATTTGTGTTTTAGTTTTTTGTATTTTATTGTTTGGTGTACCTACAATAAAATTTATTCTATCTATCTATTTGAGTTCTGTAAAATTGTAAAGTTTATGTCCCTTTTTTATCTGCCGCTTCCAGAATTAGTATTTCTATGTGCAGCATCAAACTGTAACGTAGCAGAGTAATTTATAGGTCTCTCAAAGAAATCAAGGCTGCATTTAGATACCAGCAGTCCAATCTAGTGATTGATCACAGATTCAATATTCATTAGTTACTTACTGTCTATTGATAATGAGGAAAATGTTGTGAGGAAAGCGTTGAGTATACGTAGGTATGAGAACAAAATAAAACCATTAAACCATTTGCTTCGTCACTAGTCACTCAAGGTTCATTGAAAGACCAGTATCAGACAGTATAATCTGTCTGGCAACATTGCTGAAATAAACCTTATTGGCGCAGCCGTGACCTGATTATTTTTTTTGATGATGGTTCCTTTTTATTTTATTTCACCTGGTGACTGTCGATAAATGAATATTTTTAGGGTTCCGACCATCCGAATGTAAAAACGGAACACTTATAGGATCACTCGTGCATCTGTCTGTCTATACGTCCGTCTTTTTGTGTGGTGGGAAATCATACAATGACATCTCCCGCTCTAGGGTGGAGCGGGAGGGCGTGTCAGACTCTTACTGACTAAAACCCACCTCTGTTCCTTCCCTGCCCTGAATGCCCAGGGGCGCGGTAACTCACTTTCAAATTTATCCACAACCCCTGGGCAGGCATCGGTCATGACGGGCCACGTCATGTTTTACTGACAACTCTTTGAGGCGCGCGTGGAACACTACGCGCGCCTCAAAGAGTCAGTCATTTGATTGAAGCTTGCCTTAAAAAGATTTTAATTTAACTATACTTTATTTTATACTTTTTAACATTAGAATTTATTGAAATACTTATCCTAACACCAGGAGCGTATTTACTGAAAGGCCGAAGTACCTAGGGCAGCTGCAATCTAACATTATTCCTCTAGCCAGCTGCCATGTAACTTAAAAAAAACACACTTTATTTTTAATGGACTTCGAAAAAAGGAGGAGGTTCTATGTTCTACGGTATTTGTTTTTGGAACGAAGTTCCTTATCGCGCGTTGTGAAAGGGGGCTAGACGGAAAAAATTCTTACGAAAAAAGTTGTCACGACACTTTTTGCTATAGTAAGCTATTGTAAGCTGTGCGGCGTCGCATGTTTCTCTGTCTGTCTCTCTCTCTCTTAGAAAGCAAGCCAGATATTGCTAAAGAGTTGAGTTGAGTTGAGCTAAGCTGAGCTGAGCTGAGCTGAGCTGAGCTGAGCTGAGCCGAGCTGAGCTGAGCTGAGCTGAGCTGAGCTGAGCTGAGCTGAGCTGAGCTGAGCTGAGCTGAGCTTAGCTGATCAGAGCTGAGCTGAGCTGAGCTGAGCTGAGCTGAGCTGAGATGAGATGAGATGAGATGATGAAGTACGAGTATAACTTCTTACGTGCGTGCGTGTGTGCGTAGTTAATAATAAAAAAAAATATTATAAATTAAAAAAAAAAAAAATTATTACAATTCCTTCACTAATTAATCGAAAGGAACTTCGTTCCATCCGGGTGTCCCTTGACACCTCTCAAGTTTTTTTTTTTTATATATATATGCTCACCGATTTCTCTGTCTGTTGTGGACCGATTTCAATTTTTTTTATCCGGAAGGTTATACTCCAGCGGTGGAATAAACCCATATAAATTATATAGAAATTGCTTCAGTGCTTTTTTAAAAAATCAACAAAAACAAAAAGTATGTGCACACGTTTTGGTCTCCTCCAAATTACGAGTATGTTCAAATTCCATGTTCCATGTTACTGGGGTTGTCAATTCGTATTTAGTTTTAGTTCTGGGGTATAACAACCAAAGTTAAAAACAAAAAAAAACTTTTTTACAAAAAATACAACCGAATTCCAGAAATAATAAAAATAGGTACTTACACTAAAAATTTAAAAAATAACTTTAATAACGAAAAAATGAAATACAAACACCGACTTCCGAAATTAAGGTTTTTAAATGTTTAGTGTACTTATTTTTATTTTTGGAAGTGGATTGTATTTTTTGTAAAAAAGTATTTATTTTTCTCAGCAAACCCTTTCATTGGATACCCATATTAAGGGAATGTATACAAAATAACTAGTACGCCATCTTGGGAGTCCGCCATATTGGATTGAGAATGACGTCACTTTACTAACCACGCATTGTCATCCAAACTAAACATGGACGCAAAATTTCAGCGTAATTAAAAACCGGGAAGTGGGTCATAAATAACTTCTAAGATTTGTTTACAGAGTTAGGTAGTTAAAAGTGAAGCTAATTTACGTGTGTTAAAATCAAACCTTAACCGAAAGCATACAATCACCGTTACTATCAAAGGCGGAAATACTTCAGATACTTGCTGCTCATGAAACACAAAGGATTGATCCAAACAAGGTATTAATTTAGTTCGGTATAACGCTCAAAATCAATTCAAGCAGACATTCTTCATTACTTTGATACCCAATCGATTGGAATTATTCTACGCGAAATGCTTTTAACATGCAAATGGGCTCTAAGATTTTTTTATTGGGACTAACAGGAGCTGCAGTGGTTGGGAATAATGTGACGGTCACCATTCCCCACCAATGCAACTCCTGAAAACCAGGTCCAACAGTGGCGATCACCAGAAAAACGCTGAGACAACGAAGCTCGACGAGTCCTGGAGAAACGATTAAACTGCCTTGGGTCACGCAACGAAATTAATAAAAAAATAACAGTGGAGGAGTAAGAATATTTAATTTCCACTTCCCTCCTTATCAAGCAGGAGACAGAACCACCAGCTACTAAAAAATACTATAAGGAAAAACTCCAAACATTTTAGCGTCCAGTCTTTTGGAACCCAAGAAAGACTCTTCGGTTCTCCTTATTGTAATACTGAAAACCAATAGTGATCACAATTCTTGACCACTTCACCCTACGCAAATTGATTACCTACCGATATAATATGATCGAAAAAAAACTTTTTTACAAAAAAAAAACAACCGACTTCCAAAAAAGAAAATACACTAAAAATTAAACAATTAACTTTAATTTCGGAAGTCGGTGTTGGTATTTTATTTATTCGTTATTTGACACCGACTTCCGAAATTAAAGTTATTTTTTAATTTTTCTTTTTTCTTTTTTGGCAGTCGGTTGTTTTTATTTTTGTAAAAAAAGTTTTTATTTTTCACCTTTTTTAGTTGTTATATCCTAGAACTAAAAACCCCAATAACATGGAACGTGGAATTTAAACATACTCGTAATTGGAGAAAACCAAAACGTCATCTATGTATACGTATTTCTCGTTTTTGTTTAGTTTTTCAAAAAGCACTGAAGCGATTTCGATAAAAAAATTATGGGACCACCTCGGGAGTATATTAATTCGAATAAAAAAGAATTTTGATAATCGGTGTACAACTGACAGAGAAATCTGTGCACATACATAAAAAAAACATACAGTCGAACATAGAACCTCCTCCATTTTCGAAGTCGGTTAAAAAATGCACCTCTCCCTCGGAATAATTTCACTTGGTTTCTAGGAAAGTAAAATTAACATGCAAAATCTAGTATGACGTCTAAGTTTTACATTATGAATTCATCATGAGAAAGTGATAGTGCGACCTTTACAGCTCCGTCTCTCTCTCTTACACCGGAATGGAGATGATTCCTGGGTACAAAAATAATTATTATAAATTTAGTCCGTAATTTAAATTATCAAAAAATATTGGTTAAGTATTTTTGCTTCACCAAACCAATCAAAAATGAGAAAGATAAAACGCATCAAAGTTCAGGAGTGGCCCCGGCCTTGTTACGTCACTTTTAGGTAAAAAGTTGTACATTTTTAAAGTAGGTGTGACGTTACGTGAAATTTCAATGCACTGTATCGTCCTCATTTTTTGTTTACGTAACAAAAGACAAAATACATGCCCAATATTTTTGAATTAAAACTTCTTTACGCACTCTTGACATCGGGAGTAAGCTGATGAATGCGTGACGAGAGCGTTACGAAAAGTGTTATCGTTCGAGGCAACGTGACGAGAGCGTTACGAAAATTGTGATCGGGCGAGGCGAACGGAAGAGATGGAGCTAAAGAAGTTTTACTTCAGTCGTGTGGTCTAAAGCACACTCGTATTTTTTTTTGGTAATTTTACTAACGGGCCGAACAGATTTTTAATCATCTTCCCTACTATGATAAATTTAAGACTTCATGTTATGTGGGAAGTTTGAAAAGGAAGTTAGTGATAGGTGACAGGACAGAATAGAAGAAAAAAACGTGTTGCGCCGTCCCCAAGTAACATGTGATAAGAGCAGGAAGATGATGATGGTATGTGGAAAGTTTGATAAACTAAACAAATTTACATCAACTTCTTCATTACTAGACGCTATCCAAACGCTGAAGACGTCATGGTATGTGGGAAGTTTGATAAAATAAACAAATTTACATCAACTTCTTCATTACTAGACGCTAACCAAACACTGCAGACGTCATGGTATGGGGGAAGTTTCATATACTTAACAAATTTACATCAACTTCTTCATTACTAGACGCTATCCAAACGCTGAAGACGTCATGGAATGGGGGAAGTTTCATATACTTAACAAATTTACATCAACTCCTTCATTACTAGACGCTATTCAAACACTGAAGACGTCATGGTATGGGGGAAGTTTCATATTCTTAACAAATTTACATCAACTCCTTCATTACTAGACGCTATCCAAACGCTGAAGACGTCATGGTATGGGGAAAGTTTCATATACTAAACAAATTTACATCAACTCTTTCATTACTAGACGCTATCCAAACACTGAAGACGTCATGGTTTGGGGGAAGTTTCATATACTTAACAAATTTACATCAAGTCCTTCATTACTAGACGCTAACCAAACACTGAAGACGTCATGGTATGGGGGAAGTTTCATATACTAAACAAATTTACATCAACTCCTTCATTACTAGACGCTATCCAAACGCTGAAGACGTCATGGTATGGGGAAAGTTTCATATACTAAACAAATTTAAATCAACTCTTTCATTACTAGACGCTATCCAAACACTGAAGACGTCATGGTTTGGGGGAAGTTTCATATACTTAACAAATTTACATCAAGTCCTTCATTACTAGACGCTAACCAAACACTGAAGACGTCATGGTATGGGGGAAGTTTCATATACTAAACAAATTTACATCAACTCCTTCATTACTAGACGCTATCCAAACGCTGAAGACGTCATGGTATGGGGGAAGTTTCATATACTTAACAAATTTACATCAACTTCTTCATTACTAGACGCTATCCAAACGCTGAAGACGTCATGGAATGGGGGAAGTTTCATATACTTAACAAATTTACATCAACTCCTTCATTACTAGACGCTATTCAAACACTGAAGACGTCATGGTATGGGGGAAGTTTCATATTCTTAACAAATTTACATCAACTCCTTCATTACTAGACGCTATCCAAACGCTGAAGACGTCATGGTATGGGGAAAGTTTCATATACTAAACAAATTTACATCAACTCTTTCATTACTAGACGCTATCCAAACACTGAAGACGTCATGGTTTGGGGGAAGTTTCATATACTTAACAAATTTACATCAAGTCCTTCATTACTAGACGCTAACCAAACACTGAAGACGTCATGGTATGGGGGAAGTTTCATATACTAAACAAATTTACATCAACTCCTTCATTACTAGACGCTATCCAAACGCTGAAGACGTCATGGTATGGGGAAAGTTTCATATACTAAACAAATTTAAATCAACTCTTTCATTACTAGACGCTATCCAAACACTGAAGACGTCATGGTTTGGGGGAAGTTTCATATACTTAACAAATTTACATCAAGTCCTTCATTACTAGACGCTAACCAAACACTGAAGACGTCATGGTATGGGGGAAGTTTCATATACTAAACAAATTTACATCAACTCCTTCATTACTAGACGCTATCCAAACGCTGAAGACGTCATGGTATGGGGAAAGTTTCATATACTAAACAAATTTAAATCAACTCTTTCATTACTAGACGATATCCAAACACTGAAGACGTCATGGTTTGGGGGAAGTTTCATATACTTAACAAATTTACATCAACTCCTTCATTACTAGACGCTATCCAAACACTGAAGACACTAGATATCCGACCCGAAGTTCAGAAAACAAACGGGCATCATTGGAAATCGGATAATCCATTAATTCAGAGTCGAAATTTCCTTTATAGCCCAACTGGGAGTGCTTCAGTGATGAATCGCGACAAATTCGCTTCGGAAAGCAATTTGGAAGAGTAGAGAGTTTTGCCAATGTATTAGGTAGGTAGGTATTTGGGTATACAGATTCTGTTCGGAGTGGGTCGCCGCCTAGACCCTATAAGTATACCTACCTACCTACCAAGTTTGTAAGAAATTAGTTTTTGGAAGAGGCATGATGTTGATGAATAAAGCGCGATTTTGTTAGAGATGGCATTATTTCGATCCCCATTCATAGCATTAGGTTGAATGGTTGATATAAAGCACACTTTAACAAGACTTTCTATATGTTTTTGCAATCGAAATCTGTCCCACTCGTGGGCAAAATGCCATCACTACTTCCATCTTTCGCAAACGTCTTCCTTAATTAGGGTTCCGTACCCAAAGGGTATAAACGGAGACCTATTTCTGTCACTCACGTGTCCGTCTATCCGTCTGTCCGTCTGTCTGTCTGTCCGTCATCTATCACAAAAGTTTGTTCCGAAGAATTTATCATCTTTCCATTGACCTATGAACTTGAAAGAAGGATGGCCAAAACGTACCCGACAACGAAACGATGGCCTCCCAATACGCCATATTTATGAAAAATACCCTTATTTTTTAAGGTCATAGAAAACACAAGAAATATCTCAATAAGTAGCCACAAAAAAAAGTTATACAATTTTTTTGTTTTTGTAACTTTTTCTAAATTATTTAGAATAATAGTTTCAGAACGCACCTCTTGACAATTCATTTCGCGTTTGAAATGACTTGGTACTCAAAGACTGTAATTATTCACGTTTTTCTGAAAAGTTTTAACTGTAATTCTATTCAATTAGTTTAAAGGCATCAAATCAACGAATATGCTGATATTATGTATTGGATTCTAGTCATAAAAAATAATTATGTTGAAGCCTGAGCCGGAGCCAGAGCCAGAGCCGGAACCAGAGCTGAAGCTAGAGCCTCAACCCCAAGGGTCGGTGTTTGGAGACACCGACCAGCAAGCTGACTAAGTACCCAGGGTGATTAGTTTATCGCAGTATGGACGAGCGGCTAATACTGCAGCACATTGTGTTTTTCTGGTTGCCAAAACAGAGATTTGCATAGAATTTCTGAACCTCTAAGAGCAACAACTCTAAGCAAACACAAATATTACTTGCCTATAAATGTTCGTATTTGTGAAGAACATACATTTAGTACTGATTGGGATATGTTGTTCAATTTAAAAAATAGTGTAAGAACATTTACGGCTGAAAAAGTGGAATATGCGCTTTCCTTTATTAACGCTTTTAATACATTTCTGGATTTCTCAAGAATGGACAATATACTACGACAATATCAGAGCCAGCAGCATTCCTCGATGGTGTAGTGATAAGAGAGGATGATGAATAAAAAGTATTTTTGTCAAGCCTATTTCTTTCATTTAAGTACTCTACCAATTATACTTCATTTACTCCTGTTAACAACCATTACTCAATTTGTCAATATCTATGCAACTTGAGCATTGAAGACTGAAAGGCAGTAGGTATCTAGTGACTAACTCTTCAGCCAGAATTGAAGTGGTCAAACCACAAAAAAGGCTTGGAAGTCTTTCAAGAACCACTTCACGTGTGATGTTATACCAGCTTTGTTGTCTACACTATACGTTGTGCAAGTTAGAGCAATATAGGTGTAGTTTTCATTGAATGATCGATGGACAAACAAAGAGTTGGTGCGCTTTGCTACAAGTCCTATTTTTTGGGTAATTCTCTGAGAAATCGAAATAAATAGAAACGAGATCGCTAATTACCCTTCTCGCTTATCGCTAACTAGACTCATAAGCTACGCCGCAGTCGGGTAGAAGGTAGTTGTAGACTCTAACCTCAAAAGTATTGTTGACGTTATTATAAAAAAATCGTGGTTATTTAGAAATAATTTTCAAACGGGATAGTGTTTACGACATAAAAACAAACCAATCTAGCTATAGTTTATTTTGGGACATGAAAAATAATAGTCGAGTCCAGCTCCTATAGAAATTTGGCCATTCTTCTTTGGTGATTATTTTTTATTATTAAGTATATTTCACTAACAAATACCAATATTTGGTACAAAACTCTAAATGTGCAAAATCCGACACGCACTTGGCTGGTATTTTTTGGCAAAATCTATCTTTTTCGTCCCACCGTCTGTAAAAGTGTAACTGCCCATTGTCCCTAATACGAAAACTATCCTACTAATATTATAAACGTGAAAGTTTGTGAGAATGTATGTTTGTTAATCTTTCACGCAAAAACCACAGAACGGATTTTGATGAAACTTTATAACTTTACAGTAATATTGCATATGTATTTAATATAACAACATCAGAATAAAACAAAGGCTATAATTTATAATGGGGGAAGTTCTAATACCACGCGGGCGAAGCCGTTGGCAGAAGCTGGTATCTAATATTTTCAGTAGCAAAATGTATAGAAACAGAAAAATGTGTAGAAACAGAAATTTTATAGAAACAGAAAAATGTGTAGAAACAGAAATTGTATAGAAACAGAAAAATGTATGGAAACAGAAAAATGTATAGAAACAGAAAAATGGAAAATCAAACTAGAAGTTTTGTTATTTCTATATGTATAGGTACTAAAAGTTGGTTCTCATGGGTATTTCCGCCTCTAGAAGTTCATTGATTTTAAGGTGAAAGCTCCAGGGTAGCCAGCGAAATTCAATTTTTCTTACGTTTTTTGCAATTTGCAGGTATCAGGTTGTATGTTGGTCAAAGTATGATTCGCGGCCGTAGCAAGTATGTATTGACAGAACTGTAATCATTAAAATCATCAATACAACTGTCTCACCTAGAATTGATACCAAATGTCATGATTTCATGAAATACTTACATTTGGCATCAATTCTTACTGAAAGAGTTGTATTGATGATTTTAATGATTATAATTCTATAAATACATACTTGCTACGGCCGCGAATCAAATTAGGATGATTCGGATTATTGATTCTTTTATGCCGATAGTATTCCAGACAATAACACGGGCAAAGCCACTGATAAAAACTCCTCTTGCTTAAAAAATTAAAAACGATACGACGATACAAGCACGAGCATCTTCAGCCCCTCAAGGCCAAAGGTCAAGACCACAAAATCGATAACTCTTTATAATCTTAACTAGAGTGATTAAACATTAAACCGCCTTGAGCGAAACCATCTTTAACTTTTGATGAATATCAATCATTAAAAATGTTGCCCTTCTTTAGGCTCAGCGCAGACTTGAGACTGTCTTTAGGACAGACTACCTACAGCTGGTCTATACCTATTCCCCAAAGAATAGAGAATAGAGTTAACAATGCCAATCGCCAGTCAATGCGGCTGTCGAGAGATGATAACTGTGGAGGAACACTCACCCTACACCACCACACTTTATCTCTCCAACAGAACATCATCCCCCTGGATACGAACTGAAGTAGCAAATCTTGAAATCTCTAAACCGGTTGCGAGCCCAGGTTAACCACTGTAAAAATAATCTGGCCAAATGAAATATCATAGACCCATCCGAAGCACAAAGCCAGAGCTCGTGGCTAAAGTAGTAACAGCCGCACGGGTCGATCCATCTTGCCGGGGCTGGTCTTCGATCTTTACATACCGAAACTCCTCCGTGACTCGCCGTTGGTCCCGACTGTCAATCGTGGATCTTTGACAGTCGTTACGGGTCGTCCCGTAAGCCCGAAAGTCGGACAACCAGTCTTACCAAGGGTATCGTATTACCCAGTAACCGGCGTGTCAGACTCTTACTGACTAAAACCCACCCCTGTTCCTTCCCTGCCCTGAGTGCCCAGGGGTGCGGTAACTCTGTTTCGAATTTATCCACGACCTCTGGGCAGGCATCGGCCATGACGGGCCCCATCATGTATTGCTGACAACTCTTTGAGGCGGGCGTGGAACACTACGCGCCGTCGACTCTCGGACCTGATCCTGATCGGACGGCGAGCTACCCACTACTCGCCGTTCTGTGTCGGGTTAAAACTTACTTAACGGTGTGCGCACCGTCTTACTTTATATACTTTTAAACTTCGACGGTTAGGAGTTAAGACGGAACAAATTTTTTGGGCGCTTTTACGCTTTTATAATTATAATTTGGCGAGAGGTGAGGTTTTTCGTTGGTTTTAAGAGATTTTGTGTAGAAACTTGTATCCTCTCTTCTAATTTTGTAGTAGTCAAGTTTATGAAAGCTTTTCCTACCACTACGTTTAATAAAAAAAGTCTTATAAAATTTATTATAAAAAAAGCCTTTATTTACTCTGACCTTTGCATACACAATATTTAGTCATTTAGAATAAAATATGAACTACACCTATTTGTTATCTAATCTAACTTAAATTGTAATTTTAACTAAACTTTAATTAGGTATAACTTATCAGCTACCAGGTCAGGCAGTCTTGCGACATAGGGCTCCTCGAGTTTCCTCCACATTTGTCGATCCCTTGCTATCCTCCACCAATCCTTAGGCATAGCATCCTCCCATCTTGTTATCTGCCTTCCTCTACGCCTTTTTCCGTCCCTTGAGTACCATTCTGTAACTTTTTTGGTTAACTCTGTAACTTGTTTGTGTCCTCATCATGTGGCCTGTCCATTTTCATTTCAGGGTTCATGTTTTTACTTTAACATCTGCTACTTTAGTGATGTTCCTAATTGCTGTAGCTCTCCTTTTGTCTTTCAACCTTAAACCCATCATGCTCCTTTCCATTCCTCTTTGACCTAGTTGTGTTCAATCTTCTGTGTTAGTTGCCAGGTCTGGCAACCGTAAGTAAGGCATAGAAGTATGCATATATGTATATATTAATACTTATAGGTTAATAATAACATTATTTTCTAGGGTCATTTAATACGCACCCAAATCGCGAAATGAGTGCTTGATTGATACACTACAACCAACTTGTCGTCTCTTATTCTGAACTGAACGTATTCCGTTTTCTTCTCAGGGTTCTGAACATCCGAGTGTAAAAACGGAACTCGTGCGTCTGTCTGTCTGTCCGTCTGTACGTCTGTCGAAATTTGCAAGATAAGTGTATTTCCATGACCCAAATGGAGACAAATTCAAAGGAGGTCAATATTGAGGGTGAAATCGAATAAATTAAAAATAAAATTTTTAAACTGTACCGTGCGACATATCAAATAGAAGGACGCATTATGAGGGTCTCATATTTTTTTTATAATATTAAAATGAATCGTTTTAAAGTTATTTAAGAAAATAAACGAAAATTTATCATTCCCCCTCCCCCTCTTATCTCCGAAACTACTGAGTCTAAAATTTTGAAAATAAATACAGGAAATAGTTATTTACTAACATCTGTTAGTAAATAACTATTTTCTGTATTTATTTTAGACTTCTTATAAGTTTTCCTGTAATCTTACAGGAAAACATATGAGAAGTCTATATTTTTACAAACTTTATATTAACTTGCTTTGGTTTTGTGTGTATCAGGTTATAAATTAGTAACCCATTTATCATTAATCTGAAAATTGCATTTCTTATAAAATTAAGTGCCCAATGCGATAATATACCTAAGTGATGAAGCTGATCTGATGATGGCGTTGAAAGGTGACCTATAGGATCTCCTCAACCGAAAAACATGGCACCATCGTGTATGGTTTTGCATTGCATTGTAATATTGCTACGGGTTAATACCTGAAAATAAACGGTTCTTGTTAATATTATTATATAATGTTTTGATAAGTTACGTTAGACTAGGTGATGCCTAAGGTCTGATGATGGACCCAAAAGTTGTCCGTAAACTATAAAATGTTATAGTTGTAACTATAACATGTTTTTTAAAGCTTGAGGCGTGGACGTGTCTTACACAGTTTTAAGGATAAACCTAAAATATTATAGTAGTACGCTAATGTTTATCTAAGTTTTAAATAGTATTTTAAGTTCATGTAAAAGTTTGTCTTGGAAAAACCAACTTAAAAAAAAGTTAAGGATTTTTACTTTCTTATAAGCCATTAAAAAATATGTGATACGATCGGAACCCTTTGCACGCGAGTCCGACTCGCACTTGGCCAGTTTTTTTTATTTAGTCGTCACGATATAGTAGTCTATGATCTTCTGGTAAAAAAACTTTTTTTCAAAAAATACAACCGACTTCCAAAAAAGAAATACTAAAAATTTAAAAATAATTTTAATTTCGGATTTCGGTGTCAATTAACGAAGAAATAAAATACAAAATTTTATTCCTTCGTTATTTGACTCCGACTTCCCAAATAAAAGTTATTTTTAATTATTTTTTTGGAAGTCGGTTGTATTTTTTGTAAAAAAGTTTTTTATTTCTTACTTTTTAGTTGTACCCCACCTGCTATATATTAAAGTTACCCCCGAGTTGATAACCCCAATAACATGGGGTATGGAATTTGAACATAGTACTCGTAATTGGAGGAAACCAAAACGTCATCTATATATACTTAATTTTTGTTTTTCTTGATTATTTCAAAAAGCAGTAAAGCAATTTCGATAAAATTTATATGGATCTGCACTTCTGGAGTATACCTACTCTTTCGGATAAAAATTTTGATAATAGGTCCACAACTGACAGAGAAATCGGTGGACGTATATTAAAAAGGACACATGTAGTCGAACATAGAACCTCCTACTTTTTGCGAAGTCGGTTAAAAATCCTTCTTAACGTTAATTTTCCTCAAATTCGGGCTACATTCTCTTCATACTTCACTTCCGCATTTCAGATAGTGCCACATACCAGATGCTACCCCATAAATAATGTACGACAACCTTTTAAGGGCCTGACTCTATTAAAAATTAAAACGGAAACATTTACTAATCCAGCGGACTACTTGAAGATTCCTCTGGGGAGCTAAATAAATTGTTTCTCTTTCCTGATCCATTAAGTATGTATGGTAAATGCGTTATAAGATGGAATAATTTTCACTAAGTAAAGCGCCTACATGGGTTCAAACCCACGTTCTATAACTGAACTCAAAAAAAAATTAAAACATCGTGAGGAAATCAGCATGTCGTAGTACCAAAAACTTTGAAGACATGTGACATCCACCGGCCCACATTGGGCCCGCGTGGTGGATTACGGCCCACACCTACTCACAGAGAGGATACCTACGTCTCCGCAGTGGAAACATTTAAAGGCTGATTATGCTCATATGTACAACTATCTTATAACACACTACCTTTATCCTTTTTAGGGTTCCGTAGCCAGAGGATAACCAATGGGAACCTATTATCAGCAAGCATGACGGGGCCCGTCATGGCCGATGCCTGCCCGGGGGTTGAGGACAGATTCGAAAGAGTTACCTCGCCCCTGGGCATTCAGGGCAGGGAGGAACAGGGGTGGGTTTTAGTCACTAAGAGACTGACACGCCCTTCCGCTCCACCCTAGAGCGAGAGAAGTCATTGGAAGATTTCTCACCCCTAAAAAAAAAAAATTGTGCCCTATTACTAAGACTCCGCTCTCCGTCTGTCTGTCAGCGGGGTATATCTCACGATCCGTAATAGCTTTATTTGTATTTCTGTATTTAATTTTTAATTTATTTTTATTTTTAGTATTTGTTTATATAGAGGCTACAGAACGCAGAAATGGTCACACGCCGTGTGAAAATTTCAACTGTCTACCTATTACGGATCATGAGATACAGCCCAAAAAAAAACACGTTTCTAGAAACGTGTTTTTGTTGTTTTTTTTTACTGACTTGAAAAGAAGGAGGTACAAGTCGTCTGTCTGTTTTTTTTTTGTATGTATGTTACGCGATTTCTCCGCCACTTGTCAACAGATTTGATGATTCTTTTTTCGTGTGGTAGGCAGTTCAGAGGTGGTTCCATATAAATTTTATCGAAATTGATTCAGTACTTTTTAATAAAATCAACATAAATAAAAAATATGTGTACACAGATGATGGTTTTGGTTTTCTCCAATTATGTTCAAATTCCATGTTATTGAGGTTATCCATTCGGGCATAACTTTATTATTCAGTTTTAGTTCTGAGGTACCTACAACAACTAAAAAGTAAAAATAATTATTATTTTTTAAATAATTATTATTTAAAATAATAATAATTTCAGTTTATGGTACGGAACGCTTCGTCTGCGAGTCCGACTCGCACTTGGCCGGTTTTTGTAAATTATTCGGCCAGCGTGGGTTCGAACCCGCGACTTAAAACTTGTAAGTCGCGGCTGTTACCACTGGGCCACCACTGCTCACTGAGTAGTTGTACATGTTAAGTTATATTTACTACCTATGCAAAAAGGCTTAGGATTTGTCATCAGCCAGACTCAAATCCAGACTGGGCTTCAAATGAGAAATTATCTAATGATTAAAACTATACAGAAAATGAACCCAGCACCTCGTGTCTCGCAATAGCGCTTGCAACCACTAGACCCAGCCAGTTAAAGGTCTACTACCCGCCAAAGGCAAAAGTACCAGAAACTTACTACTTTGGTTACGAAACATTTTGAGACCTGTTTTAACAAAGTAAAAATACATTATCTTCTTTGTAACAAACGTGACGTTGGATTCTTTAATATTTATTTTCTATGCTATGCTACAATTTTTTATTTAATGAGGGCGCCACTTGGCCGGTAGTAGGGCCTTAATATCCAGCTTTTCTCACCTAAACCAAAAACAAAAGACGCTCAAGGCAGATTACCCAATTTATATGAAATCCCATAGACAGCCGCTCTATACCTCTATAGGACAGAGTAATCTATTGTGCGTTTCATCACGACTCTGACGGGATTCGTACTTACTCACATTGACAAATTGAGGCAATTTACTTTCTTTTCAAACTAGATACCCGAGGCTTGAAATAGGCTCGGAAAGTGGAGGAATATCACTATCTACGAGTATATATTCGTTTAAAAGTTTTATTTAAGCGTAAATATGACATCTAATAAAAGGCTTAGAGGTAAAATTCTGTGAAGTGTAATAAACGCTCAAGGAAGACCGATTTTCTAGCTGTTGGGTTTCGTAAGGCAACTAAGAGTATTCAAGAGGATAATGCATGCAGCAGCGTTCCAGTAATACACAAACCCTGTTAGTGTCCCCATTGTTAACCGAAAGTCTATCGGTTACATTTCGGGGAGTGTGCGTTGGAATTGCATAGTTTAATTCCGCAAAGCTCGTTCCATCATCGGAGACGTACGGCGATGCGCCACCGGTACGAACAGGGTGGACATCATACCATATTTATTACATTCTATACGCACAAAACGTTTTGGAAATGGAAACACATTTATCGTGTGTTATACTGTGACGACCTTATGTTGGCGACCTTATGGTGGAGTCTGGCACGTTGGTAGTTTGGAACATTCTAGAAACTCTTGGAACGCCGATTGAAAATTAAGAAGAAAGGAAGACTTGCGCTCTGTGCTTCTCGCGCTGCCAGCGAGTACGACAGCCCCTAGACGCGTATAAAGAATCTCCAGGGACCCAGCACTACGAGAAGGTGCTCCAGGTCCCTATAGTACCTACAGCTTTTTTTTTATGTTGTTGGGTGGGAAATAATCGGAGGAGGAGCGTGTTCCTTTTTTTTTTTTTTTTTTGTTTTTTTTTGGGGGGGTGGGCAATCATCCTATGACTTCTTCCGCTCTAGGGTGGAGCGGAAGGGCGTGTCAGACTCTTACTGACTAAAACCCACCCCTGTTCCTCCCTGCCTTGAGTGCCCAGGGGCGAGGTAACTCTTTCGAATTTATCCTCCACCCCCGGGCAGGCATCGGCCGTGGCAGGCCCCGTCCCTATTGCTGACAACTCTTTGAGGCGCGCGTGGAACACTACGCGCCGTCGACTCTCGGGCCTGGTGCTGATCGGGCGGCGAGTTACCCACTACTCGTCGTCCGCAGGCCCGGGTAAACCCTTGTTCCTTCAGTTGGCTGCGGTAACTCTCTTTCGAATTTATCCGTGACCCCAGACAGGTATCGGCCCTAGCGGGCCTCGTCAGTTACTGGTGACATCTCTTTGAGGCGCACTTGGAACACTACACGCCGTCGACTCGAGTCTTAGTCCTGGTCCTTATCGAATGACGAGCCACCCATTACTCGCCGTCCGCAAGCCCGCGCCTAGGGTGGCCGGGATTCGGCTTGCGTCTTTTACGGCGGCTGCTAGGCGTCTCGTTTGCGTCTCCCTCACGCGTTCCGCCTCCTCCTACGCGAGCATTACTGCTTCGCAGGAGGTGACAGCTTCTCATTCCCTCTCGCGTCGTACCATGGCCTGGACCAGAGCCGGCCGCAAGAGGTCACTGTCGCCGATCGCTGCTGCTCCGCCCAAGCGGGGCATAACTCCACCGTATGCTCCAGCGTGTCCTCTGGGCGATCCACACAGTGGTGATACCCGGGCATTTCCTCCCGCCTTATCCTGAACAGGAACCTCCTGAAACAGCTGTGTCCGGTGAGGACCTATGTCAGGCGGAAAGTGAGGAAGCCGTGGCGCCTCTCCAGCCTTCTCATTGAGGGGCCTTACCGCCGAAATCGCCCATCGTGCGTACAGCTATGTGGGGCATGTGTTTCCTGACAGTTACTACCTGGGCGTCTTTAAGTCAAGAGTGAATAGGTCGCTAAAAAAGTTTTTTATTTTTCACTTTTTAGTTGTTAAACCCAAGAACTAAAAACCCCAATAAAATGGAACGTGAAATTTAAACATACTCGTAATTGGAGAAAACCAAAACCTTATCTATGTATACGTATTTCGTTTTTGTTCAGTTTTTTCAAAATGCGCTTAAGTAATTTCGATAAAATTTATATGGGACCACCTCGGGAGTATGTTCATTCGGATAAAAACAGAATTTTGAAAATCGGTCCACAACTGACAGAGAAATCGGTGGACACACATAAACAAAATTAAAAAAAATACATACAGTCGTACATAGAACCTCCTCCTTTTTCGAAGTCGGATTTAGCACACTTAGGGCTCCGTACCAAATAAAGGGTTTATCAAAGAAAAAATCTGATTTATCGATATATTGGTATTTTTTAGTAAAATATACGTAACACTAAACATTATCACCACAAGTTCAAAGGTCAATGGGTAGTTAAAAAATTCTTCAGAACAACATTTTGTGACAGACAGACGGACACGTGAGTTTATTTTTATTTTTTTATTGTTGATAGGCACGCGTTTGACCACTATCTCACCTGATGGTAAGCTATCAGGAAACACAGAATCCGGTAGGGAATGCCACTCCCTAGATGTACACACAATGAATGTGTTCTCAAAACGCTTTGTGCGTATGGATGGGATGTCCATCATGAACCGGTGGCACTTCGCCGTACGTCTTGTGGTCCGTTGATGAAACTGGCTAGGCGGAATCAAATTATGCAATTCCGTCGCACACTCCCCAAAATGTAACCGATACAAAAACGACAGGCTAGCAACTCGGCGTCTATACTCAAGACTTTAGAGCTTCGACTCAACGAGCCTATCATTGCCGATGATCCTCTTGGGAGTAACAGCAATAGCAATAGGGTTACGTTTGGATCTTTCGGGTTCGGAACCCTAAAAATTAACAGAGTTATTGTAGTTCTCTAAAATCTCACTTTGCCGAGAAATTGTTTATAATCTAAAACGTTTGTAATTCGTAATTCTTTGCCTCCAGTACAATATTTGCACAACCCAACGCCATATCATGAAATTGTTGTGTGAAGAACAGAGTTGTCTTGGACAGGTATATGTCGTATAATACTCGTATAATAGTACCTATAGGTACCAGTTTTTATTTGTTTTCTACATCGGTTTATAGAACTTTATTCTCATTAAGACAGTCGTCACTTACATGAGAACATTAAATCTTACTAATTATATTATATCAGTGCGGGTAGAAGAAAAATAAAAAGCAAAAAAACAAAGCATGATCATCGTCAACAAAGTTGGAAGCGAGTTCACTACATTCCTATGATAACATTGACCATGACACAATACGACTACGCTTACCGAATGGCCATCACCTTTTTGTATTTTTTTTTTCAAAATTCATGTAGCCTCCGTCACTTCGGCGGTCAAGACCAATCTATTGATAGGTACCTCATTTTGTTGAAATCCATCCAGGCATTTAGCCTACAGGGCGTGCCAAAGAAATAGACATACACACATACATCATACTCTCGAAAAACATTACTCTCGTTGTGGGGCAGTAGTCGGGTATTCCGTTCAAATACCATTTACCCCCAAAAACACCCTCAAATTACCATACCCAGAAAAATAAAAGGAAAATATCCAGGAAAGCGAATTCAATTAATACCAATGTTTTCTCCATTCCATGGTGTTTGTCACCATGAATAAGTTATGAGCCTTCCAACCTATCAAATTGGAACAAGGGTACAACGTACAACTATTGCAGAATTCATTCCTTACTTACGACGGACGAGTGACGGCCGGGTAAACATTCTGATATCATACCTGTTTTGTTTATCTTAATATTATTTACTTGCTTTTGAGAAGGTAGTACGTAATACTGAAAGAAATATGTTTCTGTTACCGTAGTGTGCAGCAATCAGTTAGAGTGCAGAAGAACTCGTTAATGTGCAGAATATCTGGCTGAGTCCGTTAAAGTGATCAAAATAGTTTCAATCCTTACACTAACTAGTTAATCTACAGGCTTCCTAGGAAATCTGCAGACTAACGATCAAGCATACTATAGGAAATCATCCTATGACATCTCCCGCTCTGGGTGGAGCGGGAGGGCGTGTCAGACTCTTACTGAATAAAACCCACCCCTATTCCTTCCCTGCCTGAGTGCCCAGGGGTGCGGTAACTCTGTTAAGAATTTATCCGCTACCCCTAGGCATGCAGGCACCGGCCACGATGGGTCCCGTCAGTGGTGGCTAACAATCATCTCTTTGAGGCGCGCGTGGAACACTACGCGCCGTCGACTCACGGGTCTGGTGCTGATCGGACGGCGAGCTACCCACTGCTCGCCTTCCGCAGGCCCGAGTCTACGGTGGCCGAAGATCGTCTCGCGACGTCACGTCACACTACCGCCGCGATGGTGGCGTGCCTAGCGCTGGGTTGCGACAGTCGCAGTCTCCATGTTGCCATGAGATCCTGCCGGAGCTCCGTCCGCCGAGCCGCGAGGTGTCGCGGCAACGGATTTTCGCCCCGGCGTTTGGCCTCCTCGCGCCGCTCCCAGAGCAGCGCAAGGGCCTTGGCCTCCAGATCCCATGGCGACAGTCCGGCAAGGAGGCTCGCCGCCTCACAGGAGACCGTGCGGTATCACAGCCGAATGGCCATGACCCGTTGGGACGCGTTCAACCGGCGAGCTGGTCGCCGTCTCAAGAAACGCGCCCACATCACCCTTAAACCCTGCAGACAGAAATAGAAGACCCACGCAGCGGGGCTCCGTCGGCTTATCTTACAACATCTGGCATTTTAAAGAATGCCTAAGAAAATTATACGTAAGAACCTAAAACGCGTTTTATTTCTTAAGAGCCATATCACATTTCTACCGTGAATTTTGCATTAAATGGCCTACTTTGGCGTTTTTATTTAGTGAAACTGAAAGACTTCGTTAAGTTAGGCAAACCTCTTTTTATCCGATTGTCCCAGAAGGATGATAATATTATTCGAGAGTATGTACTATGCTTAGACTATGAAAGGTTATAGACGGAACGTCATTGGACATAAATGAAGCAGGATCGTTAAAATGTGTGAGTGACCTTGACGAACGTAACGATGACGTATCGACTTCTCATTTTGTCTATGTGAGCTTATTTTGCGTGTACAGATACATACCGGCTTCTCATTCTGGTACTTCAGATTGCTGGATTTTGACACTCCGTCTATAACCTTTCATAGTCTAAGGTACTTTGTATGTATACAATGTTAGTAAATATATTTCTTTGGCACGCTCTGTAACCTAAACGGTTGGGTGAATTTTAACATTTTAAATGAGGTATCAATATATTAGTCTGACAGCTGAAGTGACATACATACCTATCCTATTCTAATTTAAAAAAAAATTGCGGCCTCCATTTGATAAATGTGGTTGCTTTTTTGTGACATGGTCATGTGGTATATTAAAATAAAATAAAATGATAATAATAAAAAAAAATAAAAGGCTAAGGCACTTGTCCCACCGCCGCCGCCGGCGATAAGCGAGTAGCGAGTAGAGCTTCAAAATAAAAACGAGTTGATGAGTAGCGAGTTGTAGTTCCGCTAGTTTTGTCGCTGGGCTTTAAAGGGAGTGTTCAAGTACGACGGGCGGTTACTCGCACTACTTGCTCGGGTTGGTCTCTCGGCGTGAGTTCTGGCCGCCGAGCGAGCATCGCTGAAAGAGTGACGCTGAGCGAGTAAGCTTTGATAGCTCTTGTCGCTCAGCGACAAACTTGTGGAGCGAGTCCTCGCCGGCGGTGTGAACAGTCAGCGATCACCTATTAATATAAACATCTCTTTTGTTTACACGGAATGTTTATCTATTGTACGTTTCTTGAGCGTCAAAATAGCCGACAGTTAGTCGCTTAGTCGCCGGCGGTGGGACAACTGCCTTATGGTGGCGTTTTCAAAGTGTAGCTCAACTAATTGAAGAAAAAAAATCTTCAAAAAAAAGACTCGACGGACAAAAAACAGTTAAAATGTTCAAAATAAGTCACTTTTCTGGCATTCTGATGCAGTTGGTGGCAATTATTTTAGTTTAATCACAAACTTGTCAGTTGGGTAAAATTTATTTTTTCTCTTCGTGTCTTGGCGATTTCAGACTTGTATGTACATACATAGTTCAGTCTACTGACTGCCTCATTGTTTCCAGGGTCGAAAGTACAACTGGTAAACTTCGGCCTTTGGGATCTGGAAAGGGAACTTCAATCCGATTTTGTGTCTAGCTACTGAATTCCTATCGATGGCTTCACCATATAATGTTTTCTAGATAAATTAGCTAAGAAGCTAACCAAATTTAGAGTTTACTATTTCAATCGATACTTCTCAAGCATAGGGAGCACACTAGCTGACAAAATTCTAGATAATGCCCAAAGCTCAAGCAATCTTGCGTCTGCCGCGTCTCTCACCGTGAAAAGCCCGTGTTTCTCGATGGGTATCTTTGAGGTATCTGATCATGAAATAGAATCAGTCATTCTCAGCCTAAAAAACAATTGTGCAGTCGGTTGGGATGGCATACCTGCGTCCTTGCTCAAATCGGCCCGACTCATATTAATACCAGCTTTAAAGCACATATTTAATCTCTCGATAGCTACTGGGACCTTCCCTAGTGTTTTTAAGAAGGCCATTGTTCACCCTATTTTTAAGAGTGGCGAAAGAGACTGTGTCGGAAACTATAGGCCAATTTCAGTACTCACAACAATCTCTAAGGTTTTTGAAAAGTTGATAAATAAACAGCTCACTAGTTATCTAACTCAACACAACATCATTTCTAAAAATCAATACGGCTTCATTAAGGGTAAATCAACTGAAGACGCTGTAATCGATTTAACAACCACTGTGATTCAATCCTTAGATAATAAGCTGAAAACCATAGCAATATTTTTGGACTTGTCAAAAGCTTTCGACACAGTCTCTATTCCCATTCTTCTGAACAAGCTCGAGGCGATAGGCGTAAGAGGCACAGTGTTAGAGTTTCTTCGTTGTTACCTCGTTGAGCGTGTTCAATGTGTGAAAATTGGCGATATTACTAGCTGCGAAGAGTTTCTCACATATGGAGTGCCGCAGGGCAGTGTGCTCGGGCCCACTTTATTTCTAGTATACATCAACGACCTGTGTCAACTCTCGATTAATAACTGCAAAATTGTTACTTATGCAGATGATACAGCGTTGATAGTCCAGGCCAAAGACTGGCAGCTAGCCAGTAGTGAAACTGAAAAAGCCCTCTCTACCGTAATCTCCTGGCTGAATGACAACCTCCTCACGCTTAATGCTGATAAAACTAAATTTACTTTTTCCTCAAATTCCACGTCTCAACCACCACATGGCCTAAAAATATGTGCTCACACCTGTCGTCGCTCCATGCCCAATTGCGACTGCCTACCCCTATTACGCGCATCTGATATAAGGTATCTTGGAGTGCAAATCGACTGCCATCTCAACTGGGAAAAACATATAAGTAATTTAGTTTCCCGCACAAAAAAAGTCCTATACGTTTTTAAAAAACTGAGATCTTCAGCTGACCTAGAGACGTTAAAGCTTGTGTATTTTTCCTTGGTACAATCAATACTCATGTACTGCATACCAGCTTGGGGTGGTACGTTTGCTACAAATATGATGCGATTGGAGAGGGCACAAAGAGCAGTCTTAAAAGTGCTTCTAAAGAAGCCTATTAGATACCCTACTTCAGCTTTGTATCAACAGAGCTCTGTACTCACAGTTAGACAGCTCTTTGTGCTGCAGACCGTCATGCGCAGGCACGCTACAATTCCATATAAGACCAGCAACAGGCGCAGGAGGGACTTAGTGTGTGCTATACAGCCGCACAGAACCGCTCTCGCCAGTAGAAGTTTTTATATTATAAGCTCTCGTCTTTACAACCGTATTAATCAAATAACCTACATACATAATCTTCCTAGAAACAAATGCAAAAATAAAATACAGAGCCTAATACAGAGATTAAGTTACCAGGAGACCGAAGACCTTCTCAAACCAATCAATTAGTATAGGTGCTCGGCTCACACGCGACGCTTGCATACATTCACATTTCACACACCATTCATTAAACTACACAAATACACTCACCCGCGCACCATCACGCGCACACACACAAATGCTCGACATGTATGAATAGTAGCAAAATATTGTAAATTTTATTTATTGATTGTTAATTACATTAAATTATAAATAAATTAAATTCTAAATAAATCAAATTATAAATAAGTTGAATTATAAATAAATCTTATTATAAATCAATTAAATTATATTATATGTAGTTGTAGCTGTTTTTAAAAAATACCCTATGCTCAGTAAAATTTCGTTTTTCCTAAATAGATATATTTCATAGATATATATTTGGATTTTGATACGGCTTCTCTTACAGAGAAGAGAAAGGGCTCACTCCCCGCCCTTCCTTGTGGATTTACGACAATTCCTGACATGGATAATCCCCCACCGTTTATTCGAAGTGAATTCCCATACTACAGCTCCTTGTTCCGACTTATATAAGCTAAGGAACAAGGAGGGGAAACAAGGTGAGATTAATATTGGGAATTCACGGTTAGTATTGTAGTACATAAACTAAATAAAATAAGTAATAGTAGTACATAAACAAAATAACAACAAGGTATGAAGTTAATGAGACAAGAGGGATGCAAAGTGCATTATATAAGGTGGGTGCGTCACGCTTTATGCTTAGGAAGTCCAACATTACAGTTACGTTAAATTACATGCTTAGCGCTCTAGGAACCCATTTAGTGACATGGAACAGTTGCCTCGTCATACGTGTACAGTTAGGGCTAATGCAACAGGACCACTATTTGGGCACTGTAGCTATTCTAAATGTACACGGCCCCTATGCTCTATATAAATGTCTTACACAACTCTAAGACAGAGAACTGCGAAGTCCACCTGCCGTTGAGGAAGACAAGTTTAGGTTTTAGGAGACTTTAAACGCGTACAAATGTAAACAACCCAATTACGTTAGCTTACCCCTTTTCCAAGGTCACACAAAACTTGCACAAGCGTTTCGCGGGCTCAGTCTGTAGCAGAATTCATTGCGACATCCTTGGTGCATACCGAAGTGGTTCAATCGTCACTCCAAACTTCCTTAAACTCCCCAGTTCGTGGATATACAGTACAGCCTAGAGGCTGATGCCATCCAATTCTCGTGTTTCGCCAAATAGTGTCGATTCAGATATAGGCCTACAAAACGGCCGGGGTTTGGTTTTAACGAAACACGATAACCTAGCGTTTTCAGAACGATTAGTTACCCCTTGATGTGTCTACCCCAGAGGAAGCCTTTATGAACCAAGGTCTACGCAAGAATCCTGTGCTCGACCATATATACAGGAAGCAGTTATCATCACCAGCGTTTAGTTAATCCTACAATCCCACTTACGGGGCGGCCATCAAGCCTGAATATCAACTGCTCACCCTCCAGCCTCTCTATTGCCAAACGCCAGTGGCAGATATCTGCCAGGGTGTGAATTTAAATATATATGGGCACATATTAAAATATGATAAAATAGCAGTCACTATAAAACATGATAGAGTATAGAAATAGTCTCGCTACGCCAAGATAAATGTTTATAAATAAACTGATGCTCGCATAAAACAGCCAAAACTCACCCATTCATTCTCCATCGCAGTCACCGAGATTCACACACGTACCTTTACACTCTACTTACGGATATCTAAACCCTAGTATAAACTAAACTCATAATATTCAAGTATAAACTAATACTCTTGCCTAATCTCTTCAGAGACGTAACCACACACACTTTAAATACTAATTAACTTAACTGGACTAGTCCATTTATATTTAACTTAATAACGACACTCATACTTCTAAAACTACAACTGGACATAGGCCTTCTTCCTAACTCCTCGACCACGACCCACGCCTTCTCAAGTCTCAAGCCCGTCTGTCCTCGACTCCTACCTGACTGGCCTCCATCGCGCGCGCCCACACTCTCGTTTTTTTTTCTTATCGTGACCCTTGTCCGCTCCGACTTTTGCTAATCAACAGGGGGCCGGCTCTGTGTCGCCAAGACACTATTTTTTACTACACTTAACGTGCACTTTGCCCGAATGTGTCGTTGGTGTTTCATAGAATTTGTTAGAACCCATGACATCTTAATTGTCATGAATAATTGCTTTCAAAGAGCGCTGACATAAGTATGAGACCTTTCCTCGTAAAACAATTCAATGTTCCTTTCCCAAAGGGTCTTTATCTTGTGACGCTATTTTAAACGAATAGATATTTCATTTTTAATTGCGTTCCGCTGTCGATCCTAAAATTCAGATGGAAGTGTGTTTCTATAAAAAACTCAGCCATGTGTACAATGTGCTTGGTTTTGAAGTAAATATAATTTCTATGAAATAAATTAAATAGGATTAAAGGTGGACGGTCACATAGTAATTATTAATTATCATCATTATAACATTGAAAATTTTAAATATTGATCAAATTATTGTATTGTAATTCGTAGATATCAAACCTAATTTTAGTCTAATTTATTTGTTCCATCTTATTTTATTTACTTTCTTTTACTGTCTTCTTAAATTGTTATGGAAGGCGCTGATACCTGTGATACAATGTTTTTCATTAGTACAGGTACCAACGATACTCTATTTTATTATTACCTGTAACCCTAGCAAAACTGTTTTGTATTTGATCCTTCTACATGTGTATTTTCTGAAATAAACTTATTATTATTATTTCGTTTATTCATTTGTAAATACATATAAATTATATTTTTAAATATTTCAAAGAAAAAATAAAAAAAACGTTTAAAAATGTAAAAAATAGTATCCCACCGGTATCGGGAACAGGGTCCAAGCTACCGGCGGTCAGGGCTCCAGAGAGAGGAACCGCCTGACAATGCGAGCCGTGTCCAGAAGTACTGCTTTCTGAATCAAGCCCTTGATCCAGCCGCCTAACGAGAGCCTCCTGAGGTGTTGATCGAGGCTCGTGGCTATTAAGCCATTGGCTGACACGACTATCGGTACAATGATCGCTGAGTCCACATCCCACATGTCGACAACCTCGCGAGCCAAGTCAATATACTTGATTTGTTTATCTTTCTCGGCTTTCACGAGGTTCTCGTCATGTGGGACGGTAATGTCAACAATCATTGCACGCCTCTCGATTCGGTCCACCACCACTATATCAGGCTTATTGGCTAAAATAGTCCTGTCAGTGATGATGGACCGATCCCAGTACAATGAGATATGACCATTATCGAGAACTGGGTCGGGTGCATATCTGTAGTACGGCACTTCCGATTCCACAAGAGAGTACTTCAGAGCAAGTTGCTGATGGATAATCCTGGCTACAAGGTTGTGCCTATGCAAGTACTCACCGTTAGCTAGACGAGAACAACCAGAGATTATGTGGCGGATTGATTCTCCCGGACGATGACATGCCCGACATATGTCAACCGTGCCGTCCTTCACAATAAATCTCCGGTAATTTTTCGTCGTGATAACTTCGTCCATAATTGCACAGACAAAACCTTCGGTTTCCCCAAAGAGGTCACCGACACGCAGCCAGGCTACGGACGCTAACTGGTCTACATCGGGCCCATGTAGTGCCCGGAAAAAGCGTCCGTGAAGTTCCTTACTCTGCCATACTCTCTGCGATCGTTAGTGTCAAGCACTAGAGGTTTGCGCCAGTTCTCGTTAGCTAAGGAGAGTGGAGTAAGGCCCTTGTCCACTGCCACTACATCTCGTTGCATACCCACGTCATCAGCTAGGAAATATTCCCTTAGACTGCATACCTCGCGGTTGTGGAGGGTCTTAGCATTTAAAAAGCCTCGGCCTCCACACTTCCGCGGGATATACAGTCTCATCACCGACGAACGTGGGTGATGAATACTTATAGGTTTCGGTTGGAGAGAGGGATTTCAGGTTTATGGAATCCGAGAGTTGAGTACCCACGGATTCCACAATAATAAAGTTATTATTATTATTATTATGGTGGCGTTTTCAAAGTGTAGCTCAACTAATTGAAGAAAAAAAATCTTCAAAAAAAAGACTCGACGGACAAAAAACAGTTAAAATGTTCAAAATAAGTCACTTTTCTGGCATTCTAATGCAGTTGGTGGCAATTATTTTAGTTTAATCACAAACTTGTCAGTTGGGTAAAATTTATTTTTTCTCTTCGTGTCTTGGCGATTTCAGACTTGTATGTACATACATAGTTCAGTCTACTGACTGCCTCATTGTTTCCAGGGTCGAAAGTACAACTGGTAAACTTCGGCCTTTGGGATCTGGAAAGGGAACTTCAATGTAGCTAACCAATCCGATTTTGTGTCTAGCTACTGAATTCCTATCGATGGCTTCACCATATAATGTTTTCTAGATAAATTAGCTAAGAAGCTAACCAAATTTAGAGTTTACTATGTCCCATCTGCTGCACACGTAGCATGACCACCAGAGAAACAGGTTTCGTCGACGGAAGAATAGACAAAATGTCAGATTGTAGAAAGGTTTCTACCGTCCGAAGCGTGGCGATGTTAAAACTGAATAGAAGAAATGTTTCTATTGTTCAGTCGACAAAAGTCTACAATGTTAAGCATGATGCTCGGGCAGAAATGATGTTGGTGCCAAGTTAGATAAAAAGAACTTTGTCTATTCTTGCTACACCTGCTGGAGTGTCGTTTATAGTTTATAGGTGAAAGCACATTTGGGCACCAAATGTGCTTTCACCTGTGGTGTGGCGAGTTGCCGCCACTCTGCAAGTTGGATGGGGTGTGGTATCACGACGTGTGTGTGTCCTGCTTTAGCATGTGATGCAAAGTGTGTAGCCGGCCTTACAGGAGCCATAGGCAATCAAAAGTGCAGCAGTCGACGTTAGTGCGCCACTCCTAACTTGAAGTTATACAGACAAATATAGGCAATTTTGGGCCAGCATTCAATCCAAGTGTTTTGCCGTAACAATGTCCTTCATCCTGCAGAGAACCACAGCTATTTACACGCTTGGGCAACTCCAACCTGCATCCTGAATGTTCTGAACAAAGCCTCCAACGCCGCTATAAACGTGGCCACTTAATGGCTCAAACAATATATATCTCTCTCTCTCTTCTTGCTTTTATATGCCATGTTTATATGTCGTTTAGTGGTAAATAAATACTTTTTCTTTTCTTTTCTTCTACATTTGTAAATGTACCACGACACAAAAATAATATGAAGAAGACCACGTTTAAAAAGTCTCTACCTTTGAACATAATGTTTTGTTCTTTCACCATAGTATCTTGAGAACTTTATGCATACGGGCGAGTTCATAAACGTAAATAACCATCGATGCAGGTGCTATCTTTCCAATATTACAGTTATTTCATTACTTTTTCATAACTCTAAAGCCCCCAATTCTCCTTCCCACAAGAACCCTTTGGGATTCTAAACTCAGTGCTACCACATCCCTAATGCAATACTTACATTAGAACCCCTTCACTCCAACGAACCTCTTTTTCTCGCCAAAAACATTTAATTGTGTTGCCAACTTTTTGTTGTGGAGGAGCTGGCAAAGTTTTCCTTCAATCTATCTTGTAAGCCCTCAGCAAACCTCTTTAGGGCGCTTCGATCCGTTAAATCAATAAGCAGAACCCACTTTGAAAGTTGGTAAACTCTTCTACGCAGAAAAGTACGACCACTAGAAACGGGGACATTTTTCATGTCTGAGCTACTCGTTTTTGAGTTTTCGCTTTAGGCTAAAAAAATGTGTCCGAATATCCGGCTCGACCGAAACTAGCGTCTTTGAGCGGCAGGTTGTTATAGAGACCTATAAAATGGCAGTCTCGTTCGTCTATGCTTGTCATCATCATTTTATGAATTTATTTAAAATTTTATGCATGTTAGGGCTTTGATGGGAAATCGTGCAATGACATCTCCCGCTCTGGGTGGAGCGGGAGGGCGTGTCAGACTCTTACTGACTACAACCCACCCCTGTTACTTCCTTGCCTGAGTGCCCAGGGGAGCGGTAACTCTGTTACGAATTTATCCGCTACCCCTGGGCATGCAGGCACCAGCCATGATGGGCCCCGTAAGTGATGGCTTACAATCATCTCTTTGAGGCGCGCGTGAAACTCTACGCGCCGTCGACTCACGGGCCTGGTGCATGCATATTGGGGCTGCCTTTTCAATGATCTAATAACTTTTTCCAGACATTTTTTTTGCTAGTTTCTCTGGTTATAAGTGTCTTTCGGTTTCGGCCAAAAATCGTGTTAAATAAACCTTTCGATATCCGGTTTTTTTTTTATTTCGTTACTAGATCATCTTTTAATATCCGGTTTTTTTATTCCGTTCCTAGCTCATCTTTCAATATCGGTTTTTTTCGTGTCATTACTAGCTCATTTTTCAATAACCGTTTTTTTTTTTAATATTTCTTTACTAGCTTTCCTAAAATCGGATACCAAAAGGCAAGCAACCAACGCACAACAACACGCAACCCAAGCAATGTGAACACGTGCCGAGGTGCAGGCTGCCTCAATACATCGGGATAAGTTTCGCGTCAGCAGTTTTGTCGCCGGCGCCGAATGCTGAGTCACCGACGCCCACCGCATGTGCGCCGCGCAGCCCCGCTCCCGTCCCCGCAGCCCCTCCTCGCAATGCTGCCCGAAAGCGACCTGCTGACCCGCTGGTTATTGACAGCACCCCAGCTGCTCCCCCCGCGAAGCCGTGCCTGTAAAGGCAATGGACCGGGCTGTTGAAGACGGCTTCGTGGCGGTGCAACAGAGGAAGCACCGGCAGCGAAGCAGTAAGAACCGCTGTAGACAGGCACCAGCGGAGCCTAACGTTAAGCAGCGTGCAGCGAAACCGACCACACCGATGTACATCTTGTGCCTCCACTACACCACTGAGGGAGAGGACATCGTGGAGTACGTGTGCCGAAAGCTGAACTACACGGCGAGAGCACAGCTGTTGGAGTCGCACCGCAACGTCAATTTCAAGGCGTTCGTATTGTGCAATTCGACGTGCTTCATCAGCCGGGTGTTGGAAGTTGGAAAAGAGCTTTTGGCCGCAGAACGTAGTGTTCCGTCGCCTCCGCGGACCTATACCACACGATGGCACAAGGACGTAGTGCAGTGCTAGTGATGTGTTACTAACAAAGGTTTAAGCTTTATTTACTAACATTTTTTGTTAATAATATTTTATGTATACTTATGTAAAGGTGTTTATCTATAGGTCTATGCAGCCCGAAATAAATAAATATTATTATTTATTTATTTCAGGAATTCATATTAAATACCTCGTTTTGTGCCATGAAAGCGATTCAAACATAACAAATAAAATTCTGTGTAATAAATGGACTCTATGGTATTCAGTTACGGTTTATTCCGGAATGTTGGCAATATATTATGAGCTTCTGAAATGTTGGTACCTATTTATTGACGTGGAAGAACTATCAATTACATTCATTCATGGCATGCTTAATTAATTCAATATTATCGGAATATATCGAAATGAATATTTCTGAAAACCATAATACAATTAGCTGTTAATAGTTTGTAAACCTATTTATTACGTAATGTAGTACTGTTCCTACTTTCCCTAGAACGTCAAAATAAGTACCAAACCTGTACAGTAAGAGCACCTCATACAATCATAACTAAATACCTAGTGCTTGATAGGCTCCTTAACAACTGCATCCGGTTCGTATTTAATTTTAGGAAATATGACCATGTCTCGAATCACAGATCTGAGCTCAAGTGGATGCCCATTCGCCAGAGAAGAAGTTTACGGGCTCTGACTACACTTTTCTCTCTGCTGAACTCCCACTATCTTACTTTCAATTTCTATGTTCTTCACACGCCAGGAATATTTTTTCTTCTAATTCTTCAAATAATCTCCTACTGCTTTGCCTTTCTCATACTGCTGATTTTGTTCATTCTTCCTTTCATATTCAGTCCATCCTTCTGTGGAATGCGCTTCCTCTCGATATCAGGACGGCCACCAGTCAGTATGCATTTGCGGAATTATTTTCTACACAAGGAGTAGAGTCGTCTCGGAAGAATAACTTTTCTATTCTTTTTCTTTTTCTTTTCTTGTCATTTCATGTAGTTAATATATTAAATATGTATGTATGTTTATTGTTAGTATATATATATATATATATATATATATCGTTCCCGTTTTTTATTATTTTTAATTATTATTACTTTGTTTGTTTTTTTTATGCACCTACCATATTATCTCTCCACCACCCTTTGTTGACTGGTAGAGAATGCCTAAGTCCGCCTTTGTACTTTTGTTGCATGAAGTGTAAATAAATAAATAAATATAAATAAATAACCTACGGAGTAAATAGAAAGATATACACTTTATTATACACCTTATGAAATTACAATAGGAACTTAACAATTAACAAGGTGTAACTAATGTTCGGCCTTATCGCTAGAAGTGGCCTTTTAGAGACAACCTTTGGGTGGATTTGACAGAGAAGGAATAATTTGACGCAGGTAGTCTGTGATGTATATGTCGTAGGATGATTTGATCATTCGAATTTTCTCCTATTATGTATATATTGCGAAAACACGGATGGACAAAGACAAACAATGGTTAAAGTGGTAGTTCCGGGTAGCCTACTAAAAATAAAGTATAGTCATTTCTGGCACTCGCCAGTCCGGGGCCGCGGCGAAAACTCTAGGAATCCGACATTGCGGTGTTTTCGCAATATCCCTAGGGTTTTCGCGAAAATTACAATTATCAAATCATCCTACGACATTATGCAATATACAACTAACAATTTACATACTTATATAATAACTACCTAGGTATACACAATCAGAGAAATAAATCTAATTAGTGAAATTACAGAAGAGAGGGAATAATCGAAATTCGGTCGGGAAGATTCACTTATAACGTTACATATAAGGCCTGCCCCCCCCCCCAGGCCTGTGGACGGCGAGCAGTGGGTAGCTCGCCGTCCGATCAGCACCAGGCCCGTGAGTCGACAGAGCGTAGTGTTCCACGCGCGCCTCAAAGGGATTAGTGTCAGCCACCACTGACGGGGCCCATCGTGGCCGGTGCCTGCATGCCTAGGGGTTTTTTTTTTTTTTTTTTTTGGGGGGTGGGAAATCATCCTATGACTTCTTCCGCTCTAGGGTGGAGCGGAAGGGTGTGTCAGACTCTTACTGACTAAAACCCACCCCTGTTCCTCCCTGCCTCGAGTGCCCGGGGGCGAGGTAACTCTTTCGAATTTATCCTCCACCCCCGGGCAGTTTATCCTCCACCCCCGGGCAGGAGCGGATAAATTCAGAAAATAAGTTACGGCACCCCTGGGCACTCAGGCAGGGAAGGAACAGGGTTGAGTTTTAGTCAGTAAGAGTCTGGCACGCCCTCCCTCTCCACCCAGAGCGGGAGAAGTCATTGGATGATTTCCCGCCCCCCCAAAAAAAATAATTCTAATTAGATGGCAAAATTTTGTTAAATAAGGCCTTTCTCCTCGCGTTTAGTGTTGCTGACCCCGATGACGGAAACCCACCAAATTGTTCCGAACTTAGACTATGAAAGGTTATAGACGCAACGTCATTGAACATTAAATGAAGCAGGATCGTTGTGTGAGAGTGACCTTGACGAACGTAACGATGACGTATCGGCTTCTCATTTTGTCTATGTGAGCTTATTTTGCGTGTACAGATACAAGCCGGCTTCTCATTTTGGTACTTCAGATTGCTGGATTTTGACACTCCGTCTATAACCTTTCATAGTCTAAGGTTCCAACTTCCAAAGTTTGCGTAGTCTCATTCGTTTACTAAACGAAGTTGTCCAACGTCATGTAGACACACACACTCCGCAAATCGACTCTCACAATAATCAAGTTGTCACCGATGGAGCTGATTTGATGTTGAAGACTGTGTTTAGTATGGAGCGACTGCCTATCTGACCTGACAACCCAGTAACTGGGTAAAACGATACCCCTCGGCAAGACTGGTGTCTGATTTTCTGGCCTCTGACAATCGTAATGACCATAAGACATCCAAAAATAAAAGCTGAGGACGACTTAAATCAGCCACTTAAAATAAGGCAAGTGACCCCGATGACGTAAAGAAGACCGAATTGTTCCGACTTTCAAAGCCTTAGTAGTCTCATTAGTTTACTAAACGAAGTCGTCCGACGTCACGTAGACACACAAACTCCGCAGATCGACTCTCACAATAATCAAGTTGCCGCCGCTGGAGCTGATTTGATGTTGAAGACTGGAAGAGTAATTTATTGTGTCAATGTTTTGTTTATTATTAAGTTTTGGGGGGGGGGGAGAAATGAGCATGCATTTTGGGGTTTAGCGTGCTGCTAAATAATATAAGAGTATTTCTTTCAGTAAGAGCAGTGGTGGCCTAGTGGTAACAGCCGCGACTTACAAGTTGTAGGTCGTGAGTTCAAAACCAGGCAGGCGCTTTTCTTTGTGTAAGGTATTACATCATACTGCCCTCAAAACGGTGAAGGAAAACATCGTGAGGAAAACGGCATGTTCTAGAACCAAAAATTCGAAGACGTGTGACATCCCCCCGCATTGGGCTCGCGTGCACACCCTCTCACAGAGAGGAGGCCTGTGACTCAGCAGGCCTCCTCTCTGTGAGAGGAGCATCTCAGCATTAAAACTTTTTTACAAAAAAAAACAACTGACTTCCAAAAAAGAAAATAAACTAAAAATTAAAAAATATTTTATTATTTGTTTTTTTGGAAGTCGGTTATTTTTTTTGTAAAAAGTTTTTTTTTATTTTTCACTTTGTTAGTTGTTATACCCCAGAACTAAAAACTCCAATAACATGGAACGTGGAATTTAAACATACTCGTAATTGGAGAAAACAAAAACGTCATCTAGGTATACGTATTTTTCGTTTTTGTTCAGTTTCACAAAAAGCGCTGAAGCAATTTCGATAAAATTTATTTGGGACAACCTCAGGAGTATATTCTTTCGGATAAAAATATAAGAATTTTGAAAATCGGTCCACAACTCACGGAGAAATCGGCGGACGTACATAAAAAAAAACATACATACAGTCGAACATAGAACTTCCTCCTTTTTCGAAAGTCGGTTAAAAAGGCTGATGACTATGATGATTATGATTCCTTTAAGGGATCTAATAAAGGAAAAATCGTTTTACAGTAAAATTAGAATTATATACAGGGTGTAACGAGAATGGGTGGTTATATTTTAGAGACTGTTTCTGGAAATAACAATTATCTTCAGGGAAGTCATAGTTACAAAGTCGTAAAAATGTGTGGAATTTAAGTAACTTAAGAACAAGTCAAGTCAAAAAGATTGTTCGCAAATTGCTGCTAGCCCAATCATACAGTGAATCCGAATTTATTTTAAATGTAATTTCGTAACACACCAACACACACAGACACACACACACCACTCTCCTGTATTAATTAAATAATGTAGGTGATGTAATTCGCACTTTCACTAAACGATAATAGCGCCCATGGACTCCACGAGGCTGGCTCGACCTAGTGTGGAGTCCATAAGCTACTCCTATCTAGCTTATTATTTTTTTTTTATGTGAGCCTAGCTATTAATGTAGACTATACGGAAATGTTAAGCACTGTTTTTTGGCAAACAAACATCATTTATTATCATTTTTAACCGACTTCAAAAA